>CM057839.1:74076360-75396360 GCA_030068075.1 Paguma larvata | reverse complement strand
ACCCCTTAGCAACACGCAGGGGCCGACCCAGCCAAGTCTCCTGGAGCTTGCAGGTGCACAGGGGGTCGGGGGATAAGGGTGTTAGGTGATGGCAGCTCCCACCCAATGTCACTAACACTCCACATGGCTATCCTAAACACCATCAGAGAATCCACTTCAGAGCCCGAAAGAAGACTAGTTGCCAGCCCTCTGTATGTTTTTGTTTCATAGATGTTTATGGACACGGGAGAGCTCTGAGCACACCTGTTGCAGGTACGGGCTGGTAGTTGCTCGAGTACATTCCTCCAATGAGGGGGATAGGATCACGGTATGGATGATGACAAAGGGTCGAGGAAAGCTATTGACAGATCTGCACGGAGACAGCAGGCTGTTTTGTAAACAAAGAGACTTTTCCGCAGCCAGGAATGGATGCCAAGTCTCTTCCCAAGCCTCTGCGCCTGTGTGGATGTTGCAACTGACTCCCGATGGAAACAGAGAGAAGCTGAAGTCCTCTTCCATGAGATCATGATATTGGAGGTAAATGTGGGCAAGCCTGATTGGTTTTCGGTGTTCTAATATGTACGAAACGCACACTGAGTTTCCAAGGATCTGGAACTGTATTCCTAGCAAACCTTAAATCATTATTATTACTGTTACTTTTTTTTTAATTTAAAAATTTTTTAACATTTCTTTATTTTTGAGAGACAGAGAGAGACAGAGCATGAGTGGGGGAGGGGCAGTGAGAGAGGGAGACACAGAAACTCAAGCAGGCTCCAGGCTCCGAGCTGTCAGCACAGAGCCCGACGTGGGGCTCAAACCCATGAACCGGGAGATCACGACCTGAGCCAAAGCCAGACACTCAACCGACTGAGACACCCAGGCGCCCCATTACTGTTACTGTTTTTTAAGGTCAAGGGTTTGTGCAGTGTTTTGTTTATATCTCATTGTACACTGTGGCGTATTAGAAAGAGCTCTGGCCGGAGGTTTAAAAATGCAGATTTTATTATAGAGATCATCTCCAAATGCTACCAAGTGTGTGATTTGGGGAAGGTCACTTAACCTCTCTGAGTCATTTTTTAGATTCTCTATAGGGACGTTACACTAACAGCAACGAGTAGAAGTCAGAAGGGGGCCCTGAGAACATAGACCTCTTGAGCTTTGTAAACTCTCCAGTGTAGAGTACGAGGCTAGAGCGATGGGCACTTTGGCCTTGTAGACTACAGGAAAACATTGAGAATGTTTGGAAAAGCCTTTGAAGGGTTTTGAAAAGTCTTTGGGAGATGATATAATTTGACTTACATTTTAAGAGGTCATTCAGATTGGCAATTAGAAACTTGAACCTAAGGGGACCGGGAAGCCTTTCAGAGGCCAGTATGGTGTTTTATGAAAGACGGGGTGGTCTGAATTTGGGTGACTCTGATGGCCAGACAGTGGCACTGGTGGCCATGGTGAGAACTACCCCTTCGAGACACGAGCGGGTCAAAGACTCAAGTGTGTTTTCCAGGTTGTTTGGCGCGAGCGGTGGTGTAAATGGTGTGAGCTTGGGAAGACACAGTGGGGAACGGCTTTGAGAGGAAAGCACAAGCAAGCAAAGACCCAGAGTCAGTGTAGCATCTGTGTGAGTTACTTGCAGACACCCGAGACAGGATGTGAGCGGCTGAAAATCTGAGTCTACATGTCAAGAGTGACAGCAGGGCTGAGGCGTGAGTTTGGCGTCTTGATAGAATTTAAGCGATAGCTCCCACGGACCACTCAAGCCTAGGCTTTGGGGGCAAATAGAAAAGGGAAAATGGACAGACCGGATGTCAGTGTCCTCCGCCATTTCAAAGTCAGGAAGAAGAGCAGACACCAGCACGGAGCCTGAGTCAGACATGACCTTCTCAGGTGACCTCCCTTATACCTCCTTCCCCAATCCTGAGTTAGGTTGTGATTCTACGGAAGGCCGTGCCGTCTGTGGTAGCATTTATCTAAAATAACTCTTTTACACAAGATGATGTATTCCATGGGGCAAGGGATTGTGTCTCATGTATTGCACTGTATCCGAAAACGTACCCAGCGGGCAAATGACAGGCTTTGAAACCAGTATTTGTCGAATGAAGAATGAAACCTTAGACAGAAGAAGGCACGTGGATACCCGAAAATTTTATCCCATTTCCTAAGTAACTTGGGTCGGTAGCCACTTCAATTCCACAATAGATGGGATTTGAACTAGTCTACCAATAATATGTGGTCTTTGGTGTATTCGGAATGTTACATTTTTCCTACAAGGTTATGAAAATATATATGGCACAGGAAGATAAAAAAGAATAAAAACAAACTCTCTCTCTCTTTCTCTCTCTTCCTCTCTTCCCTCCCCCTCCCTTTAGTTTTACAGAGCTGTGGCTGAAAAGAAATCCCCTAAGAAAAAAATATGCAGAGTGCTTGGGAGGCTCAGTCAGTTAAGTGTCCGACCTTGGCCCAGGTCAGGATCTCACGGTTTGTGAGACAGAGCAGCCCTTCATGGGGCTCACCGCGGTTGACACAGAGCCTGCTTCAGATCCTCTGTTCCCCTCTGTCTCTGCCCCTCGCCCACACTCTCCCTCTCTCTCAAAAATAAATAAACATTTAAAAAAAAGAAGAAGAAGAAAAAGAAAGAAATCCCCTAAGATGAAATTCCAAAATTTTACATTTGGGGTCATTTTGCGTTCTTTCTAACTTCATCTCCGTAGCCCACTCCTCCACTCCCTGCCTTATTTTTAACCAAGGGTGCTACCAGCACTGCCTCACACAAGACGTCCACGTCAAAGGATGATCCGCACGCATGCACACACATCCATATTCATCGTCTGCCCCTTGTGCCCGCCAGGCAATTTATCTCTTGCCTCTTGTATCTCATTATTGGATTTATAAGTTATGTGATAATTCATTCCTGTGTCAATTTCCTCCTTCTCATTGTGCAAATTCAAGGCCACGTATGCACTTCTATTAATTTGGCATCTGGAACTGATGGATTTACTGTGTGGTATCACATCTCTAGTTAAATCAGAATAAAAGGGCAGACTGGTGTCTTCCCAGGGCCAATATTTTATCGTTCATTCTGTTTGGGATTAAGCTAAGCCATACCTTTTAATAACGTGCCTCCGTATTCCTGATCAGGAAAATGGACACAAAATCCTCAGTGTTTCCTTCTCATAAAGAGAGTGTAAATATTCCTAAAGTAAAAGTCATTTTCTTTGACTTCAGTAATTAAAGAAATTATTTGCCTTGCAGAACACCGTGTTTGCCTGAGTGGCAAGGAGAGCCTCTTTGCCCACGGCCAAACAACAAACGTCGTTTGCAACAAAGTCCTGTCTAGAAGTCTTAGCAGTGGCCAACCGAGCCTTGTCGGCGGTCTTTACATTTGTAGATGATATCTAGGAAAAGGGTTACCTCTGTAAACTTTGAAAAGGATTAGATGCCTATGCATTAGAATACCATCTGTAGGGGCGCCTGGGTGGCTCAGTCGGTTGAGCGTCCGACTTCGGCTCAGGTCATGATCTCACAGTCCGTGAGTTCGAGCCCTGCGTCGGGCTCTGTGCTGACAGCTCAGAGCCTGGAGCCTGCTTCCGATTCTGTGTCTCCCTCTCTGTCTCTGCTCTTCCCCTGCTCATACTCTGTCTCTCTGTGTCTCAAAAATAATAAACATTAAAAAAAAAAAAGAATACCATCTGTAGTTATACCAGAAGAATAAAATTACCAGGGCGATCAATTCTTCTCCTTCAAAATGTAAGTTGAATAACAGCTGGGTTTGAGAAGAAAAGTTCTACCCCTGTGATCACATTTCGTCGATGATCGGACACGAGACGAGTAGCTGACCACTGCTCTAAACTCCTGGCCCAGACCTTTGTTCCAGACAAACTGACCGTAGAGGCATAGATCCTCTTTGTCACTCAGGCAAGCCCTGTGATTTATGAGGAAATTTTCAGGACTTGGAATCCGGAGACTCGTTTAGGCTCAAGTACCCACGAGGGCTTCAAGAGAAGTATGTCACTGATTCAAATGTAAACCAGGCCAAGGGATGCTAGGAAGATGCCCCCAAGTACCCACTGCCAAGGCGACTGATATGCTGGAAGTGAAATTAGGGCAAGAGATTGTCCGCGCTACCAGGTTTTAACAAGAGTTGGACATTTCCGAGCCCCAACCTCTCTTCCTCCTTTCTCCTCACTTCTTTTCTGCCCTTAAATCTGCACTGGGAAAGAATCGCATTGGGTAATTTCAGCTCTCCTCTTAGGAAAAGTTGAAAGGAGGTGTGGAGTAAATGTTGTGAGAAGGAAACCTAAACCAAAAGTTAGCAGAGCAAGTCCAAGTCGCAGACGTATCAAGAAAGTTAGCAATGCCAGAAATAAGCACAGCCGGGCGTAAATCAACAGAGAATGTGGAGGGAAATTTCGCGGCGGGTATCACTGGGAACAGGAATTAAACAAGCAGATGGTAATATTGGAGGGAAAGAGGAAGCAGAAAAAGAAAATATAGAAAGAGGAATGAACGATGTGACAGCTTTCGGTAGGATAAAAGAAACTTGGAATTGTTTTCCACGCAGCAAGAGTTAAGATAAGAATAACGATAAAAATAGGGGCACCTGGGTAGTTCATTCAGTTGAACCACTGACTTGATTTTTCACTCCAGTCATGATCTTGCAGTTCACGAGCACACGGCTTGGACCCCTGCATCAGACTCCGCGCTGTGTGCGCAGAATCTGCTTGGGATTCTCTCTCTCCCTCCCTCTCTCTGCCCTTCCCCACTCACATGCACTCTCTATCTCAAAATAAATAAAAAACCATTAAAAAAAAGAAGAATCATGATTAAAATAACACACTCATGGAAAGATTATATAAATGCACAGAAGAACTTAAGGGTTAAAAATAGGACTCCAACAATTCTAGAAAGGAAGTACATATATATTTGCCTAGCCCAAACCACTGCTGCCTCAAATTAGTGGCAAAACTGAATATATCAAAACCTAACTTAGATTTGAGGAGATATAGAACAGTCAGCAGACATATTTAGTTTAAACACATCCAGCAAATCAGAACCAAAGTACAAAGCAAAATTCAAAAATATAATTTTTCAAAACAGATTATTTCATGAGTTTTTCAGTCATTATTAGCTAATATGAAGATTCTTATTGAGAGGGGCACCTGGGTGGCTCAGTCGGTTAAGCAGCCGACTTCGGCTCAGGTCATATCTGATGGTTCGTGGGTTCAAGCCCCACGTCAGGCTCCGGGCTGACAGGTCAGAGCCTGGAGCCCACTTTGGATTCTGTGTCTCCCTCTCACTCTGCCCCTCCCCTGCTTATACCCTGTCTCTCTCTGTCTCCCAAAAATGAATAAATGTAAACAGAAATTAAAAAAAAAAAAAGATTATCAACATCTCATATGCAACTTTAGAAATTGTTTTTGGATAATTGGAAATATGCATTATCTAAATTGGCATGTTTTGCAAAAGCACTAAAACGGGTATTATTTCTGTTTGTGCGGGAACTGTATCAACAGCACGCACCGTGCGTGCACCGTGCCCTTGGCAGAATGCTGGGTGCTGCTGAGGATACCGCGACGGACCGCACATGGCCGTGCCCTCAAGTGGTTTGGGCGAGTCAAACCACTCCCATTACTCCGTTCACGGAAATGTCTTCAGATTTACACCAAGACACGTATTTCACATGAAAATCTGTAAATGATTCCGTTTCAAATGGTAAGTCATCCCATCCATTTGTATGTATCATTTCCTCTGAGACCCCCCCTCCCTGACCCTCTAAATTGGGTTAATCCCATTCTATCGTCCATACAGAAGCCTTTCCCTGGCCAAACACTCAACACCCTCTGTTAGTTGTGCTTCCTCTCTGCCTTCTGACCCTCTTGTTCATTATTTCATCCCCAGAGGATTCCATAAGTGCCCTGTGAATGAATGATTACATGACTGAAATGTAATAAATGAATAAACGAAGTAATAATTAAACTGGACTCTCCTAGCACAATAATGAGATCTAGACAAAATAATTAATAAATAGATGCAGAAATAAATAAATAAATAAGTAAATAAGACTATTTGCCTGTGCCCATTTTTTTTCTATTTTCTTAGAAACTAAATAGTGCTAATTTTGATTAAAAATTCACTTTTTTAAATTTCTCCACACTTCGTGGATAATCCAAGGGTCGTAAATTCTTGTTAAAATCCTCTTTTAACAAAATGAGATCGACAACATTAACAATAAACACTACTGTGTTAAAAATTATTTACAACAGATATAATTAGACAAGTATATATGAACATATTTTAAATGTGGAATCGTGTTACCCACACGACAGAGAAAAAGATCGCTTTGCTGTGGTATATACGAACAAGTTTATACATCTCGAATACTTCTCGCAGGTTTCGTTATGAAAATATTTTCTATCTGGAACAATGGATTAGTTGTCAGAAATCTGATACGTTCAGCAACAGAAAGAATCTTGATTTTCTGATGGCGGTGGATTGTCTGCCCAAGATCAGTCATAACTTGTTCTCATAAAAACACACCAGAAAGGGATAAGACACATTCTTCCATAATATTGCAGGGAAGCAAGTTGAGAATTTAAAGATTAATTGCTTCATTGTTTCACAAATATACCGTAATTAACTGAGCTTCTCAGTTTAAATTACTAATTGGGGGCTCCCCATCATGGATTTGATACTCTTTCTCTCGAGAACTTTGCTTCCTAAACCCTGTTGTTAGACATCGGGCTCATTAAGTTACCACTTCATTCACTACAGCTGCTACTTAATAATCTCTTTCTTCATAAAGAGTCCCATCCGGCACAAGCATTTTCTGTTTTATAATTACAGACTCGTACCAGGAAGACCGAAGGAGCTGGTAAAATAGCACACCGCTATGATGACCCAAACTTGGAAAATAATGAGGTGCGTTCAATAAAATATAGACGTACTTGAGATTCTTCATGGAATGGCTTCTATTTCAGAGGCAGAAAGCCCTTGGAACACCAATTACGGTTTCTTTCTTAAAGCTAACTGTATTAAAAAAATCTTTCTGAATTATCTCAAGGTAGCTTTAAATGCATCCATTCATCCAGGTTTTTACTTAGTGAATCTTATACTAAATTGGGTGGCTTTATCTTTAGTTTTGAGGTTTGTTTCTCAAGAAGTCATTCTTCCTTTCAAGTAAGAGAAAGGTCCGTTGAAAAAATCAAGTGACATAAATTTAAAAAATGAAAATAAAACTCACAAAATCTTCGTTTTGCTTAACAATCATTTAACAACGAGTTCGTTGGTCCATGACCCTAAAATATAGTTATCCGATTGCAATTGCCACCAGAATTGAAGCAGAATATTAAGTGAGTCACAGGGTCTTTGCCAGAAAAACAGGAAAAGTACTTGAGAGAACGTTTTATGAGGCCTCAGTGAAATATGAATGTCGCGATCATACTGGAGGAATGAGGAATGGAGGAATCTCCGTCAGGGGTTTTTGGAGCTGTGTGTAAGTTCAAGGAGTCTTGGTTTTGGGCAGCCATGTTTTTTGCCATATGGTTACCTTTAAAGAATAATAAAGAAGATATGAGAGAAAAGGAAAGCTAGACGTAGAACAGACCCAGTCCTCATTGCACGGGTGTAAAAGCACAGGCCTCCAGTGATTAAGACTACACACGCATCTCACGTTATAATCTGAGGAACAAGTACAAGCTACCGTGTGTAATTCACAATTTCACACCAGGCGAGAGAGAAATGGAGACCAGATGAGAAGCGCCCTCGTGGAGACAATGGCCCCAGAGTGGTCTAGGGAGTTCTCTTGGGCTTGGTTAGCCACTTGCATTTCCTGGAAAAGCTGACAGTCCTAAAGGCAGAACAAAGTTGGGATTCTTATGTGCCCTCAACTCAGCACTGGCACTAATTTACCAGTTGTACCACTCTCCATCCTTCTAGATTTTTCCTCTCGAGCGATTCCTTCTCAAAGGGGCTCCAGATTACAAAATTTATGATAGATTAATGGGCGGTTGAAAGAGATTCATCGGTCCTTTGTTCTGAGCTTTACTGAATGGTGTCACGCTTTCGGCTCTTCAAAAACTTCTGCCTCAGAAATCCAAAATCCAAAGTAAGTGCCTTAAAACAACAGCGATTCTGAGGAAAGAAATAAACTGCCTTGCTTCGACCCAGGAAATGGAAAGCATTCGACACTCCTTCGAATTCAGCCACGTCCAGACTTAGTCCATGAGGGAGTCTAATTCCTTTCTGTGAACTAAGTATTCAGTTGTGTTCCTGGAACGCACGAGCTAAATTCTTGTGTCTGGTCTTTATAATGGGCCGTGGTGAAGATTGTTTGCGTGTTTATTGAAGACACTATACGTAATGAATACAAGGTCTGGGACATTAACATCCACGTGGCAGGCATGTCCCAGTCCCACCACGTGGCAGGAAGTTCATTCCAACCACTTCCGGGTAAGCCCATCACCTGAGGGCCTTCTCCAGCCTGACCACCAGGGCCACGCAGTGGTAGGCACAGGTGGTTGGCCCCTTTCCAGTCCATCCAGTTACACTGGCTCCACAGGGCTGGCTGGTCCCCACCAGCAAACCCACTCAGATCCTGGCTGGACCGCCTTCTTGCAAGCTTCCTTCAGGTCTGTTGACTACCTTGCTCAGGCATTTGGGACTCCGTTCTGGTGTGACAAAGCACAGAAACATTGGGGGGTTTTTACACACCCTCTTCAGCTTCAAGGAACTCTCTAGCCCCGGCTCTTTCCAGACTCACAAGCAGCAATTGTCACCAGATGCTCGATGCCTGCGCACAGGGTCATGCCGTGATGTTGTTGATTTCACGGGCTTCACCCAGGAAGGCAAGTCCTCCCCTTCTGAGTCTTCAGATTTTCTGGAAACTAGATGTCCACGCTAACTCAGCAGTAAGCTCTAAGAAAGCATTCACCTTTTCCCTTTTTCGGCTACACATCGATAGCTAATGTCTCTTAGATCTGGGCTGTTCTAATAATTCTAAAGAAAAAAATTAACTCCTTGGGGGCAGAGAAAACTGACTTATTGTCGAATTACTTCAGTCTCTGACTATCTTAAAGGCTTTACGCTCCAATTCTCTAAGATCTAGACTTTTTTAAATTAAACTTTTGATTCAGAGATTAAGTATAGACCTACATGCAGTTGTAACAGATCCTGGGTACCTTTTATCCCTTGTCCTGCAATGGTAGCACCTGGCAAAAGTCTAGTACGATATCAAAGCCAGGATATCAGCAGTGATGCACTCAAGACACAGAACAGGGGCACCTGGGTGGCTCAGTCAGTTAAGTGTCTGACTTCGGCTCAGGCCATGATCTCACAGTTCATGGGTTCGAGCCCCGCGTTGGGCTCTGTGCGGACAGCTCAGAGCCCGGAGCCTGCTTTGGATTCTGTCTCTCTCTCTCTCTCTGCTCCTCCCCGACTCATGCTCTGTCTCTCAAAAATTAAAAATAAAACATAAAAAAAAATAAATTAAAAAAAAGGACACAGAACACTTCTGTCACTGCAACGGTCCCTGCCTTTCATCCTTCCTTCCCCCAGTCCCCCCACCTCTGGTAGCCACTAATACCTTCTACTTCTCTATAATTTTGTCATTTAAGAATGTGACATAAATGGAATTATATGTATGTTACATATATGATATACATAATATGAATCATATAAAAGGTTACATATTGCATATATAGTATGTAATATGTGTACTATATATGCAATACCCATATCTAATATGTAACCTTTTGTGACTAGCCTCTTTCCCTCAGCATAATTCTCTGGAGATTCAACCAGGTGGAAGAATATATCAATGACTCCTTCCTTTTTAATGCTGAGTAATATTCTGTAGTTTAGACATACTGCAGTTTGTTTTAACCACTCACCCGTTGAAGGACATCTGGGCTGTTTCCAGGTTTGGGCTATTCTGAATAAAACTGCTATAAATATTCGCATACAGGATTTTATGTGAACAGAAGTCTTCACTGCTCTGGGACCAATGCCCAGGAGAGCAAATGCTGGTTCATATGGTGGTTCTGGGCTTTGTATTTTAAGAAACTGCCGCACGGTTTTCCGGAGTGCCTGTGCCATTTTGAATTCCCATCAGCAAGGTCTGAGTGACCCATTTTCCCTTCATTCTGGGCACCTTCTCTTGTTGTCATCAATAACGACAATTGGTGATGTCTTTGTTTTATTTTAGCCATACTAATAGGTGCGAGGCTATCTCACGGCTTTTAACTTGCATGTCCCTAATAACTAATAATGTTGAACGTCTTCTCATGTTTTTATTTGCCCTCTGTAAATCCTTTCCAGTGAAATGTCTGTTCATGTCCTCTGACTATTCTCTTTCTAGTTGGATCATTTGTTTTCATTCTGTTGAGTTCAAGATTTCTTTATGTATTAGAGACGTTACTCATTTGTCTAATATTTGGTTGGCAAAATTTTTCTCCCAATACCTGCTTTGTCTTTTTATCCTCCTAACGAGTACTTTGCAAAGCTAAACTTTTTAATTCTGATGCAGCTCAACGTATCTATTTTTCTTTTTATTGATTGTGCTTTTTGGGTCAAATCTAAGAATTCTTTGCTTCGCTGTGGGTCCCAAGACTTTCCCCTCTTTTTTTTTTCCCTAAAATTTTTAAATAGAATGATCCATTTTGAGGTAACTTTTGTGTAAGGTGTGAAGTTTAGGTCACAATTCCTTTTTTTTGCCTGTGGCTGTCCAATGCTCGAACACCATTTGATGAAAAGGCTACCCTTTGCCTCCTCTCAATCGCTTTTGCACCTTTGTAGAAAAATCAGTTGGGCATATCCGTGTAGGTCTATTTCTGAGTTCTCTGTTCTGTCCCATTCATCTACGTGCCTAACCACTGCCAATACCACACAGCGTTGATTATTTTAGCTAGGTAATAAATCTTGCAGCCAAAGTCCAGAGAGGTATTACATAGAATAATATCAAAAGCATTGTGGATATCAAATACTCATTTGAAAAAAAGATATATTTATGTTGGCTTATCTTAAGAACAGGCTTTATATTCCTGAGGATACTTTAAATTTTTTGTTTGGAGTAAACCAGACTCTCAGAGAAGCTGGGACCACCCCTCATAGTTTTTCGGTGTGGTATCTCTTGTCTTCATGCTGGTGAATGCATCGTTTCCTTGGTACTCTACTTGTGATAGTATGATAGTATGTGCCCGTGTGGTTCTCTCTCATGAAGGCTCTCCATTCTAACACTCTGCACTCACTTCTGGGTGAGAAGGCAGTAGCATTTTGTTTCTAAGCCTTTATTCCTCTCTCTTGTGTGCAAAGTTTCTCCTTTGACGCTTATAGTACCAAAATGTATGATCATATCACCTCGTTTTTGTGACCGGCCAATTTCCTGGTTCCTTCCTCATTCATTAAAGATGTGAACCCCTGGTTCAAGATCTTCTCAAGCCAAGGTCATGAGTCCCTTGAGCATCTTGGCTTTGCATTCACTCTCATCATCAAAGTCATGGTGGCAACTTGGATATGACTGTCACATTCTCCTTTCCCTCCAACTTTCTTTCTCACTCCCTTTGTGAGAGTTCACCAGGCTCTTCAGCTATGAGGAGCCCTCCCATCTCTTAGAGGCCCTCTATGCATCTGTCATTTTGCACTGTGTTTCCTACCGTGTTTACTCCTTTTCTATTCAACTCAAATTCTAAGTTTTATTACTTCGAGCATACCTGTGCCAAATTCCCAGATCTCTCCCCCACTGTCCACCCTTTTCTCTTCCACAGGGTACATCCCTGTTTGGGATCAGTTCAGCCGTACATCTCTACACACATCTGCTACAGGTGCGCTGCTAAAGAAGAATCGCCCAAACACACAGGAAGACATCACTACAGATCCACAGCTCCGTTCCTCACTGGTTCTGATTCTGTTTGGAACGCTCAGTCGTCATTTTCTCTCACCCCTCCCCAGACCCCTGATCATCCCATTCTCCAGGAATGACACTTCGTCTTCATAGACACGTCTTCAGATGAAAACCCTGCCTACTTCCTGCCACCAAATAAACAAACGGGCCCAGCCTATACCCTCTTCCTTCACTCCTTTTTAAATGGAAGAGATAAAGCTTCTTGCTCAAGATACAATTCTTTCCCCATGCTCTGCATCAGACTCTTTCCACCCTGTTCAGGAATAGCATACTGTGAATTGTTTCTTCCAACTCCTCTCTCTGAATTTCCACCTTTCTCTCTTTTCTACATTGCCCCGTGCCTATGCACACACATTTTATGTCTCTGTCATTTTTTTTTAATTTTTTTTAATGTTTACTTATTTTTGACAGAGACCGAGCGTGAGCAGGGGAGGGGCAAAGAGAGGGAGACACAGAATCCGAAGCAGGCTCCGGGCTCTGAGCAGTCAGCACAGAGCCCGACGCGGGGCTCAAACCCACGAACTTGGGAGATCATGACCTGAGCTGAAGTCGGACACTCAACCGACTGAGCCACCCAGGCGCCCCTATGTCTCTGTCATCTTAAAAACCACACTTTGACCCCACATTCTCTTCCACCACTGCCCTATCTCTGTCCTTTCTCTACAACCAAACCAATTGAAACAGTTTCCAGACTGGCCCTCTCCCTATTGTCGCCTTCTATTCAATCCCCAGTAAAACCCAGTTTTGCTTCTCCTTCCAGCACTTGCAAGTACTGATGAAGTCTCCCCCGAGAGGTACCTTTTGTCGCCGATCTGACGAAAGTAGGTTATGCGCTGTATGACTTGGCCATCTCTGGGCACTGCCGACCATTCCTTCTTTATAGAAACATCCTCTTCTCTTCCGCAGTACCACGGTACCATGCTTGCCTGGTTTTCTGCCTCCCATGGAGATGCTTCTTATTGGTCACTCCTCTGCCAATCCCTGAACCATTAGTGGTCCTCGAGTTTCCTACCTTAGACTCTCTGTTCTTCCTCTATTGCGGAGGCAAATCAGCCCCACAACTTACCTACTTTTTCCAAACTATGTACCAGGTACGTGATAGTATCATCAAATAGTATCGCACTCAGGGCTAGCTTCATGGGCAAAGGGAGCAAATGGCACCCCTTTGCAGTCACACAGAGCCTTGTGCTCGCTTACCAGGTCCTCGTGCTTGGTTTCACTCTTTGCTATTGCCATTTGAAATTCTTCATTTTTGAGCAAAAGGCCCCCATTTTCATTTTGCGCTAAGCCCTGCGAGGTATGTGGCCTGGCTTGCCTACACTCTATACAGTCAAAGTCTTGTGGATTCTACCTGCTCAATATTTCTTGACTCACCCCATCCTCCCAGCCCCACTGCCCCGCGGACCGGCCATCTCCATCCTTTGCCAAGAGGATTGCAACAGTTTTCCCTGGACCCTTTTTCTAACCTTACTTGTCTTTAATTTAATTCTAAGAAATAAAACAGGAGCAGAAAATTGTGAAGCTTTGTGTGAAGTTAGTACATAAAAGGCAAATCACAGAATCTTTTAACACTTATTTCAGCTAAGCCAGCTTTTGGCTATGAGCTTCGCTGTAGCTGATGCAGACTCCGTAATTCTATTTCTCTTTTTTGTACTGTTAGGTAGTATCACACCATATAAACACACTAAAATGTACTCTCTTAATTATGGACGCTTCGGTGTTTCCAACATTTGGATAGTTTCCAGTTATCCAATATTTGTAGATAATGTTGTAATAAACATCTTTATACATGTCTCCCTGTGTTCTACATAAAGGGATTTCTGCAAGAGAATTTCTAGGGAAAGAATCCAACAGTTTCAACTCTGCTACCACGTGAAATTCCTTTCACAGCAGTTGGAGCAATTTATATCCCCACCAGCAGTGTAGGAGGAACACTGTGGCTCATTCTTTGCCAAGCTGGGTATTGGCAGCATCAACCTAATAGACACGCTTGCTTTACCATTTTGCTTCGTTTTCTGTTCTTCTGATTACTAGAGAGGGTGACTGACTTTCATATGTTTATCTGAATATTAGGTTTCCTTTTTTGATATACATTTTTCACCTTTATGCTGCTTACAGATTTGTAGGCATTCTATATATTCCAGATACCAATGCTTTTTCAATTATATATGTGAAAAATACATTCTTCCACTTGCTCGTCTCTGCACTTTGTTATGTTGTCTTTGGTTGTACACAATTTTAAAAATTTCTTCTTGTTAAATTTATTAATTGTTTACTTCTGGGTGTTCACTTTAGACATCGTATTATAATAAGAAAATAAACAAATAATGAAAAAATCACCTCCCCTAATCCAGGCCATAGAGACCTCCTTCTCTATTAGCATCTGAATATTTAAAGATTTGCTTTTCATGTTTGGACTTATATAACGTATTTTTAGAAGGCTGTCATATAAGGGTATTATTTATTTAGTAGCCCATTATTTCCCCACTGGTTGATAATGGCACTAGAGTCATCTATCATGCTCACATAGTTACACAGGCCCTTATCCTCTCCTTGTGAAATTTCTATTTGCTAGAGAATGACTCCTTAATTACTCTCTATATTTTTAGCTTTACAGAAATTATTCGTAAAGATGATTCCCTCCTCCTTCCCCTCCTTCTTCTCTTTTGTTCTTTTTATTTTCTTTTTACCCCTTTTGCCCAATTTGTAATTATCTTGGATATTCCTTACTTTTCCTCAGGAACTAAGGCTAAGTGGTCAAGTTTCACTTAAAACTACCCTCTTTAGTAGTTTGGTTCAACTCTGTAGATTAATCTGAGTACAACTGACATCTTTAAAATACTTACTACTCCCTACCCCACAATGTAGCAAAATGATATATATCTCTATTTATTTTAGGTTTTAGTGTCCAATAACATTTTATAGTTTTACCTCCAGAGGTCTTGAACAACTTTTGTTAAGTGGGTTCCTAAATAGCATATAGTTTGTGTTGATAATGCAAATTACATGTTATTTTACTGTATTATTTTCTCTCTTCTTATAAAACTCTCTACTATTTTCAAATAGCAAATATTTTTGCATTTTCCTTTTCAATTTAAATAATTTAGCTTGGTTAAAACCTCTAGAGCAATATTAAGTAATAGGAATAATCCCTAACTTGAATAAGAATGCATCTAAAATGTTACCATAAAATAGCTACTTTCAATAGATTTTTTTTAAGTTTTAAAAGAACCTCTTATCTAGTTTGTTAAGAATTCTTGTCATGACTGTGTGCTAAATTTTTGACTGTTTTTTTCTCTGTGTATAGTGGTGACCATATTTTTTCCTTCATTTACCCTATTAATATGAACAACTGCAAAGATAAATTCTCCGTCATACCACTGTTGCATTCCTGTGACAAATTCTACTTGTTCCTGTAGTATTTTCTTAAAATACTGCTACAGTCACTATTTTTTCTTTTCTTGGTGAGATTTTTGAAAATACGTTCATGAGTAAAATTGCTCTAGGATTTTACTGTACTTTTCTTGTCTGGATTTATTACTAAGATTACATTCACGTGACAAAATAAGATACATAATTTTCTTTTGCTATGTTCTCTGAGCCTGGACATTTTTTAGGAAATCATCTATAGAAGCATCTAGTCTTGAAGGACGGAGTTAAGATGGCGGAGCAGCATGGAGACCCCGAGCTCCTTTCATCCCGGAAATGCAGCTAGATCAGCACCAAACCATTTTGAACACACAGGAAATTGATCTGAGGATTAACACAACAGTCTGCATAGCCTGAGGCACAGAACTCAGCAGGTACCTGGTGTGGACAGGTGAACTGGGGGAGAGAGAAGCCAGGGAGTGGAAGGAGCTATTTTTGCAGAGAAAAGACAGGAAAGAGAAGGGGGGGTTGGGAGTGTGGCGAAGCAGGATTGTGCATGAAAAGGACTCCCCCAAAAACATCTGGAGAGAAAGAGATAGCAAGAGTGAAAACACTCGCAGGAGACTGAACAAAAAATCTGTTCCCCAAAACCACTGATGGGGAGTTAGGAGAGGGTTTCGATACCACCAGGATTCTATAAACAGTGGAGCGCAGAGTCTGAAGTTGCAGAGCTCAGTGCCTGGCGGTGCTCTGGTGAGGAGGTGGGGCGAATCCCCAGCAGCAGGCAGCGTGGTCTGAGCAGACAGCATGTGTCACACAGGGAGATGCGGTTCCCCTGCTTGAAGAACATTTGGTAGAGACAATATGGCCTCCCCACAGGCAAAGGTCCCAGCAGACTCCCAAGAGCAGCCACGTTTGCTGATACTGGGACAAGGACACCAGAGTGTGGTGAATGTGGCTCCTGCTGTGGGTTGTCATTTGCCACAGTCTTGAACCTCTGCCACTGTGCAATGCACAAACATTTTCTGGGGCAAGCTGGCACCTGGCCGTTGATCGGCGAGACCCTTCCCCAGGGAGTTGGTGTGGGTCCAAGCTGCAGGGGTCTCTGACGTGTGGGGTTTTGAAACACAACCCCATCTGAGATAAAATTCTAGAGGGAGGTGCTGCCTGGGAGGCAGATGGCTTGGACACGAACAGGGTAGAGGCGGGAGAAGATGGAAGCCTGAGACAAAGGAGGGGTGCTTGATCTCAGGTTGTTGAGATGTAAAGTTCCCATCCTGGAGACTAGGGAACTGGGGGAGACATTTCCACCTCTCCTGCCCACATGCTTGTGCGCCACACTGATCCTCCTCAGTAAGCTAAGCAGCGCCACCTAGTGGAGGATGGCGCTGTTCTACCAAGCCCCACCCAACTGCGCCCTCCAACCACATCCCCCAGACACCAGCACAAGTCACACCTCTTAGTGTATGGACTCTAGAGGGCTTCATAGTTGCATTTCTAGGGGACCGTGGATGCAACTCCATTCAGGTCTCATTCTGCTTCCTGGTTCATTTGTTTGGTCATTTTCTTTGCTTCTGTTTTTGCTTGATTTTCTTATTTTCTTTTTATTCTTTCTTGTTTTTTTTTTTCTTCCTCATTCTTGGATACAGAAGAGAAAAATTTACTTATAGTTTTATTTTTTGTACTTCATTTTTTACTTTTAAAATTTTTGTTCTATTTCATTTTAGTCTATTTTATTATATAATTTTTTAATTTTTTATTTTTTATTCCTTTTTTATTCTTTTATGTCCCTTTTTTCTCTACTCTTTTAAGATTCTTTCAACAAGCAGACCAAAACATACCTCGGATCTAGCTTTCTTCATATGATTTTTTGTTTTGTTTTTAATATTTATTTTTTATTTTATTAATTTTTTCTTCCTCCAAAATGACAAAATGAAGGAATTCACCCCACAAGAAAGAACAAGAAGAAATAGCACCCAGGGCCTTCACACAGATATAAGCAAGAAATCTGAACTAGAATATACTCCCACAGTAATGAGAATACTAGCAGGGATTGAAAAAGAGCAGAGAATCCCTTTCTGCAGAGATAAAAGAAACAAAATCTAGTCAGGATGAAATTAAAAATTCTGTAACCGAGATGCAATCTCAAATTTATGCAAAAATTTATAATTTTGCTATCTTTGATGGCAAAGATACACGAAGCAGAGTCACAAATCAACAATTTAGAGATAAAATCATGGAGAATAAAGAAGCAGAAAAAAAATAGGGAAACAAAGGCAAAAGAGCAGGATACAAGACTTAGAGAACTCAGTGACTTATCAAAAAGGAATGACATCCGAATCATAGGAGTCCCAGAAGATGAAGAGAGAGAAAAAACGGCAGAAGATTTGTGTGAGAAAATTATAACAGAAAACTTTCCTAATCGGGGGAAGGACAAAGACATCAAAATCCAAGAGGCACAGAGAACTCCCATTAGATTCAACAAAAACCAACCATCACCAAGGCATATCAGAGACCAACTCACAAAATACACAGACAAGGAAATAATTATGAAAACAGCAAGGAACAAAGAGTCTTCCATCTATAAGGGAAGACAGATCAGGCTCACAGTAGACTGATCCACAGATAGTTGGCAGGCCAGAAAGGGGTGGCAAGATGTATTCAATGTGCTGTATTGGGAAAATATGCAGCCAAGAATTCCTTATTCAGCAAGGCTGTCATTCAAAATAGGAGGAGAGATATAGAGTTTCCCAGACAAACAAAAAACAAAGCAGTTCATGATCACTAAACCATTCCTATAAGAAATTTTAAGGGGGACCCTTTGAGTGGAGAAGAGACAAAACAAAACAAAAAAGACCAAAAGCAACAAAGACTAGAAAGAACATCACCAGAAACACCAACTCTACAGGCAACACAATGGCACTAAATTCATATCTTTCATTGCTCAAAGGGTCAATGGACTAAACGCTCCAATCAAAAAACGTAGGGGATCAAAATGGATAAGAAAACAAGATACATCTATACGATGCTTCCAAGAGACCATTTTAGACCTAAAGACACCTGCATATTGAAAGTAAGGAGATGGAGAACTATCTATCATGGTAAAGTCATAAAAAGAATGCTGAAATAGTCATGCTTCTGTCAGACAAACTAGGTTTTAAAACAAAGACTATGACAAGAGATGAAGAAGGATATTATATCATAATTAAGGGGTCTATCCACCAAAAATATCTAACAATTTTAAATATTTATGCTCCAAATTGAAGCACCCAAATACATAAATCAACTAAACACAAACGTAAAGAAATTCATTGATAATAATACCATAATAGTAGGGGACTTCAATACCCCACTTACAGCAATGGACAGATCATGCGAGCAGTAAATCAACAAGGAAACAACGGTTCTGAATGACATACCAGATAGGATGGATTTAACACACATCAGAACATTTCATCCTAAAACAGCAGAATATGCATTCTTCTCAAGTGCACAGGGAACATTCTCCAGAACAGATCACACACTGGGTCACCAACTAGCCCTCAACAAGTACAAAAGGATCGAGATCATACCTTACATATTTTCAGGCCATAATGCTATGAAATTCAAAATCAACCACAAGAGAAAAATTGGAAAGACCATGGATACTTGGAGATTAAAGAACATCCTACTAAAGAATGAATGGGTTAACCACGAAATTTAAGAGAAAATTAAAAAGTTCTATGGAAGCCAATGAAAATGAAAACATGACAGCCCAAAACTTCTGGAAAACAGGAAAGGTCATAAGCGGGAAGTATATAGCAAGCCGGACCTTCCTAAAGTAGGAAGAAAGGTCTCAAATATGTAACCTAACCTTACACCAAAAAAAGTTGGAAAAAGGATAGCAAATAAAGTTGAACACCAGCAGAAGAAGGGAAATGATAAAGATTAGGGAAGAAATCAATGATATTGAAACCAAAAAAACCCCAATAGAAGAGATCAATGAAATCAGGAGATGATCCTTTGAAAGAATTAACAAAATTGATAAACCACTAGCCAGTCTGATCAAAAAGAAAAAGGAAAGGACTCAGGTAAATAAAATCAAGAATGAAAGAGGAGCAATCACAACCGACACCACAGAAATACAAACAATAATTAGAGACTATTATGAGCAATTATATGCCAACAAATTGGGCAATCTGGAAGAACTGGACAAATTTCTAGAAACATAAACTACCAAAACTGAAACAAGAAGAAACAGACAGACCCATAAACAGTAAAGAAACTGAATCAGTCATCAAAAATCTCCCAACAAACAAAAGTCGTCCAGGGCTGGGTGGCATTCCAGGGGAATTCTACCAAACATTTAAAGAAGAATTAACACCTTTTCTTTTGAAACTGTTCCAAAAAGTATAAATGGCAGGAAAACTTCCAGACTCATTCTACAAGGCCAGCATTACTTTAATTCCAAAACCAGATAAAGGATCCCACTAAGAAGGAGAACTACAGACCAATCTCCCTGATGAACATGGATGCAAAAATTCTTAGGAAGGTACTAGAAAACAGGATCCAACAATACATTAAAAGAATTATTTGTTGCAATCATGTGGGATTTATTTCTGGGATACAGGGTTGTTTCAATATCCACAAATCAATCAATACGATACATCACATTAATAAAAGAAAAGATAAGGACCACATGGTACTCTCCATAGATGAAGAGAAAGCATTTGACAAAATAGAGCATCCTTTCTTGATAAAGAGGAAAAGAGAAGTACTTAAAGAACTTAAGAAAAGTAGGGATAGAATGATCATACCTCAAGATGATAAAGGCCATATACAAAAGACCTATAGCTAATATCATCCTCAATGGGGGAAACTGAGAGCTTTCCCACTAAGGTCACGAACATAACAAGGATGTCGACTCTCACCTCTGTTATTCAACATAGTGTCGGAAGTCCTAGCCTCAGCAATTAGACAACAAAAAGAAATAAAAGGTGTCCAAAGCAGCAAGGAGGAAGTCATTTCACTCTTTGCAAACGACATGATATTCTATGTTGAAAACCCAAAAGACTCCACCAAAACACTACTAGAACTGATTCATGAATTCAGCAAAGTCACATGATATAAAATCAATGTACAGAAATCGGTTGCATTCTATACACCAATAATGAAGCAGCAGAAAGAGAAATCAAAGAATCGATCCCATTTATGATTGCACTAAAAACCATAAAATATCTAGGAATAAACCTAACCAAACAGGTGAAAAAGCTATACACTGAGAACTATAGAAAGCTTATGAAAGAAATTGAAGAAGACACAAAGAAATGGAAAAATATTCCATGCTCTTGGATTGGAAAAACAAACGTTAAAATGTTGATACTACCCAAAGCGATCTGCACATTCAATCAATCCCTATAAAAATAACACTAGCATTCTTCACAGAGCTAGAACAAACAATCCTAAAATTTGTATGGAACCAGAGAAGACCCCGAATAGCCAATGCAATCCTGAAAAGAAAACCAAAGCTGGAGGCATCACAGTTCCAAACTTCAAGTGGTATTACAAAGCTGTAATCATCAAGGCAGTATGGTACTGGCACAAGAAGAAACACATAAATCAATGGAATGGAATAGAGAATCCAGAAATGGACCCACAAACATATGGCCAACTAATCATTGACAAAGCAGGGAAGAATATCCGATGGAGAAAAGACAGTCTCTTCAGCTAATGGAGTTGGGAAAATACAACAGCAACATGTAGAAAAATGAACCTGGGCCACTTTCTTACAACCTCACACAAAAATAAACTCAAAATGGATGAAAGACCTAAATGTAAGCAGGAAGCCATCAAAATTCTAGAGGGGAAAACAGGCAAGAACCTCTTTGATCTTGGCCGCAGCAACTTCTTACTTGACAAGTCTCCAGAGGCAAGGAAAACAAACCCCAAAACGAACTATTGGGACCTCATCAAGATAAAAAGCTTCTGCACAGCGAAGGAAACAATCAGCACAACTAAATAGTAACTGATGGAATGGGAAGAGACATTTGCAAATGACATATTAGATAAAGGGTTAGTATTCAAAATCTATAAAACACTTATCAAACTCAACACCCTCCTAAAAAATAATCCAGTGAAGAAATGGGCAAAAGACACGACTAGACAATTTTCCAAAGAAGACATCCAGATGACCTACAGATGCATGAAAAAATTCTCAATGTCACTCATCACCAGGGAAACACAAATCAAAACCACACTGACATGTGAGACACCACCTCACACCTGTCAGAATGACTAAAAATAACAACTTAGGCAACAACAGGTGTTGGAGAGGATGCAGAGAAAGAGGAACCCTTTTGCACTGCTGGTGGGAATGCAAACTGGTGCAGCCACTCTGGAAAACAGTATGGAGGTTCCTCAAAAAATTAAAAATAGAACTACACTATGCCCCAGCAATTGCATGACTAGGTATTTATCCAAACGGTACAAAAATGCTGATTCAAGGCACCCCAGTGTTTATAGCAGCACTATCAACAACAGCCAATGTATGGGAAGACCCCAAATGTCCACTGACTGATAAATGGATAAAGAAGATGTGATATATATATAGACACACACACACACACACACACACACACACACACACACACATACACACACAGTGGAATATTACTCGGCATTCAAAAAGAATGAAATCTTGGCATTTGCAATAATATGGAGGGAGCTAGAGTATATTATGCTAAATGATGTACCTTGGTCAGAGAGTGTAAAGTGTAAGGAATTCTAGAATGATCTGCAACATATTAAGGCAGTATTTTTGGGTTAAATAAAATAGTCACTCCAAGGATTAAGCACAGAACCTGGAAACTGCCAGTTTTCACAGAAGCGTGTGAATAAAAGCTCACTCGGGATCACACTGCTCTGCGTTTCATTTAAAGAGCAAGCTTACGGTCAGCGTGTCTGGCGTGCAGCCTGCTTGGGGCATGTGCGTCGCAAAGATCATGAGACAGCAGGACTTGTACCTACAGATCATCAGGGCCGGTCTACAACTTTGTTGACCTGCCCCAATGGACAATGGAATCTTCACCTGCGGTAAGTTTTCGCAATGCTGTGACAACAGTTTCAAAAGGTTTATGTGAAAGAAATAGCCGCATTTTTTTTCCTTCGCAATTTTTGATAGGAGATATTAAATTAGATGAATACAGAAAAACATTGACAGTGAAACATGTCTCTTAGATTCATGCAGATTATCTGACGTGGCACAAAAACGATGTTCGTGTGGGAACGTGAGTTACCTAGAACGTGAGCTAGAATTGCCCCTTCCGTTAGGGAAGCACAGGTCTTCCTCGCTATATGTCCTCTGTGAAAAAAACAAAAAAAGTATCACAAGGAGCCTGCGTGAGTCAGTTAAGCATTTGACTGTTGGTTTTAGATCAGGTCACAATGTCACAGTTTTGTGAATTTGAGCCCTGCTTCGGGTTCTGTGCTGATAGCGCAGAGACTGCTTGGGGTTCTCTCTCTCCCGCTCTCTCTGCCCCTTCCCTGCTGACGCTGTCTCTGTCTCTCTCAAAAATAAATAAATAAACTTACAAATTTTTTTTTCATTCCTTGAACCCACAAGACAATGAACCTCGAACTTATTTTATATGAACTTGGTCACATTTCATTTTGAACTCATGTTCAAATTCAGGGCCACGTTCACGACCAAGATATTATCACCTTACATTTTTATAGCTAGAATTTCACTTTGGTGTCATATCAGGTTTTATATTGGTTACATTAAAACTCTGTCTTCTTAGATTAATTGTAGGTCATCGTAAGACCAGTCTTACCATCATATTTCCTATTTTTGGTCAAAGCGGCTCATTCCGGATACATTCATCCTTTTGCTCAGGAAATGTCTTTTCAAGTTGGATTTAATAATTCAATGCACCAAGCTCCCTTAAATATCTACAAGGAGCAAAAATACATACTACTTCAATTAATGATCGTGTTAACTTTATCTCTTTTTAAAAGCTAAGAGAGAGTGTTGCACGCATACACAGCAAACTTAACCTTAACATAAAGAGAATGTTGTGGGTTGCACTTTCCGCTATATCACACACAAATCTGCAGACTCCAGGAGGAAGTGTCGTGGCAGCAAATGGAAATGGCAGTCCCCAGTGGCATTTTCTTTTCCTTTGTATACACAGTAGGCAGGTGTCGTGATTAGACCTGACAGCTTGAGTTCAGAACTCTAAAGAGAAAGCCAAAGGACAAGGAGTCAGTGAGGTGGAAAGGAGAAATGGAACTGAGGGTATACGGGAAGGGGCAGGGCCTGTGTGATATAACTTGGACCCAGGCCAGGAACTACTGTCAGGGCTTGGGTCCAAGGAAGGCTGGCGATGTTCTCTCTCCCGTGCCTGGACTCTTACGAACTGAAAGGGAGACAAGAACGATCGTGTGTGTACCAGTGTATCGATATTGGAGGAGTTTACCTGCTGGCTTTTCTGTTTTAACGACACTGATCAGAATCACCGAGAGTGTGAGTTCTGGAACACAAGATTTCTACCCAGAGGGACTGAAATTCAGAAGCTACAGGCCACATTTTCATTAGACTCTTATATGACACGTGTAATAGTTCCTAATGGAATACAGGGACAGTGGAAAAAAAATATTTCATTCCGAATATTTAGGGCCCCGTATTCTCTGAATTCAAAACGCTTGGGGACTGGAATTCATTAAGCCTGAAAGCATACAAAAATTGAAACAAAATTACCTGGTAAGCTATGCTACAAACCATGCAATGTAAATTTCATAATAAACAACTTTTTTTGCAAATAATTTATTATCAAATTGGTTTCCTTACAACACCCAGTGCTCATCCCAACAAATGCCCTCCACCATACCTGTCACCCACTCTCTCTTTTTAAATGCATGGTTAGAAGACCTTTAATACAACATAGATATATCATAAAATCACACATATGTATTAAGTATCGGTCATTTTCAATTATTTGAGAACAAATGGGCTTATCTAGTAGGAGAAAATAATGTAATAAATCTGTTTATACAAACCAATATGTTTTTAAACTTATTTTAAAACAAGCCAGTACTCTAATTTTATTTTTTTAAGTTTGTTTATTTTATTATTTTTTTTAGTAATCTCTACACCCAATGTGGGGCTCTCTTCCAATTGAGCCCACCAGGTGCCCCACAAACCAATATGTTCCACCAACCAATACATTCTAATTGCCAATTACTGCACTGGACATTAGGATTTGCTTTGGACACTCATTTTTTTGTTAAAAAAATCATGTAATAATTTTAAAAATAGGCATGTATTCACAGCGAATACTTTCTGATATACGGGTGGGCTATGGCAAAATCATATCGTCAGGATTGGAATCTGCAGAAACCAAAGGAAGATAAAAATAGCTCTTTTGAAAAGATTCATCTATGGCATCAGCTTCCAATTTCTATGCCTTTCTCTCCTAACATCTATTTTTATCTATTCGTATAGAGAACCATCTTCTTAATAGCAATTTCATGTTCCATGAAATCGATTAGCTGTTTTAGTATGAAGTCATTTTTGACCCATTGATTGTTACCTTCACAATGCTGAATGTTACATACAAGGTCACCACCCAGAACATCATTGCACCATCCGAACATAACCACAAGACCAAAATTTGTTTTTCAATCAACTCAGTGACGCTATTTCAAGAATCGAGTATAGGGACAAATGTTGATGGAACAGCTGTGCATGTGTCCTGAAAATTTAGACTGAGATAGATAAATGATCTCCTATTCTCTGAGCATTAGTAACACAGAAATGATGGCCTGAGACTTTAGATGCAGTTATGACTTTAATAAGAATTAATAAGAATGGGATCTGTGAGGGCAGTAGCAAGACAGGATGTCAGATAATTAGAAAAGAACACGAAAAGAAAAAAATTGACTCTCGGGGACACTGCAATAGCACTAACAGTAGAGGATGTCAATTTCCTAATGTTACCGGTCCAGGCACCATAACATGCCTCCCCTTATGATTTAGAGATCTTACCGCTAAACCCATCTCAGAGGCCACTTTATTTGTGTGTGTTTTACGAGTGGCCCCGTAAGTCTACATCATACCACTGCTCAAGGCCACTGTCTTTTAATTACTTTAGTACCTTTTTCCCTAGATTTGGTCCAGTTGTTGAAACCCAAAAGATTCCAAGACCAGGTCTGTTGGTGACACCACCAGCACGCTGGCACTACAGTCCCCATCTAGACATTACAAAGCTAGCTTTCAGATTCAACAGGTGAATTTTTCAGAATCTATTCTTTTTAAACATTGTTCTGCTTCAGACATTAGGTGCCCATTATTTATGGCTTGAATTTGTCACCAGGAATTTGAGCAAGAAATCAACGAATCTACAAAGTTACAGTAATGATTTTAATCTCTAATAAAAGTGTATTTGAAGAAACTATCATCAAAATTAAGAATGCTTTTAAAATGTATATAAGTTGTATATAACTTGCTAAAAAATTAAAAAATAATCGTGCCCTTATTGTATTTAAAAATACTCTTTATAATCTTTGAAATATTGATTTCATTCAAAAAAAACTACTGGATTTGCATGAAAAACACATTTGATCCTAACCTGGATTTCGTATGACCCGAAATGTTTCAAAGAGTAGGAAGCGAAAAGTCTTAGAAAGAGATCGCCAACATTATTCCCTGAGTTTCTCTCTGCCTAATTCAAACATTACCCCACACCCTTTGTCCTCTGATGTAATATATAAACCTACAGCATGTGCATAAACATGCCTTCAAAGAATGTTGAGGTAATTCTTTTTCCAGGACTGAACTTGAGTTGTTTACTGGCCCGGCTGGTGTTTGTACACAGCCTGAACTGTGTCCTGACCCCTAATGGTAGGCTCTGTTCCCAGGTTCCAACTCAGCCAGTGTGGAAAGTGCCTTTGAGAACGCGGTTGCTACAACATATGTTTCCTCCTGTTCACACTACTTTAGTTTTAACATCACTAGTTACTCTAAGTCTAATCAATTCCCTTGGTTTGTCTCCATATACATACGTTTGACTGTGTCCCTCCTTGAACGTATCACCCCGAGGTACACACGCGAGTCCTCACAAGTGTGGTGCCCAACATATAGTTAATATTTGTTCCGTAGTCAGTGACTCACTGAATGGATGAACAGATAACACAGAATGGCCTGTAGCCATTTCCCCATTTGATGTATCCACTCTTCATAAAATTTCCATGACAAACCATAGTTGCTTGCCCACTTTGGGAATAGCAAACCGCTAAAGGCTCTGATTCTACATGGCCTAAATATAGGGTAATGTTGAGAATAAACTTCGCTAGAGTGAAATTAAGGGACTGTTCAAATGTTTATATATATATATATATATATGACTGTAATTGTTTATGCAGTATTGCTTATAAATCTGGAACTATCTACAAAAAAGAAATCTAATTCAGCAACGAGCCACATCGACTTGGAATGCAAGATTAGAAGCAAAATTATTAATAAAAGTGAGAAGCCGTTTGATTTTAGTACTCAGTTGTACCTCCCCATTAGAAAATTACATGTCCTGAGGGGCGCCTGGGTGGCTCAGTCGGTTAAACGTCCGACTTCAGCACAGGTCATGATCTCATGGTCTGTGAGTTCGAGCCCGCGTTGGGCTCTGTGCTGATGACTCAGAGCCTGGAGCCTGCTTCCGATTCTGTACCTCCCTCTCTCTCTGCCCTTCCCCCGCTCACTCTATGTCTCTCAAAAATAAATAAACGTTAAAAAATTAAAAAAAAAGAAAATTACATGTCCTGAATATTTGACATACCAATACTCCTTCTTAGTTGAAAAATAAGATATATAAGGCAGAGATAGATATATAAAGGCAGAGATTTTTTTTATCATTTCTAACAACTGAAATGTTACAAATGAATGGAACAATTGTAAACAGAAATAAAATGAAACGAACCGCTTTAATCAAGGCCATTTCCCTAACAGTTCCTTCTTGAGAAGATAAGATCGTTTGGCATTGCTCAGAGATAACACCTCTGTTAAGTAAAAGGAATATTAGTTTAGATGGCTCCGAATTGCCCTGAGCACTTAAATAAATGCATTTGGGGATATACATGTTCTTGGTACATTTGTTTATCTAATATCTAAGGCTTCTCTGTTTAAATAGAAAATGGTCAATGTTTCTTTTTATCTTGTAAGCAGAAAAAAAATGACATGTGAGACCCTACCTTGAAAACAGTCAATGCCGAAGTGAATAAACAGTCTTATCTTCAACGCTGTAATGGAAAGTCAATCCAGCATTGAGGTGAAGGTGATATTCTCTTTGACACTGGAAATTATTCATCAACTCTACTCTGCAATTTAGAATTGTTTTCTGTGTTTAAAAGATTTCCAATCAAAGCGTTAGGTAATCCATCTGACTGATTCGATGGTGGAAGTGAACGTAATGACCTCTTCCCACTTTGTCCCCGATCAACGCTACTTCTACAAACAAAAATACTTCAATGTGTGCTAGTTCGTGAAAACAAAGAGGAGAGGCTAAGATTTAGGAATACATTCTCAAGTGCGAGAAAATATCATAGTCTAGCTACGGGGACTGAAAGCAAGGCGGAATCCTGGACAGAATCCTGAAACAGAACATTTGGTAAAAACTAAGGAAATCTAAATAAACTAAGGGCCTCAGTTAATGACAATGCATCGATGTTGGTTCATTAATTGTGACAAATGAACCGTGGTAACATAAGATTAATAACAGGAGGAAAAAAGCATGGGCTACCTGGAAACACTGTATGACCTCTCCAACTTTTCTATGATTTGAAATTTATTTTAAAATAGAAATTATTTAAAAATGCTTGCTTTTACTGATTGAGTTATTTTGACCCAGATGGAGTCTTTTTAGGATGTTATACTAATACAGTATACTCCCATACTATACTACTATACTATGATGAGTTGCTAAACATAAAATCATTGAGAATCATATTTAGGAATTAGACAAACAGTCTCTTCCAAGGAATCCTGGCCAGCTCAGTTGGTGGAGCACGTGAGTCTTGATCTCGGGGTTGCGAGTTTGAGCCCTGCAGATTAGAGAGGTTACTTAAAAATAAAATCTCTAAAAAGAAAAAAAAAAAAAGTAGCCTCTTCCAGGAAACCACTGCACTGTGGAAATAATTCATTTTTAATAGCATTCCATGGTATTCAAAAGTGGACAATGGGAGGGCATCGCATATTAAAGTGAAAGGGCATCCCATGGCAATGAAAAGTATGTTGCTTACCAAGGTCATACACGGGCCAGGACTCCTTTTTAGGACACAATATACTACAAGCTGAACAATTACGGGAATCGAAATGACAAGAGTACTTCTGTGTCTTTTATCAGATGACTCTATAAAATGATTCATTTCTAAAATGTTTCTCTCACATACTAATAAATCTTCACCTATAGGTATGGATGATATAGATGAAATTGCATGTGTGCGTGCACACGTGTGTGTGATGTATGGAATTTTTAACACGTTCATCTCATAAAATTCATAGACGTGAAGGGTCTGCATTTCTTTTATTCAAAACGTATGTTTCCCATATAATCTAATGGAATTATGTATGCCGAGTCCATGCGTGCACGCTTGCTAAAAGCAGGTCACAGGTAATGGAGCCTCGTCAGCTCCATCGAGAAGGCTTTCAACCAAATGAATAAATCAGAGACCCTAAGTGTTTATGCCCTTACCCTGCAGAGATCATTTATGGGCTGTCTAGATTTCTCGTACCCAGCAACAGGGACTAGAATTGTGTTAAATCTTCCATGTGCTTGTATTTGTGAAAAGTAGCTCGGAAGAGTCCTTGAGAAAGTAAAAGTTTTACTTAATTCATACATTAACACATTAATTTTGCAGGAGATATTTTTCCTTTTTGAGAAATCTGGGCTAACAGGAGTTGTTGTCAGCCTATTGCCGTGTCTCTGTAGCCCCTCGAAAAGGTTTGTAACAAACAAGGGTCCGAGAAAAGGGTTACTTTTAAAAAAGCAGCCAGGATAAATATGAGCTTTGCTAGGCCACTTCCACCTAATGGCCTGTTTTGAAAAGAAGAGGATTCGGAAGTCGAGTTCACGACACGCCGGGATTCCCAGCGGCAGACCGATGGGAATGTTCCAGGGAGGAGTAAATGCATAATGGTGCAATTTTCCCTGGAGGGGTTATTTAGAGATGGGAAGGGGGATTAAAGACAATTCTGAACTGGTTCTACGTCCGGAGTTCCCACTGATGGCAAGGAGAGGTTTGGACCTCCAAGGACGTGCGTCGTTCAGTCAAGTTCCTACAGGGGGAGTGGGTCCCACGTCCTGGCATTGCACAAACAGCCGGAGACGCAGCTCCATACAGGGACAGGAAGCCCATTCGGGAGCCGGTGCTTTGTGTTGTGCTCTCAATTGCTTGTGATTTTTAAATGACTTTTCTTCCTTCGAATGTGTTCATGGTCAACTCTAGCATCCCCACATCTATTTCCGGCGTGTGCGCCGCAGTCGCAAGACCAGTGTAGGATCCACTTCTGAAGCGTGGAGACCTGCCTTCAGATGCTGGGTGACGCGCCTCAAATCCACGCCAATTTGTGACACACAGAGCTCCTGGAAAGGCCGACATGCGGAAAGACTATTGGAAAGCACATATATGGTTTTCGAAGGAAAAGGGAGAGAGACACAGAACGTTTCCATGCCCCAGCAGAGAAGGTCTCTGGCAGAAAGTCCTTCATTTCAAAGAAAACTCCCCTGGCCAGGCTGAAAGCCGAGTTGGGTTTATTTGCTATGCAGTGGGGGTGATTACTGGGGTTACCTGTCCCCCCACTACACGGCGCGGCTCTTAAATGGCTCCTGGGGCAAATAAACATCGGTTTACTTCACTATAAAGGAAGAAGCAGAGGCGTCCAGCTCTGTGCTTCCATTAATCCCCGGCCCACTGCTTCCCCCCTGCACCCTCCTCAGCCCCTGGGCTTCTATCTTCAAGTCATCATGGGACATAACAAATGAACTGACCCTCCCAAGGCCACAAAGCGCCTGCTCACACTCGTAATGATTTTAAAATGTGTGGCTGCTTCTTGAGAAAGAACAGACCTTGACATAATATCCGTTATCAAATGCCAGTAATTGACACAGAGACGGGCTGCACTTGACACTGGGTTATGATGAATCTGCTCCCCGTGACCTCAAAGCCTGCACTTCTGAGCGATTCACGACTCAAGTCTTGATGCTTTGTCAACTACTTTGGGAGAAATGAATTACGAATGAGGTACTAATGACGTATTTCATCACCTGTTTACCTTCAGGGATCAGTGGCCCCCCTTTAAGTTCCCAGAAAGACATTTTTTTCTCGAAGCTACTGTCAGTTGCAGTGGCCTCTCTGTTTGAAGTGGTTCTAAAGTAACACATACCTGAGGAAACTTGGCTCTTTGGACAGCCTGGTTCTGGTACTAAAGTTCTACAGAAAGGGAGAAAGAGGGAGAAAAATGAGAGTTTCCTAAAGGGCGGGGGGCGGGGGGAGCTTGAATGCCCGTGATTTCTTCCATTAGTGTGTTTTACTTCTCCAATAGGATCGCCATAAAGTTAATCCATCAGAGATAAATTCTCACAATATAGATTCAACACTGAAGCAAGAATACCATGTCGTCTGTGATGCATTCCACGCCTATACAGGGGATAGGATCACAGAGACATCATTATATCAGAGAAAAATATATCAGCCCTATACGACTTCAGTGACCACTTACCCTACTTCATTTTTTTAAAATTATCTAAATTTATTTCTTTAGAGAGAGAGAAAGAGAGAATGGACAGGAGAGGGGCAGAGAGAGAGGGAGAAAAAATCCCAAGCAAGCTCCGCACCATCAGCACAGAGCCCGACACAGGGCTCAAACTCACAAACCGCGAGATCATGACTTGAGCCAAAACTAAGAGTCGGGCACTTAAGCGACCGAGCCACCCAGGGCCCCCTCCTCTACTTCATTGTTAATTTCCTTATCCCTAAAGTGGAGAAGCAAATGTCTTTCCCATTGGATTGCTGTGCAAATAAGAAGACGAAATCAGAAAATAGTTTGACCCCGTCTGGCACTGAGTAAGCAGTCCTAAATGCCATGTTCCTTTCTCTTCCATTCGGCCTAATTTATTTCAAATCAGAGGGTTTCTGTGCTGCAGGGAGTAGAAAAACATCATTAAACAACCATAACAACCAAGCAGCTATAATTCGAGGTAGAAGAAAGCAAGCAAATTCTTGAAGAAATTTACTTGCTATTTATTGAAACTTTAGATTTATTTTCTTTTTTCATTCTTCATTCATTGTCATCTAAAATATCCTATTAAATCTCATAAAGTCCAGTTCAATATAGCCCGGGTTCTAATCCTAATGTAATTCGCCCCTGACAAAACTGCAGTGGCTTAAAATTACCTACCACGCAGAATCTAAGCTCTGCCTTGTTGCCAAAGCCTGCGCATTTACTAACTATCCAGTAGACACTGAAGTTACATGTGACAGAAACTCCAGAAACTCAAGTCCAGTCAGCGTTGACTGGTGGGGAGTATGCTGACTCCCCGAGCTAAGAAGGGAGCAAATCTGTCTCGAGCACGGTGGGATTCAGGAAAGCAGATGCTTTCCTCAAGAATCTTTCTCTTTTTCAGCTCTAGGCTCTGTTTTCCCTTTTCTCTGCTTCCTTTTCTGGTAGGCCCTCTCCACAGCATGGTAACATTGCCCATTCCGAGTTCCAGGCTTACTATATCCCGTCGTACAGCTAGCGAATCCAGTGAGAAGAAATTATCCTTTTGTTTTGTTTTGTTTTGTTTTGTTTCCCCCTCATAAAATTCTAGTAAAAACCTTTGGAAGATTGTGACTGGTCTAGTTGGATTATATGATCTTCCTGGAACCAATCGGCATGGCCAAGATGAAACAGGATTCCGATTAGCCATGCTATTTTTGTGGCCACTTCCATGGCTAGAAGGGAAGGAGGCTGAGTCAAGTACATCAAACACACAGAATGGAGGTTTTACCAAAAAGATGCATTGGGTTACAAGGAAAATCATGGAAGAGAAAAACAAGCATGATGAGGAGTCCATCACTGTTCCTCCTGCCAACTGGCGTCAAGTTGTTCAACTGGTCTGGTCCGTGTATCCATTCTCACTTGGACACAGCCTCTCAGGAGTAGGGCATAACAGCCTTTGGCTACTTTCGTTTGGTGTGTCAGGCTCTGTCTCCATGATTCTCTCCATTTTTATAGGGTGTCCTCGTCTCTTCCCTGGTTTCTAAATCCTCGTGCCTCTTTACACTGGGGACTCTGTGTCTCCCTGATCAATGGCTTCTTTGAACTCTGTGGCCGCTTCCTGTACGTGACTGGTGTTATTAGGCTATTACCCTAGTCACCTCAACTTATCCTGTCAGGCCTGATTTCTGAGGAAACCACATACACTTCCACCAAACCACCCTCTGACTTATTTCTCACTGCTGCTGCTGTCCAGAGGTACATGTGTTCAATGACAGACTATATTCTAAATTAGTCTCGCTTACTATTTTTCGCCTAACTTATTTCGAGTTCATTTTCTGTGACTTTCAATAAAGAGCCTAATATATTCTTTAATTTCTAGCTCTTCTGTTAGTTCATATTTTTCTTTATCTTCTTTTTATTTATTTAAATTCGAGTTAGTTAACATACAGTGGAGTATTGGTTTCAGGAGTAGAAACCAATGATTCATCACTTACATATAACATTCGGGGTTCATCCCATCACCCCTTTAGCCCATCCCTCCACCAACATCCTCCAGCAACCCTCAGTTTGTTTTCTATTTAAGAATCTCTTACGGCTTGGTTCCATTCTGTTTTCATCTTATTTTTGTTTCCCTTCCCCTATGTCCATCTGATGCATTTCCTGAATTCCCCATATGAGTGAAATCATATGCTATTTGTCTTTCTCTGCCTGACTTATTTCACTTAGTGTAATACACTCTAGTTCCATCTACATGGTTGCAAATGGCAAGATTTCATTCTTTTTCATTACCGACTAGTATTCCATTGTATATATAAACCACATCTTTTTTATCCATTTATCAGTTGATGGACATTTGGGCTCTTTCCAAAATTTAGCTAGAGTTGATAGTGCTGCTACAAACATGGGGGTACATGTCCTCCTTCGAATCAGCACTTTTTGTCTCCTTTGGATAAACATCTAGTAATGCAATTGCTGGGTCATAGGGTAGTTCTATTTTTACTTTTTTGAGGAATACCCATATTTTTATAACTGCCTCCCACAAACCCTATTGCATGTCTGCCAACTGCGAACATTTTTCAATAGTATGTTTCAGCGTTTTAGACCAATTATTGTTGATTTCACATACTTGCTTTCGTGATGGTTTAGTTTTGCTTTTTCAACCAACTTAGACATATTTGAGAGAAAAGACCATGATTTCCCAACTGTACGCTGCTAGCATAACTTTAGGAACAGAGTAGAGGCTCAGTAAGTATTTATTCCATGCTCGGCTCCGAAATACAATTTAACGAGAAACACTTGGCAGTTTCGATCCTTCGAATTTGAATGTCAACCCTATTATTGGCATAATCTAACTCCGAAGTCAGATCTTATCATTCAGACAAAACAGAATAGATGAACGGAATTCCATCTGTGTACAACTGGCCAAAGAGGGCTACTAATTCATTTTCTTTTGAAGAATATGGAGGAGGAAAGGCTATTTCGGTACAAAACTAACTACCTGGTAGGTCATTATAAATCGGGGAGTATGTCTTGAGCCTGTAATTCATTTTGGATTCAAGGCATCGATTCTAGTCACCTAATCTTCGGTCCTTCTGCCGTATCAAGAAAAGAAAACCGATGTGACAGACAGACGGAAGGCAGACACATTAACAAGACCTGAAGACATCATTTTCATGAATGTACGTTTTGTTCTGGTTGTCTTTGGTTTTCAACTGCTTTCCTGTCTTATGTTTCACCGGACATCCCAGCATCCTTGTAGTAAATTCCCTATTTACTTAAGATAATTGGAATTGGATAAAACTAAACCCTGATAAGTAGTTTAATGATGCCATTTCCAGTATATGAAACAAACACAAACTCCATCACTATTCACCTGAGCTAAGAAAACAAAACATTAGGTTTATGTTCTTAGGGTAAATATTAGGAAGAAAAAGGTGAGGGCAATTTTATCTCTGTAGAGTGGGCACTTACAGGAGGAGAGAATAGAACTTTCCACTCACTAGGAAACTAGTATCTTTTCTCATAGATTGCAGTAGTTGAGTTCAGATTCCCAAACTGGACTCTCAGATTTAAACTGAATCCCAGCACAGTGACATAATCACTGCGTCACCATTCTCAAATCATATAACCTCTCTGTGCCTCCTTTTCCTCTCAGTAAATGCAAACAGTAGTAGAAGCTATCACAGAGAGCTGCTGTGAAAGTTAAGTGCTGAAATAGATCCTACCTTCTTTATTTTATGATTATTTTGGGAGGAGAGCACACAAGTCAGGGAGGGGCAGAGAGAAAGAGAATCTTAAGCAGGCTCCACACTTAGCACGGAGCCCAACACAGGGATCCCATGACCTTGGAATCATGACTGTGCCAAAATCAAGAGTCAGACGCCCAACTGACTGAACCCCCCAAGCGCCCCTGGACCTATCATTCTTACAATAGTGCCCTGCTTATAGTAATATTCAATAGCTATAATTGTTTTTATTAATGTGGAAGTAGGGATATTTGCAGAGTTGAAGTTAGCTGTCGTCTCTTGAAAACAGAATAACAGAATTGAAGTGTATTTTCAGTCTATTCGAGCTGCCCCCATATCAGCTCAGCTGAGCCTGAACCCTCCTTCTTTTAGTGGCCAGCTTTTGCAATGGATCTGCCATCCCCGGCATGGAGCTGAACTTGCCCTTGACCCTGTCTCATCCATCGCACCCACCTGGTTTTTGTCACTGCTGCCTGTTGTCCTATACCTCCTACATCCTTAGCCCTGTATGGTGACCATGGACAATCCAGTCTCTACTGCTGCACCGTCTAGAACTGCTAAGGAAAATTAAAATATTATTTTGCTCAACTTGACCTCCTGCAAGATATGCATTGGTATAGAATAGGAAGGTTTTTTGTTTGTTGGTTGGTTTGTTTTGTCTATAAACAAGGCCAAGTAACACAAAGTAAAAAACACTGTTTATAACCTCAAGTTTCAATTAATGGAAGTTCTCGTTCTATAAACAGCCCAAATAGTGACCAAGTATTTCCTTATCAATCTGTCATCATAGCCACTTATTAACGACCTATCAATTAAATCTATTTATCACTTCCCATGACCGAGAGTCCCTATATCTGTATCCATCGTATCCCCAAATCATTGTTACCCAAATGTACACTACTCCCTACTGCTTATCAAGCTTAACCAAGGTTGGAGATGATTATAAAGAAGATTTAATTAAATCATTCCACTTTTCTAGATGCTAGCATTTCTGGTAAAGGCGTTGGGTGTGGTAGAAGAGTGTCGTTAGGGAGGGCTAAAATAAGACCCAGAGCCTGTCTGTCGATTTCACTTAATTATATTATTCCATTCATTATGAACATTGGAAATTAGGTGTTAACTGGAGAATCTGAATCATGAAGAATGACCTCTAAATAAAAGAGCTTTTAAAAACTTTAATTCAATGTCTTGGTTGAAACACGCTAAAAATAAAATAAAAACTAGGCTCTGTCAGGCAAAATAGTAAAATATCATCTAGCTAGCAAAGGTACTCTTAAAACGGCCTGCCAATAACACGCTAACAAATTAATTTTCTTGATATTAGTTTCTTCTACAAGTTAACAGTTAATGCGGTCTTTTGAAAGTAATTCTTACTGTCAAATGGCCTTCAAACTCCTTTCTTCTGCACACTAGCATATAGAAACCTTGTTCTGGCAGCCATTTTTTAACTTATCTTAGACTCAACAAGGGAAGACTCCCTACACAAATAAGAACGGATTGTGGTCTGAAAATGAAATGGTGGCATATTAACTTAGCTTTTAAATACACCTACTCATTTGTGTCTTACTTTAACATAGTGACATGTTAATATATTTCTCCTAAGTTATTGAAGTAGAAATATTAACTTGGTATTTTTTATGTATATCTTTTTTTTATTTTTTTTATGTTTATTTATTTTTGAGAGAGAGAGAGAGAGACAGAGTGTGAGCAGGGGATTGGCAGAAAGAAAGGGAGACACAGAATACTAAGTAGGCTCCGTGCTCTGAGCTATCAGCACAGAGCCTGGCCCAGGGCTCGAACCCATGAACCGTAAGATCATGACCTGAGCTGAAGTCAGATGCTCAACTGACTGAGCCACCCAGGCACCCCAATCTTCTGTGTATATATGTAGGGCTGTCATTTGCTCAAGAGAGAAAATAATTTTTCTCCTTTCTAAATCTGTGTCCATTATTCCATATTGTCAGACAGACTTACATTCTCAGACATTTCAAAGTCATTAAAACCCATTATCTGCTAACAGAGAAAATGACTTTCCCTTCTTTGTAGTCATTCATGCAGTATGACTTACCGAGGGCTTTGAAGGCTGTTGGTCTGTTTTAACCTAAACTCCTAATCCAGCTGATTTCTTGAGCATGGCATCCAGCACTGAGTACAAGTTTCTAGCCTACAAGCTACAGTATGGGTTCTCTGGAAGGCAATAGGAGCTAAACAGCTTTGCCAGAAAGGATTTCATGCTGGTTCATGGTCGTCATTGAGAAGACATTAAGTAAATTGGAAAGACTGAATTGTTCTTCTTCAGTGACCATCTCCCGCAATTCCTCCCTCCAGTCTTTCACGAAGAAATCTATCCTCAACACCAAGCCTTTACTCAACCACAGTTGAGTAAAATACACCAGTGACATTTTCCCCAGTGACCATTTCTGTGAGAATTTTTTAATTATTAACTTCTTCACAGAATAAGAAAAGCTATGAAAACAAATGTCACAATTCGCTACGTTGAGAAATAGTTTAACATGAATTATACTTTAAACTCATAGATGAAAGCTTGTTCTGGATGACTTTCTTTACACACAACGGTAACAAAAGTTGAACAATTCTAGCATCTACATGGATACAAAATACACCTCTCTCATCTTGACTAGGCTGTTGGCTCAATCCTAGGGTCTATAGAGAGATAAATTGTAAAAGCAACAGATTTGTAGTTATGAGATGTGAGTTATGAGTTATTTCACCTCTGTGCCCTAAAATATTAACTTGTCTGGGTTCCAGATTTCTTATTTCCACCCCTGCCCCATCTAAGTAAGGCTGGACTAGATGCGCGATTGACACAATTCTTTTAGAATCTACTACTCATGACATGATCTTTTTTTCCACTATAGCAGTAGTAGCTGTATCTTTAAGTACTTTTGTGCTTAAAGGCTTGTAATTATTAATAATAAATATCTACTGTTTCATTAACCAATGGTTGATACAAGTCTTGCTACCTAACTAATCAAGTTTTCCTATGAGGATGAAATAATCACCGTTACCACCAATCATCAGTATAACTTTAATCGAGAGCAAAAAGTCTCTGTGTTTGAAGTAGTTTGAACTGCATTAGCACTCTGGAGCTTAGAAACCTCCTCCCGACTCTGTTCTGGGAGCTATTTCAGCAGATAACTCAATTTCGGATTCTAACTCAAATGTTCAACCATTCACAACCAACTTGACAAAATAATTTATGGCTACAAAGTATAATCCTGCCATATCAGCCTCAAAAGTGAAATATATGGGGCTATGCCATCAGTTACATAAATTACAAGGGTCACACGCAGATTTGTTAACTATTTCTTCCCTCGTACTGGTTCACTGCAGTATTGTTCTATCGAATTCCAGAAGGGAGAAGCTGCGATCCACACTGAAAGACAATGTGACATTTTACTGGGCCCACGTATCAGGAATCAGTCACATTTATGGGACCCGTTCAAGACCACATCAAGTTGTAAGAGTACAACATAAGTCCTGCTACAAACTCTTTGTAGAGTTTGATAGAGCTACACTTTTAAACATCTAATAATAGAGGGAAACAAATTGTCAAGGCTCATTAATGAGAACAGTGATTGCTTTGGGTTAAGAGAAGGCAATCTCTGATGGCTTGCTTGGGCCATCAGAGAAGTTTTCATGCCCAAGGCAGAATCAAATCACCAAGGACTACGGTTATAATTCTTACAACTCAGATGGGCTGAGAGAAAGAACCCATGAATCCAGATCGTGTGTGTTTTTAGAGAGCATCTCTTCTTAGATGGCCCAATCAAACGTAATGGCAGGGACAGAAAGCATTTTGGTTTTTTTTCATAATTGAACTAGCATACTCAGGAGGACTCGAAAGGTGACAACCTTTATAACTCCAATTATATACAGAAGTCCACTGAACAGAGGAAAATGTTGGCACGGATTAGTAGTTTGAAAAAAAAAGATGACTTGTCCCCTTTTACGTTTATTAAGAAGGTAGCAGAAAGCAGGAACTAATAGGCACATAAAGAAAATAGTTTGCGAGTCCAACTATTTTTATCACAGAGACCAGCAGTAGGGCAGTTTCCTGAGAGTGTCCTAGAAGAAGCAAGGAAGGAAATTTATATGAAAATACTGGTGTATTTCCCAGATGTTTCCATGTCTAGACAGTTAGTGAACGGAGATGAATATCTTTAGTCTTACTTCATGTACCAAAAATCTCCTCCTTTTAAAATGTCTGCCTGGATGTCCAGAGCGGGCGTGCCTTAAGAGTGATATTCAAAGTATGACTCAAACAATAGGAAGCTAAAATGAATTAATCTATTTTTTGTGTTTTGTTTTTATAAGGACAGCTGATAATTTCCTTGGTATCGAGACTTCTCAAAAAGGAAAAGAGAAAAAAAAAAGAAAGAAAGAAAGAAAATGAAAATAGTTGATCAGACCTGAGCAGAAAGCCTATTGTTAAATGCTGTTTTTAAAATCCAACTTTGAGTTTTTCTGTGGCATTAGAACAGCAATATTTCCCACTTCCTAGCTCTCCTTCAGAGCTCAATTGCATTCCAAGATGGGAAGAGACCAAGAATTCAACTCGTCAACTGCAGAAGCCATGATGGAGCACACTGCGTGTCTTTCAGGGAGCAAATAACCCGATCCAAAAGCCAACAGGCACTCCGTAGCTGTTTTGAAAACGTTAAGACTGTCACAGCCCCGTCAGGGAAGGAATGTGTTAAGTACGGAGATACAGACCTGTGTCCAGTAGTGAGAAATCGTTGTCACCTTCTTGGGGGTGGCATAGATGTCCGTAGTCATTTATGAATGTAACCACTTTGGTTCACTGTAGCTAAAAAGTAAATAACTCAAGGAAAAATTATGTCTGAGGAAGGGCAGAGTTGAATTCGTTTGTGGGAAACTCAAGCCTGAGGAAAGAACAGTATCACTGTTGTATCCTTGACAACCCGACAGAGAATTCTGGTTACTTCTGCATTTTGGATTTTCATTCAGGGGCTATAACAAGCTCTTTCCTTGTGGGTTTTGCTTGCGGAGGTATCACACATCTAATGACACCTGCTCAGAGGTGTTCACATCTTGAAAACATTTCCTTTATACATCTAGCCTACGACTCTATTCTTAAAAATATCTGTGTTTAGGGGCACCTGGGTGGCTCAGTCGGTTAAGCATCTGGTTTTTGGTTTTGGCTCAGGTCGTGATTTGACAGTTCATGGGATCGAGTCCTGCCTCAGGCTTTGGGCTGACTGCATGGAGCCTGCTTGGGATTCTCACTCCCTCTCTCTCTTTCTCTTCCTCCCTCCCTCAAAATAAATATTTAAAAAGTATATATCTGCGTTTAACATAGGCAACTTAAAGTTAGCACCCTACAAAATGGCTTCTCAGTGTTTCAGAGGCTAAGGGGAGCCTGATTCCAAGCTCCAAATTTCAAGTCAAACCTCTTGGATAAATCCAAGTCGAGTGAATAGGAAAGACAATCAACCAGTAGTTGACCATTTACTTAGTTGAGCCGCATTTTTAAAAAATTTCAAATTTCGTGCTTTCATAGGAGTGATCACCATGAATAATTATACACACAGAAGAAATAGCAATATAATAATTCTAAGCTTTAAAATACTGCCTTCTAGGACTGTAGCATTATATGGGAATTTTATGGTAGGTTAGGGCATATTCTCTCCAAGTTCTCCTCTTAATCTAAGAGTCTGTGAATTGGCGACCTCTGAATTAGAGATGTATTTCTCAGATTCAGCACTATGAACAGTTTGTTGGATGATTTTTCTGTTTAGTAGCATCTCTGGCATTTACCTACTAGAAACCATAACACTAGCTGCCACCCCATTCAGGGTGGGGGGAGGGGACGACCAAAAATGTCTCCAGATATTGCCGAATGTCCCCTTGAGGGCGAAATCACCCACCAGTTGAGAAAAACTTTTGAAATACACTTTTAAAATGAGATTTTCCATCCCCTTCCCCCATATCCCAGTTATAGTTCAGTAAATATTATCAGCATGTCATTCCAAATTGGTACCAAAATGCGCTCGGGCTTCTAGAAGATATCTAATAAAACATCAATAGAATGAAGAACAATTAAGCTTTATTTTTCATTTATTCATTTACATCCTGAATACTTGATCATATTGTAATGCTTTCTAATGTCTCTTTGGCTATTTGCTATTTTTGTTAACTTTTTCATACACCACTTTTTAAAGAATGAAAACCGTATAAATCCATCAGGCTTTATCAGTTTGTTCTGAATCACGCTTAGGTTTTCACTGTGAAAGATTGATTGAGAACCTGTGTCTTATATTTTGTTCTGCGAGCAAGTATATATGCTTCTCTCTATCTGTTTTAAGAGAGGTAATTCAATTGTTCAAATTATGTGACAGTCTTTACTGCCATGTCCAGAAACAACCAAACACCACTCGAAATAAGGCAGCCATGGCGTGTAGTGTCTTCAGTGGGGTCGGTCGCCTTGCTTTTTGACTATGTTCTGACGTGGAGAAGCTGCCCACACTCTGAAACCCTGGAACTGAGCTGGCGTTGCACTTTGGCAATTAATAAAAATGTCTGTGTGTGGTCAAGACGGTGATGACTCCTGTTGAAATTAATGCTGACTCCAGGAATCGGCATGGCCTGCAAGTGGGGATTTTCAGCCATCTGGCTTCCTACTGTTTATCCAGGAGAGAAGGGAGGAGCTGAGCTGCGTGTGGGACCGACCGGAAGCATGCTGGGAACCTGTATGGCCCCCGCGTTCCCGCCTCACCATCCCAAGAGGTAGTTCTTCGGGATGTAGACTACCCACTCATGACACCCCTCCAGCCATTTCTCAGCTCCAAATCACTCCCAAAATGCTTCTTATCACAGTATTCTTTTTTTTTTTTTTTTAATACAGATGAACACAAGGGAGCTTCCGGGTGATATTGACTGAAACTACACTTAAACATGCATTTGGCTTTATTCCAAAACTTATACTTAGTAATTAATATGATTTCATTTTCTGATTCTATGAGACTAAAAAATTCGTAAGTACCAATGTTCTATAAAAATGCAACCACAGGGACACCTGAGCGGGTCAGTCGGTTAAGCATCCAACTCTTGGCTTCCGCTCAGGTCGTGATCTCTCAATCGTGAGACCGAGCCCTGCTTTGGGCTCTGTGCTGAAAGTGCGGAGCTTGCTTGGGATTCTCTCTCCCTCTCTGTCTGCCCCTGCCCCACTCTCACTTTTTCTCTCTCAAAATAAATAAATAAATATTTAAAAAGAAAATACAACCGCAGTTCTTTGTCTTAATTCCTAGTATGTTAGAATTTTGTGAGAGCACAGAAGAAAACATATGTAATAGTGGGGTAATAACAAGACTCCAGAAATTCTTTAAACAATTAAATAAATGAAAATGTATTATTGCAGATAGGTATTTTATCCCTAGCACGTGAATGAAATTAAAGCCTCGGTGTTTGCTGAAGGGCAAATTCACTGGCTTGTTGTTATTGATTTTTTCCCCCTAGTTCTGCCACAGTGGCTCCAAGACTTCTTTTTCACCTTCGCCAAGAGAATTCCCTGTACTTCTGTTCTAATTTGGATTCCGTTTCCTTGATCCTGTGACTTTCTCTCTCTAGGATTACTTTTCAGTTTGGGGGAAGACATTTTCCAGAGTTCCCTGAGAAATGGTACTTGGCAGGTCAACTTTTTGAGAACTCGCACGTCTGAAAATGTCTTTATTATACTCATTCCTGATTTATGGTTGGCTAGGTATAAAATTCGAATTCCCTCAGCATTTTAAAGGTTTAGCTTCATTGTCTTCTAGCTCGCTGCACTGCTGTTGGGAAATCCAATGGCATCCTGGAGGCTCATTCTTTTCACATGATCTGTTTTTTTACCTGTGGAAAAATTTAGATATGTCAGACTAGCTCTTAGCTTATTCTTAAAGTGTCCCCCATTTTTACTAACACACAGCTTCTGATTCTTATTTGCAAAATGTGTAATAGGACATAATGAAAGTTGCATCGAAATAGTAAGTTGTACATTCTTTCTGTGTGATGGCAGTCATTTTTTTTTTTAGTTGGATAAAAGTATTATCAAAATTTGTGACCTGGGGCACCTGGGTGGCTCGATCGGTTGAGCGTCCAACTTCGGCTCAGGTCACGATCTCATGTTTTGTGAGTTCAAGCCCCAGTGTTGGGTTCTGTGCTGACAGCTCAGAGCCTGGAGCCTCCTTCGGATTCTGGGTCTTCCCCTCTTTCTTCCTCTCCTATGCTCATGCTCTGTCTCTCTCTGTCTCTCAATAATACATAAATCTTAAAAAAAAAAATGTGACCTTATCTCCATCAACTGAAAGAAATTCTAGGGAGATTCTAATCTCAAATCTAATAGTCTTCTCTTAGCTTTTGTCCCCTTGGCCCTTTCTTTAGCTTTAGACTTACCCCTCTAGCAGCCCCAGAATTTTCTCCTGTTTCTTTCCCCTCATATGCTACTTCTCCCATCTCCTGCTACGTTTTCTTGCTCTTCTCTTCTTGATCCTGGTTCCTCAAGGTGGATATGCCTTCGGATTCTTTGCTGAATGTTTTCCTACATTTTGTGATACTCATATTCTAAGAGGCCCCATTTAATTTTAGGACCTTAAAGGTCACCATTAGAATGGTTACTTTCAAAATACATATTTGAACATGTATTTTATAGGTAGTGTCATATTTCCACCAGAATCATCTTCAGTGTGGTATATGGAAGAGAAAGCAGAACCAAAATCCTAGAGGAGGTGTTGATATACTTTCTCTGTAATGGGCCCAAGAGTAAATATTTTAGACTTCGCAGGATACACAGTCTCTGTCGTAAGTGCTCACTTCTGCTACTATAGTGTGATCGAGCCATAGGCAATATCTAACCAGATGGGGGAGGCTGTGTTCCAAACACACCTTATTTACAAAACAAGCAGCGAGCTTACTTCACCCGTTGGCTGCAGTCTGCCAATGCCTGGTCTAGAGACTTGATCTGCCAGAATATTACACTAAGTGGTTGTTCGACCTTAGGAGGATCATTCAATGTCTTTGGGCCTCAGTAACACACAACTACTGCACTAGCAACTATGCCCTTTGAGCAGTATTTTTGTCCTCTCACCCACTACCTTTTGGGCCTACAGAACTCCTATTCATTTTTTTAGACCCAGCTCAAATGTCACTTCTTCTGTGAAGCCTTCCTTCATTTCTGCATACAAGATTGTGTGTTAAGTACCAAGAATTTGATACCTATCCTTAGTCAAAATTAGCCACGCCTTCTTTTATTCTCATAGAACATGCTTTTATGAGTCAATTAAAACACTCCTACCATTGCGTTTTACATGTGTCTCTTCAGCCCTTGAATTTAAGCTCACCCTCTGAAGCCTCAGTGTCTGCTGAGGTACCTGCTGCATAATTTACGCTCCGCAGTTACTTGTTAAACATTGTGCAACACAATGGCCTACCTGTTCCTTAAGATCTTTCAGCTAAAAAATACAATTATGCATGTTTTAAACCGAACTCATTCTCTTTTCTTCCCAAATCTGCTTCTCTTATTGTTAATGACATCTTCCTTCTTAATTACCCAGGGCTCAAAATTAGATCTTTCTGCATTTTGGTTAAGATACGAGAATTTGAATGAGCTGCGACTTGAGGTCCAGCCCTGCCACTGACTCCGTGTGGGATCTTGGGCACATTTTAAATTTCTCCAGGCCTCAGTTTCCTCATTTGCAAGAGGGAGACTCAGAGTATGTGCAGCCCAAGGTTACTCCGGACAATCAACACACCTCGTGGTTTGAATATGTAGCTACTTCCTGCAACTCTTGCTGCACTCAGTCTAACATTTCTGGTAGCATCGTCTTTAATACAATTTTTAACAGAACCCACTTTCCCTTTAACTGTGATCAGGTTGTGACTCGAGCTACCTGATGCTTTTTCTCCTAACACATGGCATGCCTGGAAAAGGCAATGAGGACGAATTCCTTTTGGAGACAAACAATCTCTATCTCATACTCAAGTAATACATGTTACATCAAACTGCACAGCCTAGAATTAGTTTACAATTATTTGATAATATTTAATTGGATACAATGCTCTTTTAAAACCTTGTGTTCGGTGCAGAGAAGAAAAATATTTATCCTGTTTATAATTTCAAGTGTCGAAAAAAACCCCAATATCCTCCGGCCAACTGTATCTTAGAGGCATCTAACCATTTTGTGTAGCTTTGGCTTTCAGTAACTCAGTGGATGATATTGTTTGATTAAGCATTTTTTTAAAGCGAGGAGTCTTTTCATTTATAATTAGAAATACACAGATAGCTGTTAAGTTAGTGTCGGTGCCTTCTCAATCTGCCTACAAAACACAAATTTCTATTCATATTCCAAGCTGTGCTCCTAAAATGTATTTGGGTCCTAGATATATATTTTCCAGGGAAATCTCTTCAATTCTGTTCTGGAATAATATTTTAACTGTCAGCATTATTTAACTTTTTACAAACCAGTGTTATTTAAAAAATAGATCATAATCTCTCACATGAAATAAGTGTCATTAGTGTTTATATTCTTGCACAGCCTAGTATAGTTCTTCCCATCACACACACATTTTATTCTCTTTCATTACTTAGAATTATTGTAAATTAAATTATAATTAACAAAGCTGAACAAGTCTGCCTGAACCCTGTTCCACAGATTAACTGGGTAAATGTTTTTTGATTTCAAGTTATAAACATGCTGGGTTTAGAGTAATACTGATTAGTTTTTGAGGGAAAAAATCGATGAATGAAATATACATATTATTAATCTTCACTGAGTGTCTAATATATATATGCATATATATATATACATACACACATATATATGTATTTAAAACATATGATACGATATGCTGCCTTACGCACTCCGTATTTCTCTTTCTAAGATCTGTATGGTAATTGAGGCTGCAGTAAAAATATCATGCCTCACAACTCACCTTTGCAAAGGTATTACCTCTGATTGAAAAAATATGGCTCTAATGTTTTTTCAACTTTTCAAGAACTGAGCTACTAAGACCGTGTGAAACAATTTCAAATAGAAATCCATAAACAAATAGTAAGTTTCACGGGAAATTTATCAGAATTAACATGGTAATAAATGTGGTAAAAAAAATAAAATCTCAAATGTAGCCACCAGCCAGACAATGAAATCTGTTATGAATCAAACTTTGTCCACCAGCTCCACCATATGGCATTGTGAGAATTTACAGTTTATACTCACAGGGAAAAGAATCTTACCAAATATTTAAAAATACCGATTCATGATGAATTGAATGTCTCATGGCAAATAAAAAAAAAAAAGAAGATAGCGATAATAATTTAAAACGAAAAGAAACACTCACCTTCTAATGAATAGTAGAAGTTCATCCCTTTATCTCATTCTGAATTTAAGAGGTTATAAGAATATAGTGTTATTTCCCTGCATAAACAGATGTTAAGGTAAACTAACTTTGGATTTTCAACCTAAAGGCCTTGCCGGATGCTTTGCAATATTATTTTACAGTTTACAATGTTGGATTAGAGTCATGGTGTTTTGGTTTGTTTTTTCTTTTTAATTTTACTAACATCCATTTCGTGCAATGGTCTTGTATCTCCATGCAAATCACACCAGTTCAAATATAGGACAATAGAAAAACCTACGGTCATCCGTTTACAAATCTAAAAAAGCCTTTAAACATTAAACAAATTACCTCTTCAGTTTAACTTTCTGATTTGCTCCTACACTTTGGTTTGTTTCCTTAAGCTGGAGCATACAAGTACAGTTTTAAAACATAAGTTCCACAAAGGTATTGTGACTAGCAGAATCCAAAGCTAACCAGCGTAAGCAAAAGGAGAAGATTTGGGAGGAATTTAGTGTCATGCCGCAGGAGGAGTTGAGAAACAAAGGTGGAAGAGAGATGGGGGTTGGGTGCTCTAGAACACCCAGTTTCTTTGTTGCAACACAAATCTGAGTTCTAGTGTCTTCTGGGTCCAGGAGGTCTAATCTATGAAAACTGCATTGGACTTCCTTAACTCAGAGGCCTCTCCTGAGCTACTTAACTGTACCCAGGGAATGGATAGAGGTGCATTTGTTCAGATATCGCAGAAAGCAGTTACTGGGCAACTACTAAGTGTGTACTATACCTAGCAGTGTAGACATAGACAAGGAGAAGGAGAAGAAGAAGCAAAAGAAGCAGAAGGAGGTGAAGAAGAGGAAGAAGAAGGAGATGGAGGAGGAGGAGAAGGAGGAGGAAGAAGAAGAGGAAGAAGAAGGAGATGGAGGAGGAGCAGAAGGAGGAGGAGGAGGAGGAGGTAGTGGAACTATTAAAGTAGGATATGACTTTCAATTCCACTTTATCGAGATTAAGTACTAAAATCAGCAAGTCTAAATTCTATTATTAACTAGATAGATAATTGAACATTTCTAGTCCAGCAGACTCAAGTCAAAACATATGTTTATAGATTTTATTCTATTTTATTTTATTTATTTTATTTCTATTCTATTCTATTCTATTCTATTCTGTTCTATTCTATTCTATTCTATTATTTTTGAGAGACAGAGGGACAGAGCATGAGTGAGAGAGGGGCAGAGAGAGAGAGGGAGACACAGAATCCGAAGCAGGCTCCAGGCTCTGAGCTGTCAGCACAGAGCCCGAGGTGGGCCTCTAACCCACTAACCGTGAGATCGTGACCTGAGCCGAAGTTGGCCGCCTAGCCAACTGAGCCCCCAAGAGCACCTTTTTTTATCTATTTATTTTTTGTTTTGTTTTTGTTTTTGTTTTTGTTTATAGACTTTGGACCACAAATCGCATAGAGGGAGAGGGAGAGAATTACCAACTTCTCTCAATGCAAATGTATCTTCTTTCTTTGGGCAGATCACAGGAGTAACCAGCTAAGTGAAAAGTATTTAGTTCTCTTAGGTATTCAAGAAGTTTCTAAGAACTATGACCAACGCCTGCATTGAAAAAATGTTTCCCAGCTGCACTCCTGAGAGATACTACCTGTCGCCATCAGTACTTTGGTAGGCGCCGGTTGCTCATTTTGACCATGACACTGAAGTAGTGTCTTTGGTCAGGGACCAATCCATTCCTATGAGAAGAGGTGATTCTCAAAGATGTACAACTAATACATTAGCATGTGTGCAATTCTTAAGTATCTTTGACACCCTGATAGTAACTTCTCAGCAACAAAATCATCACACCTGTTATTTATTGAACACTTACTCCATGTCAATCCTACGTCAGCTTTACACTTTTTTAGTTTTACAATGGCAGAGAGAGAGGGAGAGAGAGAGAATCCCAAATAGATTCTTCACTGGCAGCACAGAGCCTGGTGTGGGGTTTGAACTCACGAAACGGTGAGATTAGAAGTGAACCGAAACCAGAGTCAGACGCTTAACCGACTGAGCCTCCCAGGCGTCCCTAGAAATGGTATTAAATCAAGTCAGTCTAGCTTTGGAGACCATCCAAAGATAGATTTCCGTACAAAAGCATATTTAAAGTTTATATTGAGAGATATATTGTGCTTTCCTCAAGATTACTAAAAACATATAATGTATAGATTCAATTTCAATATCATTCAAATGGAAGGACCAGATTCTAAATACCTACTTCATGCCTTGTTCTAGGTCAAGCTCGGGATATGTGAAGATGAGTCCCCATTTGAGGATCCCAGTGTCCTAACTAGCTGATGGCACTAACGAGAGAATCCAGCCCAAACAATTGCACAGGACCATTCATTTCATAGTAAGAGCAATCCTGGAACACCCGGGTGGCTCAGTCACTTGAGCATCTGACTCTCAATTTCTGCTCAGGTCATGATCCCAGGGTCATGGGAGCCCTATGTGTCGGGCTCTGTGCTAAGTGTGGAATCTGCTTAAGATTCTCTCTCTCTCTCTGCCCCTCTCCCCTGCTTCAGTGTTCTCTCTCTAACAACGAACAACAACAACAACAACAATAATAATAGCAATCATGCATTAAGCACCTACTATAGGTCAGTTGATTTTCCTCTATTGTCTTATTTAATCATCCCAACAATACTGTCAAATTGGTGTCATCATTTCCCCTTTACAGGTGAAGAAAGTGGGATAGTAAGAGGCTAATTACCAAGTCCCAGGTCTCAAATCAGGTCCTGGAGGAGCTGGCTTTCGTGTCCATTTCCTTGGTTTTCATTTTGCTTCCACTTCGAGGCTTATGGTTTTTCCATTCTACAGAACGACCCATGTAGAAAATTAATTTTCCTTCATGTGTTTAATCTCATCTCCCCAGATATATAGCAAACAGTAGGTTATTCCAGCAAAATGCATCGTCAAGGGGAGGGCTATCCTCAGTGGGTCTTGTAGGCATGGCGGCTAACTTTTCCAAAACATATTTGGGTGGACACCCTTTACGTTACTCAAATCTCAACACAGAGATGTTACTTGCGCTGTAAATGAGTCGTTACCCCGCTGAAGATTTTTGTAAGCAGTCAGTAATAATTTCTGCAGAACCACATCATTTCTTCTGGCTTTTCCATCAGAAATGTCTCTCCGACATTCTACGTCACCAAATGACGAACAAACGCAATATTCCCAGAATACGCTTGGAGAGTAAATAATATAATTAGTAGCTCATCCAACTGGAGGGAGAGCACATGCACTCACGCATGCTCACACGCAGGCATGGGAGGTTTACAAGTCTTCCAGTGGGCTTTTTAAAAAAAGAAATCTTTGCGTATCTTTCTTTGAAAAGAGTTCTGGATCTTCCTTGCAAAGGCTTTAGTCTTTCTATCTTCGAGTAAAGTAACCGTTGACTCACACACCGACTTGCAAGAGGTCAGGAACTTAATTACCATCCATTGCCCTCTCTCAGTATCTTTCCCTCCTGCCCGAATGAGCTCAACAATTTCCAGACATTCCTGCTTTCCTACGATTTTTCATTTTCTCTGATGTCATCATTTTATCACCAAGTTTTTAATCTTTACCGCTCATCTACGTTTTATATTTTTAGAGGAGCACTCTGTTGTAGAAGTGCCTTAATTTTTTCCAGCTTAAAACTTAACTCTTGCTTTACCTTACGTCTTCATCTCCGCGAGTATTTGGTTTCTTTTTAAAACAGCAGTCCTTGAAATGGATTTGAAAATATCTCTTCTCTCCCGTCCGTATTTGTATGTGGCACAAACGTGAATACTAGGCCAGCTTTTACCCCTCTTGTGGGGCAATAATAAATCTCCCATAGCAGAAGATGCCGTATGGGTATCAAAGATATCATAAATACCCTTCCCAACATTCACACTGACTCTTATCCAGAAAGATGCTTCTTAAAACCAGTTTTAAAGTCCTCTGGAATCTACATTCCTTTCAATTCAGTGATTCTCCAGGCCGGTCTCCCCAACCCATTCCAGTCTTCGTTTACTAGAGATGTTATCTTATCTGAGAATTACACTTAAATTAGGTTGAGCTGATCTTCCTTAAACAAACTCTGTTGGCTAATACTTGATACGTTATATGGCATTCAGGCATTAACTCCCCATTTCCCCTACTGTGTGTTTGGAAAGTATTTGCCCTGAGACATTAAGCAGCATTGTGTTTCTATTTAAGGAGGATTCTAGCATCCCTTCCTTCTGAATTCTCGAGAGAGTAGGTGGTTAATATTTTGAGACAATGAGTTCCCATAGAGGGCCATAAAAGTGTTAAGAACAGAGAGCTATGAGAAATACGCATATGTATGTGAAAGGCAAAGGAACAGATTAAAATTCATTAAAAGCTATATTTTTCAAATAGGTGACTAGGATAATTGACTAAATGTTGAGGACACCAGAAAAGTAAGGTTTGTCGGAAGCCCCTCTCCCACATTCCTAAGTAATTGTTATAATGTTTTGTGAGGAGAACTTTTGCTAAGTTGCAGAAAGTGGATTATACTGCATTTCAAGTTTTAATATGAATTGCTAAAACTTTTGAGCCTTAGAGATAATCTATAGCAACGAGAATCAGGGCCCGTTTCATGAAAAGAATATAATTCTATCAGAATTCACCAAATTCTGTAGAGATACAGATTAACAGATCTAGAGTCTGTATAGTGTTTCTCTAATTCCCTGCTGGCCACGACGAGTATCTCTCACACACAACCCAGGTGTGGTTCCCCTCCCCAGGCTTCGGGCGACATCAGTGCTGCTTCTGGCTTCTGTCATATTCTCTCTGGGCAAAGAGTACAGCAGAGGCTCATAAAGGTGTTTTTCAAGAACTGGCTTAGACATCCAAACTTCGGGGAACAAATAACCACCCACGAGACTTTTCTCGTTTCAGGGACCACAGCTCTTTCTTACAACTTCCCAAGTCACAGGCATTCCGGGGAAATTGACAGGATGACAGTCTGCAGCACAAGGTCTTCGAACTCTTCTACTTTCCTAACGAGCCTGCCCAAAGCCAGGCAGGGACACTGGCAGGTAGTGATGCCTGCGGCCTGCTTTGATCTGCCTCCCCACCTTCTCAGCCTTCCACACCCCACCCACCCCCCCTTTCCAATATCAAACTTACTCTCCCTTTCACCTGCCCTGTTTTCCTTGGCAGGCGTACAGATTCTCACTCCTAACCCATGATAGCCCATTGAACACATCTATTCTGTTGTATCCACCTAAGGGAGGCCTTTTGAAATGACTCAAAACAATCAGATAAACAGCGTCTCAACCAGGAATGAATAGTCTGTAATGCCCGAACGTATCATCTTTTTGAGATCATACAGATTTATTTCCTTCTCAACTTTGTTTCGTTCTTCTGTCTGTAATAGCACAGCGACACCAAATCTACACTCTGGATGAGCCTGATTTTCTCGTGTTTGAATTTTACCAATGCTGAAGATGTATACGTACCCTCCCCTAAATGTGTACAATGGAATTCGTTTGGCATAAAAGGAAAATAACTAAAATGATTAAAGAATTAAATAAAATCAACACATTACTATCTAGAGATAACAGTTACATTTTAGAACTATAATTTCATGAATTTCTCTCTATATTTATTTATACCCACGTAAGCCTACAGGCATCTGCTGATGTATTTGTTAACTATTAAATTAACAAATTTAATAAAAATTTATAAAGCCATCTATATTTAATACAATTAAAATTAAATTATATATTTAATAAACTTAAAAGAAATAAAAATTAATAAAATTTTACAATTATTGAAATGAATAATCATGCCTGACAAAATAAGTAAAACAAAAAAGTAAAAACAAAATTATATAAAACTAAATCTGATAACATATCAGTTACCTAGACATTGATCATAAATATCTAAATGTCTATATATTTTGGTCGTACAGATTTGATAATATCTCAATTATCTATACACTGATCATTAATATATGACTACATATTTTGGTTGTAAATATGAATATGCATTGCCGGAGTCAGTCCTTGTCCCGGCGAATCTAGGGGTCCACGAAGGACGGACGGTCAGGCGAAATGAAGTGAGAGAGCCACGAGTGAGATGGAATCTGATGACCAAGCAGGCAGCCCTGGCAATTCTGGCATCTCTGCTTCTGGTCTCAGTGTCTTTATTTTTAAAGGTAGCGAGTGACATTACATCAGTGACGAGGCACAGCATACATTGTTGTCACAAGACCCATGTAGTCATCTATAGGTTTACGGTATAAGGGAGCGTGGGGATGAGAATTACAAAAGGATTTGCGAAATGTTAACCTCAGGGAGGTGCTCAGTATTTGCTGCTGATAAACAGTGCCTCTGACTTTTGGACGAGGCTAACCTTGGGGAAGGTCCTAAGTCTCTTTACAATCTTTCCCATCAGTGTGTTAATTCTGAGAGAAGCTTTACGGAGATGTGCCTTGAGGTTTTATGGTGGGGCTGAGGGGAGCGATACCTGCAGGGAAAATCTAGTTTGGTTCAAGGAGTCTTGGCACCTACGCCTCGATTTGTGTAACCTATCCCCAAGAGGCATCCTTGAGGTTACTTCTGGCCAGGTTACTCTCACACAGATTTTATCCATCAAGACCAGGTCGCCTTTTCCATATGCCATAAAACCAAAGAGCATTTTGTCCCTTAGGCCAACAAAAGCAGTTCAATAAATCCAGGCCTGAAAGATTATTTAGAAGGAGGTAAAACTAGGCGCCAGTTTGGCCGGCGGGAGCTTTGCTTCAACCTTTCCCACGCAGGGAGGGGTCTCAACCTGTGAGCCCAAAACGGCTCCCAACAATGTATTGCATATATTGTATACAAGTTTTAGAAGTTCTTTACATATATATATGAGTATATCCTGATTCATCAATTAGAGAAAATATTGTTCTTAGTGGTTGCACAATACCTTTTAGATAGATGTACTGTGAATTACTTGTCCATTCCTTTGAAAACACACGTAGATTTCCAAATGGTTGTGCTACTATATTGCCTATCTCATGTTTGGATCAAGACCGTATCAAGGTCATGACCTTGGATTCTGAGATATGGAATTGTTGGGCTTAAAATTAAAAACATTTAAAAGCTTTTGGAACATACCTCTAATACGTTTCTAAAAAAGTTTTATCAAATTATCAACCACAGTAACTCCACCTCCATAGGGATGATATGGTCATATCAATATACCATAAATTGGTCATATTTTAATTGTTTCTTACTTTATACTTAATATTTCATGCATATAATTTGCATTCTGTTTATTACAATCTATTGCACATTTTATTTGATTTTATATTGATTTGTCGTTGGTATAAAATTCGTTAATTGATCTCGGTTTTTATTACTCATTTTGTTTGTTTCTTTGCAAAAACACCATATACTACAGTAATTAACACTCTATCTGGCATTTATGTAGCAAATTGTTTTCTTAGCTCTCATAATTTCAATCTGTTGACTTCAGTCTGTTAAATGTAACACGGATACTTTTCTCTGTGACTTCAATTCTTTTCAATATATTGATAATTTAGTCTTTTGCTTTAATTTACGTTTTTGTATAGGACGTAAGATGAGAACAAAAAAACACAAATTTCTCCAAATAATTAGATACTCTACCAAATACAATTAGTCAAACTATCAATTCTGTTAGATTTGGTGTGTTTTCCCAATCACACACATGCATACACCACACACACAGACAGAAAGAGCAAGACAGCAAAAGGTTCATTCTCCTCTCCTTCCATCTGTTGAAGCAACAGACGACTGTTTACCTTTCAATAACAGTGGATATCTAACATGGCTGAACTACTCACCTTCTTATTCTTCTTTATTCTCCTCGTTTATTCTAGTTTTTTCTAAATGACATTTCATAATCTTTTATTAAGCCCTCACCCTCAGTATCCTTACAAATCTTATTTCCTTTGCCCTTTAATCATAGCAAAGCTTTAATTTGGGGAGAATTAACATCTTAAACGTAGTTCGTGTCCTCATTCGAGATCACGGCATGTTTCTACATTCCTTCAAATTCACTTTTCGGTTTCTGAGAAAGTTTTCTGGTTTTCTTCATGTCTGTTTAACACAATTCTCTTCAGGGAGATTCTCAGTAGAAAATGTTTCTGTTTGTTCTAGTTGTTATTTGCTATTATAATCTTCCTTCATCTCTATACTATCAAACTTACCATGCATGATATCTAAGGACATCTTAGCGGTATGTTCGCATCCATTCGCTTTACGGAATATTCATATTTAACTTCCGGTTCTTATCCAATTGACTTCTCATATTTATGAAGCATACAATTATGCAATTTCAACGAATGGCCAAGTTGTCTACTTTTCAAAAGTTATTTCCCCTTTTTCTATTTCTGTTTCTATTGATTACACTGACCACAACGTCCAGAGCAAGGTTGACTAGCTGTGTGGTATCTTCATAAATATCAATTTTGCGAAAGAATTAATGGAAATGCTGATTACATCTCAGTGTTGCATTTGCCTTGCTGTTTTGTTTTGTTTTTGTTTTGTGTTGTTGTTGTTGTTGTTTTTTTGAGATAGACATAACGTTGAAACAGTTTCCTCTTTGTCCTGTTTTCCGGAACATATCTATCTTAAAATCAGTAGTGGGCATTTTGTGCCATCTTGCATTCCTACAGTACAGCCCATTTGGTCTTCTGATTTATGCATATATTGAACTTGCTGATATTTTATTTAGGTTATTTTTAAATCTTTTACAGAGAGGCAATATAACGAGGGGTTTACACCTGCAGCTCTGTACTCAAAACGAGGCATATCCAGTTCCGCCCCTTATTAGCTAGGTGACCATGAGCCAAGCTATTTAAACCATATGACCCTTCTTCGTCTCTTCATCTGCAAAATGAGAAAATATTATCTACCACATTGGATTTGGTAATTCCATGCCTCAATAACCCGAGAGTGAATTAAGTGTTGTCAGTAATTGGGGTATAATATTTGGTGAAAAGCAAGATTTATCCATACCTTTTTTTAAAAAGGAAACTCTTCATGTGAACTCTTTTCTTTCTTATAATATGCTTATAAACAATTCAGATAATTTTATTGGATTCTTAAAGCTCTTAATTATCTATTCTCTAGAATAATTTTTTCTGTAAAATTATTGGGATCCCATACCTTGGCATGATCTGCTTCTTAATGTTTGGGGAAATATATTTCTACATCTGGAAGCTGGAAACTTACTGCAGGCAAATATTTGAAAACTTTCTTTAGTTTTTCATTGATTTTTTTAAATAAGCCATTTCAACATAATCTTCACTTTATAGCCAATAAGAAAATGTGCATTTATAAAATTATTTTTATCAAGGGAATTATCTCTAATTGTCCTTAAACTTACATTTGTCTGCAATGTATTTCCCGGCAGGCTTTCTTTGAGGAATCCTTTCTTTATAAAAAGGAAACACTCTTTCATTCACTAGCATTTTATTATGATTTTCTCTTTTCTAACTTACTTCTTATTGTTGTACTCACTATCAGCTTGATTCTTATTTTCTTGCTTTTCTTCCAGTGTTTTTTATCTGACTTCAGAGTGAACGCTCAAGACACGTTTTTCATATTTAAAGTAAGACATTTAATAACATAAATTTTCCTGAGTGTGGCTTTTCTCACTTCCATACTTTTTCATAAGTAGCCATTTCTTTTGTCATTTTTTTAAATTTCTTTATTTTTTTTAATTTTTTTTAACGTTTATTTATTTTTGAGACATAGAGACAGAGTGTGAGCAGGAGAAGGGCAGAGAGAGAGGGAGACACAGAATCTGAAGCAGGCTCCAAGCTCTGAGCTGTCAGCACAGAGCCCGATGCGGGGCTCGAACTCACAGACCGCAAGATCATGACCTTAGCAGAAGTTGGCCGCTCAACCGACTGAGCCACCCAGGTGCCCCTCTTTTGTCATTTTTAATAGTCCACAATTTTATTTTTATTTCCTTTTTTTACCCTAAAGATGTTCTAAGCATTGTTTTTTTTTTTGTTTCTTTGAATTTTCAAATAGTGAAGTGTTAATTTTTCTTATTTATTTTTATGAATTATCCATTCATAACTGTGGCCAGAAAATAAAACTATATATTTTTGTGTTATTGATTTATTTTCACTTTTGGATCCTAACATGTGATCAGTATGCAAAAATGTCTTCAGGTGTCTTGAAATGACTATTGGAGAACCCAAAGTTTACTAATTTACACCAAGCACATCAGTTGCGTTTTTCAGATCTTCTGTGTGTTTTTATGACCATTTGAAGACCAAATAGGAATCAGTGTTTCTTTTGAATTTTTTATCTTGCTGATCCTATTGATTTTTTCCCAGCTTTGTTGAGGCATAATAGACATAAAACATGGTGCAACATTGTGTACAATGTGTTGACTTGATCCATTTATATTTTGCAAAATGATTGCTACTTCCATTGGCTAACACTTGCATCATATCACGTAATATTATCGTGTGTGCGTGTGATGAGAACATTTAAGATCTACTCTCTTAACAACATTCAACCATATATTACAGTAATCTTAGCTATAATCATCATGTTATATCTTAGATTCCCAGAACTTATTCATCTTTCAGCTTTGTACCCTTCGAGAAACATCTCTCCATTTCTCCCATCCCTCTTCCCCGGCAATCACCAATCTACTCTCTGTTTCTATAAGTTAGACTTTTTTTAGATCCACGTAGAAGTGATATCAACAGTACTTATCTCTTTCTGTCTGACTTATTTCACCTAGCATAATGCCATCAGGTTTCATCCAACTTGGCAAGATTTCCTTCTTTCTCCTGGCTGAATAATATAACTAGTAATATATGTGTGTGTGTGTGTGTGTGTGTGTGTGTGTATACATATATATATACATATACATATATATGTATATATAACATCTTTATTTGTCTGTTGACAAATATTACTAGTAATATATATATATATATATATATATTACATCTTTATCTATGTGTCTGTTGACAGACACTTAGGTTATATCCATATCTGAGTCATTGTGAATAACGTCGTAACGAATATGGGAGGGCAGATATCTTTCCTTTGGTTGTACACTCAGGAGTGGAATAGCTGAGATTGTCTCTTTTAAACTTTTTTGAGCAATATCCATAATATTTTCCATTGTGGCTCTGACATACCCACCAAAAGTGTGTAAGAGTTTCTTTTTCTCCACAACCTCACCAGTGATTGTTGTCACTTAGCTTTTTGATGACAGTCATTCTAAGAGGTGTGAGGTGACACATCTTTGCATTTTGATATCCATTTCCCTGATGATTATGGATGTCAAGTACCTTTACACATACTTATTATCCATTTGGAAACTGTCTCTTCAGTCTCTCCACCTGGTTTCTAATCAGGTTACTTGAGTTGTATGAGTTCTTTATATATTTTGGGATATTAATCCCTTACCCTACATAAGATATGCAAATATTGTCTCTCATTCCATACGTCACCTTCTCATTTTGATCCTTTTTCCTGTGCAGATTTTTAATTTGCACTTGAGTTCTCTTTAACTTCTTCAGTATTGTGTCATATCCAGGAAATCCCTGCCAAGAGCAATATTAAAGAATTTTCCTGTATGTTTTCTTCTAAGAATTTTACAGTTTCAGTTTCTACGTTTAAGTCTTGAAACCATTTCAAGTTTATTCATGTGACTGGTGTAAGATAGAGGTCCAGTTCCATTCTTCTCCATGTGATTTTCCAGTTTTTCCAACATCGAGTTGAAAAACTATCCTTTCCCCACTTAGTATTCTTTACTCTTGTCAATTATTAACTGATTGCGTTTGCAATGGTTTAAGCCAAAAATGACAACAAGAGACAAATATGGTGACTAAATATTGATAAGGGGTCAATTCATCAAGAATATATAACAATAAAAGATATATATGGACCCAACATTGGAGCACCTAAATATATTAAGCAAATACTAGCAGATATAAAGGGAGAAATACAATACAATAATACAATATAGTAGAGGACTCAATACCCTAGTTTCAACGACGGATTAATCATCTAAGCAGAAAATCAAAAAGAAATTGTTGGACTTGAATCAGACTTTAGATCAAGTGAAACTAACATTTACAGAATAGTATTGCTTAAATGTCGATACTACTCCAAGTAATCTACAGATTCAGTGCAATCCCTATCAGATTCCAGTGGTATTTTTCACACACACACACACACACACACACACACACACACACACACACACACCAAACTATTCCTAAAATTAATTTGGAAGCTCAAAGTTCCCCAAAAGCTGGAGCAATCTTGAGAAAGAACAAAGCTGAAAACATCAGACTTCCTGATTTCAACTGTACTGCAATGCTATGGTGGTCAAAACAATGTTTCTATTCATTTTAATTATTTACTTATAATTTAATTATTGAGTTTATATTTTGGCATGAAACTTGCAGCGCATTTTAATTTTTACTTACACTTTTGGCTAACATAAAATGAATCTCATTCTTCAGTTTACTAAACCATTTGGGCCTATAAATATATTTTTAATATCTATTTTTCATTATTCATTCTTATTTTATATTATATTAAAAGGATGAATGTCTACTTTCATTTTATCTGTGATTTTGATCATATCTATCTTCTTTCAAATTTCATTTTAAAAGTGTATTTAAAATAAAATTTCTCCGGCACCTGGGTGGCTCAGTCAGTTGAACATCCAACTCTTGATATTGGCTCAGGTGGTGATCTCAGGGTTACGAAATCATGCCCCACGTTGGCTCCATGGTGAACGTGGAGGCTACTTAAATTCTCTCTCTCTTCCTCTGCCCCTCTCCCTAACTCATGCTCTCTCAATATATAAAAATTAAAAGTAATAAAATAAATAAATACATTTTATCCACGTATTAAATTCAAATTGAAATCTGCCCTAATCTCCCTCACACAAGACAAGAAATGTGAGACATTTTAATTTTTTCATCTACCTTTTAAATTCATAATACAGAAAAACTGAGATTTTTAAACGTTTATTTATTTTGGAGAAAGAGAACGCATGAGCCAGAGAGGGGCAGAGAGAGAGGGTGGACAGAGCATCTGAATCAGGCTCCCCACTGACAGCAGCAACCCCAATTCAGGGCTGGAACTCAGGAACCGTGAGATCATGACCTGAGCCGAAGTTGGACACTCAATTGAGGCATCCAGGTGATCCAAACTGAGATTTTTATATTCACGTTATCTTTCCTGAATTACCCTTTTTCACTTGGAACTAAATATTTCTTTGGAGCAGGGAGCCTGGGTGGCTCAGTCGGTTTAAGCATTTGACTTCAACTCGGGTCATAATCTCCCAGTTCACGAGTTCCAGTCCCACACTGGGCTTGGTGCTGACAGTTCAGAGCCTGGAACCTGCTTTAGATTCTTGTCTCCCTCTTTCTCTGCTCCTCCCCCATTCATGTTATGTCTGTCTCTCAAAAATGAATAAACATTAAAAAATACTTAAAAAAATATTTCTCTGGAGCTAAAATGAGTCTCCTATAGGCATCATACAAGTGATCATTTTTTGTGTGTTTTTTTTGTTTTGTTTTGTGTTATCCATATAGCTACTTTTTGCTTGGTGAGTTTAATCCATTCACATTTAGGGTGATAATTGATATCTGAGGATTTGCTACTGCTGTCTTATCTTTTGCCTTCTGGTTATTTTGTCTCACCATTGTTTCTGTTTCTTCCTACTTTTATAAGTTGGCCATTTTCCATGATGATTTGCTCAGTCTCCGCCCCCACCCCACACACACACTTTTTTTAATGTTTTGTGTCTCTACTCTGGGTTTTTGCTTTGTGGTTACCATGCGGTTTACCTAAAACATCTCGTAGGTGAAATCGTCTGTTTTCTGCTTATTACAATGTGCCCTCATTTGCCTATAAAGAATCTTTCCTGTTACTCTTCTCTTTTCATATTTTTGATGTCACAAACTATCCCTTTTGAGACTGTGACTTCACTGCCAAGTTGTAGTAGCTGTAGTTATTTTTAATGGTCTTCTCCTTGAATCTTTATGCTACAGTTAAGATTTTAATATACTATCCTAAGCAAGAATTATAGTGTTTTAATTCTGACTCTTTATCCTCTTATTGGGGATTGTGTGCTTTTTATCTTTTCATTTCTGCTTAAGGAGCTCCTTTCAATACTTCTTGTAAGGCAGGTCTACCGGTAGGAACTCCCAGAGCTTTTGTGCATTTGGGCAAGCCTTGATTTCTCCTTCATGTCTGAATAGCTTTGCCAGTTGATAATGAATTCTTAGCTGGCAGTTTTTAATCTCTCAACACTTTGAATATGTCATTCCACTTTCTTCTGGCTTATAGAAGACTATAGAGTTTCTGCCGAGAAATCTGCTGATAGCCTAATGGGGTTCTTTTGTAGGTTACTGGGTTGTTTTCTCCAGTTGCCTTTCAAATTCTTTCTTTGTTGTTGACTGTTGACAGTTTAAATATAATGTGTCTTGGAGACGATCTTTCTATGTTGAGAGAATAAGGTATTCTATTGGCTGCTTGGAATGGTATCTCCAGTTTCTTCTCCAGCTTTGAGGATTTTTTGGCTTTCATTTCTTTAAATATACTCTCTGCTCCCTCCTCCCTCCTTTCTCCTTCTGGGATATCCGTTATTCTTAAGTTGGTTTTTCTAATAGAGGCAGTTCTTAGAAGGTTCCTTTACTCCTTAAGAATCTTAGTTCTCTCTTCTCTTTCATGTGAATTACTTCCATGTCTTTGTCCCCGAGTTCACAAATTCTCTCTTCCATATTACTTGCTTTTATTTCCAGTGCATTCTAATGCAGTCCTCATCTAATTTAGTGAGTTCTTCAGCTCCAGAATTTCAGTTTGGTTCTTTTTATAGAATTTCAATCTCTTTGATAAAGTAGTCCTTCTGTTCATTAATTTTATTTTTGAGATCATTTAATTGCCTCTCCCAGCTTTCTCGTAGCTCACTGAATTGCTTCACAAGAGCTATTGTAAATTCTTTATCACTTAGATCACAACGTCCTGTGTCTTTGAGTTTGGTTGCTGGAAAATTATCTTATTTTCGCGATGCCATATAATCTGTGATTCTTCATGATGTTGATAAGAAGTGCCTCTGCCCCCATATTTGAAGTAGCCCACATCTCTCTCATTTAGTCAAGGTTTGGTAGTTCAATAGATTGGTAGTTAGAACCCTCCTTTTGCTTTCCAGAAGGTGGCGCTATAGCACAAGTTTTTGGTTTCTTTTCCCTGAGCTGACTGCGAAGGTTGGGAGCACACACATCAAGACTAAACCAAACCAAACCAAACAAATGAATAATGGTAGAGTCGGGGGCGGGGTGTGTATTTAGTCTTTGGGAATTTGCATGTGCCTGTGGCCTGGTAGGGGAGTCCTCAAGCACAAGGAAGGGCTTCTCAGAAATCCTTTGACAGTCCTCTTGCCTCTTGGGGCCAACAGTAGGACATCCTTCCTTCAGTTCTCCTTGCTTACTTTTTTTTCCTATCGCTGCACTCAGTTAGTGTGGTCTCTCTTCAGAGAGAGAGTGGTCCCTCAGCTGCAGCGAAGTTGGGAAGACCCACACTCAATGTCTTTTACCTTCCACCCCCTCTCCCAGGAAGACCTGTTGGTACTTTCTGTGCTGTCACCACCTTGGCCACCACTTTCCTCATTCCACTGCCTCCATGGAGGTCAATCCACCCCCTTTTAGATGGGTGGACATCTAGGATGTCCTGGTATGCTGTGTTGTTGTTGTTGTTGTTATAAATATCGAAATAGTTGCAAATCAAAGGAGAAGCAGAAAAAAAGAACTACTACTCCTCACACTGCCGTCATGCTGCTATCACCCCTTCCTATACCTCATCTTCTTTATTCATTTACCTATCCATCCATGGATACATAGGTTGTGTCCCTATCTTGGCTATTGTAAATAATGTTTCAACGAATAGAGGGGTGCGGGAACCTTTCTGAGTTCGCGTTTCCATTTTCTTGGGATGAATACCCAGAAGTGGAATTGCTAGTCATATCTAGTTCTATTTTTAATTTTTGAGGAAGCTCCCTACTGTTTTCCATAGTGGTTTCACCAATTTACATTCCCATTAACAGTGCACGACGGTTCCCTTTCTCCACATCCTCACCCTCGCTTGTTATTTCTTGTCTTTTTGAGAGTAACCAGGTCTAACAGGTGCGAGGTGGTATCCCATTGTGGTTTTGATTCGCAGTTCCCTAATGATCAGTGATGCTGAGCACCTTTATATGTGTCTTTTGGCCTTCTGTATGTCTGGCGGAGGAACTTTGAACCTAACTACCTACAGAGGAAGAGTAGAATGCAAAATGAAAGGGCTGAATTGACAGAACCCAAAGGATTTTTAGGGCAAGGAAGTATTCTGTATGACGGTGAAATGGTAGCTATACATCATCATACGTTTGTCCAAACCCACAGAATGTACCACACCAAGAGTGACCCTAACGCAAACTACGAACACTGTGTAATAATGATGTGTCAGTGTGGGTTCATCTATTATAACAAACATAGCATTCTAGCAGCAGAGGCTGTTGGGGGAGGGGCTGGATCAGAGTTATATGGGAAATCTTCGAACCCTCTACTCAAACTTGCTGTCCATCCAACACTGCTCTAAAAATGTAGCTACATTTAAAACAAAAGGAAAGAAACAAATGAAAACAGAAACCTACTTCAAAAAAGCTCAGGAATAGAGGCACAAGTATCTTCCAAGGCAGAGTGACAGGATGGGCCAGGAAGGGCAGTGGGTGAAAGTGCATGGGAGGAGCAGTATGCCCAAGAGTCTTGCACACGGGCAGACGGGTTCCACTTCCTACTGGCAGCAGGAGCCAACGTTTCCTCCTTGTCAACACTGAGCCAGAATCCTGTAGATGTGGCAGATGGGGACAGTAGAAGGCAGACGAGAGGCTTAGAAAGAGTCAGGTGAGGGGCAACCTAGATACTAAGTGGTCCAAAGAGCTTCCCTTCAGCCCATTTCTCTGTGTTGCTTCTCACACTGTGGGTGATGATACTTAATTGCATCCACATAGGAGATCGAAGGTGTCCACATAAAAAGAAGGAACTAAGGGATGCTCCAGCATGACAATGAAGGATCGGTCTAGGATGCACACTATACCACACGCTTGGAGAGCAGCCAGGATGGTTGTAGCGGGGGACATTGGTTCAAGCAAGGATACCAGTTGTCAAGAACATGGACTACTAGATTACCTATTGTTTACACAAAATTGCAAGAATGCCATAGACCTACCTGGGGTGGGGGGGATTTTTATCTATGGGTACTTAGAAAGACAATTTAAAAACTTTAAAGCGTGATCAATTCTAAGAAAAATTTGTTAAAACATACAAAGGTGATATATATTCAAACTATATTCAAAATACTATGTGTCATCTATGAACAAAACTTGCCTAATCATAAGTTGTGAACACCAAATACCAGTTTAACCAAAATGTGTCATAAAGTGGGGCGCCTGGGTGGTTCAATCGGTTAAGCATCTGACTCTTGATTTTGGCTCAGGTTCAGATCTCACAGTTGTGAGATCAAGTCCTACATCAGGCTCCATGCTTAGCAAGGATTCTGTCTCTCCTCCTCTCTCTCTGCCCTTCCCTGCTCAGTCTGTCTCATTCAAAATAAACAAACTTCAAAAAAATGGCATCAATTAAATAGGAAGATTGGAGGTAGATGTATGTATGTGTATCTGTATGTGAATATCTACCTGTTTTACAGGCGTGTTTGGGGTAGTAGTTAGGAGGATAAAGAGTATAGGGGAACTTCAAATCCATAAGTGAATAATTAAGAAATAGTAATTTAAGCCGATCATTTAAAACATCAAATCAAGCAGCTAAAAAGCTGAAAGTCGTTGCACTTGAGGAGTGGGGCTTGTATGGTGTAGATGGGTGGCCGGCACTGCTCTTTGTTTTAAGTTCAATTTTTATACATACCTGTACTACCTTGATTTTAAAATCTTTAAAAACAAATAAATCAAGTGGAAAAAATGAATTAACAATGCATCATAATAAGACTTTGCCACCTGCATTTGACTTAGCCGAATGTCACGTTCTGGTGTCTTCCCCAAGGACCGTGATGATACTTTTCCCAAGTTCGTATTGGAGAGTCTGGCATACTGTCTAGCATCTAGAAGACATTCAAAAAATGATTTTAATCGACTACATAAATCTGACCGATACTAAGTGAGCCATCTTTTTATCCAAACTAAAAGAGTATGCATTACAGAACACTAAAGTAATATGCAAACTAGCGTGAACGGAAATGGGTATACTGGCAAGGGAGTTCATTCTGAAACCAGATCTTGTTTAAAATCCATATTGTTACCAACCATCCATGTGACATTGTAGAAGACTTCTAAACTTCTAATATTTTTCTTTTCTCCTGCTTAAAAGGTGTTTATAATAGTTCATTCATAGGGTTGCTGTGAAGATGAATAGAAATAGCACGTATGACAGTCCATGACCCCTATACAGTGTGCATTTAGGAAATGGCAGTTTCCTTTGACAGAACACTAATAAATGGTATAATGGCTTCAGTGAAAAAAATATACGTGGGCTTATATATCCTCATGAATTCATTTACGGAAAGGTACTAAAGTTGGAAATAAACTGATTGATGTAGTAGAGCAAATACCCTGCAAGCCTAAAGCCGTTAAAGGAATAGGTGCCAACCCACAGAAACAGACACTTAAATACTTCCACTAATTCTGCAAAAACTCTGGTTCTAGATCCAACAGAATCTTAGACTTGAAAGGGGTATTTAATACTGGAGCCATCTCCTTCTCTATGGCTACCAAAGCCAGAGCTTTTGTCAGATGCCCTAGGACTATCAAAACCATTAACATTAGTGAGAGAAAGAAAGAAGACATAGTGACATAAATAAAGAGAATTGGGGGGTACATGCTTTCAGTTATAAATTACAAGTAAGTCACAGAGATGGAAAATCATGACATAGGGAAGAGAGTCACTCATATAATAACATAAGCTGACCAATGGTGACCACATCACGGGGAGCGCTGAGTAATGTACGGAATTGTTGAATCAGTATGTTGTACACGTGAAACTAATATAATGTGCTAATTATACTTCAATGAAAAATAAATAAAATAAAGTAAAATAAAGAAAGAGGAAACAGAAGAACTGGAATTAGAACTCGGGTTTTGTTTTTTAAAGCCAAGATTTGTTCTTGCAAAGCTGAGTTTCCTTGCCTCACCAGTTCGACTGTGTGCACCTCCAAGTTGGCCCCTCCAAGCTCAGAGCTATTTCAGGACTGAAAGAGAGTCCTATGCATGAAGGAAACACATAGTTCCATTGGAATAAAAAAATCAACATTCCTTAAAGATGTCTCCTATCAATTACAACTCAAGTGTTGATTACAAAGAGAAACAATTTCCCATTCAAGGCTGCTTAAATCCGGTTTAGCTTACTGCATTCATCTCATCTAGGTTAGCTCCCCAAAGGTCTTAGCATAGCGTGATGGCATCCCCTCCACCACCCCCCACCCCCACACTCTGAAAGGAACATATATGACCCTGGACAATACACAATGGAACGAGTAGGGAGACAGAAACAAATGGCTGTTGTGATGGCGGAGTCAAGAGATTCTTGATCCAGGCTAAGGGTCTAGGAAAAAGGCAGCCAACAGGAGGTACCAACAAGAGAGCATTGTCTCCTCAGAAAACTGTACTTTGTTTAGGAGGCGGAAGATATCCAGAGCATTGTAGAAATTGCTCTAATTTCCCATAACACAAATGTTATAAAACCAAGAATAGCTGAATGAAATGGCAGTTGATACAGCAGACAAGTCGAGATTGATCGAGTCCCGTCATGGTCAACAGTTCATTAAATTCAACACACAGTTTTTATCATCTTTGCGCTTTGACTTCTTGACATTTACAATCTCCACACTCTTTTTGTGGAGTTACTGTTTGGCTGGACTCTCTGGATCATAATCTTCCACATAGCTGAGGGCAGCAGTGGAGTGGAGCAATTCAATCGTTTTCCATTGACATCAAGGACCGCATCGGAAGATACCTCTTTGCGGAGTGACTGTAATAAGCAGTCTTCCCAATCGTTGGTTAGTTGTGATAAAGACCTGTGGCCAGTTTCTAGAGGAGTGGTTCTGTTCACACGCATGCGGGTAGGTCGGGGACTTGTGGAAGAACGAAGTGGGTGAAGGACGCAAAAAGAGACGGAAGGAGTCAGCGCTTTCCTGTTGCAATTCCTGACCTAGATAAATTTCCTTTGGGGGGACTGAATGAGGACACATAACTACCTGTTCTGACTGTTGCACAAAAGAGCTTCTGTTCTATTTCAAAGGTGAGAAAATCTTTGTATAGGACTAAATATAGGAATACACATGCAGCTGTGTGATCTATATTTATCCATATCCAACTTTAAAAAAAAGACCTTTCACAGACCAGTAGGAATATTTTCTGTATATGACCTTTCTGTGTCTAAAAATAATTTCACTATCATATACACATTTTATTCTTCTTTGAAGTAAGCATGAGAATAATTCATTTTTTCCGACTTTATATCGCTACTCCTTTGGATATAATACGAGCCGAAAGAATCTCCAAAATAAAGTAAATCTCTGGGAAGTGGAAAGGAATATTATTCGCTAGCTCTATAATTTTTTATGCTGTATCTAAAAGAATGTGTGGTTTGATTTGAGAATTCCGTGATATGGCGGTACCTTCTTCCATGGTTAGCAAAAATGAATGTTATCAGTTGGTTCAAGTTGATCACCTAGACATTAAAATTCCAACCCCTACCTGGAACTTTATGGGAAGAGAATTTGCCAAGATTTCCATCAGAGGAGCAGGGGATTCAAGTCTTCTGCTAACTCCCACGGCCCCATCCACAGACTTTCTTAGGAGTGAGTGCACTGCCACACAGCTATGTCAAAACTGCAGTGAATTGAAAAGGTCTCTCCCATCCTCAGAAGCACAAACAAAACAGAGCAAACAAACAAAGCTGGTCACCTTGAAACTGCAAATCCTTTAATTTGTGAATTTACACCTGTTTTCAAGGTCATATTATTTTACATTATTTCCCCAGTGCCGGAGCTTCTAATCCGTCCAATAAGTAATCACTGAGTACTACTATGGTGAAGTAGACTGCTAGGTGATGGAAGATCTGCCAAGGACAATACATTAGAAAATACTTGCCCACTGAAGCTTCTAGAAGAGGGAGTTTGGTATCACATCAACAAACACATTAAGATTTTAGGTGGCTGTAAGTGATAACAAATTAAGTTAGAGTAGAGAGGAGAAAGTTTGTAGAGGGGGAAACTGATATTTTATGTAGGGTGATCAAAGAGGTCTCACAAAAGGTGATGCCATGTGAGGGTCTCCGGAAGTGAGGGTGGGAGCCTTGTGGGGGCTGGAGGAAGAACTTTCTGTGGCTGTGCAGAGTCCTGAGGTGAGGCTGGGGAGCTGGAACCAAGGGAGGAAATGGGTGGGGGGTCCAGAGGAGGAGTCAGCCCCAGAGCAGCCATAGCCTTGCCTCCTGCCCCGAGGGAGGTGATGGAGCATTGAAGGGATCCAGCAGAGAACGCATAATTTGCTGAATCTGAACAGAATCACTGAGGCAGTTAGGAGGTCTCTGCATGCCTCAGGGAAGAGCTGGGGACCACTGTGGGAGTCGCAGAGCTGAGGAGAAGTGGTCAGATTTGGGGAGCATATTTTGAAGGAAGAGCCTGAGGAATTTGCTGGTGGGTTAGAGTGGGGCAGGAACGGAAAAGAGGCACCTAGGAAAAATTGTGACCTGAGCAAGTAGAAGTCACAGTTGCCTCTTACAGAAAGAGAAGAGACTGCGGAGGAGCAGGTGCCTCTTAGATACGCCAGACAGATGCCGAGAAGGCAGGTAGATACGCAGGTGTGGAGGTCAAGGGCCAGACCTTGAGCTGAAGATATACATTGGGGAGTCACCAGCTTATAGAAAAGATTAGTGCCCAAAACTAAAATGAAGTCACCTAAGGAAGAAGTACAGACCGAGAAGAGAAACTGGAAGCTTGAGCCTTAGGACATACCACAGCTCTGACGCTAGGAGGTGCCGGGGAGCCAGCAAAGAAGCCTGAGAAGAGCCACCCAGAGGGGTAGAAAAAAAGAGAAAGAATGTCCGGATGACAGCTGGACTAATGCTGAAAGGAAGAGCAAGGAATTCTCTTTACCAAATGCTGTGGACAGAGTAAAATGTAGATGAAATAAAGATTGAGAATCGCCATCGAATTGAGTAGCGCCAGCCATTAAGTTAAATTAAAAGTCTACGCCCTGCATGTTATACGTAGGGGATGAATCACTGGAATCTACTACTGAAATCGTTGTGGCACTGTACACTGACTAACTGGGATGCAAATTGAAAAATTCATTCATTCATTCATTCATTCATTGAGAATTCTATAATTAATTCGCCACACTTTGACCACATTAATTGTCTGGGTTCACATCTGTGACATAAAACGTAGAAGGAGAAAAGAAAAGAAAAGAAAGTGAGGACAGATCTGCCATGTTCGTTCTGCTTTTGTGAGGCGGCCTTCTAATTCCATGGCTTTAGGTTCTATGTTACTCATGGAATGTCTAGTCCACCCCCTTGGTGGGGGAGTGAGGAACTAAAGAAGCGGATTTCAAACTCTACGAATTCACAGGCGTTCCTTTAAAGGTACAGAAACTACTATTATGGAGTTTTATTTTATTCCGAAAGGAGTCCTGGCAGGGGCTTTCTGCTGAGTCTGTTGAGCTGGAAAACAGTTCTAAGTCAGCATGGGTTTCCTACCGTCTCCTGCGCAGTCTCACTTTATATTCCACCCATGAGCATAACCAATAAAACAAGTACAACGTGGCAGAAAGAAATCCATTTTTCCCTAGCGCGCTTAATCACGATCAACAGTTGTGTGAGCTCAGGTTTGGCAGAAATCAATGCAGGTGCAGAATCGTGCTCCCTTAACTGGGGAACAGGGGGTTTCATCTGGGCCTCCCCTGAATGATCTGGTTCCCCGAAGTTTTAATGAGGGAGCCCCATGCAGATAACGGACCCTGGGTTTTCCTATTTTCTCCCGTCTTAAATTTTTTTTAATGTTTATTTACTTTTGACAGAGAGACAGAGTATGAGCAGGGGAGGGGCAGAGAAAGAGGGAGACACAGAATCCGAAGCAGGCTCCAGGCCCTGAGCTGTCAGCACAGAGCCCGACGCGGGACTCAAACTCATGAACCGCAAGATCATGACCTGAGCTGAAGTTGGACGCTTAACAGACTGAGCCACTCAGGGACCCCAATGTTTGTTGCCACTTTAAGGATTATGGCCTTAAGTGAAGAAATAAGAGCTTCATTTGCACCAGATATCTTAGGATGTCTAGCCTGATGTGTGTGTGTGTGTGCGTGTAAATGTGCTCAGAACTGGATTGGAAACAAGGAGAGTTAAGGCACCTTTTATTTCCACTTTAAACCAATAAAGCTCTAAAACAGTGTCCCTAGTAGCTTTGGGGGGAAAAAAGAAGATTCTTCACTCATCAGGGTAGAATATCCAGGAGCTTCAACAATAGGAATTCCTTTGTCGAGCAAATCCGTGCACACAGGCCACACCTATATTTCAGGATACCTGCTGCAGAGCTAAAGGTCACAATTATTTTCCAGAAATTGCATTCCTGTCAATGATGTCTTTCGATCGTGCAGCTGTGTAACTCCAATCTCTGCTTCTGTCCTCACACGGCCCTCCTGTGTCTGCCTCTGTCTTCCCATGAGGACACGTGCCATTGGAGGGAGAGCCCACGAGGATAGTCCAGGGTGATCTCATCTTGAGAGCTGTAATCATATCTACAAAGATTCTTTATCCAAATAAGGTCACCTTCACGGGTCGTGAGTGTTAACATTTGGACATATCTGTTTGGGAGCCACCGCTGAACCTACTACAGATGGCTAGGATTTTGACAGACAGAACTGGCCAAGGACAATTTAACCCAGCTGTAGATTGAGTCATACAGTACCGCTGTGATGTGCAAAAAAACAAGTGACTCTTTCATTTCCAAACTTAACTTTTTTGTGAGACGCTACGGGCACCAGTGGAGTCAAAAGAAATTGAAACATGGAGTTCATCTTATTCAAGCTTCTAAATATTCGAGTCTGCTAAGTGGAGACGAATCAAGGAGGGCACCTTAAGCCCTGTCCTCTCTGAATCCGTCTTCTCTTTCTCACATTCAATGACAGAGGAAGGGGTGAGCCTTCCACTCCCATTTTATACTGGAAGGAACTTTCTGTCTGTCATATCCTCCCATCCACAAGGTGGTATCTACCCTAATATAAGAATAAAATACTTGGGGATAAATTTAACAAGAGTGCAAAAAGGGTACACTAAAAATTCTAAACTATTATTAAAAGAAAATTAAGTAAGATACAAAAAAAATGGAATATTCATGGGTTAGGTTATTTAACATTATTACTATGGAAATATTCCTTCAAGTCTATCTACTATTTCAATGCATTTCGCCCCAAAATCCCACATATCTATCTAATCGCTTACGAAAGTTTGACAAGCTGTTACTAAAATTCATTTGGAAATGCTGCAAAACTAGAACGGTCAAAACGATCTTGAAAAAGAACAACAAAATTGGAGGACACACTATTCCTGGTTCTGAAACTTACTGTAAAGCTACAATATTCAAGACAGCGTGGCACTTCCATAATGACGGTGCAATAAAACAGAACTCAGAGTCCAGCAACAATCCCTTCCATTTATGATTAATTGCTTTTCAACAGAATGCCAAGACAATTAAACGGAGGAAGACTGGTCTTTCCAATAAATGGCGCTGGGACAATTAGATCTCTAATGCAAAACAATGATGTTGGATTTTTTCCATCATGATATACGCAAGAATTAACTAAAAAATGGATCATAAACCTAGATGAAAAAGCTCAACTATAAAATTCTTACAAGAAAACAAAAGAAATCTTCGTAATGTTGGATTAGGAAATAAAAAGGTAAATCAATTAGTAAAACAAGCAAAGGCATAAAGAAAATTGTCTTTATGGTCGCCTGTGTCTGCATATAAAATCTCAAACATTCAATCAAAAGAACCTCCTGGAACTAAGAAGTGCCTATAGCAAGAGGGCAAGATACAAGGTTAATATGCAAAAGTCCATTGTTTCCATATATATCAGCAATGAACAGGTGGAACTTTAAATCAAAAACAGTACTTTTTACATTAACACCCAAAAGTTAAATACTTAAGTATAAATCTAACAAAAAATGTGCATGATCAATATAAAGGAAACTACAATGTTCTGATGAATGAAATCAAAGATCTAGATAAAGAGAGAGATATTTCACGTTCATGGATAAGAAGAGACAGTATTGTTAAGATATCAGTTTTTACCAATTTGGTCTATAAATTCAAAGAACATCAACATCACCGCAAATTATTTGCGGATATTGACAAGCTGATTTTAAGGTTTGTATGAACAGGAAAAAGACTGGAAATATCCAACACAACAATGATAGAGAAGAATAAATTCAAAGAATTGACTTCCTTCAATACTTACCATTAAGACACAGCACTTAACACCTGAAAAACAGATAATCCCGTGAAGAAATGGGTGGAAAATATGAATAGACACTTCTCCAAAGATGACATCCAGATGGCCAACAGACACACGAAAAGATGCTCAACATCATTCATCATCAGGGAAACATAAGTCAAAACCACAATAAGATACCTCCTCACACTGGTAAGGGTGGCCAAAAATAACAACTCAGGAAACAACAGATGCTGGTGAGGATGTGGAGAAACAGAAACCCTCTTGCACAATTGGTAGGAATGCAAACTGGTGCAGCTGCTCTGAAAACAGTGCGGAGGTTCCTCAAAAAATTAAAAATAGAACTACCCTGTGACACAGCGATAGCACTACTAGGAATTTATCCAAAGAATACAGGAATGCTGTTTCATGGGGGCACATGTATGCCAATGTTTATAGCAGTGTTATCAACAATAGCCAAATTATGGAAAGAACCCAAATACCCATCAACTGATGAATGCATAAAGAAGATGTGGTTTATATATACAATGGGATACTACTTGGCAATGAGAAAAAAATGAAAGCCTGCCATTTGCAGCAACGTGGATGGAACTGGAGGGTATATGCTAAGTGAAATAAGTCAGTCAGAGAAAGACAGACATCATGTGTTTTCATTCTTATGTGGAACTTAAGAAACTTAACAGAAGACCATAGAGGAAGAGAAGGGGGAAATAGTTACAACCAGAGAGGAAGACTAACCATAGGAGACTCTTAAATACAGAGAACAAACTGAAGGTTGATGAGGGGGTGGGGGAGAAGGGAAAGTGGGTGATGGGCATGGAGAGGGCACTTGCTGGAATGAGCACTGGGTGTTGTATGTAAGCTATGAATCATGGGACTCTACCCCCAAAACCAAGAGCACACTGTATACACCATATGTTAGTCAACTTGACAATAAATTATATTAAAAGAAAAGTTACAGCAATCAAGATTGTATGGTATTGAAGAAAGAATAGGAAAATAGATCAATAGAACAGACGAGAGAACCCAGAAATGGACCCACATAAATATAATAAACTAATCCTTGATAAAGGATCAAAGGCAGCTCAACAGAGAAAATTATCATTTCAACAATTTGTCCTGGAGCCACTGGACCCCTCTCCCCAAAAAGGTAAGAAAAACAGAAGAAAAAAAGAGGAAAAGAAATCTAGATGCAGACTCTACTCCTTTCATGTAAATTAACACAAGATAGATCGTAAACTTAAGTGTACAATGCAAAATTATAAAACTCCTAGAAGATGACATAGGAAAGAGCCTAGGTGACCGTGGGTGTGGTGATGACCTATAGATAGAACACCAAAAGGACAATTTATGGAAGAAAAAGTAATAAATTGCTCTTCAATGAAAAACCTGCTCTCTGCAAAAGAAAATGTTAAGAGAATATAAAAACAAGCCACGGACTTGAAAACTTTTGCAGAACGTATATCAGATAAAGGATCGGGATCCAAAATATACAAAGACCTCTTAAAACTCAACAATAAGGAAACGGACAACAAAGAACATATGGGGATGGCAAGTAAGCGTATGAAAATATGCGCGACCCCACATGGCCTTCGGGGATGGTACATTAAAACAGTGTTGATACACCACCACCTACCGGTTAGAATGGCTAAACTCCAAAACATGGGCAACCAGATGCTTGGGAGAATGTGAAGTGAGAGGCGCCCTCATCCATTCCAAAGGCCACAGACACTTTGGAAGGTAGCTTGGCAGTTTTTTACAAAACTAAACATAGTCCTATCTTACGATCCAGCTACCACGCCCTTTGGTTTTAACCCACGAGAACTGAAAACATACACCCACAAGAAAATCAGCACATGAATGTTTATAGCAGTTTTGTTCATAATTGCCGAACACTTGGAAGCAACCAAGATGTCCTTCAGTAGGTAAACAGATAAACTGCCGTGCATCTGCCTAATGAAATATTATTCAGGGATTAAAGGACAGGAGCTATCAAGCTGTATAGAGACTTGGAGAAATATTAAATTCATACTGGTACGTGGAAAAACAGAACACTCTGGAAAGGCTACCTGCTAAATGTCAGACATTTGCACAACTCTATGACATTCTAGAAAAGGCATGACTGTGGAAATAGTAGAAATATCACTGGTTGTCGGGGACTCAGGGAGAGATAGGGAAAGGAAAATTGGTATAGCTCAGGAGGTTGGTCGTGAAACTACTATGTACGATACTCTGAGTGGATACATGTTATTAACCACTTGTAAAAACATATAGAGTGTACAAACTTTGAACCCTAATGGGGTTAGAAAATTAATAAATATGTAAAAATTAAATTTTAATTAAACTTTAAATTTAAAAAATAAAAATTAATAACAATGTATCTATATTAGCTCATGGATTATATCAAATATGCCACAATAATGTAATATGTTATTAATTGGGGAACCAGTGTGTGTGAGGCAAGAAAAAGAAGTTTGAGTCCTTTCAAGCAGCTTTTCTGTAAATCTAAAATGTCTCTTAAAAAATTATTCATTTTTTTTAAGGGCACAGAAAGGGCTAGACTTTTCTCAAAGAAGGAGATAAGCTCAGAGATGCTTGACATCGCTAAGCATCAGGGACGTGAAAATCAAACTGCCAGTGAGATGCCACTTCCCACCCACAGAACGATATTTTAGATTTTATTATTATTTTTGGAGAGAGAAAGTGTGCGTGCACCTGCAAGCCGGGGAGGGGCAGAGGGAGAGGGTGGGAGAGAATCTTAAGCAGGTTCCACACTCAGCGCAGAGTCTGAGGAGGGGCTCGATCTCACAACTTTGAGATCATGACCTGAGCCGAAATTGAGAGTCGGATGCTGACCTGACTGAGCCACCCAGCCGCGCTGTGTTAGGATGATTCTAATAAATAAGACAGGCGATGGGAAGCAATAGTGAGACGTGGACAGGTGGGAGCCCTCTGTGTTGCCAGCGGTATACAAAGTGCTATAGCCATTTAAAAAAAAAAGTTTGGTAATTCTCCAAAGTGATAAACATGGAAAACGGTTTGGTAGCTCTTCAAAATAATCAGCATATGAGTTCGAGCCCTGCGTCAGGCTCTGTGCTGACAGCTCAGAGCCTGGAGCCTGCTTTGGATTCTGTGTCTCCCTCTCTCTGCTCCTCCCCCTCTTGCTCTCTGTCTGTCTGTCTGTCTCTCTTTCTCAAAAAAATCAATCAACAAATAAACATTAAAAAAATAAAAATAAATTCAAAATAATCAGCATAGAATTACTATGTGACCCAGTAATTCCTTGGTATATACCCAAGAAAAATGAAAACATAGCCACCCAAAAATTCATACATGAAAATTCATAGCTGCATTATTTATAAAAATCAAAAAGTGGAAATAACTGAAATTGTCATTAAGTTATGAACAGATAACAAAATATGACATATCCGAACAATGGAATCTTATTTAGCAATTCAAGGAGAAAGTCGTACTAATACATGCTACAACATGAGAATATTACAGTAAGAGAAAAAAGTCAAACACAAGACCGCATAGCATATGAGTCTATTTATTTGAAAGGTTTAGAATAGGGAAATCTATAGAGAGTAGAAAGTAAATTATTACTTTCATAGGGTTGGAAGGGGGGATAAGGGAGCGAGTAAGTGTTAACGGGTCCAAGGGCACAGGGTTGCTTTGTGAGGCGATGAGATATTCTGCCCTTAGACCGTGGTGATAGTTACAGCACTCTGAATATACTAACACCCATTGAATCCACTCAAAAAATTAAGCGGTTTGCATGTATACACTGCACTGTATATTATACTTTGCACTCTTATTTATGTTTTCCCCTTTGAGCCTTTCAATAAAGTTGACGATTAATTATCTCAGTTTTTACAGACAAGGATGTGTGACTCCAACTGGTTATGCCAGTTGGTGACAAAGCTAAACACTTTCTCCTAAAGCCCTTCTTCCTCTTCTGTGTTCTCGCTCCCTCCCCTTGCTATCCTTCCATCCTTCCACAGGACAAGAGCAGACTGCGGTAGAGAGGGATCTTAGGGAGTCTGTACAATATGTCTGCTTACTCTATTCACGGTTTCTTGAATGTACCATGTGACTGTTCGACCAGGTAGAAATGAATTCTAATCTCGTATATTCAAAAGGCTCTTATTGGATTTGGAGGGGATTCATTGATAACTTGCTCTACCTTTATTTGCAAGTGCTGAAGAAGCTATTCTCATAGGATAATAATCTCAACCTCCTAAGAAAACCCTGAAGAACCTGTGAAGCATATTCCGAAGGTTTGGAAATATTTCCCTTTCTGAAGGCATCGTTCAAATTTTCCTTGTAGTGTCTTGGCTACATGCATGGACTTGCCAGGGGTATCTTGGTTGAAATGATAACTCATTAATTAGGTATGAATCAATTAGGTATTAATTTAAGTCTCCAATGCCATTTACTTATGAGTAAAATGGGAAAGGTGAAGGTGGTTCCTTGCTAGGTCATCGTGAACATTACATGAGCTAGAACGTGCAAGAGATGATCAGAACACAGTGATTCCCACCTATTATTTCACTAATAAAGTTCAGTCCTACTATTCTTACAAAAAGAAAAGAAAGAGAAAGAAACTAGATGGGAGCAGGTCTCCAAACTGGGGGCTGCTGGAGGTGAGGACACAGGTAATGAGGCTTCTAACTAGAGTACTGGGGACAGAAATGGAAAGTAGAGAGCAGGTAAGGGAAATAGCTCGAAAGTCCATCCAAGAACTGGATAGCGTTTTAGAGAGACGGACAGGTGAAGGGGAGAGTCAAAGTTGACCCCAAGATATTCGAACCACAATAAGCAAAACATTAATGCTGCCATTAAATAAAAAGTAAGCTCAGGAAGTCTTAAGTGAATTTAATTGAATAAGAGTGGAAAAAGGAAATAAACTCAGGAAGGATCTACAGTCAAATAGTCTTTGCTTCCGATGAGAAACAGACTCCATGACTATTTGTGAAATGAATGAGTAAACCCACCGTCCTCACTAAATGTCTTCGTAACTCATTAGCTCATTTGCATGTGGTCCCCTAATTTCTACACGCAGGTTTTGTCCAAAAGAACCTGAGAAAGGAGGCCTCTTAAACCAAAACATCTAATTCTTCTAAACCTGGATACATGAGAAAGGCAGGTAATGACTAAATATGAGACAACATGAAGAAACTATCGATAATTTTTTAGTGTAAGAAAATACCTATATTTTTAGGGGTGCCTGGGTGCCTCAGTCTGTTAAGTGTCCAACTCTTGATTTTGGCTCAGGTTAGGATCTCACGGTTCATGAGATGGAGCCCCACGTCAGGCTCCGCACTGACAGCACAGAGCCTGCTTGGGATTCTCTCTCTCCCTCTCTCTCTGACCCTCTTTCTTTCTCTCTCTCTTTCTCTTTCTCAAAACAAATACATAAACTGAAAGAAAATTACCTGTAATTTTTAGGGGTGCATACTGAAGTATTGTATTCACGTTCCGAAAGAATTCAGCAGAAGAGAAGGAGAAAGAGGGAAAAGAATATAAGAAAAAATTTAATTGTTGAATCTGGGAGATGGATTATATTTGTCCTTTGGACTTTTTTTGACTATAGAAAGAAAAAGAGTAGAACAGCCAAAAGTCAAGATACTTTGAGTGGTAGAGCAAAACAATCGAAAGACCTTGAGACTCCCCGCTTCTGATTACTGGCTGAATAAATCACAAACGTCATGTGGTTTGAGCCACTTAGTCTGATTTTTTTTTTTTGTCGCCTGCTGTTGAACACATTATAATTGATACACCTCGCTCCAGTACATTTTCATGCTGTTGGGAACAGAATGCGGAACTCATAGTTAACACGTTACCATCATAAAGTATAACGTTTCTTCATAGTTTTAAGAGCTATCATATGAAAACCCAACATTACCAGAGCACGATTCATTTTAAAATCTAGTGTTCTTTAAAATGGTTAGTTGATTATTCTATACATCTATCTCATTCAAAAGAGTAAGGAAGATTTTTACATATCTGCAGTAATCTAAGAGTTGGAAAAAGAAGCAAACAGACAAAGACATCCGTAGGGAAATAAGTGATCAGTTCAGGGAAGTAAAATAAATATATATGTGTATACATGCATATTTAATTTGGTGTGGGTTTTGCCGAGAGACAGTAGCTCACGTGTGGTAAACCCTAATCTATCTCCATAGGTAGTGGGATCATCAGAGCAAAAAGAAATATTGGTGTCCGTTAATTCAAGTAAAGGCGTATCCCATTTTTATTCGATATTTATAAAATATTGAAAGCTACATAGCTACAAAATTTGCTAAATAGAATTTTCTCCTAAAATTATATTTCAGCATAACTAAGCACACACTTCACTGTGTATTATCTTTAGGTAAAAATATATTCCCATCCATAAATAAACCTGTTGTTTTTTTCCAATATGTTTGAAAAGTGCAAGTTTGGTCGTGATTTTCTATGGATAAAAATCACTAAATATTTAATGATGCTTAGTGGCAAAAACCAGCTTTCTCAGCAGGTTAAGTTTCTGTCTAAGAGTCTGCATCTGATTTTTAGCTTACATGTTATGTGGTACAGTGAAACGGCCTATGGCCCGTCTTTAATTTCCCTAAACTCAATCAACCAGCACCCAGTTCATGAAATGTTAAGTACCTTCACTTGGGGTTCCATCGTCACAGTGCCCCTCTTTTGCCCCCAGTTACAGAACATCTGTGATCGCATCGGGATGTTGTCTGTCTAACAAATCCGAAAAAAGTGCCCTTCGCTTGGAGGTCATTTTAAAATGCAAATAAATAAATAAACTCCAGGAAAGTTTGATCCCATAGTTTTGATAAAATGGAACTCCAAGCAAAGCAAGCTGCCTCTTGGCTTTTCCGAGTCAAGAATAATCAAATCAAGTCAAATGGAAACTTGTGCCGGGAGACAGGGTTCCACAGAAGGAGGATTTACAAGACAGGGTCTGTATTTCCCCGGGGGGACTCTAATCCTACCCTTTTTAGGGGCAGAAAAATAATTAATTTGAATGCCTTGAAATATTTGCTTTATTGTGACTCATAAAACCAGATGAGGAAAAAGGTGAAACCACACTGACGTGACCTTAAATACCTGGGATTTTTTAGACAGGTGGAGAACAAAGGATTTATTTCTCTAACTAAAGAATGATTAGATTAACTTCCCCCTGTTTCCCCATTAGCAGCTCTGTATCTTTCTCCGTCCTCTCTCACTCCTTGCTCAACCATCTGAGCTCCCCTATCAGTAGACTCCTAATGTATTCCTTGCCCAGGCTTCAAAGCGTTATTCACATTGGGAGATAAAAGGCTCGGGTGCGCTGTCCGCGAAAGGACTGCCACAGTAACCCCGAAACGATGACATGGGCACATGATAAATACCCTGACACAAAAAAGCTATTTTTTCGCGGAGGCCACCGCACCATAAGCAAACCTTTGTTGCTCTGTCTGTGACCTACGGGATCTGTCCTCCCATCGAAAGGCCCCCCGAGTCGACAGACTGACTACTCTAAGTTGCTGACACCATGGGACAGAACAAAGCAGCTGGCCGAGTCTTGATCCCCCTTAGTTCAGCGCGGGCCAAGTTCAGCCCAGCCATCTATCAAGGCCCTGGAATGTGCAGCAAGCAAATACCCACATTCTGCCAAGGAAACAGCAAAGCCAGATCATTGACTCTTCACAAGACGAAGGAAATTCTTCCACATCAAAGAGGCACCAGCAGCCCTGATCCCGGTCTGCACTGTATAATGGGTAGATTTTCAGCAAGTGCCGGAAAGACAAATGAGGCTTTTATCTTGCATTCTCCTCCCCAGCCCTGGCAATAAGAGTTTATGTTAAAGCCACTTAACTGTCTGGAGTGCGGCCTGGTGGATTACCTGTGTGTATGAATCAAGTACATAACCTGATCATGTGACCGAGGGAGCCCGCGGAGGAGGAGCTGTTTGTAAAATCCGTCTTACTTTGAAGAGATCTCGGGGCTTTCTGAAGCCTCACAAAGACGTCTATACATCCTGGCCCCCGGAACACAAAAGGATTAGAGGTGACCAGTAGATCAAGTTGAGAAGTTCATCTTGTATTTCTAATTATCTTATTAGGCTAAGCCTTCTTGTATTGCAAGCTTTCAAATGGGCCACTCGTTAGGGCAAAAAGTTGTGACGCAAATCAAAGGCATGTCTCTGAGACAGGCTTCACAAGCTCGGGAGTGAAGCATCCAATGGCATTTGAAGATAAGACCTCATCAGGTAAAGCGACACAATCCTCTTTTGAACTAAAACTGAAAGCCTTGAAAAGTCACGCCTTGAAGATCAGCCTTTCCAGGACGGGAATCTTAAATGTTCACAAAGTTGAACGAAAATACTTAACAGTGATTCATTGGACCAGCTAGCATGAGGTTAATGCTTTTTTTGTTCTTAAAACGCATTTGGAGTCCAAGAAGGAATTCTTTCTCGCATGCCACCCTGGTGAACTGTTTTGGTTTCAGTGGCTTGCTTTCTTCGTATTTGTAATCGCAGCCTCAACTGAGGGCAGACGCTTGGCTGTGATGACAATGACAGCAAATCAGGGAATTTAATTCCCAATCTCAGTTCCATACTCAATGCCAAATTGCGTGTTAAGCATTGTTAATACTTTCTAACATCAAAAGTTGACAGTTGTGCCGACCACGCAGCTTTTTTGATTTTCTTTTCAGGACCAAATAAGATAAATGCCTGTGAAATTGGTTCGGAAAAGAAATCTGAAATATTAGGATGAATGCATCCTTTAGAGTGAGTGTCACTGATAGAGAATATAAATTTAATCTAAAATGTGGTTCCCCATTCTGCTTCCGGTTTTCACCTCTTTAGCAGACAGAGAGATCACTACAGGGTGAACCGCATAAAAGAAAAGTAGATTCTTCAGAACTTTCTGCCCGCGGATACCAATTATTTGACATGTAAGCTCTCGGTTTGGAGTCATTTCTAATTGAGACCAAAATCCCGTGTTTGGGCAAGACAGTGGGCATTTAAATGATTTTAATTTCACATTCAGGTTTCAATTCCATGTTGGCAAAGACTGATGGATTATTACCTCTCAAAAAACAAGTGTGGGTTTTTTTAGGGCTTGATAAATGCTCTAACTTAAGAAAACTGGGTATCTCTAAATGCATACTTTGTAAAAATTATTAGATATTTATTGTAATTACTAAAGGTTTATTGATGTTAGCAAAATACCACATCTTTGGTCATTCAAAGTATACTTATTGTTTTGTAGTTTTTTTTTAAAAGGTATTTATTTATTTTGAGAGAAAGGGAGAGAGAGAGTAAGTGGGCGAAAGGCAGAGAAAGTAAGAGAGAGAGAGAGACATAATCCCAAGCAGGGGCTCGAACTCATGAACCATGAGATCATGACCTGAGCCATCATCAGGAGTCAGATGCTCAACAGACTGAACCATCCAGGAGCCTCTTCATAGCTATTAGATATAATTGTACATATCCTGAAGTTCACTCATTTAAATGTACAATTTAATGGGGTCAAGTGTATTTAAAAGGTTGGCCAACCATCACCATGATTCAATCTTAGAACATTTCCGTTATCTCAAAAAAGAATTTTGCACCTATTAGCACTACTCTCCATGCTGTCTGACCCCAGCCCTAGGCAAGAATTAGTCTCCTTTCTTTCTCTAAAGACTTGCCTATTCGGGACATTTCATATAAATGAGTTCATACAATGTGTGATCTTTTTTGACTGCCTTCTTTCACTGAGAACAATGTCCTTTAATCTCATTCATGCTGCAGCCTGGATCAGCACTTCATTTCTTTTCATTGCCACATAATATTCCATTGTATGCGTATACCATCTTTATTTTGCCATTCATCGGTTGGTGGAAATTGTAGTCATTGCAGAAATGCCAATCAAAGCCACAATGAGATGGCATATAATATCCACTGGATGGCTACATTGAAAAAGACAATAGAATGTGCTGGGAAGATGTGGAAAAATTAGAACCCTTCCTACCCTTATAGGAATGTAAAATTGTGCAGCCACTTGGTAAAACAGTTCAATGGTTCTTCAAAATGTTAACTAGTGAGAATTTATTGTATACACTAGTCTCACAAATAGATTTCAGATAGAAAAGTTGATATGTCCAAATTCTATATAACTTATGGAAGATCTGACTTGATAACATGCTTAGGGGAAGCTTTGAGGGGGCCACTGTGATAACACACCCCAGTTTAGGTCGTCAGACTCCCCAGGAACAGATGGGTTTTCCTCTTGTGTGTTTTGTTTTGACTTGATATTTACATACAACCTTAGAATGTGTGGTTCACTTCTTCCTTGCGCCTGTACGTGCCCAGACTCGTGCCAGGCACACAGCCGTTTCTCAATAAATGTTTGAAAGATTAATGACCCGTGGAAGGGAAGAGAAGAGCTGACGCTGGATCCAGGGATAAAATCTTCAAGACTTTAGATCGAAATAGGTGAGTAAAAGGATTGGAGTTGAGTTTCAGAAAGATTTCCCTAGTCTCAACGTCGAGGATGGATGAGAGAAGGACAAAGATGAGAAGCAGGGAATCTATCTATGTAGGGAAAATGAGGAAGAGAACAAAAGGTAGGAGTTAAAGCCAAGAAGTAGATTGAATTTGTAACATTGAATGGCCTACTGGACGTAGAAGCGCCAAAAGGAAGGACCAAAGATGTCACCCAGGTGATAGGCTCAGATGATGGCCCAATGGACGCACCTTTCAACTGGAATCTGAGCTTCCTTGGGTTGGGGTTCGAGAGGAATACATTAAATTTGGTACCTGTGGAGGTTTCTGTGCCTGGATGATACCCAGTGATATGCCAGCAGGCAGTGGATAAAATAGGTCCAGACTTTGGGAAATGGATATGGCCTGGTCATACAGACAAGAGAATCATCAATGTGGAGACAGGAGTTTAAGACTTGGGAGTGGATGATTTTTCCAGGAAAAGGGCACAGGATGGGAAAAAAAGATTAAGAAGTGAGCCCTAGGGAATAAGAAAATGTAAGGTATAGACCAAATCCCTCACCATACCTAGAAAGACTGGGTCACTCAAAGAATCCATCATTATTAATAAACATTCGGTTACTCCCTGTGGTGGGTTAAATTGTGTGCCCCTAAACCAGCTATGGTGAAGTCCTAAGCATGGAACTTCAGAATGTGAGATCCTTTGGAAATAGGGTCATTGGATGTAAGCAATTAGGCTGAGGTCTTACTGGAGGAGTGTGAACCTCTGGTCCAATCTGACCGGTATCCTTACAAAAAGAATACCATGTGAAGAAACATGCACACGGAAGGAGAGCACCGTGTAAAGACTGGAGTTACATACCAAAAGCCAAGGAATACCAGAAGCTAAGAGAGAGGCCACAGAACCTTCCCTAGTACCTTCTGAGGTAACATGGCTTCACTGACATCTTGATCTCGAGCTTCTAGCCTCTAAAACTATGAGACGATACGCTTCTACTGTTTAACCCATTGCAGCCTTAGCAAACTAAAACAAAACAAAACAAACAAACAAAAAAACCCAGCCCGTGCAAAGTAAGTGAAAATTCTCTTCGTTACATTCTGACCTAGGGTAGCGTGCTCTCTCGTTGAACGCCTGGCATTCTTCTTTTGATCTTTCCTCCCCGATTCTCAGAGGTTCCTGGATGGGTGGCTATCACCCCGACCACACATTCCTCCCCCCTCGCCCCAAGCTCCAAGCCCTGATAAACCAAATTATCCTGGCACACCTCAACTACTTCAGATAACTTAGGCTTTTTCCCCTGCTTGAAATAAGCCAGGAAACATCACTGTATCTCAAACTTATTCACTTTAAAATAAGGCGATTAGATTGTAAGCTCATTGCCAGCTCAAAGCTTCTAAGGATAATTGAACTGAAAATAATTAGCAGGAAGGTGAGGGCGAGAGTGCAAACTCTTCCCTCCCTCCTGTCTTCTCACTCACCAAACATCCTGGGCTTCTATCCGAGCAAAGGCAGAGACCTTCCCCTGGACATCAGCCAACAAATCTTCATGATTTGCTTTCTTCTAGGCCTTTTAAACAGGAAGGTCTCATAACTGTAATACACCCTGCGTTAACATTATTTTTCCCTTTGTCCTCAAACTATCGCCTAAAAGCTTCAACCCTTACGTGTTAAACTTGGTGACTTATAAAACCACATTGAAAAGACCACAACTCAAATCGCCCTCAGACCTCATCCCTCTAGACTGTAATTATGACTTGTGTTGTTAATTTCACCACCCACGAAGCCTGATTTTTACTTCACCTTCTAGTCATCCTCTTTTGGCCAGCAAGATTAGGTTATTCATTCCTAATTAGGTATTCACATCCTCTCCTTCTCCAAATGTGTCAGTCTAACTTACACTTTCCAATTCGATTTCGTTGGTAAAACCAAAACCACCTAATCAAACAAAGGAAACCCATTCATGCCATTCTGGCTTTAGAATCCATCGCTTGCACTGGTGAATCCATAGCTCCCGAGCCAGACCAGTGGTGTTATCAGTATGTCTTACTTAAAGACTGTTATCTAAATGTTATTGAAACTTTATCACATGCCAACTTGAGAAAAAATGGTGTGCATATTTTTGAGATAACACAGCAATCACAAAGTTGGCCCACGAATATTCCTGGGAGGACTGGTTTTTTTTTCCCCTTGTTTTTAGGATAGCTGTGAAACACTAAATTCAGAAAAATAGTAATACCATTTCATGAAGTCAAACTATATTTTTATTTGAGGCTTACTAGTCCCTGAAAAGACAAAAAAATAAAAACAAGAAGAATTATGTTCTTTCCAGTCTTAGCTTTGGTAAGAATTTTTTTAATATTTTATTGTAAAACCAAAGTAAATAAAATCTTTGTTCTTTTCTCCACCAAGGTATAGTTTCCCAAAGAAAATAGGATGTTTTTAATGGATTATTCAAAGCCCCAGTTTACAGTGTAGAATTTTTCTTCACTGATTATTTTTTATATCTAGATATGCCTTCTACAGGAGTTTGTGGGATGGGACTCTAACAGTATGGCAATGATCTATTGCGCCAAGTAGGGGCTGCCAGGGACATTAACCACGAGTTCTTCTCAGGGGAAAGTAATGAGACAATTATCTCAAAACAACTCTCCATGAGTTACATTGTTTTACGCGTTTTCTAGGTAAATGAACCCAGCGTCGTATCCCAAAGCTAGCAAGTCGAGGGTAAGACAATCCGTATTTAATGACTGCATCATCCTTTTTCTGCTGATCAGAAAAGAAGCCTTTAGCAAGCCATTTATATTAATGCAAAGAATGACTTCCTTTCCAAATAATCTGAATTCAAATTTAGTAGATTCCAAATTAATCGGGTTTTACTTTACTTTTCTGTGATTCTGCCTTATTATCGGCTGGATTTTTTTTTTTTTAACCCTGAATTCCAAAGGAGATCTAGTCTGAGAAAAATTCTGTCTCTGTCTCTCTCAGTTTCTCTATCTCTTTCACACACATATCTCTTATTCTCCAAGTTTAGATAACGGTAGATATTTTGCTGACTTCTAATAGATCAATAAACTATAATGCATATCATTTTTCCCCCCTAACTACTAAGGAAAGATAGGGCTATTAGTGGATTTATGGTGCCATCATGTGGTAATAGACAGATACTCATTTTTTAGATCATTTTTAATTTACGAAAGATTTCAAATGTATTAAAAAGGACAGAAATAATACAAGTACTCACATACATACCCAATATTTTTATTTTATTTACTTCGGACCCCTTTTTTACTTAAAGAAGTAATCTTTACAAATGCGGTCAGGTCAACCCTCCCCTCTCCCAACTCTCCCTTCTCAGAGGTAACTACAGATTTCTGGGTATTTATCATAACATCTACCTACCGATATCTGTCTTCGTAACGGCTACAAACTATTATTTTGTAATTTGAACTGTATACACGTACACACAGCCACATAGACACATATGATCATTCTATATATATACATATTGTCTGGCAATTTTGTTTCTCACTCAATGTTAGGGCTTTCGAAATTTTATGTTCTCACTAGTAAATTGTTCTGTTGTTTTGCGTTACTGTGCTGGCTAGTACTTCAACCATGAGGCTGAATAGCTGTGGTGACAACAGACAGTTTCCCAGTGTTCCTCACATTAAGAGATTGTTTCTGCCTTTTTGCCATTATGTATAATATTTCTGCAGGTTTTGATAGATAGCGTTCAGCCGATTAAGAAAATTCCATTCTGCTTGACGTCATTTTTATCTTAAACACATAGTATTTTTTTAAAAAATGCTTTTTTAGATCTTTTGAAACAAAGCTCGATGTGTTAGGTTTTTTTTTTAATTTTTTAAGTTTATTTATTTATGAGGGCTAGAGATAGATGAGGGAGGGAGGGGCAGAGAGAGAGGGAGATACAGAACCCAAAACGGGTTCCAGGCTGTGAGCTGTCAGCACAGAGCCTGACGCGGGGCTCGAACTCACAAACCATGAGATCATGACCTGAACCTAAGTTGGGCGCTTAAACCAACTGAGCTACGCAGGCGCCCCATTTCATTTTTGAAAATAGAAATACATTTAATAACAGTCTGTCCAAGAGAATATTTAAGACATAACTTCCTACTTATCCATAAAATAGAGTTCCTATTCCATATGCTGCTGAGTAGACTCCACTTATAACTCGAGGATCATTTTGTCCTGGCTGGGAAAAGAACCACGTTCATTAATGGCTGCCACGGTTGAGCAAATGTGAATATATATGTTTCTGTTCGCTTAACTCTTTATTTCTACATAAAAGATATTGCAAAGAAAATGTCCTCGAGATGACTTTCTCAGCTTGTCCATTAATGAGAAAAAGGGATCCATCTCCCTTTTAGAAGTTCTCCCTTCCGTCCTTTTAGAAGTTCGTTTTTGTAACTCTACGCTCTTTAAGGATGAGTGACTTCTCTGCCCCCCATTCCCATACAGGGTGATGCCAGACACATAGTAGCTGCTCTACGAATATCTGTAGAAAAAATAAATAAGCGGTGCCAGGAAAAATCTTATCTTTATTAATATTTTTGTGTTACAATTTCTCAAAAAACCAACATATCCTTTGAATTTGATTTGAACCCTTTTTAAGTTTGATCATACAGCTTATATTTGGGGGGGCATAAGTTAATTACACAGTGATGCACAGAGTTATTGTTGTCAGAGGGGAGCTCGATACCCAGAAAAGACATGGCACCACAGTCTGTTTGGACTGCAGGGAGAGGAATCTTTAAAGATTTAAAGAATTAAACCTGGGACTGAAATTCTGAGAATGCAAAAGATGGTCTTAAAATATTAACCGGTGAAATTTTATGAAGAAACACAAAAAGAGGGCACCTGGGTGGTTCAGTCGGTTAAGCATCTGGCTCTTGATTTCAGCTCAGGTCATGACCTCATGGTCATGGGTTGGAGCCACGCGTTGGGCTCTGCACTGATAGCAACAAAAGCTTCTTGTGATTCTCTCTCTCTCTCTCTCTCTGCCTCTCCCTTGCACACACATGCGCTCTCTCTCTCTCCCAAAAATAAACATTTTAGGAGCACCAGGGTGGCTCGGTCACTTGAGAGTCTGACTTTGGCTCAGGTCACGATCTCATGATTCATGGATTCAAGCCCCATGTTGGGCTCTGCGCTGACAGCTCAGAGCCTGGAGCCTGTCTCGAATTCTGTATGTGTCTCTCTCTGCCCCTCCTCTGCTTCTGCTCTCTCTCTCTCTCTCTCTCTCTCTCTCAAAAATAAGTAAGTAAACATTTAAAATAAAATTTTAAACTAAACATGTTTAAAAAAAGAAACAAGAGAGAACTTCTAACAAATACCATCACTGAAATTAAAAACTCAATAAATAGCGTGTTTTAAGTAGACACTGCGGGAGAGAGGAATAATGAGCTGAAGGACAAATAGAAAGAAATTAACCAGAATACGTGACATAGGGAAAAAGAGATGGGAACTAGGAAAGGGAGTTAAGACACATGAATGCAAAATAAGAAAGTATTTTAATTTTAAATAATTTAAAAATTAAAAAATTTAATAAATTTCTCAAGACCGCTAATAGGAAAGAACTGAGAGATAAGTACTGTATAAAATGTCAAACTAAAAACTTTCCGACTAGATGAAGTAAATGAACTCTAAGCTTCAAGAACTAATTCCAAGCTAAAAATAAAAAAAAAAATGTCTTAAAATTCCCACATTGTGGGGAAATTTTAGCAGAACTATACAACGGTCCTCACAGATGTGACCGAAATGATGATGTACGGAACCCCAGTCTTTGTCCCTCCATAATCATGCATCTAACCGTGAATAAAAACAGATCTCCAAGCACTCTAGCATCCAAGGAAGAAACTCTAGAAACACTTAAAATAAGAAAAACACCTGAGGGTAATTGCACGAGGAGAGAAGGCAGAGAGCTTCATTTCACCTTCCTCATCCCATCCACCCCTCAAGCTGCCGTTGTCTCGTCTGGAGAGGGAATTTCCCAGCTCGAAAGAGGTTCTTTGCTAGAAAGAAAAGGGAAGGGTGGAGTGAGCGATAGCTTCTCCAGCTTTTTGGGGCATCACATAGAGACACACAGAGACTTCAGTTTCACCTCAGCCGCACTGGCAAAGCCGAGACATGGAGAGGCAACCAGGAGCAAGGAAGAAAAGCAAGAGTTCCTGAGAGCGGTCAGGCAGCAGGAGCCATCCTGGTTCACAGAGACCTTCTCTGCCGACACACTCATCGGATTTTGTCATTAAGGAAACCAATGGTTGCCATCGCTGTCACAGATCTCCTGCATATTTCGTTGGCCTTGACCCCCCCAGATATTTGCGTTTGTGGATGCCAGCTGCCCGGGTCCCTCCCTACCGCTGATGGAGCCCAGGAAAGACGCTGACAGCGGCTCCAACCTCGAAGCCTGTGCGAGTACAAGACCTGGCCACCTGAGTCCCTCCCTAAGTCCACCGGATCCCAGACACCGCACCAGCAGCCAGCTCTGTTCTTAGCAATAATGGGAGTACCAGACACCAGCCAGATGCCCACCCCCCAAACTGGCCCCCACCCATGCGTGCACACTTGGGGCTGGCCACTTCAGCTGTGCACCTGCCTGTCACTGCCTGACACCTACCAATGGGCCTCCGCTACGGTGTGCCTGCCCGGGGGGAGAGTGCGGAGCCCCTGGAAAGCCCAGACAGCCAGGGCTCCCAGCCCAGACCAGGCCCTGTCTTCTCTCCCTGGTCTATACCACGTCACTGAGGAAGAGTTGTCCCCTTTGGGTAGGTAAATCAGAAAGGGGCACAGGGCTACACCATGCCAGGACTCAGCTCCGTGAGTAGAGCAGGAGCTGGCTTGCCCGCCCCACTCCTCTCTCCCTAGGCATACACTGCACGCCTGTGTAAGCCTCAGTGCTGCTCAGAAGGAGGAGACAGATGAGAGAGGAAGGAGGGAAATCCTTCAGTGACCAAACTGGATGCCGATGTGAGTCTGACAAGGGCAATTTTGTTGTCTTAAAAATTAGAAAGCCAATAAAGTTATCAGAGTACAAGCCAGGCATCTCCCAGAATGTAAACACTTTGCATTTTTAAAAGAAATTAGGATTACAGTTAATTTGAGAACATCATTACGCTGACACATTGACTCAGAACCAGAGCAGCCGAGGGGCTCAAGAACCTTCCTGAACACCTTGTGTTCGTGCCAGTGGCTCTCAGCAGAGCTTACGGGGCTCCGGATGGCATTTTTGGAAGACCTTTCCTGTTGTCACAACGATGCGACTGTCTACTGGCATTTAACATAGAACATAGAGGCTAGACTTTTTTCATAAATGAAACAGGCCTACGAAATGAAGAACTGTCCCAAGTCCCAGACAAAGCTCGAAAGTCTAGGAGACGTGCTGAGGCTGAAAATCTGTTTACGTTTCTCTGAGTTTAGACCCTCTCTCCATTTTATATGTAAATACCAAGTATTTTTGCATGGTTTCAATGAAAAGACACTACATTTTCCAAACATGTAACTATCAAGCAAATTAAGGAAAAGCATACATTTTTTACAGTTCTTTAGCAAGATTTGTTCACAAAGCATATTTGAAACATTGATATAATTATAATGCAGTATCACCTGCACTAGCTTTGCATTCATAAATTCACTTCATCGTGTCACTTGAAAATTCTATTGCAATACATTCGTAAAAATTTACTTTCTTCGGGACTCCTGGGTGGCTCAGTCGGTTGAGCATCTGACTTGTTTTCAGCCCAGATCATGCCCCCAGGGTTGTGGGATCGAGCCCTAAGGCGGCTCCTCACTGAGCAGGGAGCCTGCTTGAGATTCTCTCTCTTCCCTTCCTCTGTCCCTTTCCCCTCCTGCTCTCTCTCTCTCTCTCAAAAAAAAAAAAAAACTTACTTTCCTTCGTTTCTACTCTCGAATGCAGTTGTGGAATTACATTCATTTTTAAACATTACGTAGTAGATTGGCCTATGTTATCTGTAATTTCCACTTAAAAAAATACAGGTTATTATAAAGTATTCGTATATTTATTATGTTACAGGTTGTGTTAAATAATACTAACTTATTATACAATATTAGCTAGGTTATTTCAAAATTTTATTTTGTGGTAAGAAAGGGACTTTGGATCTGATGGGAAGAGCCACTTTATGTCATCTAATCATGATCTAGATTCCTTTGCCGTTAGATCATCGTCTGCTTCCTGTGTCCGATCTGTCGCCTAACGGAGGTCCATCCTACCGACAGGTAAGTCCACACTTCACAGTGTCTTTTCAATTTTGGTACCTTACTTTAAAAAATTTTTTTAATGTTTATGTATTTTTGAGAGAGAGAGAGAGAGAGAGAGAGAGAGAGAGAGAGAATGAGTGGGGGAGGGGCAGAGAGAGGGAGACACAGAATCCGAAGCAGGCTCCAGGCTCTGAGCTGTCAGCACAGAGCCCGACATGGGGATTGAACTCAGGGACTGTGAGATCATGACAGAAGCCTGCAGTTGGACGCTCAACCGACTGAGTCACCCAGGCGCCCCTTTGTACCTTACTTCTTAAGCAGGGCATTCACCCATGTGTTTGTTTTTATTATGAGAAACTTTCTTATAAGATGAGAATTTGTAGGATTGGCTCGGAGGGGGGGGTGTGGGCATGGGTGTGCTTTGCAGTCCTCTGGTCTCATTTCCTCATCCACTTTAGAGAGGTGGCCCCAGCGAGTCACCACAAAGTTGTCTTTGACCTTGCTGGCGGTGCCCAAATTTAGTTTCTGATGGTTTTACTGGTCCCTCGCCCTCTCTCCACGGATGCCCTAACCCCCAACATTCACACACATCAAAGGGCCCAGAAGCACAAGAATTCTACCTCCACCCCAGGACAGAACTGCATTTCCCATACACCTTTGGGTTAAACATGTATGACGGACTCTAATAATGAACTCAAGCTAGAAGAAAAAAATATACAACCTAATTACATGAAAATATTATTGAATAGAAGTTTTTAAAAAGCATTATTCATTGTGTATTTCCCTTCTGGAACTTAGTTGATTTTATTTTAGTTTTTCAGGAAGATACAAAGATATTACCACCAGAGAGCACCACGATCCTTTGTGAAGCTTTTTCCATACAGTTTTACCCGTCCCTACTTCTAGGGATGACGTCAAATAACAGCAACCATCATTTAAACTGAATTCGGAAAATTCTTTTGCTCTATTTTTTCTCTTTGCCTATTAAAATACCCAAAACCATTGCAATTTTCTTACAAGACGTATGAAAAACGTGTTTCCGGTATGTTTTAGACACCATGATAACATAAAGGTTTTTTTAAATGCGTTTGTTTAAATTCAAGGTAGGTAACATACAGCGTAGTATTTGTTTCAGGAATAGAACCCGGTGACTCATCACTTACGTATAACACCCAGGGCTCATCCCGGCAAGTGCCCTCCTTACCGCTCCTCATCCATCTAGCCCATCCCCCACACCGCCCCTCCAGCAACCCTCCGTTTGTTCTCTGTATTTAAGAATCTCTTATGGTTTGCCTTCCTCTCCGTTTTTATCTTATTTTTCCTTCCCTTTCCCTATATTCATCTGTTGTGTTTCTTAAATTCCACATTTGAGTAGAATCATATGAGATTTGTTTTTGTTTTGCTTTAAATAGATCCTGGTCTCATTCAATGTTAATTATGTTCTTACTCCTTTACGTTCATATAGCATCGATTTCCTGATTCTCCAGTGTTTGTGGTAATGATTTTTAATATGAAAATGTAGGTTTATTCTATTTTTTAAATCTTGAGAATTGCTGGCATGTCTTTGAATACCCTTTTAGAATCGTGCCACTCCTGGGGTGCCTCGGTGGCTTCATCATTTATGCATCTGACTTTGGCTCAGGTCATGATCTTGCGGTTTGTTGGTCTGAGCCCCGCATCAGGCTCTCCGCTTTCAGCACGGAGCCTGCTTCGGATCCTCTGTCCCCCTCCCTCTTCCCCTCTCCACTCGCACTTTTTCTCTCAAAAATAAATAAACTTTAAAAAACGGTCTTATGGGGCGCCTGGGTGGCTCAGTCGGTTGAGCGGCCGACTTCGGCTCAGGTCATGATCTCGTGGTCTGTGAATTCGAGCCCCACATCGGACTCTGTGCTGACGGCTCAGAGCCTGGAGCCTGCTTCAGATTCTGTATCTCCCTCTCTCTCTGCCCTTCTCCTGCTCACGCTCTGTCTCTATGTCTCAAAAATAAAATAAAACCTTAAAAAAAAAAAAACCGGTCTTATTAGAATCGGTCCGTTCCTTTATTGAATAAGCATTTGTGCTCACCCTTTCCCTTGTCGTCTGCAGACTCAAGAGTTCTAAGTCCATCTTTAGCCGTAATGTTTCGTGACTTCATACAAACATACTCAGAATTTACCAGCCTGAGGTTATCAAAACACAAACAACGTCTGCTATGAGTCAAACTGGACTATGTAATTATGCGCTCTTTCATAATTCTGCCGTTGTTTTTAGAATTAAGTGTATGTGTTGGGTTCCCGTAAAGAGGACCTTTCGTTTTCTCTGGCTGGGTTCAGAACCACCTTGTGGGAATGTTGTCGTTTTGATCTCTGGGGGGGGGGATGGTTTTCATTTCCTTCGGGATGGACTCACCTTGCTCTTGGGAAATCACGGGAGGCCATGTTGGTCCCACAGATACAAACCGGTCCCCGTGCTGATCATGAGCCTATGCCTGGATGAGACCCGCTTCTGAGACCCGAAAGAAATGATTAAAAAGTTCTAGGAGTTGCCGTCCAGAAACATCTGTAATGGAAGTTTCCTGTCAGAACGTGGAACCAGCCTGCATGAGTCAGGGGACAGGGCGACTCCTTGAAAGACTGTCCTGATTTTAGTCACCAGGCCGACCTTTTCTGATGGTGGCAGAAGAACCTGGAGAAAAATAAATGCCTTCAATATTAAACACAAGAGTTCAACATCATGAGACATTGGATCATGAAAAGAAACATGGCCTTATCTGCACCCCGACCATATGTACGATGTTTCTAACGAAAGTTTAGAGTAACTTACTTGCAAGACCACATTTTTAGTTAATAAACTAGAGTTTCTTCTTCCTGGGAATGTTCACACTGAGACGAAATGTGCTTGAGTCAATGATTCTATTGTTTAATACACGCTTCGTGTTCTGTTTTCTGAAATGGCTATCACAATAGTGTGTCTTTATAATTAGACTTTGTGTTTGGCCAAGAATGGTATGACAAGTATGCTAATCAAGCTTATTCAGAAGACACTGGCCAAACAACATTCTATTATACCCAAAAGAAAAACATAGCCTCGTATGATGAATATAAGGCGTCTCTGAAGATACACAAAATAATCCAGCGCTAGTTTTGAAAATTGTGACTTGAAATATAAATACTTTGAAAATATCCCTTATTATAACTCTTCTAGATCAGGCCTTGAAAATAATCCAAATAATCTCTTGGTAATATTTCCTTATGGAATTTCCTTTAAGAATTCAACATTTTTCTGTATCTGATTTTGGTGGGGGAAGCAAAATAATAAAGGGGTACAAGAAAATGCAGACTTTGATATGACAGAATTGCAAATGGTTTAATTTAAAATAAAAGAAGATATGATATAACCATTGGGTGGCCATCTACCACCACGGTCTTAAGTTACATGTTTATGATTTTAAATTACATGAGATATTCATGTTTTAGAAAGCTGTAATTTGGGAAAAAAAAACACATAAAAGCCTCAATTTCCTTATTTGATGCTGGCAGTGATTAAATCAAAGAGGGAGGGGCGCCTGGATGGCTCAGTTGGTTAAATGTCCAATTTCAGCTCAGGGCACGGTCTCGGGGTTTGTGGGTTTGAGCCTCGAGTTGGGCTCTGTGCTGACAGCTCAGAGCCTGGAGCCTGCTTTAGATTCTGTGTCTCCCTCTCTCTCTGTCCTTCCCCTGCCCATGCTCTGTCTCTCTCTCTCTCTCAAAAATAATAAATAAACATTAAAAAATTAAATCAAAATGGAGGAAGACAGTTCTTTCCTCCTGCAGTTAAACTACTGTCTCACGAACTGCTCTTCTGAGCAAGACTCCAGGTGAATAAGAGTGAATTTCTTATTAAAAAAAACAAAGATTCTGGGTTTTGTGAAGGGGAAGAGGGTGATTCCATTTCTTATTTTACTTCACAAAGTGCAAAGGTTTGCGTCCTTTATTTCTTTTCTTTTCTTTCCTTTTTGTTTTTCAGGAGTAGAATTCAGTGATTCCTCACTTCCACACAGCACCCAGTACTCATCACAAGCACCCTCCTTAGTACCCAGCACCCATCAAGCCCATCTCCATGTGCCCACATAAGTTTGGAAATGTCTGTATAACATATTTCCTTTCTATAGATGCAAAATGACCATTTTAATTTAAGGACTCTAAGAAACTCTGGAGCAAAGAGAACTCCTTGAACTTTTTCATATAATTTCTCAAGCCTGTAAGCATTCCTGGGGCACCTGAGTGGCTTAGTTGGTTAAGCGACTGCCTTTTGATTTCGGCTCAGGTCACAATCTTGCAGTTATGGGATCCAGCCCCGTGCTGCGTTGGGCTCTACACTGGCAGCGGGGAGTCTGCTTGAGGTTCTCTCTCTACCCCTCCTGCATGTTCTCTCTCTCTCTCAAAATAAATAAGTAAAATTAAAAAAAAAAAAAGAACGAGCATTCCACAGAACACAGTCGGGAAATGCTATTCTATAAACAAGAATATAATGGAATAATTATCTCCCCAATGCCATTAACCAACATTTTAGTGGAGTTCCAGAAATAGTAGTAGAGGTTACACTGAGGCACAAATAAGCCTCAGTTGCCTTTGTGTAATCACAATTCAGGTACATTTTACAATTTGGTACAATAATAAATTATAGGTTTCTAAGGTAATCAAGAACTCCTAAAGATTTTTAAATATCCTCTCAACTGGAAAGTAGGAGAAATTAAAAGCCAGGTCTGAAAATTTTACATTAAAAAAAAAAAAAGACATCTGTGCAATGGATGCCCAGATTTGCCACTTACCGGTCAAGTCATTTGTATAAATTGTTTCAATAATAATTGTATGGATATCAAATCATGTAATACACATAAGGCTAAAGATACGTTGGCGTTGGCGGCATTGATCAAATACTAGTTCTTTTTTTCATCTCTCATGAACATGCTTTTAAATCCTGTAGCTGTATACACAGCATTGTATTCTAGTCATTGTAAACTAGATTTTAAAAAATCGATGTTTCTACTCATTAAAATCATTTACTCCCATGCATTGAGTTACATGGAGGACAAATGACTGCCTGGCATTCATTCTCATCTTTTTTCTAAAAGTACTCTGATGTATGATTCAGCCCTTAACCTTTCCATATTGTAGTTTATCCACTTCCAGGGAAATTTAGCCCACACTAAGCTTGGGGGTTGGCTATAAGGATTGATTTTTTTGTAAAAAAATGATTCAAATGAGATCAGTAAGACTCAGAAGAATGCTTCTAAAGGCCTCAGAAGTAATCATAAGAGATGTTTTCCCATATTGGATGTTCTGTTATCCCCGTTTTTGCCCCTCTCAACCCAGCTTTATGCCTTGAAAATTTGCTTTCTACGGATGGCTCACGTAGACTCTCTGGCTCTCTCATTGATGGGTGACACTGGCTAACGGGAGACAGAGACAACAGAATGCAGAGCGAGAGAAAAATGAAAGAACAGAGTATATATGAGCCCCACCCCAGCCTGCTGCTTGGTGACAGTCATCTGTATCATTGTGTCCCCTCCAGGGTCTCTTGGCATGTGATGTAACCTACATAACTCGCCTCCTTCTAAAATCTCAAGAATCTTCCAGGAGGTAATGGAAGAGCTGGCATGGTGCTCTCAAAAGTCCCTTTTGTATTCCGGGGAGAAGGAAAAGTCTGAGAACCCTCTCATATTAATCCTTTTGATTTCATCCCACAAATAAATGAATAACGCTGGAATAAAATAGTAGCAATAAATAAGCACGCAAACAAATAAGAACGTAAAACTACAGAATTACAGGTGCTATGGTCATGGTATAGTTCCATGGTTGTGGAAGGGTGCATACGGACAAGAGGGGAGAGTTTTGCCTGTATGGATACAAAAATGCTGGGATGCCTGGGTGATTCAGTCCAGTGAGCATCCAACTTCAGCTCAGGTCATGATGTCATGATGTCATGATTTCAGGTCCATGAGTTCAAGCTCTTCGTGGGACTCCGTGCTGACAGCTCAGAGCCTGGAGCCTGCTTCGGATTCTGTGTCTCCGTCTCTCTCTGCCCCTCCCCGACTCGTGCTCTGTCTCTCTGTCTCTCAAAAATAAACAAACATTTAAAAAATTGAATAAAGAAGACGAAGACGCCAAGGAAAGCGGCAGCATGGTGGAGGTGGTTGTAATTAAGCTGAATTTTTAAAGATAAATATTTTCAACGAAGGCAAAGAGGAAAAGGAAATTATAGGCGAATAGGAGACCAGCAGGAGAGTAAACCCTTCAGTGTTCTGAAACAGACAGAAGTGTTTGAGACACTTGAAGCAGCTCATTAGGGTTGAAATACTGAGTTTAAGACATCAGCTACAAGGCAAGAGATGAGTCTAGAGACAGACAAGGGCTCGTACAGGACGGGCTGAAAGCCACTCAAGGAAAACTGGGTTTAATTCCTCTGTCAAAGGGTATCTACTTAGAGGTTTTAAACAAAAGAACAACAAGGCCAAGGTTGTATTTTAGAAAGAGCCCACTGGTAACATAGTAATAAATGGAGGCAGCAAGAATATTGCAAGAACTGGGAGATAGGAGCCTTACAATCACGTAGGTGAGAGATTCTAATTTAGGATTCTGGCAGTGTGATGGAGGACTCGGGTTTTAGAAAGGCAGACTGTAAGGCAATAACATTTTAAAAAATGATTTCTAACCGGAATGGATAAGAGTGAGAGGAAAAGAAGGATGAATCCCGTATTTCTAGCCCAGGTCCACAGAACATGCTGTCTGCTCGGGCCACGATAACACATGTGGACTTTTATAGAGCAATAGAAACTTGGTTTCTCACAGTTCTGGCAACAGGAAGTCCAAGAGCAGGGTGGCAGCAGGGTCTGTGCCTGGCGAGGGCCCCCTCCCCCTTGGTTGTAGGTGCCTTCCGGCTGGGTGTCCACGTGACCTGTGGCTTGTGCAAGAGCAAGAGTCTGAAAGAGGAGAACGAGCGAGCCCTCCAATGTCTCTTCATCTAGGAACACTAATCCTATCCTATCAGGGTTTCACCCTTAGGATGCTTCCTTATGGCCCTGCCTTCAAATACAGTCATATTGGGGAATAGGGCTTCGCCACATTTGGGGAGACACAATTCAGTCCCTAGCAGAAGACTATCCCATCAATGGAAAAGTTCGATTTTTTCATTAGGTTTTTACACAGCAATACTGGTGTTTCACCCATCCTTTGTGTATTGTTACTCACGTAGTGTTGTTCAAATTGTTTCTCCTAACTCGTATCGTTCCCAGGGCTAGGCAGTCATAATGTATTTGAATTTTTAGGGCCCCTTGTCTTTCTGATTTATGTAGAATCTTTTTCCAAAACTACGCTGGTACCTGAGCAGGAAAAAAAAAAAAAATCTCTTAGAAATAATTCTTTATGTTCACGCTATTAATGTGATCGGTAATGCATTTCACGTATTTCTGGAGCCTGGGCAAGTCATACAAAGCTTTTTCAAACCGTATTATATGTTCAATGCCCATCAAAGTCAGAGAAGACTAATATCATTTGAACATTTCTAGCTTCTAGTGCTTTTGTGAGTCACCCTCATGAGAAAAGCTAGTGATCTCAGATCTTCATAGTTAGGGTTATTCTTTGAGATCAGATGTGTGAAGAATTCAGCCTCTATGGGATAAGACGGGGAAGGGCCAGCAACTGATAAATGAATTTCTGGTGCTATTCAGATGCTGTATCAAAGTAGGTAAATGATGAATGGATAGATAGATAGATAGATAGATAGATAGTAGATAGATAATAGATGATTGACAGATAGATACATAGTAGATAGAGAGAGAGAGAGAGAGAGAGAGATACTAGGTGATAGAGAGAGGGAGACAGACAGATGCTTAGATAGACTGAGACAATAACGCGGAAGATACCAAGCCAGTTACTGAGGATATAGAGACTAATAAAACACACCCTGCTATGAAGAAGAATCACTCATTGATTCAATAAGCATTTATTGAGCATCTATATAGGGCCAAATATGAGATGTAAGAAAATGAAGAAGTGGGAATGGTGCTAACCATCACTGATCTTATACCATAGAAAAAGCAGCGGCGATGAACGCATAAGCACAAACAATTCTAAAATCCTACTTTGACAGGCGTCATCAAGGAAAAATGCGTTCAAATAATGATTCTGACCTCATTTCAAGTATTCGTAACACAAATATTTAGTTAATGTTCTCTAAAGCAACCTCGTCTGTATAGGCAGAGTGGAAGCAAGGGGTTCATAAGATATTCGAACACTTGGACAACAGCTAGAGCCCGTCAGTGCATTATAATATACCTTCTGGTATGAACCCGAGCATAAGTTCAAGGTTGCACACAAAGGCTTAAAGATCCACTCATGAGCTATATAATGTTGATACTTTTGAAGCAACAAAACAGGCTAAGTTTGACTTGGTCACGTTTCATTAGAACCCCTACCCTTTTGCGACCTATTATTTTAGACTTGGAAATTTCTTTGCACCTTGTAAAACACAGTTTCTAGCACTATCCATATACGACTTCATATTGTTATCATTGAGAGGTTACGATGACTATATATTTTCAAGCAGGATGCTTTTACCTTATTTGCATTATTGTAAGATTCAACTTCTCCTGTTCGATCAGGCTAAAAGTTCTTAATCTCGATAACATAAAAGTCTCACAGTCATCTCTGCTTTTCTTCATTTTACGAACTGAAGAAAAAAACAGATGAATGGAAGAAGTCACAGTTTGTTGTCACTGGTCCTTGCCAACACCTGGCTCTTCCGTCCCGTTTAATCCCACCTGGGGTTTGTTTAACCCTGTGTGTCTCTTACAAAATTAGAGCAAGAAACGGCAAGTCTTAATGAAAACTAGCAGTTATTTAGAACCAATTATAGAGCAGGAAATGTTAAAAATTTTCAAATACATTATCTCTCTAAAGTGTCCCAACATTCCGGAGAAGCATGCACTGCTGTTCTCATTCTCCCAAAAAGGAACTTGGTCTTGGAGAGGTTAACGGTCTCAAGACCTAACAGCTTGTAAAACCAACCAATGTCTCTGATGTTAATGCCGATTCTATTTCCACTACAGTGTCTAAGATTACCTTGGACTAGGCTAGAGTGCTAACTCTTCAGTGCCTTAACTACCACGGAGAAAATTATTTCCCTCATCTGAAAATGAAGATTTGAGTCAGAGGAACCCTAAGGCCCCTTCATGCATTGAAGTAACTAATTACAGAGCGACTATCAGTATGTGTATATGCATATATGTACATACATATATACATAATTTCTTATTTTAAATAGACTATGTAATTATTTTATATATCTATAATATTTCATATAATCTTATATATGTGTGTACATATATGGTATGTATATACACGTGTATATCCGTGTATATATTGTTGCTGAGGTGAGTTCAGATTGTTAATGGCTACATCATAGCTACACTACATTAACACGGAAGAGTACGAATGTCCTTTTCTGTAGGGATTCAGCTTTGGAACGTGTCGCCATCATCCTGCCCAATCTCTCCCTGACCCAAATCTCCAGACTATCCCCGGGCCCTTAAAAGAAAACGTCATTGGAGTCAGCCATAGAAAGATAGGTTTGGTTTTTATTTTGGTTTTCGCACTTTTGTGCCTTTACAAATATTATAGCTGAGGAACACTGGAGCCATGACTCAGGACTCCTACCCTCATTCTTCATGAAATAAACTTCAGGTTAGATTCCATTAAGTGCGTCAGAAGTAGATGTTTCCTTGGTGGATACCACATAATTCTTCCATGTGACATGGCCAAGGGCAAGGCTTGGGAATGACATTTTCCACAGTGAAATCTGCTCAGAGGTCGGGACAGATAGATTGCCCCTCCTATGTGGCAGCTCAATCACTCACTGCTCAAAGACAGAACTCTCAGCCTAAACCTGAGGACCCATTTGGAGTTAGGTACATTTTTCATATCTCTCTGTCAATAAATCCTAAGGGGTATAACATGGAGCATACTGAGATTGAGAATTCTAATCAAATCTATTTAGAACTCTATTTTAACCTCCTGTTCTAGCCTCTTGTTTTTGTAAAATTAATGGAGACAACATCCCGACTGAGAGGAGGGAATTTGCTTTAACAAAGCTGGGGTGCCCCCGCCCGGATTAGGCAGCTGGCAAATGGCTGCCCTGACTGGCAGAACCACAGAGGACTTGGTGTTGGTCTGTGAACACCCTCTTCCCTCCTCCAGATCAAAGGTACTCTCCAGAAGGGGCTGACTTAAGGTTCACGAGCCTTCAAGTATAGCCCCAACTGTATTATTTGCTAGGTAGATAATCCTAGACAACCTCCTAGCTTCCTTACCCATCACGTCCCCCATCTTGAAAATGAGCACGGTACGTATACCTGTCAATCTGAATACTTCGAGAACGTGAGGAATGCACTTGCATGTACATTACTATAGGTTGTAATATATTTTCATCAGCCTAATCGTATTATTTGATTTTTCCAATAATAAATTTAGTCTGAGTTTCACGGGTCATATCTACGGCAGCTAGAATGACCTTGTTAACTGTGGCGCTCAGGGTGACCAACTGCAGGGGGTGGGAGAGGGAACAGCGAGGCCCTAGAGGCTGTTCAGGGGTCAACAGGTGGCCAGGCAGAAAACAGACAGCTGTAGCGCATAGTGACGCGTTCTAACTCAGCGGTTCCCGGGGCGTCGTCCTCCGCCACTCTGAGTAGCAAACGTTAACCCTGAAGTAGGAGAAAGATCAAGTCCAGGACCTACACGGAAACCGAAATCATGCAGAAGCAAAACGCAAGGGCAATTGTGTGGTGTGATATTCCAAGAGAGTTTTCCCCAGGTCCCGGAATGCCAACGGCTCAGTTCACTGCCAGGTGGGGCAGGGTTGTCCTGGGTTAGTCATGGTTTGCAGAGCTCGGTCTACACACATGGCTTCATCTGCTGTTCCTCTCCACTGTGACACACACACACCTTACTGCCTTACGTCAACTCTGGGAGCACGGTTGTAGAGCCTCTTGCTGGCATGTATTTCTCACGGTCAACTCCAGAGATGGTGTCCAGGTCTTTTGACAGCCTGACTTCATCGCTTATCTTAATGAAAAGTTCCACACAAAGGTGTCTGGGTGACTCAGTCGGCTGGGCATCCGACTTCGTTCGGCTCAGGTCATGATCTCACCGTTCGTGGGTTGGAGCCCCGCGTCGGGCTCTGTGCTGACGGCTCGGAGCCTGGAGCCTGCTTCAGATTCTGCGTCTCCCTCTCTCTCGGCCCCTCCCCTCTACTCACATTCTGTCTCTCTTTCGAAAATAAATAAACAAAAAAATTTAAAAAAAAGTTCCACATAAATGTTTTGAGTTTAATCCAGAAGCCATTATCCAGTGAAAAGAAAAGTTCTAAAGTACGTGCCTCCCTGGTCCGTGAGGTTTCAAAAATAGACTTATCCCGACCCGGGCTCTGGAAGCCAGGTTGGGCACAGTAACTTAGGTTCTAGACTGGCAAACACACTTATCTAAAATGTGCTTGCCTGTGACATTTTAATCTTTCTCTTGAACACAGCATAGAGAGTCGATAAATTATGACCATTTATTGGGTATATCCAATACGCCAGGCTCTATGCTCAGTGTTTTATGTATGTCTTTCATTGCATTTCACGACAACACCATGATAACTTTAATATTAACGTACCTGTTTAATTGAGGTATTTGTCTCTAATCCCTTCCATTCACGTTTCAGAGGCCTCTACTTCCTTAAGAATGTGTCTCTTTTCCATTGGCCTTGTTCTCTCTGTGCATTACAGGTAAGGAATTAACCTAGTTGGTTAAAAATGATTTCATAGGCTGTAACTTCCAAAGGTATTTGCATTTCAGTGAAAGCCCAAAAATGTCGCAGGCTTAAAGGATTCTCTCAAAGGTAAAGAAAGTGAAGGTAGGAAATAATAGATAAAACTCAGGACTTTATTCTGAAAGATCTAAGATTTCAGACCCATATTATATTATGACTATCCATCAATATTCTTCACTTTCTGATTGAAGTCATTCTAACAGGAATAATTTGACACCAGACATTAAGTTTTAATTTTAATTCCATTTTTCCAAAGAAGACATACGGAAGGCAAACATGAAAAATACTCAATATCACTCATCATCAAAACTATGAGGTGCCGGGGCGCCTGGGTGGCTCAGTTGGTTGAGCAGCCGACTTCGGCTCAGGTCATGATCTCACGATTTGTGAGTTCGAGCCCCGCGTCGGGCTCTGTGCTGATGGCTCATCAGAGCCTGGAGCCTGCTTCAGATTCTGTATCTCCCTCTCTCTCTGTCCTTCCCCTGCTCATGCTCTGTCTCTATGTCTCTCAAAAATAAATAAAACGTTAAAAAAATTAAAAAAAAAAAACTATGAGATGCCACCTCACACCCGTCAGAATGGCTAAAATCAACACGAGAAACAGAGATGGGTGAGGATGCAGAGAAAGGGGAGCCCTCTTGGACTGTTGGAGGGAATGCAAACTGGCGCAGCCGCTCTGGAAAACAGAGGAAGTTCCTCAGAAAGTTAAAAATAGAACTATACTCTGATCCAGCAATCACACTAGTAGACATTTCTCCAAAGGATACAAAGACACTAATTCATAGGGAATACATGCACCCTGATATTGATAGCAGCATTATTTGCAATAGCCAAATTATGAAAAAAGTCCAAGTGTTCATTGACTGATGAATGGATAGAGAAGATGTGGTATATATGTACAATGGAATATTAATCAGCCATAAAAAAGCATGAAATCTTGCCACTCACAACGACATGGATGGAGCTAGAGAATAGTATGCTAAGCAAAATAAGTCAGTCAGAGGAAGACAAATATCATATGATTTCACTCATTTATAGAATTTAAGAAATAAAATAAATGAGCAAAGAGAAAAAAGAGAGGCCAGCCTAGAAACAGACTCTTAACTATACGCAGAGAACAACCTGAGATTGTGGGGGGAGAAGGGGGGGCGCAGGGGAGGTGGGGGGGAGAATGGGTGAAATAGGTGATGGGGATTAAGGAGTGCCCTCGAGCACTGGGCGATGTATGGGTATGTTAAATCACTATATCGCGCACCTGGAATTAATATTACACTAACCGGAATTTAAATAACAACTTTAAAAAATTCTTAAGGAAAAGAGGTGACCAAATGTGAACGATCAAATATTTCTCGTTTACTTTTTTTTTTTTAATGTTTATTTATTTTTGAGAAACCTGGAGACAGAGTGTGAGCAGGGGAAGGGCAGAGAGAGAGAGAGGCAGACGCAGAATCTGAAGCAGGATCCAGGCTCTGAGCCATCAGCACAGAGCCCGACGCGGGGCTCAAACTCACAGACGGTGCGATCATGACCTGAGCCGAAGTCGGCCGCCCAACCGACTGAGCCACCCAGGCGTCCCTCATTTACTTTTTTTAATCACGTTTTTATTTTAATTCTAGTATAGTTAACATACAGTGTTATATTCGTTTCACGTGAAAATCTTTCTCCTTTAAAAATGGCAAGCGATCTATTGTACAAACTTTCGGCACGGTAAAATGGATTTTAAGTCCCCTAGCGTTAAATATTTTCATAAAGACCACTCTGGGCCATACAACTGCCGTATGACTACCGGAGATATAAGAGAACCTACTTCTTACTGGATTTGATACAACGGCTGGAAACAGCCATTTAAAATCAGAATCGTCATTTTGGTTCAATTTTCAAGTCAAGAAAACCTTTTATTTTCACCCCGTAGCCATACATGTCTTTGCGGGCGTTTGAGAAAACGAGTCAAGACTTCACACTAACACAGGGAGAAGGCAACCTTTTGACTTACATCTTTCCCCTATTATATGAGATTTCTGTCATAAGTCATTTACTCGAATTCTGCCCTGAGGGACAGGATGCCCTTGGCAACCTGAAGACCTAAAGATGACGGCCATAAAGCACAGAATCTGGGCAGGGCAGTGTTGGGTACCTACTGCTGCTCTGGGTTTGTGTCCCGGGGCTGAGCCAGACGAGGGGGGAAGCCAGGCTGCAGCTCAATCAATACCAGTTACATCCAACAAGATGAGAAAACAACATTCCGTGACCATCAAAGCGGCAGAGCACAATGTAAGGGAAGACACAGTCCAGCTTTTTAAAACTCTACAGTCAGGAGAAGGGAAACAAGGCAGGAACGGCATACCAAATGTAATTCGTCCAGAGAAGAAGGTGAATTTGAAGTCATGCCTCCAGCATCCCTGCGGACAGAACTTTAAATAGAAACAGAAGGGCTTCCTCCCTTTGTCAATATCATCAATTCCCCTTGCTGGGAGCGATTTAGGAACTTTGAGGCTTTTATTAGAGTATTAACTACAAATACAATTTAAAATAGTGTTGTAAATTATAATATCATTCAAATGTTCACGAAGTGGTAGTGTCAATATGGGGGGGGGGAGAACAGACCCCATTCTAAGGATTCATAGTGTAATAAAGCAATAAAAAGCAACATGTCGATGAATGTCAGAGATAATTCTCCGAAAATACAAAGGCAGCATGAAAGAGGCACGCCTCCGAGTTGGCAGGAATCACCGCATATCGGGCAAGGATAATGGAAAAAATGCGGGCATCGTGGCTGCGAAACAAAGGACACAGCGACGTGCTTTATTGTCAGTCGGTTTTGAAGCTCGGAAAAAGCACAAGACCTACCTTGCGTTAATTTCTCTGTGAAACGTACTCCTGAATTATTCCAGTTTTGAATTGTTCAAGATTGTCGGGAGTGGCTCCTTTGATAAGAATGGGGTCATTATATTTCGATGCAGGCAGGTGAAAAATCATTCCGGTTGTAAGAAAGAATAACATCCTTTAGAGATTAATGTATTCGTGGCTGATTTATACACCTCCTTGTGACGCCTGATCAACCCTTAGAAAACAAAAAGGCAGGGGCGCCTGGGTGGCTCAGTCGGTCAAGCGTCCAACTTCAGCTCAGGTCATGATCTCTCGGTCTGTGAGTTCGAGCCCCGGATCCGGCTCTGTGGTGACAGCTCAGAGCCTGGAGCCTGCTTCACATTCTGTGTCTCCCTCTCTCTCTCTCTGCCCGTCCCCTGCTCACACTCTGTCTCTATGTCTCTCAAAAATGAATAAATGTTTTAAAAAATTAAAAAATAAATAATAATAATAAAAAGGCAAATGACTTGATGAATTGTCACCTTGGAGGACTCTTGGACGAAAGTCACCTCAACTGAGACGTGGGCACTTTCTCTTTGATATGGCAATCCAGGCTGAGATAAGCCAGTGCTATCTTCTGAACAACAAAGATAAATAAAATTCCCTTTCACCTTAAATTTCTTACTAGCCATTAAGACTATTTGATCACAAAAAAAATTCTTTTTTTCAAGTAAATATTACCCCTACAAACCAAAAGAGACGAACCGAAATCAGGTATATGTCTGGAATATGGTATTTGTCTTCTGATGGACACGTTATTGTTTAGATGTATATTCCGAGTCTCTTCTACTTTCTGGGCTTTACCTTCCAGTCTAACTTGGATTTCCCATCACTATGAGGAAGGAGACACTTCTATCTCTGTGAGAATAGTACTTAACAGCCCTGCAGAAAACCGTTACCACTTACTATACAACAGAAGTATCAATTTTGTTCCTATTTTTATATAAATAAAACATCAGTTTATGTAAATAAAACAGTTTCTATAAATAAAACATCAGTTAATTTAACTTCAGAACTAAGAGGTTGCCTCATTTAAAAATTGAAGAAGGTTGGGGCTCCTGGGTGGCTTAGTCTGTTAAGAGGCCAACTTCAGCTCAGGTCATGATCTCAGGGTTCACCGGTTTGAGCCTCACGTCTGACTCTGTGCTGACAGCTCGGAGCCTGGAGCCTGCTTCAGATTCTGTGTCTCCTCTCTCTCTACCCCGCCCCACCTCCCCTGCTCATGCTCTGTCTCTCTGTCTCTCTCAAAACTAAATAAAATTTGTTTTTCAATTTAATAATTGAAGATTATTCTAAAGGGCACATTTAAGGAACCCCAGGCTAAAATCGTTGGTTCAGCTTTGAGGGCGCCTCCTTACTGGACCTCCTCCAACCCTGTTACCTGAGTTTCTATAACTGGACCACGTCCTTGCTTTTTAGTTAAAGTAAATAAATCTGTCTTTATTCTGATCTTCCAACATGATGACGTAGATTCTGACAGAAAACGGATGGGTTCATTTTCTACTACTGTGTCACAAGTTGCCGCAAACTTAGCAACTTAAAACAACACGAATTCATTATCTCACATTTTCTTTGAGTCAGGAATTTGGATACTGGTTGGTTAAATTTTCTGCTCAGGATCTCACCAGGCTGATATCAAAAAGGCGTCTGGGGCTGTGATTTCATTGGAAGCTATTTCTTTTTCAGTATGACTTTGGCCACTGTCATCTCACTAGCTCTTGAGTGACAAACTTTCAGATCTCTTAGAGACGGTCCTCAGGTCCTGGCTGCACCCTCACACATCAGGCTCACTTCTTCAAGGCCAACAGGAGAGTGCTTGCCTTTTTTTTTTTTTTTTTTTAAGTTCACCTGATTAGATCAGGCCCACCCAGACTAATCTTCCATTTCAAGTGACTTTTTAATTCAAAGTCAACCGATTGGAAACCCTTAACTGCATCTTCAAAATCCCTTTTTTCCATAATAGTATAATCTTGGGAGTGATAGATTAAGCAAGAGTGAATAGGAGACATTCACAGGCCCCACCCATACTCAAAAGGAAGGGATTATTCAGGCTGTGTACACCAGGAGGCAAGACTATTAGAGACCACCTATAAATTCTGCTTACCACAGAGGGGAAGTAAAACCAAATTTATCTGATTGGTGGAGAATCTCAGATGTTGAGTACATGGTGCCTGAAATGGTGTTGGAGCATAGTGCATGCTCAGTAAATTCTAATCATCATTCTCATATTTTCTGGGCCTCTGCAGTATTTCCTTGTTTTGTACCCCTCAAGACTTGAAGAAGCTGGGTAAAACATTCCAAAATATTGGAGTGACACACTAGTATCAGAGATGCCTTATGTGTTACCAGGCTTCTCTGATAAGAGATATATATTTTTTTAAATTTTTATTCATTTATTTTTTAGAGCTCATTTATTTATTTGAAAGAAACAGAGAGCACACATGGGGGAGAGGCAGAAAAGGGTGGGGAGAGAGAGAACCCCAAGCAAGCTCCAGGCTGTCAGTGCAGAGCCAGGCATGGGGCCTGAACTCCTGAAGCCAAAAATCGTGAGATCATGACCTGGGCCAAACCCGAGTCAGATGCTTAAACAACGGAGCCATCCAAGTGCCCGAATAAGAGATACTTATAACTCTCCCCTTCTCTCACTCACGAGAACCACATTTAAGAATTTCTTCTGTAGACTGATATCACGAAGACTCTTGTTCATATTTTCGATAGGATTCTATCCCTTAGGAAGCTCATTTTTCCTTCTAATTGCCCGAAAACATAAGAAGGACCGGGACTGCTTTCCCGCTTGGGAGATGTCTTTACCCTTCTATTTCTGTAGTTATCTTTGGATCAAAATTTAGCATTTATTGGAGCGGTCTCACTGCTGGTAAAGTTGGATTTTCCAAGTATCTGTCATTCCGCAGAAACAACTATTCAGCTGGAAAGAAGTGTCAGAACCAACTATGTCACAGTTCTGGCGTCGGACTGATCCCTGCATCCAATGGAGTGCTGGGAAAAGGAGTCTAGTAACTGGTAAGTTGAACAGAAGCTATGTAGCCACATTCCCCAGTCCAACACCAGACAGCTGTGGGGATGACAAACCAAATTCCTGTTACGATTTTCAGGTGCCAGGGTGGGCAATAAGGACCTTGTCCTCCGAAATCAGGGCTGTGTGTTTTGATAAGCCTGAAGATTCCTTGAGAGGCCAGCAAGAGAGATGGCGGCCACGGTGACCATCTCACTGTGCTGAATCAGCATTCCTGGCCTCCGTGACGCATTAACGAGATACAACACACCTTCTCGTCTTCTCTCACTGTATTCAAGCACTTCAGGAAATATTTGTCAAGTCACTGGTCTATAGTGACTATCCAGAAAACGGTCTATCGTGACTATCGTGACCACACATGACAATGAAAATTGTCTTTTCAAAAATAGTTTTAAAAATTGCTGAAGAAACAAAAGACAGGAGCCCTCAGCGATGACGATGGCAGTCCCCAGGGAGATAAATCCATACTCAGAGTTAGCGCATTTCAATGTACAAAATGCCTACTGTCCAACAAAAAATTCTCAAAGCATAGAAATTAACAGGAAAGCATCGCCTATTCGCAGGAAAAAAAGAAATTAGGAAGCTTCCTTGGGGATGGCCCAGCCTTTGGGATAATTAGACACCGACTTTAAATCAACTATCTTAAATATGCTCAAAGAGCTGAAGAAATCCATAAAAAAGGAGTTGAAAGAAAGGGAGGCAGGGGCTGGTTCCCAGAGGGGACCAAGCATGTGACTCACAGGTTGGAAATTTCAGTCCTACCTCCCTGGCCTCTGAGGAGGGGAGTGGGGCTGGAACCAATGGCCAATGACTTAGTCAATCACAACGATGGAATGAAACCCCCAGAAAAACCCAAGAGGACAGGTTTTTTGCCCTTGTCCCCAGAGAGCTTGCCCCATGGGAGTCCCAGAACATTTCCACTGCCGCCGGGTCAGGCCCTAGGCTCCACGAGGACCTCGTTCTGTGTGTCGCTTCACCCGGCTGTTACTCATGCCGCTTACCATATCAGGTAAGTGTGTTACCTTGAGTTCTGTGAGCCACTTTAGCAAATTAATCCAACATGAGAAGGAGGTCATTGGAGCCTGCAGTCTGTATCCCGTCTATCAGAAACACAGGTCGCAGCACGGGGCTTGCACCTGGCATCTGAAGTGGGGGGCGGGAAACAGTCTTATGGCATTGAGCCCACGTCACGCTGTTTCTGCACTACAGCCTTTGGCGGAATACACCTTAGCCTTGAGAGTAACTTCCTCATATTGAGGTACGTAAGTTCTTCCAGTGAATCCCCAAATTAGCAAGTGGCCCTCAGACCCCAGAAATACTCAAAAGATCTGCATTGCCCCTAGAGAATCTTTCTGTAAATCCCATGCAACATCCCTGGAACCCAGCACCACCACCGCGGGGTGGGCGGGGGGGTGTCTCAGGGGCATGTCCGTAGAGCCCAGAGTTCATTCCAAATGGGAGCGATCACTTACCCTTCCTTCAGCACGGCATGGTTGAAAATCACCTCACATCCCCATTACTCGTGCAAAGTATTAGCATTTAAAAAACATTTGCTCTTTTAGCCAAATTTCAATAAATATTAAAATAAATATTAAAAATTAAGTAAAATTAGATTAATAAAATGAAACATTTTTTCAAATAGTTGTTGGCCATTTTTGTTCCCACTTGGGAAAATGCTATATTAATAAACTTTGTCCTTTATCTTCCCAGTATTTGCTTTTTAATATTTAAAGACATGAAATATTTTATCTGTCATCTTTGTTGCAAGCAATTTCGCAGATTCCTAGATTAGGAATTCTGCTAGAGCAAATATTCTACTCCAGTAGATTCTACCTGGCTATTATTGGCATATAAAAAGTATTATCTTTATACATTTCTTCAGGTGTTGATACATAATAGTAAGTTTTCTATGGATTCTTAGTTGATTCAAATAAACATTTTTTCTAAGTAGTCCTGAAATTACCTTTAAAAACTAATCATTCCCAGCTAAAAAAATTTTTTGAACTTTTTTTATTTTTGAGAGACAGAGAGTGAGCAGGAAAAGGACAGAGAGAGAGGGAGACACAGAATCTGAAGCAGGCTCCAGGCTCTCAGCTGTCAGCACAGAGCCCGACGCGGGGCTCAAACCACGGACCTGTGAGATCATGACCTGAGCCGAAGTCGATCGCTCAACGGACTGAGCCACCCAGGCGCCCCCCAGCTAAAATTAACAACACAAGAAACAGGTGTTGGCGAGGATGTGGAGAAAGGAGAATCCTCTACACTACTGGTGGGAATGCAAACCGGTGCAGTCACTCTGGAGAACAGTATGGAGGCTCCTCAAAAAGTTAAAAATAGGGCTACCCTACAATCCAGCCATTGTACTACTAGGTATTTACCCAAAGGATACAGATTTGAAGGGATACTGGCACCTCGATGTTAATAGCAGCATTATCAACAAGAGCCGAACTATGGAGAGCCCAAATGTCCACCAACTGATGAATGGATAAAGAAGCTGTGGTATATACATACATGAAATGGAATATTACTCAGCCATCAAGAGGAATGAAATCTTACCATTTGCAATGATGCTGGATGGAACAAGAGTGTATTATGCTAAGTGAAATAAGTCCGTCAGAGACAGATAAACACCATACAATTTCAGTTAAATGTGGAATTTAAGAAACAATACAGATGAACCTATGGGAAGGGATAAAAGAGAGAGAGAGAGAGAGAGGGAAACAAACCCTAAGAGACTCTTTGTGATGAAGAACAAACTGAGGGTTGATGGAGGGAGGTGGGGGGATGAGCTAGATGGGGATGGGTATAAGGAGAGCACCTGATATGATGAGCCCTGGGTGTTATATGTAAGTGATGAATCATTAAATTCTACTCCTGAAAACAATATTACACCGTATGTTAACTAACTAGAATTCAAATTAAAATTTTAAAAAGAAACAAAAAACAAAAACAGCAAACATTTCAAATATCACATTCAACTTTCTTATGGAGGTACTGGAACACTTATTGGTAGAAGGGAAAATGTTTGTAACTTCTCTGGACAGAAACGTATCAGTAAATTTAAAGACTTTTAGACCAAAAAATGAATAAATAAATAGTTCCCCTCTTTTTATACCCATGTTAAATAACTATCTCTTACTTAAAAACAGTCATAGAGTGTTTCATATATTAGTTTTAAAATGGATTTTTTTAATCATTTCATAATGTATCTTCTAGACATGTTTTTTCCTATAATTTTTTCCTATAATTTATTAAGAATGTGCGGTAAGTTTAATGACCTCTGTAGCTCTTCAGATGGTGTTGCAACATTCCGTACTTGATAATTGATGAGAAATACAGGCGCTTCACACTCCGCACAGCGGTGTGGGACTGCAGGACGCAAGTGCTCGCCGAAACCCTGCAAACAGAGCTTGCTACCCAGTGGGGAATTCTCATAGTTCCGTGACCTTTAAAAATATTATCAATCTTTGCAGTATCTCTTACCATCAGTTACTGCATGCACCGGCACCAGAATACGAAGAAAGTAAAGCTAATTGTATTTAGTACTCTAATTTTTTTTTAAATTAGTATATGGTATGGTTCCCTCCCTAAGGAAATAAAAAAAAAAAACCTCAAGGCAATCTGGCTATATGTGTAAACGACAACATCCCTCATGACCTTGTAACATGAGACCACTTAATCAGACGACATGTTTGTGTGTTACCATACGTGGGAGACAAAGAAGTGAAAACTATATTCCAAAACCACGCCATGTGGCATTTGGGGCTCAGTTCTTTGGGAATGCACCCAACGGAGCCGTGCTGGCAAGGATAGAGTTGCTTCCTGGAAAGAAAACTCTGGGTGTCAGGGCTCTCTGTGTGAGAATCCTGGTACCAGAAACCTGGGAGGATTGCATTGTTCCTTCCTTTGAAAAAATTCGTGAAGAAGGGTTACAGTAGCCCTGGCCTTGTTCTCCAAATGGAATCCAAGAATCTCTTTGTCTTCCCTGAGTCTTGACCAATGGTTTTTCTCCAATCAGTTTCCCGTGTTTGAGCCTTTACATTTTTAGGTCATCAAATATCACTGAGTGTTCTCTGATCTCAAGGCTTCATCTAGGGCTTCTTCATCCTTTTCTTCTCATCCATTTTCTTTTTTTATGCTGACAAATTCGCCTCCGCTAAGCTCCTCTGGCCAAATATCTAGGGTGAGCATGAACATGCACATTGCCAGATGTTTCCGCCGGAACTCCATTTAGTTTGTACTCACACTTCACTTCCGGTACTCCCGCTTTTCATTCGTTTGTTGTGCTTCCTTCTTTGCCGTCCCGTTCCCACTTTCCAGGGTCGTAGTTACTTCAACGACTGTAGGAGAGACCCTTTTGGGCTATTTGAAGTTATATTCTCACCGTTATGAAATTTCTACATTTATATTTATAAGTAACACTGCGCATTTTTTTCACGAAGTAGTTTTTTTCCCTACTCTCACATAGCATAGGTGTTAGTTAGGTAGTTCCATAGTAAAGGAAATTCAGTAACTTCATAATTCCTGTGTTTCTGAACAGGTTGTGTATCTGGAAAACTATTTTTTCCTACTATTTTCTTAAGTAGTCATATGACTCTTTTTACCAATAAATATTGGACTACCTAGCTTCATTGTTCTGTTGTTAATATTATCACTCCTGGTTCCTTTCAGCCAAAATTTATTTGCTCACTATTATTATATGTATTCTGTGTTATGATGCTTTATGCCTGTTGTAAAAAAAAAACATGCACTTAAATTCTGTGTGTATGTGTGCATTTGTCTGCGTTTAAGGTACGTTTCAATCTTAATCTTTTCAGGATAACTGTCTTTCAATATGACCTTGCTTATGTCATTTCTTTTATAATTTCGAATCTCAGAATGCCTTCTCGTCAATTTTTTTCTGTCCAGACTATGCTGTTTGCTATTATTTTATCCAATGACATGGGTGAAATACAACCTGCTATTCTTCTGGCAAGGGCTCGCTAACAGTTTACAAACGCATTTGTAACACATTTCCTTTAAGTGTGTTCGTTTCAGCTTTTTCATCATTAATCTGTATTAAAAAACTGACAAAGCATTAAATAAAACTTGAACAAATACATAAGGACAAATAATCCTGCAAGTACAGGAGCTAGAGTCTGGGAGTCATATAAAAAAGGCTGTCAGATTTAGATAAGATCCTGTAATAATTTTCCACCCGAATGGTCTCGGCAGTCCAGTGTCTCATTTTCCTGTCTTACTAAAAAAAGGGGGGCAGGAGAGAAACAATAGCATCGATCATAAAGACGCATGGTCTTTTCAAAGGCACAGCCTCCCTACAAAACTGGGGGGAAAAGGAGTTTGCGACAAGCTCCTTGGTGGGTCCTCAGGGCATTGAGCCATTTCCATACTTAGAAATTTACTTCTGTACATTTCAGTCCTTGTTGCTGATTTCAAACTTACTGCAAGGGGTCCTTTCTGAGTCTTATTGTTTTTCTTTCTTTATTCCTTTCCCTGTTTTCCTTCTCTCATTTCTTTCTGTTCATTCTTCCTCTCTCTCTATCTCTCTCTCTTTTTTTTTTTTTTTTTTTTTTTGGTGTAGAAGAGTAGAACTAGAAGGTATGCCGGAGAAGGCCTTGTTTCATCTCTTAGAAAGCTTATGCAACTTCTCGAAATCACGGGCTTTCAGTGCTACAAGCAGCATTAGAGCATTCGAATCCAGGCTTCTTGCATCTCCGCCCAAGTCTGTTCCCACACAACTCCTCGGCCTCCTTGTCTTTCATATTTCATTTTGTTTTCTACGCTGAAAAAAATAACTCAGAACTTGCCACTTAGTGGCCTGGAATACCTTGGCACAGTTCCAACGGCCTCCTATCTAAATTGCTTCATGAGATAGATCATGAACCTAACACAAGCGTGTGGGTGCGTGTGCGCCCACACACGCACACACGGACACCCCCCAGGGTAGAGATTTGATGAGGGACACACTGGAGTAGCAATGAGGGTATTTCCCCTTCTGATCACTCAGTCCCTAGGGTGACAGTCATCAGTAAACATTAGTAAAAGGAATGTAATTGGGGATGCCAAGAAGCTCCTTAGAATCCAAAAATATGAATTTACGACAGAAAAACATCGTTTTCCTCCTTACTAGTAAGGTTCAGATATTTTTTGTTTGTGAACATAATCTCTCTGCCCAACATGGGGCTCAAACTCCCGACCCCAAGATCAAGAGTCAGGTGCACTTCTGACTGAGCCGCCCAGGCGCCCCGGGTCCAGATACTTTTATGAAACGTAAGAGCTTCATTCATAGGAATCCTTTACGAAAATGTTCGAGCTAACATGATTTTATGTAACACACGACTGATGTATGATCAAAGAAAGAACAAAAGACAGAAACCAATTTCTTAACCATGGCTTCCGCCATCTCATTTGACTTCCGCCCTTCCCTAGGCTAACTGATAATTTGCTCAGAGAGGCTTGCTCATCAACGAGACAGTTTCTGTAGTTTGCAATCTGATTGACTAAAGGAAAAATGCCCCAAGATATAGTCTAAGTGAAAAACGAAAAGCGAATATATAATGCAGATCCTGAAGCAAGGGGCGTGAAATGTTTGAAGACTTCCTTGGGCTGATTATTTTCCTTTCTTTTTTAATTCTGAAGAGGTTCTAAGATAACAAGTCCTGATTATCCATGAAATAAATTAATCCGAACCCTGTTAAGGTTTTTTCTGATATAACTCTGCTTTAATTCTTTATTTTTTTTAACATTTTTATTTATTTTTGAGAGACATAGAGACAGAGTGTGAGCAGGGGAAGGGCAGAGAGAGAGGGAGACACAGAATCCGAAGCAGGCTCCAGGCTCTGAGCCATCAGCACAGAGCCCCATGCGGGGCTCGAACTCACAGACTGTGAGATCATGACCTGAGTTGAAGTCGGCCGCTTAACTAACTGAGCCACCCAGGCGCCCCTGCTTTAATTCTTTTTAATTAAGCTCTAGATGAAGAATACCTAGCAGCTCCAACCTTATCTCCCCATTATGGAGCCTGACCCATTGTTGTGTGGTTTTTTTGAGAGGTCAGATAAAGTTGGTTAGAAGGAAAAATAAATCTGATTTTGATTATTCCTATGTGCCGGTCAGGAACATTTTCGTTGTGGAAAATCTGCATGGACAGCAAGAATGTTCCTTCTCCCCGACGTGAGGGCACCGGGGCGGCCGAAACCCATTCCGACAGAAGCCAGATGGCAAGTGCAGAGCCCTCGGTCATCCTCGTCCCGAGGTCTGCAGCCCATCCACCTTCTCCTGCCTCCTTCTTCCACAAAGATCATCCGCCCGGGTGCTCTGGTTCCTGTCACTGACACATATTCGGACCGTTGGTGTGACGTCTCGGGGGAACGCCCCGATCAGAGGGAAGAATTTCAGTAGGACCATGCAATAATTACATGTACGACTAAAACTTTGCATTCTGAGTTCCACGTATTTTAATCTTGAAGACAAAAATATGGACTTCTTATAAAAATATGAAATACAGATTTGTACTGTGGCACAAAATTACTCACTTATAAGGGCTCAGTCCATTAACCGAGCGACTTCAGTTCAGGTCATGATCTTCCTGTCTGTGAGTTCGAGCCCTGCATTGGGCTGTGTGCTGACAGCTGGGAGCCTGGAGCCTGCTTCAGATTCTGTGTTTCCCTCTCTCTGCCCCTCCCCAGCTCATACTCTGTGTGTGTGTGTCTCTCTCTCTCAAACATAAATAAACATTAAAAAAATAATATTCGATAAACAAAAATCAGGCCGCCAGGGTGGCTCAGTCAGTTAAGCGACTGACTCTTGATTTTGGCTCAGGTCACGATCTGATGGTTCGTGGGTTTGAGCCCCACATGGGGCTCTGCAATGACAGCGCACAGCCTGCTTTGGATTCTCTCTCTCCCTCTCTCTGACCCTCCTGTTCTCTCTCTCTCTCTCTCCAAATACGTAAAATAAACTTTAAAAAAGCAAATAAAAAACAAAAAAGGGTAAGTCAGGAGAAATGAACTTCTAATCTCAAATTGGTAGCTTCCTAGAATTCTTATCAGCTTCCTGAATAAAAATTTCGATATTGGAAAACTAGGATGCCCAAATACACATTTTTCTATCTCTATAGGGATTAATGCAAAAATGGGCGGTCGGCGGCCCTGGGCTGATGCACCCATGCCTCTCTCCTGCCTCCAATCTTGCCTGTTGGTCCACCTGCTATGTCTTCCCTAAACATCTCCAAGCTCATTGTCTGTGAATGTCCAATGGGCACCGTCACACTACTGACTTGGATTCAAATAATCCAGCTTTAAAAAGCCTTCCTTAAAAAGGAGGACGTGTTTCATTCTGCAAAGCACTGTTTGCAGATTCATAACTCCTAACTAAAGACAGAGAATACAGTGAAATCGAAGAGGAAGTCAGATTGAATTCCTTGGCCACATACTCATCACAGCTGAAACTGGCTTGAAGCCCCGGTATCAGTTTTCTGAGCAAAATGTCAATTCCGATACAAATCTGAGAACAGGCTGAACACAGTTAAAGAATTTTTTGCTGACCTTTAGGTGTTGATTAGTGAATATTCTTTCTACATCCTAAATTAGTATGTGTCTGACAGTGTTTAGATTCCATTTAGCCAGACATTATAAAATTACAGGCCTGGCTGCTCCATTTTCTACTTCCTGTTGGGTGAAATCGACCCCAAATAGGGACTTCTTTCTCCTTCATTTTCCAGAAGATGCTACATTCCAAATTTAGGTGCAATATATTTTTTTAAAGCCACAACTGAAAGAAGGTCTCCGCTGAGATTGAACTCATTTAGTTGTGTCTGAAAAATGAATGCAGTTAGCTGAAACATGGGATAAAATAACTACCCTTCCTTCCTTACGGGGATCCCCCCCAGAACACTTCTACAAGTGACCAAGGCAAGTAGGGCGCAGTTTCGCAGTGAATGAGGAAGTATAGAATTTCGAGGAGTGTCAATAGAATTCTGATTCCTGTCTCAATTCCTCCACACTAAATTCTGTTAGTTCACACCATGATTGCAACTTGTATACAGATGTTCAAATTTGTTATTTGTTCTATCTGTATTTTTTTAAATTATTTTCAGTTAGATTGCTGCTCTTCCCACTTCTTCCTGCGTCTGTTGCATGAAAAGCATGCATCTAGTCTTGGCGCCCTTTGAAGAGCCTCGGACTTACTAAATGGGGTACGAAAAATGATAAAAAAAAATTGTCACTGACCCGAAAGATTTTACTATCTTAGACATATACACACGAATGGTTTCTCTGCTGGTGTTTGGTCTCCCAATTCATACAAATAAAACATCATGCTTTCTCTCCAATCTCCAATCATTCTTCATCAGACCCCAAATAGAACGCATTCTCTTCTAAGCCGGAAAAGATGAGTTTTGAGCATAAGTGATCACAGATTGTGCACTCACTCCGTGGCGCCATCTTCTGAGGTGTATTGATAGCGTGAGTCTCCATCCCATTTCACAATAAAACAGTCATTTTCAACATGTCCCTGCCTTTCAAAATCTCTGATAGACCATTGATATGTGTTATACAGTATGTACGGCCCACTTGAACATTCCCTTTTTTCTTTGCTAGAAATAAAAATGGAAGTCTTTCACAATGACTTTTGAGCAAAGATCTGGTGCTATTTTAATGCAATTTTTATTTAAATGTAAATTTGACTGAGTTTTACTTTAATGTAATTTTTACTGAATTGCCCAATAATGAAATTTCTGACTGAATGTAATTTTTACTGAATTACTTTTTTATTTAATTATTTTAATATTTGCTGAATTTTTACTGAATTAAGGTAAACGTATTGAATTTTATTTTCATGTAGTTTTCTACTGAATTATTCAACAATGAAGTTTTTACTAAGCATAATTTTTTTACTGAACTACTCGGTAATGAAATTCCCAGTATTAAAATGTATAAATTTTACCGAAGTGTATCATATACACATAAATGTGCATAAATTGTAGGTGTATAACTCCATGAACCTTAATTTTTTTTTTAATGTTTGTTTAGTTTTGAGAGAGAGAGAGAGAGACAGTACAAGCAGGGGAGGGACAGAGAGAGAGGGAGACACAGAATCCAAAGCAGGTTCCAGGCTCCAGGCTCCAGGCTGTCAGCGCAGAGCCCGACGCGGGCCTCGAACTCATGAACTGTGAGATCACGACCTGAGCCGAAGTTGGATGCTCAAACCACTGAGCCACCCAGGCGCCCCATGAACCTTAAAAGGAAAGTATAGCAGAAAAAGTATATTAGCAACACTTTAGAATTCTCTCTTGTGCCTACACCCAGTCATAATGCATAATCCCCTTTCTAAAAGCGACCGTATTTTTATTACTTATATTGCCACAGATAATTTTTACCTTTTTTGGAACATTTAGATAAATGGAGTTGTACATTGTGTTTTCTTTTTGTGTCTGGCCTCTTTCGATCAATATTATATTTGTGTGATTTATTCAATGAAAATATATTTGTGGGATTCAGTATGCGGAAACAGCTCACTTATTTTTATTACTATGTAGTATTTTCTCCTGTGAATACACCATAGTTTTATTTTGGCACGCATATGTATATGTATATGGATTTCTGTTGCTGGGTCATAAGATACGCATACATTTACCTGCACTAGATTTTGTAAAATTGCAGTCCAAAGTGATTATTTATCAGTAATGTGTCTTCCTTACAGTGTGAATGACAAGCCCAGAATCCTATGTGCTTACTCATACTTGGTAGGTTTTTTTTTCTTTTTCCTTTTACCTATAATAGAGTGGATGTAGAGTTGAATGACATTGTTCTACAGATGATTCCCAATGAAGCATATCTCCTGGTATTCATGCCAATTGTATCCCCTCCCACACTGACTTAGGTTTGACCATGTGACTAGATTTGGCCAGCTGGTCCTTAATAGGAATGATATAAAAGGAGGCTTTGCGAGCACTTGTAAACACTTGGAATGCTTGATCTTGGAATGTTCCAGTTCGGATGTAGGTTTCCATCCTGACAGGAACCCAGTAAGCCATGCGTGTGGAGGGCGTCTGTGGAGGAGACCCGAGGCCTCTGGTCACAGTCCCACTTGCGCTCCCAGTCAGCCTCAGGTTCCAGTTACTAGCAATGTGAGGGAGGCCATCTTGGAGCTGTCAGAGGTTCCAGCAACACAGTCAACACCACATAAAGCAGAACCGTGACCCAGTCAAGTTACAGGATTGTGAAGAATAATAATAAATTTTTGTTGTATTAAGCCATTAAGTTCAGGATTAGTAATAAGTAGCTTAAACAAAACTTCTTATCTAATTAGTTTTAATGTTAATACATCTGTTGATTAAAAATGGTGATTATCTTATTTCTGCGTTTGGCCATGTCCCAATTACTAATGTTGCTTAACAAGCTTGCCCCACATGTTGTAAAGTAACAACCAATTCCTTATAGTCACTGACTTTGTGGGTCAGGAATCCAGACAGAACACAACTTCTGCTACTCGATGTCTGGGCCTAATTTGGGAAGACTAGAATGGCTGAAAGCTAAAATCATCTGAGGACTCCTTCCTAACATGTCCGGCTGCGAGGCTGGGATCCATCTAACTTCTGCACTCAGCAGCCGCTTGATGAGACCACCTACGTTCGGATCAGGTGGAAGTTGTCTCTGACCTGAAAAGTCACGATATTTTACCATATTCTATGGATGAAAATGGTCATAATTACAATGATATTCAAGAGGAAGGGCCATACACAGTATTTCCTGATAAGAAGGGCATCAGTGAATTGGGGAACATGTTTTAAAACCCACAGAAGGCTCTTTGGGTATCCTCTTAAGTACACTGGTTGTTCCAATCTTTGGGATAAAAAAATGTGTTTCGTTTAGGCTGTTTTTCTTGTTGATATGTAGAAATCATACATATGACATATACAAACATCACATATTGTCACGTATATTTTGTATACATACATGTATATTTTTATATATCATCTTCTCTCCATTTTTCGGGTTGTGTTTTCACTCACTATACTGTTAACAGACAAAAATTTATAATGCTTTAGTATAATCCAATTTGTCATTAGCCTTCTTTAAGCCTGGTTTAAGAAATAATGTCATAACACAAAGTCAGGAAGTTATTTTTATATGTTACCCTCTAGAAACTCTATTTCTCTAACCTACACGCTTAGGTCTCATTGGAATTGACTTTTTAATGTCCTTTTATCTTTTTTAACCTTTTTCTTATTCTTTTTTCTTTCTTTTTTTTTGTTATTGTCGTTTTGGAATTGATTTTTGTATATGCACTAGGAAAGAGACACAATTTTTTCCTTTACATGGCTACCCAATTGATCTAGCATCATTTATTGAAACGGCAGAAGATCTTGGCCCTAATTTGAGCAACCATATATGCCTGCATCTCTTTCTAGACATTCTATTCTGCTCCATTAGTTTTTCTGTTCAATCCTGACTCCATCACTATAATATCTTACTCACGATAATTTTGCAGCTTTATAATGGATTTTGATATCTGGTAGTTTAAGTCCTACAACTTCATTGTGTGTGTGTGTGTGTGTGTGTGTGTGTGTGTGTGTGTGTGTTTCCTAAGATGGTCTTCACTGTCCTTAGACCTTTCCATTTCTGTTTAAATTTTTAAATCAGCTTGCCAATTTACACACACACACCTTGCTGGGATTTGCATCGAGATTGCAGAGAAATGTATACAGTAATTGGAGACATTTTTCATCTTAAAAATAATATTTTTCAATCTGAATATGGTCTATATCTCCATGGATTAGGTCTCTTAACCTCTCTCAATTATATTTTTATAGCTTTGATGTAGAAGCATTGAGTGTTTTATTAAATGTATTCTGTACTTTTCAGTATTTTGTTGCTATTACAAATAATATTCTAAAGTCTAAAATTTTTATCTGTGGTTTCTCTTGTTTTATAGCATAAACAAATATATTTGATTTTTGTATTTTATCCAGGTAACTTGCTAAATATAATTATTTTTGATAGGTTCTTTGTTGATTTGGATTCTCTACAAAGCCAGTCATGTCTGCAAATAATGACAGCTTATTTCTTCCTTTCCAATCTCCTTAGAAACCTGCTTTTAATCTTTTATATTTGTTTCTTGACTTATTGAACTGACAAGACATGATGTTAATCATAAGTGGATATAGCAGATGTCTTGGTATAATTCCTGATCTCAGAGGGCGTGCCTTCATTTTTTCATCATTCAGAATGTAAGTATGCCATGAAGTTTTAGATTCTTTTCTTATGTCTTTGACTGATTTTTATTATTATAGTTATACTCTATTTATCAAATGAGGTGCCAAACATTTCTTTCTGTTTTCTAGAAGAATTTGTATAAGATTGGTGCAACCACTTTCTTTTATTTGTGGAAGAATTCACTGGTGAAGAACGGGCTTTCCTTTTCGGAACATTTCTGAAATTATAGATTCAACTTCTTTAAAAGAAATATTCAGGGGAGCCTGGGTGGCTCAGTTGGTTAAGCGGCCAACTTCAGCTCAGGTCAGATCTCACAGTCTGTGGGTTCGAGCCCCATGTCGGGCTCTGTGCTGACGGCTCATCAGAGCCTGGAGCCTGCTTCAGATTCTGTGCCTCCCTCTCTCTCTGCCCTTCTCCTGCTCACGCTCGGTCTCTATGTCTCTCAGAAATAAATAAACGTTTTAGAAAAATATTCAGATTTTATACTTCTTCTGTCAGAGATATGATGTTTGCTTGGCAAAAGGTTTGTCAGTTTCACCAAAACTGGTAAATTTGTTCTTAAGATTCTCTTACCATTTTGATCTCAATGAGATTTAAAGCTATACTCCCTTTTTAAATTTAGATTTGAAGCTGCATTTATATGATTTTCACTTTAATCATTATGCAATGTTCCTCTTAATTATCGGTAACCCTCTGATTAATGTCTACTTAGTTTGTTATTAGTATATCTCCACAAGATTTTTTTTTTTTTGCTAGAGTTTGCAATTCTTCTCTTTCCTTCCTTTTACTCCTAGGTTTTTGTGTCCTTATCCTATTAAGTGGAAGTAGTTCTTTAATATCAAATCTGCTATTTTTGTCTCTCAGTTGGAAAATTAATCCATTTAGCATTAATCTAAGTGCTAAAATATTAGAGTTTAAACTTACCACCTTATTATTTGTCTTTTACTTCATTTCATCTTTTTTTGTGTTTTTTTTCTCCTTTCTTGCTTTCTTTTAGATCAATAAACAGATTTTCTAAACAGTTCTGTTAACCTTCATTTCTCTATAGTTAGAATATTTTATATCATCTTTTCACTGGTTACTTCGAGTTGACAATATTCTTCCTTGTCTTATTAGAGCACACTTTAAATTAGTACTTTTCTACTCTTAGTAAATGCAACGATCTCAAAATAATTTAATTCCATTTCCCTTTCTCATCCTATATGTATCGTCTCTGTGTATTTCTCTGTGTCTGAGCTCTACACATCCTCAAAACCTCACAGGAAGCGTTATCATGATGCTGTAGTGTCAATAGTCATTTAGATCCGCTCACATCTTCACACCTCCTGAGGTCTTTAGTTTCTGGTGGCATTTTTTTTTCCATCTATGATCACTTTTTTTCGATTAAAATATTCCCTTTGGCATTTCTTTCAGTGTGCTTCTGCTGGCAACGATGATCTCATCTTTTTTTTTAATTTTTTTATTGTTTAATTATTCTTGAGACAGAGAGACCGAGCATGAGCAGGGGAGGAGCAGAGAGGGAGGGAGACACACAATCCAAGGCAGGCTCCAGGCTCTGAGCTGTCAGCACAGAGCCCGACGCGGGGCTCGAACCCACAAACTGTGAGATCATGACCTGAGCGGAAGTCGGACGCTCAACCGACTGAGCCGCCCAGGTGCCCCTGGTCTGAAAAAAATCTTAATGACGCTTTGAATTTGCAGAATAACTTCTGGTGGAGAATTCATTGTTAGCAATTCTCATACCACACTAAAAATGCCATCTCGCGGTTACCCAGCTCCTGCCACTTCTGTTGAGACATCTGTCCTCGGGCTGACGGTGGCTCCTTTGGAGGCGATGTATCCTGTCTTCTATGCTTCCTTTTTGGATTTATATTTGCCTTTGGTTTTAAGCTCTTTTAGTATGACACCTCACAGATATCTAGGTCACACCTAGATATAATTTACTCTCTCCTTATCCTTCTTGGCATTTAGATCATTTCTTGAATCCACAGCTTGCTATCATCTCTCAATTTTGGCCATTCTCTCCTCAAATCCAACTTCTGGCCTATTCTTGCTCTCCCCTTCAAGGATTCCAGTTACATGTGCGTCAGGCCATCTCAGCATGGTCCAAATATCTCTGATTCTTTCCTCTGTATTTTATCTCCTCTTTTCTTTCCATGTGTAACACGTGCTGTGAATGCAATGTTTTTCTTCCTCAAAAATTTTAGTGTGTTCTTGTGGACATTCAACTGCTATTATCAGAAAGTTAGCCCATAGAGTCTTTTTCTTGGATGCGTAAGAAGCCATACTGTCGTATTCATTGAAGTCAACAAATTCTTAGAAATTAATTCCCACTAGGAATATCCCTCAATGAGTGTTGTGGCAGTTGATATACACACATTCCAGACCTTGTCTCTCAGGTGGATTGATTCTAAAGTAAGCGTTTTGTACCATCTCTGAGTGAGATTAATTTTTTCTGTTATGTACTATTCAAACTGGTTTAAGAGTAAACCCACCATTGGCTGTCTCCCTTTCCTTGGAGGTTGGCCCCCATGGTAAATCAGAACAGAATATAGGTGGAGAGGATCGTGTTTGTGAGATATGACGATGAGAATGAATTGGTTGTTGTTTAGTGCCTTCGATTCACTTAATGAAGAAAACCACTGGTTTGACTTGGCTTACTACCAAATCAGGGACCAGCATGAAAGCTAAAGGCCTTGAGGCAGTTTCCAAATGATTTGCATTCCATTCACTTGGTGGATGGAATGGATCTTTTTAAAAACCATCTTAATATCCTAACTGTCAGGGTAACACAACTGTCGAGGAGGCTTAACTTAGAGCCCTGGCAAGTTCCTTTCTGTAGTTTCAGGGAACAGATAAGAAGAAAGATAGACCGTGACACAAGTTGGGGACGCTCCGTGAATGATCTTGAGAAGCTCGAATGCTTGCATTACTTAAACCCTGACCTCAGATGTGGACCAATCCTCCAGGCAAGAGGACACTAGTCTGTGTTTTCCTGGAAACTCTTCAGAATCCTCACCTGAAGTGAATACCCTATAAGATTATTCTTTTCATCTTTAAGTTTTTATTCATCTCCTCTCATGACTTTTCCAATAACTAGAGTCCAATCTCAACATGATCTGCTCTGGCCAGGCAAGTACTGCCTTGGCTTCATGAGTAAAGGGATTATTCATGAAAAAGGCTGAAGGGCATGCCTAAATACATCCATAAATAAAAGGAAAAAAATCAAGAAGTAAATACAGAAAACAGAACTTTATTTGTTTTTATTAATACATGTTTATGGTGGGTTCCTAGATTGAGGCAAACTTCACTCCAGCTTAAATCTGAGTTCTGTAGAAACCAAGGCAAAGAGAGAATCATGTTTAATTACATAGTCCTCATTGCTTGCTGGAAGGACTCACACTCAAAGAAATGAAAGTTCTCTGAGAAAAAGAACTTCATGTAGAATATTAAACGTTATGTAACCAGTGCCTGAAATAGGGCCTGATAAACAGTAAACATTCAATTAAAATTTGCCGAATGAGGGTCACTTGGGTGGCGGTTAAGAGCCCGACTTCAGCTCAGGTCATGATTTCACAGTTTGTGAGTTCAAGCCCCACGTCGGGCTCTGTGCTGACAGCTCAAAGCCTGGAACCTGTCTTGGATTCTGTGTCTCCCTCTCTCTCTGCCCCTCCCCTGCTCACGCTCTGTGTGTCTCTCTCTCTCAAAACTAAATAAACATTAAAAAAAATTGACTGAATGAATATCACTTATATAGGTTCCAAGGGAAATTTGTGTTACCTATAGGGTTCTTTACGTTAGAGGTTCTAAGCAATTACCAAGAATACCTTTGAAGAAGTTTTATTTTAAAATATTGACATATTGTACATAAGGCTACTTCTTACAAGAACCTCTGTGAAAGTCACAGACATATAAGAAACTATAGTTGTGGAAAATAAACTTGAATGCAAGACAAAATTGGTGTAGTCTGGGTATGCAGTTTATTAGTTCAGTACAGGTTTAGTTCAACTTTACAATGACCTTAAATAATAAGAAATATTGCCCAAAAATAATTACCAGAAAGCAAAGAGTCCACTTGCTTAAAAAACTTTTTGACATCACCTTTTCTTGGATAATTACCTATATCTCTTGAAAGACTTTAGAACTTTAATTATCTAAAGGTTATATACAAAAAGCTGAGTTAAGAGAAGCTTTTTTATAACATGCTGTTCTTTTAATTTCCGGGTAGAGAGAAGAAGCCAAAAAGTAATTAAAATAATGAAGGTGAAAGGAGTGTTATCTCTAGAGTATCTTCAAAAACAAAATAAAACAAAACAAGATGAAAACAAAACTATACCCCCAAATAACTAAAACCCTGCTAGAATCTTTTAGGTTCATTGGTTTTCAATGAAAAACTATATTAAAGACTGACTAATTAAACCAGTACTTTCACTGCAGATAATGCTAGCTATCTAAAAAGGCAGGAGAAAAATGAATTGTATACTGATCAGGAGGTAAGTCATGCAAAGGATAATAGGACTTTAAAATACAAGGAAACAAAAAGAGAATTAAATGTCACTGCCCTTTCAGAAACTATTTGATTGGGTTTTACCACTGTGAAACTTTCCACAATGTTTAAATATCACTAAGAAGTCCTCAAAACTATCCACGTATTCTATGTACACACACATGGACTCGTGTGCACGCGCGCGCGCGTGCACACACACACACACACACACACACATAAACATGGATAGATGATGGATAGATGCATGCAGACAGATGATAGATAAATAGGTAGGTAGGTAGGTAGATAGACAGACAGACAGATAGATAGATAGATAGATAGATAGATAGACAGACAGACAGGGATACAGTTGACAGATACAGTTGACCCTTGAACAACTTGGAGATGTGAGGAGCCAATTCCCCAAGAAGTTGGAAATCTACATGTAACTTTTGACTCCCCCAAAACGTAACTCCTAAGAGCCTAATGTTGACCCAAAGCCTTATTGATAACATAAACAGCCCATTAACACAAGTATAACGCCTGTTATACATTGCATACTGTATCCTTACAATAATAAATAACCCTTAATTTTTCAATATCTTTAGGCTATGTGGTTTTTCAAATTGTCACAAATTTCCAAACACTTCTTTGATATACACTTATTGAAAAAAATTGCGTATAGGGGAACCCGTGGAGTTTACACCAATATTGTTCAAGAGCCAACTATATAGGTACGTAGATACGAATATATATAACATAATGACCCACTAAAGAAAATATCTTTGTTACATAACATGGGACTCTGTATAAACGGGTGGATTTTGCAGAGTCAACTCCTCTTCAATAATCCAATTTGCTTTTGGTCAAATTCACTGCGCGTCTGCACACTCAAAGCTCAAATGTATCACTAACATACAAAATGAATTTCAGAAAAATGGATTCAAGAATGCCTGGTACCTGCGTATGTACATATCAAAAAAGGAGTGCGTGTTCTCAGATTGTAACAGAAAGCATAGGAGCATTAACTACTGAATAAGATATTTCAAAATTGAAGCCCTTATTTCATAGGAGTGCTTCAAAACTTGCTATCACGAGACTGTTGTCTTACACACCCAAAAATCCAACTGAGCATTATACCATGTCACCAACCGAATGATTATGTCAAGTGGAAACTATGGCAAGGAGCTTAGGCACTCAACTATTTTAACTAAATTGATATCCTGGAAATAAGTCCAATATAATTTTGATTACTACTACAAAATTATAATGCTATGACTACCAATAAATAAGATTTGAGCTAAGTGGTTTATATGCCTATTTAAAACTCACGGCAATGCTTCAAAACAGATGCTATTAATTCCAAACTCTTTTTGCAAATGAAGATACCGAGTAAAGAGAACCAAAGTAACTTGTAGAGGTCACGTAGTTAGGGAGAGATGGAGTCAAAATTCAGACACAGATTAGCTAACTCTAGTAGGCACAAAACACGAAACCAATGTGTTAGATATAAGTAACATATATCACATTGGGTCATTCAAAAAGCAATGAATTCATAGTGTCAGACAACCTGATGACCCTATGAAAATAAATTTCTTTAAAAATAAATGCGGAAGGTCTGTCCTAGCATCAAGAATAAATGAGGAACATGTAAGTACAAAAACACATTATGTAAATCCTACGATGTTGATGGAAATGACTTTCTATCTGGGGAAAAATGTTAACCACTCATTGCATATCATAGGCAAAATTAAATGCTGGATAATTTGAAGTTTGAAATACCAAAAAGTAAAAGAACAGCTTAGAAATATGAAGAGAGCTTTTCTAAAACCAAAGTAGACTATTTTAAAATGATGGCACAGAACTTGTGGAAGGAAAATGCAGTCGGTTTCTTTTTATTTGAGATATTATTGACACATAACAATACATTAATTTCAGGTGTACAACATAATGGTCGACATTTGTAAACAGTGTGAAATAATCACAATAATAAACCTAGTTATTATCAATCACCATATATAGTTATAATTTTTTTCTTGTGATAAGGTCTTTTAAGATGTATACTCTTAGCAACTTTCAAATATGCGATACGGTATTATTAACTATAGTCACCACGGTGTACATTACATACCCATGACTTATTTATTTTATATATAAATAAAGTTTTAGATATAAAATATTTTATATATATTTATAACTAGAAGTTTGTCCTTTTTGACCTTCTTTACTCATTTTGCCCACTTCTACCCACCTCCTCCGGCAGCCGTCAATCTGTCCCTTTCTGTTCTCTGTGTCTGCGAACTGTTCTTTTTTTCCCCCCGAATTGCACATGTAAGTGAAATCATATAGTATTTTTCTTTCTCCTTCTGTCTTATTTCACTTAGCATAATGACTCAGGGTATATAGCTTCTTTTTTTATGGCTAGCTAATAAATACACCACTCTTTCTATATCCATTCATCCATCAGTAGGCACTTCATTTGTTTCCACATTTTAACTTTTGTAAAGAATGCTGTGGGGCGCCTGGATGGCTCAGTTGGTTAAGTGGCTGATTTCGGCCCAGGTCATGATCTCACAGTCTGTGAGTTCGAGCCCCACATCAGGCTCTGTGCTGACAGCTCAGAGCCTGGAGCCTGCTTCGGAGTCTGTGTCTCCCTCTCTCTCTCTCTGCTCCTCCCCTGCTCATGCTCTCTCTCTCTCTCTCTCTCTCTCTCAGAAATAAAATAAACATTAAAAAAAAAGAATGCTGTAATGAAGACTGAGGGCGTATATATCTTTTCAAGTGAGTGTTTTTGTTTTCTTTGGAACAATAACCCAAAAGAGGAATTCCTGGTGCCTATGGTAGTCTAGTTTTAATTTTTTGAAGAACCTCCATACCATTTTCCACAGTGGCTGCACCAATTAACATTCCCATCAACAGCACACAAGGTTAGCTTTTCTCCACCTCCTCGCCCATACTTATTTTTTTTTGTCTTTTGAATGGTAGCCTTTTTGAAAGATGTGAGGTGATAGCTCACTGTTGTTTTTTTATTTTAATCTCCCTGATACTTAGTGATGTTGGCCATCTGTGTATCTTCTTTGGAAAAATGTTTATTCTGATCTTCTGCCCATTTTTTTTTATAATATCTTTTTTCTGTTGAATAGTATGAGTCAGGAAATGTGATTCCTCCAGCTTTGCTCTTGTTTTTAAGATTGTTTTTTCTATTGGAGTCTTTTGTGGTTCAACTCAAATTTAGATCGTTCTTTCTAATTTTGTGGGAAATTCCACTGGAATTTCATAAAGAATGTATTGAATCTGTAGATTTTTTTGGGGTATTATGTACATTTAAACCATATTTAAATAAATTTCGATCTAAATTAAAAGATCTGTGTCGTGCTACATATTAAACCAATGTCCATGAACATTTAATACCTTTCTATCAATTTATGTCTCCTTCAGTCTCTTTCATCAATGTTGTACAGTTTTCAAAGTACAGGTCTTTTACCTCCTTGGTTAAATATTGAATATTGAATATATTGAATATATTATTCACTCTGATGCAAGTGTAAATGAGATTTTTTTTCTTAATTTCTCTTTCTGCTAGCTCATTCTCTGTATAGAAACACAATACATTTCATTTTGTATCTTGCAACTTTACCAAATTTGTTTGTTAGTTCTTGAATATTTTATTCACTCTGATGCAAGTGTAAATGAGATTTTTTTCTTAATTTCTCTTTCTGCTAGCTCATTCTCTATATAGAAACACAATACATTTCATTTTGTATCTTGCAACTCTACCAAATTTGTTTGTTAGTTCTAACAGTTATTTAGTGGAAACTTTGGGATTTTCTAGATATAATATCATGTCATCTGCAAATAATGACAGTTTTAGTTGTTTCTTTCTGATTTGATGATTTGTATTTCTTTTTCTTGCCTAATTCTCTGGCTAGGACTTTCAATATTATGTTTCATAAAAGTGGAGGGAGTGGGCATCTTTGTCTTATTCTGATCTTAGAGGAAAAGCTTTTATCCTTCACCATTGAGTGTGATGTTAGCTGTAGGCTCATCATACATGGCCTTTATTATGTTGAGGTACATTTATTTTATACTGCTTCAATGAGAGTATTTATCATGAATCGATGTTGAATTTTGTCAAATGCCTTTTCTGTACCTACTGAGATAACCATAGGATTTTTATTTGTCATTTGTTACTGTGGGATGTCAAGCTGATTGTTTTGCAGACACTGAACTTTCTTTTGCACCCCCGGAATAAGTCCCACTTGATCACGGTATAGGATCCTTTTATGAATTGTTGAATTCAGTTTACTAACATTGTGTTGAGGCTTTTGCCTCTGTGTTCATCAAGGATATTGGCCTGTAATTTTCTTCAAGTCTCCTTCTTGAGTATCTTTTCACATGCTTACGTATCACCTACATACCTCTCCAATAAAATGCCCATTTATATCTTTTGCCCATTTTCAAGTCAGATTGTTCATATTTTTACTGTTTATTTAGCGATGTCCTCGTGTATTCTAAATACTAGTCCTTTGGGAGACATTTCAGTTAAAAATATCGTACTTCAATCTGTGGCTATTTTTTCCATCCTCTTAAAAAGTGACTTTGCAAAAGTTTTTAATTTGAAGATGACCCAGGATTTTCACTCCCAGGGTAATTTCACAAGGCATATATCTAAGAGAATTTCTGCATATGTTTTATAAGAGACATGGACAAAAATGTCCAGAACGGCATAGTTCCACAGTAACAAATCCTTGGCAATAATTCATGTCCACTGCTGCAAGTGTAAACGAGTAAGTGCTAGTATCTTCATGGCAACACACTCTAAAGCAGCGGTTTAATCTTAGAAGTATAATACTAAGTAGAAAAGAGCAAAAAGATTGCATAGTATGTTATATGTTAGTTATAAGATTAGAAACGGCTAAAATGCAAAATTATAATTGAGGGGAATATGGAAACAACAAAACCACACACAAAATACAGGGAATCGTTGGCCTAAGAATCAGGATACTTTAGATGGAAGAAGCGAGTGCTTTGGATTATGGACAGACCATAAATTTAGACGTGGATTACTTCCAAGTCCAAGTTTTGTATAGTAGGCGCAGAGGAGTACCTAACCAAAAAAGTAATCAATCCATCTAGCAAAGAGAGAAGTAGTTCTTAAGGGGCACACACTCAAGCACTCGCCATGGCCGCCACACCAGCGATCGGCAGAGGGAGGGAGCAGGTCAAGCTCCCCACCTTCCCGTCTTTCCCCGAAATGGGTCTGACTGCATATTTTGCAAGCTGCGGCCTGAAAGTCCATCTTCAAAATTCAGAATTCGCAGCAAAATTTCTACTGAACATGGATCACTTTTGCACCATCATGAAGTCAAAAAACCACACGTCCCGCTATTTTTAAGTTAGGAACCAACAGTCTACTGATTACTGTTTATTAACTATCCAGTAGTCATCACCACATCTTCCTTTCTCATATGATTCTGGGTGGTTGTTGTTTTTTAATATCCTCACCCTTCTCTCTATACCTCAGGCCTCCTTCACAGATTCCAAAAGTTAGATATGCTTATAAGGACCCTTCCTTGGTGCTTGACTTCTCTGTTTACCTCTTCTCACAACGTGAACCATATGAGACTGCATTTTACTTTTTATTTTGAATATTTCTTTCAGTGAAATATTGGCTCTTTGAGTGAGTGACTGGTCTTTAACTGTCTTCATGATCCCCTCACCTAACTTCAGGCTTGGCTTCTAGAAGATACTCAGAAAATATGGATGGAGGAAGAAATGAGGGGGTCAAGGGAAGAAAGGAGGAAATGCAAAGTGAGAAAGGGGTCTTTCTCATGGTCTGTGCTCTGTCTGACTTTTCTATCTATCAAATTAAGGTTAAAATTATGAAAAATATTTAAGGCATATAATTTCTTAAACCTTAATAGGCTCTATTTCTTAATGAATTCTGAGCTTTAGGAAGACTTCATCTGATTTTTTTAAAGCTTGACTGTTATTAACAAACCCTTAAACTGATAGGGTATCTCTGAAAAGCAGCAGTAAACCATAATCAGACAATACCCTAGCGAGCATTAATTTTAGAAACCACATTAATTTTAGAAACCTCCCTTAAAATAAATACTATGAGCCAGTCTTTTTTTAGTAGTTTTCAAAGTCAAATTGGCTTAAACTTCAGAGGAAAAAAAATCTCTCACCACGCAAAAAATCTTTTTTTTTCTTTTTTCAGTTTTGCCAAGTGTAATTTAGATTACTTTTTCAGAATAAACCTTAGATCTAGAGTCTTACCTAATTATATAGAAAAATCTAAATAAAACCCAGTTTCCTCTGATACAGTTAACCATTTAGCAATTGCCATCTCAATCCCATATTTTTTAAGACTGATTTTATTTGCTGAAAAATTGCTCGGAGCTTCTTGGATAGAGAAAAACACATCACGGTGAAGAAAGGCATCATTTCTGGGGTGAGATAATTCACTCTTCTTTTCAAATCCTTATAACGAATATATAAATTTTGCTTTTTTAAGCTGAGCTTTTAATTAGACCAGATATGACATGTTATACTTCAATCGTTTGCTATTTGAATATTATTGCTTACTGAGGCACCTGGGTGGCTCAGTCAGTTAAGCCTCTGACTTCAGGCCAGGTTACAATCTCACGGCTTATGGGTTCGAGCCCCGCATCAGGCTCCGTGCTGACAGCTCAGAGCCTGGAGCTGCTTTGAATTCTGTGTCTTCTCTCTCTCTGCCCTTTCCCTGCTCCCACTCTGTCTCTCTTTCAAAAATAAATAAACATTAAAAGTTAAATAGTATTACTTTTTATTTAAAATTTAAAATCTTATAAATTAATATCAGAAAATACACATTATGTTATATATTATATATTAACATTAAAATTACAGACTAGACATGCATTATTCATTAGATCTGTACTTTTTAGATGTGTTAGATTTAGAGCTAATATTTTTTAAAATGGTGATAATATTTTATTAGAACTTTAGAAATTTACTATATCTACAAATAAATGCACTAGGTTTAACTAGGCTTAATTATTAACTAGGTAGATTCTTTTATGGTCCATGATATCAGCATTCTTTGATAAACCAGTGTTATCAACCATATAAAATCACTGCCCTTTTTTTCCTAGGCTTCTGAAAAACTAACTAAATATATGTCTGGGAAAGTATCCTCCCGTACTACTGAGCAGAATTAATCTTGAAGATCTTCTAATCTGAAGGAGAAAATATAAACTGTATGGCTCCAGGAACTCGAAATTATTTGAGATAAACATGCCTAGAGAATTCGTATCCAATTAATACTTTTCTTCTTTTATGGGGCACCTGGGTGGCTCAGTTGGTTAAACGACTTCTGACTTAGGCTCAAGTCATATCTCACAGTTCATGGGTTCAAGCCCTGCATTGAGCTCTGGGCTGACAGCTCAGAGCCTAGAGCCTGCTTCGGATTCTGTGTGTGTGTGTCTCTCTCTCTGCCCTAACCCCACTCAGGCTCTGTTTCTCTCTCCCTGTCAAAAATAAACAAACATTAAAAAAAATTTAATACTTTTTATTATTATTATCATTGACAAATTATGTTAGGGGCACCTGGGTGGCTCAGTTGGTTAAGCTCAGTTGTCATGATTTCAGCTTAGGTCACCATCTCATTGTCATGAGATTGGGCTCCACACTAAGCATGGAGCCTGCTTAAGGGCCTTAAGAGCCTGCATGGGTTGTTTTTTTGCTGTTGTTACTTATCAAATGCAACAGCAAACAACAGTCTACTGTTATATGTACAGTTTTGAGCGAACTTCCTGAAAAGGGGCGCTTAATCATCTGAATACCCTCTTCCCACAGTGGGTCCTCAGCAAATGGAGATAAATGGCAACAAAAGGATGGCCCTGGCTTTACAGAGAGGTCCCCCGGGCTCTGCTAGGCTCCTGTTACACGAAGGGAGAAGGAGAAGTTCTGGACCATTTAATTATGTTTCCCGGGGCAGAAACTGTGGGCGCATGGTGAGATTCAATTATATTCTTTGCTCAAGATGAAATCCAATTATAACCTCTACCCAATGGTGAAATCCCCATCCGTTTTCTTTTGCTTCATTTGGGATACAAAGAGACAAGTTTTTCTATAATCTATTTACAGAGGCATACACATTTAAAAAATTAAAAATAAAGGATCTCAAGTAAGATTTGCATTTGTTAGTCATTCTCCTTCTGGGCAGGCATTCAGGTCTTTCTTACCTTGAAAAGTGCTTAGCCACTTAGGCTGACATTATTCACATTAATGGTCACAATCCACTGAAATCCCCTGCCCAATGGTGAAATCCTATCAAAGTTTTCTTTTGCTTCATTTAGGATACAAAGAGATAAATTTCTCCATAATCTATTTATAGGGGTATACACTTGTTTAAAAGAAATAAAAGAGGATTGCTCTGAGAAGGAAAAAGTATCACCGTGTAGTATCACGTGTGTCTTGGATATCATTAGAGAAGTCTTCTAACGATCCGTTATAACACAAGGACTCTTGCCTTACAGTTCCGTTAGAGGAAAGATATTTAGAACATGTTGGGTTCTCCAAGCCAACTTTTTAAAAAGGAATATACGAAAATATCTGTCAGATGACACTTACCCAACTGTGTCTAATCTAAGTCACGTTTCTTACGATATTTTGTCTATTTGCTTTTCAATAATCCTTAAGCAAACAATATGCTTTATGGACAATAAAAACTTTCTGTTGAGAAATTTGATATAGAAAAAATTCTAAAATCATGACTGAAATATGGGCCCATCCCTTTATGTTTATCAAAGGTAGAAAATACTAAGGAAACCACTATAAACAGTGAACACTTTCCACAAGGTTGCAGAATGTTATGGGCTGAATAATGCTCCCCAAGAATTTCTATAACCTCAGAATCCATGAATATGTTATCTTATATGGGAAAAGAAACTTTGCATGTATAATTAAGTTAAAGATCGTGAAATGGGATAGTGTCCAGGATTATCCACGTGGACCCAATATGTCTAAGTGTCCTTGTGAGAGGGACCCAAGAGGCCACGAGCAGCGAGAATATGTAGGGACAAAACAAAATCAGAAAGGGTAAAGGTGGTATATTGCTGGCTTACAAGTAGGAGGAAGGGGCCATGAGCCAAGGAACATAGGTGACCTCTAGAAACCCAAAATGCAAAGGAAAAAGTGTTCTCTAGAGCCTCCGTGGAGAACAGCCCTGCAGACCTACTTAAGCTTCTGATTCTAGAACTATAAAAGAGCACATCTGTATTCTTTTAAGCCTCTAAGTCATGGTAATTTGTTAGAGAATAAATAAGAAAAAAATACACAGAATATAAGATCAATACAAAAAATCAGTTATATTCCTATCCACCAACAATGAACAATGAGAAAATGAATTTAAGAAGACAATTCCATTTTCGCTAGCAACAGAAGAATAAAGTGCTGTTATAATAAGTTCAAAACATATGCTCTGAGAACTAAAAAATGTTGTTGACAGAATTAAAGAACTCCCTGAATGGAAAGAACCTCAGGTTCATGGATCACAAGCCTTACTATTGTTAACGTGGTAACATTCCCCAAACTGATCAATGCAATGAGGTGGCGAATTTCCAGAAATTGACAAGCTGATTCTTAATACCTATGTAAGAATGGAAGGCACATAAACCAGCAAAAAACAACATCAGAAAAGAATGAGGTTGGAGTACTCATACTTACTAATTTCAAAATTTACAACAAAGGTAGTACCGTAATCAAGATAATCTGATACTGACGAAGGACAGATATCTAGACAATGAAAAAGATTCTAGAAATTAACCATCACATTTACGGTCAAGTTGATTTTTTGATAAGGGTAGCTAGACAGTTCAATGAGAAAAAAAATAAATGCTGAAAGAACTAGGTATTCATATGCAAAATAATGATGGAATCTTCTTTCTCACGCCATACATAAATTTTAAACAAATATGGGACCATAGGCTTAAATATAAAATCTAAAACTATCAAGCACTTCGAAGAAAATATAGGAGTAGATCTTTGTTAAGCAAAGCCTTCTTAGATACGATACCAAAGTAAAAGTGAGAAATGAAAATCGATAAATTTTCAAATTTAAAACTTCTGTGCTTCAAAAGATACCATGAAGAAAATGAAAAGGACTCAAAGAATGGGTAAAACATATTTGCAAATCTGCTAAGGGACATTTTATTACAATATATAAAGAACACTTACAACTCAATAATAATAATAAAAAATAATTAATGAGCCAATCGTCTAAAAAGACCTCTCTTTTACACAAATTAGAATACCTATTCTTCAGGTTTAAGGTCATGCAAAAGATTTTAAGAGTATAATGAGAGTCAGCTCATACCTGCAGATTATAAGGTTGGGTATGCCACATAAATACCTTGTGGTATTTGGCCATGTCTGCTTGTTGTAGGTTAGAGTCTAGAATTAGAAGTGATATTGTTGGATGAGTGTGTAGCCTCGCCTACTATCAGTGCATAAAGGAAAACTCAATGAACCCCAAAGAAATCAGTAACATTGCCAATAAGTCTATAGCAATACACTTAGGTTATGGAATTTTTAAGGATTCTAAGAGCTTTCCTTATTTTAGTTCCTGAATCCTATTTTATTCCTTGTTAAATACTGAATCTCATATGGAGAGTAAAGTTTCTGAGTATTCAGGATTTTTAAAGCTCTTTAACGACAATCCCAGTAGAACAATTGCTCCTGTCACTTTAAGGATGGGTTGCAATTCTAAAGTCGGGGAACACAAAATTAATATTTTTTGTTACTGTCAGAACTGCAAATGCCCAGCCAGGGAAAGTTTTAATTCATTCTAAAAAATAAGTGAACACTGAACCAAACCTATTTAAGACCTGCTGAGTGGGTAGTTGTCACTTGGAGGTGTTCAAACGGTCGCCGAAACTTAGGCTCTTGTCCATTTTCCACTGGTCCATATTATACTGGTGACAGATGAGATGTGTAATGGTAACAAATCTTCACTATCATTGTTCATTAAATACATTAAGAAATATGTCCTTTCAGTGGTGGTCAAGTTCATGCACAAAAGAAATTGTTAAGATTCCACTTGAGGTTGTCTAGAGCCACCAAGCAATTATTGTGAAAAGCTCCCGAATTCACTAATTATGCTGTGAACTTTACTAAATACATGGCATTTGGGGTATCATGGGGCTAGGATGTTATTGGGCACTACCCTCCACTGTAACGGTCCTTTAGCTTTGATTCTCTCTCTCTCTCTCTTTGATATAAAATTCTGTATTTAAAATTACTACCTACTTAGAAAGCACTAGAGTATCTCCATGTTTTTTAACTTCTTGGTCTTCTTAATTGGGGTTCTTGGTGAGCTCAATGATTTTTTTTATTTCCAAAAACGCTCTAAATCTTAGACTCATCCATTAGCATGCCTACCATGAGTGTATATATTAATTCTCCTATCTTTAACTAATTGACAAGCTCTGTTGAGCAAAATGAGTTAATGCCAAGTGTCAGATTTGAGCCTTTAGAATGAAGTGAGTTGATATTTTTCTGTTTCAGTCTTAAAATATAGTTCATCTAGAATTAGATGAATTTAGATTAATCTAGATTTTCCGGGAAGAAGGGGTCTAATAAATCTGGGATGTAGATAGTTCCTGGGCAGAGGCTAAGCAACCATGAGTTTCCCTTTCTTCTGGTAATGGAAGAATAACAGGATTAAATGTACTACAACAGTATATGGAAGTATGTGAGGAAGAAAGTAGAATTTCACAGGAGATAAGCCTAAGAAATATTGCAAGTTATCTGCAACGAAATTTGCATAGCATGAGGGACCAGTAAGTATGAGACTTTAAAACCAAGGACCACGTGGCCAGAAGCTGCACTGGCTTAGCTTAAGTTTAGCTTAAGCTTATGCTTAAGCAAGGTAGGTGGGTTTTTGCTGCTGAGTCAAGAAGGCTGTCGAAAGCTACTAGTCTCATATGTTTCCCATAAAGCTAAACCCATCGCACCAAGGACTTGTCCAGACTCCCCAACATGAATAGCTAGAAAACCTTATGTTAATTAGGCAGGGGAAGGTAGGGGAAAGGGTTGTCGAAGAACTAATTTTAAACTGCAAAATACTTGCCAATGTTTAGTGTTCAAATAAAGAGTCGGTTAGTGAAGTCTTGGTTGAGCAACAGAGAGGTGTGGCAATTTCAAAAAGCACTAGGAATCCTCCTTTTGCAGTAGTTAGGGAGACCCGAGGATCTTTTCAAATGTCCCTTAATTACTGGCCTAATCGAAGTTTAAGAAGGTTAAAAAGGTAAGTTAGGAAAAAAGGATTTATATACTGTATCTTCTTTAGATACATCTATTTGAAGGAATGCACTTGGTTGGTAACTCTTCTTTGAAAACTTTATGCCTTTAAAGATTGTTCTTGAGGGGGGCGCCTGGATGGCTCAGTCAGTTAAGTGTCCAACTTCGGCTCAAGTCATGATCTCACAGATAATGAGTTTGAGCCCCGCATTAGGCTCTGTGCTGACACCTCGGAGCCTGGAGCCTGCTTCAGATTCTGTGTCTCCCTCTCTCTCTATCCTTTCCCTGCTCATGTTCTGTCTCTCTCTCTCAAAAATAAATAAACATTAAAAAAAGTTTTTTTTTTAATGATGGTTCTTGGAAGGGCACTTAGGTGGCTCAGTCTGTAAAGCATCCAACTCTTGATTTCAGGGTCATGAGATTAAGTTCTGTGTCAAGCATCAGATTAGGCTCCATGTTGAGCACGGAGTCTGCTTAAGATTCTCTCTCTCCCTCTCCTTCTGTCCCCCTCCCCCACACTCATGCATGCTCTCTCAACAACAACAACGAAAAAACCTTTTTGAAATCAGTCTTTTTTTTTTTTAATGTTTATTTATTTTTGAGGGAGAGAGAGAGAGTGCTATCAGCACAGAGCCTGACGTGGGGCTCACACTCACAAACCTTGAGATCATGACCTGAGCTGATGTCAGACATTTAACCAAACAACCCAGGTGCCCCTGGAAGTTATCTTTTCTTTGGAACATAGCAGAAGATATGTACTGGTCAAGAGGAGAATTACAGGAAAATGTAAGCTTCTTTAGATTCTGGTTAAGGACTACTTAGAAGTAGGAGAGTGTTTGAGTAACCTCTGAGACCTAATGTCCAGGTATATTGTTGACCTTCTAATGAAAATGTAAGAAAGTGTCTAGGACAGTTAGGAATGCAGAACAGAAATCTACAACTGGAAAATACACAGCCCCAAGTGGGACCAAAATGTCAACTTGTACTTAAGTTTGGATCCATAAGCATATGAGAAACAGCCATGCACTTATGACCCTGAGGACATAAAAATTGTACACCTTCTCATATGCACTTTAATGATTAGGAGATGAAGAGTCTTACAAGGATTGGTACAGGCTATGAGATCCTTTCTACTGCTAAGCTTTTGACTTCTGATTTTAGACTTGCTTTGGCTTCTGATTTTAATGGATGTTGTAAAAGCTTGGTTATGAGAAGGTTGGATGGAATAATCTGAGCTCGATGGGTTTATTACATCCATATTTGTACATAAGGAGTACGGCACCTCTAGGAAATCCTCAGATTTACTTGGTATAGATGCAAAGAGACTGGTAAGTCAACATGCAAATTTGGTGTCACCTACTTAAGAAAAGAGACCTCAGGGATTCCAGGGAAGGACTTGAAAGGGGAGCTTTTAATGGGGCAATATCATTTGCACGTAGATCACTTCCTATTAAGTTAGTAGGAGGAGAAGAGTGTCTCTCAGCTAAACGTCCAAGGATGGGGATTGTTGACTGTGACATGAATGGCAGTTGAAGGTTATTAGGAATTCGCTCCTTCATTGCTTGTTGTCACCAAAACACAGCTTCTGTAACAGTGGTGGGGTTTAAGGTTAATTTAGAGAAATTTCTCTTTTGAGTTTAAGGATAAAGTGGGATACTGTGTATTTGATTTCTTTTTTTTTTTTTAACGTTTATTTTAGAGAAAGAGAGAGACAGAACATGAGTGGGGGAGGAGCTGAGAGAGAGAGAGGGAGACACAGAATCCGAAGCAGGCTCAAGGCTCTGAGCCATCAGCACAGAGCCCAACGCGGGGCTCGAACTCACGAACCGTGAGGTCATAACTGGAGCCAAAGCCAGACACTCAACCGACTGAGCCACCCAGGCACCCCTTGATTTCTTACCAGGTTGTTGGCTCCTGACTCCACAAAAAGACCACCACTATTGTCTGTTAATCAAGCAATGTTGAGTTCGTTCAACTTACTGCAATGGAGACAATAGTAGTTTCATCAAAAAGAGGGGTAAGAGATTGGGAAAGAAATTCATAAAGTCTTGGCAATCGGATTCAGATGAAGGCAGATATTTCCAGGTGGGTGTCTTGATCCTCTTGGCCTGCTGTAACAAATCCATAGACTCAGTGGCTGAAACAACAATTTATTGCTCATAGTTTTGGAGGCTGGACATCCAGGAGCAGCGTACCTATGTTGTCCAGTTTTGGAGAGAGCCCATTGTGGGTTGCAGACTACTGACTTCTCCTTGCAGAGAGCAGAGAGGGGAAGCAAGCTCTCTCCTGACCTCTAAGGGCACTAATCCCAGCATGAGATTGGGATTGGCTACTCTCCTGGCCTAATTACATCCCAAAGGCCCCACCTCCTAACACTATCTCATTGGGGGTTAGGCTTTCAACATATGAATTGGGGCAGAGGGGCAGGGTGGGGAGGTGGTTAGATACAAGCATGCAGTCTCTAGTAGCAGGGAAATGATTAGGGCTGAGAAAGATTTGTGACGCAACAGTTTGGTCTTGATGGGTATAACAAAGGAAGGCAAAAGCTACAGACACCAAGCGTCGGGGCTGAGACTCAGCAGCAACGCTGAGCACAGGCAAAGTCTACGCCCCCACGTCTCCTGGAGGGAATAAGAAAGTAGAAATGCTGGAAAGGGCTGAGCTTCCAAGCAATGAAGCATGATGCTCAGAGCACTGAGATTTGGGGTAAGTCTATACGGCAACATGTTTGTATTCATGGGTGGGCGAGGCTGGACAACTGAGTTACCTACACTTTTGCATTTACTCATTCTTGAGATATGGGCCACTTCTGTGTTCTTGGGATGCTGGCAGCATGTTCCCCCATGTCCGTAAATAAAGAAAGGTTCTGCAAGTCTGAATGTCTTGTTTTGCTTGCTAATAAGTTCCTACAGAGTTTGTGAAAATGGGATAACTATAAATAAATTTCTTATGTTGGTATTACAAAAATTGATCAAAATACTGTATATTTCATGGCTAGTATGTAAATTCAGTAGGAAGTCTGGTCCTGGCTGCGTGTGTATATACATATCTTTTCCAGAAAAGTGAATTAGGATCAGCACTTAAAATAATCACTTTATTTTCATCAAGGTTATGATGCCTTTTAAAAGGACTAGATTATACACTTACACGATTTATTTTAATAAACTTTTCAATAATTGACAACTACATTTTTTTCAAAAAAATAAGTATACTAACCTGAAATACATGGACATATTTTCAACTTTGTGTAAAGTCCGTTTGGCCTCTCTAGCATGATTTAATGTTAATACTTTAATACTTTACTACTGAATTCTCCAACATCGTTCATTACCGAGACTACTTTCTTGCGCCCAAAGATTATCTTGTGTGGGGAAATAGGTTTAGAAATTCCTTATATTTACATAAATGGGTTAGAAAAAAACTTAGGGTGGGAAGCCGCCACAAAGGGGCAGAAGCGCCTGAGGTTAGTTAGCGAGATGTTGTAATGGGATCACGAGTAACGTGTTATGTCACCTGCGGGAAACGACTTTCAGTCTGGCACCAATATACTAGTGTGCTTTGATCACAAACTCCAATTTCCCCCCAGACTCTTTGCTCCTTTACACACACAAGTTAATGATTACTATCTGGTTGTTTTCTTCACATTCACCACGTGTGCAGGAGCTTGAGAGCTCAGTGAATACGGGGATGAAATCCCTGTTTGGGCTCTTGTCTCTTCCCAGATATTAGCCTCTCTTGTATTCAATTCTGCACCCACTCTCTTGCTGGACAAGAGAGAACTGCAGACTCACACAGTCTGCAACGGTCTTATACCAAAGAGTTGGAATAATGTACCGATAAAGAACAGTGGCTCCAGACTCAGAATGTCTATGAAATCTCAGCTCCTTCCTGTATCCCTTGCTTAACCTCACAGAATTTGTGGGAAGATTAGATGAGATAATATTGTAAATTGCCTGACATGTAGTAAATGCTCAATAAATTTTAGCTGCTAATATCATGAAGAAGGATAAGGATGAAAAATGAGGACGAGAAAGTCATTGATTAGTGACGAGTGTCTTCAAGTGATCTGACAGTCAGTGGATGAAGGAGGCAGGAAACCAGGACGCTGATTCTCAGCGTCCCTTGCTCTGTGCTGACAGGCATATACACCTGCAGAGGTGGCATTAGATATGAGCTATCCGGCTCTGGCAGGTAATTGTTACTCTACTCTCCAGTGCATCTTCAGGCAACTAAGCATGTGTCTAAATGCCCTCGGGGCCAATCCATCTGCTGAACTCGTAATTACTGACAGACGGCATTCTCGCACTGCCCATAACGTCCGTAACATCACATATTTTATCCACTGCGTTTCAGTTCATTTCTTTATATGATACTTGGGGGTGGAGGAATAAGGGTAAGAATAGCTTGGAGATATGCAGATGAATTTAAACTTGTCTATCTCAGTCTCTGAATTTCTTAAAATACGACCTATCAACCATATTCAATCAGAAAAACCATAATAAGGTTAAACCATAAGGCATAAACTTTGAGCTGTTTCTGTAAATCACAGTCCTCAACTTCATCCCCGCTTCTAACCAGACACTCACGAATTCCGGCACTCGCAGTGCTTGGGAGCACACGTTTTCCCATATCTTGGCCTCTATTTCTTAGGTATAAAGTAATGCATTGTTAGTTACTAAGATGCCCTCACTTTCTGGGTCAGCTGGGTGGCTCAGTCAGCTAAGCATCCGACTTCAGTTCAGGTCATAATCTCAGAGCTTGTGAGTTCAAGCCCCCCATCGGGCTCTGTGCTGACAGCTCAGAACTTGGAGCCTGCTTTGGATTCTGTGTCTCCATCTCGCTCTCTGCATCTTCCCAGCTCATTCTCTGTCTTTCTCTCTCACTCTTTGCTCCTCTCCCAAAAATTAAAAATAAAAACATTTAAAAATTAAAAAAAAAAAAAGATTCCCTCCCTTTCCAAAACCTTAGGATTTAATGGGATACATTCATAAAGTTGAAGACTCAAGTTGAAACAGTTTGTGACAGTAAAACAGATACAAAGGTAAGCGGTTCACCCAGAATTCGGCGCTGTGTCTGGTGGCCTCAGGTGCTCTGTAACCCAGTGAGAGAACCAAACTCCACAACAAGCTGTATTTTCTGTCACTTCACATTTGTTACCTGTATAGGCAGACGCGTCTGCATACATTGTGTCTGTCAACTGTATTTTTATTAGCGTTATACAAATATGTAACTAAAGTGTCACTCAGGTTTGCTTCGTATGATACAGTTATTATGGAAAAGGTTTATATAGTTGCCATCTGTGTTCAAAGATAACATAACTTATTCCCGATGATTCTGTAAAACAATGCACATGACACCCAAGGACAGTCACCACTCTCTCTTGTGCGCCATCGGGCATCTGCAAAATCTCTGTAATGACAACAGGCACCGGGAGCAACCAAAGCCACTGAAGCAGAAAAGAACTTAATTAGCCCATCCTATTATCTCAGAACCTCTGAAAAAAAGCTTGTATGTGATCTCTCCTGATGTGCAAATCATGTTTTTCTTTTTTAATTAAAGCATCATTTAAAGAAACATACACACACGTACACACGCATTATTTGACTCCCAAGAGCAAATCTGGAAGAAGCAGCCAGTGCTTGCCTCCAGCAGGCCGCCATATTGCAGGGGCAGCAGGGCCCGCAGGCTTCCCTCTCTGGCGGTAAATACCACCCTCACCCCCACTGGGAAAATGACCCAGCCAGCAGGAACAGAATCATGCTCACTCAGCACCACTCCATCCCATCCAATTCTGTCATCTCTTTCTGCCTTCTTACCACCACTGGGGAGGCCTGGGTTGTCCTTCAAAAATTTCTTTCCTTACTTTGACCTCTAACAAAGAGGTCCTTCGAATCCTCTCAAACTTAGATGTCAAACATAAATGTGGGAGCGCCCAGTGTAAGTATTTGCCAGAAGATAAGCACGTGTCGGGTAATTAGAATGCCAGCAATTCTATGTATTGTCCAGTTTTTTCTATCCTTCTGCTGCTTCACTAATACGATTTATTAAGTATTTCACAAGCCCAATGTGTTGATCTCTTAAAATCTGCTGCCTTTGGGCTATCCACAATGTTTTGGGAAACTTGCCATTTAAATTTCTAAAGGGGAGGTTCAGCATCAGGCTCTTGACTCGGGCTCAGGTCCTAATGTCACAGTTGGTGAGATCAAACCCCACAATAGGGCTTCGTGCCCATGAAGCCTGCTTGGGATTCTCCCTCTCTCTCTCTCTCTCTCTCTCCCCTCCCAGCCCCTCCCCGAAAAATAAATAAATAAGCATTAAAAATAAATTTCTAAGTGAAATGTTATCTCTTCACATAGGAATGACAGTTCCCCCACTGTCTTCAGCTACTGAATCTCCCCACTAAAAGAACTGGGCATGCGATGTTTGTGAATTGAACATATGGTTACTCTTTACACAAAAGAAAACCCAGTCAAATAAATGAGGTATTGATGTCTGAAACATAGCCCCTTTTGTATTTATGTTTTGGAAATGTCACAAGAAAGAATTCACCCAGAAAGCTAGTGTAAAATCTCAGGCATTTGGGCTATGCCACATTTGGGTTAGTCGTTTTAAGAGTGAAATTGAGAGTCCATTTATTCAAAAATATTCTCTAGCTCCCCTTGTCTCTCAACTATATAATATGCCAAGTGCTAAGTCCGAGGTGGGTAGGTACTTCCTGTAAGGTTTTAAAGCCCACTAAATATGAACCACTGATACCACACCACTGGGGACAGACAAGTAATCAACTAAAACACACATAGTATATACTTGGCAGAAGAAAGCATCTAGACACCTAACCCAGAATGAGCAAGAAGGTTGGACAAGGAAGGCTTCCTGAGGGAGATGACATGATGACACGTCTATTGATTCTTAAAGGAGAAGTAGGAGTAAGATAGGAAAAGAAGTTACACAAAACCGTGCATCAAGGAAAATATCAGAGACCATGTTTTGAAACTAAGTCAGAAGGGGAGCCTGGGTGGTGGTTGCAAACTAAGCCACTGAGATTTCTCTTCAGGACAGGGAGGAGATTACAAGATGGCATAGCACCGGGACACCTGGGCGGCTCAGTTGGTTAAGAGTCCATTTTCAGGTCGGGTCATGATGTCACCATTCCCAGGTTCCCAGTAAGTGTGGATGAGTGCTTGGTTATTTCCTTTATAGAGATTTTATTCATGATTGCCACAACTTGGAAGCAGCCAGGATATCCTTCAGTGGGCATAAGTAAGTTGGCACATCCAGATAATGGAATATTATTCAATACTAAAAAGAAATGAGCGATCGAGCCATAAATAACTTGGAGGGAATATAAATGCATAGTAAGAAGTGGAAGAAGCCAATCCGAAAAAAAATTGCATACTCTATTATTCCACCTATATGACATTCCAGAAAAGGCAAAAATATGGAGACAGGAAAAAAATCAAGGTTTCCAGGGGTCGTGAGAGAAGGAGGAATGAGTGGATGGAGCAGAATGGATTTGGGGGGGGTCAGTGAAAATACCCTAGATGATACCCTAATTGTGGATACGTGTGATTTGTCCAAACCCGTGGAGGACACAGCACCAAGAGTGAACCCTAATGCAAACCCAGGACTGTTGGAGGTGCTGGTGTGTCATTGCAGTTTTATTCAATCGTAACAAATTAAACCACTCTCGTGGAGGACATCGAGGGTGGGAGAGGTATCATATGTGGGGGCAGGGAGCATATGAGAAATCTCTCGGTTTTTCTGTGAGCATGAAACTTCCCTAAAAAATAAAGTCTTTGAAAGAATTAAATGTTATCAGATCAACGATCTCCTTGAGTTTTCAATGCATTTCAACAAATATATATAAAGTAATCTCTTATGCCCCATCGTCATTATAAAATTTCTCACATGTGTGATAAATGGACTTTTCATTGTAATACCCCCAACAAAATATAAACTCAAGACATAAAATAGAGGTTAGAGCAAAACAATAAAATGTTGAGTATTGGGGCCATCTGGAATATGAGCTAAGTGTTAACAGATTCCTTAAATCTTTTCTCTCTAGGGTATGAATGTTCTCTATGGATGTTTATTTTCTGCTTTCTCTTTTTCAACTTTCAGGCCACTAGGGAGGCATTTCCCAAAGGCCAGATTGATTCTGAGGACAACTTACATATAACCTTCTTAAACCAATAAAATAATCAAATTATATTTGGAGGATCACAATGAGATTCTATTATTCTACGAGTCACCATGTGTGGTAAGAATACACAATCGCTCTGCCAGGGCTGCTTTCTTTTTTTTTTTTTTTTCAAGTTTTCTTCTATATTTTTCCAAGTTCTTATTTAAAGTCTAGCTAGTTAACATACAGCACAATAGTAGTTTCAGTTATAGAATTTAGTCATTCATCCCTTACATAGAACACCTGGTACTCACCACAACAATACCCTCCTTAATACTCATCACCTGTTTAACCCATACCACCACCCGCCCACCCCCGATTATTACTCTTCCAGTAACTATCGGTTTGTTTTCTGCAGTTAGGACTCTATTTCTTAGTTTGCTTATCTCCCCCCCAATATGTTCATTTGCTTTGTTTTCCCTTAAATTCCACATAGAAGTCAAATCATACGGTATTTGTGTTCCTCTGACTTATATTTGCTTAGCATGACACTCTCCAGCTCAATCCACATCATTGCAAATGGCAAAATTTCATTCTTTTTGTGGCTGACATCGCTTCATTTTTTTAATTTAAATTCATGTCGGTTAACAGAGTTAACATAAGGTATAGTGTAGTTTGACCTCCCTTGGTATTTGGATGCTTTTTATTTCTTTTTTTGTCCGATTGCTGAGGCTGAGATTTCCAGTACTCTGTTCAACAGCAGTGGTGAGAGTGGACATCCCTGTCATGTTCCTTAGGGGGAAAGCTCTCAGTTTTTCCCCATTAAGGTCGATATTAGCTGTGGATTTTTGGTATTCGGTCTTTATGATGTTGAGGTATGTTCCTTCTATCCCTTCTTTCTTGTTGGTATTTTGTGAAATGCTTTTTCTCCATCTATTAAAAGGATCATATGGTTCTTATTCTTTCTTTTATTCATGTGATGTATCACATTGTTTGATTTGCAAATATTGAACCACCCTGGCAGCTCAGGAATAAATCCCACCTGATCGTTGTGAATGATTCTTTTAATGTACTGTTGGATTCAATTTGCTAGTATTGCATTGAGAATTTTTATATCCATGTTCATCAGGGATATTGGCTATATTTCTCTTTTTTAGTTGGGTCTTGGTCTGGCTTTGGTATCAGAGAAATCCTGGAGTCATAGAACGAATTTGGAAGTTTTTCTTCCATTTGTATTTTTTGGAATAGTTTGAGAAGAATACATATCAACCTTTCTTCAAATGTTTGGTAGAATTCTCCTGTTAAGGCATCTGGCCCTGGACTTTTTGGTTGGGAGAATTTTGATTACTGATTCAATTTCTTGGCTAGTTATCAGTCTGTTCAAGCTTTCCATTTCTTCCTGTTTATGTTTTCAGGAATTTAACCATTTTTTCCAGGCTGCCCAATTTGTTGGCATATAGTTTTTCAAAATATTCTCTTATAATTGTTTGTATTTCTGTGGTGTTGATTGTTATTTCTCCTCTCTCATTTGTGATTTTATTTACTTGGTCCTTTCTCTTATCATTTTTTTTAATGTTTATTTATTTTTGAGAAATTGAGAGAGAGAGAGGAAGGGTGAGAGGCACAGAGAGAGAGAGAGGGAGAGGGAGAATCACAAGCAGGCTCCACACCAACAATGCAAAGCCTGACACAGGGCTCAAAAATCACAGACTGTGAGATCATGACCTGACCCAAAATCAGGAGTCAGACACTTAACTGAATGAGCCACCTAGGCCCCCTCTCTTTTCTTTTTGATAAGTCTAGATAGAGGGTTATCAATTTTATTTATTTTTTTCAGATAACCAGTTCCTGATTTAATTGATCTCTTCTGTCGTTTTTTTTTTCTGTATCATTTATTTCTGCTCTAATCTTTATTATTTTCCTTCTACAGCTGGTTGTTGGCCTCATTTGTTGTTCTTTTTCTAGCTTCTTTAGGTGTAAGTGTAGGTCATTTATTTGAGATTTTCCTGCTTCTTGAGATAGATCTGTATTGCTATATACTTCCCTCTTGGGACCACTTTTGCTGCATCCCAAAGGTTTTAGACCATTGTTTTTTCATTTTCATTTGTATTCATGTATGTTTTTATTTCTTTTTTGATTTCCTGATTGAACCATTCATTTCTTAGTAGCATGTTATTTAACCTCCATGTAATTGTGGTCTTTCCAAATTTTCTCTTGTGGTTGGCTGCAAGTCTCATAGCATTGTGATCAGAAAATACGCATGGTATGATCTCAACCTTTTTGTACTTGCTGAGGCCTGATTTGTGACCCAGTATGTGATCTGTTTTGGGGAATGTTCCATGTGCATTCAAAAAGAATGTGTATTCTGCTGCTTTTGGATGAAATGTTTTGAATATATCTGTTAAGTCCATCCGGTCCGGTGTGTCTTTCAAAGCCATTGTTTCTTTGTTAACTTTCTGCTTAGATGATCTGTCCATTGCTGTAAGTGGGGTGTGAAACTCCCCTGCTGTTATTGTGTTATTATCAGTGAGTTATTTTATGTTTGTTGTTGTTTTATGTATGTGGGTACTCCAATGTTGTGGACATAAATATTTATCATTGTTAGATCTTCTTGATGGATAGTCCCCTTTATTGTGAGATAGTGCCCTTCTTCATGTCTTCTTACAGTCTTCTGCTTAAAATCTAGTTTGTCTGATATAACTGTGGCTACTCTGGCTTTCTTTAGATGTCCAACTGCATGATAATGTTTTTCCATCCACCCACTTTCAATCTGCAGGTGTCTTTAGATCTAAAATGAGTCTCTTAGTGGCAGCATGTAGATGGGTCTTGATTTTTTATCCATTCTGACACCATATGTCTTTTGATTGGAGTATTTAGTCCATTCGCATTCAGAGTAATTGAGTAGATATGTATTCGGTGCCATTTTTTACTTGTTTTGTTATTGTTTCTGGAGATTTTCTCCATTCCTTTCTAGTGTCTGTCACTTTTGCTCTTTCCTTTCCACACAAAGCATCCCCTTTAATAGTTCTTGCAGGGCTGGTTTTTGTTTGTCTGGGAAACCATTTATCTCTCTTCTATTCTGAATGAGAGCCTTGCTGGATAGAGTATTCTTGGCTGCAGACTTTCCCCATTCAGCATGTTGAATATATCCTGCCATTCCTTTCTGGCCTGGCAAGTTGTCTGTGGAGAGGTTTGCTGCTAGCCTTATGAATCTTCACTTGTAATTTAGGGACTTCTTTTTCTTGGTGTTTTTAGGATTTTTTTTTCTTTTTCACTATATTTTGCAAATTTAACTACATTATGTCTTGGTGTTGGCCTGCTTTGATTGATTTTGATGGGAGTTCTCTATGCTTCCTGGATCTGGATGTCTGTTTCCTTCCCCAGATTTTGGAAGATTTTAGCTATAATTTCCTCAAATAAATTTTCTGCCCCTTTTTCTCTCTCTCCTTCTTCTGAGACTCCTATGATACGAATGTTATTATGTTTGGTGGAGTCACTGAGTTACCTAGGTCTACTCTTGTGTTCCATAATTATTCTTTCCCTCTTTTGTTCAACTTCATTATTTTCCATAATTCTATCCTCGATATCACTTATTCATTCCTCTGCTTCTTCCATCCTTATGATCATTATATCCTGCCTGTTCGGAATCTTGTTATTATATGTTTTCATTTCTGACTGTTTTTAAATCTTTTATCTCTGTGGTAAGGACCTCCCTGAAGTCTTCCTTTTTTTTTTTTTTCCTCAAGCCCAGCAAGTATCCTTATGATTGTTGCTTTAAGTCTTGGATCAGGCACACTACTTATATCTGTTTTGATTAGATCTCTGGCCATGGCCTTAGCTTATTCTTTCTTTGGGGATGAATTCCTCTGTCTTTGTCTTTTGTCTAGGTCTCTGTCTTCTTCTCTGTGTTCAAAAAGCCTGTTATGTTTCCTTCCTGCTCCTTAGAGTGATAACTTGCTGAGGAAGAGGTCATATAATGTCTAGGGCTTGGTGTGTCAGGGACTGTCTCTGGTGTGTACTGTGTGTGCTCTCTTGCTGTGTTTTCACTGTTCTATCATTCAGGTGAGTCATCTGCAGAGGCTCTCCTTGCCTACAGTGTGCAGTGTTTGTACCTTGGCCAGAGTGTGGTGAGTTTTAACTAGGTATGCTCTGAACTACTTGTTAAAAGAGACCTAATGTCACTTCCTCTAGAACTGAAGCCTTGCAGAACTCTGTAGTCAGTAGACATGGTCCATTCGATGGAGGGGGTTTGTGCTGGTCTTCTGGAAGAGGAGCCCACTGCACTGGTTCTCAGAACACTGGTAAAGAAGGACCTGGAGAACTCAGGGTGGGGGCAGAGGATGGTGGGGCTTTGGTAAGCAGGTTAGGCCACCACTGTTGGCACTCTATTGAAGTAAGTTTATTCTGAGGGGCAGTTGAGGAAAATGGTGCCAGCCTGCTCCTTTTTCTCCGTAGAGGGGAGCCCATGCTTGCTTCTCTCAGGAAGCACTTCCAAAGGAGAGAATAATTTCTCCTCAGGTGTCACAGGCATTTTTCAGATTGCTCATTTCACACCGTCTGTCTCTGGGTCGCTTGTCTGTCTGGATTAGCACAGCATCCTTTGGGTTCTATCCAAGAGAAGCCTGCCGACTTTTAAAACTGCAAGCCCTAGGTGTATTCTGCGGTGGGGACCTGTGCTGGACTTCTAGGGGAGGGTCTTGCCATGCTGGGACAGACGAGGTTTGAATGAGAAGGGCAGTTGCACCAGAGTGCAGGAGCAAGGGTTTTGAGCAAGCAGGCTGCAGTGATGTCCTGGTTAGCTGTTCTCAGCAGGTGTCTCTACGCCTATGCTGAGGGACGGGGGAGCATAATGGCCCCTGCAGGTCCTTTTGTCCCCAGAGAAGCAATGCCACCTCTCATAGAGCCACTTCAAAATGAACAAATGGTCTCTCCACATGGGCCTTAGGCCATCCTCGGATGGCACCGGCCGCCCCAGGGTTGTTCACCTGCCTGCTCCTTAGGAGTAAGGAGGCATCCTCAGGTCTCTATCCCAGCCAAGCCCGCACACCTTTAAGCCTCCAGTCTTTGAATCCTGCTGGTTGCATAAACTCATGAAAATTGGCCCCTCTTGTTTTTCCAGTCAATGGCTTTGGGGAAGTATTCTTATGCTCCTCTCTCTCTCTCTCTCTCTCTCTCTCCTCTGTCTGTGACCAGGGCTCCATCCCCTCTACAGCACCCATGATCCATTTCTCCCCCGCAAACACCATCTCTGTACTTCCTACCTTCCTTGATGAGGCCTCTTCTCTCTCTCTAGTTGTGCAGTTTTCCCTGTCATACTCGGGTCGGTTTTATGAGTGTCCGGAATGATTTGATAATTATCTAGCTGTGCTCTTGGGACTAGACGAACAGAGGGTCCCCCTACAATGCTGATATCCTCCTCCAACGGCTGCTTTCTGATTCTCAGAGGATTCGGCCTATTCAGGTATTTTTTATGACCCACTCCAACGGGCAGAAGGAGAAAAATTTCTTCTTCGAAGACAGATAAGGCAAAATTCATACGTAAGAAATCTTGGCAGCATCGCCTGTGGCACAGGCAGCTCAGCCCAGGCAGGGCTTTGGGAGAAGATCACCCTGCGAAGCAGCAGAAAGTCTCAGATGGAAAGAGCAATGGTACATAGGCTGCCAATGAATAGTGGCACAAAATCACCAAGCGCGCTGGATTTGACTTCACTACGATGCCCTATGCCCAGACCTTAATGTTGCTCGCCACTAGCCAGCTAATTCATCCTCCAAAGTTGGGTATCTTAGTGAAACCAATTGTCCTTTTAGAAAAGAAGCCACGCAAAGCCCTGGAGGAGGAAACAAACAAAACACCTCGCTCTTCTACCATGATGCTACTAGAACGATATCTATATTTTAATTTTGTTTAATGTTAAAAATCGAGTTTCAGAAAGCCCTTGCTGTCCCTGTGCTCTGAGAGAGTAGCAGATGGTTATAATCTTGAGTCTAAGAGCAAGAGATTAAAAGGCAGAAACAGGGACATTATTAACCATAGAGATACGAACATCTGTTCATCCCCAGGTGTATCATTAGCAAACATTTCCTAGGCAAAATCTGGAGCCCTTCACAGACAAAACAAAGAGTGCTCTCACATACAATAAGCTAAAGATACATTTGCTCGGTCCTACTTCTCCATTAGATAACCTTTGTTGAAACTAATGTATGAACACAGTGGCGAATTCTCTTGCCTCCATCTCTGTTCCACGGAAAGGTCATGGCTAGCTGCAGTTATTGATATGGGTTTAGAGGACACCTAGGGCAGAGTGTCTGCGGAGCTTTTGTATAAAGAAAATAAAAAATTAAAGAAGAGAATTCACTTTCCTGAATAGTTTCATAGCTTCCTAAATATAACTTTTATAAAGCAGGCAAAAATAACACTGCCACATTCTTGTCACCACTTTTAGGAAAATACCATTTGTAAAAGGCACCTAACAATATTCAGTCTTTAAAAAGGAAAATATCAAACAGGGTCTCATGTATGAAAGATAACCCTACATCAGAGAATCAATTTTAAGCCAAAAAAATGGATTTTAGACACAACTGCTACTCATACATAATCTTTGAGAAAACTTCTGGGTGTCAAACTATGGTAATGATTAATGATTCACCACAGAAAATACTTAGCTAGTCCCTCAGGGATGTGTTTTCCGAGCTGCAGCTGTTTCCCTTTGTGACCTTGTGTAAGATGTTTACACCCTTATAAGTGCAATTTGCCCAAGTTTGAAGTGAGGTGCAGGACAGGGACTTGAAAGCTCCTAGAAAGAAGGAAGAAGGGCACAGAAAGTTCTCAGCAAGGTGCATGGCAGACGGCAAATAATCTCTGATCTTAGCTATTCTTTTTTCAAGTCACTCACTAGGCAGAATTTTCTCTGAGGCAAGTGTCAGCCAACATTTTCCATGTTTAATGGGATAACACCTTGACAAATGTATTAGCAACAGAGAAAGGAGGATTTAACTCTTGCAAATAAAGATCGTGTCAAATTTTGTAAAAAAATTTTTAATGTTTACTTATTTTTGAGAGAAAGCGTGTGAGTCGGGGGAAGGGGAAGGAGAGAGAGACACTCAGAATCTGAAGCAGGCTCCAGGCTCTGAGCTGTCAGCACAGAGCCCAACGCGGGGCATGAACTAATCTACTGTGGGATCATGACCTGATCCGAAGTCAGACACTTAACCAACTGAGCCACCCAGGCACCCCAAATCGCGTCAAATTTTTATTTCAATTTCGCAGATTTCCGAACACACCGACTAGCTGCATTTCTGTTTAGACTTGTGTGTGCTTAGTCCCACAAAACCTGAGGTGGACAAATAAATCCAATAATCCAGAAGAATGATTGACCTCTTATTCATTGCTTTTGTTTCTGAAAAGTTCAACTATGTAAGCATGTAGGGAGTTAGCTAGAATACCCATTCGAAAAGCATACACATGCACGCATGCGCGCGCGCACACACACACACACACACAAGACAAACCATAGAAACTTTTTTTTTTGCCTTGGGTGTTTTTATAACAATCTTTATAACCATCTTCAGAGAAGAGCCACTAAAGATCGCAGTTTGTCTCAGAACTATGCAATTACAGATTCTCAGGAGTTGCTCCGTTTTGTACTCGTTCCTCTTCAGGCATTCATAAGCTTGGTTGAGCTGCAAAAGCAATATTTTCCCCACGTTGGAAGAGAAGGTGAGAACACTATGACCCAAGAACCCTCCCTTAGTGGTTAGAAGACATAAAAAGACTTCATTTTGTTTATAATAAAAACACAGTCCAGGCTTTACGCTCTAAAGAAAGTATTAGTCTTTGGGTCAGAAGGCGTTCGGTAACTCCTGATATGGTTGAACCCAGCGCACGCAGCTTAGGTAGGATAAAGGCTCAACTAAGATGCTATCTAAGCCACTGGCTTCCAGCAGGCTCACTAGTCCATTTAATAACCATCCTCGCTAACACAAGCTCTCCACGTACCCAGGAATTTAGGATTTCAATTTAAGAATTGTTGGTTTTACCCTCCCTGACTACAGAAGCATACTAGGATCAGATGAGAAACTTTGGAAAAGCAGCCAGAGGAATGTAACTAGTCGTCAGAAAGGAACAGAAAAGAGAAGTCCTGTCCCTCCCTGGGAGGAGCAGTAATCCCGGGAAAGACCAGCAGCAGCTAAGGTCATGCAGGTAACAGAGTGAGGGAGTAAAGCTGGTGGGAAGAGAGGAAAAGGAGATTTGGGGACAAATCCTAACGGTCTAGGAAAACCAATACGATGGAAATGTAATCAATCTTGCTTAAGGTGTGGAAGCTAGTGCTCATGGGAGAGTAGTATACACCCCACGTTTATGCAATGTTTAAGGAAAATTTGGAGAAACTCTACGTCACTCTTCCTTCTTCTGGCACCTGACATGACAGAGCTCTGTCCGAAAACTGTGTCCAGAACCAGAGATTGGAATTTGGACACATCTTGGTATTCATTCTCCTTGAAAAATTTTATAATCAACACTTTTGGACAAGGGCTCCTGGGTGGCTCAGCCAGTGGAGTATGTGACTCTCGATCTTGAGGTCATGAGTTCGAGCTCTGTGTTGAGTGTAGAGAATACTTACATAGATAAATATTTTTAAAACCCACTTTTGGACAAAGATTTAATATATTATTTTTCTTTTATCTTTTTATTTGCTTTTAATGGGGGGAAGAGGGGAATGGCGGGGGTGGAGAGAGAGAGAAAGAGTGAATTTTAAGCCAGCTCCACACTCATTGCAAAGACGGGGCTTTGACGAGACAACACGGGGCTCAATCTCACGACCCTGGGATCATGACCTGAGCTGAAATCAAGAGTAGGCCATTCACCCAAGAGAGCCACCCAGACATCCCTAGTATATTATTTTTATTTTATTTTTTTTAATTTAAAATAGTTTATTTTCAAATTGGTTTACATAAAACACCCAGTGTTCATCCCATCATGTGCCCTTTTTTAATGCCCATCACCCCCTCTCCCCCCCCATCTCCCTCACCCTCAGTTTGTTCTTAGTCTTTGAGAGTCTCTTATGTTTTATCTCCCTCCCTCTCTATGTCTTTTTTTTTTCTTTCCCCTCTTCCCCTCCCCCTGGTTTTTGCTTAGTCTCACCAAGTCCACCTATTCGTGGAAACATATGGTATCTGTCTTTTTCTGACTGACTTATTTCACTTAACATAATACCCTCCAGTTCCATCCATGTTGCTACGCATGGCCAGATTTCATTTTTTCTCATTGCCACATAGTAGTCCATTGTATATATGTACCACATCTTCTTTATCCACTCATCAGTTGATGGGCACTTAGTTTCTTTCCATGTTTTGGCTATTGTCGAAAGTGCTGCTATGAACATTGGGGTACACGTGCTCCTATGCATCAGCAATCCTGTGTCTCTTGGGTAGATTCCTAGCAGGGCTATTGCTGGATCATAGGGTAGTTCTATTTTCATTTTTTTGAGGAACCTCCACACCGTTTTCCAGAGTGGCTGCACCAGTTTGCATTCCCACCAACAATGTAGGAGGGTGCCTACTTCTCCACATCCTCGCCAGCATCTATAGTTTCCTGATTTGTTTATTTTAGCCACTCTGACTGGTGTGAGGTGGTATCTCAGTGTGGTTTTGATTTGTATTTCCCTGATGATGAGTGACATTGAACATCGTTTCAAGTGTCTATTTGCCATCTGAATGTCCTCTTTGGAGAAGTGTCTATTCATATCTTCCGCCCATTTCTTCACTGGGTTGTTTGTTTTTCGGGTGTGGAGTTTGGTAAGTTCTTTATAGATTTTAGATATTAGTCCTTTATCCGATATGTCATTTGCGATGATCTTTTCCCATTCTGTTGGTTGCCTATTTGTTTGGTTGGTTGTTTCTTTTGCTGTGCTGAAGCTTTTTATCTTGATGAAGTCCCATTAGTTCATCTTTGCTTTTAATTCCCTTGCCTTTGGAGACGTGTCAAGTAAGAAATTGGTGCGTCTTAGGTCAAAGAGGCTTTTTCCTGCTTTTTCCTCTAGGATTTTGACGGTTTCCTGTCTCACATTCAGATCTTTTATCCATTTAGAATTTATTTTTGTGAGTGGTGTAAGAAAGTGGTCTAGTTTCATTCTTTTGCAAGTTGCTGTCCAATTCTCCCAGCACCATTTGTTAAAGAGGCTGTCTTTTTTCCATTGGATACATTTTCCCGCTTTATCAAAGATTAGTTGGCCATATACTTGCGGGTCCATTTCTGAGTTTTCTATTCTATTCCATTGGTCTATGCGTCTGTTTTTGTGCCAATACCATACAGTCTTGATGACCACCGCTTTGTAGTAGAGGTTAAAGTCTGGGATTGTGATGCCTCCCGCCTTGGTTTTATTCTTCAGTATTATTTTGGCTATTCGAGGTCTTTTGTGGTTCCATACAAATTTTAGGATTGTTTGCTCTAGCTTTGAGAAGAATGCTGGTGCAATTTTGATTGGGATTGCATTGAATGTGTAGATTGCTTTGGGTAGTATTGCCATTTTAACGATATTTATTCTTCCAATCCATGAGCATGGGATGTTTTTCCATTTCCTTGTGTCTTCCTCAATTTCCTTCATAAGTTTTTTATAGTTTTCAGTGTAGAGGTCTTTCACATCTTTGGTTAGGTTTATTCCTAGGTATTTTATGGTTTTTAAAAGAGCTATTCTTGTGGTTTATATATATATATATATATATATATATATCTGGGTGGTATATATATATATATATACAATGGCTACTACTTGGCAATGAGAAAGAATGAAATCCTGCCATTTGCAGCAACATGAATGGAACAGGAGGGTATGATGCTGAGTGAAATAAGTCAGTCAGAGAAGGACAGATACTGTATGTTTTCACTCATATGTGGATCTTGAGAAACTTAACAGAAGACCATGGGGGAAAGAAAGGGGAAAAATAGTTACAAACAGAGAGGGAGGAAGGCAACCCATAAGAGACTCTTAAATACAGAGAACAAACTGAGGGTTGATGGGGGGGTAGGAGAGAGGGGAAAATGGGTGATGGGCATTGAGGAGGGCACTTGTTGGGATGAGCACTGGGTGTCATATGCAAGCCAATTTGACAATAAATTACATTAAATAAATAAATAAGAATAAAAGATCTATTCTTTCTCCAGCAGTACAGATATGGAAGATCATTTTTTTTTCGTTTCCGGGGGTGTGATTGACATGGGAAATGTCAGGCCTAACTGAAATGATGGGTCTCGAGGATGTACTTTCGGCCCCGCATTTAATGACAGCAATCAGGAACCAAACAGGCCTGTGTTATGATGGGTTTGAGCAAAGGGAATCATAAATCCTTTTATTTTCATTTATCTCTTTAAAACTCTAAAAAAGAGACTTAATGAGACAATGTCCGCCTTCAACAAGCCATTTTTACGTATTGTCATTGTAAACAATGTAATCCCATTACATCCGTTAGAGTTTTGAAGCCATGATGAATATTTACGCATTTAAAGCAATTTGAAACAATAGACTGTAATGTCACATCTTGTTTACATTGTCATGTGTCTGCTTGATGCTCTAGAGATGGGATGAAGATGTTATTTTTCAAAATAATTTTGGGCTTGTTTTTTCTCACCATTTTTCTTCTCCTTTCGACTTCTTTCGTATCACTAACCTGGTCCTCACATTGGTCTAAAGCTGGGCTAAGGTACCCCTTCCCCCAGATGGCTACCAGGAAAGCCATAGAACATTCCGTCTTGCACATTGCTAGCTGGAGGATGTCACCCCCGGGTGTATATTTGCTGCCTGAAGGGGTCCAGAATACACCACTGTGGCATAAAGATCATTTCGAGAGGGGGACATTTGAGAATCAACAAATACAGGGGCGCCTGGGTGGTTCAGCTGGTTAAGTGTGTCACTCTTGATTTCAGCTCAAGTCATGATCTCATGGTTTGTGAGATGGAGCCCCACATTGGGCATAGAGCCTGCTTAAAATTCTCTCTCTGTCTGTCTGTCTCCCTATACCCCCCTACTCACATGCTTGCATGCCCTCTCTCTCTCAAATAAATAAATAAAAACACAGGAAGAGGGGTGTGTGTGTGTGTGTGTGTGTGTGTGTGTGTGTGTGTGTGTGTGTTTCCTGGACCCTACTTATTTGCCTGAAACCAGAGTCTCCCAAAAGAACTCAACTGTCATAAATGTCCTTTCTGGGAGTTTCCCAACCAAGGCAGATTGACTCCTATCGCCAGAGAAGTCAGCACTGACTTAAGCAATCTCCGAAACAGACATTGTCATAAAAGTATCCTATCTTCCAACTATTCTCCTTAGAGCCCATTTATCTTTCCCAAAAGTGTCCTTTCTCCCACTCTCCTTTCCCTAATGAGATGGCCTACAGGCCCCAAATTCTAGCTTCCTCTTTCGGCCCCGTTTTCTGTAAGGTTCCATATATTTTATGGCAATGAACTTTGTCTTTTCTCTTCCTAATCTGTCTTTTATCAGTTTGATTTGAGGTCCCCCAATTCTGAGCCTGGTAGGCAGAATTCTTCTTCCTCTAGAGAAGGGAGAGGAAAAGTTTTTCCTCCCTGACAGACCCAAGAACTAACTCCATATGGACTTTGATTATCAGATCCAAATTTCTCCATGATATTAAAGACCGTTTATCACCCCTACCTGCCCTACTCGACCAACCGAATTCACTACTTCTGCCCAAGCGTAGACTCTTGATTGAATAGAGCCTCTCATAGTTTTGTCAGTCAACATACATCTAGTGAATTCCAGTTTCCAAACATTTGTTAATGCCGTTTGCCCTACATAGGTTACTTTCTTCCTTTCTACTCATTCATTAAAATTATGTGGGAGAAGGCACTTGGTAACTGGGGAACTAGGACACTAAGCTACAAAGCTCAGCTGGGACGCCATCGCTGCCATACCTCAATAGCTGCTTTACTTCAGCTCCTATCCGTGTGCCTCACCTGATCCTTATTGTGAAGGCCTAGTAGATTAAGTCCTACATAACTCACGTGTGGTCACTTACTATCCATTTTACAAGTGCCAGTTCCATCTTCCTAGGTAGACTGTGCGTCCACCTGAAAAGAGTTTGCAAGGAGACTCAAATGAACATTTATTTGGGATTAATGACTTGCAATTCCTCGAACATAGATTCAAGTAGATACCTAAATAGTGTTTCCCCTTATATGGTGAAATCGGTGGGTTTTTCTGAGGAAAAGAGAGGGGGGCAATTATGAAGTGAAGAAAAGAAAAAAAAGTTTTTCTCTGAGTGATGACGAACTCCACTACTCTGAGTTAGGGACTGAGTGTCTGCTGATTTTGTCTTCAGAAAGTCCACGACTGAGTCTTGTGATCCGGACATCTGTTCTCCTGCTGACTTCTTAAAGAGCTGCTTAGAACAATTGCCCAGTTTTGCCCAGTGCAAATGTTGTGGCCCAGTTCAGACAAAGATGAGTAGGACAGCTTCCTCTGCAGTGGCATCTCCAGTCCTGTTTTAAGGTGGCTCCAGGGGCACCTGGCTGGTTCAGTCGGTTAAGCGTCTGACTTCACCTCAGGTCTTGATCTCATAGTTCGTGAGTTCGAGCCCCGTGTGGAGCTCTGTGCTGACAGCTTCAGGTTCTGTGTCTCTCTCTTTCTCTCTGGCCCTCCCCTGCTCATGCTCTGCATCTCTCCCTCTCTCAGAAATAAACATTAAAAAAAAAATTAAATAAATAAAGTAGCTCTAGTCACGTCACCTTTTTTTACAATCCAAAATCACTTCATAATATTGAAGCTTTTATGAGTCCACCACTGCACACATCACAAGGTTGAACAGAGGTGAGCTGTTTATTAAATACTTGTCATAAGCGACATAATCAACGAGTTGGTTGCCTGTTGGCTGATTTTACTAAAACAAGCAGAAGAAGTTGGGTGACCAGGCTCTCGACATAAAGACGTCTCCAGCGGCTAGTCAGCGATAGCCCGCTTACCTATCCTCTCTCTCTGGGCGAATTAGATCATGGCTGTTTGCATTTTTAGTTACCATCTTGAAAAGAATATGTTATAGAGCTTGCCCCTGAACAGCAAGGTTTGAACCGTTCAGGTCCACTGATACACGGAAATTTTTTTAATAACATTTATTTATTTTTGAGAGACAGAGAGACAGAGCATGAGTGGGGGAGGAGCAGAGAGAGGGAAACACAGAATCCGAAGCAGGCTCCAGGCTCCCAGCTGTCAGCACAGAGCCCGACGCGGGGCTCGAACTCACGAACTGTGAGATCATGACCTGAGCCGAAGTCGGATGCCCAACCGACTGAGCCACCCAGGTGCCCCGATAACTCGGAATTTTTACAGGATAATATCATCAATGTATTTTCTTCTCCTCGTGATTTTCTTAATAACATTTTTCTTCTCAAGCTTACCTGATTGTAAGAATACAGTATAAAAGGCGTATAACATACAAAATATATGTTGACCAACTAATTATATTACAGGTGAAGCTTTTGGTCAACAGTAGGCTATTAGTAATTAAGTTTTGGGGGAGCCAAACGATTTTTGACTCTGCAGGGGTTTAGCATGCCTAACGACCACATTGTCCAAGCATCGACTACATATGTGTTCACCCACGTGGATTTTTTTACGTTAACATTATAGGCTCCATAAATATGACTCAAATCCTCTTAACACGTGCCCTTTTTCTTTCTTTTTTCTTTTTGAGAGAGGTTTTTGTTTCTAGAGAAGGTGTACCTCCAAAAGAGACCATTATCTTTAGCTATTCATTGCAAATCCAATGTCCAGATTTGACCTCAAAGACATGGTATTATTCCATCGCAAACCCTTAGTTTTGACCACTCAACTCTAATGCAAGTGTTTCTCAGGATGAAGTATAGAAGATGATTAAATGCACTATGTCTAAACAGGGCATAATGCTCACCTCCAAATGAAGATAACGCAGCAATAATATGGATAATAAATTATAATTACTAACTAAAGCTCTACGGTCAAATCTAATTGGAAAACAAATGACGACTTTTACCATCTAAGACTGACAGAATAAACTTTCATTTTTTCTAACGTCTTCATAAGATTTAAATCTAAAAACCAATTATACAATCTTTTTAAAAAAATAAGTAGGCAGATGGTAATGTCAAATTTACTCTAAGAAATTCATTAGTGTAAATGTGGGAAGTACTTAGGAAATTTCTCTGAATTTCTATTTCTCTGAATTTCTAGGACATATCAGACTCTTCATACATTCCCTTTAAAGAAAAAACCATTGGCAAACAAGACACTGAAGCCTTTCCCAAATAGTTCCAGTAGTTTTCATCCTTTTTGATAAGGGCCTTGAGCTCATTGCTTTCTGGGTACAAGTGCTCAAATTCAAAAAAACAAAAACAGAAAACCATGAGAAGAACTACATTAGGCTACAGGTGCAGACAGTACAGAGATTGTTAAAATCCTGCTTAATTTCTACATTGGTTGTAGGATTAAAATGTAGGACAGTTCTTCCCAAGACAAATGTGAGAACATTCTGGAAAGTGCTTAGGCCAAAAGTCTACCAGAGTAGAGGTTGCTGAGGGATTCCCATGCTGGAAACAGCACTGGTAATCTTAGTTCTTCCCCCACACCTGAGAGAGGGGGAGAGCACGGTGGGCCACTGGGGTTCCCCGAATGGTGGTTGGGTAACAAGCTTGGATTAGCACCCAGATTCCTGGTCCCAGGAGACTGCTAGTCCCTTCTCCCTCCAATGAGGAGTTAAACAGAGAGATGTTTCCTGAAAGTATATTATAGAACCCTTTTGTGGGAGTGCTGAATTGGTCACAGAAATAGCTTGCTTAATTTCTGGACCGTTTCTAAATGGGCATGAACAGAATACACAGAAATTAAAAAAAAAAAAACAACTTAGAAATCTAGAGCTAGAAGAATATTCTTAATATAATTACATGTTTAAATAACTAATACATTAACATGATTTAAAAGCTCAAAACAAAATTAACAAATATAGATTAATAAGTTCCTGTCTTTTATAGTTTCTGGACTTTAAAGATTTTTTTTAATGTGTATTTATTTTGAGAGAGACAGAGAGAAAGAGAACGGTCATGAGTGGGGGAGGGCAAATAAAGGGAGAGAGAGAGAGAGATTGAGAATCCCAAGCAGGCTCTGTGAGTCAGTGCAGAGCCCAACGCAGGGCTCAAACTCAGGAAACATGAGATCATGACCTGAGCCTAGGTCAAGAGTCAGAGACTTAACCCACTGAGCCACACAGGTGCCCCTGGACTTTTTTTTTTCTTTCATTTTTTTTAATGTTTATTTATTTTTTGAGAGAGAGAGAGACAGAGAGAGAGAGCAAGCGGGATAGAGGCAGAGAGAGAGGGACAGGAGATCTAAAGCCGTCTCTCTGCTGATAGCAGCGAACCACATGCGAGGCTCCGTTGCACCAACTGGGAGATCATGACCGGAGCTGAAGTCATATGCTTAACCAACTGAGCCCCCCAGACACCACTAGGGCTTTCAATCATAGTTAGAAAGGCCTTTTCATTCCCAGGTAAAATAATTCGCTCATGATTTTTTCTTCAGGTGTTTTTATAATTTCATATTTTGATATACCTGACTTAAGATGCCACTGTCACCGCATTCTAAATTTTTTTTTTTTTTAATGTTTATTTATTTTTGAGACAGAGAGAGACAGAGCATGAGTGGGGGAGGGGCAGAGAGAGGGGGAGACACAGAATGTGAAGCAGGCTCCAGGCTCTGAGCCATCAGCCCAGAGCCCGACGCGGGGCTCGAACTCACAGACCGTGAGATCATGACCTGAGCCGAAGTCGGACGCTCAACCGACTGAGCCACCCAGGCGCCCCCATTCTAAATTCCTGTATGCCCTGTGTGTTTCCGGTCTTTCTTTAGTGTTCCAATGACATGTTTATCTACTTGCCCCTGCCGTTTGGTTTTCATCTTCGAGGCTCTCAGTCTGTGTAAGTGTGTGGCGGAGATGGCCCCTCTCAGCTGTTCTCCATATTCAGACTTTCTCTGATTTTTGTCGCTTCTTTATTTTTTGTAGGAGCCTAAGAATTTGGGAGTCTAGTTCCAAACAAACAAGCAATTAATATTTTTATTGAGATCTTCAATTTCTATACGTTTATTTAAAAGTGATCGTCTTAACATTTGGAGTGCTCCTTTCCAAGGACGTCATGTGTGTTTCCATTTGCTCGAATGTCTTGTCTTCGAGGTCCATCGAAAAAGGTGTCAGGTTTATCTCTTAGTTATCACACATTTCTTGTTCATCTTTGTGGCTCGGCCAAACTACTCAATGTAGTTTTCCTAGGGCACCTGGGAGGCTCAGTCAGGTGGACATCCGACTTCGGCTCAGGTCATGATCTCATGGTTCATGAGTTCAAGCCCCGTGTTGGGCTCTGTGCAGACAGCTCAGAGCCTGGAGCCTGCTTGGGATTCTGTGTCTCCTCTTTCTTTGGCCCTTCCCCACTTGTACTCTCTCTCTCAAAAGTAAATAAATAAACGTAAATAAAAATAAAATAATTTTCTCTTTAATTATATCTTCTAGTTTGTTGTTATTTGTCTGTTTAAAGGCTATTGATTTTTATATAGATTATGTATGTACTGCTTCTTTAATTACTACCTAATTTCTCATTTGTAATAGTTTTTTATTTGATGGATTTGTAATTTGGAAATCGTATGATGTACAAATAGAGGTAGTTTTTACCTCTTCTTTCTATCATATTTCCATACTTTCGTACTTAAAATTTCATTGATCAATACCACCAATATAATGTTAAAACTATACTGGAATTTTATATAATTCTACTTTTATGTATTTTAAATAAAGTTTATTGGAATTATACTGGAATAAAACCTACTTGGTTAAAATATATACTTCTCGTGCTATAGAATTCAATTTTTTAAGACTTTTGCATTGATATTCTTCAATAATACCAATATATAAATGTCCATGTTACACAATCATTATTAGAATTTGGTATCCATATTATATCCACTTATTTAAAAAATTAGTACGTTTTTCATTCATAATGCTTTAGGACAGTTTTAAATACTATTGCAATTATCTGCATTTCAAAGATTTGGTAAAATTAGCCTGTGAATCTTAGCCTACCTTTAGTTGCGAAGTCAGGAGAGTCAGGGGTAATTCTTTGGTGATTTTAATTTTACCTTTTATGAAAATAAATCTACTCCAGCTTGTCATCCTTTATAGAGTCAGGTTTCTTAAATTATATTTTCCTAGAAAAAATTTGTAGAGAGTTTCAAATTTATGTTCATTGAATTATGCGAAACAGTTTCATGATTTTTAAAATTTTTCCTTTTTTTTTTTTTTTTTTGGATTATTTATCCTGTGAACTTGTTCCTTTGTGAGTTTGGGCTTTTCCATTTTGTATTGATCAGGTGTGTGAACAGCATATCAATCTTCATTATTTTTGTGCATCAAAACTCCCAGCTTTTTGGCTAATTTCTTTTTTTACTAATTTTTGTTTTATTATTGATTATTTTTCAATAATTCCTTTCTTCTTCTTCTACTTATTTATTTATTTCATTGTCCTTTCAATGATATATTTAACCAGATGCTTGGTTTATTTTCCTTTGTTTTCTTAAACTTACATGTGTTTTAAAGACTATGGACTGTCTTTTAGTATTACTTGATTGTTTTTCATAGCTTTGATTATATGCTATTGTCATTATTGTCCTTCTCTAAAAACTCAATGCTTAGTTTGTATCTTCCATTTGACCCAAGTATAACTTAGAATATTTTCAAATTTTAGGTGAAAGGCCATTTTTGTTTTGAATTGTGAAATAAAATTCTAGTTGTATTATATTGACATAAAAGAATGCTGCCTGGATTAATTCAACTTTTTAGAATGCATTACAATACTTTTGTGTCCAACTCTAAGTTCAATTTAACGACTATCACATATGTACTTGAAAATCAATTTTCTTTTTTTTTTTAATTTTTTTAACGTTTATTTATTTTTGAGAGACATAGAGACAGAGTAAGAGCAGGGGGAGGGCAGAGAGAGAGGGAGACACAGAATCTGAAGCAGGCAACACGGGGCTCAAACTCACAGACCATGAGATCATGACCTGAGCCGAAGTCGGACACTTAACCAACTGAGCCACCCAGGTGCCCGTGAAAATAAATTTTCTTAATAATTATGGTAGAAAATAAAATATATTTAACTTCCTATCTAGTTTATTCTTTTGCTATCTCTACTATATCATTACTTTTTCTTAGCTCGCGATCTGTCTTGCATTAAAAGGAGGAGAGTAAGAGAGTTTATAATTTTTTGAAAATTCTTTACTTACTGTTACATAAACTTCATTACTTCTATTTGATGCCTTGATATTCAAAAAACTGTCACATTTGTATTGCGTGGATTATACATTTGAGCATAATACTTCTTTGTTTTGATTGATGCTTTTTACTTGACTTACAAAAATAGCAACATAGGTTCTTGTGTATTTCCATTTCCCTGACACACCTATGTATATACATCTGTATTTAACCTTCTCGAAGATGTGGTTTTAGGGTGCCTTTTGAAACAGAACAGAGCTACGTTTTGCTTTATGATTCGCTGTGAACATCTGTTTATCTTCATAGGTAAATTAAACCCGCTTAAATATATTGATATGACCGACATGTTGGGTCTTCGCCGTATCGTGTTTTGTGTTATGTAAATTGGTCATCAGTATGCACACCTTAGACAGCTTTCATTACGCTGTTTCCTTTGTTTTGGTTATTTTCAGTTCTGTTTCAGGACGGTTGTGGTTTTTTGGTTGTTGTTCTTCTAGTAACTTTTATGGTTATAGTTTATCGTCTTCCTTCCCCTTTTCTTTGGATAGAATGCATTTATTCTTTATTAAGAGCCTAGAAGATTCTCTGGCCGTCTCTCCCCCCTACCCAATTTAACAGCATTAGTTTTCTCAGAATTCACCCTTGTCTTCTCTTAAACGTGCTGAAATTCTATGACCTGTGTCGCCAGTCACAGAGGACACCCTTTGCTCCCAGCGATTATATATGAGGCCCTGTACCTGTGAGGCTTATTCCACCCGGTATCATCCACCCCTCCTCCACGCTTTCTGGGTTGTATTATTTCTGGAAAGGACAGAATATAGAGCTTCTCTATCCTGGAAAGCTCTGTCACAGTGGCTCGTTAACTTGAGTATGTGATCGCTTCCGGTGCAGAGCCAGGCAGCATAACACGTGACAGCAGAACAGAAAGGATTACAGCTAAAATTAAATCACGTGAGTCCCATGTTTCTTCGATCCATGGAAAACATGCAGTGGGAAACGAAGGGAAAAGACTGGGGGATTCTCAACTTGGGAGGAGGTACGAGAAGGATGGGAAGACCTCACTGCCTTACCCCTGTGCTTACCATGTTTCTGTCTGCCTACATTGGCCCTTCCCGTGATGGTGTGTTACAAGAGCAAGAGTGGAAGACCAACCAGCAGGGGTGATTCTATCTGGCCAGTAATTGTAGCTTGCCCCTAAGCTGCTGAGCAGTGGTTCATTTCTTCCTAGGATTTCAGCAGAGGCTACGCTCACCCACAATGGGTCTGGCCAACAGGTGGCTAACTTGAGGCATGAATATTTGATGCCTCGTGAATGCCAGGCCCTTACTTGACCTTCCATTCCTGCTTATCTATGTTCAACATACATATGCTCATTTAACAAGTCCCAGACTACCCGCGTAGTTATTATACGTATTTTGTCTTGTTTGTTAACACACCTGTCACGTATAACGTTCTCATCCCACATTTATTTTAGGATTACTGTTATGTCTTGATTGCTGATGCCACTGGTCCTCTCCTAGATGCCACAGAAAGGGCTGGTGGGCACCACGAGGTCCCTCTCTGGTCTCTTGCCCTTTCTCCAGGGGCCACCTGTTGTTGCTTGTTATTCAGTACAAGGTTCATGGTAGGGTCGGAGCCTTCTCGGTCTTCTGGCTCAGCCCCCGTCTCAGGTACAGGTATCATGACCCTCCTTTCTTATGGATTCTGGAGAGACCCTCCAGCCCTCCGTGGCCTCTCATAATTGGTCAGGATCTCAGCTGTTTCCTCTTAACCGTCTTGGATGGCACCACCCCTTCCTCCAACCCGCTAGAGCCCAAGCAGTCCACAGCCGGCTCCCCAGAAGGGAAAGAACTAACCTTCTCTGGAATCCTCATCACTTGCTTACTTGGTGTCCTGGAGACCACAGTGCTCTTGTAGCCTCAACAGAAGGACAGAGCTATGATTTTGCAGTTCACCAACTTTGTCTATTGTTAGAGCAGAAGCCATATTTTTACTGGCTTTCTACATTCAAAACCTAAGAGCTAACTTTAGGGGTGCCTGGGTGGCTCAGTTGGTTGAGTGGCCAACTTCGGCTCGGGTCATGATCTCACGATCTGTGGGTTCAAGCCCCGCATCGGGCTCTGTGCTGACGGCTCATCAGAGCCTGGAACCTGCTTCGGATTCTGTGTCTTCCTCTCTCTCTGCCCTTCCCCTGCTCACGCTCTGTCTCTATGTCTCTCAAAGATAAATAAACGTTAAAAAAATTAAAAAAAAAAAAAGAGCTACCTTTAACCATGGTTGTTTTATTTGTTCACGAAAAAATATAAGGTGTCTGTACATTTTCTATTCTTTATTTTCTCCTCGGTCTTTCCTCAGCCTCTCTCCTCAAGGCACAATATCAAGAATGAGGTATTCTCAAAGTTTTGTCTTGAAAAGTCTTAAGAGGATAGTCAGATAACCTGTAGTAGCTTTTAGCATTTGTCCAGAACTATGTGGTAGCAAATGGATACAGTAACGGAAATTTTCAAAGTAATAGAAATAGAGTTGATAATTATACTGTATCTTATGGACTGAACTTTGAGTAATTTCAGATGGACATTAAGAATTTTCCACATTTTCCCTAAATGCATCTATGCAAGGAAATCACTGATCAGACATTTCGTTTTATTGTAAGAAAGCAACTCGTACATTTTTAACACCTACAATTTGAGCATCATCTTTCCTTTCCAGTGAAACAAAATTTAAAAATAAACAGGAACAAAATTACAATAGAGAATGTCAATTCCAAATAAGATCCCACAGGTTCCGCTGGTTCGCCCACCCAGGGGCAGGGCTCCAGTCATCATTAGGAGATAATTTTATTTGAAAAGTGTCATCTTCAACTGCCAGTATGTCCGTGAAACATCACAATTAAACAGGCCAAACGTGTTGTCAAAATGCCCACTTCACCCACCCAAACGTCTCAAATCCACGCTTTGCCTTCTGTAACCCCACGCTTTGACCTTCTATAACCCCATTTTTTAAAGTTTTCCTTTCTTTCTTTTTAAAATGGTAAATGTTAACTGCTCAGATTCACATAGAGACACAGTGTAATCCCTGAACCCAATACACAGAGAAAGGAGGGAAAAAGCTAGAATTCTATGCACTACGCAGGGGCCTAGCACCCTCCAGCTTCCGGCAGAGCTAAGCAAGCAAAACATTTTCCTTTTTTCCCCACAGCACGGTGGTGTTGATTCCAGAAATTTTTTGTTGAGACAGGACGGGATGAAAATCAATTTGGAACAGAAAGGGGGAGACGTTCTTTTCCCACTATATTCTGCTCAAGGTATTTCCCCCCAAAAGAAGTTGAGAATGAGGTATAAAGGGAGAGAAAAGAGAGTTTAAAAAAAGAGAGAGAGAGAGAGAATGAGCACAAGAGGAGGAAGAAAAAAAAAAAAAAAAGACTGCAAGTTGCTCCCAGGGTCTAGAGAAAATTTAAAAAAGAAGGTTGGAAAATACCACTGAATTCTTACTGTACATACATTTCTAAAGTGCAGAGAGACACACACACATACTCACCCTAAGGCAAATAGCTATTTTATTTTGCTGCACAACGTAGAATTAATATTTATATAGATTATCTGCATTAATAAGACTTGAAAATGGGTAGTTCCCTTATATTAGGAAAAAAGACTTTTGGAGTGTTCACATTGTATGCAAATTTAACTATTATATAATTGAGGTCTGATATATAAAAATAGTCTAATAATAATAATTTTTGAAATAGTAAAAATAGTCTACATTTTAAAAAATAGATGATTTCAAGCCAGGGGATTCAGTACATTGTGAATTATGTTTAGTTTACTGACAGAATAACAGTGTATTAGCTGGTAAAAAGACCTTCAGTATTTCTATTGGGAAATTTAACTTGAATTACGACATTGTGAGGTTGTTTTTCATTTATATTCATAAGTTATATCAGTCAGTAGTTTTCTTGTGATATCCTTGTCTGGTTTTGGTTTCTGGAAAATACCGGCCACAGAAAATGAGTTGAATAGCCTTCCCTCCTCTCTATTTTTTTGTGATAACTGATGCTGATTCTTTAAATATTTGGCCTAAGAAAGCAGGAAAGCCATGCTGGGTCTATGAGTTCCTTTGTGGAAAGGTTTTAAATTACTAATTTAACCTCTTGTTATTCAGATACTCTATTTCTTCTGATATCAGTTTTGGTATTTCTGAGTTTCTAGGAATTTGTCTATTTTATCTAAGTTATCTAGTTGGTTGGCATTACTTGTATTATTCCTTTATAATGCTATCTTTCTGATTCTTGACTTTTGAAATTGGTATCTTTTCTTTCTTTCTTGGTAAATCTTGAAAATCTGCCTTGAAACAGTGAGACTGAACATCAGCTATAGATCCCAGGGTTTGCTGCTTGTTGGTTTTATCTTTTCAGGCAAAATAATTTTCATTTTTGTTGACTTTTTTTCTCTTGTTTTTCTATCCATGATTTCTCATATTTCCTCTCTAATCTTTATTACTTCCTCCTTCACTTTCTCTTCATTTTCTAATTTCAAGGTTGGATTACGATTTAATATCTCTTCTCTTTTTTAATACACATGCTGACAGCCATAAATGTAGCCCTTGAGTGTGTTGTACCCTGTTTGTTTTCACATGTTATGTTTTCAATATCATTTATCTCCAAATATTTTCTACATTTCCTTATAATTTCTTATTTGTCCATTGGTTATTTAGAACAAATTGTTTAATTTCTACATATTTGTGAATTTCCCAAATTTCCTTCAATTATCAATTTCTAATTTTATTCCATCGTGATGAAAGAACAGACCTTGTAAAATTTCTCTCCTTTAAATGTACTAACTCTTTTTTTTTTTAATGACCTCATGTGTTATCTCGTAGAATGGTTTATGTGTTGTTAGGGAGCATAAGTATTTTGCCATCTTTGAGTGAATTGTTCTATCCATCATCTGTTAGATCTAAATGCTTTAAAACATTTTCAAATCTATTTTCTTATTGATCTTCTGCATAGTATTTTATCTGTTATTTAAAGTAGGGTGTTAACATCTCCAACTATTATTGATGCATTTGCTATCTCTCTCTACAATTCTGATAGCTTGTCTTAATTGGGGGGGGAGCACCCGCCTTTTTTTAGTTTACATGTTAATAATTCTTAATGTATTTCTAATCGGCTTTCCCTGATGTCATTCTAAAATGTCTTTCTTTGCCTCCAGTAGTTGTTGTCTCAAAGCCTGTTTTGTCTATTACTGTCGTCACTCCAGCGCTTTTGGGGTTACTGTTCGCATGGATTATCTTTCCATCCTTTCACTTTCAGTTTGTGTTTTTAAATCCAAACTCCGTCTCTGTGTGTGTACACAGCACATAGCTGGATCATATTTTTCATTCATTATCCATTTCATCTCTGCCTTTAGATTAGAATGTGTAGTTCATTTATATTTAACGTTACTGATAAGGTAGATTTACATGCACCACACACAATTTGCCTCTAATATCGATTCATTCTCTCCTTTCTCTTTTGTGTGTTACTGCTGTAACATCAACAGTTTCATAATTACTCATTTATTAAGGTGGCTTTTAAATCAGGTCTCAGAAAAAAAGTGTTGTAAATGAAAACACATTTAAGCCTCTTATATATTTGCCTATACAATTACCTATAATGGTGTCATTTATTGCTTCGTGGGGATTCAAGTTACTTTCTAGTGACCTTTAATTACAGTCTGAAGAATTCCCTTTAGTATTTCTTATAGGGGAGGGTTTTCAGCAACAACACTTGTAGGTTTTTATTTTTCTGAGAGTGTCTTCCTTTCTCCTTCAATTTGGAAGGATATTTTTGCTGGGTATAGAATTCCTTGTTAATTGCCTTTCTCTTTCAGAAGTTTTAATATTATTTTGCTAACCTCTGGCCTTCGTGGCTGCTAATGGGATGCCAGATGTTATTCTTGTTGAACATCACTTGTATGTGATGAGTCACTTTTTTAGCTGCTTTCAAGATTATCTGTGTTTGAATTTTGACAGCTTGACACTGATGTATTTAGCTGTGGATTTCCGTGCATTTGTCCTAGTTTCAGTCTGTGAAGCAAACATGATCCCAGTGTTGTAGGATTAAGCCCCACGTTGGGCTCCACACTGAATGTGGAACCTGCTTAAGATTCTCTCTCTTTCCCTCTCCTCCTCTCCTCCACTCATGCTCTCTCTCTCTCTTTCTTTTCTCTCTCAAATAAAAAAAAAAAGGAAAGAAAGAAACTCCTTGAGAATAAGTTTCTTTAAGAAGCCTCCCTGGATTAGGGGCACCTGAGTGGCTCATTCAGTTAAGCATCTGACTCTTGGTTTTGGCTCAGGTCATGATCCAATGGTTCGTGAGTTCAAGCCCCACATAGGCTCTGTGCTAACAGTGCAGGTTTCCTTGGGATTCTCTCTTCTCTCCCTCTCCTTCTCTCTCTGCACCTTCCCTGCTCACTTTCTCATTCTCTCTCTAAAAATGAATAAATAACATAAATTTTTTTTTTAAATAAAAGAAGCTTCCCTGGATTAAATCATTAGAACTTGCTCATCATTCCATTTGTTCCTGCAAATTTCAAGGTATTTTACACATATCATTTCTTTCTATGATCAACATTATTATGATGTTTAAAAGTTTATTTATTTTTTAATGTTTGGTTATTTTTGAAAGAGACAGAGCAGGGGAGGGGCAGAGAGAGAGGGGGACACAGAATCTGAAGCAGGCTCCAGGCTCTGAGCTGTCAGCACAGAGCCTGATGTGGGGCTCAAACCCATGAACTGTGAGACCTGAGCTAAAGTCAAGAGTCCAATGGTTAACTGAGTGAGCTGCCCACATGCTCCAAAAGTTTATTTTTAAAGCATATCTTTCAAAATGTCTGTCACTCTGAACAACAACAACAACAAAATGAACTTAACGGTTTGGTTTCACTCTCCTATTAAGAAAATTTATTAGCGCGTTGTTCAGATATTTCCACAAGAAGTACTACTACGACGACCTTCTACTGAGTTTCTTGGGGTCAAGCACTGTCCTCGTGTTTCCACATTTGTAATCTCACATAATGTTTAGCACACTTCCAGGTTAGAATGTTATTTTCCAAACTTTATAAGTGAGAAAGTCGAGGCCACAGGGGCTCAGAGAATTGGTACAACTTTGCAGAGACTCAAAGCTCTAAACGTTTTTAGAGTTTTAGTTCCAGCTCTCTACCATGCTAGCATCATGAGCTAGTCAAGCCCTCTATTTTATATGCCACTCACAGCTCATTTGTCTGACCTGTCCCTTCTTCTCTTCCAGAAGACTTCATTGCAGTGCCCTGCACACTGTGGTTTCACCATCCAATGCTCCCATCACAATAATTTACTTACACATTTCTAACAGTACCTAGCGTGGCGGTCTTTTCTTATAATGCTTGGCTCTGAACTTATCCCCTGTCAAATCTGGAAACTCTGCCATCATTTTATTATGTCATTTATTTTTATTTTTTAAAGCTTATTTATTTATTTTGAGAGAGAGAGTGTGTGTGAGCAAGAGAGGGGCAGAGAGAGAGAGAGAAAGAAATCCCAAGCAGGCTCTGCACCAGCAGCAGGAAGCTGGAGATGGGGCTCAAACTCACCAACTGTAAGATCGTGATCTGAGTCAAAGCCAAGAATTGGAGGCTTAGCCAACTGAGCCACCCAGGTGCCCCATGAGATTTATTTTAAAATCTTCTAGAATGCCCAATTATTCAGAAATATTTTATAAATTAAATTTATTATTTCACTACATTATTAAATACTCTAATTCACATTCAGAAATCATCTAGTATCCCTATCTAAAGAGAATATTATTAAAATAAACAATGACTAAAATTTTTTTCTGTCATAAATAGGGTTAAAAATATAACATAAGTGTGAATAAGAATTAGAAATACGAATACATAAGTGAACGGCCAATCACATTCTTTACCTCTTTCAAGGGATTTACTAAATCCTTGACCTTAGAAAGGTCATCTAAAGAAATGAAACCAACACAAGGCCAATGGCAAAGAGAAACAAGCTAACATGATCAATTAAAGAAGTTGCATTGGTTGTTTTCAGTCCCTTAGATGCTTTTTGGAATCATTTGTCAAAATTGTGTTTAACTATAGATACCAGCTGTCTTATAATGTCTAAAAGCTTTAATTCATTACACAAATTGTAAGACAATGTCCCTATTAAACATAAATAAGGTCTTCTATATTTACAAGGCACATGTAACTAAACAAACAAAAAGACTTTCTACAATCTTCAGAATGTTCAAATATCCATCATTTGTTCCCTTGAAGAGACAAAGCTTTCCCAGTTATTCACAGCAATTAATTGTTAGTTATCATTATTGAACACTAACTAAAAATACTTGTTTGAATTCGGCATCATCGTTAACCACCTACTTTGTTCTTGCCACTGGTTAGTACCATAATATATACTGAGATACATGAAATAGACTTGATAACTCTCTTCTGTAAAACAACTCATTTTCAGTCTATATTTGTTAATCCATTAGGAATTCATTAACCTTTCCCAACATCTGTTTCCTGGTAATAAATGATGTTCACACCATGTAGGATTTATTTATTCTCTGACAATAATTCAAACACTAAAAAAAAAAAAAAAAAAAAAACGGAACCTTAGGTTGAATGTTAAAAATGAATCTCATTTGTTATCTGAAGGTATGCTCTGTTATGATGATTTCCACTTCAATAAAATTTTGGCTAATTAACAACTTACAAGGTCAAGTATAAGCCTGAAGACACAGGAAAAAAAATTTGTTTAATTGTTCAGTTTTAAAGTTCTCATACTTTAGTTCTTATGAAAAGAATTTAGCAGTACTCTAAATTTTCCAGGTCAGTCGGTATGTTATTCTGTACTGAGATGCTTTTGCTTAATTTAGGGTTTTGAAGTTATGTATCACTACGGTAGTTGAACTTCATCTTGGTTAGACACCAAGGGTTGGGAATACATCGACCATCTAAAAGCCTGGAAATCTGGACTTATTGGAAAATGAAAAATGCAGGGAGAGAGAGAGATGGCACTGGTTGAGTAAGGGGCAAGTAAAATACTGCCTTTCATCCACTAACCGTGTCCCAGGAAAGAGAGGTTGAAGTTCAGTGAAATATTAGTACAATCTAGAGTGTTCCTTTTGGGAAGAAAAAAATAGTTTACTAAGATAAAGGACAGCAGTAGGAGTGTCCCAATCAACATGTATATTTCTTTGCCTTCCTTTAAATGCCCTAAGAATCATTCCATCTCTTATTAGAGCCGAGATGAAAATCAGCACTTAGGAGTGCTGGAAACTTAGTATATATTTTCTGAAATCGAGCTCAAAAAAACTTTGTCAGCTTTAAGGTATTCATTTCATATGAAAAAAATATCAAAAATAAGTTAATCTCCTATGGTTGAAAAATACCATAGTTTTTTCAGGGTTTTTGTTTTTGTTTTTGTTTTTGTTTTTGTTTTGTAGCAATTATCTGTTCATGTTCCTGCTTTTAGTGCCATTGGACATATACCTTGGAATGGAATTGTAGGATCATAAGTTAATTTCTATGCTTAACTTTGTTCAGGAACCACCAAACTGTTTATCTGGGTAGCAGTACTATTTTACTTTTCGACAGCAGCATGGAAGAGTTCCAGTGTCTCCACGTCCTCCCCAACTCTTGTCATTTTCCATTTTTTGTTTAATAACAGTCATTCTAATGGGTGTGAAGTGGTAACTCATTGTGGTTTTGATTGGTTTTCCCTAATTACCAGTGATACTATGAACTTTTTAATGTGCTTATTGGACAATTTGTATATCTTATTTGGAGAAATATCTATTCAAGTTGTTCGGCCAATTTGATTAGATTGTTTCTTTGCTGTTGAGTTATAGGAGTTCTTACATTTCTGGATAATAATGTCTTATTAGAGATGCGGTTTGCAGGGGTGCCTGGGTGACTCAGTAGGTTAAGGATCTTACTCTTGATTTCAGCTCAGGTCATGATCTCACAATCCTGAGATTGAGCCCTGCATTGAGCCCCACATTGGGCTCCACTTAGGATTCTCTCTCTCTCCCTCTCCCTCTGGCCCTCTCCCACCACCCCCTTTCTAAAAAAGGGGGGGGGAAAAGATATATCGTTTGCAAATATTTTCTGCCTTTCTTTGGTTGTCTTTTCATTCTCTTGATAGTGTCCTTTGACTTATAACAGTTTGTAATTTTGATGAAGTCCAGCCTATCTATTTTTCCTTTGTTGCCTGGGCTTTTGTTGTCACATAAAAGTAACATTGCCAATTGCAATGTCATAAAGATTTTTCCTGTATGTGTTCTTCTAAGAATTTTATAGTGTTTGATCTATTTTGAGATAATTTTTGTATAAGGGGTCAGGTAAGAGTCCCACTTCATTCTTTTGCATGTGGATACGCAGTTTTCACAACATTATTCATTAAAAATACTGTCTTTTCACCAAAGAGGTGAAATACCTATACTCTGAAAACTAAAACATTCATGAAAGAAATTAAAGATGACACAAACAAATGGAAAGATAGTCCACGCACATGGGTTGGAGGAGCCAATATTGTTAAAATATCCATACTATCCAACGTAATCTACAGATATCATGTAATCCCTATGAAAATACCACAGCATTTTTCACATAACTGGAACAGATAACCCTAAGATTTATATGGAACCACAAAAGACCCCAAATAGCCACAGCAGTCTTTAGTCTTTAGAAAAACAAAGCCAGAAGTATTACAATCCCAGATTTCAAACATACTATAAAGCTGTAGTAATCAAAATAAGATAGTACTGGCACAAAAATAGACACATAGAGAATGTAGAACTCATAAATAAACCCACCATTATGTGTTCGACTAATCTTTGACAAAGGAGGCAAAATTATGCAGTGGAAGAAAGACAGTTTCTTCAACAAATGGTGTTGGGAAAATTGGACAGCTACATGCAAAAGAATTAAACCAACCAGTGTCTTACACTATAAAAAAAAGAAACTCAAAATTAATTAAAGACCTAAATGTAAGACCAGAAGCCATAAAAATTCTAGAAGAGTACACAGACAGTAATTTTTCTGACAGTGGTTTTGGCAACATTTTTCTAGCTTACGTCTGCTGAGGCAAGGGAAACAAAAGCAAAATAAACTATTAGCATTTCCTCAAAATAAAAAGCTACTGCACAGCAAAAGAAACTATCAACAACACTAAAAAACAACCTACTGAATGGAAGAAGATATTTGCAAATGACATATCCAATAAAGGGTTAGTATCCAAAATTTATAAGGAAACTACATAACACCAAATATATACATATATGCATATACAAATGTTTATATACATTTATGTATATTTCACACCCATATATATGTATATATATATATACAAATAATCCAATTTAAAAATGGACAAATGGCATGGACAGACATTTCTCCAGAGAAAATATCCAGATGGCCAACAGATACATGAAAATATGGTTAACATCACTCATCATCAGATAAATGCACATCAAAACCACAATGAGATATCCCCTCATACCTGTCAGAATGGCTAAAATCAAAAACACAAGAAATAACAAGTATTGACAACGATTTAAGAAGAAGTAACCCTCCTGCACTCTTGGTGAGAATGCACACTGATGCAGTCACTGTGGAAAACAGTATGGAGATTCCTCAAAAACTTAAAAACCGAACCACCATATGATACAGTAATCACACTACTGGGTATTACCCAAAGAATATAAAAACACTAATTCAAAGGGATATATGAACTCTTATGCTTATTATTATGCATTACTTACAATAGCCAAATTCTGCAAACAGTGCTAGTGTCCATCAATAATATATAAATGGATAAGAAGTGTGGTGTGTATAAACAATGGAATATTATTCAGCCATAAAAAAGAATGAAATCTTGCCATTTGCAGCAACATGGACAGAGGTAGGGAGTATACTGCTAAGCAAAATAAGTCAGCCAGACAAAGACAAATACCATATGACCTCGCTCACAGAAAGAAAAAAAAAAAGACAAACTAAAAAACAGACTCCTAAGTATAGAGAACGAACTAATGGTTACTGGAGGGGAGGTGGGTAGGGGGTGGTTAAATAGGTGAAGGAGATGAAGAGGACACTTCATGATGAGCATTGGGTAATGTGCAGAATTGTTGAATCAATGTATCGTACACTTGAAACCAACATAGCACTGTATGTTAACTCTACTGAATTTAAAATTTTTTTAGAAGGAAGTCAGTCTTATTAACATTATGAAACAAAGAAGGGTCAAAACGCCTTCATAAAGTATAACAATGTACAAACAATTGGATTTCACAATTGAAAGTGAAACTACATCTTACAAGCAAAAAGGAAGAAAGACCATCCTTTCTTCATTGAATAATCACGGCACCCTTATTGAAATCAATTGACCAAATAGACGAGGGTTTATTTCTGGGCTTTCTCTTCTTACATTCCAGTTTTTACGACAGGTATCCGAGCTGTGAATACTACAGCTTTATAGTACAGCTTGCAATCAGAAAGTGTGACTCCACCAATTTTGCTCTTTTCAAGGTTGTTTTGGCGATTCTGGATCTTTTGAGATTCCACATGAATCTTATGATGGCTTTTTCTATTTCTGTAAAATAAAAAACTATTACAATTTTGGTAAGGGTTGCTTTCAAACTGGAGATCACTTTGGACAATATCGTCGGCTTAACAAGAGTGAATCTTTCAACCATGAATTCATGACATATTTCTATTTATTTATGTATTTTTAAATAGAAATCTTTAAATGGAAATCCTTGTGGTTTTTATTACACAAGCCTTTTGCAGCTTTGGTTAAATCCATTACTAAGCATTTTCTTCTTTTGAATGCTACCGTAAATGGGATATTTTTCAGATTTCTTTTTCAGATTGTTTACTGCTAGTGTTTAGAACTGCTGCTGATTTTGTGTGTTAATTTTATGGACTGTAGTTTTAATCATTATATTCCAAAGATGCATAACAATAGGCAGGTAAGTGTATCAACTGAACAAAGTCATTAAGAACAGAGAACATTTTCTTATTCATTTAAAATAATTTACAGGGATCCATCTGAGCAGATACTAAAATATATTACTGAAAAGCACTATCATGCTCAATTAAACTTTTTAATAATGCATGTAAGAACAATAAAATGCACACTTTAAACATATTTTCCAGCTCGTTACTAGTGGTGCATAGAAATGCTATTGAATTTTACTTAATAATCCACACGTCTTTAGTAATATCGTTTTATCTTATTGTTTGATTATTCTGCATATACAGTTAATAAATACAAAAGTTATAAAATTTGTTCTTATCTTTCCAATGTTTATTCCTTTCTATCTATTCACATTGTATTCCATTAACAAAACAATGAAGGCACGTAAAATAATAAGTAAGAGTGCCAATATTATTTTGTTTCAACTTTGAAAAACTAAAGTTTTTGTCTTCGGATGAAATTGGCTTTTGGAAACCTTTTTGGGAATTAGTGAATGTCAGGGCTTGGCTTTGCTACAGGAAAGAGAGGTGGTATTTTGTTCCTCCATCGGGAGATACACAGTATCTTTTGGTCCCTTTTTTTGTTACAGTGGCATACACTGATGAGAAGTGACAGTGTCTTACAGCAAATAACACTGAGACAGAGTTCTGACGCTATAAAAACTGTGAAGATATATATTTAAATCATTTTATAAGCAAACAGAAATTCAAAGTAGTAATAAAGAAGATTCGAACTACGTGACAGAAAAAAATTTTTTTCTATATGAATGACACTTAAGAAAATTAAAACCAAGAGTCCCATAAAATGAGCAAAGAACATCAAATGAGTCACAGAATTGAAAAACAAAAGGTAAATTAAAACCTGAAAGGTGTTGGTTGTCAACAGAAACCAAAATGATTACGTTAAAAGGACAAAGCAATGCAATTTTTCACATATCGAATTGCCAAAGATATTTTTAGCTCAGTCTCTGCTGATAGAATACCTCAAGATATATTTTTTTTTGTTGGCTCTGTGGCTATAAGTATTGAAAGTTCTAAAAATTATATCTCTTGACCTCTATTTCTCACCTGAAGAACTTTCCTAGGATAAAAATTCAGAGATACCAAATAAAAAAGACACGAAGGTAAAGACAATTCTTATCGGCTTTACTAAAGCAGAGAAAATTAAGACCAACCTGAATCTCCCACACTAGGGATTCTGCTTAAAGATGCTACAGTGTATCATATGAAAAGCTATTATCAAAATCATGTATGAAAGAATATCCAACAAAGTAGGACAAGTATATGATATAAAATTAAACTGCACAAGTCCCAAGTGGATAACAAATAGTAAATACTGATCCCAATTGTTAATTTGAACACATAGTCTCAGGAACACAAGCATGCAAACAATATCTCCACCAATAAACTTCTGGAATGATAACCTACTAATGAAGTAACCATGGCTATGTCTGAGTAGTTGGCTTAAGGCAGACTTTTCCCCCACTTTAGACTATTTCATTTTGTCAAGTTTTCTAAAATGAACACGTATTTCTTTTGTAATGACACATCAAAAAATGTGATTTTTAGAGTAGACATTGTTTTTACAGGTCTACGAACTGTAATAACCCAAGCCCTCTGGTCAACGGAGAAGGTACTAAGCAGTGAGAAATGAGTGTGTTTTGGAGGATTTAAGGACTGGACTAGGTTGTTATTTGATTCTAGCCCACCGTTTATCTCTTCCCTAAAGAAAATGGCCCATGAGCCATCAATACTTTTCAAAATTTCCTTCTATTCTAGAATTTCCAGTTTCCAATGAGAAACGTCCAAAAGCATTTCCTTCTCACCACTGGATTGCAAGGGAACTTTTAACTGCCTCTGAGGATTTACAAAGAGAACACTGGGTGTTATATGTAAACCAATTTGAAAATAAACTATTATAAAATAAAAAAATAAATAAAAGATTAAAAAAATACAAAGAGCACACTTCGATTTGTTAAGGCCAAATCAAGAATGATTTCCATTAATTTTAGACTGGTAAAAAATTAAAAATATTCTAATGGCTGCTTGTACGCATCCGTGTGTCAGTCCACGGTGTGCCCCAAGTTCAGCAAGTTAGGGATTATTTGAAATGTAGGAACTGCGTGATGATCATGGCGCTTTGATTCTCAAGAGTGCGTTGTCCTTGAAGAGTGCAGAAATTAAAGTGCCATAAATTGCAGTGATTACCACAGACCGATTTGACATCACAGAAGTCATAAAAATGTACTCTCTGCTCTGACATACCGCTAATCACTGTTCTTTAATAAAGAAAGATCTAGGTTATATAAATAGCATTCTTAGTGTAAGCATTGGGAAGAGGAAGTAGTGAAAAGCATTACTTTTCATCCATAATTTTGTCATTTCTGGATATCGCCAACAATAACATCCTACCCTCGGGGTGCCTGGGGGGCTTGGCCCATTAAGCGTCTACTCTTGGTTTCAGTTCAGGTTATGATCTCACAGTTTGGGAGTTCAAGCCCCTAATCAGGTTCTGTGTTGACAGTGCAGAGCCTGCTTGGGATTCTCTCTCTATCCCCCTCTCTCTGCCCTCCCCACCAAAAATAAATAAATAAACAAAAATCCTACCCTACAAAGGTAAAGCTCGGTTAAAATTGAAAGCTGTCTACCTGTAGCGTTTAGAACAGTAGCTGGCACATAGGAACTCTTTGCCATTCAGAGAACAAACCTATTCCTGTGTCCTACAGCAACTCGGATTTCTGGTTTTCTATCTCCCTGCAGGACCAATGTGCAATTTTGATTAAGTCATCAGATATGCTAATTATATCACAAAAATAACCACCCAAAAGTACTGCGTAGGGATCTATTGATCTTGACTTTCTGTCATTCTCCAAGTATTATTTAGCTGATTTCCTCAAAAAGCAAATAAGAAAATAATGCTAGTTTTTCAATGTACTGGTAAGTATTATAATGGTTTTATACATGATTTTTATAAAATTTCAATACATTATTTCAGTAATATAGTCATTAGAGGGCATCTTGTGCCAGGATTGAGTGAAGAGTGAGACTTTTAAGGTCAAGAATGAATTATGTGAACTTCAGATTGGAGTCAACTCTAGGTCAGAGCGACAAGTGGTCAGTAACCTTTCCCCCTTGAGGACCAAGTCAACTTACGTATCTTCTCTCCTTAGTCTGGCATCAAGGCTTCTTTGTTCTGTGTTCCACATTTCCAGGTAACTTTGCTGAAAATATGGATTGCCTGTTTTCATGTCAGCATAATTAGAGCTGAGACTTGTCAACCTAACAATAAGAACTTTCTTAGGTAACACTAAATGCGTCACCATTCTACCGATATTTAAAAATTACTTACGTATCTCCACTGAAAGCAGGTCGATCCAATTAATTAACTTAATTATTAATTTCAAAATAATTTAAACTATGAACCAATGCAAAGATATCAATTACCAAGAGAAAATATTAATTCCCACTAATTTTCAAGTAATTTCAACCCTTGCTGAGTTTCCTCTTCATTCTGTGTCTCTGGCATGAGGAGAAAAAGATTTGCTCTAATAGTTTTCTAGGAGTCAAAAGTCTTTCTGAAAAGTATTCATCGTTCAAGTTTAAGCCTTCAGAACTGGTTAAGGTTAAAATTTCTTACAAGTAGCTTTGATCCACTCATTGAAAAATACCAAAGGTCGTATTTGATCCTCTATCCCATGCAATCTTCTTACCAAAATGGTGGGAGAGGAGAGTGGTAAGAAGAAAAGGAAAGAAAAGGAAAATACAACAATGTATTGACTACCTTCAATATTGTAGGCACCTTCTTAGATACTTTATTTGTGGAACAAGCATACTGAATGTGTAAGAACTGATGAAGTACAAACCGGAAATAGCTTTCCTATTTTCCCCTGTTATCCCGTTCTAACATGCTTTGTTAACTCGGTCTTTCTCACCACCACTTTTAGATAGATCACTCTTCACTTGTGTCTTACCCACTAGAACAGTGTCATTTTCAGAACTTTTAAGAGTCCAATCCAGCCTACAATTTGATCCTGATCTCATACCAAACTCAACTACATTCCTTACCCAGAGCTCAGGGCCCAACTGTGGTTAAAAGAAGATACTTCTACTTTCACTTTGCTTTACCATTTTTTCCCTCCCCCCCCCATCCATCTTCTGACCCTTTCAAAGTCAGGGCAGGGAAAGGGAGATTGGAAACAGAAAGGCGGGGGGAAGGATAGAGAGCTCACCCCTTTGCTGGTGCTTCTTGTAGTTCTGACTCAGCAGACAGTGGCTGGCCACTGTGTCTTCTATGGCATTTGTCCAAAGGCTGGCTCTCTCAGGGAATGCATGTGTGGGTTCCTGGAATCTCTGTGGGCAGAGGTCTCTGTGCTGTGCTATTCTCTGACACGGGTTGTATGCTCTCTGGGTGATCCCTTGCGGTCAGCCCTCAGAGTCCCTTACTCTTGAAGCCGACAGCCTTAATAGATAGGGTCCTTCCAAGATGTCTACCTTCTAATACAGGGCATCTAATTGACCCTTAGAAAACATAGGTATCTTTGTTTGGCAAAACAGATGAGTGAAGCTGGTCCACATGCTCACTCCTCTTCCTTCCCCTGCAATTTGGGGCTGTTCCAACAAGAGTGCAGACTTCCCAGCATGGAAAGTAACACATCAGAATCTATACCTATGTTTCCAAATCCTGGGGACAAATAGCACATGCTCACAAGAATTCTTTTGCCTTGTTCTGCTCACAATGGGTGTGTTCAAATGGACCTACAGCTTGGCACGCCTACGATTAAATAGCTTCTTTTAAAGACTTTCAGTCTTTAGAAGGGTTTTCTTGACAGACTCTCTCTTTCTCTCTCTTGGCTTATGGGGAGGGCAGTGGCTACTCTTTCTCATCCAAAGGGAAGGGAGGAGAAAAACCTTAGAATACTTCACGATTTCTCCATTCCTGAAACGTTCTCCATTCCCCTAAGCGTTGCCCTTACAATTTCAAATCTTCTCTCTTGGAGGCTTTAGTCACCTGATGATGGTTGGATCATGTATGCTGCGTTTTAGAAATTCCCGCTTGGACATATTAGCAGTGGTTTTACTTTGCTCTCATTGGTCATTCACACTTTAGGGAGTATTAGTTTCCAGACCTTTTCTGCATCAGGTGTGGACAGAGAACACAGGATAGAAAAATAGAGTTGCAGCGAGGTGACAGGGAAAGCAGAGAATCCAGGAAATAGGATTGGAGCGACTCTTCGTTTTTTGTAGAGTCTGACCCACTGCCCCCGAGATAGGAGTGCTATGTCCCTGTTGCTGGTGTTTCAGTGAAGATTGGACTTGATAATCAGTAGTGATGATGAGTATTAGATTCAAGAAGATAGGATAAGTCTCTAAACTCCCACTGTTTTTATTTTTCCTTTGGTATTATATTATCACAGCATCAAATGACATTCGATTCCTTTTCTTAGAAGAAAAAAAGGACTTAGTTAATGTACCTAAAGAGCTTCAAAATCAGTAGTGAACCTTTGTGTTATCTTTTCACTGAGGAAAAAAAATAGAAAATTGCATTATATTTTATATTATTATTTTCAAATGCTGAGTATGGCCTGGTCTGCTTGCCCAATTACATAGGATTTATAACCATTTCCACTTAAACCAATCAGGAGGACACTTGCTTAGAAGACAGTATTCAGCTTGTTTGTTTTTTAATTGGCAGGTACCTGATGAAGCTGTTTTTTTTTTTACTGTAAAAGGCATCATTATATTGCTTAGAAATGAGAGTGCAAAGGAGCTGATAAAAAAAAGATTACAATGAGGTATTTTAGAATCTTCATGGTTTACAGACCATGTTTAGGTACAGTTATAAATGCAGCCAAGGTGAGGGAACTTCTAAATAGGGACACGGAAAGATGAGCGATGAAAATTCCAACCACCTTGGACAGTGACTCTCCTCTTCGAGATGTCGCTGATTGGGACGATATGGGCATTTCTGGGCTTTCCTTCTTGCCTGGGTAACAAAATCAAAGCTCCCCTTTTCAGTTGGCATTCATCAGACAGCAATGGCTTTGTAGATGCTCTTTGGCGTCATACTTCCTCAGCTATTTTCTTCACAAAGTCAACACTTTGGCTTCAGGAAATACAACAGTTTCCGATTACAAGTTTCCAGAGAAATCTTCCCTCCGGAATAAAAGTTGCGTTGTGCAACTTACTCCTCATGGCATCTGCACTTCCCACGGTGTGTTTCTTGGGCACAAAAGAGGCACACTATTTCTCCTTGGGTCTCACGTTTGGTGCTCCCTTGCGTTACAAGTTCCTCCCTGCACTCAGAGTGCTTGCTTGACACACTGTGAAAGTGGCATCTCCTACCCAGCCCAATGTAAGTTGCACCTGCCTGTTAGCACTTCCTGCAGCACAAAATCAGAAGCGAAATCACAGCAGGGTGCAAGCCACCAAGTAAGAATCAAAAGAGAAAACTCAGCACGTTTATGGTAGGAGAAGACACTGTGTTGTATCCGAGTTCAACAGGCGAAATCCTTCACCACATTCCAACATTAGAGAATTCCCTAGAATTCCCTCCAAAAGGAATTTTCACTGCTCTGAACCTTTTCACTGGCTTTCAAAATGTTAATTTCCAGTCGATAACAAAATTTGACTGAAAATAGTAACGTTAAATATTAGGAGATGCAACAAACTCCTTGGAATAAAAAAATGCCTTTTAAAATGGAAGCAAATAGCCTCAGTTTCAGTAAGTGTATTTTAGCAGATTTAAGGGCTCTTCGATATTCAAGAGCTTTCAATCCACCAGCTTGGAAAATGATTTCATACAGGGCATAATTTGGGCCCAAAGGGCTGTGAAAAGATAAGGCAGTGGAGGGAGAATTGAAACAAAGTTTAAATCTCCTAGAAATATATCTCTCACCCCAGAAAGACTTTATTTTTTTATTTTTTTTAATTTTTTTTTTCGGCATTTATTTATTTTGAGAGAGAGAGAGAGACAGAGCATGAGCAGGGGAAGGGCAGAGAGAGAGGGAGACACAGAATCTGAAGCAGGCTTCAGGCACTGAGCTGTCAGCACAGAGCCTGACACGGGGCCCGAACTCATGAGCGAGATCATGACCTGAGCCGAAGTCGGACGCTCAACAGACTGAGCCACCCAGGCGCCCCTCAGAAAGACTTTTATCATCAATTTGTTACACGATAATTACTTTCTTTAGAAAAACCTCTACAGAAGCCTTGATTAAGACTTGGTCCCGGCTTCAGGATGCTGTTTTAATCCTCCTGCGGTTAATTTTTTCTGCTTGTTTGATAAGACTTCTCCTTTCCTCCTGGTAATTCTATTCCTCACAATCGTTTACAGTAACAGGGAATTAATGTATTTGTTTTTTCTTTCAGGTAAGAGTTATCGATTAAAAGAAAGACATATAACGTGTAGCAAAACAAATAGTTTTAAATGATAGCATGTTTTTTGGCATCCAAATTTTAAAGTGGCATTTCTTATTAGTGAATTAGAGAATTTTGTAGTTAATGACGACCCTAACTGAAAACAAGGTCACATTACAGCTTGTTTCATTTGGCCAGTTTTTTTTTTTCTTTTTAAGATTTTTTGTTTTTGTTTTGTTTTGTTGTTTTTGTTTTTGTTTTTGTTTTTTGTTTGAGAGAGAGAGCGCATGCAGGAGCAAGGGAGGAACAGAAAGAGAGGAAGAGAGAGAATCCCAAGCTGGCTCCACACTGTCAGTGCAGAGCCTGATACAGGGCTCAAACCCACAGACCGTGAGATCATGACCTGAGCTGAAATCAAGAGTCAGATGCTCAACCGACTGAGCCTCCAGCCGCCCCTGGCCAGTTCTTACACTCCCAAAAATCATCTGCTCCAATCAATCTCTCTTCAACTCATTTAACCAACGTTCACTGACCACCTTCAACTTGTGCCAGGAATGCCAACCTGTCTATCTGCCTAACATCACTCTCTAAAATCACGCCCACACATTCCTCATCGTGGAAGATTTAGGGTGTCGTTGGCACATGGTAAGCCCATGTTTGAAGTCTAACAGGAATATAGGAGATGGGTCTTAACCTATCTAGGAAGATAGAAGCCACACAGGACCAGAGAAGAAACCATACGATGTGTGGACCAATGACTTGAATTAACGTACAACAGATATTTTACACATTCTTTCGGGTGCTATGAATATGGAAAGATAAGGAAGATACTGGATGATGAAATAATGATCCAGGAGTTTCTTTGTAAGTTAGAAAAATGATCAAATTTAAGGAGGTGGAGGTTAGGAGAAATAAATGTATGTGTTTGTTTTCAAGAAAGTATTGCTTAAATACAGTTGGGGCACCTGGGTGGCTCAGTCAGTTAAGCCTCAGCCTCTTGATCTCAGAGGTCATGATCTCATGGTTCACGGGGTCGAGCTCCGTGTTCGGTTCTGCGTGGACAGCAGGAAGCCAGCTTGGGATTCTCTCTTTTCCTCTCTCTTCTCTGCCCCTCCCCGACTTGTGTGTGTACTGTCTCTCTCTCTCTCTCAAAATAAATAAGTAAACTTTCAAAAAATAGTCACGTCGATTCCCAAGATCATTGGCTGCCCTTTGTTGAGTGCTTATTGTGTTCCAGGCACTTTGGCGGCTACTATTTATTTTATCTCTACTCTTCATAAAAATCCTCTAAATGGAGGCGTCGTAACCCTCGTTAGGAGATGAAGAAGAAAGTAAGCAGAGCAACAAAGCTCATGGCCAAGGGCACGCAGCTCTTTCTCAATCAATGCCATTCTTTTTTACCTTTATTTGGCTTTCTGCGGTATTTAGCCAGATCACGTGCTTGCTGAAAATAATACGAATGCCGCAACTTTGTGAGAGGAGCCAGCGGCAATGCGATTTCAGGAATCACCCTTAAATCCGGAACTGCTGTCGTGAGGAGGTTCTATACAATCTACGTGATTCAAAACTACTGACTTCTCTGGATATCCAGGTTCGTTTTTCTGCTGGTGATGTCCTACTTTGTGCCTTTAGTTTATTACTCGATTTTATAGTCCTTCGCTTCAACATTTACTTATTTCTTACGGTACTGAGTTCCAAATTTTTGATTCTTCGAAAGAAAGACAAAAAGACAGAAAGGAAGGAAGGAAGGAAGGAAGGAAGGAAGGAAGGAAGGAAGGAAGGAAGGAAGGAAGGAGGAAGGAAGGAAGGAAGGAAGGAACGGGGGAAGGAAGGAAGGAAGAAAGAAAAAACTTGTGTTTCTATAATAAGATTAGAGAGATTTGCTTAAGAAAAGATGGGAGATGAAAATTGGCAGTAATGGGGGCCAGCTATGCTTTTGACATTTTTAGGACTTTTGACTTAAGCTACCCTGAAGTTTCGTGTGCTGCTTGGGGAAGGTATTCTAGAAACTGAAAATCTTTCCCTCAGAAATGTTTGCGAACCAAAAGACTTCATTCGAAATTCCTCTCCTTTAACCACTGACTCTGGAGGAACGCATCCCTGGAGAGATAAGTAACGGCTGACTTCAGTGGGCCATTTGCAGGCAGCTCTTATCGTGTTTCTTATTTATTTTGCCTCATGAAAGAGGTAGAGATATTGCTCTTCTCCACTTTTAGCAAATGAGGTAATTGAAGCGTGGGGAGTTGAAGGACTTGCCCAAGGTCAATACTCTCCTATGGCGAAGCTGTCATTCTAATAGAGCTGACCACCCAAACCCATATCCTCACCTCCTACGATTACAATTTAATGGACATTGAATATCACAAGTAGGCGTAGTGCTGATAGATGAGTTCTGGAACGCAGATCAGTGATCGAGGATACAAGACACCCCTCAACTCAGACGCAACTTGGTAAATTTGTTGTAAATGTGTGAGCACACACACAGACACATACACGCACATACACGAAGGGGTTGGTTGTTGATGGAGGTGTTACACAAATGTAGCCAAACACTAAACCTTTTTCTAAAACGTGCTTCTTTTTTACCCATTCATCGAAGTCCTTTCAAGGCCAACCCATGTATAAATCGCAGCATTCTTTTGCTTTCCACGATTTTTCAGTGTTTCCTCTGCTAACGAAACTTGGTTAGGTGTTCGATTCTGCATTTAATTCCGTTCCAAGTGATCTTACAAAACATGTGTGTGTGTGTTTTTCCATCTTCCCCATCTTGCGGGACTTCTGCAGGATACATTCTTGCAAAAAGGGGTTCCCGAAGTATAGGTTTGCACTTCCAAAATATCAGTAGATATCGACAAAATTCTCGCTATCCAGAGGTGGATATAAGTACTCATTTTCACATACGCTTGCCAATCATAACTTTTTTCCCAATACCCTACTCCAATTTATTCCAAGAATTATACTTAGTTTCAATTTGCATTTTTACTAATGTGGTTAAGTACATCCCATCTGTGAATTTCCTTTACATTTTCTTTTTTCTCTTTGGCGAGAGAAATTTCTCTACATAGTCTTATTTTTTTCCTTTGGGTTATTTGGTTTAGCTCTTTTATCTTTATGGCCTTTTATATATAATGTATATAACTCTGCATTATATATGTTGTAAATATTTTTTCAGTCTGTCTTTCATCTTTTTAACATAGACCATCTTCTGTTCATCGGAGAATGGTACATTAGTTCATCATTATATTCCGTATTTTTTTTATATCGGTTGCCTGCCATGTTTGGAAAAGCCTGCTATCCCAAGAGCATAGAACATATTTTCCTATATTTTTTAATGTTATTGATAGCTCTTTAATCCACTTGAAATTTATTCGTGTGGATGTAAGTGCGGATATAATCTTATTATCCCCCCAAATGTATATTCAGCAGTCCCCATATAGGTTAGGAAAAGTTCTCATCGTCTTAGGTCAGATTCTCCAGAATTGGAGCCTGCCATGAGGATTCTTATGCAAGTGATATCTTAAGAAAGTGCTCCTACAAGAAACTTTGTAGCGGGTAGGGAATAGGAAAAGCAGGAAAGGAAGGGAAAAGCAACCAGGGGAAAGCTCAGAGAATGCTTCACTATGGAGCTGTCTGTCCTCTCTGGAGGCACGGGAGCTGGCTTCTCATCCTCACAGGCCAGTCAGTCTTTAACTGGAAGGGAATCAAACTTCCAGTCACTTCTGGCTTTTGGTGTATCAGATAAAGCAGCTTCAACAACCTAAAGATACCCCTCTAAAGAAGTTGGTAGGTGTGAACTATTAAAAGCGAAGCACACAGAAACTGGAGAACAGGCCCATAGAGCCTGTGGAAGGGGCCACAGGGATCCGGGTGGAACACGACCGACACTGACACTGTCCGCTCCTGTCCACTCCTTTCATGCTTAGACCCATTTGTTACGTACACTGAGTATACGCCATCATGCCACAGCTTCTCCAAAATTCTGATTGTTAATGATAATTGGGGAGAAAAAACTTACAGGAGAAGGGTTAGTGGGACAATGGATAGCCCACGTTTTAAGTTGGCCTCAAGGTCAAAATTAGTAATATTATGTCACTTTTCTATCACCTATTCTAGATTTCACAGTCTTACCTTACATTTCTTTTTTTTTAATGTTTATTACTTTACTGTGAGAGAGAGAGAGAGAGAGAGAGAGCACATGCATAAGCAGTGGAAGGATAGAGAGAGAGAGAGAGAGAATTCCAAGCAGGCTCCATGCCATCAGTGCAGAGCCCTTCATGGGGCTCGATCTCAAGACCATGAGATCATGACCTGAGCCAAAATCTAGAGTTGGAGGCTGAACCGACTGACTCGCCCAGGCACCCCCTACCTAGCATTTCTGTTGGACCAGATGTTTTGACTGGTTGGCAACTCAGCCTTTCATCGATAAGGGATATGAGCCTGTTGCCACGATCTTACCAGAATGTGCTTGCTGTAATTATCTCTTCGCCATGGAAATTAGACATGGAACCCCATGACCTTCTCAAAAACTGATTCCTCCTTACTCATAATATGTAGCTGTGACAACTTCATAATGATGCCAAAGGACAGTTGCCTCTGTTAGTAGAGTAACTTCATTCTTTCCCCATTTGCCCAACATTATAAGGAGCCAACGATGAGATGGAAGCAAGTAGCTTAAACTTTCATTGGATCCTTTCTGAGTCCTGGGATTGAGGTCTCCTTCTGAGAACCAGGACTTCTGGACCAACACAACCTGAAGTTGTAAGGAGGACAGTACGAACACTCCAGTGAGTCAATGAGAATAATGAGTGAGCAGCGTTATTCCAACTTCTAGTCCTCGGTTTTTGGATCTATGTATCCTACCTTCCTGTTATGGAAGTTATTTTAAATTCCATAACATACTTAGAGGAAAGCATCCCAAATTCACAGAGGCTTTCCTCCGAGCAATCACGTTAGCTGAATTGTGAAAGTTCCATTTCTGTGCTCTGTCAGACTGGCAGCTTGTAGATGGTGAAATATTTGGTAGGAGCACGAGAGCTAACAGTTATACACTCTGTGCCACAAATGCTATGCAAGTGAGTGGGTCCCTCAGTCCTAAACGATGTTATGAGTGATCTCAGGTCTATAAATCAGACTCTCTCTGAACCTTTGGGAAGTGGTGTTCTCAAAGGCACTGTAAGGTTGGAAGGAAAAGAAAATTCATATTTAGAATACGTATTAGTCCTGAGAAGCATAAATCACTTCTCTTTCCAGAGTAGAAGACGATGTTAAAGTAAAGTTGCTACCAAATGTTCTCTTTATGCATGGTACCACATGGGGACTCAGCTTTATTCTCTTCCGAACACATCAAAACTCCATTTGCAGTAATAGCTAGATTAACCCAGGTGAAGGGAAGCCCATGCTGTGAATTCACAGTCTCATCTCCGCCACCGCACCAGCCACGGGCCCATGACACGAGCACGGAGGTAGCCGGGTAGAGGCAGGCTGACAATGGCCGCATTAGTCTTCCTGTCTGAACGGTTTCCATATCTCCCTTGAAACGTGAGCTCTGATGGATATACACATGAAATATAAATCACCCCACTTTGTGTCTACTTCATCCATCGAGCTGCATACACCTCTGCCACAAATGTCCAGTGTATTTTAGGTCTCTTGCGGGGCGCCTGGGTGGCTCAGTTGGTTAAGCGTCCAACTTCAGCTCAGGTCATGATCTCACAATACGTGGGTTCGAGCCCCACATCAGGCTGTGTGCTGACAGCTCAGAGCCTGGAGCCTGCTTCCGATTCTGTGTCTCCCTCTCTCTCTGCCCCTCCCCTGCTCACACTCTATCTGTCTCTGTCTTTCAAAAGTAAATAGACTTAAAAAAAAAAAAGGGGGGGGGCTCTTGCCCACATTGCCTTAACTTTTTTTAGACTGAATTCTCTAACTTACCTATATACATTTGAATCTCTTCTGTCTTTTCATGACTTGATAGTTCATTTCTTTTTATCAGCGAAAGAGCCACTGTTGGGTGTACGTAGTAATATTCCACGGTATCAATGTATCAGTTTGTTTTTTCCATTCATCTGTTTAAGGCCGTCTTCATTGCTTCCAGCTTTTGCTTACTATGAATAAAGCTTTATAAACATTTACATATAGTTTTTGTGTGCGTGTGGGCACAAGGTTTTAAATCAGTTGAGTAAACACGAGGAGTGTCAATTCTGCATCATTTGATCAGACTGTGTTTAGATTTGTCAGAGCTGCCAGACTGTCTTCCAAAGTGGTTGTGCCATTTTGAGATCCCACCTGCAACGAATTGGAGTTACTGTTGTCCTGTGTCCTGGCCAATATCTGGTATTGCCAGTTTTCTGCCTTTCGGTCAATCCTCTTGTTGTCTACTGGGATCTCATTGTTTTAATTTGCCATTCCCCAATAAATAATGATGGGGAGAACCTTTACACATGCCTATTTGCCGTCTCTATTACTTCTTCGGTGAGATGTCTGCCCAGATCATTTCTCCAATTGTTTAACTGGGCTCTCTATTTTCTTAGACTGGAGTTTTAAGAGCTCTCTGTATAATTAGATGCAAGTCCTTTATTAGATATGTGTTTTCCAAGTATCTCCTCCCAGTCTGTCGTTTTTTTCTCCCTTCTCTGAACAGGTGTTTTCCACAAAGCAGGAGTTTTTAATTTTAATACAGTTCTATTTATGCGGTATTTTTTTTTCCCTCCATGGACAGTGGTTTCAGTATTGTATTTCATAACTCATCACAAATCCTTCTGGAAGTTTTATACTTTTGCATTTTACACTTAGGTCTATATGATCCATTTCGGTTTAATTTTTAGAAAAGATGTAATGTCTCTGCCTAGATTCTTTTTCTTTCTGTCCTTTTTTCTTCTCTTTCTTTTTCTTTGTATATATGGAAATCCCATGGTCACAGCATTATTTGTGGAAAAGACAAGAGACAAAAAGTTACTAAATAAATAAATAAAGGTCCAAATCCTTCATTCTCGGAGAGGAGCTGACAGTCAGGGCCTCCCTCCCAACTGTGTTGCACTATACCAGAGGCGGAATTTCGAGTAAGAGTGTGTTCCAGTCTTCCCATTCATTTCCACGTGGGTATTTTCTCTGTTGTTATGTAGGAGTCACTCGTCCAGTTTCTGAATTTCTCTCAGAGGGAACTGTCCCGTGTGTAGCTCTACAATTGACATGTGCACAGGAGGAGGAAAATTCGGGAGCCTCTTATGTCACCATCTCTGTCCAGAGTCTCTAGATATGTCTACTTCTCCACGCAATTCTGTCAGTTTGGGCCTCACATGTTTTGATGCTTTGCTGGTAGGTGTATTCACATCAAGGACTGTTGTGTCTTCTTGGAGAATCGCCTTTGTCATTACGTAATGTTCTTCTTTATCACTAATAATTTTCCTTGTTCTAAAGTTGGCTTTGTCTAAAGTTGGCTCCAGCTTTGTTTTGGTCAGGGTTAGCAGGGTACATTTTGTCTACCTTTTTACTTTTATCTGTGTCTTGAATTTTAGAGTTTGCTGTAGGCAACTCAATTGCACCATTCTTTTTTTCTCCACTCCGACAGTCTCTCTATTTTTTTTTAATTAGGGTGATTATTGATATAGATGGGTTAACATCTAACATGGTGGTAACCGGTTTTCTATTCACTGTACCTGTTCTCCCTTCCCTTCTTTTTCTACCTTTTCTGATATAAAGTGAGCATTTTACATTATTCCATTTTTCTCACTTCGCTTAGTATAGCATTTATACTTCTTTTAAAAAACATTCCTTGTAATTGTAAAATTTATTATGAATCTAAGTCTACTTTTCATGTAACAGTATACCACTTTCAGGGGTAGTGCAGGTGGCTTATAATCAAGTATTCTCAAGTCCCCCTTATCGCTTCTAACAGTGTTGTCATTCATTTTACTTATTCATAGACCAGACGCATGCCATTAATTTGAAAATCAAAGCTATCTAGTCAATTAATTAAGAAACATAAATTAGGGGCTCCTGGATGGCTCAGTCGGTTAAGCATCAACTTCGACCCAGGTCACGATCTCACGGTTCATGGATTCAAGCCCCGTGTCAGGCTCTGTGATGACAGCTCAGAGTTTGGAGCCTACTTCAGATTCTGTGTCCCTCTCTCTCTGCCCTTCCCCTGCTCATGCTCTTTCTCTCTCTCTCAAAAATAAATAAACATTAAAATAAATAAATAAATAAATAAATTTTACCTTCATTGATTCCTTGTCTCTCTCTGTTCTTTTCTTTCTGTAGGTCTAAGTCTCTGTACTGATCTACCCTTCACAAATTCCCTCAATTTTTGTCTGATAGAATCTTTGTTTTTTCTACACTCTTCAAGAATAATTTCACTGGATAAAGAATTTTAGGTTGGTGTTCTTCCACTTTCAGCACTTTAAGTATTTCAGTCCACTTCCTACTTGCATTGTTGTGAATTCGAAGTCTAATGCAATTCTTATCTCTGTTGCCTTATACATAAGATGTTATTTTCCTCTGGGTTCTTTCAAGATTTTCTTTGACTTTACTTTTCTACAGTTCGAATGTGATACGCCCGAGTATCTATTTCTGGTATTTATATCAGCATTCTCTAAGTCTCCTGGATCTGGGGTTTGGTGTCAACCAGTAATTTCGGAAATTCTTGGCTATTATTACTTTCAAAACTTCTTCTATTCCTTTCCTTCTTTGTTTTCTCTCTGATATTGCAATAATGCATATACTACTTCTTTTGTCATTGTCCCATAATTCTCAGATATTCTATCTTTTTGTTTGTTTGTTTTTGTCTTTGTATTTTAGTTTGGTAATTTTCTATTGAAATGTCTTCAAGCTCACTGATTCTTTCCTTGGTTATATTCAATCCCAGGTATTCTTTTCTTTTTCAGTGTTTATGATGTCTAGTATTTCCTTTGGATTCTTTCCAATGGTGTTTGTCTCTGCTTATATTGCCCCTCTGTCCTTGTGTGTTGTCCACCTGTCCCATTAGAACAATTAGGATATTAATCAGAGTTAATTTAAATTCTCTCTCTGATGATTCCAAAAGCCGTGTCACACCTGAGTCTGGTTCTGATGCTTGCTTTGTCTTTTCAGAGTGTGTTTCTCGTCTTTTGAGGTGTTTTTGTTTTACTTTTGTTTTAGTATACCTTGCCATTTGTTGTTGTTGTTGTTGTTGTTGTTGTTGTTCAAAGAATGACATGATGTGTCAGGTAATAGGAAAAGAGGCAAACAAGACTTGAATGTGAGATTTTATGTTAACTTGGCTAAGAGTTTAAGAGTTTAATGTTTACTCTCACTTCAGGTGCCCGAGGCTTCAGTGTCCTCTAGCTCTCTTGTTTCCACCCCACCCCCTTGGTGTCTTGGGGTTTTCCTAAGAACACTTACTTAAGTAGAGTTTGTGTCTTACAGCTCTTTAAACCATAATCCACTGTAATATACTGGAGCCCTGATAATCCAGGGGTAAGATGTGGTGGAAATGAAGCACTTCCTATCTTTTAATTAAATCTCGGTCTTTTAATGGCCCTGAGTCCCTGGGCTGTGACCTTCAGAAGTGTTTCTCAGCTTTTTAGGTAAAACAGGAAGTCTAGAGGGGGCTGGAACTGACTAATCGCCTTCCACCTGGTCAGATAAGGCTCTGCTAAAGTTCTTTCCCTAGGAGAGTAAGCCTTTGTTATGAAGAATGTTCCAGGTCCATTTCAATATGGTGACTTTTCCTTCTTCCCCTGCCAGATACAGGAGGGGATTTTTCACCATGAGAATATGCAGGAGTTCCTGAGAGAATCCATGAATATATAGGGCACCCTTGAACTTGGACCCCAGGACCTGTCACCTTCAAGCTTCAGATCTAAAGAAAACGAAACAATAGACTCACAGTCATTCAGCTAATTATTTTTGCTTTTGCTGCTGTGGTTTTAAAGCACCGTGGAAACCCTAAGAGGTATCAGACACGATGCCCATTTCTAGTGTTGTAAGTGGAAGCGAAGGGCTTATACCACAACCGCAGTGTAGATGTTCTCAAACACCACTCTTGGTTTGAACCTCGAGTTAGTTACCTGGAGACGATGAGTACTATACAGTAGCTATTGTTTTCCTGTCCACTTTGAAAATTAATTTATTCCATTGCTCTCCTTTGGGAGGATTCCCATTGGAAAACAGATGAACTACCAGCCATCTAATCCACATTGCTACTGTGAAACAGCTGTTTGCAGAGTATCAGAAAGATTAAGACCAGTGGCTCTTTACTTTTTTTAATATTTATTTATTTTTGAGAGAGAGAGAGGGAGACAGAAGGCAAGCAGGGGAGGAACAGAAAGAGAGGGAGACACAGAATCCGAAGCAGGCTCCAGGCTCTGAGCTATCAGCACAGAACCTGACGCGGGGGTTGAACTCACAGACTGTGAGATCATGACCTGAACTGAAGTCAGGCGCTTAACCACCTGAGCCCCCTGGGCGCCCCAAGACCAGTAGCGCTCTAAATGGGTTTGCATCGCACCCTGCCCACCCCATGCATGTATGACAGCTAGTCCAGAGCACGACTCCCTGGGAAGAGTCTACCCGGACTGTGGAGGCCCCTCTAACGATGTGCTCTTCCAACTAGACAGAGGGAGAAGCAATGAATGAACAGGCCTCTGGAAGATGCTTTGTCCAGCTTGAAGGACCTTCCTTCATCTGTTTTAGAGAGATGATGCAACTTTGCCAGGTGCCCATTGGAAGTTTATAGTCCTACAGATTTAGTTTTGAGTTGACTCTACTCTTTGCCTTATTGGCTTTTTGACTTTCACGTTAGTTTCCCGAATTTCTATTCCCTGATCTATAAAATGGAGACACAAGCTTATTTCATTGCCTAGTATATGCTGAGAGTTCAGGAAAGGCCACTAAATTTCTTACGGGAAGTATATTTCCAATTTCAGTGCCATTACAAGAGCATCGCATTAAGTAAGAAGAGCAAAGGCCAAAGAGGGTTGTAGAGCTCTGTAAGTGCCAAGGATCAAAGTAAGTGTGCAGTCCGGGGTCATCATTCACAATCTAGTGGCAAAGTGACGGGCACTAGAAATGTCTACCCTCCCTACTTAAATCATCCCCAGTCTCCGTAGGAAAACACGAAGACCACTTCCACCATAAGCTACAAGTTCATTTCATGATTCTTTCTCTCAGACAAGGTGAGCCTAACAGAAAGGTCTATTCTACCTTCCTTAGGTTTGTTTTATTTTTTTAATGTTTATTTATTATTTTTGTGTGTGAGCAACAGAGCGTGAGCAGGAGAGAGGCAGAGAGAGAGGGGCACAGAGGATCCGAAAAGGGCTTCTGCTGAGAGCAAAGACCCCAATGCAGGGCTCGAACTCACGAACCATGAGATCATGACCTGAGCCAAAGGTGGATGCTTAACCAACAGAGCCACCCAGGTACCCCACCTTTGTTTTAAATAGAATGGAATCACAGCACTTGACACATTAAAAAGGGACCAATATTTATTTTTGACGTGACAAAAATATTTCCAGTGTAGAAATCATAATGGCCAATTCGCAACGTAGACTTAAGTCTCTGGCCTGAAATTCTGAAAAGAGAACCGAGAAAATTTTATATAAAGGCATATAAAATATTCATAAGACACAAATTGACAGAAAGGTCTTTCAAGAAATATCTTTTCAGAGGTCCGACAGAAGGGAAAAAGAAAGAGTTGGGGAGGCTGTTTGGAATGAAAAATGGCTACCATCAACTTTTCACGTAAGAGGAAGATGCAGCTGAGGCATTAGAGATGTGAGCATCAGCCCCTAGTCTCTCAGTGGGCTGCAGACAGCATCATGGGGTCAAGGGCCTGATGTAGACTTGGGAGAAAAAGGGAGGGGGCAAGGCTACCGTGGGGATCAGCACTCAACGGATCAAACAGAAACGTTACAGCATCAAAGGGCACGGCAGCCTGGCAGAGAGTTGATACTTCCCTTGTTCAAAGCTTCGTCACATTGTAATGTTCCTTTAATTCCTGATCCCCACGACTGTGAGCAGCGGGGTTCACCACGGCATCAAGCACCATGCCGGGAGAATAAAACGTTCCGAGTGGGAGAGAGCGGAGAAACACGGGTTTTAAAACTTACGTAACTGTGCTCAGAGGAAATCGAAACAAAGCCTCAGGGAACTATCTTTGTTTTGGTGACAAAGGACTGCAAACGTCATTAATATTATGTACTGCCAGAATAAAATAGAATGAGTTAAAGAATGGCAAGTTCCTTGACAGAAGGTACAAGTGACCATGCAGATAGGAGAGGTAATCACCGTAGATGTAGCCATCGCGTCAAAACATTCTGCTGCCCTGGCAAGTTCCACTTCCGGAGTAATTTCATAGACGAAAGGAAATGACGTCTTGACTAGAGTCTCCAGAAGATCCACAGGCTACCTCAGAGCCAAGTGGCGTCAGGCCTCTTCCCCACGAAGCGGAATGTATATTGGCTACGAAAATTATATCAGTTTTCCTGTTTTACCCAAAGAAAGAAATAATTTTAGGAGCTAATCCTTCACGGAGCGCCTGGGGGACTCAGGCGGTTAAGCATCCGATTCTTGATTTCGGCTCAGGTCATGATCTCACAGGTCGTGAGATCGAGTTCTGAATCGGGCTCTACGCTAATAGTGCGGAGCCTGCTTAGGATTCTACCTCCCTCTCTCTGCCCCTCCCCTGCTCTCTCTGTCTCCCTCTCTCTCAAAATAAACATTTTTTTAAAAAGAGCTAATTCTTCACATTTTTAATAATGTGCTGGCAAAATATCCTTTGAATTAGGTCCAAATTTCCTTCCTTACGAGACTGAAAACAGTAGTTTTACAGAACATTCTCTCATATATACTAATTCAGGAATTCTCTGAACATCGTATCTGTTTTAGGCATATAATGTTTTAATGCTAAACCAGGTTTTTCCTTCTGTTGTTTTTCTCTATTCTAATTTCTTCATATCTTCCATAAAGGGCTTCTTTTCAAACTATTTTAAAGATTTTTTTCTTACTTCCATCGTATAGTGCTACCCTAACCCATATCTTTCACTTCCTAAAATGCTTTCTTTATTTATAATTACATAGTGAGATTGGTACCAGCAAGAAGAGTAGTGTTTTCTACACTCAGTATAATAGGTGCTGGTGTGGTTTGCATGAATTCTAGACAACGTTGCCTCTGAACCTTAGAAATAAAAACGAGTTGTCTTCACCTTAGTAATTCTATAGGAATCAGTGAGTACCCCTGTTCTCAGTATACTCATGTCCCCTAAAATAATGACGTACTGGTACGTCAATAGGTAATTGACAAGGTATTGTGTCTTGATTAGGCAAAATGACATCCAGTGTAATTTGCTCCCAGGTTAGAAATAGAAAAGTCACCTCGTCCATGCCCCACAGGGCACCGCTCGCAGTGTTTCTTCCTAACGCTCACCGTGAATTTGACGAGTGTGGCCCATTTCCAGGCTGCAGCTTCTGGGCTCACAGCTCGCACAACCTGTTCTGCTCTGAGCTGCGCATAACCAGGAGCAGCCACCGTTCGGGACTTCCCCCTGAACATCCGCCGCAGACTGGAAGAGAGATGTTACCACACAGTGGCCCATTTCTTTCTTCCTCAACTACCCAGAATCGTCTTCAGTAGTTTTCGGAGCACTTACATGGTTATGGTAAATTATGCAAAGAGATGTGGGATTTGAAACAGTTCTTTTATGTGGAATTTGAAACGGTCCTATTTTCTTTCTTTTAGCTGTTAACTAAAAATTAAAAAGTGATAGTAATAACGATGTCATAACTGACCCATTCCACCCCATCCATGCTCCTCGTTCCTCTCTTTTCCTGTGATGTCAGTGATCTTTTTCTTTGTGTTTATTTATTGTTGAGAGAGAGAGAGAACAAGCAGGAGAGGGGCAGAGAGAGGGAGACACAGAATCCGAAGCAGGCTCCAGGCTCTGAGCTGCCAGCACAGAGCCTGATGCGGGGCTCGAACCCACGAACTGAGAGATCATGACTTGAACTGAAGTCCAACGCTTAACCAACTGAGCCACCCAGGCGCCCCTCAGTGCTCTTTTATTAATTTTTTTTAATTTTTGTAATGCTTTTATTTATTTTTGAGAGAGACAGAGACAGAGCACGAGCAGGGGAGGGGCAGAGAAAGAGGGAGATACTTAACCCCAAGCAGGCTCCAGGCTGTGAGCTGCCAGCACAGATCCCGACGCGGGGCTTGAACTCTGGAACCTCGAAATGGTGACCTGAGCCAAAGTCAGACGCTTAACCGACTGAGCCACCCAGGCGCCCGTCAGTGCTCTTTTAGAGACTATTTTTCAGCCTGTAAAATGAATCTGGACCACTCTCTTACACAATACGCAAAAACAAACTCAAATGGATGAAAGACTTAAATGTAAGACAGGAAACCATCAAAATCCTAGAGGAGAAAATAGGCAACAACCTCTTTGACCTCAGCCTCAACAACTTCTTACTAGGAATGATTCAGGAGGCAAGGGAAACAAAAGCAAAAATGAACTACTGGGACCTCATCAAGATAAAATGCTTCTGTACAACAAAGGAAACAATCAGCAAAACTAAAAGGAAACCAACCGAACAGGAGGTGATATTTGCAAATGACATATCAGATAAAAATTTTATATAGATATAAAACCTATAAGGAAGTTACCAAACTCAACACCCCAAAACCAAATAATCCAGTGAAGAATGTGCAAAAGACATGAATAGACAACTTTTCCAAAGAAGACTTCCACATGGCCAACAGACACATGAAAAGATGCTCAATGTCACTCATCATCAGGGAAATACAAATCAAAACCACCATGAGATACCACCTCACACCCGTCAGAATGGCTAAAATTAACTCAGAAAACAAAGAGATCCTTTGCAGAGGATGCAAAGAAAGGGGAAACCTCTTGCACTACTGGTGGGAATGCAAACTGGTGCAGCCACTCTGGAAAACAGTGTGGAGGTTCCTCCAAAAATTAAAAATAGAATTACCCTATGACCCAGCAATTGCACTGCTAGGTATTTATCCAAAGGATACAAAAATGCTGATTTGAAGGGACACATGCACCCCAATGTTTATAGCAGCACTATCGACAATAGCCAAGTTAAGGAAAGAACCCAAATGTCCATTGACTGGTGAAGGGATAAAGAAGATGTGGTATATGCATACAATGGAATACTACTCGGTGATGAAAAAGAATGAAATCTTGCCATTTGCAACAACGTGGATGAAATTAGAGTATGTTACACTTAGCAAAATATGTCAGAGAAAGATAACTATATGATTTCACTCACATGTGAGATTTAAGAAACAAAACAGATGAACATAGGGGAAGGGAAAGAAAAATAAGATGAAAACAGAGAGGGAGAGAAACCATCAGAGACTGTTAAATACAGAGAACGAACTGAGGGCTGCTGGAGGGGAGGTGGGGGGGATGGGCTAAATGGGGGATGGGCACTGAGGAGGGCACTTGCGGGGATGAGCACTGGGTGTTGTATGTAAGTGATGAATCACTAAATTCTACTCCTGAAACCATTATTATACTATATGTTAGCTAACTTGGATTTAAATATAATTTAAAAATTAAAAAAATAAAACTCGTATCATACATTATTACCTTTCTCTGTATCTTCTAAACCATGATGTCACATATTTCTAGCACATCGACACAGGGCTTCATTTATAGAGATTGCAGGTGCCATCTAGCACTTTCATAGGTGGAGAGGAGTCTTGTTTCAAAACTTCAAAGGACATGCTACTCTCTCGTTAGGGGCTACGCAGCTGGCGACTAAGTAAAGCCTTTGCTCATTGGCCATTCTCACAGCACATCTGTTTACACAAGGTTTACTGAATACTTTAGACCTGCTGTTGAGACCTACCGCCGAGAAGAAAAGGATTCCTTTCAAAATATTATCGCTCGTTGACAATGCACTTGGCCATCTGATGGAGATGAACGAGATTAATGTTTTCGTGCCTGTTGACACATCCATTCTCTAGTCCGTGGATCAAGGAACAATTTTGACTGTCAGATCTTATTTTTGGGGCACCTGGGTGGCTCAGTCGGTTGAGCGTCCGACTTCAGCTCAGGTCATGATCTCACGGTCTGTGAGTTCGGGCCCCGCGTCGGGCTCTGGGTGACAGCTCAGAGCCTGGAGCCTGCTTCGGATTCTGTGTTTCCCTCTCTCTATGCCCCTCCCCGACTCATGCTCTGTCTCTCTCTGTCTCAAAAATAAATAAACATTAAAAAATTTAAAAAAAAAAAAGCAGATCTTATTTTTTTAAGAAATGCATTCAGAAGGCCATACCTCTCCCAGTGATTCTGACAGATCTGAGCAAAGTAAACTGAAATTCTTCTGGAAAGGATTCACCATTTTAAAATGTTTTGTTTAAGTTTATCTGTTTACTTTGAGAGAGAGCAAACACAAGCAGGGGAGGACAGAGAGAAGGAGAGACAGAATCCCAAGCAGCCTCTGTGCCATCAGCGCACAGCTCGGTATGGTCTTGAGCTCACAAACCATGAGATCATGACCCGAGCTGAAACTTAACCAACTGTGCCATCCACGCTCCCAGGAGTCACCATTCTAGGTGCCATTTGAAAGATTTTGATTTCACAGGAAGAGGTCAAAATATCAATACTCACATGAGTTTGGAAGATGTTGATTTCAAAACCTCACAGATGACTCGAAAGGGTTCAGGACGTCAGTGGAGGTGGTCACTGCGGATGTGGTGGAAACAGCGAGAGGACCAGAGCTAGAAGTGGGGGCTGAAGGCGGACGGCATGGCTGGGATCTCGAGATAGAACATGATCGGGTGAGGACTGCTTCTCACGGCTGAGCAAAGAACAGGGTTTCTCCAGACCCGATCTGTTCCCGGGGAAGATGCCGTGAAGATTGTTGAAAGGACAACACGGGATTTAGAATATTACATACACTGAGTTAATACATAAGTGGTAGAATATGAAAACACTGATCCCCATCTTGAAGAAGTTCTACTGGGGGTAAAATGCTCTCAAACAGCACTGAGAGGTACAGAAAAAATCATCTATAAAATGAACAGTCACTTAATGCAAACAACCTCACTGCTCTCTAGGTTTAAGAAAGTGCTACAGCCACTGCAGCCTTCAGCAACCACTACCCTGGCCAGTCAGCAACCCTCCACCAGCAACGAAAGATTACAACTCCCTGAAAGCTCAGGAAATGGTTAGCACTTTTTAGCAATGAAGTGTTTTTTTTTTTAATTGTTTAAAATTTATTTTGAGAGAGACAGAGGCAGTGCAAGTGGGAGGAGGGGCAGAGAGAGAGAATCCCAAGCCGGCTCTGCACTGCCAGCACAGAGCCCGATGTGGGGCTTGAACCCACAAAGCCATGAGATCATGACCTGAGCCAAAACCAAGAGTTGGACACTCAACTTACTGAGCCACCCAGGCTCCCCTTCGATGAAGTATTTTTTAATTAAGGTATCCGCATAATTTTTCTAGAAATAGTACTATTGCAACTTAATAGGCTGCATCATGAAATAAACACAACTTTAATACGCACTGGGAAATCAAAAAATTTCTTTGACTCAGTTGACTGTGATATTTGCTTGATGGCAGTGGTCTGGAACCAGACCTACAATATCTCCAAGGTGTGCCTGCGTATACATACAGTGGAATGTTATCGGGTCACAAACAAATAAGGATACATGTGTGCATGAGGTCTGGACACAAGTTGCTAAGTGAAAGAAGCCAGTAGTAGAACACATGCTATATGGTTCAATTCAAATGAAATTTCCAGATTAGGAAAATATAGAGCCAGAAAATCATATATTAAATGGTAAATTCTATGGTATGTGAATATATTTCAATAAAACTGTTACCCACCAATCAGGCGTGTGTCTAAAAATCTTGTTGATGGAAAATGCCTGTTTTCTTGGGTGTGACATTTTCTTTTTGTCTTCGTTCTTCTGGAGTTTTATTAGGTGTACCAAGATGTGACCCATTTTATACTTAACATACTTACTCTTTGTAGACCTTTTTGAGTCCATGGTAGGTTGTCCATCAGTTTTATAAAATTCTCAGATATAGTAACCTCAAATATTATTTCTATTCAACTCTTTCTTTCACTTCGGGACATATTTTGGACATTCTCACTATATTCTACAGGTCATTTACTCTTTCTTAGGCATTTCTCTATCTATCTATCTATCATCTATCTATATCCATTATCAACCTAATCTACATTTCTTATCGATCTAAACTACTCTTAACTGTCAAATGAGTTCTTAATTTATTTCATCTTTCAAAGTTTAAACTTTCACTGGTATTTTACTTTTTAGAATTTACAATTCTCTGAGAGACTTGACGTGTGCCTCTTCCAGGGACTGGCGTTCTAACAACTGTAGGTCCCTGGTCGGACGCGGTGACCACGTGAAGCAGGGGTGGGGCTCCCATGAGGCCCGCTTTACCCCGTTACTCTTATCTGTAAGGTGCAATTCTCAGCATCTCCATTCGAAAGCCTGGAAGTTTCGGCAGGGTCCCCCATCATCGTATTGGTGGACTCGGCCTTCCGACTTCAGCCTCCCGCCCCGGCCCCAAGAAATGTCTAAGGCACTGTCGGTCTTTCATCTGTACATTGCCATAATTGGCCATCAGCAAATAACCCCTGAGAAAGAGGGATCCCTTTTCTGGATGTCCATCTTCTCTCAGACTTTGGCAGGTAGTTTTTCAATATAGGTTTAGCTCTCTTGTGCCTTCAAATAGGCTATCCTTCCCCCCAACCTCCCACTCCCCAACACACAGCCTGCCTGCTTCTCCCGAAGCATTCTGAACCTCACAGTTACGGATGTCCCTTTCTATCTACTTCTGCTAAAGAACAAGTTGTCCCCCCAACCTCTACATAAATCTTTGAAATCTTTCTGGCATTTCCCTGACGTAGCTCTACTAGTATGACAGGATTTTCTCTTTCTATTGCCTGATAATTGTATATTAAAGGTTAGTTTCTTTCTAGGTGATCTGAGAGACTCCGAGCTGATTTTTAGCTAGAACTAGTGAAGTATCACCCACATTGTTTCCTGCAACCTGTGTTCCCCCCATGGTCATCCATCACATCGCATCTCCACGGTGCATCTCAGGATGCATGATGTTGCTATTCGCCTCCTTTGACACTGAAATGTACCATTTTCCTGGGACTTGTCCTGTACTGATCCGGAGTGAGAAGTGATAAGAAAGCAAAGATAGAGAGTTATCCACCTCCAGTGTCTCATTCACATATAACGTTAACTGCAGGATTTGGAGTTGCTTCAAGTCCTATGCCTCTCGTAGGGGGATTGAGGGTGAGCACAAAGACGTCTCCCCTACTCATCTCTTGCTGTTCTTCTTGTATCTTACTGGCCTAGGACAAGGCACCAAACTTTGATATTTTTTCTGTTTGGTTCGAAGGGTCTAAATGAGTCCTAGTTCTTTCAAAAGACTAGAAAAGTATCACTTGATGTTCCGTGGCTATTGAACACCTGTGTCCCTTACCTGGTTCCGTGGGTATTTCTATGGGAAAAATAAACCCCTCAGAGCCACCAAGCTAAGAGTACAATCTAAAACCTGGTCTTTGTTATTATAAATCTATTCTTCGCTCTAACAGCAGTTAAGGTGGAAGAGCGAAGTTTGTTGTAGCATGATTAGAATATATCATTGTACACTGGGGCAGCTAAAATAATCTTTTAGGGGTGCCTGGGTGGCTCAGTCGGTTGAGCGTCCGACTTCGCCTCAGGTCATGATCTTACGGTCTTTGAGTTCGAGCCCCGCATAGGACTCTGTGCTGACAGCTCAGAGCCTGGAGCCTGCTTTGGATTCTGTGTCTCCCTCTCTCTCTGCCCCTCCCCCACTCATGCTCTGTCTTTCTCTGTCTCACAAATAAATAAATATTAAAAAATATATTTAAAATAATCTTTTAGCAGCCTCTGTTATTATGCGTGTCTCACACCTACTGTCATTCAATAATTAAATGCAAATATTGGTGACCATGGAAACTCATTCGATCCAAACTCAGGAATGTAATAGATTTGGATAGTGGGAGATACAGATGCACCTGTTGATGTGGCTAATATCTTTTTATTTTCAGTCGCCCTGTATGTAGCAAATACCAGATGTTATAATAGTAGTTCAATGAACGCTTGCTGAATGAGTAAGAGAACCGTTAAATCATTTAATCAATCAAATCAATCTATTTATGGCATTTTCTGATTATTGGTTCCTTTTCAGAAGTTAATTTGAATTAGACCACGTGATTACCAGTTACCTAAACAGATATGAGACACAGATGAAGGGATATACAGCAAGATGTGTCAAAATTTTTAGAGGTTCTAGTCACACCGAACTTATGGAAGAAGCTATTTCCGTTTAAAGATCATGAAGGGGGGTCACCTGGGTGGCTCAGACAGTTAAGCATCTGACTCTTGATTTTGGCTCAGGTCACGATCTCATGGTTTGTGGGTTCGAGGCCCAAGCCAGACTCAATGCTGAGCGTGGGAAACCTTGGGATTCTCTCTCTCTGTTTCCCTGCCCCTCCCCCACTCATGCACTCTTTCAGAATAAACAAACTTAAAAATATCAAAAAGGACACTCTAATGAAAATCACACTCTAGACCTTAATGAAATTGAATAAACCACAGTACTCGTTAATTTTTGTTAGGTTTTTCCAATGCAAGGCAAAACAGTGACTTCCTACCTCCAAATTCCTTCATTTTCTTCATCTCTTGACGGCCAATGGCAGGAATTACTGGACAGTCAAACAGACATTGATAAACATCCCTGAGCTTGATATTTGAGAAACTGCAAATGCTTTCATTCATATAAACAACAAAATTAAACTCAATTACTTCCTAGCTTTTTTCTTGCAAAATATTGTATTATGTAAGCATATCACTTCTGACCAAGAATTCAGTGTGGACGAGACTAAATGCATGAAGGATTATTCCTCGAAATACACATTCCAGGATAATTAAAATGGGAAAGAATCACTTGTTTTTAATTTAGCATCCTTTGGAGGGATAATTGGTCTATTTTAAGAACAAAGTTATTTAATGTAGCCGGCAGAAAAAAATTGAGGCAAGTCAAGGGATTCTGTAGGAACCAGAGTTAACTATAAGGCTGTGTTTAATTAAGTTTTATTTCCTTTCAGTTACATGGACAGAAATAATGTGCGTGAAATCCTCAGTCATTTAGGGATTATCTGTGTTGGCCAAGTACATACTGTCTACGCAACCGACCCCCTTTCGTCAGCGCTCCCCACCCTCACATTGTGCAAACGCTTAAAATGAGACTTAGATCTGAAGAAATGCTGAAACTCATTGCTCCTGAGAAAAGTTCAGGAGTAATAAGGATCCGTAAGAAAACAGAAGTCAGAGTTTGGAAACCAGATTAAGTGAGACTCAGGAGAACGTCTCAGTCAAACATGAGTAAAGAGGGGGTTCTATTCAGTCCAGTCTAACCAGATGGCAGGACTGAGCTTTCATCCCCACCCAGCCAACCATACCAAAGCGCCAGCCTTGGAAAGACTTAGAGGCACTGAAACTATCTTCCAAGGATAGGCTTCTAGTCCCCACCAAAAATCAAGAGTCGGTCAGTGCCGAAAGGAGAAGTCCAAATAAATAAGAAGACACTTACCTCATAAGACATCAAGACTCACAAACTATGAAGACGACCAGAAAAGATGTCCACGGACTGGAAGAAGACATTTGCAAAACACAGGGCCAACCCAGACATATCACACAGAATACATGCATTTTATTAACCTCATACGAAGGAGGGCAAGAAACGATAATCCAAATTATACATGTTTTGAAAGGACACCACTGGTAATTCACAGAATATGAAAAACAAATTGTCAATAAATAGATGAAAAAATGTTCAACCCCCGTTCTCATCAAAGCCAAAGAGATACTACTGTATAATCATCTAATCGCTAAAGCCAGTTTGAGAGTACCAAATGCTCACAAGAATGTGTGGAAATGGGAATTGCCATACACTTCTGGTGAGAGTATGAATTGGGACATCTAGTTTGGAGAGCAAATTAGTAATATCCGTAAAGCTAAAGATGCGACTACCCAGTAATTCAGCAGTTGCAGGTCTAGAAACAACCACACTTACTGAAATGGAGAAAGTATTAGGATGTTCACTCCAGAATTGGCCGTAAGAGCAAGAAGAAAAAGAACAATCCAATCATCCCTCAGTAGGAAACTGATAGGTCAACGTGGTTTCCTGCAGGGGAGACCCGGGAGACCTTGAAATAAAAGGCCCAGATTAACTTGCAGTAAAAAAGTTAAAAAGTATACAGATAGAAGTATTCATATACATTTAAAAGCCAATTTCTATTTTAAAAGTGTTCACATAGATTTTAGAAACATAAATTTTGTGTATCATTACATTGTAGTCAATGGTTAATATCACCCCTGGAGTACTGGGACTTGGTGACCTACAGAATAAGCATCCTCTTCATATTATTGGTTCCTAAGAAATGGAAGCAAAGGGATCTGATGAGAACATGGTGTTAAATTGCACATGTAGGGACACCTGAATCGCTCAATTGGTTGAGCATCTGACTTTTGATTTCGGCTCAGGCCATGATCTCAAGGTTCTTGGGATCAAGCCCCAAGTTGCGGAGCCTGCTTGATATTCTCCCTCTCTCTGTCTCTCTTGCCCCCCCCACTGGCACTTTCTCTGTCTCTCTCAAAGTAAATAAATGAATTTTTTTAAAAAATGGGAGAGAAGAAGACACAGAGAACACAAACACACGGGGAAGAATGCCAGGTAAAGACATACAGAGAACAAGATGATGCAGCTACAAGTCAAGGAATGTCCAGGACTGCCGGGAGCCACTGGAAGCTGGGAAGAGGCAAGGAAGGACTCATCCCTAGAGCCATCAGAGGGAGCACATCCTGCAGATGCCTTGTCTGGTCTCCAGGAAAAGTGAAATTCCTGTTGTCTAAGCACCTCATTTTGTGGTTTCTTTCTTATGGCAACTCTAGGAAACTAACCGATACAGGCGTAAATCTAAGACGTGGAATATGTGGAAATCATATTTAATTTTTGTGACATTTCTTTCTGGGAGTTCCATCTTTCTTCCATTCAACTGAGAGATGAACGTAGCCTACCTTTGTTCACGTACAAGGGAAGGATGAGAATTACATCTCTGGGAATCAAAAGTTTCTGCACTTTCTACTACAAAACGATCCTTCTTACAAGATAGGGGGAACCATAATTAAGAATTAGATAAGCCACTTAAGACATTCATTCACTCTAATTATTCTTAATGGGTAATAAAGATGAAAGCTATTATTGAAATTTGTAAAAGAAATCTTTATTTAAGCAGCTTGTGTCTACGCTCTACAACCATTTTGTTTTGCAAAACTTTACTGGCATAAATTTACTAAATTCGTATTTAGTGCTACTGGTATAAAACAATCAATCTCGTGTGACTACATTTTTGGCATATGCCATACAAATAAAGTTCTCTTTCTAAGGGGCTCCTGTTTTATTTGCGGAAAACCTGGTGGATCCTTCCAAATAGAATGAATGTCTTGCTTTCAAAACATAAAGATTACAAATTGGTATTTGGCAAATAGCTGGCTTTCTCTTCTCATATGGACAGCTGCTATGTGGTAAGTCTTTGTTCAGGTTTCAAAATTGGCTTCTTTTCATGGAGATCCTTGACAATCATGAGTTGAAAGTGGCTTTCTTGGGCCCAGTGGGGGGCTAAGGTTTCAACATACGAATTTAGGGGAGACACATTCAGTCCACTGTATCCAGAAATTAAACATTAGTATATATACTTCCAGATATTTTTCTATTCATATAGATCTATATTAAAAATGTGTGCGTATATATATATATATATATGAATACATATACTATATTCGTTTACCAAATTCCTCTCTGAAAACCACTGAACTAGTTCAAGAAAATGGTATTTTAATCTACTCCTAGATCCTGGCACTTTGCTTTCCAGCGCGTGCCCACCTCTCTGTGACTCCATGCCATCTGCTGTTACCCTTTTCTGAAACATTACTAACACCTTAGTCAGAGTCTGCATTCGGCCTGCCCTGGTCCTCTGTCTTTGCTTTACTGAAACCTGTTTTTAGAAAGAACAGGAAAAACCACTTTTTCCTTCACTCAGCCTGAATCGGGAACAAACAGGCAAGGCCCACAAACTTGTATTCTTCATGGATACATTCAAATAGCTCTTTCCTTGGCTTCCTGCGGGGATTTCTCTGAGAGCAATTCAAGAAATCTGAATAAATTGCGCAGTAGAATGTGTTCATTTATTGAAAATCTCAAGTTTGTTAAGAGAACAGTTTTCTCAAATTGACCTACAGGTTCAGTGTAATGGGTATAAGGAAATGTTGGCATAGAATGTGATAAAATATGCAAAGCAATTATATATTTTTATACAGAACTCCAAGAGCATCAACCAATTAAGAATTCATAAGCATTTATTTTGGAGGACAACATCCGGCTACGCACTGTGGAAAAAGTAAGATACAAAAAGTATGTCCCCTACCATGAAAACACCTGAATATACTCAAGCAATGGACACATTTTAAAAGATGAGTAACCCGGGGTGCCTGAGTGGTTCAGGCGGTTGAGCCTGAGACTCTTAATTTTGGCTCAGGTCATGATCCCAGAGTGATGTGAGCAAGCCTGGAGTCGGGCTCTGCACTGAGTGTGGAGCCTCCTTAATATTCTCTCTCTCTCTCTCTCTCTCTCTCTCTCTCTCTCTGCCCTTCTCCCCCACTCACAGGTGCACTGTCTTTCTCAAATAAATTAAAAAATAAAATAAAATAATAAAAGATGAGTAACCAAATGAGGAAGTCTATGACGATACCCAAATAAGTGTTGAAAATGTTGGGGGTGCCTGGGCAGCTCAGTTGGTTAAGCATCCGACTTTGGCTCCGGTCATGATCTTACAGTTCATGAGTCCAGAGCGCCGCATGGGACTCTGTGCTTATAGCTTGGAGCCTAGAGCCTGCTTCAGATTCTGCGTCTCCATCTCTCTCTGCCCTTCTCACACTTGTTCTCTCTCTCTCTCTAAAATAAATAAACATTAAAAATTAAAATTAAAAAAATGATAAGTGTTGCAGCCACCTGGGTGACTCAGTCAATTAAGTGTCTGACTCTTGATTTTGGCTCAGGTCGTGATCTCATGGTTTGTGAGTTCGAGTCCTGTAATGGGCTCTGTGCTGACAGTGTGGAGGCTGCTTGGAATTCTGTCCCCTCCCCTTCTTGCTTTCTGTATCTTTCTCAAGATAAATAAAAATAAACTTGAAAATAAGTAAATAAATAAATAAATAATGATGATTGTTGTTTCTTTGCCCTCCTGACTTGTCTTATAGTTTAAGTTGGGGAAAACCGTGTATTGCAGAGGTTCCAATAGGAAGCGTCAGGGCGCGGAAAGAAGATATGGCTGAAGAGAAGGAAGGGCCCCTCCGCATAAGTAAGATCACACGGAAGAAGAAATTCTAAATGAAGGGAGCAGAATGTATAAGCCCAGCAAATCTGGGCTGAGGCTATGAAACCATAAACATGCTGGTTCCGTTAGATTAGAAGGTTTGTGTAAGGGAAGAATTATAAAGTGCCACATTATATTGGGACGACATTCGAAAAGAACGCTGAAGTCATGGCCAAAGAGTTTGTATACGATCCTTCGGGTACAAGGAAGCATCAACAATTTGGAAAATGAAGACAGCCCACCACTTCATATATTCTCACGTGGCAGAAAAAGGGTGAAAGAGAGCTCTCTGGGGTTCCTTTGATAAGGGCACTAATCCCATCCATGAGGGGTCCAGCTCATGACCTAATCACTCAGAGGCCCCGCCTCCTAATACCTTCACCTTCGGGGTTAGGATTTCAGTTCATGAATTTGGAGCGTGGGGCACAAACATTTAGTGCACAACGTTCTGAGACAATGGACAAAGCTCAAATTATTTTGTAAATATTCAGAAAGGTCTGTGGAAGTAACTGATGACAGCGGCAGAGAATAAGGTAACAGCTGCAGAGCTACAGAGCCCGCGTTCCCGCTGACGTCAAGGTGGGCACTCTGAAAGTGCTCACCTAGAAATGATTTCTAAGAGCTAGTATGTATATATTACATACACGAGATACATCATATATATATTTATTTAAAATATATAGTAATGCATATTAGTATAATATAATATATCATAACATCTCTTATATAATAATATCTCATATATGATAAGGCACTTTCCCTATGCCTGGCTCTACATTAAATAGTTTGCAGGGGCACCTCAGTTGGTTAAGCATCAGACTTCAGCTCAGGTCATGATCTCACAGTTCGTGGGTTCGAGCCCTGCATCGGGCTCTGTGCTGATGGCTCAGAGCTTACAGCCTGCTTCGGATTCTGTGTCTCCCTCTTACTCTGCCCCTTGCGAGCTCACACTCTGTCTCTCTCTCTCTCAAAAATAAATAAACATTTAAAAAATTTTTAAAAAAAGAATTTGCCAATATGTCCTCTCTTAATCCTCGCCATAACCCTATGAGCCGCGATCACTGAAAGAGTCCTGAAGTCTTGAAGAGTAGGTGGCATCAAGGTGACACAGCAAATGGCAGACCTTGAACTTGGACCAGTTCTGCTGGTCACCAAAGGGTGTGACTTCAACCACTCTCCTGGCATAAAACAAACTCCTTTACTTCCTGATAAATTATATGCATTCATTTGCTCGAATGCCTCTATTGTACCTCAAAAAACAAGCGTATCACTCCACTAAGGATAGTCTTTCTATTTCAAGCCATTTGTTCCTGATATTAACTAACGAAAATTGTTGTACAAGAAACCCTCTTTCAATTCTAACACTCTCATATTGTCCCAGAACAGGCAGCGAAGTGTTGGAGAACACTGTCTTCATTCCAACCAAACATAAGCCTTACTTCTGGTCACAATCCAAATTGAAGACTCTCCAACCTAGAAATATCTGTTCCAACTGCTAAGTAAGCTACTTACTAGGGCTTTAGAAATTAAAAGTGAAATTGATAAAAATATAAACACCATGACAAATTAGGAGGGTATTAAACTTATTTCCTATTTGCTTGGAAAGGCGAGGGTGAATATCCCCAATCAAAAGAGTGGCGAACGGTAAATCGAGTTTATTTTCTTGTCAAATTATCTTTATGTTTAATTTATTTTAAATTTCTTTACTTCCTACATTTGTTATTCCTGCATTACATACATGTCTGAAATCTAGAAGCTGTATTTTAACCTTCTAAAAACTTGTCTGTAACTTAATCTTCTACACTCCCTCAATCAAAAGCTAATTATGTTTATTTCCTTGACCCCTTAGATATTGAGAAACTGTCATTTGCTTAGGGATAGATGTCTACCGACAAATATCACTTAATGACCCTAAAATAAATGTGTTAAATGTCATCATGATTAATTGTAATTTTCAACTGAATGTAAATAAAAGTATTGTTTAAAGTGACCAAAGTTCCTCATAAAGGAAATTGTGGGGAGGGGCCTATCTTCCTGGGATATTTTTGGAAGAAAAACCAAAATTTTGGAAGCGTTTCTCCAAAATTTTTATGCTAATAATGACTCTTTGCATAATCAAAAAACGTACGAAGTTTAAAATCTTCGCTTTTTCTCATCGTTGAGTGGAGAATTAAAATTTCTGGAGTGTCCTATGTCAGACTTAACTACACCGTTTTGAGAAAACTGTCATATAAACTCAGCACATAATTTGAGTAAAAAATATTTAAATCCTCTTTGTGTTGAGTGTTTCAGTTCTCTTGCTGAATTGACCTAATATATTATTTTTGAAACAATGGTTCATATAGTCATATTTAGTGCTTTCAACCTCATATAAGTTAGTCACTTAAAATTTAAGTATTTTTCAGGGAGAATAAATTTAACATGCTTGAAATAAAATAAGAGAAATAAAACTTACTTTTTCAAATACTATCGAGTACTTGCCATTGGGCAGATACTGTGTAAGAATTGTATTTGCAACTCTAAAACTGTAGCTATTCTTAGAGAAGTCGCTGGATTTATTTTTATTAAACTTTTTTTTTTCAGATTACAAAAGTGATCCACGTTACTCTCGAGTAATTTGAAAACTATGGATAAAATTTAGAGAGACGCACATTAAATCCACAATAAGACACAAAATGTATGGAACAAAAGCTGACAGATTGACGAGAGAAACGGACAATTCAGCAATAATAATGGGAGACTTTCATATCGCACTTACAATAATGAATAGAGGCACTAGACTGAATATCAAATAGGAAGTAGAATACTTCAAACAACACTATAAACCAACTGGTCTCAAAGTAGAGCACTCCCCCAACAACAAACACGTTCTGCTCAAGGGCACATGGAACATTCTCCAGGATACATCACATGTTGTGAAGTCTCCTCAGCCCCTCTGGCCAACCTAGTAGTCTGTAAGCTTTTCTTAGCCCGCATGGTTGATGAACTAAACCTTTCTTTGTATCACTATAGACCGTGCATTCTGTCCTAGAGAGACCAGATCACTTTTGCTTATCATCGGGCTTTCCTGCACGCCCTCCCTTGGGTACCAAGAAACTAGAACTTCTTACACAACCCCCAAGCACTGAGATACCTCTGTAGCTGGCCTCGTTAAGTCTCCACGAACTCGAGAAAGGTCACAGACCACTGCACTTCCATAACTGATTAAGAGTCTTTCAAAGTCTCTGGGCCAGGGGCACCTGAGTGGCTCAATTAAGCATCTGACTCTTAGTTTCAGCTCAGGTCATGATTCAACATCGTGAGTTCAAGCCCCATGTCAGGCTCTGTGCTGACAGTGTGGAACCTGCTTAGGATTCTCTCTCTCTCCCCCTCTCTCTGCCTTCCCCCACTCATGCACTCAAGTGCTCTCGTGCGCGCATGCAAAATAATTAAATAATGTTAAAAAAAAAAAAAAAAAGTCCCTGAGCCAGACAGGAATGGTGGAGTTGACCTAGGAACAAGAGTCTGTCTTCTCTGGTGGTGGGTCTCCTGGATCAGGCGCGTGCTCCTTTCTAGTCAAAACTTGGGTCTTGAAAATTGGCCTTTGGAGTGAGCTGAACTTGGGCTGCGGTAACAAATTAGGCAAGTGAGCCAGGAGACCTACCACCCCATGATTGGACGGGCAAAGCAGTCGGACCTGCAGCATGCCAGGACTCACTCTTTGCTCCCAGGACTAGTCATTCTGATGGTCAAGGGAGACTAGCCACTCTATGCCGGTTGACCTTGGAAGGGAACCTGGGAGGACTGACCGGTCCTGCCGCTGCCTACACCGTTTTTGTCTCAGGGAATCTCCCGGCTGGTTCCTCACCTACCTACACGAACTACCAGTCTGGCTTTTTGGTTTCAGGGCCAAGGAAAGGAGGATTTGGGGAAGCCGATGGGCTTCTGGACAAGGTAGGCCCGTCAGAAAGCGCGCCCCTGCGTTTCTCATCTGTAAAGCGCTGGGTGCTTTTGTTTTGTTGTTCATCCTTTTTCGCATTAGAAAGGCATGGCTTGGAGGGGGGGAAGCTAAAAGGGACGTGAATAACGGTCACTCTGTTTGGAATTTGGAACAGATCTGTTTTGGAGTGTGCGTGCGTTGTGTTGTGTTAAATCTGTGTACAATGGGAGGTTCTATCTCTGTCTCATCAACACCCCATTGGGTCATATTTTGAATAAGTGGAAAGAACATAGCCAGAAGTCCATGACTAAGAAAAAGATGATTTTCTTTTTATTGTAACACGACCTGGCCTATGTATGTCAGTGAATCCCTCAACTTTGGGGGTAGAACAAATGCTAACAGATTCATTTTGTCATAATTTTGTTTCTCCTGTGTTCTTCCTGAAATTTTGCCTAGGAAGATGGCAAATACTCCTTCTGTTACCAAAGAAAGCCCATTAGGACATATTTTAAATAGGGGCACCTGGGTGGCTCAGTCGGTCAAGCAGCCAACTCTTGATTTCAGCTCAGATCACGATCTCATGGTTTGGTTTGTAAGGTCGAGTCCCACGTTGGGCTCTGCGCCAAAATCAAAGACTCTGCTTGGGATTCTCTATCTCCCTCTCTCTCTGCCCCTCCCCCACTCTCACTCTAAATAGATAAATAAACTTTTAAAAAATAAGGACATATTTTGGGCGCTTGAGTGGCTCAGTCGGTTCAGTGTCCAACTTCAGCTCAGATCATGGCTCCTGTGTTGGAGCCCCGTGTTGGGCTCCACTCTCAGTGCAGAGCCTGCTTCAGATCCTCTGTCTCCCTTTCTCTCTGCCCCTCCCCAGTTTGCACCCTCTCCTTCCCTCTGTCTGCCAAAGATAAATGGCGCAAAGACTTAAAAAGAGTCAGAGAAAAAGCCTGCTCTGCAGGATGGAGAGGCAGGACACAGATAAAGGAATGTTGTCGTTCAAACTTTCTAAATCCACCTCCAGTCTTGCTGGCAGCACCCCTGCCACCTCTGCCTCCACTTCCCCCTCCTCTGGTTCCTGCACCACCACAGATGGACATGGCTGCCGTAACCAGCTCCTATGCCTTCCCGGTCCCAAGGAAACTACAGTCTCTTCTTCTGGTCTATAGGAAGGAGCTCAAAGCACCTCAAGCTGTTTGGCCCCCTCTTTATGACATTCAAACTGAAACACCTCCCAAATCAGCACGAAGAGCCCAGGGGCTCCCCTGGATTTAAACTGCCCACTTCAGATTTCCCCACAGAAGGCCCCCAGGAAAACTGAGCTCAGGGAACAAATTGATTGACTTCCAGTGGACACGGGTGCAACATATTTGGTATCAAAGCTAATTTAAGTTTGCTAGTTTAATTAAAACAGACATGTTTTTAGAGTGATTTACATTAAATATAAAAATCTTTACTCTACCAAGGTTTACTAAAGGTCAAATAAGCTCATGTTATTTCTGTTGTAATTTTGTCAGCCAGAGATGGCTTAAAGTGATTAATTTTGTCTCATCAAGTTCTCATGAGTAATTGCTAGTACTACTTTTAAAATCTTCAGGGGGCACCTGGAGGGCTCAGTCGGTTAAGTATCTGACTCAGTTTTGGCTCAGGTCATGACCTCACGGTCTGTGGGTTCAAGCCCTGCATTGGGCTCCATGCTGACAGCTCAGAGCCTGGAGCCTGCTTCAGATTCTGTGTCTCCCTCTCTCTCTGCCCCTCCCCCACTCACTCTCTGTCTCTGTCTCTCAAAAAGAAATAAACATTAAAAAAAAAAAAGCAAAGTGGAAAAATAATTAAGTGGTTTTCCAGATTCTCTTGCTAAACTTTTAACATCTCTATGTGCAGTAACAGTAAAGATTTGAATTCAACCCAACCCCCCGGTATGGATGCCGAGGTTAGCTTCAAAAAGGAAGGCTCAAGATGATATATTTTAGCTTCGATTTCGATGCTAGATGTGATTTACACAATTAATCCGGGTTTCCTCATCTTTAAAGGAAGAGCTTAGCTGACTCACATTTTAACAATTTTTCCTGGAAACCAAGACTTCTCCAAACACTTGGACAAGAATGATGGCAATTCCCAACACCGCAACAGGGGTAAAAAGGGACCCACTTGTGCACAAACGAGTTAAGTTGCCGCAGATTCTCTTGTTCTATGACCTCAGGAGTTTAGCTTAACTACTCCTTGGTACTGCTGCCTGGGCATCTGTTTTGTTCGGCCATGTGGCTTGTGGGGACCTTCAACGGCCCCTACCCCTTCCTGCGAGCGCGTGTCTTCTAGCAGCCCGCAGGGTCACAGGCAAAAGTATGTTCCTGACCCGATTTCTCCAGTAGCCCTTGGGATGAATAGTATTCCCGCTTCCCAGGCCTTTGTCTCGCGTACCCCTTAGATAAGACCACTGTGCGGCTTACCGTAAACCCTGCTCTTTTGGTTTGAAATGACCAATCCAACCTTAGCCTGCGAACCCCAAAGCATTCCACCTACAGACTCTATAAGAGGCGAGTGCCCCAGGTCCTGCCTCTCTCTCTCTCTTTGAATCAGCCTTGGCCTTCCCGTGTGGTTCCTCTAGGTGCGCCGGCTACTTCCCGCAGCACCTGCGAGCGGGAAACCTCTCTCTCTCAATTTCTCCCATGGTTTGTGTTGAACCACGTCTCACCATTCACCAAGGGCCACGCGGTACTCTACTGAACGAGTATTAATCTGATACATTCCTTACATGCAAGACGTCTAATTAAAACTCTTTGAAACGGTCAATTTTGAATATTAATTACAGTATTTTTATAGAAGATGTACAAGAAAAATAATTTGTTTTATACCGATTTTAGGAAAAAAATAAAGACGTGGCTTTATCATGTTTTTGTATGTATGGTCTGCTCCCTTGAATTATCAAACTATGGCTCAGACAGAAACCAATCCTGGTCATTCTCTCGAAGGCAGTCTGAGAGACTTGGGCTTCCTCTTCATTTTTCTTACCATTTCTGGAATTCTTCCCGCTCGCCTTTAGCTCCAGAACCCAGGAAAGTTTTTACCACCTGAATAACTAGGTTCCTTTGCAATTTTTTCGGAAAATCATGATGGAACCCGGGTGTCCTCAAAGCAGCCAGCCTACCGATTGTAAAAGAGAAACTCCAGGTTAGAACAGATTGTGCACTGAAGTTCCTTACGATATAATTCCAGCTCCTCCCTTCACCAAACCGTTTTCTGGCTCTGTGTCCTCGAGGCGAAATGGAGATAATATTTCCACGTAATTTTCAGGGTTGCTGCGGTACTATTAACTCCACTGAGTTAATAAGAATACCTTTAATCCCCTCATTAGTAATTAATCAAATCATAATTAATTAATACTCTTAATTAAGTGCACTGGAGACCCTTACGGTACCTGGGTATATTGTAAATTCTCAACGAATGTGAGATACAGGGCAGGACGAAGGTGATGGCATTACCTTGAGATTTAAAATCAACTTCTCTATTACCTCACTGATAATTTAATACCCATTTTCTTAGAGATTACTAATCCGTTAGAAAATTCAGCCTATGTGTCAAAATATCATCTCGTAGCCTCAAAATACCATCCTCTAGAGTCAAAACATTATAGATATTTAAAATATTAACCAAGTTTGTAGAGTCGAACTCTTATAGATATTTAAAACATTATAGAGTCTAAATATTATAGATATTTAAAATATAAACCCAGTTTGTAAGCAGAGAAGACAAAATTATAGAATACTTGAAACAGAATCAGACCATTTGTATTGTCTTCCCATGATTCCAGCTGGTTCTAAGCTTTAATTTAGTTCGATTAAGCATTTCTTAAGGATGCACAACGGGGGGCCTTTAAATCACTTCATTAATTATACTGTGAATAACCAGCTCCTACCTACGCGGGTGTTGCAAGCTGAGGGGGAAGACAGTCTGGGGACCCCTGCTTTTGGTCACCAAAGTCCTAGCCTGGGAAATGGCAGAGTGACATCTGAACAAAATGCAAATATAATTTTCCACGTCCTTTCCTGCCTGTGGCAGCGTGAACGCGAGAAGAGGACACTGTGCAGGACGTCACGTTCAAGATCGGTCTCCCTCACCTGCCACCGTTTTGCCACAAGACCCGAGAGGGCACGCTTTGCAGCGGCCTTTTCTCGGCTCTGCGTTTCGAGCCCGCAGTTCTTGCTTGTCCTCAGACGACCAAGCACATGGCTCATATGGAGTGTGGGAAGGGGCACGTAGCTGCCAGCCTGCGTGGCCGTGGCCGCAAGCCCGAACACTCTGCAGTGACACCGAGCGCCACTCAGCAGCGTCCCAGCTCCTTCCTGACACACGTATGGCCATAATTTCAGTATGCCCGACTAGGGCAAGTGCAGCAGTAGCCACCGAGACCAAGCAAATACTTTTATTTATTCATTCAAAAATTACATCTGTCACTCACTCAGCCCTTGGGACGCCGCAGTGGAGTAACCAGACGTGTGTCTCTTGTCCTGGAGCGCTCATTCTAGAAGGAGGAAATAAACAACTATTTACTGGGTCAGGTGGTGTCCCAGAGAGTAAGGAAACCAACGTGGTGAGAGAGACACGGGCAGATTGTGTTTGGATAGGATTCTCAAGGAAGGTGGCCTTCCTGCAGAGGTTCCGATGGGGGCAGAGGGCAAGCCAGGTGGATACCCGGCAGGGAGAGTGGTGCCAGGCAGAGGGAGAGCAAATGCAGAATCGTGGTGGTGGCAGTCGACTTGGGCTGCTTAAGGAAAGCCAGCGAGGCCCACGGAGCCAGGGGAGGCTGCGGGAAGAGTGGACGGAGATGAGAACACATTGTGTCGGGCACCACGGGGCAAGGGAAGAACGTTAGCTTTTCCTGGAATGAGCTAGGAAGTCCCTAAAACCAGATTTTGAGCAGAGGGGTGATAATATCAGACTGAAGTTTGAAAAGAATCTTTCTGACCGCTCTGTGAAGAACAGATTTTAGAGGCCAAGGGTAGAAGCAAGGACGCCTGGTCCATTACATGTTCCCCGCAACCTTCTATGGCAGGTGCCTATGAATGCCTTAGCCTATTTACCTGTGCCTCATTTGTCCCATTTATTGAATGCATCACACTACACACTAGGACCTTACAGGTGATTCAGCATAGTTCCCACTGTCTAAGGACTTCTGATTTGATGGTTGACACTGCTAAAAAAAAAAAAAAAAGCATAAAGATTATCGATGCTAGAATGGAGGGTTGTATCAACCACTGCTGGAGGAAAAATTTCTATTCTTATCCCTTTCTAGTCAAATAATTCCTATTATTACTCCTTCGAGGTAGAGAAGAAAACCAGGGCTGTGCACCAGGAGGTGTCAACAAGAAACAGAAGGAAAGAGAAGGTTCTAGCAAGGGCCCCTGGAATGTGGTCGTGCAGGCTTTGCCTGAACAGATCCGTCCACGTTTGGAAGTTAATACCTAGCACAACACAATATGGGCAGGATGGAGAAAAAAAACAAAGGGAAAAGAGGGAAAGAAAACACAAGGCCGGTGGCCTCGAGGGATAGCGGATCTATGCCCCTGCTTTCCTGCAGGAGCCTGAGAAAGGTTTTAGAAAATGATTTATGTTCTAAAAGATCCTGCAAGGCCTCGGTGAAAGAAGAGCGAGCCCCACTGAAAATACAGGCCGAGATGGATAGTCAACCGGCAGGCTTTCCTAAATTATATCCAAAGAGTAAACGCATCTTTGCAAGACCGCATTGGTCTCAAGTCAGCGGGGATCAATGAGACCCATAGAGATCAGACAGGACGACAGGACGAGTCTAGTGAGGAGGGGCCCGCGGTACCGCTAATGCAACAGAGATGCTCTGTGGAACTTCGATGACAGAAACGGACAAAGACATGCCTGGCCACTGCTATAAAAATGAAAACCGGCTCGGGAAAAAATGGAAAATTTGACAAAATTGAAGAAAAGTCACGCACTGAGCGTGATGAGGACAAGTGTTTTTATATTGAGGAAAGGTACGCTTCATCAAGACGTCAAAAAACATTAAGGACTGAAAATGGCATTGAAATCTATACAGCAAATCTTTTAAAAAATACAAAGAGAAGCCGGCAAGCTAGATCTGGGGAGGAAGACAAAAGTCCCTCTCAGAAAATGGCAAATCAGCTGGGAAAAAAATGACAGCATAAAGAATTGGAATATCGCAAATATTCAGCTTGCCCTGATGGATAGAGAGAGAGAATTGTGTAACAAACAAATAGAAAATACGTTCTTTTCAAACGCCACAGGACGCTTGCAATAATCAGCCAGATGTTAGGTTACCAAAAAATTCTCAAGGAAAAAGGGCTCAAGGCAGAAATTACACAGCCGAGTTCTGATTACGATGTTACAAAACCAGACAGTAAACAACCAAAGGCTAGCCCCCAAGAAACTTTCCATGGAGAAATGTGAAACCATTCTTCTAAGTAACTCGAGATAAAGAAAAACTCAAAAATTAAAATTAACAGCTATTCAGCGGTGAGTGAAAATAAAATACCATATATGGAAACACAGACTTTGGACAAAGTATTTATCAAGGTAAATTTGACTGTGAAGGCAGTTATTAGATACAGTCTCAAGAAAAATGGGAAATAAGTGAGCACAGGAGTCAATTCAGTAGGGAAGAAGAAGAACAACAGTCTAAACCAAAGCAAGGTGCACTAGCCAGCGATGAGGGGTGTAAGCCCTGGTTCCAAGAAACCTGTCTCCACCACTCCCCGGCTCAGTTCTTCATGGAGTTTTCTGGCCTCAGACATCTCATCCGCAAACCAGAGGCTCTTTTATTTTTGTTAAAGGATTAAGTGAGATAGCACAGGTAAAATTCTTAGCAGAGCCCCTGACTTAAAGTAAGCACCAAATAAATATGCGATTATGTTAAGACGAAGACAACAACATAATTCAATTAGTCAAGGACCCATTTTCTAGCGGCACAGATAAGAGTGGGTTCTATTTTCTGTAAACAAGTACCCTTTATTGAGATCTTAAATCTTCCAAGTGTGCTGGGATAGAGTGCCCATTGGTGTCAGAGCCGTGCAGAAAACTTTAGCAACAATGTCTCCCAAACGTTTAGGGAGACATCAATGCTAATTCTATACAGACTCTTTCAGAGGATAGGCAATGAACCTATACATTCCGGCTCATTTTATGAAAGCTGCAAAACCTTGACTGCAAAGTTGAATAGGACACTACAAGACAAAAACTAGGCTGATCTCCTATATAAACCTAGATGCCAAACTCTTACAGTATCTGCAAGCCAAATCCATTTATGTATAAAAGGATAATGTGAGTGACCAACGTGAACTTAATCTAGAAAGACAAAGCTGACTTACCCTTGGGGTGAAAAAAATCAAACAATGCAATTCATAAAGAAGAAAAGTAAATAGAGTAAATTAGAATAAAATAAAGGATAAAATTCATACGATGTCAATCTATGCAGAAAAACATTTGAAAAAAATTCAATATTCATTGTTAAAAACACTTAGCAACTAGAAATAGAAGGAAGTTTCTATGGTCTGAAAAAACATAACTATGAAAACATTATACACAGTGGTGGAATGCTGAATACTTCTATTTGAGGTCAGGAAACAAACTGGGATGCCCATTATCTCCCCTTCCATTCACCATTGGATTAGAGATGGTAGCCAATGCAGTAAAGGAAGAAAAAGAAATCAGATACATTGATTAGAAGTGCAGGAGTGTGTCTGGGTGGCTCAGTCGGTTAAGCATCCAACTCTTGATTTCAGCCCAGGTCATGATCTTGTGGCTCACATGTCAGGCTCTGCACTGATAGCTCTGAGCCTGCTTGGGATCCTCTCCCTTCCCCCCTCAAAATAAATAAATAGACTTAAAAAAAAGAAATGCAGGAATATAATTATTTTGTGTAGGTAATATGATTATGCACACAAAACTCCAAAACAATCTATAAATAGTTATTAAAAGGAATATTTGAGTTCAGTAAGTTTATCTTATACAAGACCAATATTAAAAACTAATTTTTTTCTAAATATCCAAAACAAAAGAATTTTTTTAAACTTTTAAAAATAATTTGAAATAGGGGCGCCTGGGTGTTTCAGTGGGTTAAGCATCTGCCTTCAGCTCAGGTCATGATCTCACGGTTCATGGGTTCAAGTCCCGCATCATGCTCTGTGCTAATGGCTCAGAATCCTAATGACTTTGGATTCTGTATCTCCCTCTCTCTCTGCCCTTCCCCTGCTCGTGCTCTGTCTCTGTCCCTCAAAAATAAATAAACGTTAAAAAAATTTTTTTTTAATTTGAAATAAATCTAATGAAATGAGGAAAGTTTCTACACAGAAAATTATAAAACATCAAGAGGAAAAATTGATGTAGAAGACTAGAAGCTACACCATGGTCCTAAATTGGAAGAGGCAATACTGTAAAAATGTGAATTCTCTCCAAACTGATTTACAGATTCAATGAATTATCATTTGAAATCCCTATAGGTTCCTTTGTGAAGTTGCCAGCTCATTCTAAAACTTACACGGGAATGTGAAGGACCAAGAGTAGCCAAAAGAGAAGAAAAGGAAGGAAGGACTTGCTCTAATGGAAGTCAAGAATTATTTTTAAACTAATGTAACTAAGCAGTGTGGTCCTGGGTGCAGACAGGCAGACCAATGAGACAAAATGAGAGACTCCAGATAAACGCACACACAGACACTTGACTTATGACAAAGATGGTTCTGTGAAGTGTTGCACATGGTCTTCTTGATACACAGAGCTGGGAAAGTCTATGTGTGCCTATTGAAAAACAGGAAATATTCTCTAATCCGCATCTAATCATTCAGGCTAACAATAGAGAAGTTGTTCATCCTTTCATCAAAAGCAGTTTTCACAGCAGAGTGCCCTGGGAACAGTGATTGACAGCAGCTCAAAATGAGAGAGATGGTTGCACTAGTGGCCAGCGACCACAGCTACCGCCAGCCGGATGATCTCTCCTTCCTTGGTGCTCACAGTGCCAAGCGTCCCAACAGGCATCACCATCATCGAAACTATGGCTCCGACACCTGGCACCTGGTACCACCAGCCTCTGGGCTAGTGAAGGTGGCCTCTTCGCCAGTCATGGTGAGCATCCCAGCCACTCAGACACCTGCAGCTTCCCAGGTAAGGATGTCCATCTCTTCTGCTGTCAACATGCCTGCCCACCCTATCATCTCGGTGCCCATGTCAGGGACTGTGATAACGGCCCAGCAAACCCAGGTAGTGACCACGGTGGTGGGTGGGGTGATGAAGACCACCACCCTGGTGAGAGCCCCATCTCCATCCCATGAGGCAGTGCTCTGATTTGCAATCTGGGCAAAGTGATGCTGGTGGCCCAGACCAAAGGTCCCCTGTCAGCTGGGACCATCCTGGAGCTGGTGACTTCAGCAGATGGCAGGCCCACCCCCATCATCAGTACCACACAAGCCAGCAGGGCTGGGACTAAGCCCACCATCCTGGCCATTTCAGCCTTCTGAGCCCAGCACGACACCATAATCGGGACCGTCCCCATATCAGCCACAGTTGTGGCCAGCAGTCTTGACATCAAGTCCCTCATCACCACTGTCACCACCACGGTGATGACTTCGGGAGCACCCACCAAAATCGCGACTGCTGTTCAAAATGCCACTGGCCATGAGAAGCACGGAGTGACCCAGCTGGTGTTAAAGAGGGTCCCTGGACAGCCAGACAGGCACTATCCTCTGCTCCATGCCCACTGAGGGGTGTTCACCTGGTCACCACTGTCACTGTCTCCACCATGAAGCCAGCCATCACCATGTGGATTGCGAAGAGCATCACAGATGTCACAACCCTCTCACCTGCCAGAATATTCGCCTTGCCCAGAAAACCACAGCCATCTGCTCTCACCCGCTCCTCTCTCATCCTGCAGGACTCGGATTAAAGTTTATTTCTCCAAAATCCCTTCCCTGAACTTCTGGAATACATTAGGTCCCCCTGCTGTGTACTTGTAATTTCCTTTCTAACCTATCTCTGTGGAGGCTCATGACCAAGTGATGTCAACGTCCCTGCAAGCTCTAAAAATGACTGTGATTTCCCCAAGTTTAGAGCAGTTTCTTATTATAAGAAGTTGGAAATAGATTGCTTTGTGTCTTTAAAATTTTTTTCCATAAACTCTTCGATAATTCAGCGGAGCTCATCGTTTTATTTATTCTTGAGGATGCTGCCTGTGTCACTGTGTTCTAAAATAGTTCATCATTACGATGATATGATTAAGCATCTGGAAATACAAATAAAAGCAGCTTTTGGGTATTCTGCTCAGAGAAGAACAACAAACTGCCTGCCTGGCAACAGCAACATGTCGCTTCCTCAAGCTGAAACGTAGTCGCATTTTTCCCGACTCATATAGACTCGACTAATGTTCTCAGAAGAAAGTGACACAGCCAAAGAGCCCTTGCCTCAGCGCTATTAGGAACACCATGATTCCACTTTAATAGACGTGTTGTCTCACATATTCTAGAACACTGGGAGCCATTAAAGAGACAAAATGATAAAGATTAAAAGCTATTATAGTTAATTTCAGAGCCATAGTTAGACTAATGCATCTTCAGTAAGGACAGCTTACCCATCAAGAACAGTTTTAGAATAATCTGTTGACTTTTTCATAGAGAAAATTACTAAAGAGGAAAAGAAAGGATTACAGGCACAATCTTCATAAACAGTAATATTTATCTGGCAAAAATACAGGTTGGGGGGAAGATAGAAGAACGTGAAAGGTGTGAAATTATAGACACGACACCGTAGAATGTTTCTTTGGTGTGTATATATCCTCCTGTCAAATCGCTATTTTAACAACACAACCCAGGCAACTTTTTGGCGGCATGTTATAGAGTGGTTAGAATGGTATAGTGTTTACTCTGTTAGAGTAGACACAAACAAACAAAAGCATTAAATAATTTATTTGACTGCACTTATTTTAAGAAGAGAAGAAACTAAACCATGTAGATTAAGACCATAAAACTTAAAACCATGAGGTTCAAGTTGGGATATTTTTTTAAGTTCAGTGAAAATTGCATTAGTTAAGCTTCTTTGGGATGCAAGTAAAAGCCCAGAATTAACTGATTTGACTAAGCTTTCCTTGAACACCAGGAATAAAAAGGCATATGGGACACAGGTAAACAGCTCAAGGGGCACCAAGCACCATTAAGATGGTGTGTGGAGGCACCTGGGTGACTCAGTCGGTTAAGCATTGGACTTCAGGTCAGGTCATGATGTCACTTCGTGAGTTCAAGCCCCACATCAGGCTCTTTGCTGTCAGTGCGGAGCCTAGTTCGGATCCTCTGTGCCCCCTCTCTCTCGGCACCTCCCCTACTCACACCCTCTCTCTCAAAAAAAAAAAAGACTGTGTTTGTGTCCCTCATGTCTGCTTCCCTCAACGGGTTGACTTCATTCTTTTCTTACTTAAGGATGGTTTTCTACCCATGATGAAAACCCAAACTCTAATAACTACGAAGTTTTGTCTTGTGACCTCAGTCACCGGAGAGACACTCCCTATGCCCTGGGTCTGGTCTCAAGAATGAAAGTTGGCCAGGAAATTGGCTCAAGGATGCATTTTGGGCTGAGAGCCACATCTGGCTCAACCAGTCGTGATCACATTAAAAAATGGAAGCTCCTGAGAATAAAAGATGAGTAGAGTAGGAGATTGTCATGTTCCTAGGAGCCTGATTCGGGTCAGATTTGAACTGAACAGATGAGAGTAGTTAGCAGTTCCTCTATTAGCACAGGTGAAAGGTAAGACCATTTATGACACTAACAGGAGAATTTCCTAGCAATAAAATAACTTAAAAATAGAGAGCAAGGTCATCAAGATGGAATAGGAAGTCCCAGCCAAAATGTTGGCATTTAGGTAATCCCCGGATCCAGGTACGAGGTTGTGGTACACCAGGAGAAGGGCTGCCACTGAAATGCATTAGAAGGTCAATTTCACTTTCCCTACTTCCGTTCCTCTCCCAAGCTGGCACAGCACAGCCCTGGGTAACAACAAACCTCCTAGCTGCTTTTCCCTCAGGGAGCAAGCAAAGAGTAGGGCATTCATGCATCCAACATTCCGGTTCTTCAGAGGACTATCCGAGGGTCTAATGTATGTCTTACTTCATTCGGAGCACCGGTGGACCTAGTGTAGTTTGTATGCCTAGGAGGAACCACTGTAAACGGTGAAGGATGCGGAGTGGCTTGTGTAGCTGGCGCAGCTTGGCATGAGCGGGAAAAGATGCACCACTCAAAGCTTCTCCCTCAGGAGGGAGGAAAAGAAGTGGCACACGTGTCCAGCGTCCCAGCTTTTCTGTCGGCCGCCTGAAGGCCTGGCCTCTGTTTGCCTGTCTTAGGGCGCCCATGGGAAGTCAGCACACTTTCAATGCCTGGCAGCTGGTGAGAACGAGTGAGAATTAGGCATTACTGCTGTAGAACCAGAAACTCTCAATGTCACCCATAGACACAGAGAGAGCTAGAGACTACAGGCTCCTGAGAAACAAACCGGCTGAGCCTCTCGAATTGAGAAATTGCTTGTATAGGCCCAGAGAAATCACATCTTCCCCCAAAAGTTTTTAGGTGCCCCTAAAATCTCTAGTTGGGCTATTGAATGAGCATCTTCCCCTGTATGCAATCAATCCCTAAGGACTGGGAGAGGCGGATGGTTTTATAAATGGGCATATTCCAACACAAAGTTATAAAGCAATAAAGAAACAGGGGCGCCTGGGTAGCTCAGTTGGTTAAGCATCCAACTTCAGCTCAGGTCATGATCTCGCAGTCAGCAAGTTCAAGCCCCGCATTGGGCTCCATGCTGACAGCTCAGAGCCTGGAGCCTGCTTCTGATTCTGTATCTCCCTCTCTCTCTGGTCCTCCCCCACTCATGCTCTGTCTCTCGCTCTCAAAAGTGAATAAATGTCAAAAACGATGTCTTCAAAGCAGTAAAGAAATGAAGAAAATGGCCCTCATAAAAAGAACAAAATAGAACTACAGAAATTAATCCTAAAGAATTGGAAATATATAAACTACCTACAGAACCCAAAATAATTATCATAAAGGTACTCCTTTGTGAGCTCAAGAAAATAACCCAGGAATAAAACAAAAAGATCAACAGAGAGATCAAAAATATAGAAAAGAACCAAACAGAAATTCCGGACCTGAGGAATACAATAATGCCTCTCGAAATGAGGAAAATTAAAGATTTTCCCAGACGGAAAAAAAAAAAAAAGGCTAAGAAAGCGTCACCAATAAACCTGCCTTACAAGAAATGGCAAAAGGGGTCCTTCAAGTTGAAATGCAAGGATACTAAACAGCAACATAAAAGTATAAAACTCTCTGGTCAAGGTAAATATTTAGACAAATACAGAGCACTGAAATACTGTAACGCTGGTGCATGAATCATTTTTTTTATTCTGGGATATGAGTTAAAAGATAAAAGCATAAAAAATAACTTTAATGATAAAAATATTCTAATGGATACACAATCAAAAGAGGTGATTTGTGACATCAATAACAAAGTGTGCAGAGAAGGAGAAGCCAAGCGTAGACTGTTTGTACATGATTGAAGTCAAGTTGTCATCAGCTTCTTAGATTGTTAGAAGTATAGATACATAATGCTCCAGATGACCACAAAGGAAATGTCTACAGAAGATAGAAATAAAGGAAATAGGGGCGCCTGGGTGGCTCAGTCGGCTGAGCAGCCGACTTCAGCTCAAGTCATGATCTCACGGTCTGTGAGTTCAAGCCCCGCATCGGGCTCTGTGCTGATGGCTCAGAGCCTGGAGCCTGCTTTGGATTCTGGGTCTCCCTCTCTCTCTGTCTCTCCCTTGCTCACGCTCTGTCTCTATGTCTCTCAAAAACAAAAAATAAAAAAGAAATGTTAAAAAGAAATAAAGGAAATAATAAGTAATCGAAGCATGTCACTACAAAAAAAAAAAAAAGAAAAAAAATCAAAGACTCACACAGGAAGACAGGATGAGAGAAAAGGATGGACAAAAAAGCTATAAGATCGACGAAAAGCAAGGAAGAAAATGGTAATAGTAAATCCTTCCTATGAGTTATTACTCTAAATGTAAATAGATTAAACTCCCAAATCAAAAGAGTAGATAAATGGATTAAAAAATGATCCAACAGTAAACTAGCTGCAAAAGACAGATTTTAGATTTAAGGACACACGCAGGTTAAAAGTGAAAGGAGGGGCCCCTGGGTGGCTCAGTCGGTTGGGCGGCCAACTTCAGCTCAGGTCATGGTCTCACGGTCTGTGAGTTCGAGCCCCCGATGAGGCTCTGTGCTGACGACTCAGAGCCTGGAGCCTGCTTCAGATTCTGTATCTCCCTATCTCTCTGCCTTTCCCTGTCAAAAATAAAATAAAAACGATAAAAAAATAATAAAAAAGTGAAAGGATAGAAAACTATATTCCACGGGCACCTGGGTGGCTCAGTCCATTAAGCATCAGACTTCAGCCCAGGTCATGACCTCACAGTCTGTGGGTTCAAGCCCCGCATTGGGCTCTGTGCTGACAGCTCAGAGCCTGAAGCCTGCTTCGGATTCTGTGCTTCCCTCTCTCTCTGCCCCTTGGGGACTCATGCTCTGCCTCTCTCCAGCTCTCAATGTGAATAAACATTTAAAAAATTGAAAAAAACTACATTCCATGCAAACGTTAATCAAAAGAAAATAGGGGTATCCATCCGTACTTATCCCAGACAAAATAGACTTTAACTTAAAGATTGTCACAGGACACAAAGAAGGACAATATAAAATGATAAAAAGGTTGGGGCGCCTGGGAGACTCAGTCAGTTAAGCATCCGACTTCAGCTCAGGTCATGATCTCACAGTTTGTGAATTTGAGCCCCGCATTGGGCTCTGTGCTGGCAGCTCAGAATCTGGAGCCTGCTTTGGATTCTGTGTCTCCCTCTCTCTCTGTGCCTCTCCCACTCATGCTCTGTCTCTCTCTCTCTCTCGCTCTCAAAAATAAATGAACATTAAAAAAATATTTTAAAGACAAAAAGGTCAATACATTAAGAAGATAAAACAATTATATATTAATGTAACATCAGAGCACAAATACATCAAGCAGATTTTGAGAGAACTGAAGAAAGAGACAACACAATAATAGTAGGAAATTTTAATATCCCATTTTCAATAATAGATATAATATCCAGACAAAATATCAGTAAGAAAACAGAAGACTTAACACTATAGACCAAATGAACCTAATAGAATCACCAGGACATTCCACCCAACTACAGCAAAATGCACACTCCTATCAAATGCATATGGTACATTCTCCAAACTAGACCAAATAGGCCACAAATCAAGTCTGAGAAATTTAAGAAAGCTAAAATCACGCTGAATATCTTTTCTGACTATATTGCAATGAAACTAGAAATTACTGGGCGAAGGAGAGCTGGAATTTCACAGATATGTGGAAATTAAATAATACCTTCTTGAACAATGAATCAGTCAAAGAATAAGCCAAAAGAGAAATTAGAAAATATCTTGAGACAAATGAAAGCAAGAGTACAGTGCATTAAAACTAGAAGATGCATCAAAAATGATAGGAAGAGGGAAGTTTATAGCAGTAAAGCGTACATTAAAAAAAAGATCTCAAATAAACATCCCAACTATATAATCTCACAGAAGTAAGAACAACAACAACAAAAGAAGGTCAACATTGGCAAAAAAGGACATAACTTAGAGCAGAAATAAATGAAATAGAAAATAGAAAAACAATAGAAAACAACTATCATGAACCAAAAGTTGGCTTTCTGCAAACATCAACAAATTTGATAGACCTTAGGAAAAAAGAGGGTATACTAAAAAAAAATCAGAAATTAAGGAGAAGACATTACAACTGATATCACAGAAATTCAAAGATTATAATAGACTAATAGACTACTTCAAGCAATTATATGCCAATGAACAGGATAACCTAGGAGAAATGGATAAGTTTCTAGAAAGCTACAACCTACCAAGACTGCATCATTAGAAACAAAAATGTAAACAGACCTGTAACTAGTAAAGAGATTAAATTAATAATAAAAAAAAAATCTCTCTACAGAGAAAAGCTCAGGACCAGATAGCTTTACTGGGGAAAATGATCAAACATTTGAGAAAGAATTAACACCAATCCCTGTCAAACTCTTCCAAAAGAATTGAAGAGAAGGGAACACTTCCAAATTCGTTGTATGAGGTGAGCATTAACTTGATAGCAAAGATAGAAAAGGACCACAAGAAAAGAAAACTACAGGCAAATATCCCTGAACATAAATGCAAAAATTCTCCACAAAATATTAGCAGACCAAATTCAACAACCTATTAAATGAATCTCATACACCATGACAAATGGGAATTATCTCTGGGATGCAAGGATGGTTCAACATAGAAAAAGCAATTACTATGTTATACCCCATTAGCAGAACAAAGGATGAAAAATGTATGATCATCTCAATAGATGAGTAAAGACCATATATGACGAGCCCACAGCTAACATCACGTTCAATGGTGACGAATTAAAAGCCTTTCTTCTAAGATCAGGATAGGACGAGAATGCCCATTCTCTCCACTTTTATTTAACATAGTACTAGAAGTCCTAGTTGGAGCAATTAGGCAAGCAAAAGAAATAAAAGGCATTCAAGTTGTAAAAGAAGTAAAAAAAAACAAAAAATCTGTTTGCAGATGACATGATCTTATATGCAGAAAACCCTAAAGATTTCACCAAGAAAATAAAGGGTTAGAACTAAAAAAAAAAATCGTAAAGTTGCAAAATATAATATTGAACTGCAGAAATAAGCTTCAATAGTATACCCAAAATAATTAATAATCTAATAAGGAATTTAAGAAAGCAGTCCCATTTACAAAAGAAAAAGAATAAAATACTCAAGTCTGAGTTCAACAACGGAGATGAATGACTTGTGCATTAAAAACTACAACACATTACTGAAAGAGACTAAAATAATACACATAAATGAAAGATGTCCTATGTTCATGGATTGGAATGCTTTATATTTTTAAAACATCCCGGGGTGCCTGAGGGGTTCAGTGGGTTGAGCGTCTGACTTCATCTCAAGTCACGATCTCACAGTTTGTGGGCTCAAGCCCCGCGTCGGGCTCTGTGCTGACGGCTCGGGGCCTGGAGCCTGCTTTGGATTCTGTGTCTCCTTCTCCCTCTGCCCCTCCCCCACTCATGCTCTGCCTCTCTGTCTCTCAAGAATAAAAATAAAAATTAAAAATAAGTAAAATAAAATAAAATGTCCATACCACCTAAAGTTATCTACAGATTTAGTGCAATTTTTATTAAATTCATCACAGAAATTTTTACAGAGATAGAAAAATAATTCTACAAATTATATGGAACTATAGAGGACTCTGAATATGCCAAAACCAATATTGAATAAGAAAACAGGGGGCTTCACACTTCCTGTTTTCAAAATATATTACAAAGCTATAGCATTCAAAACATTATGATACTGGCGTAAAAACAAACATATAAAACCATGAAACAGAATAGAGAATGCAGAAATAAACTTATGCATGTACGGTTAAATTATCTTTGACAAGGATGCCAAGGCCAACAAAAAGGAAAGGAGGGATTCTTCGACAAATGGGAAAACTGGATACCCACATGCAAAAGAATAAAATTAAACCTATTTCTTATACCGTACACAAAAATGAACTCAACATGGTTTAGAGACCTGAAAATATAAAACTCCCAGAAGAAAACATAGGCAAAAATCGTCATAATATTGGCTGGTAATGATTTCTCAGCTGTGACACCAAAAGCACAGGCAACAAAAGCAGAAAGACAAATGGGACTGCATCGAACTAAAAAGCTTCTGCACAGCAAAGAAAATAATCCACAGTGTGAAAAGGTAGCCTATGAAATGAGGGGAAATATTCATAAACCATATATCTGATAAGGGATTAATTTCCCAAATATGTGTTTTTAAAACTCCTACAATTTAATAGCAAAAAAACACACAGGAAAACAAACAAACAAACAAACAAAAATCTATTTTAAAATAGATGAGGGGCACCCAGGTGGCCTGGTTGGTTAAGTGTAGGCTCATGATCTCACAGTTCATGAGTTCAAGCCCCATCTCAAGCTTTCTGCTGTCAGTGCAGAGCTTTCTTCAGATCCTCTGTCTCCCTCTCTCTCTCTCAAAAATAAATAAAAATTTTAAAAATTAAATAGAATAAAATAGGTAAAGAAGTTGATTAAACGTTTGTCCAAAGAAGACATGCGAATGGCTGGCAAGTACATGAAAAGATCCTCAACATCACCAATCACCAAACCTTTTTTATTTTTATTTTTTTGAGAGAGAGAGAGAGAGGGCACAAGTGTGATCAAGGGGCAGAGAGAGAGAGTGAGAGGGAAAGAGAGAGAGAAGCGGGACTCATCCAAAGCAGGGCTCAAGCTTACCCCAGGAGGGACTCGAAATCATGAACCATGAGATCATGCCCTGAGCCAAAGTCAGATGCTCAAACGACTGAGCCACCCGGGCGCCCATCACCTCAAACCTTTTAAGATGCTTGTTGTCAAAGAGAAAACAAGTTTTAGTGTGGATATGGGGAAATCAGAACACTTGTATGCTGTTAGTGGGAATACGAAATGGTATGGAAAACACAGCACTATTAGAAAACAGTATGGAGGTTCCTCAAAAACATGAAAACAGGGGCGCCTGGGTGGCTCAGTCGGTTGAGCGTCCGACTTCGGCTCAGGTCATGGTCTCACAGATTGTGAGTTCGAGCCCCGCGTCGGGCTCTGTGCTGACGGCTCGGGGGCCTGGAGCCTGCTTTGGATTCTGTGTCTCCCTCTCTCTCTGCCCTTCCCCCACTCATGCTCTGTCTCTCTCTGTCTTAAATATAAACATTAAAAAATTTAAAAAAAAAACATGAAAACAGAACTACCGTGCGATCTGGCAATCCCAGTTCTGGGCATACACTCCAAAGAATTAAAAGTTTGGTCTTGAAGAGCTATTTGCACTCTGGTGTTCACCTCTCTCAGCAGTCAAGAGGTGGAAAAAAACCTATAAATGTCCATTGATGGATGAATGGATAAAGAAAATGTGGTGTAGGCATACGGTGGGATTACTGAGCCACAAAAGAAAAAACAAGGAAATCCTGTCATATGCCACCACATGGATGAACCTTGAGGACATTATGTTAAGTGAAATAAGCCAGTTACAAAAAGCTGTATGATTTCCCCCATGTTTGGCCTCTAAAGTAATCCAACTCATAGACACAGGAAATAGAATGGCCATTGCCAGGAACTGGGAGGAGGGAGACACAGGGCATCGGTGTTCAATGGGTAAAGAGTTTCAATCAGACAAGATGAAAAAGTTCTCGAGATCGACTCTACACCACGGTGCTTGCAGTTAACCATACTGTACACTTGCATTTTTGTTAAGAGGGTAGATCTTATGTGTCTTTTACCATGGTAAGAAAAACTTAAAAATATTAAGTCAACTTTATGGCTAAAAAAATAATAATTAATCTATGTATATCGAATTGCCTATCAATACCCTGTACTGAGAAGGTAAAAATACAGCTGCTACAATTGCTTTCATTTTTATACTTTAGCCTCGACCTTTTACTAAAGGACTTTCCGTCTCACTTAATAAATACAAGAAACTCTACTGGACACTTGGAAAAAATTTCACGAAGTTATATTTTAATAATAAGGAAACTGAGACTTCAATGAGTGACATAAATTTCACTAAACCACATTATAGGCAGAGCACAGACTAAACCACGATCTTCTTGAGTCGAAATCCTGAAAACTCCTGATCAAAGCACATCATATTCGGGTCCAGACCTTTAAAAAAAGGTACGTCTAGAAGAAGCTACAACGAACGAATAATTCTTCACAATGATAGCACTTAGTGACAATTCTGCTCTTCATTATTAGCAAGATGATATCTCCCCTGATTTCGTTTGATTTATGTTCTCTCAGAACAAATTCCTTTCCCCCTTCCATTATCCTCTGATATATTACTGCAAGCAGTCTTTGCGTAAACACATCAAGAGCCAATTCGGCTGGTGTGGGAAATTGTTAGGGCTGATAGGAGCAGAAACACCTGCTGCAGTTCTCTCTAATGGGCCCTAAATTAAGACTGTCGGAATCTCGTGGCAGGTGAAATCAGACAGGAGTAAGGTTGGATTCCTACGAATCCAATTGGGAAGACCATCAACTGGTAATGGGAGAAACTCCTATCTTATGTCTGGAGGAGTCAGACATCTTAATATAGCTACTCTCCCAATCGTGCTGTGACCGCATCATCGCGCCCCCTCAACATACGGTTGACATCCTATGACTTCACAGGCCTGTGGTTAATGTAGTGAATAATGTTAATGTTTCTGTCAAGAAAGAATTCAATTTTATTCCAGATTTCGAGTATTGAAAGCTTCTCGAGGGAAATAAATCAGTACTTTGCAAAAGCACACTAATTCTGTTCTTCTTGATTTTAAAAAATAATATCAAAATTGCCAATTTAGTAAAGGAGATAATCAGATGGCAAATTATTTTCCTAAGCATTTTATTTCAAGAGGGTTGATACATCAGTGCAACTCTTCGGTGTGTTCTGCCTATAGATTTGAATCCAAGAAACACATAAAAATTCTTTTTAAATGTACTAATACTAATCTAAATAATTGACCAGTGATTTGATATTTAGGGTGATCTTAAAAATATATGTTAATAACCTAAAATTCAAGAAATATGGCTTGACAGTTGCTTAAAAGGCCACACTCCTAGAACTTTTTCTGAAAAGGTTCATCAACATTCAGATGGACAGCAGACAAGAAGCAAGCCCAACACCAAGTGGCTAAGATGGTATCAAAAGAGACAAGAATATAAATTGACATTAGGAGAAATGCGAATCCACATAAGAACATGAAGACAAAATATAAATTCAGGCGATCTCTCCTTCCCTTGGCACAGTAGTTATATATGTTTACTCTTCTTCAAGTATTTTTTACTTTCTGTATTAGTTATACATACATTTTAAAAAGTTAGGTCTTCTAGTTGGATTGACCTTTCTGTCAATATGCCTGGCAGTATTTCTTGCTCTGAGTTCTACTTTCTCTAATTTTAATATAGCCACTCCAGTTTTGCCTTCATTCTTTTTTTTTAAGTTTTTATTTAAATTCCAGTTAGTTAACGTACAATGTAATAATGTTAGTTTCAGGTATACAATATAGTGATTCCATACACTTCTGTACATCACCTGGTGCTCATTAGAATAAGTGTCTCATTAACCCCATCACCTGTTTAACCCATCCCCCTACCTACCTCCACTTCAGTTTGTTCTCTATAGTTAATCTGTTTCTTGGTTCACCTCTCTATTTTTACCCCTTGTTCATTTGTTTCTTAAATTTCACATGAGTGAGATCATACAGTATTTGTCTTTCTCTGACTTATTTTGCTTACCATAACACTCTCTAGCTCTATCCACGTTGTTGCAAATGGCAAGATTTCATTCTTTTTTAGTGTAGCCTCCATTCTTAGAAAGATATTTTCACTGGGTATAAAATTAGAGTGTGGCTTTCTTTTTTCTTTCACCAGTTACAGACACTGTGTTATCTCCTGCCTGGCATAGTGTCTGACTGGAGTTTCTCATCATTCTTAGCTTCATGCCTCCGTGTGTGATACGGTCTTTTTTTTTTTTTTAATGTAACTGTGAAGATTTTTCACTTTATTCCTGTTTTTCAGCAACCTAAGTATGCTATATGACAGTGTGGTCTTCTTTTTGCTTGGTGCATATTATGTTTACTGGACCTACAGACTTAGGGTATTTTACAAATTGGGCAAATAGTTTGGCCATTATTTCTTCAATTTTTTTTTTTTTTTGGCCATTCCTTTCTTGAGGTCTCTAATTAAACGAATGTTAGATTGCTTTACATTGTCCCTTAGGTCACTGGTTACTGAGGTTCTAGTTTTGCTTGTTTATTTTGCTTCATTTTCCTGTCTCTTTTCATTGCTTCAGTTTGGACAGTTTCTATCATTTCTGAGTTTATAAGTTTTTCTTCCATAGTAATCTAATCTAGTGTTTATAACATCCAGTGATTTTTTTTTAATTTTTTTTATGTTTATTTATTTTTTAGACAGAGTGAGACAGAGCATGAGTGGGGGAGAGGCAGAGAGCGAGGGAGACACGGAATGTGAAGCAGGCTCCAGGCTCTGAGCCATCAGCACAGAGCCCAATGCGGGGCTTGAACTCACAGACCGTGAGATCATGACCTGAGCCGAAGTCGGACGCTTAACCGACTGAGCCACCCAGGCACCCCCCAGTGATTTTTTTTATTTCAGATTGCTTTTTAGTTCTAGAATTTCCATTTGGTTCTTTTTATATATTTTATTTCTTTTGGTGTTATATTCATATTTTCATTTAATCTAAGCATATTTTAAGAACTAATTTAGGGCACCTGGATGGCTCAGTTGGTTAAGCGTACAACTTCAGCTCAGGTCATGATCTCGTTGTTGGTGAGTTCGAGCCCCACATCAGGCTCTGTGGTGACAGCTCAGAGCCTGGAGCCTGCTTCGGATTCTCTGTCTCCCTCTTTCTCTCTTCCTCCCCCACTCGCACTCTGTCTCTGTCTCTGTCTCTCTCTCAAAAATAAATAAAACATTGAAAAAATTTTTAAAAAAAGAACTAATTTAAAGACCTTGTAGCCATGTTATTATTTATTTTATTTCTGGATTTGTTTCTATCGACTATTTCTCTCCTGTTTACAGGGCACATGTTTCTGTTCTTGAAATGTCTAACACTCTTTTGGAAAGTAGACAGTTTATCTATTACTCAGTGAATGCTAAATTCTTTGTTTCTTTATAGAATGTTGGACTTCATTGTGGCAAGCTATTATATTATTTACACAAGTTAATCGCTTGAACTGTACCAAGCTTTTAAAGGCAGGTTTAGAAGGTGCGTGGGTGGCTCAGTCGGTTGGATGTCCAGCTCTTGATTCCACTCAGGTCATGATCCCAGGGTGATGGAATCAAGCACTATGTTGGACACTGTGGTGAGAAGGGAGCCTGTTTAAGATTCTCTTCTCTCCATCCCCTCCCCCCTACTCCTGCTCTCTCTCTTTCTCTCTAAAATTAAAAAAATAGAGGTGGGTTTAGAATATTACTCTAATATCTCCCCTGAGTGTCCCAGGGGTTCACTCTGACCTTTTAGAAATGAAAGGTATTCCCACCTTATGTTATCTCTGGTAATTATTCAGCTTGCAACTTCCCAGTCATTCTTGAAACCTCACCCCACATGTGCATGGCTTAGTATTCAGTAACACGATTCGGTACACAGGATATGTGGTTGAAGACTCCATTTTTGGTTTGTTAAGAAGAGAATTTATTTGTAGATATAAGTGGTCTGTGGAGCTATTGAGAGGACTGTAGAAACAGACTCTACGGTGAGTTTCCAGGAACGAGTCCTTAAAATATCCTTTGGCTGCCATCCTCATCAGAAGGACAATTCCTCAAGACTGACGTACTCAACCTGAACATGTATTTTTAATGGTGTGATCTCAACTGCAAAGAGGCGAAAATTGGTTCTTGTAGGGATGGAGTAAAACAAACCTTAGATATTACAATGTTTGTGGTTCTGCAAAGCTCAAACCTACCCAACAAATCTTATCCTTTAGTATTTAATTTGTCTTAGCTTAATATTTCTCCATAGGAGGTCTTAGAAAGGGATGGGTGGAGTTGCAAAATCTGACTTAGAGTGAATTCTGTATGTGCCATGGTGTTATGTATTGCTTCATTAGATGATGAGTCAGAATGGCCACTAGAAGATACACAGGAGAGGCACAGAAAAACAAAAGTATCTTAGACATAAAGGTCCAAAGCAATACAATGTAATGCATAGCTGAAATAACAAACTGTTTAAAAAACAAGAAATGTGGTTAGAAACATGGTATCCAGTAAATATAAGTGCACCTGAGTACGAACTCTAGGACTGGCTTTGGGAGTAATGGAATAATAAATAGAATAACATATTACAATAAGAAAAAAATCTATCAAATACTTTAGACGTTAGGTTTTTAAAATAATTTTTAAGTTTATTTATTTATTTTGAGAGAGACAGAGACAGTGCAAGTGGGGGAGAGACAGAGAGAGAGAGGAAGACAGAGAACCTCAAGCAGGCTCCTCACTGTCAGCACGGAGCCCGACGTGAGGCTCAAGCTCACAAAACTGGTGAGATCATGACATCAGCCAAAAGCCAGAGTTGGATGTTTATCCGACTGAGCCATCCAGCCGCCCCTCGATAGGTTTTAATAAGCTTTTTTGCTGTGAATTTCTTAAAAGAGAAAGGAATATGCTCTAAAAATTAATGAGCACATTCTCCAGGAGATGTCTGGTAACCAAAAAAAGACACGACAAGGAGCAAGGGCGAAGGTCTCAATAACAAGCCTGGGGAGATAAGCGGGGCCAGATTTTATAGGCCTTGTTAAAAATGTTTATCTCTGTCAGAAAAGCAATGGGAACATATTGAAGAGCTTTAAGTAGACGAATGGCATTTTATATTTGCATATTTTAAAAGTTCCTTCTGACTAATCTGGGAAAATCAATCAAAGGGTGACAAAAATAAATGCCAGAGAATTCTTCCGAGGTTTTTTAAACAAGAAGTGATAAAAACTTGAGTTGATGTGATAAAAATGCAGGTGACAGAAATAAGCACTTAAATATTTAGTGAAAGGACTGTTTTTTGGACTATGATGGTGAGCACCAATCATGTGTCAGAGATCACTAAAACCATGGGAATAGATGAAACCCTTAAGGGTGAGTAACGTGTATAATGGGTTGGAACTCAGGACAAGCTTCCCCTATTCAGAATGGTAGAGAAATTTGTGAGGCATGGTGGGGACCCAGGAGATAAGTAGATGAGTGCCATGTCCTATTTACTAAGGAAAAGTTGCTTCTAGAACATTCAGTAGTCAGAATGCTACTGGTAAGACAGGAAGAGAAAACAAAAGCTAAATCCTTGGGTTTTTTCCATTTCCCTTTTTCTTACTGAATAGTGAAAATAGTTCGAGCCATACATTCTCATTGAATTTTTTCAATTTTTTATTTTCATTTTTGCTCTATCCTCTAAAAGTTAATATGCACTACTCTCCTTTAATCTTATAAATTACCAATGATTATAGTTTCTTCCTCTCTATCAAATTGTTATTGTAGACAATGTTATTTTAATTTTCAAGGATGGTATTTCTGTTGTGCTGGCAGTCAATGCACAGAAAGAGGATTTGTCAAGTTCATTTGAGGTCCTGTGATTACTTGGTTAGTTTTTCCTTTCTATGGCGTTGTGAATTGGGTTGACTACTATTCCACACTGACCCCACCTAGAGCTTAAGTTGAAGCAATTTGATACAATTCCAACGTCCAGTTTCCCTGTCCCTAGTTTCCAGCACTAATATGGAGGTTTCTCTACTTTTCAAACTTTTTTCATCATTTCGGTAGAAATCTGGAAATAATTAGGTGTGTGCTCAGACTGTACCACCTGGCCCAGAAGCCCATCACAGATGATAATCAAGTTGCCTAATACTGCAGCTCTGTTTTTTCCTTTGAAAAGCATCGTATTCTTTCTGTTCTCTGCAACACAATCAGTGTTTTTGTGACTAGAACAATGTCAATGTCAGGGACATCTTGAATTCCTTTTGAAGTCACTAGCCGCTTAGAATTGAAGTTGAAAACCAACAGCGAATTTCCATTTGATTAAGCCATGATTTTTTTTTCCCTACATAATGCGATTACAGCACCCTCCGGCAACAATTACTCAACCGTAACTTGAGGATATGTCTGTGTAATTGCTTTATACTAAGAGTCACATAGCTGATAATAACACTGCAAGAGACAGGAGAGATCCTCTAATTAGCATCACCCCTTGTTTTGGAAATGAGGAAGATGAGCCATGGCTAAGCCTTCGCACACCATTATTTAGGGCAAAATACGCATTCATATTTACACAAAGAGCAATGTCTTACATAATAGAAAACTAACAACTTAGCATAGATTATGGAAATATAATTTTTTAATTTTCTTAATGTTTTTATTTATTTTTGAGAGACATAGAGACAGAGTGTGAGCAGGGGAAGAGCAGAGAGAGTGGAAGACACAGAATCTGAAGCAGGCTCCAGGCTCTGAGCCATCGGCACAGAGCCTGACGCGGGGCTCGAACTCACAGACCGTGAGATCATGACCTGAGCTGAAGTCGGCCGCTTAACCAACTGAGCCACCCAGGCGCCCCTGGAAATACAATTTTTAACAGGGCTACACACAACCTCAGGTCCTTCAAAACTAGGTGGAATAGAAATACCTTTTTGTCAGCCTTTAAAAACAGCTATTAATTTACTATCCTACATGTCGGCAGGTAAGTTACTCAACAGAGAAGAGCATGAACTGCACCCAAAAGATATTAGAACATTTATGGCTGGGATTTGGCCTTTCAAACTCATTGAAACTTCTTGACTATGAAGACATGTGATATTTGTAGAACATCTACTTATCACTTAAAGGCAGATATATCCTGACTTAGTATATGTCTATATACTGTTAATACTATAGACTGTTAATGCAGTCTCCGCGTGAATAATTGTCCTTTACTATGGCCTCACCCAGTTTTGCTGTAATTTCTGGTCTCCCCTTTCTTCAACTTCAAAATGTAGACACGGGGTGTCACTGGTGGGCTTAAAGGCAGCCCAGTGATAATGCTAATACAGATGTTCATGCTATTTTTATCCTCATCCTAATTCCAGTTTTCTCATTTTATTTTATTCTTTAAATATTTATTTATTTATTTTGAGAGGGAGAGAGAAACTCCCAAGCAGGCTCCACACTGTCAGCGCAGAGCCTGACGCAGGGCTCAAACTCACAAACCGTGCTTCCTTGACCTGAGCCTAAATCAAGAGTCGGAAGCTTAACTGACAGAGCCACCCAGGCGCCCCATCCAATTTTTATTCTACTACTAGTACCAGCTAAAGCTTATTGAGTGCTCACTAAATATCAAGCTCCTTCCTAAATGCTTTGCACAGATTATCTCTTTCAACACAAATAAGAATTAAAACTATTTCTATTTAATGGATGAGGAAACTGAGGCACAGAGCATTAAGTAACGCTCCCAAGGAGCAGAACTGCTCCATCCACCCAAACAGTCTGGTTCCAGAACCTGGAGTTTTGTTTTCAAACACTGCTTAAACGCTACTGCTCCACCCAGGAGCACATGTGGATATTCAGGTCACGTCCAGGTAAAAAGGGGAATTTGAGACCTTTCTCCAGCTACAAACGGACAGTGTCCATGGAACTTGTTCTTTCTTGCACAGATTATAGGTAACCTGCCCACACTTGAGCATGCTCAGTGCAGCAGCCTGAGGACAGTCACACACCTGACCGGAAAAGAGAAATGGGGTAAATAAATCATACCCTCCAGTTGTTCCTTTTGGAGAAGCAGAAAGACCCAGAAGGAAAAACAGACTCTGTTGAGATGTTTTACAAACATTCAACCAGTGCTCATAACCCAGTGACAAAGGACAGGACCAAGCCCACACATGTTTTTTGCAGATGGCTATTCTCAGAGGGAAATGATGGATCTTATTGGAAAATACGTTCTTGCTCTCACAACCTTCTCTTACCTTTGAGCCAGCAATTTTTAAAGGGGTTATTCCCATTGGTGTCAGATAAAGACTGAAAAAGCTCATTGAATTTAATAATTAGAAGGTTATGCATGGGGATCATTTCAGTGAATGGGTGAGGGCCGAAGCAGGTGTCAGTGGACTCAGGAAAAGAACGCCCTTTGAGACTCCCATTTTATAGGCGATGGAGAAAAATAGCTCCTAGCTGAGTTCAAGAGTTAAGTAAGGAATATGATCAGAGACAAAGCAATAGATGTTTTTCAATTCTTGAGCATAAATAATAAGGTGACAAAGGCTGTGAAGAGAGAGAAGATGAAATAATCAAGAGGGCCGTCTCTTAAGGAATCAAGGGCACACAGTCAGGACAGGGAGAAGCCATTTCTCCCACTGACACTGAGGAGAAGGGGTTGGCTGGGGGTGACATGAGTAAGAGGCCAAGGTAATGTCCACCCATAGCTTTTATTTCCCCTGTGAAGTCTGCAGGGCTCAGGCAGTATTCACAGATTTCAATGGTATTAATTGGTCGTTGAAATACTATTTCGAGTTTCAAATGAAATAAATAGTGGGGTAGACAAAGTTGATCAAGAGTTTGTCCAGGGCAAGAAAGGACAGAAACGATAGAAAGGAAGAGGCAGTAAAATGGCGCCATTTAAGATCATTTACTATTTAATACTTTGTTAAGAGGAACAATTTGAAAATTTCAACGTAAAATTACTAAGTTGCTTCCTATTCTGCACGTATCGTAACAGCCATGTCAGAATATTGCTACCATCTATAAATTATTTTTGCCATCTTTTTACTTTGACAAATTCAGATGAAAAAAGAAATATTCCTTCAGTTCTATGTCCTGCAGTCTGGTGATCTGAGTTGAAAGTCATGCTGTAGATAAAGGAATACAAACATTTACAAAGAAAGAAGAAGGAAGGAAGGAAGGAAGGAAGGAAGGAAGGAAGAGGAAGGAAGGAAGGGAGGTAGGGAGGGAGGAGGGAGGAAGGGAGGGAGTAGGAAGAAAGAGAAATTGAAAAGCATTCTTGAAAAAATAAACATAAAAGTGTATTAATGTTTGTGATATTTGATATATCAATATCAATATATTTGATATTAATATGTTTGTCTCATTGCGGCATTTAAACCTTTTGACATCTGTTTGACATATGAAAATAACATTTTTAAAGGGCTGAGCGTACTTTTTCTCAAACATCAAAAGCAACAGAATTTAATGGTGACGATGTACTGGTTAAGGCTATAAGACGGTTTTCATTTTCAACTCTCACCCTGAGCCTGTGTCCAAAGCCAGAACAGCTAGTCTGACGAGAGTAATTCCAAAAATCTTACGTTTCAGGATCATCAGACAGAGAAATCTTAACCGTGCAAAGAAATCATAACGGCAGCTCTGACACGTTCATTTCAAAATACTCAGAGCGAAGTCCTTCTAAGTGAAAGACAATATATAAATCTCTGCTTGACTTGAAGGAAGGCTTGCTCACGACCCACGCTCTTATTTTGCTGAGTAACTTTCCAGATTATAAAAAGTTTTCAAAGATGCAGACGCAAGCGAATCCAACACATGCATAGCCTAAAATAGATGTGAAATTGTTTACACCTCTAAGTCAATGTTTTAGCCAGTAATAAATACTGTTTCTTTTCAGTTGTTTTTTTGGAGTTTTTATTCACACGCTATCCCAAGAGTCCTTGAAATTATAATGTCCTAATAACTGTTAGTTTCATCAACTATATATGTTGGACAGATCCCGTTTCCACCAAACCTCACCAGTTACTTACTTCCCTCTACTACAAACACCAGTGCTCACGCCCCTTTCTCAGCCCTGGTTTACACTGCTATGTGGAATTACAAGAGCTTCCTCCTCAATGATGGCGAAGATGAGACGGTCGCTTCATAAAAGAAAAAAAAATTACCCAGCATTCATTGTATGATTCTGTGCTAAGAGCTGAGATAACTTTTTTACACAGATTAGCCATCCTTACGACAACCATTATTAGAGCCTCCATTTCACAGATCAGGAACCTGAGCCCCAGGGAAGTTACCTGCTTCCTGTGAGCTACTCCTACAGAAGCTGCATCCTCTCCCATACCTGATGAGCCCACTGAGGAAATGAAGCCAACCAACCAACCAACAAGGTCCATTCCTGTCTACCCTATGCTCAGTCAAGATCTCCACACAATGAACTCTTGTGTTCTGGTCGTGCCTAGACTGTCTTTTGCTTTTTGGTGCATTCTACCTTGCCAGCCACTCCTATTTGAATATTTCTATGTTGAGGTCTCCAAATAACTTAGCCCAGACAGTGAGAGTCTCTTGTGGTTACAAATTCTTAGAAGAATATTGTGTGTCCAGTTACTCTATGCTTACACGCTATGTCAATAGGAGAATATATGTTGTCTCCAAACATGGTTAATCTTTCCTTCAGTTTACCCTGCGACTGTCACACAGAACATAATATTGCCACTAGACAATAATCTTCATATTTTCTACCAAAAGAATTGGGGGAAACTGTCTTGCTCTTTCCTGGAGTTGCTAATTAGGATAACGTAGATCATATCCTGCCAGAATAGAGAAAGACACCTGTATTAGACCTTTCCTGACACATAAAACCTACACAAGGAAGCAAACCAAACAGATGGAGGCACCAGTAAAAATCCTTGCTCTTATGGAACTTCTAGGGAAGCTTCTAGTGAAACCTAAAATAAAGATAAGTAAATCTATAAGGGCACTTACAGCGATAAGTGATTTGCTGGTGACACTGGCTTTTTGTCTGTTTGCTTGCTTGTTTGTCTTGTTTGAATGGCTGGAGGGACAGAGTCGTTATTAATTTAAAATGGCAAAGTATTCAGAAGGAAAAATACAGTGCTAAATGCGTTGGTGTAGTCCTGTTCCATTTCATTAACTCACACAATAAAAATGTATTGAGCATCAATTTCATGCAATGCTCTCTGTAAGATGCCAGAGACAAAGCAAGAAATACATCATGATCTAATACAATCGTGATCTAATGGAAGACCGGACATATAAGACTGTGTTTCAAATACTTTATCCCTCTGTTAACAGGAGGAAACTTGTCGCCGTAGAGGTGAATTTATTGCCCCACAGAATACAACTGGACGAAATCACTCCCCTGCCCCCGCTTCCTAGGACGAAGTAATGTTAAGTGAAAAGTTTAAAATATTGGCATCCTAAGTAGGTCCTAAAGCTAAACTCTAAGTTTGGGTCAGCGTTCCCATCACCTCCACCCCAAAGCAGGTACGCAGACGAATGTTCATGAAGACAGCTGGGTTGACAGAATAACTCTATCTTTATTTGTTCAAAATTCTCTTTCATCTTGAAGCGTCAACTCACTGTGAGAACCCAGGAGGGCAAGAGAGATCAGCAGTAAGTCAATTCGGAATAAACGGACATGTTTTCCTGAACACAGTGGTTTGGCAAACTGGAGGAAAGTGCTGACCAGAAAACTCAAATACCTTGTTATCACTCTGGACGCACTGTTGGTTTTAGAATCTTTCCTTAAGATGTTAAGATTTGAGATTCAAGGAGAACATGAGAAGTAGGATCACGTGTTTAACTTTGAATCATCTATGCACAGCATAATCTCTTTAAAGTTGTACATACGATGGCATACGGTGTCGACATTCTAAGTTTTACCCCCAGTTTTCAGAAATATATAACTGTTCTTTCCAGTGTATATAGACTGTCGATTTCAGCTGACGCATCTTCAGTCTGAGCTGAGTGATTTCATGTGGATTATGCAAATACTTTGCCTCTTTAATTCCCTCCTGTTGCTAAATTTGATCTATCCTAAAATTTGTGATATCTCCACATGTATACGAAAGAGAACAGAATCAAATTCAGTTTATAAATATTCTTAGCAAAATGGTTTAGCAGGTGGAATGCTGAAAGACTTGAGCAATTACAGATTTTTTAAACATGAGTTCCTGATGCAATCTCTAGGCACTTAGGATTTACCAAGTCCTTCCTACCTGTGGAAAGAAGGCTTGAAAGGGAAAAAATATTGAGGATACCAGTGAAGTTCCAAGGTGCAAAGGTACCATGAGGTGGGCAGGAAGGATAGACGGATTGCAATGTGAGCTGAATTGTAATCCATTTGCATTATTAATTAGCGATGTAAATTTGAGGAACTTCTATAAGCTCTCTGAGCCTTAACCTGACAGATAATGAAATTGATGCTGTATTAGAGGTAATGTCTATAAAGACCCCATAATTACAGATACAACGATTGGTAGTTATTGTCAATATTTTGGCATAAATGTTGGAACAATCATGGTAGTCTCTGGTCAAGAAAACTCTTAAATAAGGAATGTGGTTCTTTGGAGCTAATTCCCATGTTAGGTGATAATTCTAGAGGAATGAGAGCTATTTCATGTTTGTCAAGGACTCTGCCTTTCTCCTTTCTATTTTCCAAATGCAAGCACTCTTTAAATCCAAACACAGAAGAGTGTAGTTAGTGACTCACTAATTACTTCCGCCTACTACATGATTTTTCTTTCACGTACAAATGTGGGTAGAATAATAAATCTATGTGCTAAATGACAGATGTCCCTGTCTGGAAGCCACCATACTCATACTCCATTGTCTCACCGTAGAATCTGAAGTCCCACTCTCTATCTGAAAGGCACTGCTATCAGCGGAAATCCAAGTTCACTCAATCCCTACACTCCATTTAATTTTCTTCCTAGCATTCGTTACTCTTTGAAATTACAGCCTCACCTGTTCAGTCGTCTGTGTCTACCCACTCGCGTGTAACTCTCAGAGAGCAGGGGGTTACTATCTAGTTCACCACCGTATTTCTAGAACAGTACCTGATGCAAGATGGGCATCACGCCACTTACTTTTCAGTGCCATCGCCTGCAGTGTGACACTGATGGACACCTCTCCCTTAGGGGCGATGAGAAAGTAGCAAAGACAGAGACTGATTGACCTGCAGACTCCTGGGATACACCATTGATTCATGATGCATGTCAGCATCACAGGCATTTGGTGAGATGATGTCTCAAGTTCAGCTCACAGGATTAATACGGCTCGAGCCCTATCTTATTGAAACATCACTCACGATTCTCTCTCATTTTTCTCTATCCCATCACTGTAGTAACCACATCCCATAACAATGGGGGGGGTGTTTAACTGGGAGAGAAGGAGAAACGGGCTTTCCTAGTTGTCTTGGTGAGGGGTCTGCTCTCTCGATCTCTGGGTTTCTTGCTGTGTGGAGGTGTATAGGATCAGAAAGTCTGCTCTGAAAACCCAGAGGGAGCACGGGGCATTAGGTATATGGGCACGACAATTCAGAGATCCCACTCGGAAATATGAAGAAGGCGAAGAATTCCACTCCATCTCTCCCTTGACTGCCTACTTATCTAAGTAGAGGCCAAATTATCCTGGCTCCAGCACACATGCTGGCTCAGGAACTTCAGATATTACCTGAACCCTCTCCCTCCCCCATGAGTACTTCTGAGAATTACTGGGGATGTTTCACCTTCTCTCAGAACTGGATTTTCACCAAAACTCTCTTCTGCTGTTCTGCCCCGGCAAGTACTGCACCTGCTGGAATGGCCTTGACCCGGAACGGAGGGTACGGTCGCCCCTGTGGCTGCAGCCTGCCCCCCCCCATGACACCCACCTGCCTTGGAGTCTTGACATTCTTTGCCAGAGACCACCTTGGCTCTGACCGGCCATATGTATGACTACAAGATACGCAGGAGGGGGCACGTACATCTCTTTGTGACCTGCCCTGTAATTTGTCATTAGGTTCCTCCTCCTGCTACGGCTCCCAGTGCTCCCCCACCTGCACCCTGTCTTGGCTGAAGCTGCAGGGTAGCCGGTGTGCAACTGCCAGACCCCGGCTGACACCCCGTCCCGTTCTCACGCTCACGTTCCAGAGCGGGCGTCCTGTGCCTCAGAGCTCCTGAGTTCAGGACTTCAGTTCCTTCCATTTTTTAACAGACCCCTAACCCCAGACATGCGTTTGGCCGGCCTGGGGACATGTTCAGGTGACCACCACCACCACTGCCAGACTTCTTACTCCTTGCACCAGTGATGCCGGACTGCATCGCTCTCACAAGCCTGGATCTTTCTCGGCTGGGTTCTCTCCTCGAAAGTCCTACGGTCATACCCTCCGTGCCCACAAACAGATTCTTGGCAGGCAACCCCACAAACTCGATAACCCTCGGCAATCGATTGTGGCTTGAATTCTTTCTTAGGTGGCTCCTCAGAGCTTCCACAAAGAGTCTCCTTCCAGAGACGACTGTGCCGCCATTTTGGCAAAAAATATTCAGGAATTCTTGAACTCTAGTAGTGAATGTCAAGAAGTTGCGTTTCAATCTGGGGACCTCACAAGGGAGACTGGAGGAAATCCGGCTGGCACAGAGCATGCTGGAGCAGGTTTCCATGTCACTGGACAGCCAGCCTCCCAATAACTCTGACGTATTTGAGAATATGCTTCTGAAAGCCACCCTCTACCTCTAAACAGCTTGATAGAAAATAATTTATAAGTTGCAGGACATTAAAGGAAGAGAGACTTTGGGGGAAAGGGATTCTGAGGTGTGTGTCCTACCAAGATATGGCAGAGTAAAAGGGAAGAGGCAGGGGAGGGGCCACAGGAGAAAGGTTTTCGAGGACAAAGACAGTAAGCTACGGGTACGCCAAAAGTTGCAGTAGGATTAGTCCAGAAGTAACACTATATTTCGAACAACTTTGACAAATCAGAGAGCAGATAAAAGCAATAATTAAGGCATGTCTGAGCGGCTCAGTTGGTTAAGCATCCAACTCTCGGTTTCAGCTCAGGTCATGAGCTCACAGTTTTGTGAGTTAGAGCCCCACACTGAGCTCTGCGCTGGAAGTGAGAAGTCTGCTTGGGATTCTCTGTCTTCTCTCTCTCTCAGCCCCTCCCCTTTTTACACTGTCTCTGTCTGTCTCGAAACTAAATAAACTCAAAGAAAAAATAAATTAAACTTACTGTTGTCAGTTCTATAATATTATTAAATTATTCTATTTTGAAAAACTCCTTAGTTGTTCACAGTCTAGTTATCTTGAATCAGTTTTCCTATAGCTTCCCTGGGTTGATCTGATGATATTTCATCTCTAGGGAATAATTAGAAACACATTCTAAGAGCAAACCTGTGTAAGAGCAAATTTATAAGCCATACCCCACTTCTAGTACGCTTCCTTCTTATGCTAACATTCCTATTGTGCTCCTGAAAATGAGTGTGGCTAATTCAAGCCAATGCACGGTGAGTTTTTGGACTAAGAATATCCACACCCCTGACTCTACCGAAAGTACAATGAAAAGAAGGAACCGATTATACCAAAAAGCAATAATTGTACATAACTTGGAGTGGGGCTACTTATATCTTAGAAAGAATATCTTTAACTGTACTTACCCCCCCAGGTTGTGAAATGAACGTAGCTATATGTTTACGAAATGATTTTAATTAAGCAAATAAAGAAAAAGTGAGCATTTAGGAATGTACGAAACAGTACAAATTCCCTTCCTCAACTTTACGTCATTCGTATCTGACCATGCCGGAAACAGAAAGCATAACGCTCATGCTGAGGCAAAGCTTCAAGCAAAAATGTGTTCCCTTCTCTTCAAAAGCCAGAAGCTCTTCCCTGTCCTCAAGGGCACAGCTCAAGAGGATGAGACCCGTAATTATGCATTGTCGCATCCTACGGTATGATGCATAGTAGATCTTTAACAAATGTTCGCGGGCGAATAAAGGAATTAACCAAGTCCTTATTATCAATATGATAATTGAATAACCTATAGCTTAAAGCATTTTCAAACAAGTTAGAGAATGACTACCCAACGTATGAATGAAGCAAAAGTGGTCGAAGGCACAACAGTCTTGGGTAGTGGAAACTTCTTTGGCTGATAATTACTCTAAGACATATATATCAGGGAGTAATTTGGTGAAATCTAAACTTACTTGAGAGTGGAGTAAAATATTTTGAGATGCCATTTAAAAGATACTCACAAAAGAATCTATATTTATAAAATGGATAGAATCGGATTACAGGCATCAGAGTACCTCATTTCACATGGTGTGGTGAGAGTTAAGCGATATAATACTTGTAAAACCTTAAAATAGCGACTGAGACCCAGTAAGTGCTTTGTATGTGTTGAGTGCTAGTAATAGTAGAGGTAATACCATAAGCACTTAAATTTACCAAACCTTGAGAAGTACCCATTTGAAATTGTAATCAATCAAAGAAATATTTATCAAGCACCCACGACGTATGAAATACCGGAAGTCGAGAGATGCATGAAACACGGTTTCTGCCTCCCAAATGCAGTGGTGAGGACATTATAAATAATGAGGTGGCAACACAGGGGGAGGCAGAGTAGAGGTGTTCTCAAAGCATCCTGGGGACAGAGAAAGATGAACTACTTGGCGATTGACTTCTAGACTCTAACCGTATCTAGGAGAGAACCTTCATAGAGGTTTGACGAGCAGGGGAGGAATGGTTTCCAAGCAGAAAAAAAAAAAACAGATGTTAATAAAACATCCGGGGCAGTATGTATGCAATGGATTCATTGCAATTCCGGCTCAGAATACACAGGACAATGGCCTTGGGTAAGATGAGGAAGATGGCGACGTTAGACCGGGAAGGGCCCCGTGCGTTAGAATTTTTCTCCCAGGCACTGCAGAACCATCAAACTTTCGAAGTATACCGTAGCCTAAAATAGAAGACACTTGACTTCATGTATTTATTTTTATTTTGTCAAGTTTATTTATTTTGAGGGGTGCAGAGAGATGGAGAGAGAGAATTTCAATCTAATAGTGCAAAGCCCAACGCAGGGTTCAGACTCACGAACTGTGAGATCATGACCTGAACCAAAAACAAGAGTCAGACGCTCAAGACAGAGCCACCGAGGCACCCCTATTTTTTTTTATTTTAGAGAGAGGGAGTGCATGCACATGTGCACGCAAGTGGGGGAAGGGCGGGGGGGGGAGGGAGAGAGAGAGAGAGAGAGAGAGAGAAGAGAGAGAATCTTAAGCACACTCCACACTCAGCTCAGAGTCGGATCCCACAACCTTGGGATCAGGAGCTGAGCTGAAATCAAGAGTCGGACCAGGCGTCCGTGCAATCTGATATTTTAAAATGGCTTTTTATTAAATACTGTACTTTGGAAACCTTATGAGAGCTAAACCATTGGAAAAAATACAGAAGGTAGAAGTCTGGAACATTTCGGAAGACAGACACCCGCCCTGCCTATGGCACTCCCTGGGAGGCACTTGGAGAAGCCGTAATGTTATCAGTTGCACTCTGGTGAATTTTAAGAACTTAATTTAGTATCAGGGATTAATTAAGGCACTGGAAGGAATCCCGCTCATTGCCCCTGACCAAGGTCATTAAACAATGCTGGTTTTTGCATATATTATATACAAAGCTGAGATTAATCCTGACTTTCTTCTAGTTTAATGTTTCATCCCATAATTGCACACCCAAAGGCAAGAGAAAAATTGAGCAAGCTCCAAGGCGAGTAACAAGAAACAGGAAAAAACTCTCCTGATTCCTTTCTCCCGGGACTCTGCGGAAGCTCTACTGACAAAGTATGATTGTGTTCGTGCGTGAACCCTTCTCTTTAGAAATGAAAGTACCTATTAAAAGTTTAAAAGCACGGACTACGGTGACTATAAATGGGATTTCAAATACTATGGGCTTCGAAAATGATGCTCTCCTATGTGATAAGAAATGAAAGCCTCCCAGTCCAGAAGTTATGTTTCGGAGGCAAGCATTTTTATGCTTTCTCTATGCATTATTATATTTCATTACAGGAGGAAGTCTCCCTGGAATAATGCAACGCTGTGTCCTACGTTTGGTAAAGAGCTGTATCTAGATATTAACCGGGAGTTGTTTCGATCGATTTTTATTATTATAGATGTTCGCGACAACGATTCCCAGTTCATCCCCGAGTCTCTTGATGACATTCCAGTTCGGTGACTCGGAGGGTCATGGCGTTAAACGTGTCTCCCCTTTGCCTCAAGAAGACTCGTACATGTTTCGATGGCCCCTTAGTGTCACGCTGTCAAATAAATGGCCTGAGTTTTTCCTCTCCAGGGTCGACAGCTTCAGATGATTAGAAAGGGAAATTGCTGTTGTTTTGTGGTTGTCGTCAAGGTCCACTCAAGTACCGAAATCCACTCACATTTTTATCCCTGGCATTGCAGTTTGGAAAAAACATAAAACATTACGCAGCAGAACGAGGGCTGTCTTTAAAGGAAGATGGCAATAGTCACCTCCACTTAAAGGCCAGTCGTAGAGCTTTTAAGCAGCACGGAAGCCGAGGGAGGTTACATAATTTATCAAGGTCACGTAACTTGTAAGTGGCAGTTCTGCCAGACTCCAAACTTCAGTCTCTGCTGGCGTCCCTGGGTCTCTGTCCACACGAGGGTTAAGCCACTGATGTTTCAACGCGTGTTTCCTGAGCACCTGCGCTCGGGCAGACGAGGAATTAAATACGGTACCTCTAGATGGTTACTCATTCGAAAACCTTTTTCGAGCACCTGGTGCTGGGCCTTATGTTTGCAAAAATAAATTAAGCGCTGTTCTAGGACAGGGAAATGCTTAGCCTCATTAGGGAGGAACTCTCATGCGTTGAAGAAAGAAAGGAAAAAAAACACCGCTAGTATGTTAATTGCTGTTAAAAAGGAAGTGGCGGCGGGGGAGGGGGGCGCCTGGGTGGCTCAGCTGGTTAAGTGACCGCTCAGGTCATGATCTCGGGGTCATGAGATTGAGCCCCGAGTAAGTTAGGCTGAAGATTCTCTCTCTCTTCTCTCTCCCTCCTCTCCCTGCCTCTCCCCTCTGCCCCAAAGTAATAAATCAATGAATCAATAAGTAAAATTAAGTTTAAAAATGGGTAAGTGGAAAGAGAGAGTGGGAGGAAGGAAATCTGGACCATGGTAACAAGCTGTGGGGCGGAGAAGGGGGTCTGGGGACCAGGCTGCTCCGGGAGATTTACGGAAGAAGCAGGCAGACGGGAAAGAAGTGTCCACTCCGGTGGGGTATGCGACAAAATTCAAACATTTCTTTTCAACTCAGATCCTGGAGAGAGCTCGGGCCCCTGATTTTCCTCTGATTACTCCCATCCAATAAGCTACCCCGTCCTACCCATCTTTCTCGAATCTCACCTTCTGTTTCAATTCTCCTTTTCACCTTCCTAGCAAAGCCACCACACTAGTAAAGTGTTACAAGGGATGGAAACTTACCTGGCCTCCCAGCCTTCAGTCTTAAACCCTACTCCTAACTGCTAGAGCCCTTTTTATTTTATTTATTTTATTTATTTTTTAATCACTTTATTGTCAAATTGGTTTCCATACAACACCCAGTGCTCATCCCAACAAGTGCCCTCCTCTGTGCCCATCACCCGCTCTCCCTCTCCCACACCCCCTCAACCCTCAGTTTGTTCTTAGTATTTAAGGGTTAGAGATCTTTTTATTTTTTTTTTAATTTTTTAACGTTTATTTATTTTCGAGAGAGAGAGAGAGAGTGGGGGAGGGGCAGAGAGAGGAGAAGGAGACACAGAATCTGAAGCAGGCTCTAGGCTTGGAGCACAGAGCCTGATGCGGGGCTTGAACCCACAAACTGAAATCATGATCTGAGCCGAAGTCGAAAGCTTAACCAACTGAGCCACCCAGGTGCCCCTAGAGCTCTTTTTAAATCACATACCCGGCCGTGATATTCTCGAAACTTTTTGATGGCTTCCCGTGACCAGAATACTTGGTTTGCAAAATGGAACTTAGGTCGCCTGACTGAACTCACTCTCCTTTATCTATTTCCCTTACCGGAGCAATCACTCCAGCCCGGAAATATTCTGTTAACATTTATACACAAATAGGAAGGAATCCAGAGTTCCTGATCCCTGAAAGCTTACCATCTGGTACGAAATTAGCCGAATAATGAAACACATAACACTCCTTCTATGGGAATGATACGGAGTGCTACAGGGTCTCAAGAGGTGAGACTTTGGCCATCCACCCAATTTTTTTCGAGTAAAATCTTAAAACTTAGAACCGCAAGAACTGAGGCAGATTAAAATGTAATTTATGTGCGTAAGCATTACTCCCAAGCCCAGTGCTCCTCGGGGATCTAAAAACACTTAAAAGATCAAGAAGCACCCCGGGGCAGGGCCTCCATAGGCGTCCTGACTCCTGATTCCAAGTTGGAGTCTTGCTACAGACCAGAGCATCCTGTCACCTGGGAGAAGGTGAGAAATGCTGAATTTCAGCCTTACCCTAGAGCACAGGCTTAAAGCACTGTAGCAGTTTGCAGGTTGTGCCTGCCGATCCTTGAACGATTGATTTCCGCAGGCCTCTCCCTCATCTTACGAAGGCGAATATCTTAACAACAGCGCGTTTGCCTGCGACTTCGTGCCTCCCGTCCCCGGGTGCATGGGACGCCGTGTGAGACCACGGTGGGTGCCCTTCTCCCTCTGCGACGTCACCATCGGGGTCTCTCTGTCGGGCTGTTTCTCACCTTCCTCCTCTAATGGTCAGGAAACAGCCCATCCTTGAAAACGGGGCTCCAGGGCTCCCCCACCCTGGCTGTGGCCCTTCCCACTCCTCAGACAGGATGTGATCTATCCTCTGGAGAACCTGCAGCGCTCACTGTCATTGCCGTACGATGACTATTCCATGCTTTGTGTTTCTGCTAACCCGATTGCTGTTTTCTCTAATAGCAGACTGAAAGCTCTCTGGGATGGGGAATTCTGGGTACCTTAATATTTACGATTACGTGCTAACAAAATATGTCTGGGGCAGACTGATCGTTATGGTAAGGGAAATAGACAAAGGCGGGGCAGGGCGAGTTCAGTCAAATGAGCTAAGTTCTATTTTCACCCTGCTGGAAACCAATGCACCTTAGTCAAGCCACTCAGGCTCTGCAATTCGAATTTCCCTCCTGCTACATGACAAGCCCTGTCCAACTCTCAGATTATATTATCCGTGGGCGGCGGTGGTGGTGCTGGCATGGGCAGTGGTGGTGTCTGAAACATCCACCGGGACTATACACTTCAAGTTACATTCATTGGAAAGACAAAACTGAAATCCACTATATGCGTAGGTTTCTTTCCTTCCTAGCATCCCCCCACTACATCCTATACTGACAAAAACAAAGGTAGAAAGTAAAAATAAAGAAAATCAGCCCTTCCAACAGAACTCCAGGGAGTTCCTAGATTTCAGATGACATAAAACTTTATTTTTAAAGAAAGAAAATGTGGTCATGAAGCCAGGATTTGAGTTAGTTTATTTTATTTACTCTTTTAAACATCTCGTTTCAGAAAGACTTACAAGGAGTTTATAATGAAAGGCTTAAAATACCACAACATGATTACCTAAAGTAAAGAAAAATAAGAGTAGGAATACGAAATGCAACAGAATGAGGCCCCAGAGCGAGGTAAACTTTTAAGACGCTTGCTTTCCCTCGTTCCTGATCCACGGGCAGACAATGGAGACCCTAAAGTTATACTGTGCTAAGCTTTTAGCTTTTAATCAACACAAAAAGGGAAAGCTTCCCAGTTAAAGACTCACACCTATCAGAGAAGATGGGCTGTACCGTTTTTGCAATCAAGATTCGTCGAATATTCGAAACACAGTTAGAAAACATTATTCCGAAGAGCGCCTGAGGGGCTCAGTCTATTGAGCATCTGACTCTTGACTTCAGCTCAGGTCGTGATCCCAGAGTCAGGGGCTCCAGCCCCGTGTTGGGCTCCTCCCTGAGTGTGGAGCTTTCTCGGGATTCGCTCTCTTCCTCCGTCCCTCTCCCCTGCTTGTGTGCTCTCTCTCTCTCTCTCTCCCTCTCTCTCTCTCACTCTCCTATGAAAATAAAATTTTAAATACTAAAAGAAAAAGAAAATAGTCTTCCAATAAATATTTGGAAGGTGCTTACTTAGTGGTTGTTTTCTTTAAAAAATTCAGCTTCATTGAGGTATAACGGACATAAAATTATAAGATATTTAAAGTACACATACTGGTGACTTTGAGGTACACGTAGCTTGTGAAAAGATTCCCCTCAATCTATTTAATTAACACAACCATCCCACTTTTATGGGTGTGTGAGAGAGAACATTTGAGTTCTACTCTCTTAGCAAAATTCAATTACACAATACCATTTAGTGTCGACAGTTGAATGAGGACCGTATGTTTGAAGAGACAATAGAACTTAGGTTGGGTTGGCCACCTTTTGTGAAAGGCAGAGATTCTATTAAGACACGGTAGCTTGCCCAAAGATAAAGTCAAAGTTGTCTGAAGACGGTTACTTTGCATCTTTTCTAAGGCGCAGACAATGAGAACCTCAAAGTAATTGTTCCCAGTGTGAGTCCCATCATTTTAACCTTGAAAAATGTGAAGGTAGATAACAGAGACCAGCACTGACTACACAGGAAAAAGAAATATCTCAATATACGTGGGGAATAAAGGGATTTTACTGTACCTGGATTTACCTTTAATAAATGCTTTATAACAGTCTCCACAATGACATTGGTCATTTCCTTAGATGGAATGCTGCATGGAAAATGTTTAATAGAGATAATTTTAAAGGCATAGAAAAAGAACATCGTGCACAAGGACATTAAAACGTTAGCGACGGTGACGTTACAGCTGATGTTCGGTGCTCTGGGTACTGTGTTTTTTGCCATTTTTATAATGTATGTGAATTAGAACGACCGTCCTAAATAATGATAAAAGTACGAAGACGAAGGCATATGTTCTTCCATCGCAAGACAAATGAAGGCTGCTCTCAAAAGAGTTTCCAGATGTATAATTCCGCAGTCGGCAGGCAGTCTGAATCTCCTAGCCAAAATATCCTGGCTATTTTCAGCGAAAAAAATCACAAATTAATAAAGATACATTGTCTAGAGATAGATTTTTAATGAGGCGAACGGGTGACATTGCCATATTTATTGCTCGAATTTGTGATTCAACAGAGGCACATCCGGTACTGGAACACATAGCGTTTAAACCCCCTCAGCACATCTGGGCTCATCTTATTAAACAGGTAATGCGAATCCGGGGATAACTGAGAACCTCCTCACATTCGTGGGAAGTATGACTTTACAAAAGCTTTCCCAAGAGCAAAACACACACAAGGAGACACAAGAACAGCTTCAGAAGAGCATGTATTAACATTCAAGTCAAATGAGGTAGGTGTCGGGGCCGTAGATACATCTTGACACTGACAAGCACGGTTCAAGACACACTTTGCTTCAGAAACACCGTCAAATTTTAAAATGAAAGAGAGGAAAATAAATGCATAAATGTATTCTCTAAAAAGCAAATTTTAAATTACGGTTATACAGGCTCGTACCTTGCATCCATTCATTAGTTAAAATTGTGTACACGCGTCAACGTGCCAGCTCCTGACGGGGCAGTGGTGATCCGGCACTGACCCCGACACACAGAGCTTCGAGTCAAGGGGGTAGCAGACAGCACACACAAGCACTGAGGGGTGCCATCCAAGGAAAGCATCTTAATATTTTAGAGAATCCCCCAGAGAGAGAGCGCAAGAGATCAGGCTGTGAGTAATGGCTAATTTTAGACCTCACCTGCAACCGAAAGGCTAATAATCCCGAAAGCAACCCCCTTAAGTAAAACCACCCCCTTGAGCGCTCCCCACTACATTAGCAATTAAGCAGAGGGGTGTTCGATGAAGATTTACTAAATGATTGGGTTGACGTTGAGGCCTTAACCCTCTCCATCCTGTGCGTCACTCTACCCGGCCCACGTGACCATGCAACAAATAATTGCCAAGTGAATGAATGAACTGTTCAGTCAGTTAATTTGCTGTTTCCCTTTAAGAGATTTACCGCAAAATTTTCATATATTCGGGAAGCTACAAAAACTGTCTGAAACGCGTCTTGGAAATGACCTTAAATTGTGCAGGCAGGTTGGAATCATACAAAAGTCATTATAAAATGTAATTAAAGAACCTAAATCGTTGAAATTGCAACTCCTGTAAACATCGCCGGGCGCGCTGACCCAGACACCACGCGGCCAGACAGCGCCCCGTTTTGCAACATCATCTTTTGTTTGAATCCGTAAGCTATTTTCAGAATAAAAGGGTACCGTAATTACTAGGCATGCTTTGTTCACCTTCCTTCAGGAGAGTTCTTCTTCTCTTAAGTGTAACCTGACTTTATAAAACAACAAAAATATTCCAGTAAGACACATCTCTAATTTATTATTTATTATTTCTCTTTAAAATATTGTTTTTGAAAAGTGTGGAAACAAATGATTCCTCAAAGCAAAGAATTAGTTGTACAACTTATTTTAGAGAGGTTTGTCTGCTTCAGGTAAGCAAAATACCCAACCTTAGCTTCGACCATTTACGATATCGTTATTTTTAAGAACAAAAATAAGGGCGTGGTTACTGTTGTCAGAGAATTCACAACATAGCCAGGCAAACACATCAAAAGAAACAAATTAATATACTAAAATTGATGAACTCTTCGGGAAACATGCATTAAGGCATATAATAACAAAAGTGTATGATGCAAATAATTAATAAACAGCTCAGACGTAAGACCCTCAGGAAGGGCTAGAGGAATCCGAAATGACGCCTTAGGGGTGGTTGGATCTGAGAAGAACTTGAAGGGGAGGGATTTTGTGTGGAAAAGCAGAAATGGAAGAGCCTTCTGGTCAGGAGAATCTTCAATGTCAATACAGGGTGGCAGACGGAAATTTCCCAAGAAACTCTTTATTGCCCCTTTCAGCTGTGTCTAATCAGACTAAACACTGAGAGCTGTAATATGCAAAAACGGAGTTCTAAGGAGAACTATATGTAAACACACACACGCACACATAACACATATCAGAAGGATACACCTGTATATTAGATGGCTATATACCTATTTGAGGAATATATATTATAGTATATATAATATCGCATATCGTATCAGGGAGACCCAAATCCTATCTATGAACACAGATTGTTCTAAGACCTACATTCCTGACCCCGAGGCTCAAAGTCTGCTTTTCCGAAAAAGCTCATCAAAGAAACTGGCATCCATCTTTCAGATCCGCAGATTTCAATCCCTGAAAATAAAATCATCCCACAACTAGCCAATCAGGAAGTTCCAGGGTGCAGCTTCTCCCGTGATGGGTCCATCTGACCCTTTAGGGCTCAAGCCACTGTCGCCTGTCATCGGGACTGTTTTTTTTTTTTGTTTTTTTTTTTTAGTTTATTTCTTTTTGAGAGAAAGAGACAGAGTGAGCAGGAGAGGGAAGCACAGAATCCGAAGCAGACTCCAGGCTCAGCTGTCAGCACAGAGCCCGACCCGGGGCTCGAACTCACAAGCAGTGAGATCATGACCTGAGCCGAAGTCGGATGCTCAACCGACTGAGCCACCCAGGCGCCCCCTGTTTTAATAAACTTCGGCCGCATCGCCCCTGTTATTGAGATCTATTCGGCAGTACACAACAGGAATTTATTGCTCACCGTCCTGGAGACTGGAGGTCTGGGAACAAGGGGCCAGCAGATTTGGTTTCTCCTGAGGCCTCCCTTGTTGGCTTGCAGATGGCCACCTGCTCCCTGTGTCCTCACTCCGCTTTTTCGCTTTTCCTCACAGGCCTGGTGTCTGTCGTATGTCCTAATCTCTTCATCGAAGGAGGACACCAGTTAGATTGGATTAGGCCTCCACCCTTAAGACAATTGCCTCCTTAAAGGCCGAATCTTCAAATACAGTCACCTTGGAGGTTAGGGCTTCCATGTGTGAATGTGGGGGGGGGGGCGGGTTGCTGAGGGGGCATGATTCAGTCCATAACAGGATTGTTCAATGGTTTTCCCATCACACTTAGAGAACAGGCCAATGTCTTTTTGGTGCCCAGCAAATGGTACCTGATGTGGCCATCTTCATTCCCACACCCTCCCTAGATTTGCTCAAGTAAATTGGCCTCTTGGCTATTTCTAGAAAAAACAAACACCGTCTTGTACTCGCTACTCTTTCTCTTCACAATAATCTTTCCTGCAGGTCTTTACTAAAAAGCCACTTCTCCAAGAGACCTCCCTACCGAATGGAGAGTCTTGACCCTTGGTGCCCATCCGCACATCGCAACCCTCTTTGCTGCTTTATACATCAAGCCATTTGTCACCATCTCTCCCAATATTGAAGTGACATATATTTTTTATATTTATGTGTTTATTGTCTGTCACTGAGCCTCATGGGGGCTGAGGTCTTTGTTTTAGTCAATAGTGTTCCCCATCATCTTGAACAGGAATAAGGATTGCCCTATCAAGGTGACAAAAATTCATGACGGTCTTCAAGGGTACACCACGGATGGGAAATTATAAACTATTGCTAGAACATTCTCGGTCTCAGCCAATAAATGACCTCCAGTTTCCCCTACTTATTAATAAACTTTTACTGGTTCTTGGACATCTTTCTGACTGCTGACTTTGCACAGCTACTCAAAATCCATTATTATTTCTTGTTTCTTTGCTTGTGTACTTAGAACATGCTGAAATCAGCATGTCCAAATTCATAAATTCAGACCTCAAGGACTTTTCTGTGAAAGCCCGTGGTTTTATTGAGGTGTTAACATAAACAATAATACTGCAAACAGAAATTTTAGATTAAAGAAGAGAACATTTATTGAGTGCCTCCCATGCACCAGGCCCTTAATATTCCCAGTACACTAGTATCGGGCCTAATGATTAGATGGCCTCCATTCCAACACAACAGCCTGTACTATTCCTTGAATACAACAAAACCTCCATTTTTTTCTTCTGAGTGTGCAAAATTTCTTTGCGACCCTTGAAAATTTTATAGAACAGTTCTGTGTTTTGTCTTCTCCAGCGAACTCATGTTCTCCTGCCCAGACGCCCTTCTATTCTCACTGACATACACTTGAAAACACCCTGGATCTAGAGGCTCAGCCTAAGCAGGCGCTCAGGAAGGGAGCGACAGGCATGTGTCCTCATCCAGCGACCTCTGGGGCAGACGTCTGCAAACTTCGTTTCTCGGGAGGAGTCCTTGGGGGTCTGCAACAATTTTCAAAATGCAGCATAGAGGAGGCATTAAGAGGACGGACTGTTGAGTTCAAATCTCCACTCTCGCATTCTCCAGCTGTGCGTCTTGGGAAACGACTTCACTTCTCTGTAAAACAGGAAGGATGGTGTTGATAAGAACGCGTGTGGAAACCACTTAGACTTGAACCCATGACCTGTAAGAGCATTTCACAAATAATAAGCTATTATCATGCCCCTCACTTTGCTCCTGCACACAAACCCATCGCAAGTTTCTCTCTCTCCTGACGACAAACATTTAGCTGATTTCCAATCTTTTGCTTTAAGGAACTATGCCCAGCTAAACCTTCTCACGCATTTGCATGGGCTTATGTGGAAACCGGTCTAGCATGTACACATAGGGCAGAGTTTGCTGTTTGGGAAGTGTTTGGATGCAATTTGTCTAGGTAACCCAGAAGTCTTCTCTAATGTGTTTGTGTCAAGCTTTATCGACCCCAGCAGTGTGTGACACCCTCGCCGTTGTTTGATATTGTCAGGCTTTATAAACGTGCCTCTCTGGTGTGTGTGAAATGACATTCGCTTCTCATTCCTGTGATTATCCGCAAGGTTAAGCATGTTTCGTTGCATTGGACACGTTCGGATTTCCTTTTCTACCAATTGCTGATTCACCGTGATTTCTTCTGCATTTTACCGGTTAAGGAAACGCAGAGAACCAGCCTGGGTTCAAGGGGAAGAAAAACATAAAACGTCTCTAAATGGGTAAAGAACCACACACACGGAGGGAAGGATGAGATTGGGGGCAGCCATCTTTGAAAACCATCTGTCACGATCTGTGTTGTGTCTTTATCGGTTGTACTGTTTGCCTTTTGTAAGTTTTTGAGCTAATTTTATAGGAGTTACCTATATCTTCCAAACAATCATTTTCCGGAGGTTATGCATCACAAATATCATTCCCCTCTCTGCGTCTGTTCTTGTCACACTTCACAGTGTCTCTTGACTCAGAAGTTTTCAGCGTTGTTGCTGGTACGCCATCTTTGAATTATTTCTCTTACAGAGAAAGTTACAGCGTTCAAGTTAGGTCTCAAAATATTTGTGCAATTCCTGCAGTTAACTCTAGAGCAAGCTAGCGATACCAGACTGTCTCATGACCATGTCCCAGTGAACAACACAAATGTATCTCTAATTCACGGTCTCCTCCAAATTCGACCTATCTAGTGACTAAATCTTCATTTACTAGATTCATGAAAGCAAACTTCATTCGGTTTGCTTCCTACTTTACTTTTTCTCAGGGCATAAAATCCTAACTGTATTCTTTTAAAAACACCTTATAGGAAACCTGACGCCATTTCTCATTTCCTCGCTCCAAAGTGAGCTGTTCAATCTGGCTTTCAGACGTCCCTTCTGCCGAATGTCTTTCTCTTTGTTTTTCTTCTCCCGGCTGGCACGTTTCTTGACATAAGGTAGGCACAACTTGACTGTTTGCTTAATTGTATTTAATTAAAGGTACAAAACCAAGGTGAAAATGGTTATAAAGCTTTATGAAGGATTTTTTAAATCACTAAAGTCGAAGTCTGTGAAGTGAGAGTGAAGATTTTAAAACATCTTTTTTATTCCGTCTAAAAAAATCCTAATTATTCTGGTACAGATTATTGCAAAGCATTTTAAATGATTTTAAAAAAACAGCAAAGAGCACAAGGAAAAAATTTTTAAACATAGATAAGGAGTTTGAGCCATTCAGATTTTATTTCTTCGCTCAAGTTAGTCAACCTTTTAGACTGTAGTTTCAAATCGAACTTATGATACTATTCTTGAAATCTGTTCATGACTATTCATGGTGAAGAAGCTTTAGGTTCACTGAATTTCCATGTTGCAGAAAGTCACAGCTTGCAACCTCAGAGCTAAGAAACCTTGTGACTTCTAATTCAAGTTAATTTATGTCACGAATTTCCAGATATGCAAATTCACAATGAGAGTGACAGCTGTTTGTTTTCCACCATGTTTGGTGCCAGTTTCTGGCTGACTACATTTAATAATGTTTTTTTACATTCATAAAATAGTTTAGGGTCTCTTATAGGTTTGTCTCAGTGTCCTAAGCCATGACTTCGTAAATTTCTAGCATAGTCCAGAGTCTTCAAAGACTTTAACACATTTTGTGTAAGTGATTATTAGAACACGATGTGTCCGAAAGAGAACCTGACACCATAGATACGGAGTTATTATAATCAAGGAAACTTTTTGAGAATCTTACAAAGGTTCAGACACTGTCCAAACAAATGGACACTTCCACAAAATTTTGCTTATAAATTCAGGAATTTCAAAGAATACTGTGGTCCAATTCTTAGAACCCAGGTTAAGAACGTGAACTTAGTCCAACCCCCTTATTGGGAGCCAAAGTCCAGAGAGGGGTAGGACCTAGCACTTCAGTGTTAGAGCTGGACTGAAATCCAGCCTTTCCTGCCTAAAGTCAGTACTCATTTTGTCTGCACTATGCTCAGACTTAAAGGTCACAAGATTAGAATTCAAAGTTATCATTAGATATGAAATGAACTCTAAACAAGGTAATAAGTGTAGGGGCACCTGAGTGGGTCAGTCCATTGAGTATGTGACTCGATAACAGCTCAGGCCATGATCTCACAGTTCATGAGCTTGAGCCCTGTTTTGGGCTCTGTGCTTTCAGCACGGAACCTTCTTGGGATTCTCTCTCTTACTCTCTCTCTCTCTCTCTCTCTGTCTCTCTCTCTCTCTGTGCCCCCCTCAAAATAAATAAATAAAGCTTAAAAAAACTATAGGTATAATAATTAGAGCATATATTTAGAAGTGGAAGATGACCAAAACAAACCATCAAAAGTGATAGCCTAAGCAGGAGTGGCCAAACTAAATCTCATCAACTGAGCAGGGGTCATCAGTATAGGGTGACTGATGGAAGAGAGGAAGGAAAAGGGTAGGTTAAGAAAAAGGAGAGGAAGAGAGAGGAGTGGATGGGAAGGAAGAGGAGGGGAGGGAGAGGGAGGGCAGAAACAGAGAAAAAGAGGAAGAGTATGAGGTGCCAGGGAGGTGGGAGAAGGACTATGCCTCTGGTAGTTCTTTCTTCCTCAGAACCTCCAAAGATGGTTCTAAAACTCACAGAAGGTTTAACGTGACTGATTGACTTATGGAAACCATCGAATGGACTAAGTACTTTTTTTAGAATGATGTAGGGGGTCAAAACAAATATGGCCGTTCTAAGGAAACCCTTTTTGACAACAGCACAAAGTGTAGTCCCCCCCTTATCCTTAAGGGCACGTTCCAAGACATCCAATGGATGGCTGAAACCATGGATAGTATCCAACCCTATATATACTATGTTTATTCCAGTACATGCCTATGATGAAGTTTAATTTTTAGATTGGGCATTGTAAGAGATTAACAGCAATAATAATAAAATAGAACAATTAAAACATTACATGTAGTAAAAGTAACATGAAGGCGGTCTCTCTCTCTCTCTCCTTCTCCAAATGTCTTGTACCATACTCACTCTGCTTCTTGTGATGACGCGAGATGATAAAATGCCTGCGTGATGAGACAAAGTGAGGTGAATAATGCACGCATCATGAACCACTTCTGATAATAAATCAGAAGGAGGGTTGTCTGCTCTCAGACCAAGTTTGACTGGGGGTAACTGAAACCACGGAAAGCAAAACCACAGAGAAGGGAGACAATTGTATTTTCAAAGAAGTTACAGAATCTTGTCTGGCAATGTTGAGATTAAATTAGCTGTCCAAGAGGTTGAAACGATGTAGGAATACAACCGACGGAAGTCATCGAAATCTGCTAAATATCTTCTTCAGTATCTTTTAACCTGTGGTTCTTGGGATTTTATTTGTTTTCTTCAATAGCCTTCATGTTTTAAAATAATAGACGCCATTAGAAATAAGAATTTCAGGTACTGAATTTAAATATATCTGTGAAATTCACTCATGCACATGGATTTCATTAAGTTCAGTGAAGCAAATAAAATCTGTTGTTATGAAGGGGACCTTTGACAGCTCATAATTACATAAAAATAAATGCATCACTTGAAGAGGAGAACAAAATTAAGATGTCAGCATTGATGGATCTCATAACTAAAATTTGCAAAAAGCACATTAAATCTCGGTAATTTCTTCCTGTTTTGTGTAGTTCTATTAAAATGGTAACAATTTTGCAGCACCCTGACAGTATTTAATCCTTAACACATCATGAAAGTTAATGTTTATAAATGGTAGACTAAGATATATTATATTAAAATCTGCTTAGTTAATTAAACCATGAAAGACTAAGATGGCAATTGCAGTAAGAATTCAACTTAAATTCAAAACCTGGGCTAAATGTATAGAATATAAGTGAATGATTGGCTCTAATACTTATAAGGAGAGATGACGATAGTAAAACTAAGAGTGTCATTAAATGTTTGTAAAAGAAAAAAAGTGATATCAAAATATTGATATTTTCTAATGAGCTTGAAAGTGGGTCAGTCAAGTTTGGGTGGGAAATTTGATAGACAAAGGACTCAAAGACTTGATGCAATTATGTTAGTGCAATAGCTCAATAATTGTAATGCAATAGTCCACATCCCACCCCCAAAGAATATGGTACCCAAATAGAGGTGATAACGCTTGAAATTGATGTCAGCAAGCTCCTAACTTCAGACTCTGTTTACACTGAGCTCTGATTATGAATCCAAGATACTCTTGATTTTGAAACTAAAGTCCGGATTTAAGATCAACAGGTGTTGGGGTGCCTCCGTAGCCATTTTGCCCTTCTTTCCCCTCCCTCTGCACCTTCCCCGAGCCCACAGCTTTCCTGTTCAGAATGCCCTCGTCCCTTCCTCTGTGTCTAATTTGTTTGCCCTTGTCAATCAGCTGTCAAGAGGATTAATTGGGAGCTAATTAATTTCTAATCAATAAATAATTCTACCAAAACCCAGCACATTCCCCCCCGTTTTGTCCCCACAGCTGTATCTAAGAACGTCACAGACACCAAAACAGCCTGACGATGCTTGAACTTAATTGAAATCTCTGTGGAAATCATGATCTGAAAACAATTCATTTTCATGGAACGAAGCTTGCTGAAGACAAATTTTAAAAATGACTCCTACAATATTTCTATATTTTTATTCTCAGAAACCAATACCCGCTATCTATAAGGTGATTCTAAGCAAGTTCATCTTTTGGGGAAGGTTTTGTAAACATCGATTATTTATATAGTTTGTTTAGCCTGGTGCTGATTAGATTAGATTATCTGTGCATATAAAGTTGGAATGCATATTTTAGTATTTAATCTTCACGACACTATTACCAATATCTTCACTAGAAACCATTACTTAGTGTTGTCTGTTGTTTTTGTTACAGGTCTTCTTTCATACTATGTCTTTTGAATAGCTTGAAGGATAAGTAGGATTTTCCCAGATCAAGAAGATAGGGTAGGGCATTCTGTCATGGTAATGACAGCAGCAAGATTCTTTTTGGTAAATATCAGTCACCAGCAATAGTTAGGGCTGGTAAGTATTATAGACTTCATTTAAAACCTAAGTCTCAGATCTAACTCTGTAGCACATACATTCACTACAAAATAGACACAAAATAGTTCTATAGCTAGTTGTGTGAGTTACATGAAGTCCACAGCGCCTTCCACAAATTTCCATCCAAAGCAACTGTGACAATATTCCCATTGTAGACCTGTGTTAATCTTGTCTCGTGGATTACCTTCAAGATCGGTGGCTGGACATGAGACCACTTAGCAACCCAATCCAAAGCTCCACTCATAGAATGTTGACTCTCAACATTCTAGTGTCCTCATGTGATTATGCAAGTATGCTTAAAATGTTTCTAGCCAATTTATATACCTTAAACGTTGTGAATTTCACTGGTTATTTCCATAACCCATTTTGCTTACTAACAAGCCACAATTTTCATCCAAAGAAACCCATTTCTAACACATAGTATGCTGACTTACTGGCTGAATATAGAGACACTTGAAACACTATGGTAGCTACTTCTTGAACACGGTGCTTCAGGGAGGGAAGGAACACAGTGAAAGGGACAAACCCAGACTTCTCTAAATACCCCTTGTCGTATAGATTTGACATTGCAATTATGAAATTTACTTACACATTTGGTAAAAAAATAAATAAATAAATAGAACCTGCCAAGAAGTCTTAACTTGTTCTCAGTAATCGTGGTGCTGATAAAACAATTGCTACTGGCATCCTGAAACTGACATTATCCTGTATGAGCCAATGGCTACAGTCTTTAGTACACATGCGACAGGAATGTTCGCTCAGCGTACCGGAAGTCGTGTACAAGACTATTCATTGAGTCAAAAGGGGAAAACAAGACAAATATCCATCAGCAGTAAAACCAATTGAGTTCTAGCTATTCAATTGTAATATAAAGCAACAAAACTGAATTGCTGCTAAACGTAAGAATAGAAATGAGGTCCAGAAACAATAATGTGCAGGGAAAGCCAAACACGAACCTATGTATCTATGTATGTACCTATATTTCTGTGTTCATTCTATCTGTCTGTCTGTCTATCTATCTATCCACCCACCTATCTATCATTTGTCCATCATAAGATTTCATTTAAAGTTCCCAAGACAGGTGAAACTAAACTTTTTTTTTCTTGTTAGAAATCAAGATAGAAGTTGGCACTGAGTAAGAAGGAGGGGACCGTACCTGAGAGGAAGCACGAGTCAGTTTGAGTGCTGATAAATTTCTGCTTTCTGGTCTGAACGTCGGGTATGTGGACATTCACAAAGTGAGAACTCACTGAGTTTGACATTTAGGCCCTGTGCTCTTTTCCGTATTTTATTTTACTTAAAATTCCTTTCAAGAAAATGGCGGCATTCGTTTGCATTGGAAAATGTTCAAATGTGACTTAAAATTTTACTTAAAAGAGATGTTTGATGTTAAACCCAAATCATTTGAGATTTTAAGATAGAACCTACAATATTAGCAATCTATGCTCTCATCAGATGCAGTTCTGAGAATTTTCTAAAGAAAACTTTCTGAAGAAAATATTTCATCACTTGAGAAAGAGTGTATTACACAATCATTGCCCCAGCTTCACAGTACAGTGTGTTATACTTCTCCTGGATGTCTACTTAAACAATGTGATTATTTAATGTAATAAATGAATAATAACAGTAATGTGCAAAATTTGTCACAGCTTATAGCCAATACAGAATTGAAAAATGAAAGAGATAGTTAAAAAACAAAAGAGGAAGAATGAACTCTGGCCAAGTTTACCGTCTGAAAAGTAAGGTACAGGAGTCTGGTTCAGTGATAGGATAGTCTACTCTGGGCCTGTATCTCATAGACGTATTTTGGCAATTTTCTCTTTTATTCCTCTGAAAATAAGTGAAAAAAAAATACTCTGAATGTTAAGAGAAAGGACTTTCAAAATTTCCATTAAATCGAGCAAAGATGCTGCTCAGAGACTCGGAGGCGCTGGAGGTGTCTCCCATTTTTTCTTGATGAAAATGCCACCTTTAAGTTTGGTTGAAGAAACAGGATAATTTCGAGTTTATTTACCCAAAAAGGTAAATACTAGACAGAGAGAGGCATTGGTTCTTCCTGAATCATGCAGAAAATCCACGTTGAAAGGATCCTGGTGCAGCTCAGAACAAAGCTTCTCCATTCCAGCAACAACCCGCCTTTCCCAGGTGTCCAGTCCCTAGCATCTGTGCCGTCAGCTCTATCCCCAACATGGCGTCCAGAACCCTGGTCCGTGAGGGTCAGGAGAAAGTGTGCTGAGCTTCAGTGCATATGCCCCCATTCTGTGGTTGCTGCACTTTTGTCAACTTCCAATAGTATGAATCTTGCAGCTTCTGAGCGGGTGGGTTGGACCTCTTTTGTCTACCTCTGCCCACCTCACTGTCAGCCATTACCACAACAAAGTGAGCCTTGAACAAAAGTCACAGGGCGCAGTATGTGTTTTGACAAGGGTCTATTATCTTGCTCTTGCTTTAAAATACCCACGGAAAGGAAACATGGTATTTGACCAGTTGTTCATGACCTGGTTGACCATCAATTATTTCTTATGTGGTTTCATGTTGTAGCTCTTCTTCCATAATAGATGAACACGGTTCCCACTCACAGCAAAAATCACCCAGGGAGTCCCAAGCTGAGGGCGTAAGGCCAAGCTCATTGTCAGCTCAATGATGGACTATGAAACACACACACCCCCATATGCAGACAATAGTGGGCACTTCAGCAGTTTTTTCTCTTTGGATTGTTAAGAAGTGCGACTGAGGAGATTACCTATAACTGTGATCTTGGTGGTTATGGAACTTTCAACGGAAATGAAGGATGGAATTATTGCGTAAACCCTGCCCATGCATTTCTTTGGTCCTCGCTGAATTCAAGGCTCTGGAGGAACTGCTTTCTGGGGTGAATGGCGGCACAGGCTACCAAGGTGAAGGGCACCCACACCTTGACATAACTCAGGGTTAATCAGTTTGGGGAAAGGAAAGACATTTCTTTTTTTAAAATTATTTTGAATAGTTGGAAAATTGGATTCATAATAATAGATGTGCACATGAATATTAATCTCTGGAGAGGTCTACACAGATGAGTGAACTAGAATGAAACTCTGAAAATGCTATAACAATGGTTGTATTAGGTTAATGGGTGTTGACATTTGTTTCTATGTCTCTATTTTCCAAATACTTTATAAGATTAACTTATTTTAATGATTTAAAAGTAAATATGTTAGTAGGTATTATATATAAAAATATATTCTAGGAATAATGGAATCAAAATGACACATATATCTACATACTCACATATATAAATATAAAAATATATAGTCAGGTAGTATGTTATGATCTTTTCACCTCAATGGTAGAAAAGCAGGCAAACTTTTATATATGAACAAAAGGAATTAGTATCTTAATTTTAGTGATCTCTTTGGTAAGTCATTTTATCTTCTGTTTCAATTATTATTTGATTTTGTTCAATTATTTGTATGAATATAATTGCTTCACATATCCACCTTTTATAATTATTTCTAACATTATATTGATGCTTCATGTTATATCTGGCGAATTTCATTGAATTTAGTTGCATTTTTCAATTTTACATTGTTTAAAATTATGTATCATAGTGATTTATTTCCCAATAATGCATCGATAGAATTCCGAAACTTCAAATGATGGTATCTCACACAATGATTTAATAGGAGGAAGTTGTTAACTAGTAATTTGCTTTTTCAAAAGTACTGGAAACCTAGCCCCTTATTTAACACTCAGAAAGCAAAGCAGAGACTAAAAAGGAGAAATGCTTGACTTCACACCCCCAAGGTAATAGTTGGTTGCATGTTCTTCAAACGTCTTGCACTCACTGAGAGTGGCGTAATTCGACAAGACTGCTCTATATTTGTTTTTTTTAAGTTTATTTATTTACTTTGAGAGGGAGAGAGAGAGGTGGGGGAGGGGCAGAGAGAGAATCCCAAGCTGGCTCCACATTGGCAGCCCGCAGCCCAGTGCAAGGCTCAGACTCATGAACCGCGAGATCATGACCTGAGCCAATACCAAGATTTGGACCCTTAACCAACCGAGCCACCCCGGTACCCCCTTGTCTTTTTTTATCAGCAATACATCATGGACACATTTTTAAGTCAACGTAAACTGACCTCATAATTTTAATAATTGACCGATGTTCCACTGAACAGCTATGTAATAATTTATTTAACCAAGGCTTTATTGATTAGAAATTACAGTTGTTTACAAATTTTCACCACAACCACAACACTATGACAATCTCAAAGTTCATCTGTGAAACACCGTCTAAATATTTTTTTAAGAAAAATCTGTAGTTGCAGAATCATGGCTCCGAATAAGTACATATTGCTTAAAAGTTTTTGCTAGATAGTTTAATTTGTCTTCCAAAAATCTTATGCCAAAACAAAACTCTTATTAGCAGTTTAAGAGATTGTCATTTATCAAAAAACATTTATAACACTGAATGCTATACATTTTTTTAATATTAGCCAATCTGAAGAATAGATATCTTGTTTTTATCATCACTCTGTTATTTATTAAATGATGGAATATTTTTCCTTACAGCTGTTGACCGTTTATGCTTCTTCGTGTGTATATTGTCTATTTGTGTCCTTTACTGGTATAGGAAGAGCTTACAACTGCACATTTAATTTCCATTAGCAGCTTTATTCTTTAAAAAATCCCAAGTTCGTAGGACAGTGTTCCTCAGTGGGGCACCACTGGCACTCAGGAAAAGACAAGTCTTCATTCAGAAGGATTGTCTACACACTTCAGGATACTAATTGCACAAGGACCCTATATGCTACCAGTGTTCTAGGCTGTAACAACCAAAATGTCCCCACATACTTCCAAATACTCCTCCAAGAAGGCAACAGTACCTTTGATTGAAAATTGTTTAACTGAATATCTCTGCTATCCTTTTACTTCTAATTTCTACTATTATTCCACTTGGATTGACCATTGTAAACAGGATTCTTATCATTAGCTTTTAGCTGCCTGTGAAAATTTGGATACATTAGTGAATTTCACCTTGTAGCTCCATACAAAAATAAACTCAAATTACATTAAAGACCTAAATGTGAGACCTAAATCCATAAAACTCCCAGGAGAGAGAGCAGGCAGCAATTTCTCTGACATGGGCCACAGTAACTTTTTCAAGATATGTCTCCTGAGGCAAGGGAAACAAAAACAAAAACTATTGAAAGTGCATCAAACTAAGGAGCCTTTGCACAGCAAAGGAAATCATCGACAAAACAAAATAGAAACCTACTGAAGGGGAGAAGATATTGCCAAATGATATATCTGATAAGGAATTAATATCCACAATATATAAAGAACTTTAAAAACACACCACCAAAAAAAAAATCAATCCGATTAAAAAATGGGCAGTGGAACTGAACACTTTTCCAAAGAAGACATCGCATGGCCAACCAACACATGAAAAGATGCTCAACATCCTCATCAGGGAAATACAAGTCAAAACTGCAGTGGGATATCCCTTCACACCTGTTAGGATGGCTAAGATCAAAAAGACAAGAAATAATGAATGTCGACGAGGCCTTGGAGAAAGAGAAATCCGTGTGTACCGTTGATAGGAATGTAGACTGGTACAACTACTGTGGAAAACAGTATAAAGTTTCTTCAAAAAATTAAAACTAGAAATACTACATGCTCCAAAAACAAAGAAAGCAAAAAGAAATACCATATGATCCACTAATTTCAAATTCCCAAAGAAAAGAAATCCTCCCTTTTTATCATCGATGAACATTCAAAAGCATGTGAGTATCCTGTGAGCATCATGGAGTATTGTGGAGTATGACCCCGTCATTATACAGATCCCCGATATGATCTGCGACCATAAAACAAGTGTCCTTCTTCCCTCAAGTGGCCGACTCAGGACCACATCAAAGACTCCATGGATGCCTGTATATATATATGTCTAGAGGAACCCAATCACATTGAGACACCGGCTTCGGCATTCTAGGAAATCTAGATTTTCAGCTTCCCTACATCTCTACGAGAGAACAGCGTGGGGAAAAATGTGAGTTTGCAAGTCCAGAGTCCATCATATTGTCATTATACTTTCTCTGTGTGTTTTTGTTAAATTGTATTTCTCTACTAAAATGTTAGTAGAGTTAAAAATGTGTAATGTTTTCTTTGCTCCTTTATTTCCTTCATTTTTTCCTTCAGATAGCCAAAAATAATTTACTTTTGGCAATTTAGGATTTTGAAGTGATACAGCTCATTTTATCCTATGACTTTATTAAAAAAAATTTGAAAATTACATTCTTCTATCAACGTAAGGAAGAAACTAGTTGTTGCAGGCTCTCCCATAAGAAACAGAACCTTATCATATTTTTATTCCTTTCGCTACTCTCTCTCTCAATGTATAATATGTTTCTTAAATATTCAATAGTATTTCTAGAGGTAATACATGGTAGCATAGTTTGGGAGCCTTCACACATTTGAAAATATTCCACTTGTTGCTTGGCATAAATGTTATACTAGCAGAAATCAAATCCTACTAAATCATAAACTGAAAACGCGCTGATTATCTTCCAATATTTAACATCAATAAAAAAAATTCCAAAGTAAAGCTGATTCCATCTCCTTACTAACCATTTATTTTTTCTTTCTAGATTTTGTCAGTAAAAAATTTTTTTTAATGGGGCTCTTGGGTGGCTCAGTCCGTTAAGCAACTGTGTCTCGATTTCTGCACGGGTCATTATCTCACGGTCATGAGATCGAGCCCCGCATTGGGTTCCATACTGACAATGGGGGGCCTGCTCGGGATTCTCCCTCTCTGCCCCCCATCGGAGTTGATGCCACAAAGGGTGAGATCATGAGTCTGACGCCCAACCAACCGAGCCACCCAGGGACCCCAATAAATTCTCTTTTTTATCGAAGTATAGTTGATATACAGTATTATATTGGTTTCAGGTGCACAACACACTCACTTGACATTTCTATATGTTATGAAATGCTCCCCACAATCAATGCAGTTACCATCTGTGGCCATGCAAAATTATTACAAATCATTGACTATATTCCCTATCCTGTACTTTACATCCGTGTGGCTTATTTATTTTATAATTGGACGTTTGTTATTGTTATTCCATTTTTTAAATTATGATCTAATTCTGCTTTAAACATGGCGAAATTTTAAGTAAACATCCATATCTTTCTTCATTTGAAGAGAAATTTTCTCATTTTTTCCCCACTGCCACACCTCTTCCTCCATTAGGTCCATTTTTCTTCTCTCTCTTAATTCCCATTATGTACTTATTGTATCTTCACATCTATCACGTAAGTAGTTTGTCTTTTCTCCCTGATTACTATTTTTTCTTTTACTTGCATGTTATGAGAAGAATTTTTCTCTTATTCAGTCTTACATAGATTTTTTTTCTTTTTTACTTAAGTGCTGGTAATACTTGGACTCATCACTTATTCAAAGACTTTAGGCTCTCTTTCGGTTTGTTAAATTTTATTTCTATCAGATAGGCATAATAGAGACCTTTAATTCTCAAATCATCCCTCGTGCTAAGTGACGGAACAGAGATTTTAATGAGCTGCTTTGTGGTATAATAGTGAATAATTAAGGCACAAGAAAAAAGAGAAAAGAATTTTAGAAGTGAAAACACTGCATAAAGAAAATCTGAAATGAAATGAGATGAAAAGTGGGAAAAAAAAAAAAACAGATGGTGGACAGAAGTGAAAGAAGAAAAGTCGATGGAAAGAAAAAGAAAGTGAAGAGAAAGCATAAAGTAACACAAAACAGAAAAGAGCAGATTAGGGGGAGAAAGGGAAAGTTGAAACAAAAATGTCTCTTAATACAAAAAAGGGAAGAAGGCAAGAATAGAGGTGAGAAGGAGTGGCCATGACTTACAGTGTATAACCTTACTATGCCACTTGAAATCACTTTGTTACAGGTTGTAAATTATCTTAAATTGATTAAATAAAGATTTAGTGAAATTTAATAATGGCACAAAACGATGCCCATCATTTTAGCTAGTCTAAATTAAGGATAGGGATCTTTTCCTGTGAAAAATTCAATGAAAATATACAATAAATAAAGGATAAGAAATGTTGAAAGCTAGCAAGAATAGGACAAAAGGTATATTATTCTCCTGGATAAATAATTGTCAGGAATAACATATTTTGTCAGGTTGTAATGATTACTTTGAGACATCGAGGCACTATAAGAATAACACACAGATGATGGCGGGGCATCCAGACTCCATTCTGTTTCTGAATATGTCTGACTGCTCCCAATATGTTCATGCACTAGAAAAAAATCTAGGTCATCAACTTTCATTATTATGTAATCAAGATGATTTCAATAAAGCGAAAAAAAAATAGAAGAGATCTAAAGAAAGGTGAAAGTTTGTTTCACTGAAACTTCAAAGTCTATCGCTATATAGCAAATCACTTAACAGACCATGTCTCATAGACATTACGAGATTAGAATGAAAAATTAGACTCAAGAACTCTGAAAATGAAAATCCTCTATAAAACCAAATGTTACTATGGCTAAGGAATAAACTTCAAGGAGAAATTGGAAATGGTCACCACACAAAGTAACTGAATTGAACAAAAGGAAAAAGTAAGCGACTGTGCGGTCATTGCACGGAACACTTGTTACTAATGACGGCCCTGCTGGAAGTCAGAAACAAAATTCCACTGCACTGTTCATTGGTCACTAATGATAATAAAAAGATATATTTTGATATAACTTGTTTATAAAAATTAAGAGTACGCAAACATCATCTGAAACATAGATCATCTTTCATGGGCACAGGAATGTTTTAAAATGCACTCTTATTTATTGTTTAACATATTTGTTGCACCAATAAAATACTATAGAAGTAGTATTTGACTTGAAAGAGACTTCTGTCCCTGTGAATCATGATTTGTAATATGTAGACTGAACAAGAAAATCATGCAAAATACACACATAGATAGCCATGAATCAACTAGGGTGCTGTATTTCTGAGGCAGTAGCAAGTGACCCGCGGAGTTAGGGAAGCATACCCCAGCCTAAACCCCAGTGCCCTAACAAAGGCAAGAAAGTGTAACTGTCGTAAACGTAATAGAAGTGTCATTCTACGTGAAATCACTTAATTAAGTCACAAGCCACAAGTCTTTTTATTTCGAAATAACGCAAAACTTGGCTGAGTTTTTCAGGGAGAAAATGAAAACCCAAGAATAAAATCTGGCACTATTAAATTTTGCTAAATCAACAGCACGTCTGTGTGGTAGATTGCATTCTTGTCCCGAACCATTTGTTTTTCCTTCCTTTGAGATTCTAAATAATTTAGAGAATTATACGTGTCTGCCTGTGACCAAGTGGCCGGCAGTGTCTTGAGAGGGATAAGCATATACATTGAGGCTCGGTCGGCTTTAGGATTGGGCAGGGGACTTCCTCTGGAATGTGAATGTACTTGGGCCGACATATGTCAGGTTGACACAGAAGCTTTCCGATCCATGGTGTGTTTCCATCAGCTCTCTTGACTTTTCCCATAAGGATGGCTTGCCTCCAACGAAGGTCCCTCCTTTAAGCTGGATCCTGGAATGAGAAAACCTGTGACACAGAGCAGCAGAAGTCACACTGCAATGACTGACATACAACACGAGAGAAAAGTAAATACCCTGTAAGTCACGGCCTTACAGAAAAGTAACGCTATTAAATCCCACCACTAAGATTTCTGGGTTCCCCTGCACGCCACCAACCACTTTTTCAAACCACACCTATACCAAGTATCCAAAGAAATCACATGAAAACAAAAAAAGCCCACTCAAGAGTACCTCCACCTTCTACTTTTGAGACTTTAACAAACGCACACAAATTTCGCTCAGAAATGTGAGCGGTGAACACTCAGATCAAAGACTGGATAGCCCAAATATGAATTCGTTACAACATGTAACAACGCTTAAGCCCCCTTTCCGTCGGCCACGTATCAAGAGTTATTTCTTGGACACCTGTAAAGAGAGGTCCCACTTGTGTCTGTAAAGCAGTCTGTCACCTGCAGTCACCGGGAGCACCCACCCTGTTTTCCCCAGCTTGTAGTTACCCATGTCAAGGGACTTGCATCTGATTTTCCCTCAGCCGCTGCAGAATATTGATGGAACCCCCCCTCCGCAAGAAGCGGGGGCCTACTCCCCAACTTTGAAGTGACTGTGTGGTCACTGTAAGGCCCGGGAGTGATCCTCCTGGGGCACAAAGGCCCATAAAGTCCCTTTTGAATAGTTTCATTATCTTTTGCCTTGAGAAAATGTTTGACACATTCAACGCATGAATAGGTGAGGAAAAAAAATCAAGGAAAAATCAAGGAAAACATTAATTTCTCTAATAAAGTCCAATATTAAGTGAAGGGAATATGTTTTGTTTTGAAATAATTCATTTAACACAGTTGGATATTAAAATAGCCTTCTTAATGAAATATTGGAAAGAAATTGAACCAAAATTATTATTTTAATGGTTCTTTTTGGCAAAAGGAAAAAAATATAACCTCATATGTAGTCCTATATTGTTTAAATTGAAATTTTGCTGTCAAAACTCTGGTCTACACAAGCAGAGTACTGCGGTATTTACACGTCTAATCATTTTTTCTCACAAACTCTTTGGAATATTCGCAAAGACCCAGAACTCTATTAAAAGCACACCACACCGCATGTATATTTTAAGTGTCATGTTCCGTGAGTGTGAACACGGTATTTAAATATTATGTATATATGAATAGATATACATATGTAGATACACAAATATCTACACACATATGTACATGAAACACTTTCCATCAAATGTCAGCTAGTTGGGACATTTTTTTTTAATGCTTATTTATTTTTGAGACAGAGAGAGACAGAGCATGAGTCAGGGAGGGGGCAGAAAGAGAGAGAGACACAGAATGTGAAGCAAGCTCCAGGCTCTGAGCTGTCAGCACAGAGCCCGACGCGGGGCTCGAACTCACAGACCGCGAGATCATGACCCGAGCCGAAGTCTGACGCTCAACCGACTGAGCCACCCAGGCGCTCCTAGTTGAGACATTTAAAAGTATCTTCCTTACTATTAACTTTTTGTTGGAACAGCCAGTGAAAAGTGGCCCATAGCATTGGAAAAGAAAACAAGACAGCCTAACTGAAAAATAACTTAGATCCTAGAAGTTGTGCTCTGTTAATTTTACAAACATTAACTCATTTATTTCTTACAACACGCCTATGACTTAAGTTTGCATTTTTACCCTCATATTATAGACTCGGAAGAGGAGGTGTAAGACTTTGCATAATTTAACAGAGGTCCTCTAGTGACCAGCAGAAAGAGATCAGAGCCCATGATTTCCGGACCCAGACAGACTCTTAAGATCACGAGAGACTGTCGTCACATACACTGAAGGTTAGTGATGTTCAAAACCATCGGCTTTTAGAACTACAGTGATTTTAGGTGTCGGGAGTGCATGTTGCCTATGGGGAAGAAACACAAGCACATTCAAAACTCTAGCCTTCCGTGTGACACACTCGTTAATAGAGAAAATTGAACATTTAAAATAAAATAGAAAAAGGTACTTTTAAGGATTAATTAAAAAAATAAATTTTAGGGGACACGCCTGGGTGGCTCAGACAGTTGAGCGTCTGACTGTTGATTTCGGCTCAGGGCATGATCCCAGGGTTGTGGGATTGAGCCCTGCAACAAACAGGCTCAGAGCTGAGCATGGAGCCTGCGTGAGATTCTCTTTTTTAATCTCTCTCTCCCCCTGCTCCTCTTCCCTGCTCCTGCACTCTCTCTCTCCCTCTCAAAATAAAACAAAATAAAATAAGATAAGATAAGATAAGATTAAATAAAATAAATAAATAAATTGTAAAGATTCGGGCCCGTATAGAGACCTCTCGCCACAGAAAAGACTGCTAGATGTAGGAACTAAATTTAAATTAACGAGGGCCCCTGGCACAAAGTTCAGCGTTCTTTCACCATGTCCACGGTGTCCCTCTGAACTGTGAAATCACAATTGATAACTTTGACACATACACTGTACCAATTTATACATAAACCATCACAGAAAGAACCCTTGACTTACAGTATCTCTTTGAAATACAGCGCAAAAAATTAAAAGAGACCCCAGGATGTTATCACAGAAGGGAAGATGTCAGAAAGGGCGTGGATTTGATAGAAGCGACCTGAGACCTTATTTCCATCTCGTTTTAGTCACCGAAGAAGAAAAGGTAAAAGCAGAAACAATGGCTGCTTGGACCTGTCTCTCCTCCGACTTTGCCCAACGGCATGGGAGTTGGGGGTTGGAGGGAGGTTACTATTTTTATTTATAGGCACTTGGTTTAGTAGCTTTATTCAGCTATAATTAGCAGACCATACACATTCATCCACTTGCAGAACACGATTGAGAGATTATGAGTATATCCACAGAGGCGTGCGGTGATGGCCGCAATTATTACATCATCAATGTCTTTTCCAGACATTTCGTGTAAGGCAAATAACGAACTGTGACGTTTTGGGACTAGTTTTGTGACACCCTGCATGTTTTCAAGGTTCATCCAAATGGGAGTACGTAACACTCTTTCATTCCTGTTTACAGCTGAATTATATCCCATCCTACGGATATACAACATTTTTTAAATTCATCCACTAGTCGATGAATATTCGTTGCTTCTAGATTATTCTGAATAATGCTACTGTAAACATACATATACAAGTTTTTGTGTGAAAACACATTTTTATGTCTCTCGGCATACTAAAAGAATTGCCCAACATCTCTGTCAACATTTGCTATTATTTGTCTTTTTTCTTTTTTTTTTAAGTTTATTTATTTTTTGAGACAGAGCATGAGCAAGGGAGAGGCAGAGTAAAAGAGGGAGACACAGAATCCAAAGCAGGCTCCAGGTTCTGAGTTGTCAGCACAGAGCTGGAGGTGGGGCTCGAACTCATGAACCGCGAAAACATGACCTGAGCTGAAGTCAGACGCTTAACCGACTGAGCCACCCAGGGGCCCGTCATTTGTTGTTTTATTATAGCCTTTCTAGAGGGTGTGGAGTGGTATCGCATTGTGATTTTGGTTTGTGTTTCCTTAATGGCTAATAATGTTGAGTATCTTTTCATGCGATTACTGGTTATTTGTGTATTTGCTTTGGAGAAATAACTATTCAGATCGTTTGCCTATTTTTAACAGAGTTGTCTTTTTATTGCCGAGTTGTTAAAGTTCTTTATATATTCTGGTTATAAGTCTCTTGTTAGATGTATGATTCGCAAGTATTTTCTCCCACTCTGTGTGTGTGTGTTTTTTTCCACTTTCTCGATGGCAAAACATTTTTAATTTGGGGGAAGTCAAATTTGTTTCGTTTTTTTCATTTGTTGCTTGTGATCTGACCCACTGATATTTTCTTGTAAGAGTCTTTTCTTTAAGCTTCTGCGTGAGGCCTATGACCCATTTTAAGTTAACTCGTGTGCGTGGTTTTAAGAAGGGAACACATTTCATTCTTTTGCATTTGTTTGCATATATCATGGAAATTCTATAATTTGTCAGCATACAGTTGTTCACAAGTAATCCTTTAAAATTCTCTTCTCGGGGCACCTGGGTGGCTGAGTCCGTGAAGCGTCTGACTTTAGCTCAGGTCATGATCTCGCGGTCCGTGGGTTCGAGCCCCTCGTCGGGCTCTGTGCTGAAGGCTCAGAGCCTGGAGCCTGCTTTGGATTCTGGGTCTCCCTCTCTCTCTGCCCCTCCCCCACTCATGCTATCTCTGTCTCAAAATTAAATAACCATTAAAAAAAAAAATTCTCTTCTCTCAGGTTGATAATGATGGCCCCTCTTCCACTCCTGACTTTAAGAATTTGAGTCTTTTCTCTTTTCTTTCTTGGTCAGCTTAGCCTCTGAGACTCCCACCCCTGATGTCCCTGTTAAGCTACTGGCTGGGTCATTTGCCTCTGTGAATATCACGCTCACTTCTTAGCCTCCCCCAATTGCTACCTGATTTCCCTGGTTGTTTTCAACAACACTCGGTTGGACCCGATTACAGTCCAGCCCTTTGCCTGAGTCATCTTTAAGGCCAATCTCTGAGGCTTCCTCCCCGCCAGGAGGCTCTTTTCTTTCTTCCCTGGTTTTGTCTGTTAAATTTCTAAGTGGTCTACCATTTCTCTTTTTGCTATCACAAAGCCTTAACTGCTCATGACCAAGGTCTCCATGGTTTTCCACAGTGCCCTTAGGTACGAGCTTCCCCACACTCTCTTCCAAGTAACATCAGTCTTCCTAGAGTGAGCTATGGGCTGTGTCTTTCCCACTGCCCAGAACCCCTGCCCCACTGCCCCAGAGCCGGAGGTGGGCAGCACCCTTTTTCTTCACAGTGACACCTCTGCTCTATGGGCAGGCACTGATTGGGGTCCGTAGCCCTTCGTATTCATTCTGCTTTTCTCTCCCAATGAGGAGCCTCCACCCTATGAGTAAGCTACGGTGGGGTCATTAGTAGAAGCCCAATATTCTGACCCCGCCATACCTGGGGTAGAGCCCAGTGGGGGCTAGCTAAATGGCAAGCCCCACACCTCTCAGCCACATCTGCACACAGCTTGGGAGACCGGGGCTGAGAAGGGCGGAGGCCTGCCCCTCCCAGGGAGAAGCCAATGTCCCAGACCCAGAACTGGGGGAGAGAGGCCATCTTCTCCACCGTATTCCTCCAGAGTGGAACTTCTGTGACCTTGAGTCAGATTGCCCAGATTCTTACTCTTCTTACCAAGATTTAGTTGATTTTTGTGAATAAATGTGTCTTCATTTCCTGCATGCCCTTGGGACAACTTCCAGACACTCGAAATGATTGTTTTTTCAATACTTTTCACCACTTACGGTTGTCTCATGGGGGAGAGGGTGCGCAGAGATCTTCGTTCATTCTGATAACTTTTCTCACGTCTGTGCACGTTTATCTATCCTTTTTAAATTTCTACTTGTTTTACAATGTAATATGTTAATTTTAGGCATGCAACATACTGTTTATTCATAAATGCATAGAATTTACAAATAAATGGAATGTACTGGGTTGCTCAAAATATTTTTTACTGATAAGGTGCTCAAACTGGAGCCTTCATGCCCTGTACACACTACTGGGTTTTTATTCTACACACCGCTATGGACGGAAGTAGGTTTTCTGCCTGGAGTATTAGGGTAAGTGGGTGACCCCTCGGCGTTCTCACGGTCCACAGCGCCAAACTGTTGCCAGGTGTTTCCTTCTAAGCCAACAAAAAAGAAGTCCTGCCTCTCAGATCACATCAGTTTGGGCAACGAAAATGAATTAACAACTTCTGAATCCTTTGACACAAACATACACACCGCCACCTTTGCTAGACAGTAAGGACGTTTTTAGAGCAACAGTTTTTTTTTAATGTTTTTTATTTATTTTTGAGAGCAGGAGAGACAAAGCATGAGCAGGGGAGGGGCAGAGAGAGAGGGAGACACAGAATCCGAAGCAGGCTCCAGGCTCTGAGCTGTCAGCACAGAGCCCGACTCGGGGCTCGAACCCACAGACCGTGAGATCATGACCCAAGCGGAAGTCTTAACGCTTAACCGACTGAGCCACCCGGGCGCCCCTAAAACAACAGTTTTTTTTACAATTTTTTTCATTATGCTGCCCGTGAAATAGATAGAAAATGATTAATATGTCCTTAATAATATAGCTCAACCTGTGTCAATCTTATTCATCCCTGTGAGAGTAAAGTTTTTCAAAGAAACGGTTGTCACTACCACCTATGAGGTGGTATGAAAGCTTCCATTGGACTTCTCTTCTTGGAAATTGACTTTGTCCCTTTTGATTCCTACTTTTGGAAAAGTTTGCTTGAATGTAATCGGCATTATAAACATTTCTGCCTTGTAACTATCCATTTTGTTACGTGAAAAACACGTTTAAATCCTCCCGTTCCTTCATGTTTCCATCTGGGTCCAAATATAGCAGCGCAACTCCATTCAAAAAAATCAGAAACTAAGGGCAACTTGGGTGGCTCAGTGGCTTCCGCCTGAGTCTTGGTTCCGCCTGGGGTCATGATCTCACAGTCCTGAGATCCAGCCCTGGCTAAGGGCTCCGCGTCGGGTGAGGAGCCTGCGTGGGATTCTCTCTCTCCTGCTCCCTCTACCCCTCTCCTGATCACGCTTTCTCTCTAAATAAATAAACAATAATAAATAATTAAATCAGAAAACACACCAAAATGATCCTTTCAGGAATGAGAGCATTTACCTCCTTAGCACATTCGCCAAACATCTTCAGACGCCCATCCCATATTCCAGACACAAAAATGCTAGAATCAAGTTCAGTGTCCTGTGCGGACAAAGGGCTGGATGCTGTATGTGCGGATGCAACCAGAAAATGCACGATTGAAATACACAAGCACTGACGGCACACCTGTGTGCCGTGTAGACACAGCTGGGCGGACGGCTCCGCGCGCTCAGAAAACCGGAGGAAAAGCGGCTTCAGTAAGTACCGGATCAGCATGCATTGCGAAGGAGCCCTAGTCAGCGTGCGGCGGTATTTTGGCCGGCACCGAGCCTCTGCAAACCCCGAGGGGTGCCTCCTGGCGGCGAGACCCGGCCCTTGCCGCAGAAGTGCCCAGGAGGAAAGGGCGCTGCTTCCGAAGTCCCCGTGGTCGTCGCCAAGGCTCTCGAGCCTCCCGGATGGAACCGTGCCCCCCAGCAGGGACGCCCTAAATGGGGCCGGCGCTGGCTGTGGCGGCCGGGGACGGGAACCCCGGGTGGGAAGAGGGGTTCTTCCGCGAGCCCCGGGCCCGGGATGCCTTCGCAGGCGCAGGAGGGCCGGAGCGGAGCTGGAAGGCGCCCGCCGCGGGCGGCCCAAAGGAGCCGGCTGGGAGCGGGGGTCTGCGAGGGCCCCGCTCAGCGACCCGCGCGCGACCGTGGGGGGCGAGCGGAGGGCGGGAGGCCCGGGGGCGGCGCGGGAGGGCGCGGGGGAGCTGTCGGGGCTCGCGGCGGTGGGGCCGGAAGGACGCGGGCAGTAGAGCGGGAGCGCGGGGCGCGCGGCGATGAGGCTGGAGGGGGCCGGGCGTGGATCCCGCCGGTGGCGCCCCCGCCGGGTCAGGCGCGCGCGGGGCTGCCCGGGAATGGTGCGGGGTGCAGGGCTGTGACTCCCGCCGGTGGCGCCCCCACTGGATCCGGCGCGCGCGGGGCTGCCCGGGCATGGTGCGGGGTGCAGGGGTGTGCCTCCTGCCGGTGGCGCCCCCCCGCGGGTCCGGCGCGCGCAGGGCTGCCCGGGTATGCTGCGGGGTGCAGGGGTGTGCCTCCCGCCGCTGGCGCCCCCCACCGGGTCTGGGGCGCGCGAGGCTGCCCGGGGATGGTGCGGGGTGCAGGGGTGTGCCTCCCGCCGGGTGGCGCCCCCCCGCGGGTCCGGCGCGCGCAGGGCTGCCCGGGTATGCTGCGGGGTGCAGGGCTGTGACTCCCGCCGCTGGCGCCCCCCACCGGGTCTGGCGCGCGCGGGGCTGCCCGGGGATGGTGCGGGGTGCAGGGCTGTGACTCCCGCCGGTGGCGCCCCCCACCGGGCCTGGCGCGCCGGGCTGCCCCGGGGCGGTGCGGGGACCCGGCCGAGTCTCCCCCGCCCCCCGAGGTGAATGACCCCCGCCTCCCCCCCGGGCGCGGGCAGTGGCGGCGGGAGCCCCGGGCGGGGATGTGGGCACCCGCGGCTCGGGGGAGCGGTTCCCCCGCCCAAGAGCAGAGCTGTCGCTGCGGTCGCCGAGGAAGGAGGACGGAGCCCAGGCCCGCGCTGTCCGGGGAGAAGCCGGTGGTCTTACCCCGTCGGGAATGAAGCGGAATGCGGTGGCCGTTTGCTCGCCCGGGCCCCAGGAAGTACCGCAGGTAAAGAGAACGGTCGCGGACGACCAACGCGCTCTCGGATCCCCAAATGTCCGTGTCCTTCCTCTCGGGCAGCCCCTAAACTAACTCCTCCGCAGTTAGGATCGCCGGCTCCCTCGGCAGCCTTTCCCCAAGCCCCCCAGGGCCACCTGCCCGCCCTCGGCCTCTCCTCTGTCCCGCCGCTGACCGGGTGGTCTCCGCCACCTTTGAGGGCTCTGGGACAGGCGTGGAACGTACTTTAGACAGTTGGCCTTTCTTCGCAGGAAAAACTTTGCTAACCGATTAGCACTGTGCCATACCACTTAAATAACTTCGTTGGGGCAGGCAGGGGGGAGCAGAGCGGAGGGGGAGAGAGGAAGGCGCGGGGGAGGTGCGGGGATGAGAGCGAGCGAAGAGAAGAATGACTTTGTTTTCTGTAAATCGACTTCGCCGCAAACGTCGCGCTGGGCTGCTGCCTGGTCCGCCCCCTGACCCCGAATAAGCAGAGTAGATGCACCACGTCGGAAGTTGCACAGCGTTCGTTCGGGCATTTTCGCGGAGAAACGGAGCCTTAGAATCACAGGTGGCTCGCACCATCTTCGGCGGGATGATAACTCGGTGACCCAACCCCCCCATGCCCATTATCCCTTGTAAGTTCCCGCGGTTGGCATTTACCTATTTACATGCTCTCATTTGCTTAAACCAGAGATAGGAAGTTGATAGTTTTTAAATCATTACTGGACGGTCTGATTTTATAAATACTGATACAATCACACGCGATTTTGGGGGGATGTAACGACTCATCAAGTGACGCTGAATGTTGTGCAAGCAGATTTTTAGTGGCGGCGCTCTGTGTATACGCGTGGTGTTTTGGCATTAATGCTGCCGGGGTTTCTTTGAAACAGGTAAGTCAGTGTTTGTCAAGCAGGGGAATTGTGTTTAGTTTTCTTTTAAAGCAAATCTTTTTATACGGCTCTTCTGTGCTTTTCATTCTTTCACGTGAGCAAGCTATTAAAAACTCCTGAAAAATATGATAGAGATCACAATATTTTCCAGAAATAGCCATGGGCCGATCTCTTGGTTTTTGGTGGTGGGATGTTTCACTAAAAGGTTCTGCGTCTCTGGTAGGAGAACTTCCTCTCTAGAAAACAGGTGTCTCCCAAGTGGCGTCCCTTCCGCATGTGTCAGAATATCACAGAGTTAAACTTTGAAATTTATTGAATTCCCATGTTTTCAAGTATTTCGTTTTGCTTATGTCCTATGTTCTGTTGACATTTAATGGATGCTATTACTGAATCAGACATTAAACACAATATTTAGTGGATATTACACGTAAGTCATTAATGCACACGGTGGGCTTAAAAGCGTAGAAAAATTGTCCCGTAAAACAACTATAATCTATAAGATAAATATCGGGGAAAATGCAGCGACGAAAAATCCATTTAATAAGTTAAAATCATTAGATGTACGTAGCAGACTATGAAAGAAATCAGGAAAACTCTGATGTTTAACAAATAATTTACTTGCTTTTCTAAACTATTATAACACCTTTTTCAGAGAGAATGAGGATAATATCACTCATTTCATTTTTAAAGAATCCTTTTAATTGTGGCTAGAGGATATTAAATAATTACAGATAGATTATATTAAATGCGTATGTACACTATGAAATTTAATCATCATTATTGCATTATCTTCGGTATGACTTTTTCAATTTTATTAGGCCCTCGTTTGGGTCTTTAGTTCTTACGATTGTGTCCTGAAAGAGCTTCGAATGTCCTTGGGTAAAATAAACATCTATGGACGTAGTTACAGTTAAGCAAAAAGTTGAGGCTAATTTTATTTCTTTCTCTAGAACTGAACTGTTAGAAAGTGACTTATGGTGACATGCTGATTATAACATAATAACCCTTTTAATTTCCTAAAGACTTAGGTGATGTCGCTTTGTGATTTTTCAAAAAGGCCCCGTTTCATTGTATCTTTTGTAGTTAAATTTACACAAAGTAAACACAACTGGTTATATGGTGTGAGGGGTACAAATACGGGGTTATCTGTCTAGTATTCCCTGGTCGAAGAATATTTGCATATAACTTTCTGATCATGACCCCTTCTGAATTAGGAAGCAAAATCGCTACATATAACGACTTGTCTTCTTACTATATCATTTTTTTTAACATTTATTTATTTTTGAGAGACATAGAGTGAGCAAGGGAAGGGCAGAGAGAGAGAGGGAGATACAGAATCAGAAGCAGGATCCAGGCTCTGATGAGCTGTCAGCACAGAGCCCGACGCGGGGCTCGAACTCACAGACCGTGAGATCATGACCTGAGCTGAAGTCCGCCGCTTAACCGACTGAGCCCCCCAGGCGCCCCCTGTATCATTTTATCATTCATGAGGGAAGTACTTGCGCTGGAATAAGAGACATCAGAAAAAGGAAGGATATAGGAAACGAATGTTTCCTACCTATTCTCAGGTCACGGGTTCCTTTGGAAACTTGGTGATAGTTCTACATCTGCTACTTGGACTGGGTTTCAAGAGGTTAACGGTTCTTGAAGGCAGTTCCGGATCCCTGGCTGAGATCCCTCCAATTAAATTCTCAGCATGTAGGTGGGCTTGGTTGCTGCACTTGCAAAACCTTGAGTCGCTCCATTATCATAAAGTATAATTACATTAATGCTTACGTTAATAATAAAGCAATGAAAACTTAATGGGAAAAGTAATAGGAACCTGGTATTAATTTATAGAAATGTGCTTGTGATATTTTGTCTCGTAGACTGTCATATGCGTTACTAAACTCCTTTTTCAAAAATAACATAGAGTAAATGACCTGGATGATAAAAGAGGAAGATTTTAAAATAGGAAATCTTAATTAAAATCATATTGCATTGAAGACAGAGGCCTAAGTAGCAACCAGGTATAGAAAGACTAAGGCTGAGGTGCCTGGGTGGCCCCGTAGGTTCAGCATCTGACTCTTGATTTCCACGTCAGGATGAGATCATCGCCACCATCTCAGGGGTGGTGAGATCCAGCCCTGTGTCAGGCTCTGAGCTGACAGCATAGGGCCTGCGTGGGATTCTCTTTCTGCCCCTCCCCCCCCACTCTGTCTCGGAACAAATAAATAAACATTGGGAAAAAAGGCTAAGTCTGTATGAAAGTTGCATTTTTATAAAGAGTGTCTTTGTGAGTCACTGGATCCTCTACCTGAAATTCTGCGGGTTGGTTTATAATCCGGGTTGCCTTGCATTTCAAAGGCTTGCCTTGCTCAGGCTCCGGTCAGGCCAGGCCACGCCCTCCTGCCCAATGGCCGCTCTTGGCAGCCATGGTGCCTCTTCCATATCCTTTGGAGCCTTCTCCCTTAAGATTCCTGACTCAGTCTGTTTGTTTATAATCGCCTGCAATCTGAAATAATTTCAGGCAAACACCCAGTAAATTAATCCCCAGAGAATTTGCCTCTCACGTGGAGAGCTCGCTGCTGCCCTCTGACCTCCAGCACTGGCTCTAAAAAGAAAAGTGGTGTGTTCCTCACATTGAGGGAGCTCCCACTTTCCGCCTGCACGTTAGGCATTCATTACATTAGTCTGTCTTCCCAAGCACTCTGTGAGGGGGGGCCCCACTGAACACAGACGGGAACCAGGCCTGAACCCACAAACCATGAGATCATGACCTGAGCTGAAGTCGGATACTTAACCAACAGAGCCACCCAGGCGCCCCTGACTATATATTTTTAAAGTATTACATTTTGTGAAGAATTTCTGCGTCGTGGTGGTACGAATGGTGATCTCTCGTGTCTTCTCTGTCCATTATATTGGAAGAACTCTCTATGTGTAATAAATTTCATTATTTGGGGGGAATACTTCCTATGTGACTATTTCTGAAGACAATTATGAAATTACAAAAAATAAGTCGTACATCAAATTCTGAGCTAGATTTACAAAAGAACTCCATAACATTCATTATCTAAATATGATGTTTTTCAAAGTGTTTTTAAAAATATATTTATTTTGAGAGAGAGAGAGAGAGAGAGAGAGAGCAAGCAGGGGATCGGCAGAGAGAGAGGGAAAGAGAATCCCAAGCAGGTTCTGCGCTGTCAGCACGGAGCCTGGTCTCCTGAATTGTGAGATCCTGACCTGAGCCCAAATCAAGAGTCAGATGTTTAACCAATGGAACCAGCCAGGTGCCCCGAATTAAATTTTAAATAGACCAAATTTTAACCAACTTCTGAAATTTTTAAATTAGCAATAAAGTTAAAGAGTATATTAAATAATATTAAAACGTTAAATGTATAACAAAAATAATTCTCAATTGCTTTTGTTCATCTGTGGATTAAGTTGGTTATCTAACCTACTGTTTATTCTTGAGCTGTCTATGCCTTTACTACTAAATTTTGTTTCGTTTTGTTTTGTTTTTTAATCTTTTTATTTTTGAAAGAGAGAGACACAGAGTGCTAGGGAGGGAAGAGTGGAGAGAGAGGCACAGAATCGGAAGCAAGCTCCATGCTCTGAGCTGTCAGCACAGAGCCTGACGTGGGGCTTGAACTCACAAACTGAGAGATCACGGCCTGAGCCGAAGTCGGACACTTAACTGAATGAGCCACCAAGGCGCCCCAATTTTGTTTTTATTTATTAACATTTCTTCCAAATATTAGTTGGAAAGTAAGAACAGATATCAGGACACTTTTGTTACTGTTTAGGGTTTGAGCAAGTGGTTGCTTGAAACTATTAAATTGAGGTTTGGGTCTTTTATGTATCTTGTGACGTAAAACTCAGACCTTAAGTATGAATTTGTAATCAGAACAGGTACTCAAGTAAGTACAATTGATTTTAGATTTTTACTTTGACGGGGGAGTGAAGGGGACATAAGACTGTAATATAATTATCAGATTCACCTCTTGGATTGACAATGATCATGAGACAATAAATTGATTTTTAAAATAGTAAAACCTAACGAAAACGGGGCTTGCATGTCTACAATGGGAAGTATCAAGAGTAGGCAAGCTTTTCTGGTAGGGCCCGATCATACTTCAGACTCTGCGGGCCGTAAGATCTGTCACAAGTACCCAAGTCTGCCGTGGCAGAGCAGCCATGGAAATATGTAAACAAGTAAGCATGGCTGTGGCCTGGGGACGCTCTCCTTAGCAAAAACAGGTGTCTTATCTGACACACGGGCCATCAGCTACCAAACCCTGATCTGTACTAATGAAAGCAATCAATTATAAAGAAATAAAAACGTTAGTTGTGAACTATTTTTCAACACAGATTGATACCGTCAACGTTAAATATTAAACAACAAAGGCTGTCAAGCAGCAGATTCGTTGATTGGGGAATAGCAGAGAACTGGCAAGTTAGGACACACAACCCAAGGCCAGAGAACAGAGAAGAGCATCGTTTTGTTCGTTTGTTAATATAATTTATTGTCAAGTTGGCTAATGTATAGTGTATACAGTGTGCTCTCGGTTTTGGGGGTACAGTCCCGTGACTCATCGCTTGCAGACAACACCCAGTGCTCATCCCAACAAGTGCCCTCCTCGATGCCCATCGCCCGTTTTCCCCTCTCCCCTGCCCCCCACCCCCCATCAACACTGAGTTTGTTCTCTGTATTTAAGAGTCTCTTATGGTTTGCCTCCCTCCCTCTCTGTTTGTATCTATTTTTTCCCCTTCTCTTCCCCCCTGGTCTTCTGTTAAGTTTCTCAAGATCCACATATGAGTGAAAATGAATGATATCTGTCTTTCTCTGACTGAATTATTTCACTCAGCATAATACCTTTCGGTTCCGTCCACGTTGCTGCAAATGGCAGGATTTCATTCTTTCTCATTGCCGAGTAGTATTCCATTGTATGTATAAACCACATCTTCTTCATCCATTCATCAGTTGAGGGACATTTAGGCTCTTTCCAGAATTTGGCCATTGTCGAAAGCTCTGGAAGCTCCCTTTTGTAGAGGGAAGAAGGAAGTTGGGAGGGGTTGTTTTGAGCCAATGTTCAATGGTAGAAAATAGGTTCCAAGCCGTGACTGCAGGTGACTGAAGGTGGTGACAGCCTGTCATTGACTGTAGGCAAGGGCAGCTGACGGTTGCCGGACTGAAGGGAAAGTTTCCCTGTTCCTGCCGGACTGGGTAGGCTGCGGGGAGTGGTGGTGCCCGAGAGGTCTCCCCGTCAGGACTCGCAACCCCGTTTTGAATGAGGTTTCCTTTATTCCTTTTCACGGTAGATACATAAACATTATTTTTTGAGAAATCGCTTCACACAAAATCCTAATATCTTCATCCTCAGAAGGCTCGGGAGAGAAAGAATTGTCCCTGTTTATTTTTTCTTTACCTTCTTTTCTCACTTCCTGCTTCAGACAAAGAATTCACAAAACTAAAAAAATCTATTGCTCTCCTCTCGGGAGGAAAGTTAGGAGCTGAAACTTCAAACTGAGGAAGTTAATGTTTGTGAACTACCTCTAATTTATAAAAATTGGGACAGTGAGTTCTTTTGAAAAATGATATTTTAATACATGCATCGCTGTGAATATGCTATGTGTGTTACATTATAGTAAGGATCTTCCTCGAATTTCTTCGCTATCCAAAACTGTGGCAACAGCCCGACATATAAAAAATTAGAGAAATGTATGTACGTAACCTAAATTTAAAAGCGGAAATTGTATCATACCTATCAGTAAGCCATGATCATCTGCATATTCGGTTTATGATTTTGTTTCTAGATACAGTATTCAAATGGAGGTAAGCCAGAAGAGTCATTTTCCTTTAAGACATAAGAAGAATTTATGTAAATTGGAAATAAGGGGGAGGGGAAAAAAACCTAAAAATTATTTTATCATGTTGGCCTCTTTTGACCTTTAAAAGATTTTACAATTTCATTACACTATTTAGTTTCACAATCTCTTCTTAGTTTCCTACTGGGAAGGGCTCCAGATTTTTCTATGTTGCTTAATTTAAAAATATTAACTATTTTTCGACAAGCGATGTTAATCCTTTGCTTGCTACACATTGAACACTTGGAAGATGTTTTTCCGACTCACAGATTTTGGTTATTTGTAGATTGTGTTTTCAAATAAAGTAAATTAAAGGTGGTAATCATTGGGCAGTATATAAATGTATCAAATCAACACGTACACCTTATGGCTTTAGAATGTTGTATGTCAAATATACCCCAGGAAAGCTGGAAAGAAAAGAAATGAATGGAACCCTGCTCCCCCATTTCAAAAAAGAAAGTACTCTTCTATAACAATGGCTCTCTATCGTTATATATGTGTCCAGGCCTGTAGAACATACACCGCCCAGAGTGAGCTCTGAGGTAAAATAGGGATTTTCAGTGATTCTGACGCGTCTGTATCGATTCAGCTTTGGTAATATCCCAGTGAGCGATATTGGTAACGGGGGAGGCTGTGCGTGCGCGGAGGCAGGAGGTACAGGCCAAATCCCTGAACCTCCCTCTCCATTTTTTTGTAAACGCGAAACTGCTCTGAAAACTCGTCTCTGAAAAGTGAGCAGTGCACGCATTTCACATTTTCTTGATCCACTCGTATGTCGTTGGACACTCGGGTTGTCTCCGTATCTTGGGTGTCGCGGTGAGGTCGCAGTCGACACGGAAGTGAAAGCATCTCTTCAGTGTCCTGACCGACTTCCTTTGGATGTATACCCATCCATCCATGTAGGCGGAATTACTGGATCGTGTGATGGTTCTGTCTTTAAGGTGTTTGAGGAACCTCCACACTGTTTTGCGTAATGGCTGCGCCATTTTACATTCTTGTCAACAGTGTGTTAGAGTTCCGGTTTCTCTGCATCCTGGCCAACACTCGTTTGAGAATCACCGTGATAACATCTCATACTAGAGTGTATCGTGGAAATTTGTTAAGATGGTAGCGTGTAAGCGTTCTGACCAGGGAAGGAAAGCAGGAAGGAAGGAGAGGAAGGGAAGGGGAGGGAAGGAAAGGGGAACTACTCGAGGGGGTAGATGTGTTAATGAGGAGCTTGAAGGTGGTGATTGTTTCACAATGTGTGTCAAAACCGAGTTGTACACCTTCAATAGACACAATTTTGAGATGCCTGGGTGGCTCGGTCAGTTAAGCGTCCGACTTCAGCTCAGGTCATGATCTTGCAGTTCTCGAGTTCGGGCCCCACATCCAGCTCTGTGCTGACGGCTCAGAGCCTGGAGCCTGCTTCCGATTCTGTGTGTGTGTGTATCTCTCTCTCTGTCCCTCCCCTGCTCATGCTCTGTTTCTGTCTCTGTCTCTCTCAAAAATAAATAGCCTTTAAAAAAATTTTTTTTAGTATATACAGTTTGTATTTGCCAATTAAGTATACCTCAGTAAAGCCTGGGGGGGGGGTGTGGAATTTTCCACACGATATACTTACAACAGGACTTCTATGTTCTATCCCAAATGTGGCTGACTTTGGCAACTCCTGCCCCAGTTAAACAAACAGAGATTTAAAAGTTAACCTGCTGCTTTCGGGAAAGAGAGGGAAAGATGGAAAGGCCAGACTTTCATCAGCAATGGCTTGTGTCATACCACCACGGAGCCCTTCCGGCTGCCTGCCCTAGGCTCAGACCACAGGCTAAGTCTCCGGCCAGCAGCCCACTCCTGCGTCCACCATGGGATGCTTCGTTATTCACTTTAAACCATTCCCGCCCTGGTTGGTTAACATTGCTTTTCATTCCACGCAGTCTCCCGCACGGCCAGGTCACAACCTCTCGCATGGCCATCCGGTTGGGTGCTCAGTGCCATCAAAGCCTGGCGCTCTACGGCCTCCCAGTGTCCTGAATTTGGGTCTGGCGGCCTCTGCTTCCGTGAGGCTCCGCAGCTCGGTATCTGCCACCGACTGGGGTTGCTCGGCTAATTGCCACAGAGTTGGGCTTCCTTTTCTCCCTCCTCCCAAGCTGGAGCTCAGAACCCTGCCCCGAATCTCCCTCGTACACGGGAAATGTCATGGAGAAGCGGCCCTGTCACTGTCTCGGAGGGCGCCACTGTCTCGTTGCCGTTTCCCCTCCCGCGCAGGCGGGCCCAGGTTGATGGCCTGAGCTCCCGTGGCCTGACCACGTGGCCGCTTCCGGCTGTCCACGTGGCTCTGCTCCAACCCCTCAGAAAAGTCCTGCCGTTAGTCCCAGACTGTGACTTTCCTGTCCTCATCCCCGAAACGTCTTTAAGGTCCCATAAACGCCCGATGCTGAACATCCACGGCCTCCGGCCTCCGCAGGAGGGACCCTCAGTGTCACGCTGCTGTCCTTCACGTATGCTTGCCTCGTTCCCTGTCCATCCCAGCAGGAGCCATTCCAGACCTCCTCCGTGGGCCTCGTCACCCTTAGCGGACCACCCCTTCCTGTCCGGCCGAGACGATGGGGCCCACGGGTGCGCACTGCCTCAACTTCTTGTTGCCCCCAACCACGCTTGCGTCTGCCCTTTCCTCTTCAAGGCTGCCTCCCTGCGGTCCTCTCCTCCTGTCTTCCCCTTCACCTTCTTGAGGCCATTACCTATCCGAGACCCTGCCCTCCATGGGTGCCTTTCCCTGCTTATGAATTAGCACGAGATTAGATAGGCATTTGAGGTTGACATAAAAGACCTTTAGAGAAAGGTGGTGGCTACAGATATGACTGGTTCATTAAAGACAGAAGATAAATTATTATCCGCCTAGCTATGAGCTATGTAAGCAGTGTTGCCCTGTGCCTACTTTGATACCATTTATATTTGAAAACTTTAATCAACTTAACTCCATTGCAGTGTTAAATAATTGGGGCAAAAAACTGATTTAAGACCGTTTTTGGACATGGAAGGCAGAAACAAAATGAGCATCCTAGCGTTGTCCTCAAGTCAGTAATTATGTTACATCCTAAATCCCACAAGTAAAGGACGGGTATTTCTTGAACGAAATTTTGAAGTACAATCGTCGTAGTTAAAAAAGGACCAAAACAGTATGGGATGAACGGTAAAAGAATTTTAAAGACTTTTGGGAGGAAGGGCACTTGGAGATTCACAGCAAAACTCAGAAGAAGGTCCAGAGACTTCCCATATTCCTCCTGCCCCCCCCACCGTCTCCCCAACATCAGCACCCCACTCTGCATTAGTTCCAATTGATGAACCTACAGCGACACTGTTATCAGCCAAGCTCATAGTTTACATTAGAGTTCACGCGTGGTGGTGTGTATTCGAGAAGTTTGGACACGTGTCCACCACGATGCCACCACATGGAATGGTTTCACTGCCCTAAGAGTTCCCTGTGTTCTGTGTCTTCAGCCCGGTCTCCCCACAATTTCCTGGATCCATGGATCTTTTTATTTTAACTTTATTTATTTATTTTGAGAGAGAGAGCGGGGGAAAGCGGCAGAGTGAAAAGGAGAGAAAGAATCCCAAGCTGACAGCACAGAGCCCAACAGGGGGCTCGAACTCACTAACTGTGAGATCATGACCTGAGCCCAAACGAGGAGTCAGACGCTTAACCAATGGAACCACCCAGGTGCCCCACCACTCATCTTACTGTCTTCATAGTCTGGCCTTTTGCGGAATGTCCTATCCTAGGACGGATACAGTATGTAACCTTGTCAGATTAGCTTTTTTTACTGAGTAGCATGCATTTAAGTTTCCCGTCCATCTTCTCAGGGCATGAGAGCTCACCACTTCTCATCGCTGAACAATATTTCATTGTCTATTTCTCCGTTCACCTACCGAAGGACGTCAGGTTTGTGTAAAATCCTTTTAAATGCAAAAGTTATTTGACTTTCTTTCCTGAAAACATTCCTAAAAGCATTTCTTTCAATAGGAGTCCATTTTTTAAAAAGTTAGGTATGGCGTGGGAAGCAAAAGGCCTAGGATCATCTTCCTCATAGTGTACCACATAGTTTGTAGCCAAGTAATTGGCCGGGTTCTAGAACTTTGTTTGCAAATCTGAATATATTTTCTCAGGAATGGATCGTATATGTGTTATGTTGGAAGGATAGTTTGCATATTTCGCGGATGCTTCTTCAAGTCTTCCTGTTGTTAAGTAATAATGTTTCTTGTCGCACAAACCCTAAACATTATTCGGAGTGCCACCTCTGGGTTTCAGTTACTAAAACCAAGAAGATATCAGAACAGGCGATGCTTAGCATTGGCCTAAAGAATAAGGACAAATATGGGATAAGTTTACAGTGACGGTTTTGGTGGAAGGGAACCGAGTGTGGCCCAGGGAGAGAAGGAGGATTCTGCACACCCCGGGGTGCAGGAAGGTTCCACGCACATGGTGGGGACAAGCTCACGGCCTCGTGTGAGCTCGAGCGGGAAGTTTTACCAGCCATCTCTGTAATCCGGCAATGGACTTGATGTCCGCACAGCACGACCTACATGTGAGAAGGGCTTAACTGCTTCTTTCAAACATACAGAAAGAGAGAAAGAAAAGAAACAAAAAATCTTACTTTGGGAGCTAAAGCGAGGACTTCATGCTACTGAGTTGAAATGAACTGTCAAAAATGACTAAGCTTTCAGTTACCCTCCCAGGCAAAAAGGTGAAAGGAACAGAATCACGTTCCGAAAGAGAGCATCTCACGCTGCCAGGGATCTACAGAGGGATCGGGAATCTTGAAAGTCTGGCCGGAACCAAGGCCACAAATTGCCCCCGATTCTCTGCTGTGTTTAAACTTTTCCCGAAACTGAATTATGCCATTTTCCTCTTCTTTGGTTATCCCAGGTTCTGTGAGAGACCAAAATTCTTTCAGGAGTAAGGACCCACACAAGGGTACGCCGTGGTGGCCGCGAGTAGTTCTCGCATGTAGCTAAGGACCCTCTGAGCCCCGTGATAGAGAGACACGTCGGTGCCAGACTGCCACCTTGAAGACGACAGCGTGGGGTTGGCGTTCACGCAACGCCCTCCTGCAAACTTTCAGAACCGATAAGGAGAGAAAAGCTCATTTGAATTAGATTTCAGGCAAAAGTCGGAGACAACTCGAACCCGAACCAGAAAATTAGTGGAAAGTTGCCCGAGAGAGCGGGAATTGACAGGCATATGTCTGGAAGAACAGCAAGCGAGGCCATCAGAGCCGCGCGCTCAGAAAACCCAGGCGCGTCCTGTGTGCTGCGAAGTCGGCACGTCTCCCTTACAGTGGGGAAGACAGGTGCGCAGGCCGACGGCAGGTGGGCGGGCGGAGAGTCACACAGATGAGTCACACGTCCAGGAGACAATGGTCTGTTAAAGCGAAGCATAGGATAGATCTTGTATTAGGGAAGGGAAGGGGAGGGGAAGGGGAGGGGTATAGAGGGGAGGGGTGAAGGGGAGAGGGGGAGGGAAGAAGGAAGGAAGGAAGGAAGCAAAGAGGGAAGGAAGGAAGGAAGGAGAGGGAGGGAGGGAAGGAAGGAGGGAGGGAGGGAGGGAAGGAAGGAGGGAGGGAGGAGAGGGAGGGAAGGAAGGAAGGAAGGAGGGAGGGAGGAGAGGGAGGGAGGGAAGGAAGGAAGGAGGAAGGGGAGGGAGGGAAGGGAGGGAGGGAAGGAGGGAGGAAGGAAGGACGGAGGGAGGGAGGGAAGGAGGGAAGGAAGGAAGGGAGGAACGAAGGAGGGAGGGAAGGAAGGAGGGAGGGAGGGAAGGAGGGAGGGAAGGAAGGAGGGAGGGAGGGAAGGGAGGGAGGAGGGAGGAAGGGAGGAAGGAAGGAAGGAGGGAGGGAAGGAGGGAAGGAGGGAAGCAAGGAGGGAGGGAGGGAGGGAAGGAAGGAAGGAAGGAGGAAGGGGAGGGAGGGAGGAAAGGCTGACTGGGAAGTGAAGATAGGACAAACACAGAACTCTGGGTCATGAATAAAATTGCTGTCAGACCAGAACACCCCCCATCTTGGCACAGACCTCCTGAAAGTCGCCAGGCAGCAGACGGCAGAGTCCGGGAGCGACAGCTCTGCTTGTTAGGAGAAGTGAGCCGTGTTGCACTGACAACGCCAATCCTTTTCATGTCGTTCTGCGTCTAGTGTTTGGAATCGAGTCTTGCCCTCTTACAATGGGCTCTGGCCACATTGTTTTGCAGCTGTGGTCATGTCAACCTTGGCGACCCACCAGAACTGCCTAGGGAACTGGACAGATAACTGATAGTGGGGCCCCTGCTACACCAAATACATCAGAATTCCTGGAGAGGATCCTAGAGAATGGTATCGTTTTCTACATCTCCTGGTTGGTTCTGTTGTGAGGCCACGGCTGAGAACCACTCATGCCTCAGTCTCTCTGGCCTTATCTGTGGTCTTCCACGTACCATGTTCCCAACCAGAGCCTTGCTTGTGTCTCTTAAACATGAGATCATTCCTGCCCCAGGCCCTTTGCATGTGCTATCACTTGCCTGTATCACGCTTTGCCCTAATATTTTCATGATTCTTTCTTTCTCATTATTCGGGTCATCCCACAAAGACCCGCCCTGACTGTGTATGGAAAATATCTCCCCATCACCCTGTTTATTTTCCTTTTTGAGAATTAAAGATAAATTTTTAAGTGTTTAGTTTTTAGAGAGAAAGACAGAGCACCAGCGGGGGAGAGGCAGAGAGAGATGGAGACACAGAATCCAAGCTGTTAGCACAGAGCCCGAAGTAGGGCTCGAACCCACAAATCATGGGAACATGACCTGAGCCGAAGTCAGACGCTCAACCCACTGAGCCACCCAAGCGCCCCCTTATTTATTTTCTTAGGAAACTTGCCGCTTGGAGAAATCTTCTTGCTTATTGTTTTCCCATTTACTGACTGTTTCCTCTCAACTAGAATATAAGCTCGAAGAAGCCAAGGCCTCTTTGTCCTGTGCCCTCTGGTATCCTTAGTATCTAGAACAGTGTTCGGGACCAAACCAGTGCCCATTGGATCGAACACAGGAGAATTGGCCCCAACGGGATCCTGGTGGCTTTAAGTATAACTGATTTATATAAGACAAACCAAGTCAGCATCCCAGAAAAATAGTTTCAGAGACTCAGTCATGGATTCCACTTAACAACCACCATATGCAATGAATGGGAAGAGTTTCCATACGGCTACCTCAAAAGGCATTACTTTTCTTAGATAATTACTGAGATGAGAACTGAATTTCTCATTTGTTCTCGCAAACAGACAAACAAATCAACAAAAGCCATCTCGTATGACGGAGACAACCCTTGCCGAATATTATTTAAATAAATCACGAATGACAGACAACCGCTATTATCATTCACTCCGTTGTGCTGGTATCCTATTTGACCAAAAATAAAACCTCCATTTTTTACATTTTAATCGCTCTTAATCGGGACGTATATTACAATTAGTGTTCTAGTTTAATTTGCAGAGGTACGTCACTGCTGGCGAAAAGATCAGTGGTCTTACATCATCAGTCTTCGCTTTGACGACATAACAGGATATAAGAAAGTTCAAGGCTTTTTCATGAGGTTTCCTTGAATCATTACTATGCCTATAATTTTCTTTTTTTAATTTAGAACTACCATCTTAAATTTTCCCGCCGTTCTTCTTTTGCCAAATCAAGTGATCTCTTTGTCCTCACCCTTGACCTTCGCGGAGCACATGGTAGCCCTGAATTGTCCCATCATGCACGTGCACCACCACGGAGGACATGGATTTCTGTAACCCCCAAGTTCTGTTTCACGACGGATGGCAGGGAGCTCTTCAGATTTGCGTTCACCACCTCTCTTCGTTTTGCGAAACTTTACTCCTGCTACCATCGTCCCCTCATTGTTCCACACCAAGAACGAAGTGCATTCCTACACCACCACCACCACCCACACAAAAAACTTATAAAAACGTGGGTTCTTTCTTGCATTGGTGTCACTAAAATTTTGGCCACCTGTTTATGCTGCAGATTATCAAATACCAACCTGTAGTTTTGAATGAAAAAAGGCAATGTATCGACCGATGTAACAAAAAAGTACAAGACTAGAGCTGACTCAGGCGTGCTTGAAATTACCGTGACTTTTCCTCCATCTCTCAGCTCCGCCCCTCGCTGTGTTGTGTTGTGCTCGTGGCTGCTCACAAACCAGGGTCGAATCACTGTCAAAGTCAAGTCCACCAGAAATGAAAGCGGTGGCTTTGCTGTGATCGAGGTCGGCTGGCTTGGGTGGGCTCGGTCTAGAAGCATCTCTATGGCCACGAGAAGACCATGCTCTGCTCGTTCTGGCCTGAGTCACGTGATCTGCCACTCAACCTGGGAATGGCACCGATGCGACTTGACCAAACAGAGAGGCTAAAAGCCAGGTAGGGGTGACTTCCCAAGGAGAAAATCCCACGGTGGTTACCGGCATTGAGTTAATGGATGTCGAGAAGCAAACAAAAAGTGTGTACTTCTACGTTTTTTTTTTTTGGAATGAACATGTCCATTTTGGACATTTTTAAGTTTTTAATCTCTCATTTTTCAATGAAAAAAGTATTTGTCTCCTTTTTAAATATTAGTGAACAAAGGGGAGTTTTGTGCCTTGGTGGAGAAACCAGCTTTTGTGCTATTGTGGAGACGCCAGATTTCCTACGCGTTGCTGAAATTAGACAGAATCTGGGGCGTCTGGGCGTCTCAGTCAGTTAAACATCTGACTTTTCACTTCAGCTCAGGTCGTGATCTCACGGTTTGCGAGTTCCAGCCCTGCGTCGGGCTCTGTGCTGACAGCTCGGAGCCTGGAGCCTGCTTCGGATTCTGTGTCTCCCTCTCTCTCTCTGCCCCTCCCCCACATCCTCTCTCTCTGTCCCTCTCTCTCTCTCTCTCTCAAAAATAAACATTAAACACAGGGGATCCAAGCCAGCTTCACAACCCAGCATTTCTGTTGTCGTGATTCGTCTAGCGTCAGTGGAAAAAGCGTTTTTGAGATAATAGGATTTTGAAAGCTTTTCAGTCGGTACAGTGAAGGTCGGAGGCCAGGGGCACAGGGCCCCTCAGTGGTCAGAAGCAAGTCAAGTGCAGCTTCATGGAACTGCCAGTATCTTTAATCTTCAGACTATCAAGTGTCCTGTGTGTTTGCCAAGACCGTGGGACTAGATAGATCATATCAGGGCAAGTCATTGACAAATGCTGTGGATTTGGATGTTGGAAAGCTAAACTGTAAGAAAAAATAATAATTTGAAGTATAAAAACGTTATTGTGTGGACTGCCTGTGAAAGTTAGTTACTAACTGAGCCAATGATTAGGCACAACATCAAGTCAAACCAAGTCAAAATGCTTTGATCATATTAGGTGTACTATTAAGTACACCAAAATACATTTGCTGTAAAGGCTGATTCATGTATTTTATTTGGTTTTGAAAAATTCACGCACGGCATGAAGAACTAATTACAATAGTAGCTGCCACTCATATGTGTTCTACTGTGTGCCAAGTGCCTTTTGTACATTATCTCATTTCATTATCTTACTAGCCTTAAGCAAGGAGCCGATATTATCCCCAACATTAATAGAAAATAAACCATTAAAGAAGATAACTAAGTTATCCTGTGAAACAGCTGAATTTAAAACTCAGTCGCTCCCAAAGCCTGGAATTTTTGGCCATTGGTTCATATTGTTTCTAGGGAAAGAATAAGTAAGGCTTTTAAATTAACGCTGTGTAGTGTTCATCGTAATCAGACTACAGAATACGGGAGACCAGCCACACTGTCAAGCCAGAGAGGCTATCAGGCATCTGAACCTGATTTTGGAGGGTTAGAGGGGTTGAACTAAAGTCATCAATACTGTCACGGTAACTATTTGAAGGTTTTGGTTCGCGGTCTCCAAACCTGCTTGCGAATCAATAAAAACTGAGCATTTAGGTCAGTGACAGGCACGCGTGTGTCTCAATACGTGATGACTCTTATACATTTACGAATCATGTTCACATACACTATGATGTCAGCCTATTGAATGCATTTGAAACGTGCACGGATATTAGAAATTTCAAAAGGCCGAGGTAATGATGACTTCTGCTGTCGGAGAATCCACTACCCCTAGGTCTCTTCCAGATAGAAGTGCCTTTTCCTTTATGTGCTTCGACAGTCTTTGCTCCCTCCCTTAGCTGTTAGGCAAACCCCATTACTGTGTATTCAGCGGTCTGCCCTCTAAGCTGGAAAGAAAGGTACCTAAGCATAGAAATTGTGGTTTACGTATTAAATTCATTCATTTAGCAGGTATTTACCGAGTACGGAGAGCCTAAGGAAATATAGGTGTCAAGACTCAGTCCCTGTCCTCCAACTTGTGATTAAATAAAGGAATAACAGGATACGGGGAGGTAGATACTCTGAGGACCACAGAGATATTTAGGAGGGCACCAGCCGGGCAGAAAGAAGAAGTCAAAAGACAAGAGTTAGATGAGATACTCATACAGGATAGCCCCTGCTCTAAAAGTAGATCCTTAATGGATCTGCGTGGTTGTTACATGTTGGTTTTTACTTATTTATTTATTTATTTATTTATTTTAGTTTGGGAAGATTGAGAAAAATCCCTTCTCTATTCACTGCCCAAGTTCTGAACCAACTGAGAGAGGAAGGGATGAGGCAGACGAGGGTCTGAAGGTCATTTTGGTTACAAAGAGAGCTGTTGGGGAATGTATTCTAGATGTGCAAGGACAAGGGACTTGTTACTGTTGCATTCCCAGCAAGGACTCACCCAGCGCTTACGCCGCTCCCCTGATCTCGGATACCCCCCCCTCCAAGGTTGCCTTTGAAACATACAGCCTGAAGCTGTGCTCCCCGCGGGCGCGAAGCTGCCGAAGAGGGAGGAATTGTACCACGCACACCCGCTTTCTTATTCTAACTCATCCGTGAGGATTAAACCACTTCCCCTGGGAAGAAAGGAGGACAAGTTACAGAGAGAACCCAGAAATAGACTACGCTCGGAGAAACTTTCTCATGGAAGGAGTAAGGGCTCTTTTTTTATACGTGACCGTTCTTGCAAATCTCAATGTCTGACATGCTTTCAGTGTCCCTGAGAACAGATCTTCCTTTGCCTCCAAATGCAGACTTTCAATATGTTTTCTATTGTTTTTTTTTCCTCCGATCTATTTTCTATTACGTATCTTCCTTTTCACAAATCCTACTATCGTTGACTGTCTAGTTCTTGGTCAGAAATTTCTGATCAGAGCAAAGAGATTTTAAGAACATTCATGAAATATAACTTGAGTATCTTACTTGATGATTACTTTTCAGTAAGAACAAATACACTTACGTTTTATAAATGGACACTACCTTCTCTTTATGTATTCAGATATATGAAATACCAGATGGATATAACAGGAAATAAACGAGGGAGGATATTAATTTTACCAAAAGATGCTCACAGGTACCTTTAAATAGTAACCTTACTCAACATAAACTAGAAATGCAAATGACTGAATGACACTTCTCTGCGGGAGCTCTTAATGACAGAGGTCAGTGGAGCAAGGACTTCAAAGTTTAGTCTGAAATTATTTTAGCCCAGAATTTTATGCTAAATGAAATTATTAACCAGTTTTTGGGGCAGCACGGATACATTTTCAGACATAAAAGGACTCAGATAATCTACTTCCCAAACACCCTTTCTGAATGCTCCTTTGAGGGGACAGTCCATCAAAGCAAGGGGGTAAATGAGACGACGTGAGAGCTGATTCAGGGAACAGCTCACGCAGCTCAGGAGCGCAGTGACAGCAGGGGACGGTGACAGCGTGCGGGAGGCCAGCTCAGCCCGATGGACTGGCACAGGAGGGGGAGGGGGAGGCTGAATACAAGGATGCTCAAGAAAAATGCGATCATATACGACGGATATTATTATCAGACGTTCACCAGAAGTCTGACGTTGTGGTACAAGTAGAGAATGCAAAAAACACAAAGACTGTTAGAAAGGAAGGGGTGGGGAGGAGAATCCTGCAAGAAAACCATGATCTAAACCACTTAAACTAGAGAGGAACATTTTTTTTCCTTCGAGAAAAAAAAAATGACATTGATTCCAAATAATGGATTAAAGGAACAAAAACTGAGAGACAAGTAGGGTAAGCCGAGGAAGGCAAACTTAGCAAAACTTCTTATTATACAACAACAATAAAAACAGTATTCAGAAAATGCCAACAACAAATGCTCTCTGGGAAAGGCACAGGGTCAGTACAAAGCAATTAAAATATTTGGAGAAATATTTTAAAAGTAGATTCCATTCAGGCTGATAATAGAAGCACTGAGGGGCACAGGTGTTTGTCTCTAAAGGAGTGTGGTTAGATAGTCGGGTAGCTAGCTGTCAAAATGTGAACTCGGTATTGTGTTAATTTTTAAATCAGCTTGATCAAATCACAGGAGATTAGTTTCTTTTTAAAAAAATGTTTTTCAATGTTTATTTACTTTTGAGAGAGCGAGAGAGACAGAGTGTGAGCAGGGAAGGGGCAGAGAGAGAGGGAGACACAGAATCCGAAGCAGGCTCCGGGCTCTGAGCTGTCAGCACAGAGCCCAGCGCAGGACTTGAACTCAAACCGCGAGATCATGACCTGAGCTGAAGTCGGACACTTAACCGACTGAGCCAACTAAGGGCCCCAGGAGATTAGTTTCAGTGTGGAAGGTTAATATGACCATTTTGAGCATGTACAGAAATAAAGGGAAGGACAGAAGGTTGAAGATAAGAGTGGCGGGCACTGTGGGCACAGGGGCCGGGGCATTTGGAAGGCTGATGCCCTCCATCCGCCGGCAGCGGGGCCGAGAGATACACGGTCATTGTGGAATTCACGAAGTGAATGTTTGAGTTGCTTGTTTGAAATTGCCCCGGTGACCACAGAAGAAACGAACTCATGATAAAAGCACACAGGAAATGAGAGACAAGGGCTACCGGGTGGTAATGTACATGAAATAAACCAGTAGATGAGGTCGAAAGTTCATCAACCCAGGTGGTAATGTACAGGAAGTAATAGATTAGGTCGAAGGTTCATCAACCCAGATACAGCCATGTAAGGTTACCTGAAGGTCAGAGGTAGGTATGAGAAGGAAGACCTCAGAGGTGACCTCTGGCCAGTGGAAGGATGGATGGGGCAGGGGAAGCAGGAGACAGCGAGCTTTTTATTACAAGCCCTTCTGATTGATTTCCCCTTCACGTGTGCAAGTTCAGCTGTGGTCGTGCCTCCTGGTGCCTCTCCTGCGATTCTGGAATGTGCACGCCACGCTGCCATTTGGTGCCCCACCCACTCGCTGCTCGAGTCCGCACCCAGCGGAGTTGTGGTACCTGATCCTTATCAGTTAGGCAAAGTCGCCCGTCCACGGAATAAAACTTTAAAAATAATGACGACCCAAGGCAGTGATTCGCAGTGGATAACTTTTGAAATTTCGGGTAGTCCATTTTTCTCTTCTGAAGTGTAAGAGTTTACTTTTTTCTTTTCTTTTGTCTTTCTTGACTCGTATTTTTCCAGGATCCCACATTTTTCTTTCCCATCATCCTCGATAACACCGAATTAGGTCTTTACACTAAAATTCTCCCAGAGTACCCCAGTGCCTACATGCGATAGTAGTCTGGTGATGAATTTAATTTTTTATTGATACGGCAACTCCAAAAGAGAGTATGAATTACCTCTTTCAAATGCAGACACGCGGGTGGTCCCTATTTAAAAATCGCCAGAGACTTTGCGTGAGGATCATCTAGGCGACAACGTTACTTACTTCCCGATTTCAATTCATTGAGAGTTTTCATTTGTGCACAGAATCATCTGATCACTCCATTTTGCTTTGCGATAAGTCTGTGGTCATCTCTCCTGAGGAAGTTTGGCTTTGATTGGCGGGGCAGAGAACTGACGTGGTATCTTTTAATGCTTGAAAGTTTCTCTCTTACAAAATAATTTAATTTGATTTCCCTTTCATTTGCCCTGAGCGCTAATATCTTCATCACTGTTATGCTGACCTCTTCTGGAAAACTCCGAGAATGCCATGCTAATCGTGTGTTAGCTCTGTTCTGTTTTGTTTTGTTTTAAAGTTACTGTGCGCTGTGGAATTGATGTTGTAAAAGTCACTGAGGTTTGGTGTCACCGTGCAGAGTTCAGTTGATCGAAGGCTCATTTTCTGCAGGTGCTGAGCCCGTTCATCGTTAGTAGGGAGGTCACGTATAGAAACCAGTGAAGGCAATGTAAATACAAAGAATTCTAAGTTTATAAACATCTGGAAAGCTGATAGGGACGGGACAGACTTTTAAAGGTTAAATAGGCATTCGTTTTCCAGCACAAAAAGATGGGAAGTAACTTTAGGCAGAGGCTTCGCCAGGTAGCCAATGACATGTGTTTTCTTACGGAACCTCAAGGGCAGGACGGGAGAGACAGACGCAGCCCCATCCTAAAGGGGAGCGTGCCCCGTGGAGTGATGGGGCGAGGGTTCCCTGTTCTCGGCGTCTCTCTGGCAGGCCCAGGAGTGTACAACGAAAGTACCTGACGTGCACCCCCTGGTCAGACGGGGATGTGGAAAGAAGAGAGCCTGCAGAGCAGGAGACCCTGGGGCTTAGTGACCGGCGGGCTGGTTGGGGAGGGGTGTTCCTGAGTGGATCTTCCGTAACTTTGAGGAGGGGAGAGCCAGAAACTGAGGAAGGACGGACGGACAAAAGAGCAGGTGGAGGGAGCTGAGTTCCGTCTGGGGGGCAAGCGTGAGGTGGTTTGGGAGGATCTAGGCATGGGAGCTCACGTCTACAGTTAGGATCCGAATGGGACCACTGGGTACTGATCGGCCTCAGCTGGGCCCTGAACACGCTCTAGTGTATTTCCCTAGTAAATCGGCTGTGCTGCTCCTCATGACTTCTCTGTTCTTTTCACACGTTGAGTGATCCCATCCCCCCGTACTCCCCCTACCCCCCGTCTCGTCCCTCCTCGGGCAAACCTACCCCCTTTCATATCAAAAACAAAAATAATTAGTCCAAAACGAACCATATCGCCACCAGAAATTGCTAATTTTCGCTAGATCTGGAAGTGGTCTCCCTAACAGTATCTTAAGGTACACAGGCAGCAGCGAGAACCGTCTCCAGGCAGAAGCAAGGTCGGAGGGCAGATTGCTAACCGATGACAGGAGGGAGGACCCACGTGAATCCCAGAGGGATCCTAGAGTTATGCTGGATCCTGCTTAACACGAGACCCTAAGGACTTTCTTAATTATTTTTTTAATGTTTATATATTTTTGAGACAGAGAGAGACAGAGCATGAGTGGAGGAGGGGCAGAGAGAGAGGGAGACACAGAATCGGAAGCGGGCTCCAGGCTCTGAGCGGGCAGCACAGAGCCCGACGCGGGGCTTGAACTCACAGACCACGAGATCATGACCTGAGCCGAAGTCGGACGCTCAACCGACTGAGCCACCCAGGCGCCCCTTAATTTTTTTTTAATTGAAGTATAGTGGACACGCAATGTTACATTACTTCCAGGTGTAGGGTGATTCGACAGTCCTATACATGACACAGTTCTCACCAAGGTAAGCATAGTCCCCACCTGTCACCATGTGACATCGTTGCAATATTACTGACTGGATTCCCTCTGCTGAGCTTCTCATCTCCATGATTTATTTAGGACTGGCTGTTTGTACTTCCTAATCCCCTGCACCTCTTCTACCCATCCCTCACCCCCCCTTTGGCCACCCCCAGTTTGTTCTCTGTAGGTCAGGTTCTATCTCCGTTGGTTTGCCATGCCCAAACCAGCTCTGTAACCTTGAGCTCTGTAACCTCTCTAACCAGCTCTGTTAAGCTTGAGCTCTGTAACCTCTCTGACATACAATGGAATGTTAGATCTGGTTTCCTTTAAGGTCTCTCATGGCCTGAAAATGTGATGATTGCACTGAAAACATGAAATGTGTATTTGTGAGTTACAGAGTGAGGCCGGGCCTGCATTAAAGACTTTGAAGACGTTTTAATAATTTCGACTATTCTATAAAATGAAAGATCGGTTCCTCTAAGCCCTCCTACTGAAAGACCGAAAAGAGAAGTTGGGAGTGTTCAGTGAATTTGTAGATGTGAATCGAGACCGAATCCAGGCTCGACTACATTTGTACGAAGCAGTCCCCAAAACATGGAAAAGTTCATGGCTGTAAAACCAATTCACTGATTGATGAAAAGGTCCCTCAACGTGTAACCTTTCGATGTGTGACATTTCAACCAGAATATTGAGTTAGGAGTTCCGATTTTGACTTTCCGGACACATACCAGTACAAAAATACATCTTATGTCATCATTATTAAGGCTTCTGTGTTTTTATTAAGAACTGGTAGTTGTGCTATAATTTTATGTCTTACTAAATTGCCATGTTAGGCGAAACAGCAATGGGCAGAGAGTTCTTGAGAGATTTTTTGAAGTCTTATAAATAAATGTGTGATTAGTTGAAGCTGTATCAGCTTTTAATTTAAGGCCTGCAGCTGTTGGTATAAGAAGCATCAAATGTCAAAAGACGTGAGGGTTAGGAATAAACAGAATAAGAGAAGAGGTCTCCTGAGAAGAAAATAAAATAAATATTAAGCTTAAGGATTATGATTACACTGCTTCTCCTTGCCAAGGTTTAGTGCTAAAATCCAAATTTCAAATATACAATTTAGTCTGTGTTAATTCCTGCAGCTCACCAGGCTATACAAAAATAAGGCAAAATAAAAGATTATTAGAAAGCTGGATATTTATTTTCTTTACATCTTATAAAAGTTTGATGATCTTACTCTTTTTAAATAAACCTAAAGCATCAAGGTTGTCTTGGTACATTCACATACTTTGTTAAACATAATATAAACTTAGTTTATGAGTTACTGTCGTAATTTTAACACGTAGAATATATTTACCTTGTCTTTATTAGAATGATAATTCCATAAGGTTTTCTTCTCAAATAGTAAAGTTTTTCACTTAAAAAGAGACTTAAAGAAAGTGATCTTTAAGGAGTGACTATTAAATGATCATACACGTTTCATTTAAATGAGAATAGTGGACATTTAACTAATAAAGTCATAAGTTCCAAATGCTGCTTCTTAATTTGAACTGATTTCTATGAGATTTTGTCAACATCAGATTCTACTGGCAACTAGTCTGCTTTTCGCTCTTCATTTAAGGTAAAGTTTATTTTAGAAAGTTATAATTACATAAGGCCATCATGATTCAGGGTTTAAATGTTGGTTTTATAAGAATTTTTTTTTTTTTTTGGCCCACTTTGAGCCGTGTCCTGGAATTGGTGCCCAAACAATTTTAAGTGTGGTGTGAGCTGTTTATGTCACTGAGTAAAATTAGATACGGCCTGTTGCTAATACGAGGGAATGAAACACGAGACCGGGCCAGACACGGGAGAGTCTTTTCTTCCCAGCTTAGTGGGTGAAGCCCCAATCTTTCACTCACTCCGCAAGTAAGGCAAAGTTTGAAACATTGTGCCTGCGATCTGGCTGGATTGAGGGTAGCTCCTGCCCCCAAGTGCCTTCTGCAGCATCTAAGGTAAGTCAAAAGTTTCAACTTGGATTCTATATCATTCTACTTGATTTTTACAACGTCGTTACAATGTACAACTTAAAACCCGAATCGGTACAAGATTTCTTGATTCGTTTTTTCTTCCTAGGTGACAAAATAGTTAATGAAGCACTTTTAAAACGTCAAATACATTTCTCTTGAAATGATTATATATAAATAGCAGGAACATTTAGTTTCACTTCTCATTTCAACTCTTAAGCTACTCTGTATTTTTCACACGATTTGTATTCCTAATGTTTTTATTCTGTCAAACTCATGATAGCATTTCTCTATTATCGGACTTTAAATTGTATACTGCAGTTAATTAGATAAAATAGAATCTTTAAGATTACCAGATTCTAATTCTGCTCTTTTGGTGGTGGAACTACGTTTGCCTTGCCCTTTGTCCCTAGGTCTGTTACGGACGTGAAAAAAATAGGGTAAAATTAATGAGAGCAGAAGTCCAAGTCGTTTGGTAAATTTGGGGAATGAGCAAAGCGAGAGCAAAATACCAACTCCGGCTTCCCAAATATTCTTGGAGTCAACACAGGAAAGAATCGTTCTCTCCTGAAATCTGGAAAACAGCGTGGTGTTCAAAATACGTATCAAAAAATCGATATAAATAAGGTCGAAGGTAAACGCGTGCTAACACTCCGGCCTGCTCAAGTTGACGGCCCTTTCTCTGCGTTTCCCGAGCTGACATGGAGCAATTGGAAAACGAGTTCAAAGGAAGGCTCAGAGAAAGATAATAAGGGACAAGATTATCAACCGGCAGCAAGCTTTGCCAGCAGGATGGGGTAACTCACTAGCACCAAATGTCCTGTGTTTACTTTTTACTTCTTTTCTTGGAAACCTTTGGCAGAAATAGGTACAAAAAGGCCCGCTCAGAGTTTCAAGACTAATGGTTCAAGCTGGTGTTAGTTTTATCGGTTCGAGAACGTATCTGAGATTTTCTTTGGAAGCCAGATGAAAAGCAGTATTCCGGCATATTGAAAGGTCACATTCCAAAGACCGAGAAATCCAGGTTCTCGAAAGAGGCTGTAAGCTCCCGGTTGCAGGTGCCAAGGGCGGGCCGCCCCAAACCTCCCGCGTCCGTCCCCAGTCTCCCCTGTGCAGGGTGCCTTCCCTGTGGCAGGAGGTAAGGAGACATCCTTGTCTCCCAGGTGGAGAATTTAGAGCCAGGAAGTCTGTACAAACAACTCTTGTTACTTTTTAGTAATTTACTCCCCCAAGTCCCCCCGCTTAGAAGTCCTTATTCCTGGGGGCTCCCAAAGTGCAGTGTTCTCTGTCCTGTCCATTCCTCCCTGATGTATGGTCTCTTTCTCTAAAAGGTATAAAAACCGCCCGCCTCGCTGTCTTTTCCTCAAGGCTCAATCCATTATTGGGCCTCCACGTGCGTCTAGTGAGCCTCTGGCTTTGTTTGGTTCGATTTGTCTTGTTTTCTCTGTTAATTCTTACACCACCTGCAAGACCTGGAAGGGTAGAAGGAAAAATTTTTCCTCCCCTACACAGTTAAAAGGCTGAAAATAAAATGGCCCCATAATATCCTTTAAAATGTGTACCTTCTAGTTGTTGTATTGCTATCTATCGAGGATGAAAATCAAATAATAATTGTAAGCTATGAATAGGTGCCCATATTGTTCAACTTGGCGTATTTTGTAGGACCTTTCCTTTGCTCCCTCTTCTTCTTGGCTTCTCACAGACCCTTGCATCTGCTTGAATGAGCCCAGCCCTGCTAAGCCCCCCATTGAATGGGTTCCTAGTGAGAGGGGAAAAAACTACAGTCCCGAGCATGATTCTGCTACTTTCCCATTCCTCGAACCTGCCGCTTCCCATCTAGCCGTCCCTCCTCCTTTTCTTCTCAGCCTGAACAGCATCTGCCTAGCTCTGTGCCCTTCTGGACCCGCTACGAGACCAGAGACTGCCATGATGGCCCCATGAGTAGTGTCGATTCCTCACCCACTGGACTTGCCATTGGGGAATACAGCTTCGTTTGCAAGTTTCCATGTGATTACACCCTAGAGGAATTTGTGAGAAAGCTGATAATAGGAGTATTTAGTAATTTGTGGATTTGCAAACGTCTCAAGACTTCTCTCAAATTCCCTCAAAATAGGGAAGTGTACCGGATGCGGGTATGACTGGTGCGCAGCCTACCAGGGATCGCAGGAGGGTTCGCGTACGCCCAAAGGGATTTGTGCTTCAGCCTAAAGCAGGGGGGCGCCATCTAAGCGTTTACGGCAGAAAAGCCACAGGGACAGATTTATTCTTTGGGATGCTCACTCGGGTTGCCATGGAGAATGGGCTGGGGGCAAGGGGAGGGGAGAGGAGGAGTGGAGTTCTAGAAAGTTCAAAGCTGAGGACTGGGGAATGAAGGGAGAGCCACCAGGAAGAAGTCATCGCTGTGGAGATGGATACCCTCAAACATCGCTTCCCCGCCTCACCTTCGTGACTATTTCCACTCTCTTCGGAACATTCTCGGCTAGTCTTACTTGTAAAACGTGCCTGAAAAACACACTGTCAATCAAGAGGCAGTCATCACAAGGTCAGGCTGTGAAGTCAGAGGGCCACTTTCCCGCTGTGGGACCTCATTTGTGTGGGTGGCTTCACTACCCTCACTAACTCAGCCTCAGTTTCCTCATTTGTAAAAAATAGGAATCATTGCAGTGTCCTAAGGTGATGAGGGTCAAATGCAGTTTCGTACAAAACATTTAGAAAGTGTCTGACTTCCTGGTAAACAGAAGCTGTACCCCTCCTCCTCCTGACCCCACCCCTTCTCGCCCTCACCCCTTCTTGCCCCCGCAGTCACAGTCACCAATAATGAGGAAACACATGAGCTCTTATTCTCAACCCCACTGTCCAGGAGGTCAGGGAGGAACCTCAGAATGGAGAGTAATGTGGATTCCTAACCTGCTTCTCCTGGATCGCCTAGGAAGGCAGTATGAGCCCATTATAGAAGGTTCTAGACTAAGGATGTTTCTGTTCCGGTAAGGAATGTTCTCCACTTGCGGTCTGGGCTGCTGAGGAGAAAATGCGCCTTCCAGAATACAAGGAGAAAACCCTCCCTGATACTCTCACTAACTTACTGGAAATCCCTGCTGCCTTTAGTAGTTTCGAAGGAAACAAAAAAAACAAAACTCAACTCAACTGACTGGGTTTCCTGTGAACCTTTTCCTTTCCTAAAACGTTTTAGACCTTAATGAAAATTTTATATAAAATATTCTGAAATGTTAATCTTGGTGAAACACAGAAGTATGCTGTCCCCATACAGGAATGCGTTTGAAGGCGTATCTTTACGACGTTGGAAAATCACTTTAAATCCTCACATTTCAATCCTGAAGAAAAGGTGTCTAGAAAGATAGAAGTGAATCGTGACCTTGAAGTTCTCGGAAACTTCTTAACGAGCTGTCAAAGCAATCCGAAAATTGCATATACACCGCATTTGATAAGAACCTTAATTATGCCTACCTCACGAATTTCTTTTTCCCCCTAAATCTTTCACAGGGAGACTTGTAACGAAAACGAAGCTCGGCTGGCTTGGTTGATACATTTAAATAACTTTCTTTTCTTAAAATTGGTCCTTAATTGTGTGTGGCTATTTCTCAGAGTTAGCATTTAGTCAAAGGCTATTTTTAGGGATGACACAAATTGAGGTTGTGAGGGGAAGGGTTATATAGTTGCTTTGCCTGAGAATTTCGGTTCAGTTATAAAACTCCAAGGACTTAACGACATAGACGACAGGCCTCTTTTTTCTCTGGTAAATGCAGTTTCCATGTGTAACTTGAGGAATATTCCAAACTCTGTCTTCCTCTGCAAACGATGTGAAACTTAAGGGCCGTGTGTATACAGGACAAACAGTACTAGGGTGGACTCGGGGCCCCTCACGGGGCCGCCACACGAATGGGCCACTGGGTGGCCAGTAACGGTTAGCGCAGTTCTCTCGGGCATTACCCGCATCTCAACCCACAACTTTGTGTCCAGCTTCTCCTGCCCTGATCCTCTGTTCTCCTCGCCCGCCATCTGCCTCATAGAGAGCACCCCCTTAATAAATCCTCTGTGTGAGAATCTTCACCTCAGCCTCCAGAGAATCTTAGATCACTACTAAGCTAGATAAGGTCCAGCAGTGTGCTAACTGAGAAACCCGTCCATGTCTCGGACCCGTCACTCGTTAAAATCCCAGTCTTTCCACCAGCAGTTATGTAGACAGGTTTCCCCAGGAGACCCTCTGAGCCGGAGCATTGCATGCCGGTTTATTCGAGAACACCATCAAGAAAAACGCCGGTTCGAAACCGAAGGCAGCCCGGTTAGGCAGGAGAGTCGAAGAGTAATGTTGTTGCCTCAGAGCTGGGATGGCCCTCAAGTTGAGGAAGGGGCCTGGGCTTTTGCACCCCTGCTGGGATCAAACAGTGGACGTGGGACCTGCTGTAGGCGGGGCGGCTCAGTGCCATCAAAAGCCATTCTCCTCATCAGTCATCGCTCCTGGCAGCTGGAAGAATGAGGGCCTTGGTTCTGAAGAGTGACCAGGGTGGCACACCGCTGTCGTTCACCCTGGCGTCATGCAGATTGCTTCACGTACCTAATTTGGGAATGGCCCCCTGCACCCCCTCCCCCGCCCCCACAAGAATCTAATCAGTCTCTTCCCCTGAGGAAACTGCCGAAGGGACAGCAGGGGGATGAACTACAGTCTCCACGGCCGTAGCCGGTCTCCAGAACACAACTGGTTCTCGTCGTCTCTCCCCCGCACCCACCACCCCCAGCCACCCATTCATTCCCACCTAACATCTTTGCTGGTCTAGGTAGCCAACTGGGTGTGGCGACCCTGGCGTTCACCTCGGAGGGGTCTGAGCCGTTGGTCGCCATGCCCTTATTTATCAGCCTTCGTATAAGCACGTGTCCGTTTACTATCCACGTGGTCAGAGAAGACCAAGAAATGCCCTGTCGGCCCTTCTGGGTGACAGACCTTCTTCCCAGCCAGGAACGGTGCCTCCTTTCCTTCTCACTGCTGTCTTGGTGCGAGGAGCTGAAGTGAATGGCACGGTGGCGTGCAGATTAATGGGTCTCACGTTGCACTCCCTGGTGGAAGCATTTCCCACTGGGGAACAGACTTGTAGATGCACGGAGCCCATAGTTGTGGGGGTGGGAGGCATGGATTTCCCATCCAGGTCATTAAAAGTGACAGGTAAGAGTGACCACGCCTACTCTCACCCTTGGTTCCCAGGCCAACGTGTTCTACCCACTGAAGGTGCGACGCACGGCCACAGGGTTGTTCCTACGGGTGGTCCGTACTGCATCCTGAGACATTACCCACCCTCACAAGGAGTCTCCACGCTGGGGCCTCGACAGCAACCTCAAAAGGCTGTCCCGTCCCCTTCTCAAGCCAGCAGCTCTGAGACATACAATCGTTGAGGAGAACAGTAGACCCATAGTCAGGTGTCACCGTGTCTTTGTTGTGAAGTGGATCGTTTGAGTCACTGCAGTGTCACAGGGAGTCCCAGGCCAGTGGATCTGACAGCTGTAAGGCCTCGGATAGTCACGCTGGCCAAGGCAGAGGGGGCAGGGGGCTAGCCCTCTTTTGCCAAAGACAGTTCCGAGGTAGGGACTCAGGTGTGCACCGTGAGCAGGAAGTAACCCTGGCGGCCGGGAGAATGAGTTCCTCAGTGACGAGGGAAGGCCTGCAGGACACACCACAGTATCTGCCACAGTCATCTTTGGGTTTTCTGCCCTATGATTATTTGATCTTTGCATGGATTCATAGAAAATAATTTCTTTCCTTGTGTTACTTCTGTAGGTATGACCCTTTGGTCACGTAATACAATAGAACAACTTACAAAGAGTGTTTAATGGAGAATTCATCTCTGTGTTATTTTCATCCATTCGTTCATCAACTGTTGGCAGCGTTCTAGGGAACGGGACTGGCCAAGAACATAACAGAGGGAAAAAAATCCCGCCCTTGTGGATATGGGACAAATGATATGGGAACCTGGATGCCAGGTTTTTTGGATGTTGAGGAAGATAGGAAACTGGAGGCAGGAGAGAAGAATCTACATTTCATATTAATTTGCTTGGGTTGGTAAGCAGGGGAATAAGTTAAAGCTACCAACGGAATGGCCAGCATAGTTCCACCTTAAATAGTGGCTAACTTCAACTAACCAGTTATCCCTTTGCTCTCAGCATAGACAGATTAGAGGTTATTATTATTTGATGATTAGTTTGATTAAATTTTTTTTAATGTTTATTTATTTTTGAGACAGGGAGAGACAGAGCATGAGTGGGGGAGGGGCAGAGAGAGAGGGAGACACAGAATCTGAAGCTGACTCCAGCTGTCAGCACAGAGCCCGATGCACCCCTGATTAGTTTGATTAAATCATACTCTGTTATCAAAGCATTTTATTAATTTTTTGAAGTTTATTTTGAGACAGAGAGAAAGCACATCCACACACGAGTCAGAAAGTGGCAGAGAGAGAAAAACAGAGAGACAGAGAGAATCTCAAGCAGGCTCTGAGCTGTCAGCTTGGAGCCCAGTGCAGAGTCCAAAGCCATGAATCGCGAGATCATGACCTGAGCTGAAATCAAGAGTCAGATGCTCAATGGACTGAGCCACCCAGGTGCCCCTGTTATCAAAGCATTTTAAAGGGACAAAAACATAAATAAACATTTCATCTTTTAATATACTGGGAGGAATTGATAGTGAAAATTTTTAACATAACAAATCTATTTTAAATATGGAAAATACATAATTATTACATGAATCATCTATATGATTTAGTAAATTGGCATTTGGGTTTTGATTGATCTTATCATGATATTGTAGAGCTTTTCCGATCTGAGGTGAGTTGTATCTGTAATGGTAGTTTCCAGAACCTTGTCAAGATGTACCACCATCATATTCTATAAATACATATTCTTTGAAACACTAGTGTGCTCTAGCTTCAAAGTCAAAAGACCATAAATGTTGTGCTTAGTATAATAGCGTGTATGATGCTCTGTGCTAAATATTATTTTAGGAACAGTGCACTTTCCCTTTGGAGCTGCGATGGCAAATTTCAGGGAAATCCAGGCCTCCAAATATGTAAGACTTACGACTATCCTTGGGTGTATGTCGGAGCCTATGTTGTAAGGTTAACTGGCTTAGTTGTGAGTGTTAGGTGTCCAGCGGTAATAAAATGGCTTTGTTCGGAGTAATGATAGGAATTAGAAGCATGATAACCTTTGTGAAACTTAGAATTCTCATGCTGTGAAATACATGTAATTCACCAATGCGTCTTCTATTCCCCCTGTTGTGGGAACGACACCAGCAGGGACAGGAGTTACAGGGACCTTCAGAACTCTGGGAATCTCAACTGTAAGCATTAGGGGACTTAGAAGAAAACTATTACATTTCTCATGATATTAGGGAAGCATTTATAAGTTATAATGCCAATAGACAGCCCAGTGAAGCCTTCGTGTGTGAAAAGAAATTCTTGAAAAACTGCATAATTAAACTCTATGTTTGGTGATCCTTTTGTGTTGATAGAGCATTCGGAAAACGCTATGCAATGAAATATTCCAGATATTTGCAGGTAGCTTCTGAGTCAGCTTGACAGAACACAAAATCAACAACAAACACTTGGGGAAAAAATGATCACCAAATACAATTTCCTAGAAGACTGCATATTAAATTGAGAGATAAATCCTCTTGTTCATTTTAGACCATTGAAATCAAAGAAGTATATATTTTAAAGACAAGGAGATAAGCCAAACTCAAATAGCATCATGCCTTTCTCCTCCACTTTCATCTTCCTTGTAAGAAGCCATGAGTCTCCAAGTAGATCTTGTGTACAATTTCCCCCGGAGCTTTAGTAAGATCACAGGTTGGAGTAGAATTTGAGAAAGGAATGACGGTATGAAGAAGAAAAGAAGATAAAACAGCAAGAGGAACTAGAGTCTGGAGGAAGCAGGTGCAGGGATTAGAGCAATGTGCCTCTGGTCCTGTGTCTCATGGGCAGGACCAGGGGTCAAAGCCACAAAGCCCTGCCAAAAAGCTCTTCAAACATATTCCACCAAAATTCAGGACGTTTCCTAAGACTAAGGAGTCTCCACTGTGAGGAGAAGCCTGTGGGGGCCTTGTGACTTGATCGGTTGACAGAATCGATCGCAACATCACCAAGTTTTCATCACAGAGCTAAGTAAGGCGTGTCTTTAGAACTCAGTCTGGTTTTATATGAGAGCGACGGGGAAATACCTAAGATACGATCGTTGAAAAGCAAAAGTAGAAACAGTGCTTTTCCGACGCTAATCTTCCTCCCAAATCCAACTCCCGTATCTTATCAGGGTAGAACATTATATGATCTTGACCCTTAAAATGTGCTGTTCGGACACAAAGAGTGCGTGGGATTAACATTCATGCTAGAAAATGGCGTACACGGGACTGCGGAGACGTGAAATGAGGGAAGTGTTGGCCTATGAATTACGACATGCGCATCAGTCGTATCATTATGCCAATTAAAGGGTCTGGAAAATAATGATGTGTAAATCAGTCATGTTCCTTTTGTTCGGTGTGTTCCAGTTCCTTTCCGAGCTATCCGTGGAGTTGCTATTGACGTTGGTAAGGTCTCAGTTGAAGAATGGGTAGGAGAGATGATCCGATGCATGGATAAAGATGGAATGACTTACATTTTCAGTCGTACTGCTGTTTCGTATACCTGGAAATCTGTTCCACAAGTACATTTAAATTTTTTGTGTTTATTTTTGAGAGAGAGAGAGAGAGACCATGCATGTGTGAGCGAGTAGGGGAAAGGCAGAGAGAGAGAGGAGACACAGGATCTGAAGCAGGCTGCAGGCTCCAAGCTGTCAGCACAGAGCCTGATGCAGGGCTTGAACTCACAAACTGTGAGGTCATGACCTGAGCCAAAGTTGGACACCCAACCAATTGAGCTACCCAGGCGCCCCCCGTAAAGAACTTTTTTTAAATGGCAAACAAATTTTGCCATTTTGTTTTAAAAGTCAACCTCATTGTAAAGAAGAGAGGACAGTTTGATGACCTTTCAATCTGTGTGTGCATGCATCCACTGGTTTATGTATTTAGAATACTGGGCATGTGTGATGATAACTTTGGATGAAATTGATCATTACAATCCATGTGCGTTGCTGTATTTAGGCTTACAATGCTGAGCAATTTGATGAAAAGTTAAAGCAGATCTATTTCTTCAAGTTATTTGGTCATTTTAACTGTAGTCATAAAGTTGGGATGAGTATGGTAAATTGATTATTAACTTTAGTATTATCAAAGGAGTATATATATATATTTAGATATATATCTAAAAAGATTTGTATAAATTCTATAAATCTGATTACATTTGGGGGATACATTTAAAAATTTTATTTAAATGTTTATTTTTGAGAGAGATAAAGACAGAGACAGAGCGCGAGCAGGGGAGGGGCAGAGAAGGAGGGAGACACAGAATCCCAAGCAGGCTCCAAGCTGTCAGCACAGAACCCGATGTGGGGCTCAAACTCACCAACTGTGAGACCATGACCTGAGCCAAGGTCGGTTGCTTAACCAACGGAGTCACCCAGGTGCCCCTAGAGAATGCAATTCTAAATGAAAAATGTTGAGTATGGGGAAATTATTTTAACAATTTTTAAATTTCATTGTCTTTGTTCTGTAGGTATACATTTTAATATGTATTTTGATATTCTATCTTTTTCACTTAACACACAATCATTAGCATTTTCCTAGAATATTTTTTTCACTTGAAGCAGTTAATTCTGTCATAGTGTAAGAACCCAGTGAATTCATTACTCTTCAATATTTATTTAGTGTCCAGTTTTTCCCCATCCTAGATAATGTGACAGCAAATACCCTGAAAAATAAATGATCATTTTCATTCCTGATTGCTTCTTTGGACTAAGTCCCTAGAATTGAAATTCCTGCTGTTTGTTTGAGGATCTTGGTACCTAGTGCCAAGTATCTTTCTAGAAGGATTGTGTTCACCCTCCGGTCACCAGCAGAGGAGCACCGGGCTTATTTCTCGAACACTTTGCCCATATTGGCTGTTGTCAGGTTTTAAATCTCTCTTAGTCTTTGCAGACTGCTCCAGTACTCGTTTTATTAGGATTCCTTGAAGTCACAGTGAAACCTAACTTTTCTACTGCATATATTATCGGTCATTTATGTTTCTCCAATGTGCGTGTCTGACTTTGCTCAAGTGGTGCTGGATTCCTTGTATTTTTTAAGGGCATTGAGTTTTTCTCGTTCCGATGCGCTTTCGGTCACACGTCTGGGAGGGTGGGCTCCTCCCCATGACTCTTTGTTTTCCCACCCAGTTGCTCCTATTCTGAGGGATGCGAGTTAATCATGCAAGCAGGGAGGCAGGAAGCTAGCTAATTACCGTGGGAAAGAGCGATCTTTCAGAAGTCCCAAAGCAGGTGGAGGTAGAACTCGCCCTGTGGGTCTCAGTGGCGTCATGACCTAGTCCGCTTTAACCGATCAGCACACTCTTCCTCTTCCTGGAAGAGTGGCCCATACGTCCTGGGTGCCTCTAATTTCTCACTTTCCATTTATTTATTTATCGCGTCTGTGTGGTGGCTTGTTTTAGACTCTTCTATCCTCTTTCCTCTACGTCTGTCATTTGTCGCGATCTCATGTTTCACACTGAAGCACAAAACTATGCTTTACCTCCAGTAAATCCTACCGTCTACACATTCATTCGCCCACTGTACACTCATTGATTGCTCGTTACGTGTGCGTCGCTGTCACTCCTACCGCCTATGGTTCTATAGTCATGCGATTGACTACTCACCCTGAGTCGCCTTATCACTTTAATAGAGGATGTAACATGATGGTACCAGATGTGTAATTAGAAATTACTGGGTGTGTGGATGGCTCAGTCGGTTAGGGGTTCGACTCTTGGTTTCGGCTCAGGTCACAATCTCACAGCTCGTGGGTTTGAGCCCCATGTCAGGCTCCGACCTAATGGTGCGGAGCCTAGTTGGGATTCTCTCTCCCCCCTCTCTCTCTCTGCCCCTCCCCTCCTTGTTCTCTCACTCTGTCACATAAATAAATTCTAAAAATTACGCCCCTTGGATATTAGAGCTGTGTTACATGGTATGAAAGGCAATTTTTGAGAGTCTCAAAAAGAATTCTTCTACAGTTTTTAGATTGACGTGAAGGGTGCTATTAGACATTTGGTCAGCCCCCCTCCCACCATCGGCGTGCCCTGTGGCCTGGCAGGACCTTACTCGAAGCGGTCAGAATTCCAGTCCTAACTTTGGGATGAATCTCCGTTGGAGAAGTGGGGGTGGCTGAGGAACTGGTGCCCATTGGACACCCTCCCCCCTTGCCTTGCGGCTATGGCAGGAAAACATAGTCTGAATTGTGTGGGTGTGTCTGAGTAAGCCTGATCTCAAGCCTCAACCCCAACTCTTATCATATTTCAAAGACTTTGGTTTCCGTTGTAGCCATTATTGTGTAATGCAGTTCTAATTGTACTGTATCATCACCAAAGAATTTGTATGAAACCAATCCATTGGCCTTTCTTCATACTTTCTTGTGGACTAGTATGTTACCAGGTTTTGCAAACGTTACCCGTGTGCTTGAGAGGAGTAAGCATTTTCCGGTTTCGGGGATAGGGCTCTATGCGTGTCCATTTAAACACATTTCAATTGTATTGTCCGAGTTTCATGTAGCGCCACTCGTTTTAGAGGGCTTGATCTATCCGTAGAGGTATGCTACAATCTCCCAGTGTGATAATGGCTTTCTCCATTATGTCCCGAAGTTTCTTCCGTTTTTATTACATGTATACAGATGAATAGGTGTTTGCTAGATGCATACAAGTCTGGCATTTCGACAGCTTCCTAGTATATATTTTATATCTCTAGTATGACAGCAATGCCCCGCCATAATGTGCCCTGTGATTTTGGGAGTTCGGATGTAACATAAATGACAGATGGCCCCTGTCCTCTGCTCCTGCCCCACTGTCGAAGGAGAAGTGGCTGAAGTTTTCCTCTCCTTTGGGGGGGGAAGGATGGGTGGTGATATGTGTCAGGCTGGAAATGAGCAACACCAGTCCAGGGGGCCCCTTTCACCAATAATCTGCTGGATTCCTCCTCCCAGGATAGGTTAACTGGGAGATTCTTGGAATCACAGCTTCTCCCTCCCTCCCTCCCCCCCTTCTTGGAATTGCTGTGCTGGCCCAAAGGCTCAGGATCCTTCCCTGCAGTTGCCCTCCCGAGAAGTGCCAGCTCGGAGAAGGATGGATTTGAACTCTCTGCCAAGCTCTGGACTCTTTTTTTTTTTTAATTTTTAATTTTTTTTTTTTTTTTGAGAGACATAGAGACAGAGCGTGAGTAGGGGGAGGGTGGAGAGAGAGGCAGACACAGAATCTGAAGCAGGCTCCAGGCTCTGAGCTGTCAGCACAGAGCCCGACGCGGAGCTCGAACTCACGATCCGTGAGATCGTGACTTGAGCTGAAGTCAGACGCTTAACCAACTGAGCCACCCAGGCGCCCCCAAACTCTGGACTCTCAGCCCACAGCCTGCATACAGGCCCTCGCTGGGGTGACGTCATTAATTCTGCGGAAGGACTACGTTTACAAAGTTGAAACTGTCATGTTTTCTAGGATTTATCTTCTATATCGATTCTCTTTTTAGCTGTATGCGGTCTGTTAGATACATAGAAGACATATATTTTGTATGTCTTCTAACTTTAAGCTATATAACTCATTTTTTAATTTTCAATATAACTGAATTTCTCGTTTCTAAAGGGTCTGTTTAGTTCTTTTCCAACCCATCTTTTTAAAACTCATATTCTCGTAGGTTCCTGTCAACATCACCCATGTACTTATGATCTCTGTGTCTCAAGCTCATGGCAACAGGCTATCCAAATTAGGCACATCGATAAATGACATTTGAAATGAAGAATGTCATTTCACAACAGTGACTTAGTAGACACAATGCTCAACTCACTCTGTTATGTCCCATGACAAAAATCAAAGAATACAGAAGACAGACTTCCTATCCATGATGTGGTTTTATTTTCAATAGTAAATAGGGAACCATTGATTCAAAGCCTATGAAAATCAATATTTATGCAAAAATGTATTCTCATGCTTCATATTTGATTCCCTGTCTATTAAAATGTTGATAACTGGGGCGCCTGGCTGGCTCAGTCCGTTAAGCGGCTGACTTCGGCTCAGGTCATGATCTTGCAGTTCCTGAGTTCGAGCCCCGCATCGGGCTCTGAACTGACAGCTCAGAGCCTGGGGCCTGCTTCAGATTCTGTGTCTCCCTCTCTCTTTCTGCCCTTCCCCCACTCATGCTCTGCTCTTTCTCCTTCAAAAATAAACATTAAAAAAACTTTTTTAATAAAAACTAAAATGTTGATAAGCATATCAAGAGAGAAGCCCTTAAAGCCCATCAAAATTAAGTGTATCGCCTTTGACATACTTTGAGAGATGGTTAACAGAGAAAGAGGTATAATTTTTTTTAATGTTTATTTACTTTTTTGAGAGAGAGAGAGAGACAGAGTACAAGAGGGGGAGGGGTGGAGAGAGAGAGAAGGAGACACAGAATCCGAAGCAGGCTCCAGGCTCTGAGCTGTCAGCACAGAGCCCGGCACAAGGCTCGAACCCACAGACTGTGAGATCATGACCTGAACCAAAGTCAGACACTTAACCAACTGAGCCACTCGGGCGCCCCAGGGAATTAATTTTTTAATGATAACATAAATTGTTTAAAAAACTAAGGAGGTCTATGAAGGTAATTTTTATTCAAGATGTAGTAAAACTCAAAATTCCTTATCTTGGAATATACATTTTAAGTTCTAAGATCAAGCATTAGTTCATTAATTTTTTTTGTAAAGGGCTTATAAATGAATCACAAAGTTCTCTGCCTTGTTTCAGTGCACTTTCCTGCCAACATGAATACTATATCACTGTTGTCTGACTTCTGAGCCCTGAAGAACTGGAATCCTTCCTGATGCTGATTACCATAACTATCTGAAGGAAGCTAGCCAAAGCATATGGCCTCTGAAAGTCTCTTCTGGCAAAAATTTAATACACGGTATCAAATAAAAGTGAAAACCACTGTGAGTTATGAGGGCTTCAAGCTAATCATTTATTAAAGAGCAAAATCGACTTTTTAGAAAAAAATTTAAGTTGAGTGTTCTACCTAGTCCTTTAGATCATGCCTGTCTAGAATAAAATCCTTGTTTTCTGCATGATAATCAACACCGAGAAAGAGCGATACCACGTTAACCAAAATCTTTAAGGCGGGAAATTATAAAACATGCAAGAAGAATAAATGCAACCGGGAAAAGAAGCAGACATGAAAGCAGAAGTCATGGCTTTGGTAAATACAGCTCAAGTGTGGACGGACCAGAAAGCAGGTCACTAGCTTCGGAACGTCAGCCCGGAGTCCGTATGGTCTGCTGGGGGAAATGGGGCTCAGCCTCATACTGAGACTGTCAGCAAAGCATGTGTGCAAATGCAGGGTGACTCAGAAACTAAACAGAGCACGCTCCCCAGTTTCCTCTTCCCTGGGAGACTCTCCACAGATTGGAGCCTAGAGCCTGCCGTCTCTCACACAGCCAACAACCGATCGTACTAACCTAGTCCTTACGAGTGGGTTTCAACTTACTAATCATAAACAGTTGAGGAAACTCTGAAGTAACTCTCAACTTATTTTTTTGTTGTTGTACATTTAAATGTAATTATCTGAGTATCGGTACATTCGATGATTATACTTAATTTATTTAACAAATGTTTATTGAGTGTGTACTATGTGCCAGTGCTGCTCTAGGCAGCAGAGATACAAGAAAATAACAAAACAATTGAAAACCCTACCATCTGTGGGCTTCTATGCCCTAAAGTGAGCATTTAGAGTAAAATAAATCAGTAAGGTATGTAGAGTTAAGCGCTAAGTATGTAGAGTTAAGCGCTATGGTAAAAAATAAAGCAAGAAGGGGCGCAGAGAAATCTGCAGTGGTCTTCGTGGAGGGTTGTTGTTTGCATCAGATGATCGGGGAGGGCTTGTTGATAAGTGGTCTTCGAGCAGGGAGCTGAGTGCTGCAAAGGCAAAGCCCTCCGTTATCTGGGGGCAGAGCCTCCAGGCTTCCGGGTAGAGGGAATCGTAACTACAAAGGTCATGCTTGGAAAGCACACGGACGACGAGTAAGACCAGGGTGACTGAGCCAGGAACGAGGAGGAGAGCGGCAGGGGAGGAAGGACAGGCCGTGCTGGTCAGGCTGAGGGTTTCGGGCTTTACTCTGAGTGAAACAAAGTCACGGGAGGATTTTATGGAGAGGTGGGTGGTGTCCCAGTTGACGCTTTCACGGGACCTCTCTAGCCCCCACGCTGGAAATGGACTGTGGGAGATTGGGGCTGGGAGTTCTCTGTTAGGTGGCAGCGGCAGTTAGCCAGGTGACAGCGATGGTGAGACGCAGTCAGATTCTGGATTATTGGTAGTGCTTTAATTCACTGCTTTGTTGATGGATTGGATGTGGTATGGAGCGAGAAAGGGATTAGGAACAACTTAAAGATTTTTGACTCGAGCATCTTTTTTTTTTTTAATTTTCTTAAGTTTATTTTATTTTGAGAGAGCAAGAAAGAGCACAAGCAGGGGAGGGGCAGAGAGAGAGGATCCCAAGCAAGCTCTGAGCTGTCAGCATAGAGCCCCATGCAGGGCTCGATCCCAGGAACTGGGAGATCATGACCTGAGTCAAAATCAAGAGTCGGATGCTTAACCGACTGAGCCACCCAGGTGCCCCTTGACTTGAGCACCTCGAAGAATGAAGTTGCTACTTCGCGAGAGGGGGAAAGATTTACAAGGAGCAGGTTGGGGAGATGAGGTCATGTGGAACTTGAGATTCCCAGTTAGGTATAGCAATCTTGAGTTCGAGGCAAGTTGTCGCTAGGAATTGGGGAGTCCTCAGCTTAAAGACACATCTACAACTCGGGGTAAATGCAGATGAAGAGCAAAAGTCATCTCAGGGCTGAGCCTGGGGCTCAGAGATGACGAGGAAACAGCAAATGAGAATGATTAGCAACTCCCATTGCAAGTGGGGTTTCCGGAAACCCAGCGGAAGAGGCGGCCATGAGTACTTGGCACGTGCTGACCCCGGGTCGTGTGAACCCACGTTGCTTAGCAACATGGAGATCACTGGTGAGCTCACAAGAGCAAGTTCAATGGGTGGTAGGTGTGAGAGTCTGCTGCAGTTGAGTTCTAGAGAGAAGGAAGACCCAGAATTAGAAAAACAGTGGGTATAGTCAGCCCACTCAAGGCGCTTTGCTGGAGGGAGGAGTGGAGCCATGGAGCTGGGGCCCTAGATGCTTGTGAGGCACCTGCTGTTGGCCAGAGCCCACGGTGGTAAAACCGAATCGCTGTCCTCAGGAGCCCCAGGCTGGCGGCTCACCCCTTCTAAGACTGTTTCCCCAGTCTTTATAGAGTTTATCCTTGTTAGTGTTCTTTCAATAATAAAATCCTAGAGACCTCGTATTTATACATTACTTGTCCTCTTTCCAACAAGTCTTTTCTGGAAATGCTTCCGCAGAGACAGCATGTTTTATTTGTAGCTACGTAGCCTGGGTCCCCTCTGTAGTTAGCTCCTCATCTCGGATCATTGTTTTAGAAGAATGTTAGAGCACAAGTCCTAACTCTTTCCTTAATGGATTCAGTATTTCCATAAATCATGGGATGGTTTATTTAGAATGTAATTCAGAGCAAACACTCCATCTAGTTCCGTTTACCAGCATCATCTCTGGCAGGTAGGGAGCCCAATTAGTGTCTGTCAGATTCAGTAGTTCTTTCTATTTAAAAAAAAATTTTTTTAATGTTTATTTTTGAGAGGGGGGGGGCGAGCAGGGAGGGACAGAGAGAGAGGGAGACAAAGAGTCCAAAGCAGTCTCCAGGCTCGACACGGGGCTTGAACTCACAAACTGTGAGATCATGACCTGAGCCGAAGTCGGACGCTTAACCAACTGAGCCCCCCAGGCGCCCCTCTTTCTATTTTTTTTCCATCCATTCACTCATTCACTTAAGGTTTCTATTGTGTGCCTATTAAGGTGTCCATTTCACTATTTTAGGGGTACAGTGAGGGAAGGGCTCACATAGAGTTTACATGCTAAGGAGAGGGGAGTCAATAAACAAGTGACTAAGACAGATTCCCAGGACTGAGTGAGAGGGATTTAGGGCTACCCTCATAACAGAATTGCCATTGGCTCTCCTGTAAGCCACAGCTAAATTGTCTTCAACGGATATTAAAGTTTTTTGCATCTTACATAAGTGTGAATGAAAGCTCTCTATGAGAGGCGGAATAATGACCCCCAAATACGGCCACGTCCTAGTCCCTGGAACCTTACGTGGTAAGAGGGACGGTGCTGTTGTGTTTATGTTAAGGCCTTTGAGATGGGGAGATTACCCCGGGTTACCCAGGTGGGCCCGCTGTGATCACAAGGGGCCTTACAAAGGGGAAGCAGAAGGGTCAACATCAGAGAAGGAGCTGCGGCCACAAGTAGAGGTTGTAGCCAAGGAGTGTGGGCAGCCTTTGGAAGCTGGAAAAAGGAAGGAACAGATTTTTGCCTAGATCCTCCGGAAGGATTCCAAGCCTGCCCACACTTCGACTGTTAGCCCCCAAAGACCCATTTTCAGACTTCTGACCTCCAAAACTGTAGGATAATAAAATCGTGTTGGGTGAAGCCACCATGTTTGTTGATCGTTTGTTACACCGGCGATAGGAAGCCACGTGTGGGAATAGAAATTTGTAGCCGTTGAAAACTCTGCGTGTGTACACACATTCTTGGAAAGCTGCTATTTTTACGATAGTGTAAAATGGTGCGCTTGCTATAAATTCGAACTCCCTGGCCACGCTTCCCAATCCAATCGCAGTCTGTTAGCCCACGCTTCACGGAGATTCTGGAGTTGCCGCCATTATTTCAGTTAATGACAACCGCTTTGAAATAAATGTAATGGGGTAATGCAACGGCAGGTGACTGAGTGCCCAGAGAGACTTCTCTGAGAAAAGGACGGATGAGCCTCCACTGAATACTAAGAGGGGGCCAGCAGAGTGTTTCGGGTGGAGAGAATGCCCAGGACGGGGTTCCCGAGGTGAGTTCGCCTGGCCTATAAAAGAGTAGATGGTACGTTGTGAGCAACAGGCAAAATGGCGGCCGGTGACTAGGAAGGAGTACACAGAGGCCCTTCATGTAGGCTCTGGCCGCTGACGGAAGAGTTCAGATATTCTCAGTGTGGGGAAGAGCCATTAGGAAGTTTGACACAACAGAGCTGGCTTACATTTTGCACATTTGGCTGCTGGGCAGAGAATGGTTTCTGGGGGGAAAGAAGGGAAACAGGTCTTGCAATGGTAAAGATAAGAGAGTTTGTGGTGGCCCGGGCTAGTGTGGTAGCAAGAGGGGTAGACAGATGCAGGGTATGTGTTCAGGCAGAGCTGATAAGATGTGAGGTTTGAAGGGAAAGGAGAAGAAGCAAGCTTCGGTCCTAGGACTTCGGAGCAACTGTGTGGATGGGGTGGACTGTAAATCAGGAAGATGGGGGGGCCCTAAATCAGGAAGATGGGGGACCCTAAGTCAGGAAGGCCGAGGAGCTCAAGTGAATGAGCCAAGAAGTCTTGCCAGTATGGAACCAGTAAGCCTGAGGTTTTGAATAATGTAGATTGTCAGTCCCGAGTACTTGAAAATCCCGCGTGATGAATAGCACGGTTTTATATAATCAGTTAGAACACAGGAAAATGCCAGCTGTCAAGTTAGAGAGAGATTTAAAGAATTATTTCAGACTCTGACTTATTGTAAAAAGGATACCTCCAAACCGTCCCTAAAAATAAATGTAAGACCATTGCATTAAAAAAAAAAACTCAGAGGAGAATATTTTATGTTCTGATTCATTTTACTCCACGTGCAATAAGGAAAGTCTTCCTTATCTCTCATCTTCACTTTGTTAATTAAGACCAAAAGCATAAAATGTGTACAGTGAAATAATGACTGTTTTTTTAAATCTTCTCATAGAGTTGAATTGTTATGAAAACTCTAACTTACATAAAACAACGCGGACTTGTAAACATTTGTATACACGCATACATTCTGATCGTTCTTGGAAGAAGGGTTAATACTGGGGAAATTTAGAGGCAAAACAATCACTGTGGTAGGTATCTTGAAAAGGGCCTTTTTAATTCTGGGTAATTTAGCAACTGTAGAAAGATGCGATTTAACTATTTGACTTAAAAACTAAGTAATTGAGTTTTTAAAAGACTTAGCGGTATCGGCTTGAATTTCTGCCCTCTGAATCTTTTAAAAACGTAACAACTTGGTTATTTTAGGTTAATGCTTCCATTCCAAGCTTAACTCTGCAGAATTTTGAAAGTTATCTATATATATTGAATTTGTTGGTTAAAATCTGAAAATATGGCCCTTGGATTTCAGATGGATTTGCCATATCTAAAATACTTTGAATGCTTGAAACAGTGACATGTTTCAAAGTAATATTCAATTCTTTTTAAAAATCATTTTCATTTTAAAATTTTCTATTGGGATAAACAGCGTTATTTTGTTGGGCTTTCAGTAAACCAGTCTTGACAAACAAGTTCTCTCTCTGTTTCTGTCTGTCTCTGTGTCTCTCTCTCTCTCCCCCTCCTTCCCCTCCTTCCTCTCATTCTCTCTCTCCCCTCTCCTTCTCTCCCTTTCTCTCCTTCTCTGTCTCTCTCTCTCATCCCCTCCCTGTCCCGTCTCCCGCCTTCCCCCCCACCCCCCGCGTGGCAGATGGTCCGTGAACAGTACACGACAGCCACCGAAGGCACCCACATACAGAGGCCAGAGAACCCGTGTGTCTACAAGATCGGCATTTATGGCTGGAGAAAGCGTTGCCTCTACTTATTCGTTCTCCTTTTACTCATCATCCTCCTTGTGAATTTTGCTCTTACAATTTGGATTCTGAAAGTGATGTGGTTTTCCCCAGTAAGTATCTTCCTTTCCCGGGAAGCATGTTCTTCTTCTGTGTGTTGTATCCCTTGATCCTTGTTGTATTGGTAGACGCCTCCTGTAGTGTAATTAATGTTTGCTTCGGTCTGGATTCTGATCCAGTATTTTGCTATTATCTAGTATCTAGTATCTGTACTAGATAATATCTGTAATATTCAGACTTTACTTTTTCTTTTTTTTAACACTTATTTTTGAGAAAGGGAGAGAAAGCACAGGCAGGGGAGGGATAGAGAGAGGGGGACAGGGGATCCAAAGAGGGCTCGGCGCTGACAGCAGCGGGCCCCAGTTGGGGCTCCAGCCCACAAACCATGAGCTCATGACCGGAGCCGAAGTGGGGTTGTCCACCGACTGAGTCACCCAGGCACTCCCATACTTCACTTTTTCTTAATTTCACTACAAACTGTAGTGTGTTGGGTTTTTTGGCTTTTTGATTGCAATTTCTTTTATTAGTCATTATGTCTACATGCGAGCAAATGGTTAACGGTCTTGAGTTTGAGTCAAAATTGCTTAATGATTTTTTAATTCATTAATTTGTAAAATACTATGAGTCATGTGTTCCTGATCTCATTAATTTCTAAATAATAACTGTCCAGATGCTACCTTCTCGTGTGTTTAAAAAATTTTACTTTAAAATACAATAAATTCATAAATTCATACATAGCCTCCTGCCCCAACACTTAGCAACAGACGTAGTAGATAAAATACTAGTGGTCCTGAGGAATTCAAATTCTCTTTTGCACATCCTCATGTTTTCTAGACAGTTGGGTGATATTATCTGCGCTGGTAATATTTTGTGTGCTTTTTGAAAAAACGTTCCTTTAATATAGAATATCTTAATTTTTGCTGGATAGTCATGGTGACAAAAAATACTGCAGTGAACACCACATGTAGGGCGTCTGTCCTTACATACATCTTGAAGGTGTGACACAGGCCAGGGCTCTTTCCAAGGGCGATGTTGTAGCATTCAGTCTGCAATGCCTTCCGCTGAGGAGTCTCCTTCGTTCTCTCTGCAGGTATTTCTTTCCTGCCATTGTTCAATGGCCGTTAGGCACATTATGTATTTCGCTGACCTAAGTAAATATTTACATTTTCATGTATTCAAAGAAGTAAAATACCCATCCAATCAAAATATGCCTTAAAATATATTATTTGATATGTTCAATATAAGTATTATAAATTGTTATCAGAAATTATATTTAAATATAATAAATCATAAATATATTTAAATTAGCCAAGCATAAGCAGTAATTTCTTCTTTAAAATTTACAAAAAAAAATATTTTTACAGGATCACAATAGTATTTAGTTCCACTGGACACTTTTATTAAGTAGCATGTGTTGTCTATCTTCATTTTAGCTCTAAATTAAAATTTTTTAATGCTATTTTTGAGACAGAGAGAAAGAGGGAGAGAGAGAGAGAGAGCATGAGTGGGGGAGGGGCAGAGAGAGAGGGAAACACAGAATCCGAAGCAGGCTCCAGGTTCTGAGCTGTCAGCACAGAACCCGACGCAGGACTCAAAGCCACGAACCGTGAGATCATGACCTGAGCCGAAGTCAGACGCTCAACTGACCGAGCCACCCAGGTCCCCTTCTAAATTTAAATTTTTTACTTTAATATTTTGGGGAGACTGAACTGAGGTTGAAGTCCTCAAATTATAAACTGTGGGGTCTCTCAGGGATGCGTCCTGACTAGAGGCCCCGTGCCCACCTGCAGTGTGCCTTTCCATTATGGAGAATGTGGAGAGAAAATTTTCTGGGAAACAGACCCTTAGAAGGGCCTGGGAGAAAGCAGCAGTCACCCCATGGCCCTACAAGGACTGAGGATGGCCAGATTTTAATAGTCCGTAGGCAGCGGGGCCCATGAGTTCTATCAATCATCTTGGCCCATGCCAGTATATCTCCTTTGTGTTCTTGTCTTATATGGTAGCGCTGAAAACAAGTTTTGGGTATTACAAATGTTGATTCCATTAAACCAAATCGTGCCGGCGGCTGAGTCCACGTCAACTCAGGATAGCTAATCACAGAGACCAGCAAATGTTTTCCTGCCATTGCTGCCCCTGCCCATAACCTGTACCCTCTAGTGCGATACGGTCAGCACGCATCGTGTTTTCTTCAATATTAAGAACCTGTTGCTAATTCAGGGTTCTTCAGTGCTGCCTTTCAACAGAGTAAGATGAGCAAACACATACTCATGGATCAAAAGGCAAGACGCACAAAAAGATTATTCTGCAGAAAGTGCCGGGGTTCGATCAAAAGATGATGAGTAGACTTTCGGTCCTTCTTCTCAAAGTGCGATGATACAAATGATGTAATTCTCATCTGTGGGTGAGCTTAATCCCTTGCTTTGGAAATAGGCCCTCCATTATGGGGCTGTGTATTATAAATTAATTTATCCTTTTTTTCCTAGTTTGAAAGTTATCTCTATATAGAAGACTTCAGTTTTGTTTTTATTTTATCGATCTATAAACCAGTATCCTTCCTTGAATACATACGTGCCAAGGAAGTAACAGGACTATCAAAGAGCCTTTTATGAGCTTTGGCACCAAAATGATAAAATCAGATAGAGCTCTCAACATCTGCAGAAGGCTATATAATTTTTCACATGTAACAGCTAGTTTATAATTCTCTACCTGAATTCAGTATAATAACCTATCTATCACCCACACAGTCAGTGGTCAGGATATACCGAAAGCCATGACTTCCCAAATTAGCAAAGTTGAGAAGACTTTCTCTGCTTAGATCCCCAGTGCATAGCAAGGGAAGGTTTATGATCTTACATAAGCTATCACTCCAGTCCCTTTGTCCACCCATCGTACTTTAATATTCTTCTATAGAAAACAGTAAAACCAACTATGAGTAATGTATTTTAAAGTGCCAAGATCAAATTATGGGGGAAGACAAGTAAACCATCACAAAATGAAAACCCAAGAGACGTCAAAGAATATCGAGACGTCAAACAGAAGTTCAGTGTTGACAAGAGAACTAATCTGAACTCAGTGAAACCAAGCCGTGAACAGTTTTTAGGCGCCTGGCATGCTTCACAAAGACCCCAGATCATGAATTTCTCACCAGTGAGTTCCACTCTTAGAAGCACAACGTCATGTAAGAGAATTCTACGTAATTTCCATGTATGACATCTGTTGAATATAAATATTCAGGATTGTAACAACTGATGGCAACCATAAAGGTTCTAGAATATTTTGTGTTGGCCATCATAATAACTAAATCAGTTAGTCAGGAATGTGGACCTTACAAGAAATCAGTACAATAAAGTGGCTAATTCGGTTTTTCCTTTTCGTACTTCCCTTCCATAAAACTAATACACAATTTTAGTTTTAGTTACAGTGTGTGTGGTTATAAAATGATACCCATGAATCTTATCAGTAAGTGTGTCAAAACAGGACATCTTTAGTTTTTAATGACAGATTTTTTAGCCTTTATGTTTATTTATTTACTTGTGTATAAATTATTTTAGTGTATTCAATGAATGTAATTTTAACAAGATTAATGAATCCAAGCTAAAAAAAATAAACAAAACACATTAACCCTGAAAGTTAAATTTCTTTAGGTACTTTTTATTTGGGGTGGGGGGAAGATATAAGTAATCAGAGCAGAATTGTAGTGTTGAATATCAGACTGAAGCTTATAGTTCTTCTATATTGGTTCTCAACCCTCTCAGGAGCTACCGGGTGGATCTGAAATTGGTCCCCAAACATGGAGGCAGGGAGAGACCAAAGAAAGAGGCAGGCTTCTCCGGGTTGGTAGGTGACAGTTTTTTGTTTTGTTTTGTTTTGTTTATTTAATTATTTTTTAAAATTCCAGTGTAATTAACATACAGTGTTATATTAGTTTCAGGTTACAATAGAGTAACTCAACAGTTACACGCCTTACTCAGTGCTCATCACAATGAGTGTACTCTTAATCCCCTTCATCTATTACACCCATCCACCCGCCCACGTCCCCTCCGGTAACCATCTGTCTGTTCTCTATAGCTCAAAGCCTATTTTTTGGTAAGTTTCTTTTTTTCTTTGTTCATTTGTTTTGTTTCTTAAATTGCACATATGAGTGATATCATATGGTATTTGTCTCTCTCTGACTGACTTATTTTACTCAGCATTATACCCTCTAGATTCATCCATGTTGATGCAAATGACAAGATTTCATTCTTTTTTATGCTGAATAATATTCCATTGCATATGCCGCATCTTCTTTCCTCTTTCATCCATCAGTGGACACTTGGGCTGCTTCTATATCTTGACTATTATAAATAATGCTACGATAAGTACAGAGGTACACATTGTTTTAAGCTGCTACATTTTTGATAGTTTATTACATAGCAATAGAAATTGAATGCAGTGTTATCCATGATGCAGAGTGTTTAATTTCTCTTTTGTTCTTTCTCTTATTGACAAACAAAAAGAAAGAAAACAGAGAAAAAACTCTAAAAGTACCTAAACAAACTTGCCCAATGACCTATATTCATAATTGTTTATTATTAGAGAAATATTTAATTTTTGAATATGTTGTTGGACATTGATATGTTTTAAGTAACCGAGGAAGTGACAATAAGATAATAATGTTCGAGCCTAATCTAATGGTGTATCTTTTAACCCCTTACCACCTGAGAAATTATTTATTTAGCAAGTAAATTTATTTCTTTTTGAAAATATCTTATTATGTATGCTCAGTTTTTCACCTTCATAGCAAAAATGTTCTTGCATGCTTTATTATGATACATTGATAATTTCATTAGAGTTGAGGAAATCACTGAATATGTGTATTGGTATATTATTATCATGAAAAGAGCTTATATTTAAGAGTCTGTCTTTTTTTATTTTACTAACTCCTAACTGATGTATACGGATCGCATATCCATTTAAGCCCAGTAACTTAGTTCATCCTCATAATTACGAATAATTATGAATATGAATTTTACTGAGTACACCATTATGTATTTTATTTTGGTGATTTCGATGACAGGCATACTTAACAAATACCAAGATTCATGAAAGTCAGGAACCCCTAAGCCAGGTCCTCATTGCTCTTCTACACCCAGTTAGAAGGTAGTAAGTACCACGAAGACAATACACGGATTTGGTGTCTTCACATGGTGTCCGTGAAAGTCCTATTGGGATCTTAGGGGACCCAGGAAATTCCACTTTCAAGGCAACCCAGAATAGGCAAAGGTGCTAGAAGAGCAGAGTAATCCAGTTGCTAGAGTGCAGATTGGGGAGGAGGCTGGTGGACGACATGACATGGGACCGAGAAGACTGGCTCGCATGCTGAGTGTGCACGACAGTTGCCTGGAGAGTTTACTAGAAATAGATACGGTGAAGCCACTTCCCAAGAGAGGCTGGTTAATGGCGTCTAGAGTGGGGTTTAGTGTTCTCCCAGGGACCCGAGTCCGGGTTGTAGACATGGTTCGGGCACACATTGCCTTGGGGTCATCTGGAGTTTAGATTACTTTCAGGTCATACAGTGTCACTTACGTAGTGTCATTTATCCAGATTTGACACCATTTCCCATATCATACCATTCTTAATGGGTTATGCGGGGATGCCGAGATGCGTGGTAGTGTAGAGGCACTCTGTTCCCTAACTGATGGAATGAGACTAGAAGGAAGAGCATGTCTGAATGAGATAATGCAGAACGAGACATTGACACTTTGTCTGAAGAGCAGTCAACTCGTGACCCATATCTCAGTACTGCTCTCGCTAGCAAACGTGTTGAAGAGCATTTATCAAATAGAACTAATTCGAAAAGAAAAGATGACATGTTAGCTTCTGAAATTGAAATAATTCTTATCTGTGTCAGTCCTTGCTCATTTATTGAAGAGATCAAATTTAGCCAAAATGAAAATTACTTGCACTAAAATACTTTCTGCTAGAATCTTTCAATATTCGACAAATAGGAGTTTCACTAGACTGGGCAGAGGCTTTATTTAAAATATCTTACTAGAGGGGCACCTGGGCGGCTCAATCAGCTAAGCGTCTGACCCTTGGTTTCGGCTCAGGTCACGATCCCAGGGTTATAAGATCGAGCCCCATGTCGGGCTCTGTGCAGGCAGTGTTTGGATTCTCTCTCTCCCTCTCTTTCTCTGCCCTTGTCCTGCACATGCTTGCTTTCTCTCTCTTTCTCTCTCTCTAAATATAAATAAATATTTAAAATATATATCTTACTGCGGTAGTTAAATGAAAAAAAATTTTCTTTCATATGTTCAGTTACTGATACAACAGTATATTTTAAGATGCCTCTGTTCAGCGACAGACTTTGCCCCAGGAATCACTGGGGGCCAGGGACCCACAGGTGTCCCCGAGGCTACCAGGTCTGAGGGTGACGGTGCGCTCAGCCTGACGCTTTGTTTGCTCTGCTCCCCCTGGGCTCTCTCCGGGGAGGGAGGCCTCTCACAAAATTGGTCCTGAGCCAAGGCAATGCAGTCTCTGGCCGCCAGGAAAACAGCATGTAGGGGCAAAGACCATGAAATTTCATCTGGCCCATAGATCATGGAAGAGATTGTCACTTCCTCGCTGTACCTTTCTACCATGCTGGACAGCTCCTCACAATGTCTCCCGCCTGCCTTTACGGGGACCCATGCTGGGGGCGCGGGAGCAGGTGCCCTCCTGTTCTCCACCCCCGCCTTCCAGAGCCTGGCCTCCTGGTCATTACATCGCCAGCGAGCCCGTATCGATTCCTTACGCTGCCTGCCTCTCTTTCCCACTCATTTTTCACACTAACGGAAATTAGGATTGAAAGAAAAACGTGATGAGATGGCACAAAAGCAGCACCTTGACATTTTCTCAAGTTCCTTATAGCTTTCTAAAAAGAATTAGATTACATCAGTGCTTACCAGTCTACAAAGCAAATTGGAATGTTTGATTTATGTCTTAGTCATAATGCATTGAGATTGATCCAGAGGTCACGGACGGGACCAGAAGAGCACAGACCAACTTAATGGCATTTTCTTTCTAAGAAGACAAGTTACTAGTGAGCCGGGGTGGAGAGGAGGAAGATGAACCTAGAACTATTCCAAGTACACAGGGATTTCATTATCCCTGGTATCAGTGACACAAATCCTATGAACACTGGTGTCTAGAGATACACGTAGCACTGGAGTTTTAATTTTTATCTCAAGGACATTCCTTCAATTTTCCTTTTTCCTTTTGATTATAATTTTTCCGTAAGTGATTTATTTTTTTTAAATTTTTTAATGTTTATTTTTTTAATTTTATAATAGTTTATTTTCAAATTGGTTTACATATAACACCCAGTGTTCATCCCAACATGTGCCCTTTTTAATGCCCATCACCCCCTCTCCCCCCTAAGTGATTTAAGCATATTTTAACAACTGGGATTGAAAGAAAGCAAAAGCACACAGTCTCGCTAGCCTTAGGTTCTTGCCCTGCCTAGTGACGGTCACCAGTTTACCCCGGATACCAGATCCACACTCCCGTCATGGGGAGGATTCTAACACTGCAAATGTGCACTAGATACAGATGTAGCCAGATGCTTCCCTTTCCCACTAATAATGGAAAACTGATGATGCCTTCGGGTAAGTAATTTGTTTTTTTCTCATGAATGCTAATGAAGATAATACCTTGTAATTTATAAACCAACCTAATCTCATTAACTTCTTAAAGTGTTACTTGTTTAAAAAAAAACCAAAAATCCAATTTTTAGAAGTACTATAAGATGGAAAGAACATTGACTTAGGAGCCAGACTGGATTAGAATCTTGGTTTTAATTAGGATTATGTTCAATCTATGATTTTTTGATGGTGCACGTAGGAAAACACACACACACACAGAGTACTGTTGGCAGTTGTGTGTGTGTGTGTGTGTGTGTGTGTGTGTGTGTGTGTTTAATACAATTTATTGTCGTGTTAGCTAACATACAGTGTATACAGTGTGCTCTTGGCTTCAGGAGTAAATTCCATGATTCATCGCTAACATACAACGCCCAGTGCTCATCCCAACAAATGCCCTCCTCAATGTCCACCACCCAATTTCCCCTCTTCCCCGCCTCTCCACCCCCATCAACCCTCAGTTTGTTCTTTGTATTTAAGAATCTCTTCTGGTTTGCCTCCCTCTCTCTTTGAAACCATTTTTTCGCCCTCCCTTCCCCCAGGGTCTTCTGTTAAGTTTCTCGAGATCCACATATGAGTGAAAACATATGATATTTGTCTTCCTCTGACTGACTTATTTCACTCAGCGTCATACCCTCCAGTTCTATCCATTGTTGCAAATGGCAAGATTTCATGCTTTCTCATTGTCAAGTAGCATTCCATTGTATATATAATTTTTTTTTTATTTTAATGTTTATTTACTTTTGAGAGAGACAGAGAGACAGAGTGTGAGCAGGGGAGGGGCAGACAGACAGAGAGGGAGACACAGAATCTGAAACAGCGTCCAGGCTCTGAGCTGTCAGCACAAAGCCCGACACAGAGCTCGAATTCATGAGCCGTGAGACCATGACCTGAGCCGAAGTTGAACCCTCAGCCAGGTGCCCCTAAACCACATCTTATTTATCTGTTCATCAGTTGATGGACATTTGGGCTTTTTCCATACTTTAGCTATTGTTGAAAGCGCTGCTATAAACATTGGGGTACATGTGCCCCTATGAGTCAGCATTCCTGTATCCTTTGGATAAATTCCTAGCAGTGCTCTTGCTGGGTCCTAGGGTAGTTCTATTTTCAATTGTCTGCGATTATTTATGATACTTGGATGCTCAGTTTAAATGTGGCACAAAATTATGAAATCCTTTGGCCAAAGTGTTTTTTACTTTATTCTGTGTTGAGCATAAAATGAATGTCATCCGTTAAACTTCTCACTGTAAAAACAATGGGGAAAGTCACGCTCAGGCAATCTCATCATTCCATTGATCAAATATGGGTCTCTGCATGGGTGATGTGGTTGATATTAGTGCAAAGAGCAAGGGGTTAAAACCATCACTGAAACAAAGGTCTGTTTGGTCAGTAGTCGCCATTGCTATAGAGCCGTAATGGTGGAACTGTATGGAATCGTCCAATGTGGAAGCCCAACCAATTTCAGATATTCTATCTGCACAGAGTGTGAAATAACAGAATTTCAAAGATGACCATACTCAAAAAAAAAAAAAAATGAGACCCATAGAAGGGGACTATTTATCTACTGTGTCTTAAGAATTAATATTAGATTCTTCAACGTCCTTCTCCATAGCAATCTCTTTCTGACAAAGTTCATCATTGCCATTCCATTAAAAACTCTTTAAAAGTGAACTTGAGTCTTATCTTTCTCTCTTGGCCTAGATTGAGTCCCACACACTCGGAGAAACGTTCTCCAATTTCTCTATTAATCATGCTTCATTCTGAACTCTCCAAATTGTCTGTACTACTGATGTGTCTTTTCCTGTCAGAGAAGCTTTCTGAGGGGCAGTAGAGCTTTGTTTTTTGTTTCTGTTTGCTTTTATTTTGTTTTAATCCAAAATTACTGATCAAAACTCTGCTAATCTATTATAGTATTTTGTTCATAGACTCTGATACTGAAGGGACTATGACAGTTCCTCGCAAATTCTCAATTTCTTTGCAAATGCACTTGAATAAATTGTGTGCCCTTAAAGTTGTTTCCCCAGATTTTCTGAGGTGTAAATGTGGTTGTATAGTGACTTTTCTTTGTATCCAAATGTCCAATTGAGCGGTAGCAAAAACTTCTGCTCTCTAGAACACTTCCCAGCTGTGAGTTGTATAAAACAATATGGACGAATTGATTTAATGTAGACTCCTCATGTTGGCCAACCTGGTGCTTTAACTTAAATCCTCAAATCTCTACTGCTTGTGTCACCTGGTCTGAGTGTTCCCACACTCCTACTACTGGTATTATATGGAGAAGCACATTCAGATATTCTGGAAATTTGGTTTCAATGCCTGGGGAGTAGAAAATGATGATGATTATGATGACGACAAACAACTTTGTGCAGTGCTTTAGAATGTATAAAGCATTACAAACGCATGCATATGTAACATCTCTTTCTAATGCCACCTTTTCCAAACAGCAAATTAACCATTCAGAGTATTCATGAAATGCAGAGAAGTTTTGCATTTCTCTCTGTCTCTCCCCAAACACCCAGTTTTATGAACACCTTTTATAGAATGATCTGTGTTTTGGTTTTGCAAACTTTTATTAATTTTAACATTTGTGACTTTTGTATGCAGTTTTCAAAGAAAGAAGACGTGAGAAAGAAACAAGAAATTACCCCTAACCCCTAAATTTTTTTTAACATTTATTTTTTTTTGAGAGACAGAGAGAGACAAATCATGAGCAGGGGAGGAGCAGAGAGAGAAGGAGACACAGAATCCAGAGCAGGCTCCAGGTCCTGAGCTGTCGGCACAGAGCCCGACGCGGGGCTTGAACTCACAAACCATGAGATCATGACCTGAGCCGACGTCGGACGCTCAACTAACTGAGCCACCCAGACGCACCCCCCCCCTTTTTTTAAAAAAATTTTTTTGAACATTTATTTAATTTTGAGAGACAGAGAGAGACAAAGCATGAGCGGGGAAGGAGGAGAAAGAACTATACTAACAGATAAATCCTAACAGTTCCTAACAGAACTATCTAGATGTAACTTGGTATAATTACATAATGCTTCCTTTATCATATAATAAGCAGCTATGAATAGAATCTGCTTTAGAGCTATATGCTTCCTCTAACTGTTTATTATTTCTTTCGACCATGTTTTAGAACCTACTTTTAATTATAATAAACTTACTATTGCTTTCACATATGTATAAGAGGGCAAGTCATTCCCTCTTCCTTTTAACTTTCCAGGTGTTCTTAGCACTATGACCTGATTCTTCTTTTTGTCTTTGCCGTGTATTATGAATAATTGCAAACAGAGAGCCAGCAAATATGAAAATCTTCATGAAGTTGTGTATCATCTTTCCAAAGTACTGTGCTAATCTTTTCTCATGTTTACTGCCGTGTTATCTGTGCTAGTCGATGAACACACCATCTAATCTTTCTGGAGTCTTCCATGTTCCTTCGTTCTCTTCTTGTCTCTCTAACTGCTCTTCTCTTATTGGCGGCTTCTCTCCTATTTCCTTCCCTGGGTCTTTTTATTAACTCTACAAGGTGGAAAAGAAGCCAGTTTGTGTATTGTTTCCTAATACCTTATCTACTGCTACCATATCCGAGGCACTCCATAAATGTAGGTGTACCTTAACTGAAGTGTCAGAAATGTAAAATTTTTTCTGAGATCACAGAATGAGAAAATAAGAATTAGAATTTGCATCCATTTCGTTTCATTTGAAATTCGCCCTTTTTTCACTGCACCACACACATGGGATACCATGAATGGGGTCGTAAAGAGAAAGAGCTGACCAGCATACTTCCCCTAACGTGATAACGAATAGTTACCTAAACCAGCAGCCAAAAACATACTTTTTTTTTTAAGGTTTATTTATTTTTTGAGAGAGAGAGAGAGAACACAAGTAAAGGAGGGGCAGAGAGAGAGGGAGACACAGAATCTGAAGCAGGCTCCAGGCTCCGAGCTGTCAGCACAGAGCCCGATACGGGGCTTGAACTCACAAACCGTGAGATCATGACCTGAGCCGAAGTCGGACGCTCAACTGACTGAGCCACCCAGGCGCCCCACCAAAAACATACTTGATACCGAAACCCTAGAGGTATTTCTGTTGAAGCCAAAAACAAGAAAAGTGTAATGATAGCACTACTGTATGCTACTTTTTTTTTTTTTTTGGAAAATTTCCCAGTACAACCACACGATTTGTTAAATAAGGCATTGAAATAGCTAAACTGCAGATGATTTGGGGGAAAAGAATTACCTGCAAATAATTACTGTGTTGTCTTATACAATCCAGAAGAATTAAATGCACAACTCCCGAAACAAATACGAAAGTTTATGACATGTTGAGTAATAAAACAAGATACAAAAGGTAGTGTTTAACACACACACCCATATTTTAGCCCAAACCAGTTAGAAAATATACTAGAGGAATCACACTTCACATTGTGATAATTATGCAAATTGGCAAGACTCTTTAATTTGCATGAATATATTTTCTTGGCAGTCCTGAAAGGAATCTTGAGTTAAAGGGTCTACGCAGCTGGATGAAAAGACTTCATATTAGCTTTACTCATGACAAAGAATAACAAGGGAAATCTTGCTCTAGCAAGTACCAAAACATTCTATAAAACCAGAATAATCTGGTGCCTGGGTGACTCAGTCGGTTAAGCACCCAACTTCAGCTCGGGTGATGATCTCGCAACTCTGGGAGTTCGAGCTCCACATCGGGCTCTCTGCTGTCAGAGCCCGCTTCAGTTCCTCTCCGTCCCTCTCTACGCCCTTCCTCTGCTCACACGCTTGCTCTCTCTCAAAAATAAATAAACTTAAAAGAAAAATCCAAGTCCTATGGCACATAAACACCAAAAAGACCCATGGAACAGAAAGAGATTTTAAAATGGAATATAAATTGGTAAATTTAGTACAATCGTAATTTGTTCTCCTTTCTAAAGCTATTATACTTAATTAAAGTGTTTTTCAAATACAAATTAGTTCCATAATTGCAATAATTTAAACAATGTAATAAATTAAAACCTTAAAAATTATATAACTTCTTTTTAAATGAATAATTATAAATATATTATTAAGCTGATAAAAAAATAGAACTTGTTTGCTGGCAAAGGGTAATACATGCAAATACGTTCTGTTCACTTCAAAATCATTGTCAGGCAGTAGCCAGTATTTTGTCCTACACTGGGGTAACTTTGCTGCTTAAATGAAGAGAGAACAAATAAATATTTGTATTTATTTCCTTGTGAAAGATACCGTGCTGCCTCTATTATACAAATATGCCAGTACATTTGAATAATGTAAGTTAATGGGGGGAAAAGGCCATTGCTTCGCCTATGGAAAATGTAGGGAAACTCCCCTGCATTTAGGTTTTGCGGTGATACAGTGGGGAAATTATGAGCCAAAAGAATGTGTCCGTTGTAATATTGCCATAGTATTTGTATACTGTATATTTTCATTTATAGGTTTTTATTAGGTGGTATTCTGGATCATTCCTGGGATTGCTTTTAATGTCTAAATGGAATTATCCATTTTTCATCAGAAGACAACTTTTCTATCAAATAAGTTATTTCCGGGGGGGCAGGGGGGATTGCTTTTTTATAACTGTAATAATATTAAAAGGATTTTTCTTCCAGGAGAGAATATATTTTTAACCTGTTTTGGAAGTCAGTAGAAGATATAATTCAGTTGAAATTAAATTTGCTTCTATAGCAAGATGCTGGGAAATACCAATTTCATTACACGAAGTATACCCAGAACTGGTTTCCATATATTTTTCTAGAGACTCACAAAGTTTTACTCTTGACAAGTCAGCTGATCAACTTGACCAAACTTTATCCTTTCTTATGCAGAACCAAAATGAAAATTCATTATCCAATCTTCTGCATGGTTTAGAAGAAATAAAGAGGTTTTGACCTCAGAAGATATAAAGAATTGAGAAATGAGTCTCTCTGTGGGTATTTGAAAATAGACAAGACAGGGGCGCCTGGGTGGCTCAGTTGGTTGAGAGTCGACTTCGGCTCAGGTCATGATCTTACGGTCCATGAGTTCAAGCCCCGCGTCGGGCTCTATGCTGACAGCTCAGAGCCTGGAGCCTGCTTCGGATTCTGTGTCTCCCTCTCTCTCTCTGCTCCTCCCCCACTCATGCTGTGTCTCTCTCTGTCTCAAAAATAGATAAACATTAAAAAAATTTTTTTAATTAAAAAAAAATTTAAAAATAAAAATAGACAAGACAGTCACTGATAGTTCTGAGACTATTCCCCAAGTCCATCTTTACACAAAATATGCTTACTTTAATTTCTCATCAAATTCTAGGAACCCCTTGTCCACAATATGAAAACTCAGGATCAATATAAAATCGAGAGAAATTATATAAAATCATACCACTGAAGAATAAATCTGCGAACTTGATCTATTGTCGTATTTTAGAATATGGTCAGATAAAAACTGTAAACATCCATTCATGAAGTAAGTCTTCCTGATTCTAAGGGAAAAAATCCTTATGCACTACAACAGCTACATTTATTTGATACCTAAAAATTTTACTAGCATCCTAGCAAGAAGGAAGTTGCGTGGAGAACTACCAGCAGCAGCTGACACAAACAAAAACCTGAGGCAAGCAAAGAATAGTTATGAGAATAACTCAAGCTAAAGAAGCTTCAGTTTGAGGTTCTGCTACCTCTCAAATGTTGGCATGGAGCTTATGAAAGCACAAGGTTAAAAACTTTTTAAAATCACTACAACATCCCCCCAAATGCAAAATTTCTTACTATGCACCATTTGTCATCTGAAACCTGTGAATTCTGAAGTAATACCAATTATTTTTTCTAATTTTTTGATGTTTATTTATTTTTGAGAGACAGCGCACATGCTTGCGCAAGTAGGGAGGGGCAGAGAGTGACAGAATCCGAAGCAGGCTCCAGGCTCTGAGCTGTCGGCCCAGAGCCTGGCATGGGCTCGAACCCGCAAACTGTGAGGTCATGACCTGAGCCGAAGTTGGACGCTTAACCAGCTGAGGCACCCAGGTGCCCTGAAGTGATACCAATTATTAACCTATTAATTAGTTTTTTAAATGTTTACTGAGCAGCCACATCGTGTATCACGGACTTGCAGTTGCAAAGGCCGATGGAAGAACACATTGTTGGGTTCCGCCGTGTGTAAGGCCCGGCGCCAGCTGCCACAACACAGGCCGGATTTACAAAACTCTCAGTGCAGTGGACATCTAGATACGTGTGACATGATGGGGTAAGGTTTCTCTGAGAGCCATGATCAGACTTTGGTAGAAATCCAGAAGGAGTTACGATGGCCCGAAGAGATCAGAAAAGCTTCAGCGGGACTTCGATAGTTTGAGGATGCAATACGAGGCTGAAGAAAGATGGTTGAGCGAGAAGTTGATCGTCACCAAAACATAAGGTTCAAAGAAGAAGGGCCAGGAAGAACCTGTAGATGGGGACCACGTATAAGAGCCTTGTACGCCAGTAGCTCTTCTGCGTGGTATTGTGTACGCCCATTGAAAACCATCGCATTTTTAAAGAGGGAGAGTAAATGTTAATTTAATATTTTAAGAAATTATTTGGGGAACACTTAGGAGAGGGACTAACATGTAAAAGGATGAACGTGAGGGTTTAACATATATTAAGTATCTACATGGTGCCAAGGACGCGGCTCCAAGAAACACCGGCATGTAACAAAAAAGCATAGAAGGACGTAATTGAGAAGGAAGTGTTGAAAGAATAGTCAAAGTCAAAAGATAAAACAAATTATCCCAGCCCTCAAGAGAAGGTAGAGCATTATGGATTGGTTCACAGTCCCAATGCTACAGAATTTTCCAGTAGGATGAGAATCGAGAATGGGTGTGTTGGATTTATTAATAGCAAGATTATTAGGGACTTTATGGAGAGCAAGTTCAGTAGAATGATGAGGGCGAAGCCATGTTGTAATGGGCCAAACACGGAGTGGAAACTGAGGCAGTGCGAATTGAGTGTGGACTCTGACGGAACGTGAGTCATCCATCATGTGTACGTTCAGCTTTCATAGAAACTGCCAGTTTTTCAGAGTAGTTGTGCCAAGTTCCACCAGCAGGATGTGAGAGTTCCAGATCGCCCACGTCCGCCTGCTCACTACTGACACTTGATATTTTCTAGAAGTTTCTCAGCTTTATTGAGGTAGAATTGACAAATAAGATCGAAAGAGATTTGAAGTGTACCACGCGATGATACGATAGACACATACATTGTGAAAGGACTTCCCCCAGGGAGCTCACACATCCATCACCTCCCATATTTACCTTTTGTGTGTGAGGGAGAACACACAAAGAAGCTCTACCCCACTAGCAAATTTAAACTACACAATACAGTGTTATTTAGTCCGTTTACATTTCAAGTAATTATTGGTAGGTTACACAGTAGATCCTGAGACTCTATGCAGGTCTCGTAACTGAATGTTTGCACCTTTTACCAACCTTTTCCTACTTCTCCCCAACCCCAGCCCCTGGCAATCCCTTTTCTACCATCTGTTTCCATGAATTTGGTTTCCACTCTCTGGATTTCACCTAAAGTTATACTATGCAGTATTTGTCTTTCTCTGTATGACCATTTCACCTGACACAATACCCTCGACGTTCATCTGTGTTGTCACAAATGACAGGATTTCCTTCCTTTGTCAAGGCTAAATAATATTCCATTGTCTTTATACACCACATGAGAACGATGTATAATCTGGTGCTATTGGGCTGAATGTTTATCTGGTCTAATGTACAGTTTAAATACCCTGTTTCCTTATTGATTTTCTGTCTGAATGACGTATCCATTGTTGAAAGTGGAATATTGAAGTTTCCTGCTATTACCGTATGCCTCTCTTCGTCTCCCTTCAGATCTCGTACTCAGATGTCGGGTGCATATTTTCTAGTGTTATAGTCTCTTGATAAATTGACCCTCTTAGCATTCTAAAATGACCTTCTTCATCTCTTGTTACAGTCCTTGGTGTATAGTTTATTTTTTCTGATATAAGAATATCTACTCTTGATTCCTATTGGTTTCCATTTTCATGGAATATCTTTTTCCATCACTTTTAGTCTCTGTGTGTCTATTTATGTAAAGCTGAAGTGAGTCCCTTATAGGCAGCGTGTAGTTGACTCTTGTTTGGCTTTATTGTGTTATCCATTAAGCCACTCTGTGTCTTTTGATTGGAGAATTTAGTCCGTTTACATTTCAAGTAATTATTGGTAGGTTTGAACTTATGACCGTCATTTTGTTGATTGTTCTCTGGTTGTTTTGTACTTCCTTGGTTCCCTTCTTTCAGTCTTGCTTCCTCACTTTGTGGTTTGATGATTTTCCATAGTGTTCTGCTTAGATTCTTTCCCCTTTATCTTTGTGAATCTACTATAGGTTTTGGCTTTGGTTACCTTAAAGCTTACATAAAACACTCATAGTTATCACAGTCTATTACTTTTTTTAAGAAAGAAAAGAGTTTTACTAGAGCCCAAGGTAAAGACCACTGCCTGGGTTACACAATCTTTACAAAGAAGAGAGTGTTCCAGGCAAGGAACCCTGGGTGCAGTTACTTAGGTTTTTTTACGTCAAGAGTTACAAATAAACTTGATAAATGACATTCAAGAAAGTTACAGATTTTATCTTATTTTTAAAATTTTTAATTCCAGGATAGTTAACACATAGCGTTGTCTTAGTTTCAGGTGTACAATATGGTGATTCAACAATTCCATACCTCACCAGCGTTTATCACGGAAGCCCACTCCTTAATCCCTATCATCTGTTTCACCTCTCCCAGAACCCGCCTTCCCTCCAGTAATCACCAGTTTGTTCTCTATACTTAAGAGAATGTTTCTTGGATTGTGTGTGTGTGTCTCTCTCTCTCTTTTTACCTTGGCTTATTTGTTTTAGTTTTCAAATTCCACATATGAATGAAATCAGATGGTATTTGTCTTTCTCTATCAACATATTTCACTTAGCATCATACTCTCTCCATCGGTATTTACAAATGACAAGATTTCTTTATTTTTAGGGCTGAATAATATTCCATTGTATATACATACATCTTTTTTTTCTTTTTTTTTTTTAAAGGAAAACCAGCACCTGGTTTTCTTATAAAGGTTTTTTTTTATGTTTTTATTTATTTTCGAGAGCAGGAGAGACAAAGTGTAAATGGGGGAGGGTCAGAGAGAGTGAGGGAGACACAGAATCTGAAGCAGGCTCCAGGCTCTGAGCTGTCAGCACAGAGCCCGACGTGGGGCTCGAACTCACAGGCTATGAGATCATGACCTGAGCCAAAGTGGGACACTTAATCGACTGAGCCACCCAGGCGCTCCTTTTTTTATTTTTTTTAACGTTTATTTTTTCTTACGAGCAAGAGAGACAGACAGAGCACGAGCAGGAGAGGGGGAGAGAGAGGCGGGGGAGACACAGAATCCAAAGCAGGATCCAGACTCTGAGCTGTCAGAGCCTGATGCAGGGCTCGAACCCACGAACCATGAGATCCTGACCTGAGCCAAATGCTGATGCTTAACCTTGTATCCATTCATCTCTCGATGGACACTTGGACTGCTTCCACAATTGGGCTATCGTAAATAAGTCTGCTGCAAACATGAGGGTGCATGAATCCCTTTCAATTGGTGTTTTTGCGTTTTGGGGGTAACTAACCAATAGTGTGATCACTAGACCATAGGGTAGTCCTATTTTTAATGTTTTAAGGAATCTCCATACCATCGTTCACAGTGGCTGCCCCAGTTTGCATTCCTGTCAGCAGTGAAAGTGGGTTCCTTTCTATCCACAGCCTCACCAACACTTGTTCTTTCTTGCGTTTTTGATTTTAGCCACTCTGACAGGTGTGAGGTGATATCTCATTATAGTTTTGAATTGCATTTGCCTGATGACGAGTGATGCTGAGCATCCTTTCATGTGTCCGTTGGCCATCTGGGTGTCTTCTTTGGAGAAAAATGTCTGTCCGTATCTTCTGCCCTTTTTTAAATTGGATTATTTCTTTTTTGGATGCTGAGTTGTGTCAGTTCTTTGTATATTTTGGATACTAAGTCTTTGTTGGTTATGTCATTTGCAAATGTCTTCTCCCACTCCGCAGGCTGCCTTTTAGTTTTGTTGATTGCTTCCCTCCCCATGCAGAAGTTATTTATTTAGGTGCAGTCTTAGTAGTTTATTTTTTACTTCATTTCCCTTGCCTTAGAAGACAGATCTAGAAAAATGTTGCCACGGGGAGAACTGAAATGAATGTCTTTCAACCGATACATGAATAAACAAACTATGATATTTTCATCCAGGGAAATACTACTCATCTCTAAAAAGAAACAAACTACTGATACGCACAAAAGCATGGATGGCTGCCAAATGCGTTGTTCTCATGAAAGAAGGCAGTGTGAAAAGGCTACGTCCTGTACAATTCCATTTGCATGACATTCTGGAAAAGGCGAGAGTATTGGAACAGAAAGCGGTGGTTGCCGAGGAATGGGAGTGCGGGGGTGGGGCGTGACTGCGGGGGGCATTGTTTATTGTCTCCAGAACTGTTCTATATCTTCAGTGTTGGTGTTTTGTACTTTGTGAAACCTCGCCAAAATATTCACTAAAAAGGGTAAGTTTTATTATTTATAAATAAATATAAATTTATACCTTAACATACCTGAGTTAAAAAAAATGAAAATAGGCATATTCTCTTGTTTTCAGACACTGAGTGGTACTACAAGTAAAGGATTGTTTGTAGAGGTTTGTAATTCATTTTGTTAAAACCACAGACTATGGGCTTGGGTCACATGGTGTCGATTTCCTCATTTTTTCAATTAATGAAAAGCCAGAGGAGGAAATGACATGACCAGAACAATCAGCTCTTGCTATCTGATTATATAAATTAGCTGCTTTAGAGGCTGGAGTTTGCATTACTGTTTATTGTTTTCTGCCGATACGGCGAAACGGAGTCGCGAAAAACTGCCTGCATCTGTTCAGTTGAACCCAGAAATTCGCAGCAAATTTTCTGATCTGAGTATATAATGTTGGGACTTCACTTTGGCTAATTCGAGGACAAAAAGTTCCTGATGGAATCGTTTGCTAAAAATTGGTTTACTATCCACACGGGGTGGATTTTATAACATTGCTAATATTGGCTTAATTTCAGAAACTGTGCCTTACGATGGCTTGGTTACATTTTGTGAGAAGTTGTAGAACAGTGGCTGTCCACTTTTGAGATTTTGAGCCCTTTCTCCAAAGGTCCAAAGCTCCACACTCAATGACACATGTCAGAGTGACTCAGGAAAGCTGCTCTGCCTATGGTGGTGGTGGGTGACCCAAGCCCAGAGCACTGAGGGACTTCCATTAATCACAGTGCGAAATCCACGGCTCCCACACCCAAGTTTGGGAAGAGGACCACAATGTTGGCTCGCAGACAGATAACCGGGCAGAGTAATTCCAGACTGAGTCTGGTTCTTCTGACTAGGGCTTCTATCGCCCAGTGGAGTTCTCGAAAAGAGAAGTCTGTGGCGTCAGTTCAGGGTAACGTATCTCTGCCCCGGAATCACCTGTCGCTGTATAAAATTGTCCATGATGCCATCGATTCATTTACCTGACCATCGTACTCGCCCTTTTTTACATCTAACTCGAGATTTAGAAGAGAGGGAAGATCAGAATTCGGTTTGTTGTATTTGGGTGTTACCGAGGCTTTCCAAAGGGAAGGAGGGGTAGACGGTTGTATATCCAATGGCCTGGAGCTCAGGAGAGAGAATGTCAACTGCAAATGACCACTGGCGAGAATGTCCACACTGAGATGGTCATGGAAGCTGAGGGCGTGGCAGAGAGGCTCACGGGAAAGGCCCTGGCTGAGATTGAGGAAGCCGGCAGCCCAAGCCTGGGTGGAGGAGCGTGAATGTGTATGGGGGCCGAGGAGAGAGGCTAAGAGCGCCTGATGTCCTGGAAAACCGAGTGAGGAAACGAATGCGAGAGAGAGGCCCAGTGTCAAACGTTGCTGAGAAAGCAAAGGGAATGAAGTTTAAAAATGTCCCCAAGATGTAATAGCCTGAGGGTCACTGGTCATCTCCAGAATTAAGTCTTCTCTCCTTCGTGGTCGTTCTTCATGACGAAAAATTCTTTGAGAACAGACACTTTGAATAGAACTCCACATCCTCCTAAATGGCTTTGCACTTAAGAAATGGCTGACAAAGAGTTGCTATATTGTAAACTTACCTGATACCTTGAACCCCTAAAAAGGTATCATGGAGGCGGGGAGCACCTGGGTGGCTCAGGCAGTTGAGTGTCTGACTTTGGCTCAGGTCATTATCTCACGGTTTGCGGGTTCGAGCCCCATGTCGGGCTCTGTGCTGACAGCTCGGAGCCTAGAGCCTGCTTTGGATTCTGTGTCTCCCTCTCTCTCTGCCCCTCCCCACCCCTCTCAAAAATTAAAAAATAATAAAAACTTACTTAAATAATAAAAAAAATTTTTTAAATTTTTTATAAAAGGTATCACAGAGGTAGGGGGATGGAACTGTTGTGTACCCTGGGTGTGTTAGTGGCTGCACATGTTAAAACTCATAGAACCGTCAAAACAGTCCATTTTATTGTGTTTTAATTTTTTGAAGCATTTTTAATTAGTACCAGTAAGCATCTTTTTCTTACATGGTGGCGGCTCTCAGGTGTTTATTGCGAAGTCTCTTTCAATCTCCTATGTATTTCCTAAATAGTCCTTTGTATGACACCAGGGCTAATGAACTACTGACCATTGAATAAAAACAACTAAGGTTTTAAATTTTTTTTAACCTTTTTATTTTTTTATTTTCGAGAGACGTAGAGACAGAGCATAAGCAAGGGAAGGGCAGAGAGAGAGGGAGATACAGAATCTGAAGCAGGCTCCAGGCTCTGAGCCGTCAGCACAGAGCCCGACGCGGGGATTGAACTCACAGACCATGAGATCATGACCTGAGTTGAAGCTGGCCGCTTAACCGACTGAGCCACCAGGCGTGCCACCCAGGCGTCCCAAAAACAACTAAGGTTTTAAATAAGAGAAATCCAGAAAAGCACCGAAAGAAAATTTATGAAAACGCATCTATAATTTGAGCTGATACTAGAAGAAGTGGAAAAGAAAGCCGTAACAAACTCTCTGTTGTCCCGTCTTTTTAACAGACAGGAATGGGTCACCTGCGTGTTACAGAAGATGGTCTTCGGCTTGAAGGGGAATCGGAATTTTTATTCCCGTTGTATGCCAAAGAAATACACTCCAGAGTGGTAAGAAAATGATGACACCTGTAAATATTTTGTGTTGTATGAAAAATAAATAATCGCTAAGTAGAGAAATTCAACGTATTTCGGAAGAAAGTCCGTAGACTGTCTACATGTACACGCACTCATGTTACGCTCTTTAGAAAAGCTTGGCTAGAAGGTTGTAAAACTCATTTCTGATATTACATTAGAAAAAGATTCCATTTTCTTGTGCTTCAGATCTGAACTCGGTGGCCTCGGCCATTTTAACCATAATTAAAGGGTGCCTGGGTGGCTCAGTCGGTTAGACGGCCGACTTCGGCTCTGGTCACGATCTCACGGTCTGTGAGTTCGAGTGCCGCATCGGGCTCTGTGCTGATGGCTCAGAGCCTGGAGCCTGCTTCAGATTCTGTGTCTGCCTCTCTCTCTGCCCTTCCCCTGCTCATCCTCTGTCTCTCTGTCTCTCAAAAATAAATAAACGTTAAAAAAAATTAAAAAATAAAAATAATTAAAAATGTTTCATAATTAAAACCTTTATCAAAAACAATCTAAACTTCTTTCCATTAGTGCAGGGAATTTAAAGATGGCTTTTTTGGGGCTTTGGGGTGACTCAGTCTGTTAAGCGTCTGACTTCAGCTCCGGGCATGATCTCGTGGTTTGTGAGTTCGAGCCCCACATCAGGCTCTGTGCTGACAGCTCAGAGGCTGGAGCCTGCTTAAGATTCTGTGTCTCCCTCTCTCTCTGCCCCTTCCCTGCTCTCTCTCTCTCTCACACACACAAATAAACATTTAAAATTAAAAAAAAATAATAATAATAAAGACGGTTTTTTGAAGGTGTTGAAAATGATCCGAGAAGCTTAGAAAGAAATTAGTTTCATTGTCGTATGTTCTGTACTAATTGTGCTAATTATACATTATGGTCCCGTGGGATTCTCCGTAAGTAGATTAAACACTTCCATTAAATAATTGTGTGACTTTAAAAATAAATGTGCCTCCATATTGTCCACTTTTACCTCCATGGAATTTCCAACAGAGCCAAGCATGAAAGATAGTCAAATAGCTGTTGTAACATGTTCTATTTTTCTTTATGTGATGCTGTGCCCTTTGTAGTAAAGGCAAACCTTTTGCTAAATTATTGGTTGGGTGTCATCTCAATAAAATGTGGAAACTTCATCCAACTGTAACTTACCAGTTGGACGAAAAGTCCGCTCTCCATTTTCCTCCCGTATGTACAGAGAGGAAGGGATGCGTCAGTATCTCCTACATGCGGAGGCTCTTCCAGCGACTCTAGGGTAATTGGAAAGGATACGGAAGGCCAACCGCTGAGAAGCATGCGGGCTTAGAAGGGGATAAAGCACCCCCCTACACAGACATCAGAACGGTCGCCAAGCTCTCCCACCAACCGTAGAGGGATGCCGTGTAAACCTTGCACATAAATACAGACCACCACGGAGAGGTTCTAGAGTGCAAAGCACATAAGTAGCTCTTAGGCACTGTTGTGCTACTTCTGAGACAATGTCTCAGTTGACAGGAGGAGCCGGCAAATGACCCGGAATATGACAGGCTGATAGACGCGAGAGCCAGATGCTGCGAGCTTCTTCAGATAATACACTTACATTAAGCGTGATGGCGTTTCAGTGTATTAAATAGCGCTGTCATCTGGGAACATGAGGAATAAACCAGACTAATGTAAAAGGCGAAGTCATATGTGAGCCAAGAATTTAAATATTAGAACTTAGCCATTTCCCCCCCCGAGTTACGTTGGCTGATCCCCTACTCTATTTTTTTAATGTTTTCATTTATTTTTGAGAGAAAGACCGAGCATGAGCAGGGGAGGGGCAGAGAGAGAGGGAGACACAGAATCCGAAGCAGGCTCCAGGCTCTGAACTGACAGCAGAGAGCCAGATGCAGGGCTAGAACTCGTGAACCAAGAGATCATGACCTGAGGCGAAGTCGGCCGCTTAACCGACTGAGCCACCCAGGCGTCCCTGCCCTACCATATTTTTGAAGAGATAAGACTGGCAAAATAGCCTGATGGCTGAAATCAGGTGATTGGTTCATAGCAAATTTAATATTCTGGATTCGATAATACGTTTAGTTCTATCTTATCAGATTTTTATATCTCCATATACTTAAAAAAAAACAGGGAGCAAAATTGTGTCAATTATTTTAGATAATCACGTAATTAAACTCTTACAACGATGCATTGATACAATATGTCAATCGATACCTAAAATTACCGAAACATTTGGAATGATAGTATATGATCACACAGATACAAAGCCTCTGGTAACGAATATAGCTTTCCGATAATAGGATTAACTGAACAAAATTAGGTCTTATGTCTTCTGTGTGCACTGACGTATTAGTCATGTTTCCTTTTCAAAGATGAGTCTAGAAGGTAATTTTCCATAAAACTACAGAAATGAATTTGCAAAATTTGGCACATATTAATTTAGGTATATTGCTCAGGTGAGAGAATTTCTTTATTATAAATATAATTCGACACGATATTCTGGCTTCTGACATGCGATTCCTTGGTAACTCATCAAAACTAATACACCAGGTCCTGTCAAGATTGTGTCTGGAGCTCATGATTTAAAACCGTCTCCCCCACCCATTATTAACCTAAACACAGAGCAATTCTTTTTTTTTTAAATTTTTTTAACATTTTATTTATTTTAGAGAGAGTGTGTGTGAGTGGGGGGAAGGGGCAGAGAGGGAGACACAGAATCTGAAGCAGGCTCCGTGCTGTCAGCACAGAGCCCAACATGGGGCTCGAACCCACAAACCACGAGATCATGACCTGAGCCAAAGTCAGATGCTCAACCAACTGAGCCAGCCAGGCGCCCCATGAACACAGAGCAATTCTAACTGACAAAACAAAAAAGTTGTATTTGGAAACATACAGACATCGTCAAAAATGAAATGAGACCAAAACACGCAATGGTAAAGCTTTACTGGAAAGGATGGTCTTTCCAGGATTTGTCCCAGAAAGAGGCCGAGACAGCTTACCGTCAAAGCCCACAGAGGAACAGAGACCAAAATGGTACCTGATGGACCGCTTGGGACTCCAGCCAGACCCACTGCATGAGACGGCAACAAGGCAGAAAATAGTTGCACCTACTGCCCGGGCTTGAATAAAGACGCCAGACCAAAACCGAATGTCATCTAAGAACCCAAGCCCTGAGCCACCCTGCCAAGACCGAGAAACCCAGGGGTCTGAATGAAAACAACGATGAAGCCCTTAGGCTCGGCAAGTCCAGGAATCAGACTACATCCACAGACGGAAGCTTGAGACTGAAACTTGAAACCACGTATGGAAAACTTCATCTAAAAGAAGATACCAAATAAACTCCACGAAAAGAGAATTAACTTCCAACTGAGTCTAAATAATCATTCTGAAAATGGCTGGAGAAGCACACTTAAGAATCTCGAAGAGATAAGGCTACTTTTGAGTAGCTTCTATGAAAAGAGCAAGAAATGATAAAAATCAAAACAGGTTTACAGAAGTAACAGGAGACAGACTTACCTGCTTTTATTAAACAGCTAAAAAACTTGGAAATGTGTGAGAAACAATGGGTTTTGCGGTGGCCTAGAAGTTCACACGTTGAGACCTAACTCCCAAGGTGATGGTCTTAGGAGGTGGGACTTTGGGGAGGTGGTTAGGTCATGAGGATGGTGCCCTCACAACAGAATCGGTGCCCTTCTCAGGGAGGCCCCAGACAGCCCCCCACCCCTTCCACCGTGTGAGCTGGAAGCTGGGAGGCACCTTCTGTGAACAAGCGAGTCTCACTAGCCACCCAGGCGGCCAGCACCAAGATCTTCGACTTCCCGGTCTCCAGAACTGGCAGGAGGAAATCTTCGTTGTCTATAAGCCGCCCACTCTCTGGTATTCTGTTACAGCACCAAAATGGAGTAGGACGGTTTTCAAATATTGGACTGGGGTGGTCAGGACAGTGATCTCTGAGAGAGGGAACCAAGAGATGAGCCCTGGGGACCGCCCTAGGTTACTACCTGCAGAGAGTTTCTAAGGCCACAGCGAGGGGGGGTGCAGGGCAGAGGCAGGGGTTCTCTCCGAGTTGAGAAGATACGGTTGGGAGTCCGAGAAGAGCAGCCAACCTACAGCTCCCAGGGCAGAGCGGCAGGAGGCGCGCCCCTCTTCACACCCCTGCACGCCAAGGCTCGGCGTCAGAAATCCGCAAACCCCCAACTCTTACCGTGCTGATCGTTTGCGAACAACATGAAAGCCGGCATCAAGGTGACCGCATGGGATGAAACACGAGATGCTGATAGATCCAGCTGCTTCCACAAAGCAGCTTGGAGAAGTTCGGGCCCGCCGGAGTTCCGAAGCATTCCTGAAACTTCTTGCCTTCTGAAAAAAATCATATTATTCGCTACAACTTTGGAAGACATTTGGTTCCCTCTGACTGGACCGTAAACCCGCCTGAATCCAGCAGCCAAATTGCTGCGTTCTTTTCGAAGAAGTGGTTTCTATAAAAGCGGACAATCTTCTGTAAAGCAAAAACCACCCAGTTGGAACTATGATACCATGGACAGCACTTACGACATAAAGGCATCTTATCTTCCAACAAAAATTCAAAAAGCATAGATCGCTGATAAATTGCAAAAGTAGTTTTGAAATTGTGAGAAGGCTTTACATTTTGAAAATAAGTAACACGGTATTTATTATAGAAGCCCTAACCATGTTCTGATTTGATCTTCTAAAAATATACCATGACCTGGACATAAATAATAATAAGAAATGAAATTTTAATTCCTTGAAATGGGAAAAACACTGATTAAAACTCGATTATTTTTAGATCTTCATCCTGAGAACTAACTTGGTACGCTGTGGCCAGTGCATACAACGGTGTAAACCCATAGGAATGTTAGAATTTGGGGGGGCGGGGAAGTTAGGACACTTGTAGCAGCCAGGAAATGAATTTTGCCACCAACCACATGAGCTTAGAAAAAGATCTTGAAACTGGAATGAATCCTCAGCCCTTCAGTCCCCTTGAGACTCTGAACAGGGGACCGACGTAGCCCGTGCCTAGACTCCTGACCCACAAAAGCAGTAGTATGATAAATATGTATTGCTTTAAGGTGTCGCAGTAAAAAATTTATTTACTCTTTTAACATAATGTAATCCAAGATTTAAAAATACTGTATATGGAAACCAATTTGACAATAAAGTATTTAAAATAATAATGACTAAAAAAAATAAAATACTGTATAGGGTCACAGTCTCTGTCTGTGGAAAAAATTATCTTCTCTAAACCCTAAAAATATATATGAATATAAACATACAGTCATTTTATTTTTTATTTAAAATTTTTTAATGTTTATTTTTGAGAGAGAGAGACACAGAGCATGAGTGGGGGAGGGGCAGAGAGAGAGAGGGAGACACAGAACCCAAAGCAGGCTCTAGGCTCTGAGCCATCAGCACAGAGCCCGATGCGGGGCTCGAACTCATGAACCATGAGATCATGACCTGAGCCGAAGTCAGACACTTAACTGACTGAGCCACCCAGGCACCCCACAGTCATTTTAAATAGTATATGTTTATCGGGGTGCCTGGGTGGCTCAGTCTGTTGGGCATCCCGGCTCTTGGCTTTGGCTCAGGTCACGATCCCAGGGTCGTGAGATCAAGCTCCGCGTTGGGCTCTACACTGAAGCACCGAGTGTGGTGCCTGCTTAAGCCTCTCCCTCTCCCTCCCTTTGGTTGTCCTCTGCTCACAGGAATGCACATGTACACACTCTTTACATATATATATGTACTTTATATATATATAAATAAAAATAAGCGAGTAAACGAATAAATAAATGGTATGTCTTTGTCACATTTGTAAATGCCCTTCTAGGACTCGTCCCTGCTTCTGCAGTCAACTCAGAATGTGACCGTCAACGCACGCAACTCTGAAGGGGAGGTCACGGGCAGGTTGAAAGTGGGTGAGTGCAACTTCTTCACCGCGCTTTGCATGGGACTGGCCCATGCATACCTGTGCTGAGTAGAGACACGTCTCTTCTGAAGAATTCGTGTTATTCATGAACAATTGAAGTGTGAGTTTTCTAAAGGCCATGCTGTGTTGGCCGCAGAGAATAGTTGGCATCACTATTGTATTTAAAGATATTTCAATTCCAAGAAATAGAGGACCATTTGAGGTAGTAAAAGACACACGATTATTGCAGAACGCAAAAGAATCTCAGAGACCAGAGGAAAGGCACCGAATCAGCTGGCCTCAAAAGAACAGAGACCAGGGATAAGAGGCAAAAGAGTCTCTCCCTCCCTCTCTTCCCCTCCCCAGTCCCCTCCTTCCCCTTCCCCTTCTCCTCTCCCACACAATCCTCCTTTCTAGGACATCCCCGCCCACTGTTTTCACTGGCTTCATCAGTTCTAACTCTGTGGGACCTACAGGACCCCCCTGGTTCTTCATCTGATTGGCTGTGGTTCTCAACACCAACCAGCTCGGTCTTCGGTTTCATGAATTCTAAACTGACAACAAAGTACTCTAGTTGGCCCAACTAACATGTTTACCCAGCTGCCCTTGGGTCAGCTCTGTGTACTATCCAACCGGCTAAGACCAGAGAAGAAGGTCACCCAGGAGGGCGATCACTTGAAATCTTACACAGTAAGAAAAAGGGTTAGAGAGACAGAACGTAGGTGGAAGAAATGATGAAGGAGATAACCTCCTGGGGAAAGAAATGCGTTTCCATTTCGGCAGTCTACAGATGCGCCAAATCTAAGAAATTGAGTGGCCTTTTGCGTTATGGGAAAACAGATAAAAAATGTGCCACCAGCACAAACTGGTAACTTTCAATGTCTCTTTTTTACAAAACAGAATCCCGTTACATTGGAAACTACAGCCGTATATTAGCCCGATGGTTCCTTTTTATCCTGCTGATACACGGGTCCCCTGTTTTATGTTCTGCTTTACTCTTTATAACTTATTTCTCTTAGAAGTTTGTTTGATCACTAAGTCCGGGGAGATTCTCAGTGACTCTGGACACGGGCCTGAGTTTATCCAGCAAACATGTTCTTGAAACGTGTCTAAATCAAAATCAGATTTTCTTGATGAATTATGTAGTATTACGATTTATCTTTACCGTCATTCCAAAAACTCTTTGACTGTGGCTTTTATATGTTTGAGGGATTTTTGCTCATCTGTCACTCCTTTGACATTTATTGGATGCCTAGGTGCAACTTTCTATACGCCGTCACGTAAGTAATAACATATAAATAATACATACACACCCCGTAGGAGCTCCAAAAGTAAAAGATTCCCTTTATATTCTTATAAAAATGATTCACTACAAATACTTATTTCCTCATTTAATTTTTTGCTGAATGTAGATTTTCATATATAAGAGAGTTAGGGGCGCCTGGGTGGCTCAGTCCGTTAAGCGTCCGACTTTGGCTCAGGTCATGATCTCACGGTTGGTGGGTTCGAGCCCCGTGTCGGGCTCTGTGCTGCCAGCTCAGAGCCTGGAGCCTGCTTCAGATTCTGTGTCGCCCTCTTCCTCTGCCCCTCCCCCGCTGATGTTCTCCCCCCACCTCAAAACTAAATGAACATTTAAAAAAAATTTTTTTTAATTAAAATACACAAGAGTTAGAGGTGATATAAATCTGCCTCCAATTCCATGCATGCGAAAAGCCGAAGCACTGAAAGCGAATTTGCTTGAGAGCACACAGCTCTAGAGCAGAACAGGCCGAACCAGCAGTTAGCAGGAATTTGCGGTTAGCAGGGCAAGCAAACCCCAGGACTTCTCTCCGTCACCCCGGAATGTACCACCCCCTCTCTCCAACCAGATTTCCTTAAATTACGGCCCTGTTTCCTGCAAACACGGTGACCATTTTTGTCACCAAGGAATTTACTTTAAAAAAGAAACAAACACACAAAACAAAAAACGTTCCCATTAGAATTACTTTGGTTTCAACCGTTCACCTGAAATCTTGAGTTTTAACCTTGGTGTTTCGGGCTCGATATAATGTTAAAATGAGTGATTTCTCTTAAACCCTCGGTTGGAAAGCCTCTGTTATGTGGAGGACCCTAAACCAGGGAATACCCCTCAGCTGACCAGGGTTATTTCAAGTAAACGACTTTCACAATCACAGTCGCTCCTGCCTCCCATTTCCTGGAAGAAGCTAAAGGTAGCCAGCCTGGATATTAAAAGGTAGTTTATGTGAACTAGCCAAATTCATCCCATTTAATTAAATGAATAATTGCTTATTACTAAATCGCTGAAAATAATGGCAACCAGGACAGTCAAAACCAAAAGTCTTAAATCCCCGAAGAAGTCAGACATTGACAAGCAAGTAATAATAGCTAGGACTTCAAATCCTTGAGCTGAAAGACACCAACTCATAGCAACAGTAACGGGAATCTTACTAACTGTAAGTGCAGCTCTGGTTACTTCCAATTATTTTCTTCTTTTAATTTTTTAAAAATTTTTTTAATGTTTATTTATTTTTGAGAGAGAGAGAGACAGCATGAGCAGGGGAGGGGCAGTGAGAGAGGGGGACTCAGAATCTGAAGCAGGCTCCAGGCTCCAGGTTCGGAGCTGTCAGCACAGAGCCCGATGCGGGGCTCGAACTCATGAACTGTGAAATCATGACCTGAGCCGAAGTCAGATACTTAACCAGCTGAGCCACACAGATAGATGCCCTCCATTAATTTTCTTTCGATTTCAAATAACAAAGACAAATTCTGGTTAGCTTAAAAAAGTTTATTCAGGTGGACTGGTCGGGTTTGGCAGGACGGGTTTTCGGAGGACTGAGCCAGGCTGTAGCCAGGGTATCCTGGGGAACCACGGGCTTTCCAGCAACTGGCAGTCGGTACAGAATTTGATCCAGCAGGGCCACTGGCCTCAACCTTGGGATTTCCATAGAGTTATAGTCACTACCAATCCAAGTGGACATTTTCAAAGAACAACCAAATAAACCCACTGGGGAGGCTGGTAATGTTTATGGCACAGTTTGGTCACTGCCACCCAGACACTCAAGTGCTGAAAGATGTCCTCTGCCACAGTCACACTGTCTTAAATCCAGGTCTTTGAGGGACATCTCGGTGGCCCAGTCAGTTAAGCGTTCGACTTCAACTCAGGTCATGTTCTCACAGTTCGTGGGTTCAAGCCCCATGTCAGGCTGTGTGCTGACAGCTCAGAGCCTGGAGCCTGCTTCAGATTCTGTCTCCCACTCTCTCTCTGCCCCTTCCCCGCTCATTCTCGTTTCTCTCTGTCTCGAAAATAAATCAACATTAAAAAAAATTAACAAAAAAAAAATCCAGGTCTTCGAATAGCAAAGCTGAGAAATAAGAATTTCATCAACCGGTCAAGTTTGTTAGGGTTCTGGGACCTTCTGCATAGCCACGGCAAGCTTTTGCAAAAGCCTTTGTATATACGCAGAGCGTGACTAATATCGAGAATGTCGAACAGAAGAATGAAGTGAATATAGTATTGCAGAATTTCACGGACACCGTATTAAGGGACGGCAAGGGTACCTGCAACCAAGATAGCTTTGGGGGTAATGACTGAACTCAGCAGAAGAAACATTAGAAATGAGGCCAAAAATACCAGTGTTCTCCCAGCTGCATTTCTCCGAGGTTACCTAGATATTGCTGCTTTGCCATCCTTCCCAGGGAAAAGAAGAAAGGCGGCAATGACTCTGAACTTGACGACGGACGACCTTCTGGTGCAGCACGCCCCAGGGAGTTAAAGCTCCAAACACAGCAACGATTGCACCAGGCTGTGAATGGAAGAAAGAGACCAAGGCAGGACAATAACGGACGTGTCTGACTTTTCAGCCACTTGATCAGTGAACCCCCAGGTTCCGGGAATGAATTACTAAAGCACACAGCAAGCTCCGAGAAGAGGTTTGAAGTGAGGGTGATGCTTAGGGACCCTCTCTCCAGATTGGTGGGAATTCCTGGGCTTTTTCTCTTTAACTTTGATCCCTCGCGCAGAGGTTTCTGCAGCCCCTTCTAAGAGACATAACCGAGAGTCTTCCGTTTGCTGCACAAGTACGTCGTTCTTGCTCAAAGCTGAGGCCAACAATTTTGTAATTGACGAAAAGTCTAGGGAAGTCGTGACAGCGGTAACCGACACGATCCAAGACAGCAACTCGATGTCCTCGGCCACGACCAAGACCCCTCCAAGATCTGCCTTTCTGTAAAACACACAAAAAGAACACAGCGGGAACATCTTCTAGAACTTGGGTTCAGCTCTTCTGAGCACCGTATCCTCAGACGTTGCAGGAGAAACTCTGGGATGAGCCTGTGGAGGCGTCGGTAGAAGCAAGGGTGCAAGAATATGGAGACTTTGATGCCAGAGGAGGACATTCTAGGATTAAAAAAAGAGGAAGAGAATGGGTGAAGAGACGGGTGAGTGGGAAAGTTCCAGTCTCAGGGAGGGGAGGATGCCGATGGCGAGTGGGTTGACATGTACCACTGTTCCCTGTAGAAGAGCAAGAATTTGCCAAGACCCTGACCAGCATGCCCTCAGAGGGGAAATCCAACACTGCTCCCTTCACCGCCAGGCAGCTTCTAACCCAGAGAGACTTCCAGAAAATCTACCTGGTTTTTCCTCCAACTGAGGAGGCACTAGTACTGCCCCCAGAAACCCCCCAAATTAAACATATTGAAATACCACCTGTGGGCCCAGAGACAAGGGATGTCCACTTAAGGACATTGAACGTTTTCATAAGAACCCAAGTCCAAAGAGGAGACGAGATTGGCAACTACAGTGGCTGGAAAGACAAATGAGAAGCAGTAGGTTAGGAAGAAAACCCGAGTGAATCCACTTTCCAGTTCCACAAAAAGAGACAAAAGAAAATACCTTTATGAGGAGGTATTACAGTCAAAATTCCCAGTCAGGAAAATGGGTATATTCTCTCAGAGAAAAGCAGCTGACACAACAAGACGGACATCTGGGGGGAAAAAAATAGATATGGAATGAATTCCTTCCCTTCCTTCGCAAACAAGTTTTCCATTCTGAAGATAATGTTAAATTTGTATAACTTCTCTGAAAGCTGGTAAATCAAAACGTAATTTGCTTATGTTGAAAAGTCCTGAAGTACTACATTTTGAAAACTTTACAGAAAAAAAAATAAATAAGAGGGGAATTTCTTGGGAGGAAAACACAATATTTATTTAGGAGGACTTGCAGGGGGGTGATGGATGCCTGCAGCATCGCTGTGGTTCCCAGAGTCAGATCTGTACAAGAAGATAAGAGTCGGAGACACGGGGAAATCTAACAAAAGTGCATATACACACACCTGTTGACCCAATAATTCCACTTCTAAGAATCTACCCGGAAGATACAACCCCAACAAAACAAAATACCTGTGTAAAAAGATTATTCTTCGCAGCACTATTTGTACTGGCCCAATCAATGTCCAGTTAGGTGCTGAGGGGCACCGGGGTGGCTGAGTTGATTAAGCGTCTGACTTTGGCTCGGGTCATGATCTCATGACTCATGGGTTTGAGCCCTTCATTGGGCTCTGTGCTGACAGCTCAGAGCCTGCTTGGGATCCTCGGTCTTCCTCTCTCTCTGCCCCTCCCCCAATAGCATGTGCTCTCGCTCTCGCTCTCTCCGTCTCTAAAAAATAAAATAAACATCTAAAGAAAAAACTTTGAAAATTACTTAAATATCCAGATGTGTGGATGAACCGTTGAATAACCACAGTGCATCCACATGAATAGCAGGCATCTGTTACAAAGACTAACGAAGATGGCTATGAATTGATTTGGAGACCCTTCCAGGACGTATTTGTAAGCGATGAAAGCCAAGTGTGGAAGAGCACCCATCGCAGGCTACCCTTCACGGAAGTAAGAAAGGAATATAAGAAAAGATACACGTGTTTGTTCATTTATGTGCAAAAGAAATAGGGGAAGCATAAACCTGAAATGAAGAGACTGGCTCCCTGCCCGCTTGGCCGGGAAGAGGCTGGGGGGACAGGACTGAGGTGGAAGGGATGAGGAGGAAGTCACACGTCCAATTAAAGCTGGCAGGGATTCTGTATGTCAGGAAGAACTTGGTTGCATTTTCACCGGAGACAACCCCTAGGCCAATTTCACAAACTTAATTAGTCAGATCATAAAACCATCCTTTATCTATTTCCTTCGTTTTTCATTTCCTTCTTTCTACCAAAGCCTTTCGTTAGAAATTTTACTTTACCAGATAGCTCTTGTTTTTATCACCAAGGTAGAGTTTGAATTTCATTTCTTAAAGAAATGTTATCTCCCCCGCCTCTCGATTTTAAACTCAGGTAACTTGATATTCATCATTTAATGCAAATCAGTATTTATATGATAAATACCTAAACTATATCAGCGACCCAAAAGAGGGAAATGGTGGCGCTGAATCACTGAGTGACTGAGTCAGCGTGGAAGTGCAGATAAGCAAAACTACAGGCAACTATCCAAACACTAAAGTCAGATTTCCTTAAGAGAAAGACGATTAAGACATAGAGGAAAAATAGAGACGTGTGATCCACTTTATAACTGTCTTACACACACACACACACACACACACACACACACAGGTAAGTGAAGAATCACTGTAGACTTTTGCAGTATCGATTAATGAAATAACATAAGAGTATGTGGGTGACCATAGCCACACTGACTAATGTATTCACTGAAGAGCTTCTATTCAATTTCTAGTTAGGTTTCCCTCAGCTTTACTGAGTAGTGGGAGTGACACGAACACACACACAAAGACTGTAAGAAATCCATTTTCTCACTAAGTTTACTCTCCTGGATAAGAATATAAAGCCAACCTACAGAAGAATTAGGGAACACGTGTCGTTCCTTGAGCGAACGCTCAGAGCTGTGTTCTGGGGAGATTAATCCATAAGGCTGCCAGGGTGAGAAAGATTGGAAACACCAAGAAGAATTAGGAGACATAAAACGGTGAACGCCTGAGTGTGGGCAAGCGAACAAGGTCGCATATGCTCTCGAGGGCACAGCGTCCCTGGTCCCGGGCACGTGGGAGCCTAACCCACCAAACCTTGGGAGTCTAAAGGGAGTCTAGAGTAGTGAGTCCACCTGAGAAGATGAAATTTGGAGGGGAAAGTGTTGCTGTTGTCATTGAAATACAAAGAAGGAAGGAGTGAAGAAGACAACAGAAACGCCATAAAGGACTTTCTGTCCTAAAGAAAGGACAGAAACTTGAAGGCGTTCTTCCATGGTGCTGTCTTGTTCCCCCCCCTCCCGGGGTAAGAGGTGAGGACCTCCCTCCCCGGAGGATAAGGGCAGGAGGGAATCTGAGTCGGATTCATCCTCTAGACTGGCTTTGGCCATGAAAGTGCGCCATTCTTAAAATGGTCTTTCGTGGGGCGCCTGGGTGGCTCAGTCAGTTGAGCATCCAACTTTGGCTCAGGTCATGATCTCACGGTTGGCGACTTTGAGCCCCGCATCGGGCTGGCTGCTGTCAGTGCATAGCCCGTTTTGGATCCTCTGTCCCCCTCTCTGTCTGCGCCTCCCCTACTGGTGCTCTCTCTCTCAAAAATAAACACTAAAAAAATCATCTTTTGCAAATCTCACATTTTCAGAATACAAAATCCTTAGGTGGCTAATACTCAAAAGATTACAAATTTAAATAAGCTGAGTAGACGAATTCTGTTATTTGTGGCTAGTTTTAACTTGAAAAACTTAATTTTAAATGATTTATTCTTTCATATTTTTGATATGGATTAACACTTTTTTGGGGTTTTTTAAATTTTTTTCAATTTGAGTATAGTTGACAAACAAGGCTACATTCGGGTCAGGCGTACAACTACATTCAGCATCTCCATATATTGTGCCTTGCAGATTAGTACGTATTTGACATAAATTAATTGTAATAATATAATAGATTTAGGCTTAGAATGTAAAATGAATGAGCATAGAATTTTTTAAAAACACTGTTGGTAACAGATTTTATATATTTAGTCATTTTGGTATTGCTGGGTGACGTGCCATGTGTAAAAAGAGATTTTGGCACTGCGTATAGTAAACACTTCCTAAGAAACTGGTGTAATGAACCTTTCAGGTCCCAAGATGGTAGAGGTCCAGAGTCAGCAGTTTCAGATCAACTCCAAAGATGGCAAGCCACTGTTTACTGTCGATGAAAAGGAAGTCGTGGTTGGTACAGATAAACTTCGAGTAACAGGTATGTGAAAACCTTTTTCTTAATTGAGATAGAATTAACACACGACTCTAGTGTCAGGTGAACAACATAATGATTTGATATCTGTATATATTGTGAAATGATCCCCACGGGAAGTCTCGTTAACATCAGTCACGTTTTCTAGCAATGAGAACTTTTATTTTTATATTTTACTTGCAGTGTAGTTTAACATACAATGTGTGTGTGTGTGCATGCGCGCACGTGTGTGTGGGGGCGTGTGAATATAGGTTCTTTAATGTGGTGCTCTTTGTTTATTTTTTAAAAACTTTTAGTTAACATATGGTGTGACATTGGTAGTAGAATTCAGGGATTCTTGGTATGTTCGTTTCAAGATCTGTTCTCTTAGCGACTTTCAGATATCCAGTACGGTATTGTTACCTATAGTCACCAGGCTGCACATTATATTCCTAGGACTTAGCTATTTTATAATTAGAAGTTTGTCCCTTTCCACCCCCTTCACCCATTTTGCCCAACCCCATCTGCTGCCTCTGGCAGCCACCAATCTGTTCTCTGTATCTATGAGTCTGGTTTCTTTTTTAGATTCTACATGTAAGAGATATCACACAGTATTTGTCTTTCTCTGACTTATTTCACTTATTTCATGGCCCATCCATATTGTCGCAAATGACAGGATTTCCTTATTTTTGTGGCTGAGTAATATTCCACTGCATATATAAATATCACATTTTCTTTATCCACTTATATGCAGTAACTTGAGAAAAACGATATCCCATAGAATACACTTCCACAAAATCATATGTTACTTTTGGCAAGTTTAGTCTGGAAACTGTCAGGCAGGTAGGAAAAAGTAGTTTGAATTTGTGGACTCTTCTTCATAACGTTTGTTTTTTAATTCTTGAGACTCTTCTGGAAGAATGAAACCCTCCTCATAAGTCTTTGCCTACTCTTTTCTTCCACCATATTGTTAGCCTTTAACTCTTTCCGGTTAGTGTAACCCAAAGAATTATAAATTCCTCTATCATCTATATGATATTCTAGTATCTCTTTTCCATATCGTTTTGCGAGAGAACCTTCTTCCAAGTTTCTCTTATTCTCATTATTAATATCAGGCACTTGGAGTCCTTCTATTGCTATAAAAAGTTGGAAATAAAGAGGGTGGGGTTCTTATAAGAATCACTTTTAGGACTGAAAAGAGGCAATTTTGTGGGGGAAAAAATGTCGGAAATGTGTTTGAAATATACCTGCTGAGCTTCTGTAAAAACATAGTGAAAAGATAGTAAATTCATCCCAGCTTTTCTGTACTTTTCTGAAAAACGATGACAACTTTATTCCCTCACAGATTATTACCACTACTTATAAATGAAAACTGACTTAAGAATCAGACTCAGGGGCACCTGGGTGGCTCAGTCGGTTAAGCATCTGACTTCGGCTCAGGTCATGATCTCACAGTTCATGGATTCGAGCCCCGCGTTGAGCTCTGTTTGGACAGCTCAGAGCCTGGAGCCCGTTTCAGATTCTGTCTCCCTCTCTCTCTGCTCCTCCCTGACTCATGCTCTATCTCTCAAAAATGAAATAAAATTTTTTTAAAAATAAAAAAAAAAAGAATCAGACTCAACCCTAGTATAAAGTCTTATGTTATATATAACTCCTTACAAAACAAACTACCAGAATCATAACCTATATTACAGCATACAGTAAGGCAATGGGGTCTGTGGTTTTCTTACTAACATAAAGGACACTAGGAAATCTATTTAAAGGACATTGATTGTTTCCTAATGAAGAAATGGCTAGAATGCCCAAGTGCCTTGGTCATCAGAAATCTACTATCTCAGGGGTGCCTGGGTGACTCAATCAGTTAAGCATCTGACTCTTGATTTCGAGTCAGGTCATGATCTCACAGTTATGAGTTTGAGCCCCATGTCGGGCTCCATACTGACAGTAGGAAGCCTGCTTGAAATTCCTGCCCCTCCTCGGCCCCCTCCCCTCAAAAATAAATAAAAACTTTCAAAAAAGAAAAAGAAATCTACTATTGCATAGTACAAAGCATATTGGCTTCTTAGATCTAGATTCTGTTCTTATCTCAACGATTACTAGTCACATGACCTCAGGCAAGTTCATCTCTTTTGGCTGTTTCCTCACTTTTAAAAGCGGATTGGGGTGCCTGGGTGGCTCAGTCGGTTAAGCGTCCGACTTTGGCTCAGGTCATGATCTCACAGTCTGTGAGTTCGAGCCCCATGTTGGGCTCTGTGCTAACAGCTCAGAGCCTGGAGCCTGCTTCGGATTCTGTGTTTCCCTCTCTTTCTGTCCCTCTCCCGCTCACGGTCTGTCTCTTTCTCGAAAAAAGAAATAAACGTTAAAAAAAAAAAAAAACTTTAAAAAAATGGACTGATGATTTCTGCTGACTCGCACTGCTGAATTAAGTGGACCAGTACACACTGGGGATGGCAGAGGTCTTGACAAGGTATTATTGCCTTGCAAGGCAATGAACTCTGCAGGGAAGACAGCCTGAGAAACAGGAGAGGTTGCTTCAAACCCAGGCCATCCTACACAGGGCATCCCTTTAGTGAAACTTTTGTTAGCCTAGGGCTCCTTCCATACCTGGATGTTAATTTTAGTGGAATAGGTGAAAAAATCGATAAGCACCTATCTTATCACTACCTGTGTATGTGTATCAGAGTGACCTGGAGGGCTCCTTAAAATCTGGATTGCTGGGCTTCGTTCCCCGAGTTTCTGATACAGCGGGTGTGGAATGGGCCATGAGAATCTGCATTCCCTACGAGTCGTCAGATGGCGTTGCTGTTCCCGGGACCCCAGGCTGAGAACCACTCCCTACATTAACCTGACCAGAGTCGGTGGGAAAAACATGTTGGTACCCTATGGATGCTCTCTCTGGCAGACACATTTAAGTTAGCCTTTTTACTCATTTTTAAATTTCTTTAATTTTTTTTTGTATTATTTGAGAGAGAAAGGGAGTTTGCACACACAAGAGGGGGCAGAGAGAGAGAATCCCAAGCAGGCTCTGCACTGTCGCCGCAGAGCGCGATATGAGATTCACTCTCACAGACTGTGAGATCATGACCTGAGCTGAAAGCAAGAGTTAGACGCTTGACCCGCTGACCCACCCAGGCACTCTTAAGCTAGCCTTTCTGAAGATAAGTTATAATCTTCTTCTTTTTCATAATCATTTTTGTCCTGTACAAATTTCTTCCAAACTCCTCTTCTCTCCAGTGGAGCTAACTGGAGCAACTGCAGCGTACCTGTAGTTACTGAATCTTTCCTTGTTGTTCTGCCTTTAAGCCAACACGGAGTTCTTATCACCAGGGCAACCGTGAGTGGCGAGTGTCTGAACAGTAACTTTTTGACCCAGACCTCGACTCTTCTCAGCTTTTCAGAATGGTCTTAGTGTCCCTAAATTTGCAGTTAAAGCAAGGCAAGAAATGACTTCTGACCTCTCTCCTTGTTTTTTTTCTGAGGTCTGACTCCCTCTCTATGTTGTCTAACTCAGACTTTCTCAGCCTTAACACTCCTGACGTGTCCGGCTGGAGAATATTTTTGGTATGTGTGAGGGGCCGTCCTTGTGCCATGCAGCATGATTCAGCAGCGCCCGTGACCTTTCGCCATAAATCCAGTAGCCTTCTTTCCCTGGGAGTCGTGATGACCCAAATGTCTCCAAACATCACCAAAACCCTCTGGGAGATTGGAGGTGTTGCAAAATCACCTCTCATTGAGGACCACCTGTCCAACTTAAACATACACTGTTTCTCTGGACTCGATGAAACATTGCTTTACTGTGTATTATCTGCTAGAAATGAGGCTGAATACCTTTAGTACAAAATAATTCAGACCTACTTCTTTTCGCATGATATTTATATTTTAACTGGAGAGCCGTTAGCCTACATTAATTGGTTGGGCCCAGTCTGCTAAGGATTATAATAGATGTTTGGACCCAGGGCTGCAGGAGCTGCAGGAGCAGCCTGGAGAAAGCCTGGCATTAGTTGTGCCGGAGTGTGACAGCGAGAGACGCAGAGGAGGTCAGGCGAGGTTACGCAAGGAAAGAGGAATTTGAGCTGGTCCTAGAGAAATGCGTAGAGGTTTCTCAGGAAGAAGAAGTAAGGGTAATCGTTCTAAACAGACTGCAGAGCATGAAGGGATATTACTAGACGATTATTAAAATTAAGAGTCGGTCACATTTCGAGAACCAGACTGAGTTCCAGTTCCCAGCTGCTGCACTGAGGAGATGTGTGTCCTGAAGCACCTGTCGCCTCTCAGCGCTTCATGATACAGCTATCTGCGTCTTCACTCGCTGGTCTTTCGTCGACTGGAGCATCTTGTGCGACAAGGCAAATACAAGTTAATTGTGACATTAAATTGTGAGTCTTACAAAAGATGCAGGGTTCCCAGGAGTCAAAAGTGGTATAGAAATACCGGAATCACTGACAAAACCAGTAGCGAAAGGAGACCTGGAAAGTCAAGGGGCGCCTGAGTGGCTCAGTCGGTTAAGCATCTGATCTCGGCTCAGGTCATGATCTCGCGGTTAGTGAGTTCGAGCCCCGTGTCGGGCTCCGTGCTGACAGCTCGGAGCCTGGAACCTGCTTTGGATTCTGTGTCTCCCTCTCTCTCTGCCTGTCCCCCACCTACCCTCTGTCTCTCAAAAATGAATACAGCATTAAAAAAGAAAAATTAAGGCCTGGAAAGTCAGACTTGCCAGCGGCCAAAGAAGTGAAAATGAACAAAGAGGGTGACCTGACAGGTACTTCAAAGACCAATAATGTTACCATCACAAGATTACAATAGTCACCTTAGGGAAGATGGACGGTGCCGTGGATTTGGCTGTTACGATGGTTTTACTGTCTATGTTAAACGTTATGAACAACGTGATATTGTGTCACCGTGGTAGGCAAAAGTCTAAGAATGAGATCCCCAGTGACCTTTGCCCTTGTAAGATCCCCTCACCTCTGAGCGTGGAAGGAATCTGTGAATATGGTATCACTCCCGTGATTACGTTATTTCTGTGGGAAAAGGGAATCCATCAATCCGAGGATTCCTTCCTGACGATCTACTGAGTCACGTGGTTCTTTCTAAGCAGAGTTTTCTCTGGTAATATAAGGGGAAACCAGAGAATTTGAAGGCTAAAGGGTTTGTTCTCTGTTGTTATATGAAGATGGAGGGGGCCATATGACAGGAAATGGGGTGGCTTCTAGAACCTTAAAGAGGTGCTAGGCTGACAGTGAGAAAATAGGGCGTCACCCCTAAAACCACAGGGAATTCTCTTCTGCCAACAACCCGACTGGGCTTGGAACAAGATTCTTACCCAGAGACCCCAGAACTCCTTGACTTTGGCCTTGTGATGCCTTGAGCATAAAATCCAACCAAGCACGCTGGGTAGACTTCTAGCCAGAGGACTGTGAGCTAACAAGTGGCTACTGTTTTAACCAGTTAAGTTTGTCATAATTTGTGACACAGAGATAGAAGATTAGTACAACCATCATATAATTCCAACTGTGTTGGGAAAAGTGCATCAAAGGACAAAACTTGAATTATTCTTTGTTTATTTTCTATGAATTCATAGTTGTTTTAACTAAATTTTGTTAAATATAAATTCAATAAGCATATTTTTGTAAACGTTAATTTTTAAAGATCAATTTCCATTAAAGCTTTCTTCCACTACTTCCTATAAAAGTTTGGTCTTGTTTTAAATGGATCGACTCCAAGTAGCCTTTGGAGTTTCCTGGAGCAGAAGCAGCAGCCGCTGAGAGCCAAGGAAAGAGGACTGATAAGAGAGACAGAGCCAGTTTCCCTCTGGGGACTGGGAGAGAAGATGAAATGCTTTGCTTCACTTTTCTCTCTCCTGGTTACTTGCAGAACGACCCTAAGCATAGGATTAAAGAGAAGGAATCGGGGTCTTTATTTAAGGTGGTGCACTCCAAATTCCTGACTGGTGCTAAATCCTAATCTTGACTCTTGCATAAAGAAATGTTTCCTTGCCGTCACCTTGGTCTTAAGTACTCAAAGAATAAAATGAAACCTCTCTTTAATTCCAAAGCAGATTCCATTTGCAGAAGATACGACTTTTACGTAGAAAATCTTCTAAGGATTCAACCAAAAAAACTGCTGAAACTAATCAGTAATTTCAGTAAAGTTTCAAGATACAAAATCGACGTAGAGAAATCGGTTGCATCTCTATACACTCTATACATGAAACACCTGAAAAAGAAATAAGACCACCCCATTCACAATAGCATCAAAAACAATAAAATATTTTGTTATGAATAAATTTAGCCAAGGAAGTAAAAGATCTGTATAATGTAAGCTACAAGACTACAAGACTTGTTTGAGGGAAATTGAAGAAGACACAAACTAATGAAAGATATCCCATATTCATGAAATAAAAGAATCAATAATGTGGAAAAGTCTTTACTATCCAAAGCCATCTGTAGACTCAACAACATGGCCACCAGTATACCAACGGGCATTCTTCACAAAAATACAAAAAGCAATCCTAAAATTTAGAACCACAAAAGACCCCTAATAGCCAAAGCAATTCTGAGGCGGGGGTGGGGAGGGGGCTGGAGGTATCACATTTCCTGATTAAAAACTGTACTACAAAGCTATAGTAATAAAAACAGCATGGTACTGGCATAAAAATAGACCCACAGACCAATGGAACAGAACTGAGAACCCATAATTAAGCCCCCACATATGCAGTCAATTAATATTCAACAAGGGAGCCGAGAACACCCAATGGGGAAAGGACAGTCTACTCGACAAATGGTGTTGGGAAACCTGGATAAACGTGTGAAACAATGAGTTTGATATCTGTCTTACACCACTCACAAAAACTAACTCAAAATGGATCCAAGACTTGAACTTAAGACATGATGCTATAAACCTCCTTGAAAAAAACTCAGAGAAGATGCTCAGAAGATGCTCTTCAACATTGGTCTTGGCGAAGATGGTTTGGTTGTGATGCCAAAAGCACAAACAGACAAAAGACAAATTCATCACGAGGGACCATATAAAGCTGAAAGCTTCCGCACAGCAAAATGAGCAACTAACAAAATGAAAAGCCAACATACAGGATGGGAGAGATGTTTGCAAACCACGTATCAGAGAAGGGGTTAATATCTGAAATATATAAAGAACTCAAAGGTAAACTTTTTAAAGCACATAACTCATACAAATCAATAACAGCAAGAACAGCAAAACACTCATACAACTCAAGAACAAAACAAAACCAAACAAAAACAGATTTTAAAATGGGCAAAGGAACTAAATAGACACTTTCCCAAGAAGACATTCAAATGTCCACAGGTACATGAAAAAATGGTCAACGTAAAAACTCATCTGAGAAATGCACATCAAAACCATAATGCAATATTACCTCATACCTGTTAGAATGGCTTCATCAAGAAAATAAGAGATAACACGTGTTGGTGAGGAGGTGGAGAAAAGGGAGTGTACTGTTGGTGAGAATGTAAATTGTCTCAACCACCACGGAAAACAGAGTGGAGGTTCCTCACAAAACTGGACGTGTATCTATATGACGCAGCTGTTCCACTTCTGGGTATATACCAAAGGAAAGAAAACAGGATATTGAAGGGATGAATGCACTCCCAAATTTATTGCAGCATTATTCACAACAGCCAAGATATGGAAACAGCTTAAGTGCCCATCCACAGATGAATGGATAAAGAGAATGCGGTGTATACATAAAATTGAATATTCAGTCATGAGAAGGAAGGGCATCCTACCATCTGCAACAACACAGATAGACCTTGAACACATTATGCTAAGTGAGATAAGACAGAGAAAAACAACTACTGTCCGATAGCATATGTGGACTTTAAGAAAGTGAAACTCATAAAAACCAAGAATAAAACAGGAGTTTCCAGGGCATGGGGGATGGGACAGATGTTGTTTAAGGGTACAAACTTGCAACAAGTGGTAAACAAACCCTAGAGATCTAACCCATAGTATAATGAACATAGAAAACATTATTGTATTATAATCATCAAAACTGCTAAGAGACTAGAACTTGATTATCGCAGTCACTAAAAAGAAAGGGCCACTATGTAACATGACAGAGATGCCGATTATTGCGACAGTGACGATCATATTACCATATATAAATGTATCAAATTAAGATGTTTGAGACATTACATTGACATAAGGTTATATGTCCAGTATATTCTTAGCAACTTCCATTTAGACTGTAGTCAGCTAGGAAACTGAAGAATTGTTTTTAAATCAGATTTTTGGAGGAGATTAAATCATTTCATGAACTCAGTTTGAAATTGATCAAGGCCTTTAAACACTCTTATTTTTCCCCCTAAAAATAGAATTGGTCACCAAGGGACCAAAGTTGGCATGCCTCTTTTGTTGACCCAATTACAGAACATACTACTGGAGAAGCGTCAAAATTTCATCTTAAAAAAATGTTTTAGATCATTGCCAGCACTGACGTCTGGCAAAAAAATATAGTTTGATTCCTTGGCAGTGATTTGCTTGGCTGGGTCCATTCCCCAACATTTAGTAAGAAAAACAGGGTCCTTTAAGGGTATCCAATTTCCCTTGAGGAGAACGAGATTTAGTGATAAGCCAGTTCGGTTTCTTTGCACCTGTGTGGCTAAGCAGGATGACGTGAAGTCAGAAGTGATGATGTAGAAATACGCGAGTCCCTCGCAAAGCCACGGAGGGTCTGGAGAATAAGATTTCAGCCGCTCAAAAAGTGAACATAAGCTCAGGCAATAAGTCCAGGTCCCTTAAAAAGACGTGAAGACAGATTATGTAGAAGATGCTAATAGGTCAGCATCTCCTTCGAGAACAGAGCCGAGACCTCCCAACACTTTGTAATGAAGCTCCGTGGACAGTGGATGACCTGGCCCTTTGGTTGACAATCTTTCAACTGAAAGGAACAGCAGACCCAATTAAATCTGGATTAAGTGATAAAGACATATATTATCTTACATGAGAAGTCCCCAGGTAGGACAGCTCTAGGTAGATTAATTCAGTGGTCCAGTACTATCTACTCCAGCATTGGTTCTCTTAGGTGTGTTGACAGTCCCCTTTTAATCACAGAATTATTCTATCCATGCTAAACATCACTTCCCTGTGCAGTGACTTCTCTAAACTTCTGCAAGAAGACCTTGATGGCTTCTTTATACCCTTCCAACCTCGATTCTCATATTAAATGACTTACATTTCTCTTGAAAGTGGCTTTTAGCTGGAATTTATTTTTTAACTCATTTTAATAGACTTTGTGGGTTTTGGGGGGATTTTGTTTGTTTTTATCTTTGTTTTAGAGAGAGAGAAAGAGAGAGCACCTAAGCAGGGGAGAAGGCAGAGGGATAGAGAAAGAGAATCCCAAGCAGGCTTCATGCTTGGTGTGGAGCTCCACTCAGGGCTCAGTCATGATCCTGGAATCATAAACTGAGCCAAAATCAAGAGTCAGATGCTCAACCGACTAAGCCACCAGGCGCCCCTAGACTTTGGTATTTAACGAGGAGTTTAAAACATTTATATTTGTTTTGATAGCTGTCCTATTTGGGCTTATCTGTGTTATATTATTTCATGATTTTTATATTTTAATCATATGGAATTAAAGTCTGAAACGAGGCTGGTGTAAGGGGAGATACAGAGAAAACAGTTCGTGCAAGTACCTGTTGGCCATTATAAGGGCTTAGGATTTGTTCCAAATGCAATGGAAAGACACTGAACTGTTTCAAGCGGTGCTTTTTGATCTATGCATTTTAAGATCAATGTAGCCTATGACAAGGGAGAACAGATTATTTGGAGGAAAGAGAGGAAACAGTGAGACCGTTTAGGAGGATGTCAATTGTATTACAGGCAGTAGATGCTGGCCACCTGGCTGGGTGGTGGCGATGGTCACTGAAGGAAGCTAATGACTCGAAATGAAGAACTGACATATAAAGACGTGCCAATAGATCCAATGGGTGGCAGATATTGAGAGAGGGAATCAAAGATCAAAAGATTATATTTGCGTCTGGATGATGGTGTTGTTCTCTAGGTAATGGAGAAGGCTGAGGAGGAGAATACATTTTCAAAGCAGAAGGAATAGACAGTTAATGTTTCAGGTGCATCAATGTACAATATCTATGAAATAGCCAAATGGATATGCCAAGTCAGCTCTTGGCTACGTGAGCTATTTATTGCTCAGAGCTCAAGTCTTGACTAGAGATAGAAATGAGGGCATCATCAGCCAGACGAGCTCTGAGAGAGGACAACGTCAGGGCCCGCCAGATGAAGGAAGGAGAGCCAGCAAAGGACAGTGCAAAGAGGCAAACAGTGTAGGGGGAGAAACGTCACAGGAGCCATTTTCTTGATGCCAAGGGAGACCGTGTTCCCAAAATGTGGGCCCAGGAAAGATGAGGACGGAAGCTGTCGTTGAATACGTCATCACGGAGGTCATTATTATCTTAACAAGAGCACTTTCTTTGGAGTATTAAGGCAAAAGGCCGTGGCACGGTGGCAGAATACAATGGACGGGAGGCAGTAGAGATACCGTGTGGAAGTCTGGCTGCGAAACAGAGCAGTGGAAATCTTTTTTGGCTTCGCACCCCTTGCAAAGCTCACTTCAGTCCATCAAGACTCAGTGCATGTGTGGAATCAATGTTAATAAATAGTTATCAGTGTAGACATAAAAACCTAACAGGTGTCTTGGTGTATGTTATCCACCGTTCGGGTAGTCGTATTCCTACTAAGCTCTGCTTTTCTGAACTGAAGGAACCTAGAATAGCCACAGGTAGGGAAGAATGGGGCAGCCTAGAGCAATCTCCCCTTCAGTGTTGAGGTACGCCCATGAACTCTGGAGGGTGGGGTTCTGTCTGGGGACTCTTCACCACCATTTCAACTCCTCTTGGACCACCGTCTTGCTACAGACCTTCCCATGAGTGTCCATTCATCACAAATGATTCCGGGGTCCAGAAGAGAAGGACGGAGTCATCCAAACTCTTGATATTTTTTAGTGGAAATGACCAGACCGTTCACTGCATCTAATCTTGGTGATACATTCTTTAAAAAAAGAAAAGTTAGTATCATAAGACTGGGCTTTTTATATTATTATGCTTTCCTTATTTATACAGGATTGTATTATTAAGAATTATTTCAGTGCATTATTTATATAATGATACTTTATAGTGGAACTTCTTTTCCTAAAATTTAGATTATATGACCCCAAATAATATGTTCTATTTTCCACAAGAAACGGATGTTACATCAATAATATATTTTTATATAATCTTGGTTGGAAATAGTTCATATGAATGCATACATAAGGGAAATATACTTACACTGAAAATCAACGAAGATTTACTAAGAGTTATTTTATGAAACCGTTTACAAAACATCTATTTTAATATATGCAAGTAGGTTCTGAGGAATATTACTTTGAGGCCAAATAGTAATAACAGAAGGAAGATCAGATAATTTGGGCATCGACTGATTCAATGATGGAGAAACAGCTGTTCATATTTAAAGGTAATATGTATTGGGTTATAGGCTTTATCTCTATGTCCACTACAATAATCGCACATCATTATAGGATCACTAATTGGCTCTATTAGGCAGTGAGTAATTGTCATACATTTAAAGACTAATTACGAGTTATAGTTCCTTGTAAAAGAGTGCCCTCTGAGAATAATTTCGGCTCACTGGAAAAGTTAAGAAAGCCTGTACATTTGTTCCTAGACATTCGCTGCATTTTCTTGCTTCCATCTGCGCAGACTCAGCAGCGACATCAAAGTCCACTTGTGCTTTTATATACAAACTAGATGTTTGATTTCTTCCATGCGCTTGTTTTCCTTTTGTAAGAGGGTGCGTCTCCGGTTTCGTGTAGGGCCCGAAGGCGCTCTTTTCGAACATTCGGTGGAGACCCCACTCGTGAGAGCCGACCCGTTTCAGGAGCTGAGGTAAGAATTTTGTTCAGATATAAACTCTTTTACAGAAGACACCGGGAGCTGGGCTGGAATAATAGTTTGGCGGTCATCACCAGAACGGGTCTTATTCCACTCCCTGTCTTTATTCTCATCGCGTGCCACCTACTAACTGTCACAGCGCACTAAAATCCGAAGGAGGTACAGAGTGCTACAGATTCCACCCCAAACAGAGCAGTTACCGTCTTAACCACTTTAAGCGTACAGTTCAAAATAGTAAGTGCCTTCGCCCTGTCGTACAACCATCACCACCATCCGACTCCAGAGCCGAATTCCGTGACCAGTAACCTACCCCCTGTTCTCACCTCCACCAACCCCTGGAAACCACCAGACTTTCTGTCTCCATGAATTTGGTGACTCTAGGCACCTCCTACGAGTGGAATCATGCAGTATTTGTACTTCGCGACTAGCTCTTTCGCTTACTATAATGTCCTCAACAATGTGTGTCTCTACCTAATGTCAGAATATGTAATCACCTAGTTCCAGATGTGAAGGTATCCTTCGTACAGAGTCTCCGTGTCCCGGTGTGTATTTCACTCTTCATCACTGCACTGCCGAATGATACTTATTGTTATAACTGTTTATTCCAATATTATATTTGTATCTTATAATGAAATCAAACACTGTTTTTTATTGAGTTATTTTTAAAGTTTATTTATTCCGAGAAAGAGAGACTGAGAGAGAGAGAGCGCATGCTCACTAGCAGGGGAGGGGCAGAAAGAGGGAGAGACAGAATCCCAAGCAGGCTTCATGCTGCCAGCATAGAGCCCAGCGCGGGGCTCAATCTCATGAACATGAGAGCATGACCTGAGCTGAGGTCAAGGGTCAGATGCTTAACCTACTGAACCACGCAGGCGCCCCCAAATGCTATGTTTTAAAACAGGTGTCTGAAGTCTAAGGTACCACTCAAAATTATATTCAGTACTTAAACCTGAAATAAACGCAGAACAATTAACATCCTACTATATTATGTATAATAGAGAAATAAAGTACGGCAGGAGTCCCGGCTTCACAGCGAGAAGCCTTGTGCCCTTGGCCAAACTAACCTTCTGAAACTATTTTTTCTCATCTATAAAATGCTGCTGGTTATCCATATCTCAAAGGATTTGGGGAAAGACTTAATAAGCTGTTAGGTTAAGAGTGTTTTGTAAACTGAAAGTTAAATACAAATAATCATTTTTATTATCAGTATTACAGCAAGTAACTAATCACACTAAATGGAATAAAAAGTTAGGAAACTAAACATTTCTCTTATCTCTAATGCCTAATTAAATATTAATCAAAAGCAAATGAGAGTTCAATTTATCTTTCCCACTTAGAGAACATTTGCAGCATGAAAATAAATTGTAACTCTAATTACATTAGAACAGTTTCATTAATTTTGATAAAGGAGCAGAAGATCAATATTACAGAATTATTATAGTTAGGAGAGAAAAACACTTTACTTCTCTAAGACAGAAAAATGATACAATATCTTTAAAAAGTAATCGCATGAAAACCATGTTGGAGTTAGACAATAATACAAATCATAGAGATCCCAAACTCTTTTTTAAAGTAAATGCCACTGTTTTAAAAGATATAGCTCTTGAAATTAAACCCTTCATCTTACGTCGTCCATCGGTACATAAATCTGCCTGTTATACAGGAGACCCTTGCTAAGAAAGAAACAGCAGAAGAGTAGCTTCTTGCTTTGTAAAACGTGAGGTATAAGGGACGTCACGTAACCCAGGCGTTATAACCGAATTGACTGAGGAAATAATGAAATTGTAAGAAATTCCCGGAGGAAGGGGGTGAGGCTGGAAAGCGTGAACTAACGGGTACTGAGTGTTTTCGCCTGCCGGGAGCTGTCCTCTCATTGTCTCACAACTTATCTCATTTAATCATCACCTGGACCCTGAAAATAATCTACTTCACCCCCATTTTATAAAAGAGAAAGACTGAGCGCAAGATAGTAGCACGTTCTAAGCAAAGATTAAAATGTAGCCAAGGGGTGCCTCGGTGGCTCAGTCGGTTAAGTGTCCGACTTCGGCTCAGGTCATGATCTCGAAGTCCGTGAGTTCGAGCCCCACGTCAGGCTCTATGCTGACAGCTCAGAGCCTGGAGCCTGCTTCAGATTCTGTGTCTCCCTCTGTCTCTGCCCCTCCCCTGCTCATGCTCTGTCTCTCCTGCTCTCATAAAAAAACAAACAAACAAACAAACAAAAACATTAAAAATGTAGCCAAAAGATCATTCCAATTCAGCTCTGACCCTCAATACGTTGAGTGTATTGTCTCCACCAGCCCAGTGGACTGATCAGACTCCACTAATCAATTATATGATAGTCCTGTTTTCTCCTGTAATTCTTACTATCAACTTTCTTTCATTTTTATTTCTGAGTCCAGTACCATTGCTCTTCCTGGTGTGAGTCCAGTGAAAATGATTCTAGAACATCCTGAAAAGAAAGAGTGTGGATTTTGTAGGGTTGAGATCATAATTCATTGCAAATATATCTCTGAAATATACATGTGTAAATATCACAAATTTGCATTTTGATATTTGCTCAAGTGTAGTCCTAGAGGGACTTTTTAGTCCTTATTTTCACTATTTTCTTTTAGAAAAAAGATAATTAATTTGTATTTAAACTAGATTTACATTTCTTATAGCAGAATCCTTCACAAGAAAAATACGAACTCTGACATGCTGCCTTCATTTTGACATGCTACTATTCATTCCTATATGATGTAATTCATTCCTTTTTTTAAAATTCAGCAAAAATATACTAACCGTGTTTTGCGCCAGGACGGATGCTAGTTCTGCAGGGATAAAACGCATGGATCCTGCTCTTGATGATTTGAAGTCTATTGGGAAAAGAAATCTGCAAACAAATTAGAACAGTATAGTTCCTTGCTGTGATGAAAGCCTAAAATACAGTGAGGGCACGGGAGAAAAAAAGCATAAAATCCTCCCAGGGCAATCTGAAGTGACATCACAGAGAAGGAAGCATTTGAACTGAAACTTAAGGAATCAGGAAACATTAACATCACAGGGTACACCGTCAATCCTCTGCAACCCAGTAGGGAAGTGATGACGATTGACTAAGTTACTATTTGTAAATTGCCGGAAACAGTGCTTAGCACCTGGTCAGTAACGTAGGTAGGTGTGTCTTCGTTAGGTAAAGTCAAAGGAGAAGATGTGGAAACATTTCCTCCTGTTTCAAACACTTGTAAATATTTGTTTACTTCTAAATAAATAAGTAAATAAACAGGAAGGAAGGTAAGAAAGGGGAGAGGGAGGGAGGGAGGAAATAAACATTTATAAATACATATCGTATACTTATAAACATTGTTCAACCGGAAAACGGGACAAGCTCACCCTTAGGTCTCCGTAACCAAGAGGAAGTTCATTGTCAGAGATGAGCTAAGGTACTGCTAGAGAAATCAGGATCCCATAGAGATGGGGGGCCGGGACCGTAATGTATTATGGGACATTATGGGACGGGGATACCAAGCCGTAGCCTAGTGTGTGTGAAATGCCCAGGCTGAGACGCCTTGTAAACCCTGGTCTCCCACGGAAGTTATTTGAGACAGTTTGTCTAGTAGTTTAAGGATGCTGCAAACCCATCTTGGGTCCTGGGTTGAATGACCCACCAGAAATCATGAACTACAGGCCTTTGCTTGGCCAAGACAGGAGGATTAAATCCACTCTATCTCGTTGTATGAGATCTCAGAGCTGGAGAATTAATGTTAAAAACTGCACTAAAGTCCAACTACGTCGAAGAAATTATCCCAGTACCCACGACATGAAGACGCCTATGGAAAACAGTCGTTGCTGAAGATGAGTTTACTACAATAATAATATTAATAATGAAAAGATATAGATTTTCATAGAATTATGAGAGTGAGAGATTGTAAAAGATAAGAATAAAATGCTCAAAGAGAAAAAAAATTATTATTTAAAAAAAATTTTTTTTAATGTTTAGTTTTATTTTTGAGAGACAGAGCAGACGGGGAAGGTCAGAGAGAGAGGGAAACAGTCAAGCAGGCTGTGTGCTGAGAGTGGAGAGCCCGACAGGGGCTAGAACTCACAAACCGTGAGATCATGACGCAAGATGAAGTCGGCCGCTCAGCCGACTGAGCCACCCGGGCGCCCTCCTGTTGTGCCCGAATTCTCGAATCCCCCCACAAGAGACCACCAGAGTCGAAAGTCAAAGCCAAGTGGCAAGGGTCGTTTTATTTCAGGATCGATCCCGGTCCTTTCGCATACCGCTGCCAGTAATGCAAAAAGGCCGCGAACAGGGCTGGTATAGCGTTTTTATAGATAGAGACAAATAGTATAGGAGGGTTTCAGGTTATAGGGTGACTGATTGGTCGATATTTGAAATACGAAAATATGCTGCCCTCTGATTGGGGGTTCTTTGTCTGCTCTTTGGTGGGAAGTCTCTGTCCGTTATGTGAAAAAGTCAGTTATTTATCCTAATACATATCAGAAAAGGGGGAAGGGGAAGAATGTGAGGGAAGCAAGGTTCTCAAGCTAGTAAATGTCCGCTCAAGCTAATGAATGTCCGAAAGGTGAAGGTCTTCCGAATGTGAGCAAAGCCAGTTACACAAACTAATGCATGTCATAAAGGGGGAAGGGGAAGAATGTGAGGGAAGCAAGGTTACAGAAGTGAGAAATGCCAGATACTCAAACTAATACATGTCAGACTCGACTCAGAAAAAGTTTTACAATGTTTACAGCAAACAGTAAGCAAAACAGAATTCTCAGCAATTGTATTTCTTATCAGCGGTCCACAATCGGCAGAAGGCCAGGGCAGCTATCTTTAACCCGGTATCTGTCCATTGTTTAACAGAAAAAGAGAACTTAGCTTCAAACTAAGGCAGATCTGCCGTCTGGACATAAAATTTAAAAACCGCTCTCTTCACTCCAAGGGAACAAAATTTTGAATACAAGGCAAGGCAGTGTCACAACAGTAAGACAATGGCAGATTTGAAAAATAATAAAATAGAAATTCTAGAAGTGGGAGATCAGGTCATTAAAATCTGGTTTCTCATACCATTCTGCAATACAAGGATCAGCCATTGAAGAAATGGCTCCTTTCTCGCGAATGTAGAAGATGAATTTGGAACATTTTGCAGCGCCGGTAAATAAGACATGCTCAAAAATCAAGACGACAAGACTACTTCAGAAGGACACAGGAGTCAAAGAGTTCGCAGTCAAAGAAATCCCAGTCACAGCTGGACAATTTAAGCAAAACATTGTTAGCATATTGAATTGTAACCCAAATTCGGTCAGTATCGAATCTCCGTGGTTTTTAGTTTCCATCAAATACGTTGTAAAGTGATGGGTTTTATTTCAAAATGACAGTGTTTATCATACGGCGGAAACGATCTCTTTGGTAAATACTGAAACTTACGAAGAACACGATGTTAACTTAAAACCGTGTAATGGGTACGTAGTTTTCCAGATTCCTTCTAGGACAGAGAGCGCTGCTCCGAGTTGTCCATCCTATCCAGTGGGACAAAGTGTGGGTTTTGGACGTGACCATACTGAACTTTGCCAACCCAACCAGTGTGCCTCTCAGAGTGCTTGAGCTGATCTGTAATTCCGCGAGCGGTGTGAGGTCTCTCTTTCCTCACCTCTTACCGGTATTTCGCACCGTCAGACTTGATCTTTTTCGTGCTGATCTTTTTCATGGTATCTTGTGTTATTTTACTTTGCATTTCCCTAGTGACTAGTGCGGTTAAGCATCTTTCCCATTTTTATTTTGTTACTTAAATACTCCGGTTTCTCTTCCGATCATATAAATCGTTCCCTTTTTATTTTGTTAGTGAAGGCTGCTTCTTCTGGCATTGACTTCACCTCCTTTGCTTCTTTACTTACTTTTTAAATGGATTTGTAGAGGGGTGCCTGGCTGGCTCCGTCGGTTAAGCGTCCGACTTTGACTCAGATCATGATCTCATAATTCATGGGTTCGAGCCCCATATAGGGCTCTGTGCTCACAGCCCAGAGCCTGGATCCTGCTTTGGATTCTGTGTCTCCCTCTCTCTCTGCCCCTCCCCCCCACTTGCTCATGCTCTGTCTCTCAAAATAAACGTTAAAAACAATTTTAATGAATTTGTAGGGGATAAAATATAAAATATTTTGAATATTAACATTTTTCCTATTAACATTAGTCTATTTTTATTTATTTATTTTATTTTTTAAATTTTATTTATTTATTTATAAGTAATCTCTACATGAGCATGGGGCTTGAACTCACAACCTTGTGACCCCTTGATCAAGAGTCATGTGCTGTTCCAACAGAGCCAACCAGGCGCCCTCTTGGCTTTATTTTGTTTGTTTGTTTGTTTAATATAATTTATTGTCAAATTGATTTCCATACAACACCCAGTTGTTGAAATTCTTAATGTTTATATACTCAAATTTATTTATAATTTCTTTCATTACATCTGGATTTTAAGACACAGTTTGAAACTTTCCTTACGGAAAGAGGAAGTCGGCAGGCATGTTGCTGTCTGGCTTTGCCTTTTACATTAAGATAATTTCAGATCTGCGATGTGTTTAGAGTGTATTCTCGTATGAGGTATAATGTACAAAGTGTGGGTCTAATTCTATCTTTTCCGGCCATCCAACCAGAGGTGCCAGCCATTAGATTATGCATTAGAAATTATACCTTGGCTGCTGCGATTTGAAATGAAACCTTTATCTCGTGTTAAATTTCCCTGTGCACGTGGGTCTGTTTGTGTGTTTCTGTTCTGTTCCACTAGTCTGCTTAGTACTATTCAGGTCCCAGTACCAACCTTGTTAAATAGGATATAAAATATATTTCGTTTTTGTTTTATTTTAAGTTTATTTATTTATTTTGAGAGAGAGAGAAAGAGCATGAGTTGGGGAGAAGCAGAGAGAAGGAGAGAATCCCAAGCAGGCTCCACACTGGCAGCACGGAGCCTGACACGGGACTCGAACTCACAAACCGTGAGATCATGACCTGAGCCAAAACCAAGACTTGGACACCATCCAGGTGCCCTGATAAAATATAGTTTAATGTCTGGTAGGACTAGTGTCTCTCCCTCTCTCTCTTTTCCTCTCTCTCTGTCACACATGCGCACACACACCCTTGTAGCTACCCTCTTTCAATATTTCTCTGCCAATTCTTGCTTACTGTTCCATAGGAACTTGAGTATTAACTTGTCCAGTTCAAAAAGAAATTCTTTTATTAGGATTATATTAAATTCATATGTTAAGTTAGGGAAAGCCGGTATCTTTATGTCATTATTTATCCAAAAAAACATGGGATGTCTTTCCATTTATTACAATCCATTCTTGTCCTTTCAGGAATACTTAAAAGTTTTCTGTATGTATGTTTTTCACATTACTTGTTAAGTTTACCCCTAAGCTCAGTTGAGGTCCAACTTCGGCTCAGGTCATGACCTCAGTTCGTGAGTTCGAGCCCTGCATCTGCTTCTCTGCTGTCAGCATGAAGCCCACTTCAGATCTTCTGTCTCCCTCTCTCTGCTCACTCACTCACTCTCTCCCTCTTGTCTCTCTCTCAAAAATAAGTAAAGATTTTTTTAAGACGTTTACTCCTAAACTCACCTTTGTCGCAATTATATTCCCTAACGAGTTATCATTTTGAATATGAAAGCTATTGATTGCTGTGTGATAATTTTATATAAACAACCTTACCAAACTTTTTATTCTTTGAGTCAGTTTTATCTTGGCTCATTAAGGTTTTCAGGTCATATCATCATCATAAGTATACTTTTACACCTTTTCCAACTGTGTGTCTCCATTTGGTTTCTTTCATCTTGTTTCATGTCCCAGTACATTTAGTGCAACGTGAGAAAGAAGTAGGCATAGTGTAATCCTGGCCTTTTCCATGTCTGAATAGAAACGCCCCTGGTGCGCCTCCATGAAGTAAAACGTTGTGAATATGTATTTCACAAAGAACATAAATATCAGTTTCTATTTTGTGCTGAATGGCTGTTAGATTTTGTCAAAGACTCGTTAGCACTTATAGAGGTGGTCATGTTTATGTGTCTTTAGATATATTAGTACAGTGTATCGTGTTCGTGGGTTTTCCAACACCAACCCAGTCTTGCGTTCATGCAATAAATTCTACTTGGTCATGGTATATTCTTTCCTTAAATTGGTGTTCAACTCTACCCACTAATATTCTATCTAGAACTTTCACATTTATATACATTTAGTGATGTCAGTCGTAACTTTGTGTGTGTGCTGTTTTTGTAAGGTTTAGGTAACAATGTTACCCATGCTTTTCAAGAATTGGAAGATTTTCCTCATTTTCAATGTTCTGGAATAATTTGTTGACAATTGGGATACTCTGATTTCTAAAGATTTTGTGGAATTCTCCCTGGAGCCATATGAGCCTGATTAATTTTTAAAATATAATTCCTTAATAGGGCAATCTTCTCAGGGCACCTCGGTGGCTCAGTCAGTTAAGTGTCTGGCTTCAGCTTAGGTCATGATCACATGGTTTGTGGGTTCAAGTCCCACGTTGGGCTCTGTGCTGGCGGCTCAGAGCCTGGAGCCTGCTTCAGATTCTGTGTCTCCCTCTTCTCTGCCCTTCCATTTCTCATGCTCTGTCTCTCCCTCTCTCAGGAATAAATAAACTTTAATGAAAAAAATAGTGCAATCCTTCTTTTATTGATTTATTATTTTTTTAATTTTTTTTAACACTCCTTTATTGTTTGAGAGACAGAGAGAGAGTGCAAGCAGGGTAGGGGCAGAGAGAGAGAGAGAGACAGACAGACAGACAGACAGAATCCAAATCAGGTTCCAGGCTCTAGGCTGTCAGTACAGAGCCTGATGCAGGACTCGAACTCATGAACCAGGAGTTCGTGACCTGAGTCAAAGTCAGATGCTTAATCGAGTGAGCCACTGAGGTGCTTCCAATTCTTCTTTTATAAGAAATTTGTTTACTTAAATTTTACCTTTAAAAGGATCAATTTTGGTCAACTGTATTTCCCTAATTAATTATTAATTTATTCTTGGTTTTCAAATATATTTGTATATGGTCTGAAAGTGGTATCATGGGAATTTTTTAATTCCTTCTGTTTCCGTGTATTTTGAAACAACTCGATAAAAAATCAGTGTCTACAAATGCATGGTTGACAAATGAAGCACTGAACTGATCTAACACGGCTTGCATAATCACATTCCTCATCGCAAATATTTATTTTTCACTTATCACAGGCCCATTCCAAGTCTATTTAAACCACAAAAGCCATTTGTGTCTCGTGGTAATTGGCAGTTTATGGTGTGGCTCGTTTTCCTTAATTCTAGAAATGCCAAGAAAAAAGAAAAAGCCATAAAATATCAAAACAAAACATAGTACATTTAGTCAATTCAACAAGTGAAAACAGTTCGAAGAGTTGAAAGTTTCCTCCAGTAACAGAAAAAAAAAAAAAAAAAAGGAGGGGGGTCCACCTGGCTGGCTCAGTCAGCGACGCATGCAACGCTGCATCTTGGAGGTGGGGGTTCCAGCCCGACATTGGGTGGTGAGATTACTTAAAAAACAGAATCTTAAAAACAAAAAAACAAAAAAGAGAAAGTTTCATCCAGTAACAGAATAGTGAAAATAAACCCTTAGGAACCTGGGTGTATTGGAAACCACTGCTTGGGCATGAGTAAGAGAATGAATTCTTTCAAAAACACGTTTGTTTTTCAGATTTAGGTCTTTGATCCAACCAGATCTGTCTTTTGGGTAGGGTGTATCATTATGTTTCAGGTGTTTCTCTAGGGGTTGAATTTCTGGATTTGAGATTTAACCACCTCCGGTAAGGTTTCTTTTAATAAAGGAATTTAACCATTTACATTTATTATGGTCAATGACATACTTGACATATTTCTGTGGTATTATGTTTTATGTACTGTGTTTACTCATTTCATTTTTTCTTCTTCCTGACCTTTGGTTGGATTAAGGAGCTTTTCCTTAGTCTCCCTGTGGTATTTCCCTCTAGAGGTCCTGTTTTTATTCTTTTAATGATGATTACCTTTGTATTTTACATGCATGGAGATAAATTAATACTTCCCAATGAAGTTTAAGTCATTATCATTCTCTTCCCAAATTATGAAAAAGAAATTAAAAAGTTATTCCCATCTTGTTTCCACTTTGCTTTTACTCATCTCTCTGCTTTCTGTTTTGCAGTCAATACAGGTTTAAATTTACCCGCACACTGTGTTGATTTTTCTAATGTCCGCCACTGCTTCTTGCAAAATACTCTTTTCTTCTGGTTTTAGTTCCTATAAGTACTGTATGCAGAGTAAACTTTTCTCGATGGGCCTGAAATGTCCAGTCCCTTCATAGTGGAATGATAGTTAAGCTGGAATAGATTTCTAGACCGACAATAAATTTTCATAAGCATTGTTACGAAATCATTCATTACTGTTAGGTCTTCGGTAAGCAATTTTCATAGGGAATATTTCTCATTAATCTCTGTGTTTTGCAGTTTTACCAAGTGTTTGGGTGCTGGGTGTGTCCTAATTCGTAGTTGGCTATTAGGGTGCCACATCAATTTCAGGAACTCTTGTTATTTTTCAATTCTGGAAAATGATTCACCGCGACCTCTTCATATCTGTGTCTTCTCATTCTTTAGAGTATAGGCGTTCTTAACTTGTGGTCTGTGGATTCCCTGCGTACCCAGGAATAGAACTTGGTGGGCTAACGATTTTGAATGTGAAAAAGAAATCCTTCGTTTTCACTGACCTCTAACTGAAACTTCGCATTCCTTCAACTACACACGAGAGGCAACAAACCACAGTAGTATCAGCAGTTTCTCTGACTTTTTCATCTGTAGAAGCAGGAGATACTTCAGTATCGCGTAAAGGTTGTAGCAAGTATCGCAGAACGTGTTACACATGCTTCGCTGCTTTTAAATTACACTAGTTATAAGACCTCTGACCAGATCTTATTTAGTACATTACTAAACAAGTTCATGAATCGCTACATCACCCATTCAAAGATATTTTTACATTTGTATTTAAAAGGCATTAGTTTCCTTCGAAATTCCATGTGCTTTACTTTATGCACTTAAAAACATGAAACTTATATTTCACATTTTACATGTCTTGTTTTTCCACTGAATCAAAATGTCCTATTCTCTTTTTGCATGTGGCACGTCTACTAGCTAGTCTACCAAAAGACTTTAATTTTTTTATTTCATGAATTTCTATTTACTTGGTTTTCATTTTTTTAAGTTTATTTATTAATTTTTGTGAGCGAGAGAGAGAGAGAGGCAGAGAGAGTGACAGAGAGGGAATCCCAAGCAGGCTCCATGCTGTGAGCACGGAGCCTGACTGGGGACTTGATCTCACGAACCATAAGATCATGCACTAAACCAAATCAAGAGTCCTACGCCCAACCAACTGAGCCACCCAGGCACACCTACTCACCTGGTTTTTAAGTCTCTCTTTTTCTATTCTGGTCTTGTTCTGTGAGTGTTAATGTATCTCTTTGGATGCTCTAAACTCGGTTATGTGTTAGTCCCTTTCTGACTGATCAATTATCTCTAGTTCCTCATGTTGATAGATTCTCCCATGTGTTTTGAAAATTCTGGGGGTTCATGCCCTTTGACTCTTCATCTGGGAGAAGTGGTCCTGGAAACTCTTCAATTTGCCTTTCATGTCTGTTTCACTTTCGCTTCTGCCCGGGCCCTGCAGGGGGCACTGCTCTGAAGCCAGCGTTCGCAAGTATTTCTCAGGTTGGGCGTATGCAAGGCCTGAATAGTGTGTACATTTGGGTTCTACACTAATGCAGGATTTAAGGCTTTCTGCTCACGTCCCCGAATGAGCAGCCTGCTCTAGGGCTGTTATCATGCTGTGTTTCAGCTTTCATCTGTGTGCCCAGAGCCCATTTCCAAACACCTCCTCCCTGCCCCCCCTTCCCCCTCTCCCGTAGTTGGCCACAACTCCTTCCCTGTAGAGATTTAAAATACCAGTCCACATGACATTTGTCTGCCCAGTACCCCCAAGGGCTTCAGCATTTCATCTCCCACTCATCACTCTGGCTAGGAGTTTTTTCTATTTCTGGCACAGTGAAAACGCCCTTTGTTTGTTATTTTTTTTATGCCTAGCATGTGTTTTAATGGTTTCTTCACTGCGTTTTATCCAGCATTTATATGTAACCGGACACTGCGAGGAGAGCTCTGTATCTGCCTGTCTTGACCAGACTCAGTAGATTTATTTGTAAAACAAAACTTGAGTCTTGTCATCCCTCTGCTTATATCCTTCAATCTGCTTGAATGGTAGGTTCCTAAAGGTTTTCTACTGTTTTTCTACAAACCCAGAAGAGCGCATAATAGGGACTTCATATATGAGGGTTAAGTGGATTAAATACATTATTCGCCACCACTTTTAGATTAAAGACCAACACAGTGAACAGGGTCTGTGGGCAGCGGACACAGTCTCGTCCTTGTGTGATGTACCCAGTGCTGCCCTGAGGCCAGCTTTTCTTGTCACTTTGTATTTATGCTTCCTGGTCTCTCACCCTGTTTACCAAATTTGGGCTTCGTGGAAGCCTGAAAGAGCTCGAAATCAAAACATTATCCATAAGTTTCAGTCCCTTTTCCCCTTTGTTTGAACGGTACTAACATGACATGAGCAATAAAGATTATAATCATACATGATTGACTAGTTATATTCCCTAAACTCAAAAATGAATACGGGCAAGGGTTTGGGGAGTTACTGAATTCTGTTTATCTTTACTTGAAAGGAACACAGCTTAAAACCCACCTGCTTGAACAATCGCATTATCATAATTGTATTTTTATAACATGAGTTGTGTGTGTGCACATGTGTGTATACACACACACACAGCTTATGTATTTATTTGGTATATTTCTGGATCAGTGTTCAAACTTTTTGCTCCTCATATAAGTCATGAGTAAATATATTTTTTAAATATTTATTTGAGAGAGAGTGGGGGAGGGGCAGAGAGAGAGGGAGAGAGAGAATCCTAAGCAGGCTTTGCACTGTGCAAAGCCCAACACCGGGCTTGATCCCACGAACTATGAGATCATGACCTGAGCTGAAAATCAAGAGTCAGACACTCCACCGACTGAGCCACCCAGGCGCCCTTGGCTATGAGTAAATATTTATATATTCACATATCTGAGGAAAGGGGTAGATATCCAACTGGCAAACTAAAATATAACAAAAGAGAAAAAAAATAAGTTGTTTTATATCTGATTGTTTTTCAGTGTGTCCGTGGAGATGTGTACTCCAGAGCCTTCTAATCGCAGCCTTTTTTGGTAAAATGTGTCTTAACTTGTGCTGAACTGATACGTTTCAAGGTTAGAAATGATGCAAAGGGGAGGAAATTTGCTCTTCCAGAAGCACCGTATTATAACATGGTTAAAAACTAGTAATTGGGGGCGCCTGGGTGGCTCAGTCGGTTAAGCGGCCAACTTCAGCTCAGGTCATGATCTCACGGTCTGTGGGTTCAAGCCCCGCATCAGGCTCTGTGCTGATGGCTCAGAGCCTGGAGCCTGCTTCTGATTCTGTGTCTCCCTCTCTCTGCCCTTCCTCTGCTCACACTCTGTCTCTATGTAAAAAAAACAACTAGTAATTGGTCCTGTCAAAGTCATTTTGCTGTTTGATGACTGACAGACTTGCCTTCACTAGGGTCTTCAAGATCACAAATGGTTCGCCTGAAGTGGCCCAGACATCTACAGGTTGCTTACACGTTTTTCTCCCTTCCTTTCCTTCCCCGTCCCCTCTCCTTGTCTTTCGATCAACCCAGGCAGGAAAAATGTAGATAATTAGCAGATGGCAAAAACGGCAAAATGGGCGGGCAATCCACAGGCCGAATCATCGAGGATATATCTAAGTGTTACCCCATAACCTAAGCTTAACATAATTTGACCAATAAATGCCACCAATGTCTCTTACGTGTTTTCTTGTACTCAAAGTAAATGTGAATTTCCAAATGCATAACATCAAATTTTACATGTGGAGATGTACATAAAGAAATGAAACTTTGTTTTCTATAACAAGTAGTGGTAGACAAAAAACTTGCCAATTAAAGGTAGCAATTCCTCGGAGTTAAAGGTCGATGGAATAAATCAACTCAGCTGATTGAACTTAATCAGTTCAAATGCAAGTCAGTGATCTAGCGACTCTTCTCCCGTGGGCCCACTCCCTTTCTCTTTCCAGCCCATGCCTTCCCTCATCGTACCCTGCTGTGGGTGGATTACAGACCGTTTTGTATCCTCTTTTACTTCCTGGTGATCTTAAAACATTTCAGTCAAATCAGCCTTTCAGACTTTGGGCTTGGGTTGCCTTCAGTTGGGTTGGGCTGGGTTGCTTTGGGTTAAACGTCTCAAGTGATCATGTTGTGCCATCTGGTGGCAATTTAGTGTTTTTCAGGCCGAGGCAAATGGCTTTTCTCTGATCCATATATTCCTGGCTCTCTATCTGTGTTTGGCTGAGTCACGAGGAGATTCCGATAGATTTTACGAAACCAAAGCCAGCTGAGGCCAGTCTCCATCCTGCCTATCAACTCTACCAGTTCGGTGTTTTCCCAAAAGAAATCTTTGCATTTGTAACCCTCCTAAGTTTAAAAAAAAAAGGCAAACAAAACCTCCAGGCTAAACTTACATTCTGTTTTATGAACAGGTGGCAAATGAATATGTCATCCTTTCTTAAATTTGTCTTTTTCCCAAACAGGTTTGTGTGTCCACTAAAAAGAAAGCGTTACAAAGTTTTCACAAATAGCATTTTATTTCGGTGTAATATGCAGGGTGCTTATCCCTGGCATCTGAAAGTATTATGTAGGGGTAAAGCTGTCTAGTGTATTATCTGTTTTTAGAGGATACTAATTTCGTAGACTCTCACTGAGGGCAAGTTAATTTCTTTCTTGAAACTAACACATTATTTCTGGATTGGTCGATAAGGAATATATGCTATATTAGCATTCAAGAACGACGTGATGATACGATATACTTTATTTATTGTATTTCCCATGCACGCCATTCAGTGAGGGATTCCTGGGGAATTTTTTTTTAATACTGTTTTTTGTTGGGGCGCCTGGGTGGCTCAGTTGGTTAAATGGCCAACTTCAGCTCAGGTCATGATCTTGCAGTCTGTGAGTTCGAGCCCGACATCGGGCTCTGTGCTGACAGCTCAGAGCCTGGAGCCTGCTTCGGATTCTGTGTTTCCCTCTCTCTCTGCCCCTTCCCTGCTCACACTCTCTCTCTCTTCCTCAAAAATACAATAAAACATTAAGAAAAATTAATACTGTTTTTTTTGTTGTTGTTTCTCTCCCTCATTTCAGATTAGAGTCTCCCACACGGAGTCTAAGCATGGATGCCCCAAAGGGTGTTCATATTAAAGCTCATGCTGGGAAAATCGAGGCCCTTTCTCAAATGGATATCGTTTTTCACAGTAGCGATGGAATGGTGAGTTCAGTGTATCAGCTCCTGCTGTCTGTCCTGATGATCCTCACGTTAAGGCATCATTAAATTTATGGCGGTTTGTAAAGAAACTGAAAAGAAGGCAAAAGACAAGCTGGCATCGCAGGAAGAGCCAAGAAAGGTTAGAATTATTCTGTACTGGTTCCAGACAGCACTCTTTGCCTGGTGTCCGTGCTGTCCAGTGTCTTGTTATCTTCATCTTTGAGAGAATACTGCGGATTTTCAGAGCTGACAGAGAAGATCAATTCTGCCGTTTCCTACTGATCCGGCTTCTCTCAATATGGCGGTCACTGGGAGTTCCCTGTAAGTGACCGCCATATTGAGAGAAGCACTCTGGGCTTTCTAGAGCAAATTAAGTTTACACCTAGAGCATTGGGCTTTCTCACAGCAAATTAAGTTTACATGAAGGTTAACGTATGGAAGGTAAGAGCTTTCGAAGTCAGCCGCAGTAAGGATGAAATCTGGAACTTCGAGTCCAGAAAGAACACATCACTGAGGCAGGCCAATGAGGCAGTAGAGCGCTCACTACTCAATATCGATTGGCCCGCTACCATCGCTTCACAGGTTACCTGACTGAGTTCAGGACCGGTAACAGGCCTCTCCAGACCTGAACCCATCTTCTCGTTCATCAAGTAGGGAAAATAATATTTGCCTCACTATGTCACGGTGTTAGACAATACCAATGTGATAATATGGGTGACGACATTTTTAAATTATATCAATATTAACAGGAAGTACAGTTGAAGTAGCAAATGTAGACCATGAGAGGCAGCTCGTGTGTGTGGCCAACGGCAGCCTGCCCGTAGAATAGAAAAGTCATCAGGTAAAGCCAACAAGGAAGAGTGAAAGCACATTAGGGAAAACCAAGGACCTACAAGAACCCGAAGCACTGGACAATAGCATAAGTAGGTTCTGCATTTAAATAAAATACAATGCACATTTCATTTCTTTGACGCCATCGCAGACCGCCAGGCAAAGCTTTGCTCCTAATAGTGTTCCACCCACTACTTCGCATGGACATGATCAGCTTCCCGAGAGAGAGTACAGACTGCAGGCAGCAGTTATATATATATATATACATATAAAATGATTGGAGTTCTTGAGGGCACCCTGTGGCTCAGTCGGTTGAGTGTCCGACTCTTGGTTTCAGTTCAGGTCATGATCTCACGGTCACGAGTTCGAGCCCCACATTGGGATCTGCACTGCCCATGCAGCGCCTGCTTGGGATTCTCTGTCTCCCTTCCTTTCCGCCCCTCCCAAAATAAATCAATAAACTTAAAATTTTTAAAAAGTTAAAAAAATAAAATGAGAGTTCCTGAGTGAGAGCATGTAAGTAAAGGAAGAGTCCAGCCTTGTTTGCAGGGAAGACCATCATGCCCACTGGTGACATACCTTACTTGCTTCTAACTAGTGAGCACCCTGGAATGGGTAAGGTTTGGCTACTCAGTGCGAGGGTTCTTCCTTCCTTTGTCATCAGATTTTCAAGCCTCAATTAATGGCTGTTTGTTTACATTTCAGTTTAATTAAACTAGAATAGGCACAAAAATCCCAAAAGGTTTTATTCACCCTTAGCTGGCGTTAGCCTGTGTGTCTACTGCTTTTCCATATCCATGAGAAGGTGGCAGAGTTTCAAGTGATATTTTAGAAGCTAGGGAGATGAGTGGTGGCTAATAGGATGGATGTAATTGCCTCTTCTAGGAAAACAAAATCAGCAGAAATCCCAACATTCACAGGTAAAAATTGCGAAGGGGCGCCTGGGTGGCTCAGTCGGTTAAGCATCTGACTTCGGCTCAAGTCATGATCTCATGGCCTGTGAGTCCGAGCCCCGTGTCCGGCTCTGTGCTGACACCTCAGAGCCTGGAGCCTCCTTTGGATTCTGTGTTTCCCTCTCTCTCTCTGCCCCTCTCCAAATCCTGCTCTGTCTCTCTCTTAAAAATAAGTAAAACATTTAAAAAAAAAAAAAAACTTTAAAAATTGGGAAGATGAATTTATTTCTGTGACTTGTACTTCATTTAACCTAACGGGGCAGAGAAGGTGACTTAGCATAAAGTCAAATAGATCACGAGAGAAATGTGATTTGGCCAAACAATTTTTTTTCAGATAATTCTGAAAGATTATTTTCAGGAGTAGTGCCTCCTAAGTATTCCTAGCTCACCTAGCACAATGGGTTAAGGAAAAGAAAAAAAAAAAAAAAAGACTCCCCTCCAATTTGGAGAAGGAATGATTAAGCCCCTGTCTGACTGTAAACGAGAAATACGCTTTGAAAGAATCCGATCGTGGTTAGGACGTCAGTAAAGTCAGGTGCCTTGTTCCGGTTTCTAGGCAGAGAAAAAAACTGATCTGTCTGGAGCATTTGGGGACGTGAGTTTCACGCCGTGGTGCCCAGCCCCACTGGACCACTTCGTCTCTCGTTTTCTCCCTAACAGGTTGTGCTTGACGCCGAAACCGTGAGTTTACCCAAGTTGGTTCAGGGGACTCAGGGCCCCGCCGGCGGCTCGCAAGAACTCTACGAAATCTGCGTGTGTCCGGATGGGAAGCTGTACCTGTCCGTGGCTGGCGCGGGTACCACGTGCCACGAAAACAGTCACGTCTGCCTCTAAACCGCCCGCGTCTTCCACGGAACCCCTGCCTCGTGTGGGCGAGCTTTACGGCACCAACCTCGAGCCTTCACGCGAAGCGACGGGACAGCCTATAAAAGCGACATGGCGGATGGGAAGTCAGAGGACACGCTTTCAAAAAGGAACTCAGAAGAGAGTGCCGATGAAAGAGGTGTGATGAACCTGCGACTCTCAGAATGGCGCGGACACGGAAGTCCAGCAATAGCCAAACAAGAAAGGTTTCTTCCGCTACATTTCTTTTCATCAGAACCGTTGCGACTCTTCTCTTTCTTTTAGATAATCTACAGTGGAATATTGAATTGCTCTGTGGAATTCATTTATGCTGTTGGGTTGTGAATATCTCGTTCCCCGTGGAAGCGGCATTGGTCTAAATGCCCCTCCAAGTTCAGTGTCGTGTTCCCATTATGGCGCTCAAACCCACGCTCTCGTTTTCATGCAAAGCGCGTCCGGTCTCCCAAGAAAACCTTCCGGTTTTGAGGGGACTTAGGTGGATCTGAATTTCAAACGGTCAAAGGAATAAATCACACAAAACTAATTATGTTTTCTTTATATATATGGTCAGTAAGCAATAAAAATCAACCGACATTTTCACAAACTTCAGTCTGTCTTACTGCTCTAATCCTCACGCCAGCAGTCTGAGGTAGGTAGGTCTCGTTTTCTCCCGAGGGACTGGTGACTTTAAAAGGTTCAGCGAGGACGAGTCAGAAGGTCACACAGAGGCGGGTGGAATGAAACTGAAACGTGACCCTAACGTGAACGGCCGATCTCACTTCGAAAAACTCGAGCATCTCGTCTCGTTCCATCCAAACACCAGCCTCCAGGCTAACTGCATAAACGTCAAATACTCATTTGACGGGTGAAGTAAGCAAAGTGCAAGGGGGTTTTGTCCACAAGAATCAAAGAGCTAGGACGACTGGCCGTTACTTCCCAGAATCTGACTCTCTTCATTTTTGAAAATATGTTTCATGCCAGTCGGTTGTATGTGCCATTGTAGAAATCAAACAGGACACAGCGAGCCTATGAAAACGGGCTAACTTTGTGCGAGTCACTCACTCGCTTTGTTAAATGTCGGTCGTCACAGGGTGGTGGGTTTGGGGGTATTTTTTATGTTTCGCATCGCTTTGTTTTGTTTTTGTGGTGTACCAGTTGTTATGATTAGAATCTCCAAGTCGCACCAGAGGTGGTAGGACCAACAGCATGGCAACTTTCGATTTATAGGGTTTGTAACTATAAACACAAGTTCAGATTCGCTTTCGGCAGTCTCAGAACTTTCCGGAAGCAGAAAAGTGAAACGTATTTCTAGCGTTTTAACAAGGTGTTACCTCTAACAGTGTAGCCCGCTTATAACAAATCCTGGATTTTCAAATTGCTTTGTGCATAAAAACTTGAAATTACAGAGTAAAACTTAGTTGTGTCCTGGGCAGTTATGAGAAAACTTGACTGGGGCGCCTGGGTAGCTCAGTCGGTTGAGCATCCAACTCTTGGTTTTGGCTTTTGTCGTGATCCCAACGTCATGGGATCTAGCCCCGAGTCAGGCTTCACACTGAGCATGGATTCTCTCTCTCTCCCCCTCTGCTCCTCTCCTATATTTGCTGGCTCTCATTTCCTCTCTCCTGCCCCTTTCCCCCATTTGCTCACACGCGCTCTGTCTCTCTCTCTCTCTCTCTAATTAAAAAAAAGAGCCAACTCAACTCTAGAATCATCTAGAGTTTCATAGGGGGTGGGTGTTTTTAGATTATAAATTGGCATTCACCTTTTCCATTTAGTTAAGTCCTGATTTCCTAAGTTAATGTTTGCTTTCTTGCCTCAACATTCCTCCTGCCATAGGAAATAGTGTTGCCTCTGTTTTGTTTTGTCATATATACTCTGGCTCCATATTTGTGCAAGCTCGGTTGACACAAGGTCAAGAAAAAGAATCAAGGAGAAATATAGGGAATAGAACCCTCTAAATAAAAGACGTAAATTAGATTTTTTCCGCTCCTTTGCTATTGGGAGTCATGAAGAAAGAAATTGTTATGGGTGGCTGCATTCTCCAGAGTGATAAGGAATTTATCCTTGGTTAGAGTCAAAACTTTATTTAGATAGGCTGTATTCTAAAATGTCTTAACATAAACCCGTCTTTTTGAACACATCACGCAACGTAATTTAAATTTTCATTAAAGGTGTAAGATCGTGACGCTGAACATCCCACGAACAGACCCGATGAGCCGTGTACACTGATACTCCTACACACCAAGTGGCTGCAGACCACTGAGTGTTGATATCTGAGTGACCTCAAAAAGAGCCCTTCTTTTTCAATTTCCAAACCAGCTGAGTGGACGCAAGTCAGGAAGATGAAGATCAAAATATTAGCTTTAATAATAATAATTTAAGAAAAAGTGTGATTTGCTGCTAAATGGACTCCCTAAGGACTTGAGAGCTGCGTCTCATAGGTTTCCGGCACCGGGCAGGACTGCGAGCGCCTGACTCCGGCAGCTCGCCACGAGGAGGGCAGATGGAGGCACCTGTTCTGAAGGCAGCCAAGTTCAAAGTAAGAGGAAGGGGCGAGCTACATATGCTCTAGCCCTTCCCTCCGACCCGCCCACCAGGTTCACCTCCCCGGCTTTGGGGGTCAGCGAAGGAGAGCAGAAGCTGTCCTGAAAGGCAGAGCCTGCCCCTCACGCTAGGGCTGCTGTGTGCTTCATACAGTTTTTTGTCCCTTCCTTCCCTGGTTTCGAACCCCACCTCTTCCTCAGTTGTAGCAGTCGGCCCTGTCTTAAAGTCCACTCCAGATCTGCTGTGGTTTCAAAACCAAATAAACGTTCATGATCAGGGATGAGCCTGCAGGTAGAACAGGTGGATCTAAGGGCACCGCCATGTAAAGATCCACTTTTTTAACTTCAATTTTGTCTTCTTAGATCCCAGCTTTGTGGTCAGAGCATATGAGGGTATTTCCCAGGCCGCTTACCGACCAGGAGAGAAAGAATATGCATTTTAAACACATAATCCTTACTTTTAAATAAAATCTAAGTCTGGCTCTAGCATACAAGTAGACTAGGGTCTTCATTCTCACTGGTCTGTGGAAAGCGACAGCCAGGAGGAAGGCGCACCTTCACCTCTGTGACACCCGCACGCGGTGCGCAGGGGCTGTTTTCAAATGAAGGAATGAACGAACGAACGAACGAACGAACGAACGAATGAATGAATGAATGACACTACTTTCAGACGTCTCTACTCAAACAAGACAACGGAAAAAAAAACTTTGGAAGCCAAAGGGTGAGGACGCTGCACGGGCAGGCTGCCTGCTGCTTGAGCACCCCCCGGGGGGAGGGGGGGCTGGCCCCCTGTGGTGTCCTCCGGCAGTCTACACTGCACGCTCGCCAGCCCCCACCGCCACGGTCACTTCCCGGAAATACGGATCTCTTCGCGTATCCGTATCCGTGTCTGTACGCCTCCTACCGGTCCCGTTTCTCCGGTAGAACCCTGCTTCATGCACGACTACTTAAAATCTCTAATTGCTCCTCGCTCCCGGGCCTCCGAATTTTACCCTTGAGATCTGCGGAACACTTGAAGGACGGAAGAGGTCAGTTGGCACTAAGGGAAGGGAGTCCCCACCCCTGCTCATCAGAGCCGTGAACCCCTCTTTTTTATTAAACGGTTTGAACCTTTTGTCAGAATCATCCTTGGGCTCTCGGCGTTCCCCCCACTCTGCCCGCTGCCTTGGAAACTATCTGGACTGCGGTGGGGGTGGCGGGGGCTGTCCCTGAGCTCCCCGCGGACGCCGCAAACAGCTCGGCCTGCCCGCGGGGGGCGCTTTCACCCCTCGCTCATCTGGCCCGGCCGGACTCCTTCCTGGACCGCGGCTGCCGCACACACAGCCGGAGTTTCCCTTCTCCTTTTGGTGAGAAAAGCAAAATAGGGGGAAAGCTTTATAAAATACTAAAATAGGAAAATTAGTTCACATCAAAATTTCCCTAACCCTGAATTTCAAAATCCAAAAAGCTCCAAAAATCTCAACACTTTCCAAATACGTATGCTGCCAGCTACAGGTGGCAAGATCTGACCTAAATGAAGGTGAGATTATTTATCACGTGTGTGTATTCAAGTATGCGTGAGTGCTCATAGGTTTCACTGCAGAAATATTAATGTGTTGGATTCCAGCGTGCTACCCATATTAACTTCCTAAAATGCAAATCCTGAAATACATTTGGATCCAAGGGTTTTACATAAGGGATTACAAATGTGTATTTTTTAAAAAAAAGAAGTATAGAAAAAAAACAACAAAACCTCAACTACCTCAACTAGCACAATGGCCAGACAAGGTTTTCGGTGTAAATTTTAATATCTAAAAACAGTAAAATACGTTCCAAGTGCTTAAATCTGAGTTCCGAAGGAGCGAGCACTTCTCAAGATAGTCCCAGACAGCTAGCGATCCAGAATTTGCTAGACCTCAGAACGGAAAGCTCTTAGCCCTGGTCTACCTAGCTTGGAAGACCTGTGCCTCCCGTAGAATGATGAAAATTTTCTGTTAGGGCTCCAGTGTAAATTAGCCCCCACAGGCAGCCCTCTCCTGGGGCAAGATAAATACCAATTCAGCCTCTAACCCAGGAAGAACCATATTTGCTGTGTCTACCTCCAAATATACATACGTATACATACACGTACACCCATACCGTATATATCAGCTAATCTTACCCCCTAAAAAAAGGAAAAACAAACTCTTAACGAAACCAATGAGCACCTAATAAACCCCGTATATATCAAGTACTTTATATTCAATCATAAAAAAGAGCCTACTACAATTCCAATATAAAATGTAATAAAAAATTCTACCCTAAATATTTCCAGTACACACCCATATGTGCACATATCAAAACTTTACATAGGAAGATATTAGGTTTGATTTTCAGGAAATACCAGTTACGATAATTTCATATGTACATTTGCTTTATTAAAATTATGGCACTTAATAGCAGAAATAATTACATAGCTTCACGTCCAGAAGCAATACAATAATAGAGGCACACATTCCTTATTACCAATAAAAGTAAAAAAGTTTTAATATGTTCCATAAGCCCTTAATTGCATAAAATATTATATTTAGCATCATTTACAGCCAGCACACTTACATAAACTAATTATCACTACCTCTCTTTTACATTCTGCCAAAGAAATATGCCAAAGTAAATATAGAATAGGCGGACGCTCGAGCGTGAAAAAAATCAAATGTCAGTTCGGATTCATTCGTGGGGGAAATGCGATCAACTTACAAATGACTGGATACTGTCACGATGATTTTACACTTTTTTTTTTTTAAATGTCTTCGAAAATAAAATCCCAGAAACTCCACCAAGTGCCGTGTGGAAAGAAAAGCTCTGTTTTAACTGCAGCACCTTTAGACAACGAAAGATTGCATCGTGTTCGGTCACGCTATATAAATTATGAGATCTGGGGGAAATATGTACAAACAGAAAGCGAATGTTCTAACGGTCGGTAGCCGTCGTTTTGGTGAGCAGTTCTTGGACGCGCGGTAGACATCTGGTGACCAGAGCTGCCACCGTTTCGAGTTTTCCACATGGGATCTCCATGAAACAGGAAGCCTGTAAACATAAGGTGTAAAAAACCCACTGAAAAGAAAGCTCTAAAGTGCAGTCGGGGCACCCGAAGAAGTACTATCTGCATACTCCTCATCAAGTAATATTCAGGATTAAGATACCGTACCATTTTTTTAATGTACTGCGTGTTTAAGATGCAAAATTGCAACAGATTCATAATCAGATCCAGCTGATAATAATGCATCCGAAAGAGGATCCCATTAAAGAAATGATCAGCTCCAAAGACTTGATTCCCCTTCTCTGTTCAAACCAATGATATGTCCAGTGTTTCATAAGCTCCTTCAAAAATACCATGTTAAGAACATAAAAGTAAACTCCATCCTGATCGCAGACAGACACAGACTCGCGCCGAACAAACCGCAAAGCTTTGGTTACGTAAAGTGCAGTTCGATCATGTGCCACCCTCGCCATCGAAATGCATCCAGCAATTCTGCAGCTCACATCTTCAAAATAATCTTCTTTTAAAGTCGGTTCAGGTCCTCTGTTGATATGCATGTCAACAACAACGCCAAAGTTCTTCCCAGACAGTCTGCAGTGTGCTTCACGATTCTTCACTAACTAACTGGCAATGAAGCCGAAGGACATACAGCATTCGTATTTGTGCTACGACACAGTCAGGGTCTGGCTCTGCTTTTTTTTCCTTTAAATACCTTCACACTTTCTGTTGTATAAAATTTTCAAGTTTTATGATGATGCAGGCGGTACATTCCATCACCCTCATGGCGACCTCGGAAGTGAACCTGTCGTTTGGGATCTGCGGGAAAGGAAGCAGATCAGGGTATCTCGTTTTTAAGCTGTCTACGCCATAGGCCTCCAGCGTGTGGACGTCATTCGTCAGTCCTTCAAGCTGCTGACTGTATTCCTCTATCTTTTGTGCCAGCGCGGTGGGCTTTACATCCTTATCGGACTTCCCTCTCACGGCGTAGTCGGCGGCGATCAGAGCTAACTTGGTAGAGAGGTGACATTTAAAGCACACCCACTCATTGGCGTTTTTATGCAGGTCATTCCTGGCAGCTGAAAAATTTGCTCTGGCCTGTCTTAACCATCTACGCGCTTCCACCGGATTGCCAACTGACTTGAAAGTGGGCGGGACAAAGAACCTTTGGGAGTAGGTCTGTCCAGCTGAAGGTGTGCTTTTTTCTTTATTTTGTTGTTGCCTTTCAGATTTATGGCTCGTCGCTTCTTGATTCCACGAAGTATAAAATCTTTGAAACGAGTACTTGTCTGACTGAAACCGAGATGCTGAGGTTGAAAATGTTCGCCTGGAGGCTCTGTCTGCATTTTGATCTAGAAAAGCCTGTTTCTCTAGTCTGTTGATTTCGTTCTGCAAATGTTTAAAAACTTCATTAGCAATGTCATGATTCTCTGGATTTTTGTCAGGGTGCCATTTCAAATACAATCGCCTGATAATCTTTTTCCTTTCTGATTCTGGAAGCTTCCAAGCTTGCTCCACCACTGATGTCACTTCTTTTAAAATTTCTGGTAAAGAATTCACCTTGAGCTTTTTGGGGGACTGATGCTTCGAAGATGAGGTCTTTTGGCCCTCTCTGCCGGAGAAAAGAGGAGGAATGCTTCGTAGACCAGGGGCTAGGAACTCGGTCGGGCTGGTCGGTGTAGAAGGGGCACTGTCTCTGCTCTGAGAGCTTTCCTCGGGCCTTGAAAACTTATAGAGATCAAGAGAGCTAACTATTTTATATTCACTGTAACCAATATCAATCTGATAGATCTTTCCCAGAAAACTAGAATTATCGGCATCTTCTCTTTCAACTTCTTGTACAATAATTGCGTACGTATATGTTGGCTGGTACGATCCATAGATATCACCGCCTTCGGCATCAACGAGGTACCCAACATATTCTCCCGGGTAAAAAACATTCATTGGATCCATAAGCAAAGTGTAATGGATTTCAGCAGGTATTGGAGTGCCAGGCATTGGAAGTTCAAGTTTTGATGGTTCTGAGGAGTCGTATTTTACTCCTAAACTGTCAAGTTTCTCGCTGATCCTGTAAATATCATTGCACCCTAGCATAGCAATTAAATACGAAGTGTCAGAGATCAGGTTGTCCGTCGCGGACTTCAGAGTCATTGCCAATGCTAACAAGAAGTTAATGTCCTTGCTGTCTGAATGCTGTATGTATAGCAGAATGACTGCATTGCCAAATCTCTTCAAAAAAGCGAAAGTTTCACTTCTGCTGTGGGGAATAGGGTTAAAACCTTTAACTCTTAGTGTGGTTTGAAGCTTTTCGAAACAGGACACTTTCAATCCTTCTCTTAGGGCTTTGCAAAGTCTTATGGCTTTTTCTTCATTGGCCAGGAAAGCATTATCATTTTCATGCTTCATAATTCTAATTAGCCCTGTGATGAACTGTTCCGAAGACAAGAGGAGCTGCAGTCTGCCCTGAAGAGAACACAGTGCTCCAAACTGACAAACTTTGGGAGTCTCTTCGTCTAACTGTTCTTCGAGTATACTGCTCAGTAAACGAGGCCTAAGTTTTTGAGGAAAGAGCATTATCAACTTAGTATGAAAGCCGTGGTCCTTCCCTAAGTAGCACTGGCTAAGGTCAACCAACATCTGCACGCCGATATTCCCCTGGATTCGACTTTTGTAATGCGGTGCGTCATCGAAGACTAAGATGCTCGACTTCACCAGTCTGCCATCCTGGCTCGGAAGGTAGAGCGCGAGGTCTCGTACATTCTCGAGATCACTCCTCACCTTGACCGAGTCATTTTGCAGACTCTTGAACAAGCCGGAAACTACTCTCTTCACCGTGCGCATTTCATTAGGATCTAATTGCTTCCCTTCAGAATTCTTGAAAATGCGGCTCAACACTTCAACATATTGCTTGGTTGAAATAATATCTTCAGTACCTAGGTGTTTGAACAACTGGTGAAATGTGCCAAGTTCTAATGGCAGCTTGTACAAGTAAGGTTTAAAATCAGATTCGTATTCTAGATTTATCACTACCTCCTCAGGCTTCAGCAGTTTCCAGCCATCTTCCACCATCACAAAAGCCACGCCCCGCAGCTGAAACCGAAACTCCCTTTTTTCTGCGCTGAGAAATTCATAAATGCTCCTTAAGACCTTGGCTCTGGTTTTTACCATCTCTTCATCCAATGTTGTTATGTTGCATATGTTTCTGCAGTTATTAATGACCTTATCAAGAGGAGGATCCAGGTTAACATTAAGCATACTTAAAACCTGTTCGAGCTGTTCTTGCGGGCCAAGGTCACTACCTTCTTGTTCTCTGATACTCAAGGGTGTGGCCTTCTCTGGGAGAATAGGGCAGGATGTCCATAAAAGCTGGAGCACATCGCACTGCTTGAATTTGGGGTTTACTTGTGCTCCATTGAACTTTATGAGAGGGAGTGTTCCATTGACCTCTTGATATTGAGGATGAAATCTAATGAACTCCGCAGGGGCCCGCTCAGGACACAAGAACGGTATTAGAGAAAGTTCTTTCAGAAAATTGCCGGATAACAAATCCATTCGTTCTTGGAATATGTGATGGAGAAGGATATCCACTGTATTTTGCAGTGTTTCCTTGGACCAGTTTTCAGTATTAGCTCTCACACTGATTTCCTTAGCAAACTGCAGCAGCTGTTGCTGAGAAAGTATATACTTTAGTCCAATGTTTCTCAAGAATTCCACCCAGGAGGTCATAAATATGGCTTGATTTTTGGGCTTTATAAGCTGTTCCAATTTTTTAAAGAAGTCCTTAGGAATAAACAACTTTTCGGGAAGCATGACCTCAAAAACTCGCACCGTTCTGTCATAGAAATGTTTCGCCTGCTTTAGTCGACTGTTAGCATCATGGATTATCAATAAACTTTCCAGTTTTTCAAAAAGTTGTTCCTTGATCTCTGACAGTTCCTCAATACTTGACAGCCTATTCTTAAGATAGATCAAGTGCTCTAATTTTGCATCGTAAGAGAGGTTTTCAATTTTGGGTAAGAGGTGTTTCAAATATACCTCAAGATCATCTACAGGTACACAGCCGAGCACCTCATAGAGTTCTTTTAGGTGTATTTTTTCTTCAAGAAATGCAGATGACGAGGATTGTGTCCATTTGTCCACTTCAGCCGAGGGAATACTTTTTGTGAGTACGTAGCATGTTCCAAATTTTGCGATGCTCATGTAGCGACCACTGATGGATCTGTAGCATGGAAGGGACTTTAAAATTTTTATGTCGTCTTGGGACATCAAGTGACTCAGATTGCAGTTGAAATACATCAAAAGTGCCTCAAAGTCACTTTCTACTAATTTTTCAGTTCTGAAGGTTGACGTCTGAACCATATAATGTAGAGCCTTTAAAATGCTTGCGGGGCTCTCGATGTTTGCCGTGTGATGGGACAACAGAGGAACGAATGCACTGTCTTTGGAGCAGATTTTGTTCAGAGCGAGCTGGATACAGCCAGCTTTCATGAGGGCGTGAAAAACTTTATCGCTCTGGGCATTTGGAAAAACTGCAATGTGCATGAGACTCAGAGGAAGCAGAACATCACCTTCAGGAACTACGAGCTGGTTGGCTGAAACGGTGAACTTTGTTCCTGGAAGCAGAGCCCAGTCCTTTAGGGTGTCGACGACAATGTCAAAGGTTGGTTGTGTTTCTTCTTGATCCTCTTTCGCATTTACAGACTCGCTGATAAAATGCCACGTGTTCTTAAGCCAAGACTCACTTGCAAAATTGTCCTTCCACTTTGTACAAGTTTTGGTCTTATATTCACGAGGCAACACAGAGGATAACAAATCAGCAAAGCTGGAGATGTCAAACACTTTTGCGACCTTACAGTTCAATAAAATAGTACTGTATTTCAAATATAGCGTATTCATGAACAAGTCTTTGCGGGATGGGATCAACTCATGGTACGTTGTTAGAAACTTGGGTCGTTTGGCATCAAAAGTTTGCAGAACACTGTCCAGTGTAATGAGAAGGGGTAGTCCCTCCACTTCAATCTCATTTTCTTCCGCATCCTTGAAACAATAATCCACCAAAAGTTTCAAACTATGAAACAGCTTCAGGTTAGTCTGCTGGAGACGACAAGGCAGCTTCCCAATATGGCAGTTAGTGTCAGGAGAAGAAAACGTCATTAAAAAAGATCTAACGTCGGCGGGAGTGACGTAACTGACAGGAATATCCGCGTCTATAAGACAGTGGTATAGATTGGCAGTTTCATCACAGTTATAAACCAAGTTGAAACCAATTTCTAAAAGTAGGTGTTTCAGTCTATAGACATTCTCCGCCACCGTCTTGCGGGTTGTGATGTTATAATCTGCGTTCTTCAGGTGTTGCAATTCATCCTGCAGTAAGTTGTCAAAAAACGGTCTGGTTTTATTCGAAGTAGACATATTAATCCAAGTAATTATAACTGCAGAGTGTAAATCTGAGCCATCGATATTGGGAGCCCGCACAACAGGTAAAAGGCGTTTCATGTCTTCGTGAATGCAACTGTAAAGTGCTTTCACTAGACAATATAAATCTGGTTGCAGGTCAAGCCTGTTAACTGGGAAAAATGATAAAAACTTCTTTAAAGTGTCCTTCACAACATGAATCGGTGTATTCTGCAAAACTGACAGTGTTGGGTCAGAGCCAGGGAAATAGCGCTTTTTTAGCTGGATCAGTAATTCAACGTATGCAGGAGCTATTAATGCTGTCATTAAACTGTTATTCCAGTCGCTGCGAACACCAACTCCGTTGTCGTCCCGCCACAGATTTCTTCTGGCTGAATCTAGAGCAAAATGGCCATTCACGTGAAATGGTAATCCCGTCTCTAAAGAGAGGGGCAAGAAACAGAAGGCCCTGTGGGGTTTTTTATAGTTGTGAGTAATGCAGGCAGCTACTCCGCCACGTGGAAACAGAGTAATGTCTTGGTTCTTGTGAGCCGATATTACACTCTTAGACACTTTTTCCATACTTGAAAAACCTGATCTATTACAAATTAGCCACGTGGTAAGATTTCCTTCGGAGTCTTCAGTATCCATAGTATAGGTTATCTGCTGGACTGGTATGTCTTTGAGCTGTCTCTTTTTAGTAACACTATCGATTACGGACGCGTGAAATTGTTTCCTTTTCAGTCTGTCCCCATCCGTGATTTTGCCCTTTACAGAATACAGCACGTTCAGAGCTCCAGTACCTTTATCTATTTCACAAATAGAAATCTTTTCCATGTGATTAAGAAACATTAAAAGTTCTGCCCCATCTGACCGCAATTTGTCCAACAGATTCTGGACCATTCTGTCCGATGATGGAACTGAAGAAATTTCTGAAACTTTTGCCATCTCTGCATTGCGAAGAGGAAATCTAAACATTGTACAATTATCCAATTTAAAGTGGGTTCCCAAATAAAGATCGAGGACATCTGAGAACTGTGTCCTAAAATCTGCATCCAAATCCCTAAACATGCGTCCGGGACTAACGGATGTGGCTCCTGGTGCATATCTGGCATGAGGGTCAAAGATACACAGGATGTCATTGCCGGAAATAAAAGAAGGGCAGTCGGTAATATGATACACAGAATTGAATCCTATTCCATACTGTCCAGTTTTACAGGGATTTCCTTCTTTGGTTCCTTTTCCCAGGTTCTGAATTCCCCTGACATCATCCTCTGTGAAAGGCTGGTTGTTGTACACACAAAGGGCTGGCCCTTGCAGGGGGGCCCACTTATCATCAAATATTCTATCCACTGGATGCTGTCTAGGATCAAACACAAAACAGATTTCTGTGGCCTTGGCATCGTCAGCATTCTGAAGCAGTTCTTTCAACATTTCCTTTTCTGAAGGGTAGGCATTAAGGATACTCTTAATTCTGCTGGTCAATTTTTCTTTCTGCCCAAATTCCGTGCCAAGTGTCGTGAAACAGACGTTGGAGGCATACCTCTCCAAGGCTTTATGTCGCTTTGGGACGGCGCCTAGTTTTACAGCTACTTCCCTGGGTATGTCGGCATGACAGTATTTCACGGTGGTGTCCTTTACTTTTATCCAGGGACAATCGTTGTAGCACAAAGATTTAGCAGGGAGAAGCTTGAGATTAGTATCTGGCAGTAATACTGTGCCATAATTTTTCTCACAAAATTCTTGTTTCTTTTCTCGAATGAGACTCCATATTCCTTCACTAATTATTCGCCGGCAAAGCTGAAAATTCTCTTCTGTTATCTGCTTTGTTCCTTTCTCTTGATCAATAGATTCCAAAACAAGGGCGAAGTCTTCAACAGTAAATGACTGCCTCACGCCCACACTTTCGAAAAGCTCACGGAAGTTGTTTTTGTATTTATTAGGCAGCTGATAAAGGTATGGCGCTGCCTCAAAATTCAAGTGAAAAGACACTTTTTCCGAGTCAACATATGCATTCTCAACTAGAATGAAGCTAAAGGGCTTCAACTTTTCAATAATTGATATCTTAGTCGTTTCATTTTGCATCATCGCATCATGGAGGTATTTATAGCAAGCGTTGGTGATGTTCTCCTGGTACAATGTTATCCCATCGTCAACCGATTTTGCAACCTCTTTCAACTGGTTCACGACCAGGTCAACTGTCGGCTTCCTCAGTAAGCCCAAAAACTCCTTGACAGCCAATGACACTGAACCACAACCTCTGAAGGAATGCGAGTTTTCATTCAGAATTGGTTGCAAGAGACAAACTATATCTTGATGCTCAGCCGTGTAAAGGTCGGTTGCTGCGAACATGGTTTCGGGCTTAAAACTGTTCCCTTTCCAGCCCAGGGAAAATCCTGCTGGCTTTGTCAGAAATGGAAGGAAGGGGATTGTTTGATATTTTGCAGCAAAATCCTTTGCCCTAGGGTCCCTTATTTTTAGCTTTTCATCAATGAGACTTAACAGGATGCTACTTCTCAGGCAAGCAGCGGCGTGGTCGCTTTTATTAATTTCAGCCACTGACTGTGCACGTTCCAGCATGTCGTCCCATAGGATGTCATCTTTGGCCATGCCTAGCTGAACCAGCTTAATCAGAATGATAGGGTTAAGGTAATCCTGAGTGGAGCCATAAGGAAACCGTCCATCTTTAGTGTCGAATAACTTTGCAACGCGTCCTTCGGGGTGGATTAACCTTGATGGTAAAACCAGAGGGTGCCCCTCCAAAGAGCAAGGAATACACGGAGTAACGCGAAGAATTCCTGAGAACTCATCAATTTTTTCATTGAGAACAAAATTCATTAAAGGATCTCTGAGTTCTGCTTCAATTTCTTGAATATTTGGGAAAAACACTTCGGAAAAAAACTGCTTCTCCGAAAACGTATTTTCAAGCAGTATCTGTTTGCAGCCAGCTTCTTCAAACCCTGCTTTTACTGAAGAAGGAAGTTCAACAGCACACAGGTTTTTGGAGCCAGTCTTCTTGAGGTATTTCAAAAATATCTTGAAGGCTGCTGGACCCACGTCTTTTCTTTTAAGTATAGAGTCATCTAGAAATCTCACGTTCTTCATGGAAACCCACGTAGATCCATCGGAGAAGACTTTGGTCAATTCTTTCCCTTTCCCATGAGCTATATCTTCATAAAATCCTTGGCAAATTACAGAAAAATCATCATGCACGAACTCGGGATCAGGCCACACTGAGTAGTAAGTATAATCCACCAGCTCCCCATTAGTAGCCAGGTCACGTAGGACACTGAGCGCCTCCAAGTAAGCTTTCACAATCACGTGCCTCATGAAGGTGGTATTCCATCGCCCTTTTGTGTCTGTCTTCCAGATTTCTTTTCTATTTGAAGTCACAGCAAAACACCCATTGATGTGAACTGGCAACCCTGTTTTTATTCGTAAGGGCAAATAGCAGAACACTTCTCCCACATGTGGTTTCACAGCCCACTTCTGGTCCTGGATTTCCGACAGCAGAACCCCCACGGCCCCACAGGGAACCAGGCCTAGTCTTCGTCCGCTTTCATTCAGGGAAAACTTTAGAGCCTCTCCCGTGTCCATGCAGGTACATATCAGCCATGTGGTGCACTCTACTGTTTTTTGGGGCAGCTCATCTGATGGCTTTTTCGATTGGCCAGACTTAGCCATTTCAAAGAGAGCCGTCAGGTCATCATCTGGACCTCTAAAAAGTGGCGACTGTAAATCGGCAATCCTTCTGAACACGTGGTGAAATTCTTCAACTGTGATCTGGAGAATGCAAGACGACTTTGGTGCTTCGGCAGGAAGCTTTTTATTACTGCCGCTGCAAGTCTTCATGAGCCTAGCGGCTTCTTTTAAAACACTTAAGGCGGGTGCATTCACTGCTTTGGAAGAGCAGGGGTTTTTTTTAATTATTACTGTGTCTTGTGCTAAACTGGGATTGGTTTCCTCGATTTTCAGGTACTTCAAATACATTGAGTTCACACTCTGAGTGAAAATGATAAGCCTGTGACCGCAGAGACTAAACTCATCCACAAGAGAGTAGATATCTGCTGTATTATAGCAGGTACTACTAACTTCACTCACTTTCGCTTCCTGTTGAGTTCTAAAGGACAGTCGGAAAAGAGTTCCGTTGTAGCTGTAAGGGGCTTCTACAGTCAGAGGTAACTGACAGCCAAACACCTCTATAAATGGTTTGAACTGATTAGGAAATTTCCTAAGTCTTTTCTGTTGCTTACTCCAGTTAATTTTGATCCCCGGATTAGATTTGTCCTTAATATGCTTACTGATATGGTTTATGTTTGGATCAAACATTATCATGAATTCTCGACTCATAATGATGGGAATGTCGGTGATATGGTACACGGAATTAAATCCAAGACCAAATTTTCCAACTTTGTCAACTTCTTCCCTCTTTAAAGACTCTCCTAACCTAGTTATGTTCACAAAATCTGAATCCGAGAATTGAGAATTATTGAACGACCAGAGAGCGGGTCCGTGGCAAGCCGCCATCCCCGGGTCGAGCAGATTCTCTCGAATGTCCATATTTCTCCGCATGTCAATCATGAAACTGCATTCTGTGGCATTTGCGTCATCAGCATTTTGAAGTAGTTCTTTAAAAATATCTGACACCGAAGGGTATTCTTCCAGAATGTTTTTAATTCTTACAGTAAGTGGCTCCCTCTGACCTGACTGCTCAAATCCCATGTTTTCAGGATTGATCAGTCTTGTGCTAAGGCATGGAACTTTCAGCCATTCTGCAGTTTTCATGGGTATGTCCTCGTGCACCAGGATGATTGGTTCCACCGAATCTTCCAGTAAATCATTGAGGTCATCAACTTTGATGTCACAGTAACAGCATTCATGAATTGGCTTCATGATAAGTTTAGAAGGATTTTTGCTATGATGTATAGGAACCGGTGTGTTGGGACTTGCTGGAATCTGATTGCTATATAGCCACCTGATGATATTCAACATAAGGTGAAGATTTTGTTTGCTTTCTTGATCACTGAGATCTTGGTCACTCTTGAGATATACCTTCTGAATGACCATGGAAATATGGTCTGATGTCAACTCCTCTATGGAACCACAGACCTTAAACAGTTGGTGGAATTTTGCCATGGTTTTAGGCACACTATGCAAATAAGGCTGAAGATCAAGATCATGGAATGGTTTTATCACAGCTTGGGCGAGGGGACAAAATTTTTTGCCAGTCCAAACCCATGGAAATTTTAAGGCTCTGAACGCATCCTTCCCTTCATTTAAATGATCATGCATGAAACCGTAAATTTCAAGCAAAATATGTTGGAACTGATAGTAGTCTTCATCACTAAAGGTTTTCGAAGTATACCAATCAACAACAATTTTAAAGTGTTTTAAGACCGCACTGATGCTAGGTTTTGTGAAGATACCCAAAGCTTTCTCCAAGTTAATATGGACACTCTCCACAAGAGGAAGTGATGAGCCAACCAGAATTGCGTGGGCTACGTCACACATATCTGGTGGGGCACAGAGGTCACAGACATCTCCCTTCCAGACTAAAGAGCCTGGGTAGTTTGGTGGCCTTTCCTTGCAAGCTGGAACCCATTTTATTTTCTTCAGGGTCATCTTTCCTTCAGACGACTGCAACAGCGTAGGGTTCTTGTTTAAAACAAGCAAGAGTGTTTTGGCTTTCTTTAGAAGAACATCCTGATTTGGACAAGAACTGACCTGTAAGGCTTCGATTGTTTTTGCTACTTGCACGACATCAGCTTCCTTGAGGCTGGCTTCATTTTTTAAACCGATCTGTCTTAAAGAGTGAAGAATATCTGGTGAGGTAAAAACTGAGGGTGGGAAACAAACTTCTTCTTCACTATAAAAGAGATCCTTTAGAACTTCCAGATCAGGATCGAAGAGTTCCCCGGCTGACACCATGTGTTCCTGGGAAATCTGAATGAATTTTAATGGTGCCAACCAATCGAGCACATTCGGATTCTCGTTTTTAAGAGAGGACAGATTCTCAAGGGTCCATAACATAAGGTGAGTTAACTCCTCGTGTGAATAAAATGCGTTTTCAATATCTTTTAAAATGAGCTTTAGGCAACTAGTGGTCTTTAACTTCTCCACTTTCAACATGTTTGCCAGGCGGATGGTCGCTTCGTCACTACTGTCAATGACCGAAAGCGAGAGTCGCAGATCCGGTGGAAGCTTGGCAGTATGGTGCAAGACCTTACAACCTTTCAGTTTTGTGTAAGAGGAAATTCCCTGGTCAGATAAGTGGTTGATCCGCTTGAATACTGGCAACTCCTGAATTATTCTTTTCTCTTTTTCACTGCTGTCAGTTAAACTAGCTAAAAACTTCCGCAGGGCATCCTTGTGCGTGGGAAGGAGCGAAGCTATCTGATTACACAATTTCTGCAGAGGCATCTTCTCCATTATCTGCAGAACGGCACTAGGTAACGGCGAGTGAATGTATTTTTTAACAAGTGGATGCTGTATGGAGGCGTCTAATTTTTTAAGGACGATTCCTCCAAGTTTTTGTACAATGTCGGCCAAAAATTCAGGCAGCTGTGCTTCTGATTCATCATCTAAAATGACTAATGATGGAATCCTGAGTCTAAGGAGTTCCACGCACGCCTGCCCTTCTTCTAGGGTAGTTCTGGGGATAAGCGGCATCTCGTCAAATAAAGTCAAATCCTCCGAGAAATGTATATAGAGATTCTTCCAAACCATTTTAAGCCATGAAACAGATGGGTGATTTTTGTCTTCATCAAAGGGATACCACTGAACAGTCAACTCTCTGCCAGGCCAAAACGTATTCATCACTTCTTTGATAAGACGTGCAAATCGTTCTGGATTTAGAAGCTGTAGCTGAGTACAGGGTCTTCCTGTAAATCATACACAGAGATGTTATAAATACATAGAACTCTACTGTAACCTGTCTTTCTATTCTTGCAGATTACATAGTACTACAAAGCCATTTTTAGAAGGTTTAAGTACACTGTTAAAAATGCAAACATTCAGCATAACTGGGCTAAAATAAGTTTTAAGTAACGACAGAGAATCTACATATACACTTGTATTTATAGGAAAAGTAACTCTCTTTGGAAAGTGCTTATTTTAAATAAATATATAAAACGCACTTACATGCATTTTTAAAATTATCCTATAATGTTCTACACATGGAATCAACATAGAAAATAATTTTTGGTGGTCATCTGTCCACAAATAAAAGCATCAAAGAAAATGTGGAAAAAACTTAAACAGGTACCATGCTATTTAGGGTAAGTAATTTATAAGCAAACGTGATACAAACTTCCTTTCTTCCTGTTTCCACGAGCTGTTCAGGATGAAGGGAGGGGCATGATAATGGAGTCCCAGTCTCGGTGACCAGCACTCTCTGAAGCTGAGGCACTGAGGAGACGCAGAGAGTTTCCTTTCACCCACTAACTAGATGCCTAAGGTAGGTGTCACTTCATCTTTTGGGGCCCTGAATTCTCTCATCTGGAAAAAGAATGGGGGTGAGGTTCTAGGTCCCAAGACGGCTCCGGTTACATGCCCAAGTCCAGACCATATTCACAATCTTCCCAAAGTAGCTTTTACCTGGCTAGCCCTCACTGACTAAAGTGTGCTCTTCGGAGCCCTGGGGTTTTGCGGAAATGCTTCGGGGACAAGCAAGGGGAGCAGCCGGGCACTGCTCGCCCACTAGGCGGCTCTACTTCCAGGTGGTATATAGGTAAAACAAGTAAGATTTTGTCTAGGGAAAAAGATTTTTGCTAATGTTTAACCACTGGTCCAGACAATAACACTCTAGCTTGTAAGTGGCTTATGCATTTAGTGCACAAGCATTTGCACTAAGTGCATTCAGTGTCTCAGAGTATTTATAATATCAATAGGAAAAAAATGTTTAAATAACACTGTATACTGTATACCTTTAGGTATGTGTTAGCTCATACATAGAAACCAAAGGCATCTCAAATTCAATCTTCTGGAAGACTTACAATTTTCTTCCAATGTACATACAATTTCTACACTCTTAAAAGACTAATTTTGAAACAAATTTAAAAAAAGGAATTACTGCCACAGAAATTTAAGCAAGGGCATAGTTTTGCAACTTTTGGAAGATGTCAATACCCAAATTCTGAATACTTTCAGTTTCTACATTGTGTGATTCAGGGTAAGTCAAGTAGTTACACTTAAGAAATCATAAAATCTTGTCAGCAGTCTGACTAGTACAGTCTCGTGACTTCTGTGCCCCATTAAAATATATCTTGTAACATTAAGTTTTAACAACTATGTTCTAAAAAAAAAATGTTTACTGAATTGAATTAATAGCATACCCAAGGCAAGGATAGGGATTGCAAAGATACAAAAGAGTTAGAAATTAAAATTCAGAACACTTTGAAAACAAAATATTAAATACGCACCACACTGACCTATGTTAATAGTGGCCCCATGACGTGCATTTTGTAGACAATCCTGTCTAGTATCCTTGCACGAAACTGGCAATTTATAAAACGATACCCACCTTCAGGAAATAATCTAATATTAACATACAAAAAAATGCCAATAAAACACCCATACCACATATAACATGCAACTAACACGCCAGTCATGCTCAACTGAAAAAACATAAAAGAAAATAAAGGAGAGAGAAAATGAAGTGAAGACACAATTCTAAGGACTTAAATGGATTCAATCTGATTTCTATTCAGTTTGTATTTAAGCTTTTCACCCTAAGGTATAAATGTTAACACAGAAAAACGTCTTCGTGCCCTGGGTTAAAAAGCCACTAAAAGGGTAAAGCACCTCTCACAATATCAGCAAAAAAGGTTTTATACCATTTTCATAAATGACTTGGTTTTTGTTGCCTCAGCCTTTCTAATCATGGGCACGGTCAAAAGAGGTCAACTGTGCAGTACTGAAAGTGTTCCCGGAGACAGAAACATTTTACCTAAACTGTTACCGGACAGGATTATTTAATTCAGAAATAGCTCTTTTAAGAGTAGTTTTTGCTTGACTGTCGATCTGTTCACAGTAGTAACGTTGACACACTGAATCACTCTTCAAAGAGCACACTGATTTTTGTTTATATTTGTTCATCCTTCACATTCACTGCTAACTTTGGGACAGGCTTTCGACGCGGATCAAAGTGGGGTATTACAGAGACGACGTCAACATCTACCTAACAAGAAATCCCAGCCCTGCATGCCCTCCCTGACTGGGGGTTTACTGCACGTGAGCAGACGGGTCGGATCGCACCGGCTGACCGCTGTGCATCGAGGCCATGAGCACAGCCAACAGCTTTCTGTGCTGTTCCTGTCCCGTAAGTGGCAGTGGCAGCTTTGATGGCTGATGCGTTCTAACAATGGCCCACTGTGAAGGGATATCTAAATCTCTTTGTAAACACATGGGTGATAGAGTGAAAGCCCAATTCAACGCTAAGCTATAGATGAGTGAAATCTTCCAAGAAACAAAAAGGAAGGAGGGAAAAAAAAGGACCAGATCAACAAAGGAAAGGAAAGCGCATGTCTGCCCGCCACCACCCCATCCGGCACGGGGCAGGTCTAGCGGCAGCACCGAAGGCGCCATGGGGTCCAGTGCGTCCCTACTCTAACATGGGCCATGCCAAGGGGGTTCAAAACTTGCACCAGTGACCAAATTTCTTCCCCAGAAGTCCACACTGACACCCTGTGGCTGCCTTCCTAGAGTTCGTCTAGAGGAAGAGAGGTCACTGACGTTACCCAGAGCGCCCCCAGGGCAGACGGTAACCACGCAGCCCACTCGTATTGCCATTTTGTTTTCCTCTTTGATTATACCTTTAAAATAGAGACTATATCAAGGCTTCAAAATATACAGTAATAGTAGCTGTGGATGACAAGTCACTTGTAAGCTAGAAACCAAATTTAATATTTACAGGAATCGTCAATGTAACAATGACTTGGTTTCCCAATTAGTTTGAGTATAGATATGGTTACATCAAAGAATTGATGGCCTCCAAAAATAATATTTACCATAAAAACAATTTCCCTAAAGCAAATCTTGCATCCTCTCATTTTCCAAGTAAAACATGAACTAGGGGGAAATAAATCCCAGTTGAGTCAAAATATTTTTATTTAAAAAAAAAGACAGTCGACAAAATGACACTCTAGGCTCCGTAAGAACAATCAGCCGCTGGTTCCTAACGAGCACGGTGTCGGCCACTCTGCTTTCCTCACTGTGCCAAGGAGGGGGTGCCCTCCATTCCCAGCTGCAGCACAGGCGACAGGGGGCCACACTCCACTGCGGTGCGGTACGGGCTCCTCCCATAGTCACTGGTCCCAGGACTGACTCCCCTCTAGCCTTTTTAACCTCAACATTTGTGTGTATCACATAAGAAAGGTGTGCTCACTCTCATACTCTCCCATTAGAAACCACAGCTTAAAATACAAATTTCAGCAGAATCCTTTCATTTGAGACTAAGTGTTCTATGAAATGGATGTTTTCAAGTCATTTAAGTATGGTTTTATTGTGGTATGTACAACCACCATCTATATACCTATATTGGTACAGTTTCCTCTCTCCTTTAATACTTATCAGCATCAGAAAAAAAATTGTTAACATAATTTCTAGCTACTTAGGTAATTCAAAGAATCAAATGAACAAAAACATCAGGCTACAAATAAACACAACATTTAGTTATCATACCTGAATATCCCCAGAGAAGTTGTTGTGCTAGAATATAATTAAATCCGATCTTAGAAAATGCCAGAATTGTCACAATTTCACATTATGGCTACAGAAATTATTCTATAAAACTTAAGATAACACTGTCTATGGAATCTTACACATCATACGTAAAAGAAAAGCCATAAACACAAGTCCAAATATAGCAGAATATACATTTAAGATTTAAAAACATATTCCAAAGCAAAATAAATCCAAACTACATAAAGGTGGGGAATCTTAGTTTAGAAAGAGAGCAAAGACAAGAACAGTATGAACTCTGTATGTATAAATTACATTTCAACAACATAAATAAAGTCATTTGATAAGTTCCCAATGCGCTTTTATACAGAGACCATCGTGTGCCACTCAGATACACTAGATAAGAATTAAGGAAGGAAAGACATCTGATTTGTGGAGTAAATCACTCCATTAGTTGGGGCGTCTCTACAGAGTGGGTATACAAGTTTTGGAGTGTCTCTATGAAGTAAATATAATTCTGACTCTATGAGAAAGTACAGGAGGGTTTATCACACGTCTCTACCGCTTGCTTATGGTAACCATCAATGATTTCAAACTTCAAAGACTTGCTCCATGGCCATCAGAGCCCCCTCTGCCTGAAGTACGCTGTTTCCTTGATCAAGTACGTCTCCACAGCTCTGTAAGGTTATTTGTATGTTTGGGTACCTTAGGTTACTGTCGGCAGCTGACACGGAGACCACGCTCCTACCAACAGAATTTAAGCTCTTCTAATCTGAACATCCTTCCAATGACTTGAGAGGCAATACTGACTGAGTGCTAGAGATGGAAGACTACACAAGGCCTCACGCCGTGTCTCACAGTCTAATGGGGAAGGCGGGTCTCAGACAAACGATTATAAATGACGAGGGAGGTACACATGTATGGGTACGTGTGATACGGGGAGCTCAGTGCTCCGTGAGGACACACGGGCCGTGAGACAGACAAGCACGAGGGAGCCAGACGGGTGGGCAGAGGAAACCAGGTGTGCACCTGTGGGAGGAAAAGAACGGGCTGTCTCCCAAATATGAGAGAGATCAAGGGAGACGATCAGGGAGATTATTAACGATAACCACAGTAACAGCCAACACTGGTGAGCCCTTTCCACATGCCAGGAATCTTCCTCACACCCAGAAAACGGAGCCTCACAATGAAAGGCCTCGTCAGAAACATTAAGAATTTCGGTGTTTGTCCCAAGGGAAAAAGAGGGAAGCCTTTGCAAGATTTTTAGATAAGAAAGATTTTCAGATTGTCCCCGCTCTTGGGGATTTTCTAGTCTAGGACAGCAAAATTCTCTTAGAAAGAGAATTGTAGCAGTCGTGTTGCTGTATTAGAGAGGCAAGACCGGATGTGGGGAGACTCTGGAGATCAGGCCCGTATTCCACGTGAAACAAAATGGCGGCCAGAAGGAGGGTGAGAGCGGGGTGGGGAGATGTCCTAAGACAAGGCCCTTCTGTCCAAAAGGTAGCTGTGAACGGAGTAACAAATCCTGAACCAAAATCTCTGCAATACTGCTCATCCAGACATCTGAGGTTAGCACCTGAGATCGCTTCGTCTGAAGATTTCTATTCACATATACCTACTCTCTGCAATGGATCCGGTAAATCAGGACAAAGTAGTATCAGTGTGGACAAGGTGAACACGCCGTCCCTCAGACACGATGTCTGCGCTCTTTCCCCCGGACGTCTGAGGCGGAACACGGGCCAGCTCCTCCGTGAGGTCCCCCCGACCTGCCACCCCCCTCCTTGCACCGCCTCTGTTCTCAGTGTTTGACCCAGGACCATCACGCTAAATGGCAGGGTCATTTCCACCACTGTCCCCACTGGGCTGTGAGCTCCTTCGCTCTTCTTCTTCCTCATACTACCTCCGTTCGGCACGATGCCTGGTACGAGGCGGGAAATTCCAACAAATGTTTACTGGGAGTCTCTGGTGAACAGAGCAAGGCGTGAGGCCATATCCTAACAGGCTTTCCTACCATTTGTCTGATTTAACTGTTTTTTTCTACTTATTTCCTCCAGAATCCATCTATCCGCTCTTCTAACTATTCTCTAAGTTCTGGCAGCCAAGCATTTACTCGAGTAACCGAACCCTCGAATAACTCAAACATGCGAATATATGGAGAGCAAGTAAGAGGACAGGAAATCCTCACTTGAGAAGGAAACACCAAACCCCAGCACAACCCCAGGGATTCAGATGCCTTTCCATCTCTGCGCACCCGTCCGCCACAACACCGGCCCTGGCCCGGCATATGGAGGCGTGAACGTGTCCGAGCAGGCTTGTCACACAGGCACCGCGAGCACAGAGACAAAATAAGAGACTGTCCCCGCTCCCGGGGATTTTCGAGTCTAGGACAGCAAAATTATGACCATGACATGATTATGATCATGACTAAAGGGACTACGTCCTGAGCTCCCCAGCAAGAAGGGCCCAGGCCACTTCACTCGAAGACAGTAAGGAGTAAAACGGAACAGCTGAGAGGCGCCTGGGTGGCTCAGTTCGTTAAGTGTCTGAATCTTGATATCGGCTCAGGTCGTGATCTTGGGGTTTGTGACACTGACCCCGACATCTGGCTCTGCACTAATAGTTCAGAGCCTGCTTGTGTGCACTCTCTCTCTCTCTCTCTCTCTCTCTCTCTCTCTCTCAAAATAAATAAATAAACCTGAACAAAAAAAAAAGTTAGAGCTGAGGAAGAGCTCCTATACTAGCCCACATGCAGGGGGTAAACTCAGGTACCGAATTCACAAATAATTCTGGGAAGCAGGCAGAGAAGCATAAGGACACAAAAAGAGAATGGTGTCATAAGAGCCAAGGACTTCAAAGATGGTGAGAGCAATGGCATCGAAGCTTCAGGGAGATGAGGGGAAAGCAACGAAAAAAGTCCACTGGATTTAACAATAAAAAAGTCACTAACTGGTGACCTCAGCCAGGCAATTTTATTGGAATGCTAGCGGAAGCAAATGTTCATTTGCAGTGATGAAATACTGGATGACGAGGAGATACAGACGATAAGCACGCCCTACTCCTTCTAGAAGCTGGACCAAGACAGAATGCAAGAAAGGAAATCAAAGTCAAGCTTTGTTCTGTTTTCCCCAAAAAGAGACGGAAACATGTGGACAGCTGATGGTAAACGGGGGCAGGAGTGGCAAAGAGTGAAAATCCGAGCCGTAACTTCAGGTTTAGCTCAGGATTCTAAACGTGATACAAGTAAAACTATCAAATAATGAGGCAGATTTTACTTGAGCTACGAAATCAGAGAAGTGCCCAGTGCAGAGAAAAAACTTCCTGTTTTAATTCTATGCACAGAACTTTCGAAACTGGGCAACCGGTGGTTGCTGATAGTCCTGCTCCTGCTTCGCGGTTCTAGATCCTGATGGAACTTGGATCCCCTGGACTCATCTTCAGTTTGCCTCCCCCATCCCAGTTCCTTCCACTTGTATGCAAATGTACAGTTAGTACAACTCGTCCTTTACTCATTATCCTTGGAAACAGCATAACTTGTAAAAGACACACCATAAAGAATGTGCTAAATTTACAACCTTAGCCTGTGGGACAAATCCAGAATCTTTCGGGCCAATATCCAACTTAGAAAAAGTTCTGGATGGGGCGCCTGGGTGGCTCAGTCGGTTAAGTGGCCGACTTCACCTCAGGTCATGATCTCACGATCTGTGAGTTCAAGCCCCGTGTCGGGCTCTGTGCTGACAGCTCAGAGCCTGGAGCCTGCTTCAGATTCTGTGTCTCCCTCTCTCTCTGCCCTTCCCCTGCTCACACTCTGTCTCTATGTCTCTCAAAAATAAACGCTAAAAGAAAAAAAATTAAAAAAAAAAAAAAAGAAAAAGTTCTGGCAACAGTTTTATAATGGAAAAGATGCTGGCAAAAGTTGAAAAGTAACATCAAACCTAGAACCATGGTGATTTTCCCCCCAAACCCTTCTGTCTTTTCCTGAAAAAGATTCTTAATATAAAGGACACCCATCCTTTGCCAGGACCTCAGAAGTCCCCTTTCCTGACACTTTCGTCTGTCTGCAGTCCCTGGAGCTGACCCCGCACAGCCACACACAACTCTGGGGGACAGGGCGGTACCGGCGACACAAGGCTGGCAGGTGCGAGACCTGAGCTCTGGGCACGTGGCAGCTTCCGACCTTGAACCGAATCTCTCTCTCCTTACTCTGTGCGATCCAACCGACAACAGCTGTGCTCACTACTACACGGGCTACAAGCTAGGAGACTGGGGGGCGGGGGGCCACGTGAGTAAGGAAATAAGAAAGCATCAAAAAGATGTGTCAGAAGTTACCATACATGTACACCATCCTACCGCGACAGGAGAAGTTCTGAACTACGATACCACCTTTCCATTCTTTTAGATGAATCTTTACATTCTTTCGGAGTGTAGTACTGAAGCACCTTGAAGTATAACAATTACATTAGGTTGAACCATCTGAAATCACTGACTTACAGATCTAGACTGGGGAACTGTTGGCAATTCCGTATTGGTTCGACTTCACAGAAAACCTATAAAAACTTTATATTTTTAAAAATAGGTTTATGTAAAAAAACTTTATATTTTTACAAATAGGTCTATGTAAAAACAAACTGAACAATTAATACCTCGGGTTTGGGCAGCTTCCTTTAAAGCAGCTATAAGATGAGGCTTCAAGCTATCCAAGATGAACCTTCCTTCAAGACCCGGGAAGAGGGACCTAAAAAGTGAAAGGAACACGGCAATGATGACCTTCGAACGATCATAAGATACTCCATGATGTCATCTCAAGCGGGTTAAATGTACTCTCTTACATAAACCACACTGCACGAACCAAATCACAGTGCAATACGTTTTGACCAAGTACTAGGCTTCACTTTAAAATGGCGTCGGGCACCATACCCAGAGCCAGAAGAGTGTAAACTTCTTGGAATTCGTTTTATTTTCTGAAACGTCCCACGCCCCCTCCGCTGTAGTGACTTCGGGTCCTGTTCGCACTCAACGGACTCGCGTCCAGAGAATTCGTTACTGACTCCTCTTACTGCATTATTACCAACACTCTATAACCATGGTTCTCAGCGACCTGTTCCCGACCCTCCCGAGAGAAGCAGCAGCTCAGAAAGCCTTGACCTCTGAACGCCCTGGCACTTCAGAACGTACACACGGGCGCGCCCGCATTTGCACGCGTATTTCTGCCTAGGTCCTCCCGACGGCAGACCCCACGCCCGCCCTCCCCCGCTCCCCGCTCCCCGGCGGGTTTCCCAGGAGAGGAGCCTAGAGCGCGGGCGGGCACCTCTACCTTGGATAGTCTTCTGAGGTAATGTAAATAACATCCTGATCCGAGACGGACGAGGAGAAGGGCACGAAGGCCCCGCTCTGCAGCGGCAGCAGCTCCAGGCCCAGCAGCTCGCTGTAGGCGTGGTCGGAGAGCACGAACTCCAGGAGGTGGAGCTTCTCCAGCGCCCCGCCCGCATGCGCGCTCTTCCTCAGCACCTGGCGCACCCAGGCGGGCGTCACCTTCCTCAGCGGCCGCGCGCTCAGCTGCGCGGCGGCCGCCAGGTGCGCTGGGACCTTGACGACGTGCTTCCCGGCGCCCCGGAGGTAGTCGAGCACGGTGCCGGTGCATTCCGAGCTCTCGTCCAGTTCCGAGAAGTACGCCTGCTCCAGCCTGACCCACTGGTGGCTCGTGGAGAACAACACCGCGTTCTGGAACAGCTCGTGGAACAGAGGCTCCAGCACCGGCTGCCAGTGCGCCCTGACTTGGCTCGCGTCGGGCCACAGCTTGTAGATGAGGTACACCGACAGCGGGAAATCGGCGCCCCTCTCCGTCTCCAGACGTTTTATGGAATCGAGGATGAGGGTCGCGTAGGCTTTGGGGACGACGTTCACGACGAGAAACTCGTTCCACAAGGCCGCCGGGTCTCTCCACTGGTCCAGCTCCCGCCACTTGATGCTCCTGCGATTGTCAGTCAGGCCAAAGAACCCGCTGATGTGAACCGGGAGGCCCGTTTTGCTCTCCTCGCCCGGCGGTAAAGGAAGAAAACAAAAGGCTTTTCCTGAGAAGTCAGCTGTCGCTCCTTTTTCGTCATCATTGTCCCTCGATAAACACATGGCTATTCCAATGATGGGGACAAACTTCAACTCATCGGCCAAAGAATCCAGCTTCCCGCTAATCCCCCGCCCGCCCACACTGTTACACACCAGCCAAGACGTCTTCTGGGCGTCCTTACTCTCCTCATCTTCTAGAACTATATTTATATGATACGTGACACAGGTTATGCTATTGCTCGGGACCTTCTTACAATAGTTGCTTATAGCAGTCTCCAGGATCTTTACAGAATTGGGCCGCTCATGTCTCAGGGCCTGGTTCTCACTCGCAGTCACTCTAAACACCAGTTTCTCGGTTCCGTCGGCCTCCCGGACGTGTAAGGAGACATCCTGCACGCTTTTCAGGAAGAGCAGCACCGTGTCTGCGTCTGCCCTAAACGAGTCGAACAGCTCCAGGACCTTCTGCTTATTGTACAGGTTACTGCTGAGCTGTGAAGGCTGGAGGCGAAGAGGGAACCGGAAGAACGTTCCCGGAAAATTGGCATTGAGAAACGTTTCCTTGGTGCTTCCAAAAATGCCAATAAATGGCGCAAACTGGTCTGGAAGTTCACTGATTTCCTTGCTGTCATCTTTGAGATTCCAACACTGGCCTGATTCATGGGGCCCAAAAAGCGTTTGATGAGGATCTAACATCCCAATCTGGTCACCACTGAAGATACAGGGAACATCTGTAAAGAAAAATTCAACAGTCAAAATCGACTCTGAAATTTAACGGACAATTATACTTACAATGCAGAATGACTATCAAAGTATTGCGTGTGGAAAAGGACAAGCCATAAAGAGACACTAACAGATTTATCTAAAAACGAACTAAATTTAGCTTCAGAAATTTAATTCTCGGAGCATGAAACATCATGATTTCTCTTTTGATTCGGTACGTAGCAGGCAGAGAAACTTTAAAGGATTACTGAGAAAATGTAAGATGTATCCTCAAACACCCATGAGACAGTTAAGATATGCAAAGAGTATCTGGATATTTAGACTCCACCTCACAGCACGAGAACCCAATGATACAAAACACAGCTGCATCCTAGCTCAAAATAAAAATTTCAACCGTGGATTCTCTGACAAGTAGGGAAGAGAGAGCACAGCACGGCGACCACGCACCTCGGTCCTTGGTGAGCACAGGCCCCGGAGTGAGTCTGCAGGGAGCCCCCAGTTCGCCCCTGCCCGTGCCTCCCCCACTGAGCGCATCTCACCACGCAGAACTGAAGTACAGTGCTGCAGGAGGCGCATGTGCCTACAGCATGGCTCATACAACTGCTTCACCTGATTCTCCACCAAAGACAGAATAATATTTAGACACTGGCAGAACAACTACATGCGTCAGATGCTCTATACCTAGAGAAACTCTTCACCATGGGGCCTCTCTAAGGACTCCCCGTGAGTGATCATGATGTTTTTGCCTCATGCGCTGACGTTAGCTCCTACAGTTCACGCAAGACGCACCTGTAGTATTGGTGGTCACCAACAGCAGACAGAGCTGTCCCAAACACTGACTGCTAAGCTCTCAGGTATTCTAAGTAGGAAATGTTACATCCACCAACCCAGCCACTAAATCGATCAACAGTCTTATCTGCGCTCCCTTTATACTGTGTCCACACTCCCATTACTTAAATTATGTCAGGGAGACTCCTGACAGTTGTGAAGCATGACACATGACCTTTGCAAATCCTGAGGTTAGACAGTAACGCTCCAGTTAATACTGTCCCACAGAAACGTGCTGATTCTCAAACAGGGAACAAATCCACAGTGATATGCAGACGCCGGCAGTCAGCCAGACTCTCTGACTGAGCAATTCATTCCTGTACAACAGTCTCCAGACTCATGCAATTCACATACGTGCCCCCATAAAATTTTAAAACTTCCACATGTCACGGACCTATGGGGTAACTTGCAAATGGCTAAACACATAAATCTTAACATTCATGTATAATGGTTATAGAACACTGCGATATACGATTTAATATATGATTTACTTAATACAATATTATGTGTTATAATAATATAAATGCAATTTAAACAACAGGCTTACTAAAACTGGGCTATAGTGAGGGTGTCCCTATGTCCCACTTGCCTTGCAAGGGCAGTCCAATTCAGGCCAGCCGTTTGGGAACAATGCCACCCTCTTGCACTCTGATGAGTGTCCCAGTTTGAACAATGAATTATATGGTCACCCTAGCTGTATCTGTAGCTCTGCCAGCTCAATCCCTCCTTCTCTTGCAAGTTCAAAATGCAAACAGAGTTTTGAAACTAAAGTGCCAGTTACATTAAAAAAAAAAAACTTTTATTACAAACTACAGTAAATACTGAGAGCTTTGGCTCTGGAAGAATAACATCTACTCTTAAGAGATGTCTACACCAAGAGTTCCAAGTATTTCCTCCTCTAACTAGGAACCAGAATCCTCATATTCTTTCTAGACTCAAAACATAATTTCAAAGTAATCTTTAAAATACTCAGAAGTTGGGGGCACCTGAGTGGCTCAGTTGATTAAGCATCCGACTTCAGCTCAGGTCATGATCTCACAATTCATGGGTTCAAGTCCCTTGTCAGGCTCTGTGCTGACAGAGCCTGAAGCCTGCTTCAGATTCTGCGTCTCCCTCTCTCTATGTCCCTCCCACACTCGCATTCTGTCTCTCTCTCTCTCAAAAATAAACATTAAAAAATATGCTTTAAACAAAATAAATAAAATAAAATACTCAGAAGTTAAAGAAGAGCTAAGCTTTTATGAAGAAAATGTAGAGAAACCAGAATCAAAGATCTTCACTTTGGCCGTTATTCAACACTACTGAGTATTATACTTTCCTCTTTAATCTCTTGATATTTAAAAATATGTACAAGAAAAATCTGTGAAAATCAGCTGGTCTGACTCAAAGATGTTCAGTGTAAAATTTTTTATAGTAACAATTTGTGTAGGCATTTCAAGGGCTACCTTTCAAACCTCACATAAAATGGCTTAATATATACTATTACACTGATCCCGCTGGACCCCAAGGACATTAACTTTTAGCCTCATGTGGTGACACTTCGGTGTGGCTACCATGGTAACTTTAGAAAACTCAAGACATGCCGATATGTCACTGGCACACTTCTTGCTGCTCCCAGAGAATCTGGAAGATGCCTTTTAAAGCAGAATCATCTGGAAAAGATGCCTTTAAAACAGTATCATCTCCAAAGTTAACCAAATAAATTACAAAATACAGGTTAAAATAATTGGCACTGGTGCGACGGAAAAAGCAAGTACTCTACCTGTTATGTGGTAGACAGAGTTAAACCCGATCCCGAATCTTCCCACCTTCAGGGGGTCGTCCTTCTTCCTGCTCCTTGCTATCTCCTGAATGCCATGCCAGTCCTCAGGGGTGAAGACCGCATTGTTGTACACGTACAGAGCCGGCCCTGTGGGGAAGATGCATGTACGGGCGTTCAGACACAAGTCAGAGCGTTTGGTCCTCTTCCAAGCACTTCCTCTACATAAAACTGCTTATTTGACGGCAAGATGGAAAGAAGTGAATGGAATGACTGAATTCTGCACTGTAATTCCAACTTTCACAGTAAAAACGACAACATAAACTAACGGTAAAAACTATCATCAGAAAAAACTATCATGGCTGGTCAAAAATCCAAAAAGGAAAAATTAAGGATGTTATGATACTTAGACATCCAAACCTCAGGGAAAACAAGGAAATCAATTAGAGTATACTATTACTTTACAAAATTTGTTCCTAAATAGCATGTTTAAATTTTTTTTTTTGTAAATGAGATAAGCTATAAATGTACTAGCAGGACTTGCTATCTATGACAACCATGTTAATATATTATTTCATAATGATGAAAGTGATCCTTCAGTCACAGTAATAATCACCTTGTTTGTTTTTGTTTCCATCAGCCTGTGGATTCTTCTATACAAGGGGTTACTTGACTAACTACAATAATCATTAATGAGACAAATTTTAAAATCGGCACTTCAGAATGATGCTACCCTGTCTCCAGAGTAGTTCCTTTAAAAGATTCTTTTTATAATTCGAAATATTATAATTTATAATGTGAATTTATAATTCAAAATATTTTAGAGACATCACTTTTTGAAACTTATCTTCAGAATCTCTAGCATTCTTTGAATATGTTCACCTATAGCAATCTGTTGTATATAAAAATAATTAACTTTTTTCTTTTAAAAAGTTACTGAACTGGGGCATCTGGGTGGCTCAGTCAGTTAAGCATCTGACTTCGGCTCAGGTCATGATCTCACGGTTCATGGGTTCCAGCCTTGTACTGGGCTCTGTGCTGACAGCTTGGAGCCTGGGGCCTGCTTTGGATTCTGTGTTCCTCTCTCTCTGCCTCTCCCCCACTTGTCCTCTATCTCACTCTCTTAAAAATAAGCATTTAAAAAATAAGAAAAATAAAAATAAAAAGTTACTGAAGTAAACACACACACTATCGATAAAGTACAAAGATCTTAAGTGTGTGCCTGGAAGAATTCTGACAAAGTGAATAAGCCTCTGAAACCTCCAACTAAAGGAATATAGAGAATATTCCTGCACCCCCAGAAGCCTCTTGATACACGCCTATAAATTCCAGCTCCGAGAAGGGGATCTTGGCCATTGTTTGTCTCACAAAAATGGCCTTGTTGCTGTGTGTAAAATGCTCCAAGAAGGGAGATGAAAGTTCCCAAGCTCGTTTGAGGAGGAGACGCCCACAGCCGGTGAAGGGCACTCTGGGGCCAGGGCAGCGGGATGTCAGACCCAGCTCCCCCACTGCCAACTGAATCACCTCAGGCAAACTAAAGTCATTAAGACTCAGTTTCCTCATCAGTAAAAGAAGGATAAGAACAGTCCTGCCTCGCGAAGAAGTGCAGAGGCTCAAGTGAGATCATGCCAATGAGGCCTCAGCGCAACAGCCGCCACAGAGGGAAAACCTACAAAGTCAGATACTGTTACTGCCGTAATCGTTAGTGGTAGATGAAAAGTATTTAAGATTAACAAAAAAACCATTATAGGAATCTTAATAAAATAAGTATCTTATCACCCAACAGCTCACGATAGCTGGTTTAGAGTGGCAGCCAGTGGACAGTGTCTGGTTCTGCCTATCCCAAACATCCATTAAATACACCTCTTAAGACGCAGAAACAGGGACCACAAAAACCGACAGCACAGAACGTGAGGACTGGGAGTGAAGCTCTTGCCGCAATCTAGAAAGAACTTGTGAAACTAGAAGGTCTGTGGAAGGGAATTAGAAACCCAGCAGGGAACACGCCACCCAGCAGCGCCCGGGAAGGAGGCACAGCGGCCGGCCTGAAGGAAGACCCACCTTCCCTCCCACTGTCAACCAGAAAATCTCTTGCTGCCCAGCTGCTTTTATGAAACCTTTGTCAAGTTACCAGATAGCAAATGCACATTCTTACGAATTCAAACAAAGTACTTCACGTGAAAAGGAGTTTCCTTCTCACATCCCCAATCTTCAAGGTTTACTGACACATCGAAACTGCTTTGATCCTATACGTGAGGTGACAAACACCCTGTATGTGGAACCGCCCTGTACTCACTGGCTTCTGGAGCATTCCTCACACAAGGCTAGTTGGTGTCTGAACCGGGCGGTGCACGGGCGAGCCCCGCCCTCCCCCCCTCCCCCACCAGCCAGCAGAGAACTGGCTAAGTCGGCTAGATCCATCACTCCTCCCTGGCTTCTGCATCCAGCAGGTAGAATCCAGTTCTTTTTTAATGGTTTCGATCAAGGGATTCTCTGATCATACTCCTCCCGGGCTCTGGAGGACGCTGTATATATTTTACCTTTGTTTGCATCTTGAATCTCACCGACTCTCCGCCTCCATCATGCAGATCGGTTTTAAAATACCCCAACCTGCCCTCCACAAAAGAACATCTCTTGGTTCTGACAGTGAGCCAACAAAAGAGTAAACACCTTCAGAGAATTTTCTCTTACGAAAGTTACAGTTGTCTGGGAAGGAAAGGTTAGCAGCAGCCCTGTAATCTACTTTCTCCTTTTAAAAGGGAACAGAGAGGTGGGAGGGGAGAGAGAGAGAACCCAGCCAAATCTCCTTGCAAACGCGCTGATGACAGATCTCTGGGCAAACACACTCACGCTGTTTGCTAGCAGAGGAGTCTAGTGGATGCTTTCAGAACTTGATTATAAATAAACCTGGATTTACAGATTTATGAGACACGACGTCCTAAAAAACTCAAAGCTGCTGAATTACCAGAGAAAGACACGTAGGTGTTTTACGACCGTGTGGGTGTTGGCCTTCAGGCATCGCTCGGAGGCCGCCTCCGCTACCTCTGGGCCCAGGGGTGCCCTAACGCAGCGTGAGCAGACCCCGCAGGAGGAGCGGGGAGTCCAACGCTTCTCCACCCTTCCTGCCCTGGGTCTCTTCATTAACCACACCCTTGAAATCCTTACTGGTGGGAAACTGGGTGAGATCTCCTCATTCTTAGGCACCTGATTTGACAGACAGACTCTTTTGTCATCTGATTATATAAAAAAGAACAAAAATAAGGTGGACCGAAAAGTTCTCGCTTGCGAAACTAAGTATCAATAAAGGGAAACAAAACTAAGATCCGAAATGATGCCAGCTACGACAATATTCACATCTGAACATAACAGAGATTCTCAGCTCTGCAAGAACACGTAGGGCCCTCAACAATTATCTGTTACATAAAGACATCAAAGCTAATCTGACAAGCTTTCAAGAGCCTACCTACATATACAGCTGACCCTCGAACCACACGGTTTGAACTACACAGCCTGTATGTGGGTTTTCTTGATAAGTTCTAGAAATGTATTTTATTTTTCTTACGATCTTCCTAACATTTTCTTTCCTCTAGTGTACCGCAAGAATACAGTATAGAATATATATAACATACAACATATGTGTTAACCCACTGTTTATGTTATAGATGAGACGCTCTGGTCAACTGCAGGCTACTAGTGTTAAGTTTTGGGGGAGTCAGAAGTTGTACATGGAGTTTTGACTGTACGGGGGTCAGCGCCCCTCAGCCTCATGTTCTCCCAGGGTCAGCTGTACTCGATTCGGTTAAATAATTTTTGTTTCAGATACTTTTTTAAATGAGGTCAAGTCAAGGCTGGAAGCAAAACTAGATATCGGGTCAGGGTTTGAAGCGAAATACTTCGAGGATCTCCTCACGCTGTCACCTTAATGGCTCTAAGGTACACATGTAATAGTTACTATCAGCGTGACACCAGACATAAGACATTTTCACACAGATGAGTTCGTTTCATCCACAAAATACCTGGGAGGCAGGTTTTGTTCTTATTACCATTCTTAGGAGAGCAGACCAAACTGAAGCAGGGCCAGGCCATCTGCTCAGTCACGGTGAGGCTCGGAGGGGCCGCCGGGCAAACCAGCGCCCAGCGGAGACGTGCCACATGGCGGGCCCGTGCGGGACCAGGACCTAGACCAAAGACCCTCCTCTCCACACCCGGTGTCTTTCAACTGGCCACAGGAATCAGGGATGCCAGAACCAGGACGCTTGCCTTGGTACCTGTCATTATGAAACCGGACAATGGCAGAGGGGTGGCCTGCCCCATCACCAAGGCAGGAGGAGCCCGGGCTACGTCTACAGCGCCCAGGCACGTCGTGTCTCCTTGCCCCTCCTCACACGACACACACGTGCAATGTGCCTGTCACAGATCCGATCAGACCAGCTATAATAAATGTTTAATATATAATATTTACACATTTAACAATAATCTTGATCACCCTCCTAAGTCCTAAAACATCTTTTCAAAAATATATGACTGATACCTCTTTAAAAGTATGTTCAGGGATGTCAGAATCAATCCTTCTTACTTTCGATAACTTCCTATCATATATAGTCATTCCATCATATATAGTCATATACGGTCACGTATACCCTCCATTTGACTTGTAAGTTGCACTAAAAGTTATGAAAATTCTCTTGAACACAGCACGTCCCCGAGTAGGACTGAGGTATCAGGAGTCACGGATCTCTTACCGTCCTACCTTATTGTCCTTATTCCTTTGTCTCCTTCAATCTGTCTTCCCACCCCACATCAATCAATGACTGGTTATGGAGTCTTACCCTGATATTGTGCCATATCTTTTGACCAAAGGGTCTCCGTTCCATACTGAGTTTCATCGTATAAAAATTTAACTTCCGTGGCCCCTGCATCTTCTGCGTTCTGAATTAACTCCTAATCAAGAAATACACCAAAGAATAATATTTAATAATACAGCAATCTATTGTCCATCTTTGAATTTACCTATAATATTTAAAAAGCAATGACATTTAAGCCACAGAAACCAACTCTTGGCGTTGTTACCTTTAAATCCGGTGGGTATATGAGTGCAAGGAATCGTCGCGCGCATTCGAGAGCACTGTTGAGAGCCCGTGAGTCCTTCTCCGATGACACGCTTAACACGCAGTCTTTAACTTGCTATCTCCTGTCCCCCAGTACAAATCCTGACACTGTTTATAACTCTTCCTTACAATCTACGCAAGCCTTCATTCAAAAGAAATTACTCCACTTCCGAAAGGGGCACGGGTAGGTTCTGTTTCTGGGATGGGCACCTTATTCTCAAGCCGTTACCAAAGACAGCCCTTTATTTATCACTCCCTCACCAAACTTACCTTCTCTGAGGAAAAATGTATCGGTTTATAGGTACCGATCAGTATTCTGCATGCTTGAGATGTTGGGATATGACCCTGTCTTTCCCTGCACTAAAGCCGAAAGTTTCTTCATAGTCAGGACTGACTTAGCAATTACTTTCCTCATTAAGAAAGTAGCAATGTTATTTGTTTGGTGGATGGGTGATCGCAACTCTGCAATGTAGAAAGGAAAGAGCAAACTACAAGGTTGACACCCATCAGTAGTCCCCAAAAACTCCTTATTCTCGACAACCCCAATCACTCTGGTGTGCCCACCAAAAACACGTTGGGCCCTGATCCATTTGAAGGTAGCTCTGCTGGATTCTGAAATAGGAGTCCAACTCTTAAAGCCAACACCATAATCACCAAAACTTGAAATAAACTCAAGATATTATCTCTCGTCTAAAGTAAGGAAAAGTCAACAGATGACAAATGCCTGGATGAGCTCTGACGTCGACCAAACCCAATCAACTGGTTGTATTTTAAATGGATGGGTCTTTAAAACACAGGAATTCACTCTGTATCGTTCACACGAAATGAGAGGAGGGAACAGTGAGGATGGACAGGAACTGAAGAGAGCTTATACTGATCCCACGGCAATGCCAACAGCAAAGCATTTATCAGGTAGGAAAGAGACACAGTGCCCACAGGACGTGACACAACCGTAAGACCGAGTGCGGGGACAGAGCAGAGTTGGAGAGCTAATTCTGAGATTGGGTGTGGCGTTACCGTTCGCCCGATACACACCGAAAGGTTGGGGGATCTCATGCCACTGCTAGTCAACCCCAAACATGAACATTGGAACCACGCCCTTATCATCTACAAATTCCTATTTATACAATTGCCTATTTCTCAAAAGATTTTTTAAGACCTATCCCTGCCCTGTTTAATATAAAAGAATCCCTAAAAAATCGCAATCTTATTTACATTAGGACGTTATAATATAAAAGACAGACATAAGAATTGAATCGGTAGCAAAATACATTGTTCACCTGCAAAATGCTAGCACTTTCGAAGCTGGATCTTGTTTCCATTTGGATCTGTTAGTCATGTGTGTGTATTTTAGGGAGCAGAGAGGAGGACCACCGGAGAAGAACCCGGTAAGTCTCAGGCCCCAGCGAACAGTCTCAAGTTGAACAAAACGCAGCATGGGATGTCAGGACATCTCTTTCAAACTAATTCTGAGAAGAGGCAATAAATGTGCCAATTTGCATATGACTTCGGCCCAGTCACTGAACTATCTCCACAAACATCATAAAAGATGGCGACCTAAGTCTAGGTAATTTCTATGATTCCTATTAATTAAATCTCTAAGTGCAGAATTCGACCACAATATCCACAGAACAGAGACGATATCGAGCCGGCTCGCACACAAATACACTGGCTGCTTGCTAACTTTAAGGTGTACAAAGAGCTCGCCCAGGCCCCTGCCCTGTGTCCCCACAGTCCCCAATCACTTGCTTCTGAACTGATGAGCCCCTACTCCCATTAATTCATTTAAAGTCGCTTAGCTTTGGGGCACCTGAGTGGCTCAGTGGGTTACATGTTTGACTCTTGGTTTCGGCTCAGGTCATGCTCCCACAGTTCATGAGTTTGAGCCCCACATCGGGCTCTGTGCTGACAGCACAGAGGAGTCTGCCTAAGGTTCTCTCTCTCCCTTTCTCTCTGCCCCTCCCCTGCTCGCTCACTCTCTCTCTCTCTCAAAATAAATAAATAAAGTTGAAAAAAACTTTTTAAATGTATTCTATTCACCTCTGTCTACCCCTTGACAATCCATGCTTTTCGCATACTGTCCTAGTATCTTGAAATAAAATAGTTTTCAAGCCGACTTTCTGTGGGCCACTGAAAGTTCTGTGAACCTTCTGTGAACCTGTTCTGAAAGATCAACTTAAATTGCTCCAATATACAGTCATTATTAAAATCACTAGCGACGGGGCAGCCCCAGTCAGCACCTCTCCAAGCACAACTGCTCATATTCAATTAAATACACCTAATCTTTACTTTCTAGAAACTTACGACCCAAACTAAAACATGTAATGAAGGCCAAGATATTAGAGGCAATAAACACTAAAATAAATTAAGGAGAAGAAAAATGCATAATAGTTTATCTACTTTTACAATTAATTGAGGGGGCTTCCTATGAAGCATAAACACCAAATCGTTTTTGCAGCATCTTCTACCAGTGCTTTCTTTTATGGTGGTTTGGTTTTTTGGTTTTTGGTTTTCAACGAGTGTATTCAAACTAAAAAAACACACTGTAAAGAAAAATAAACAACCTAAAATCATTACCCTATGACATAAATTCTCCTAAGAAGCAAACCTCTAAACCCAGGGGTCGCCTGTGCTCATGGCCGCAGAATATGGGTTTGCATTATTTTGTTCATCTGGTCGACTGCTTGGTTTGTAATGGCCCGCCATGCGTTCCACAAAACATTTATAAAATTACATTATGTACTTGCATAAAATTATTCTAAAAAGTGTTCCTAGAGCGACGCTGTGCTCGACTAAGGCACGCAGCAAGGGGGTGGGCTCCTTTGCCCCCAAAACCTCAGGTACTTACAATGGCTGCACTTACAACCCATCCCCACTCAGTGGGCATGGACGGAAGGAAACGCAGCCGCTCAAACCTAGACAGAATTCTTCAAAGGTTAAACGCTACCAGGACTTCCAACTCTTTCTCTATCGCAGTGAATTCCCACGCGTACACGACGCGCGCCCTACCTTAAGAATCTGTCCTCCTTCTGGGTATCTTCTTAGAATGTCCTTGAGAAAGTCAACGAGGGGTGGGGTCGTTTGGCCAAATCGACCTGAAACACGGAACGCGTGTAAGACACGATTTAGAAGAGAAACCCCACAGCTGTGACCTACGTGCTACTTGGTTCTAAGACCTAGGAGACCTCCACGAGTTATGACGTCGGATGCGGCACCGCGGCACTCGGCTCTGAAAATCTACCTGACTAAACAGATTCGGCAGAGAGCAGATCCCACTGACCGCACCTCGACATCTTTAGTTAAACTACAAAATCCAGTTTTTAAGAAATGCTCAAAAATAAATAGGCTATATATCACAAAGGATTATTAATTCAAAAATAGAGGGCATGGGGGCGGACGGTCGGTATTTTCCGAAGCAAGGGAAATAAATGGCATGATTTTGCGGGTACTCTGCCGCTGGATCCTAAGCCAGAGATAGCGGGGGCTACGGGGACACTGTTAACATCCACAAACTCAACCGGCGTTGGGATTATTCGGAGATGGGCCCAGCCGCTGTCCCAAGCGCTGTCCAGTTCCAATACCCTGAAGCATTTCTTGACCGATTCTTAAAATTGACCGACCCGGTTACCCTCAAAGAGCTGAGGAGAGTATAGAAAGGATAAGGAAAGAGAAGTCACTTCTCAGGTGCACAGAAAAAAAAAAAAAAATCTGTGCTTAAAATAACGAAATTTTCACGAATTTACCTGCATCATTTGGGTACAGCGCCCGGGAGGACCGAGCCCCGGCAGGACTCTGCCCCACAGGCACTACGCCCCACGCGTTCCTGGGTAAAAGTCACCAGCTCCGCCCTTGCTTTCCACCCTGACCCCGCCTCATCGCCTCCCATGCACTGTACCTTCATGTCACCTCTAAAACGTAATTGTTATGCAACTAAAAATGGCATTTGCTCCCGGTAAAATCAAAGTAATACCTCCCCCTTTCAAGCCTTTTGATTGAAGGTTTACGAAAAGATGAGAGTTTCTGAAAGTCAGATCTCCAATCTTGATCCAGTCAGATAACTGAAAAGAAAAAAAAAATAAAACAATACATATGAAGAGCAATATTGTTCATTCACAACTACCTCAATTTTTTTTTTTTTTTTTTTTTTTTTTTGCGTAAGAAATAATGCTCGTTAACCTTTCTTATCAGGAAACAGGTTGCTCTGGAGAAGTGAACATTTCAACAGAAATTTAGTCAAAAAGTTTATTTAAAAGCCAAAAGGGCTTTTCCTTAAATAATTCCAAACAGATAAAGATACATGTCTGCTTTAAAATAACCTCAACTTTTTATGATAAATCGGGATCCTCGGCATAAACAAAATCTTTCTTTTTACATTTCCAAAACGTCCTGCTGAGAAGCCAAAGCCGATCAACCTTCTCCCCAATGCTCCCCGCAAGTGCTAATACGGGCTGACCCCGACACTTCCTGGTTAACAGTCTGCAAAGAGTGACTCCAAAGCTCACCTGCAGGAAGCTCCATAACTTACACTCCGCAACGGGGTGTGAATGACGTCATTTAAAATTCCGTATTTCCAACCATCTACCACTATCCCACATGGAGATCCTCCAAGGTTCCTAAAGCTCAACCCGTCAGAAGTGACCTCACTGGATTCCCTTCCAAACCCTTCTGGCTCATGTTTTACTTTGTATCTCAATTAACAGTGGTACCTTCTACCTACCGGCTTTAGAGGGAATGTGGGAACAGTGCTCTCTCCCTCTCTCTCCCTCTCCCTCTCCCTCTCTCTCTCTCTCTCTCTCTCTCTGTCTCTCTCTCTCTCTCTGCAAACCACATGGCCAGTTATGCTCCAGGTTCCAGCATGTCCATCCCCAACTTCCCTCAGACCTAACTTGCTTTCTCCATTTCCGAGTGCCCGGACCCTCAGTATTTCTTGGATTTTTATACAATCTCTCATCTGGTCTCCTTACTTTCTGCGGGTCGTTTGCATTCTAGTCCCCGGATTTCTGAAACACAAATCTGAGCACGTTGTTACAGTTCCCAGCTTATCGAGCACTTTCATACATATATTCCCACTGAGTCTTAAAGCAAGCCTGTAAAAAGTCCCTGCGCAGGAAATATGAATAGGAATAATCAGAGCAGTCCCGTTGTTAACCACGGTCATTTTAGAAACACCCCCAATTCTGGAACATACTGACAGAGGGGAACATCCAGCAATGGAAAATGGGTTAACGAAGCGGCACATAATTTTGGGTGAATACTCACAACATAATACTGACCTCAAAGAGCTACCTCCAAGTTCTACATATAGGATAATAAGCTTATAAAGTTCATAAAGAACTAACAGTATATCATTCAGATTATAGATTTAGGTTACAGGCACACACACATGGATATATATATTCCTAGGTATACGTATATACACACATAAATATACACACATGATAAAACTATTAAAACAACTAAGCAAAGGCGACAGAATAATAAATGCAAAGGGGAAGGGGGAAGAGACAGGCGCACAGGCTGAGGCAAATATAAACTATCGACAGCATTCTTCTCCAGTCGGATGACGTCATCAGAGTCCTTCATTCCATTGTTAGTTACTGACCTACCTAATTACTAAAGGAGGGCCATGCATAAGCCGAGGATTACCAGTCCAATTCAGTAGCGCTAAGGTGTATCTGAAGGAAGAAAGGCAGGAAGGGAGGAAGGAAAGCCATTTTTAACGGAGGAAGAAGTCTGCGGGTCTTCTAGAGGCCTTGGAAAGGAAGACGATGCAGGGCAGAACCGTGTCAGTGAACACAGAGGCAACAGGCTGGGTGAGTGTGACAGCGAATGCTTTCGGGGCAGTGTCATCAGTGACCTCTCTGTAGGGAAGCGACTGTCCCAAATCGGGCAGCACAGATAACTGACCTCAGCAGGCCTATCAGCTTTCCCCTCCCGAGCCTGCCAAGATGGAGGCATTTGGCTTGGGCCTCTCTCCTGCCTAGACCCTAACTTGCTCCAACCAAGCAAAGTGACATTGGTCCTAGTCATCTCCAGAGGCACTGAAATCTTAAAAGGGGCCCATTGAAGTCTTTATATACATACTTTAAAACAGAGTGATTAGGGGCTCTTGGGTGGCTCAGTTGGTTAAGCGTCCAACTTCGGCTCAGGTCATGATCTCACTGTTCGTGAGTTCGAGCCCCACGTCTGGCTCTGTGCTGACAGCTCAGAGCCTGAAGCCTGCTTCAGATTCTGTGTCTCCCTCTCTCTCTGCCCCTCTGCCATTCACATTCTGTCCCTCTCTCTCTCTCTCTCTCTCTCTCTCTCAAAATGAGTAAACATTAAAAAAAAAAGTCAACAGAGAATAAAGAAACTTTTAAAACAGAGTGATTATAAAATAATTCGATCTTCTGGGTCTCTTGTCCACGCCAGGGTCAGCCTCCCTCACAAACCTCAGAGACAATCGTTTTCATTGACTAGGAAACAATAACTCTTTCCAAACCATGAGCAAACAATATGATATTAATTACAACCTGGATCTCCCGACGCTGCTTCCGTTGTTCAGTTGTCAAGGACACGAGGAGGTTCTAAGACTCAAGAGTTGACAGAAAGGACATTTTTGATCAATCACAAGACAGGAAACTTAAGTAATCTTCACACCTCCTGGTCTGAGGCTCAACCACATTTGGTACAGAGGAAACGGCTCTAATGAGACAGTCTCCTCATGAGACAGGAGGTAGTGAAGAACTTACGAATTCCACTTCCAGGCCACAGAAAGCCCAAGAGAGACGCGGAGAAAGAGGGTGGGAGATGGCCCGGAAAGACTGAGGACCGAGAAAGCGCCTAATGCCAACTATGTCCCATACCAACCCAGACCAGTGAGTGACAAGGAGTCGTCAACAGCCTTTGCCTCCTGCTTACCCAGAGGTATGTAGAATTCCATTATTTCTGGGTCTGACTCCAGGCTTGTGAACATCCCTGGCAAGACTGTCTGGCTTATTCTACATCTACCTTCTACGCCGCACACGCACACACGCGCACACCCATTTGTACCAAACTGCCGTGATCGTATCTTTCCAAGGTCTCCTGTATATCCTTTCCTTCTAGCTTCACTGCCATAGTCGATCACTCTAGAACCTCACTAGCTCAGGACATCGCGAGTTTCCTAACCAGACCCCCCATAACTGAAACACTCTGTGCACCACGACCACAACACTATCCCATACCAATGCTTTGTACAGACACCTCCAAAAACATTTCTAGAGGCAAGACTGAGCCACGACTGAGCCGTAGGATTTGACCACAGGTAGGGGACAGACGGCAAAGCAGACCCCGAGGGACAACCAAAGAAGTGGGGACAGAACCAGGAGACTATAGACAGGAAAGCCAAGAGACAGAGATGGGCCCAGACAAAGAGGCAAGAATGACCAATACATAGAGAAGAACGAGCTTCTTAAAAAGTTCATAATTTACTCAATTCTGTCCAAAGTCCTCTATCAAGTCACTGTCTACATGCTACCAAACACCTTAGGGAGCTGGGAAGGAGGGCTGAGCTGAAGAGGAACACGAGGACAGTTTAACCGTTCACCTGTGTCCAAGTGGACAAGAGACCATGGTGTATACCCAGGTACACGCACGGTCAAGATTACATTGAGGGATTTAAAAACACAGGTATCCACTACTACACCAATGTTTGTATTGGATACAAATCTGATACTTGTAAGGCCATTCTGTGTGGCTCAGTATTCCTTGTGTATCTGTTCAACATTTTTTACTCTTCTAAATCCCGGGAAACGATCTTTTCTCTTCTAAAAAGTGCAAGTATTAGGATATAATTCTATACCAATTTTCTAGGTCAATTTTCAGTAAAATGTCTCCATTTAACTCCTTCTTTAAGAAAACTTAGTTTTTTCACTACTCTTAAAGAATACATAGATCACAACATGAAATACTACTGTCTTTCAAAGTTTTGATCTAAGCCATACATTTGCGCCTCAGAAATTTTAATGTGAATTTATTCCTCAAAATAATAGTTTCTATAATACAGCCTGAAGATCCTTTCTGCCAATTTCTGTGATTCAAACCTGGGGGCGGGGGGGAGGGGGTGTGAAGGTGAAGATTATTCCAGTTAAATATAGGACACAATTAGAAAAATCTGAGTAATGGCTAAGTCACTTTAAAATGAGTAAAAAACCCTCTGGCTGTAATGCCCATCGAAAAAGTACCTTAATTTCAGGAAGTGAAGATTCAGACAAAAGGGCGGGCAGGGGGCAGGGTGACACAAACGCTGACCCGGTAAATGAATTAAAATTACAAGTAATGATGGGAAACTCCGTGTGCTTTTGATCATGTTATTTACAAAGCATGATTTCCAGAGTGACCCTTAAATGAGCATCTATCTGCCTTCCACGACACGAGAATGAAACCCGCTCAGTTTCTCTCTCGGCGAGCCTACCGACTAGCAAGTGGATGCGCTACAAACCCCCAGCACAGAGGCGGGTCCCCGTCCTACCAGGGAGAGGGGACCGGCGGGCCGTACCTCCCTGTCGCCGAGCCACAGCCGCTGCTCCGACACCGGGAAGCCCGTCTCGGCCAAGATGCGCTCCTTGATGTCACGCACGGTCCAGGACGCCTGCACGGCCACGGTCCTGCAGCCCACGCAGCCGGGGAGGACGGTCACCCGGAGCCACCTGTGCAAAAGGCAAAGGGACCTTCAGTAGGGGCCACGTGGGGGCCCTTCCCGCGCGGGGTCTCGGCGGCGGGGAGCCTCGCGGCCCTGGGCTCGGCCCGGCCCCGGCGGGGTTACCTGTCCCCCATCGCGAGCGTCCCGGCCGGGCGCGGGCCCGCGTCCGCCCCAGCGCGCCGCGCCTGCTCACGGCCGTCCCCGCCGTCCCGACAGGCCCGGGGCGGGCGCCGAGCGCGGCGTCCTCATGGCGCAGGCGGGCGCCGCCCCGGCCCGGCTCAGCCGCAGCCCCGGGAGCAGCGGCACGAGCCGAGCAGCAAATGCGAGAGGAAGCGGCGGCCGCGGAGGCGGGGCGAGGCGGCGGCGGCGGCGGCGCGCTCCCGGCCGGCAGGGCCCCTGGAGGCGCCGCCCGCGGGCACGCGCCCGCCCTCCTGGACCGTTAGCCGCGTGGGCCCCGCCCCGCCCGCAGGCCCCGCCCCGCGCCGCCCGCAGGCCCCGCCCCGCCGCCCGCGTCTGCAAAGGCGCCAGGGCCCCACGACCTGCAGCACTTAACAGTAAGCGCGGAGCCCTCCTTGAGAGAAGACGCGTGTTTTCCCTGGCGGGGTTCAACAGGACCGTAAAATGCAGAACTAGACGTTCCTGGGGACTACGTCTCCTTCGCCTCTAATGACTTTTAATCTCGGGAAGCATCTCCAAGTAAGACTTAGGGTGGCCTCTTAGGCACAACGTAGAATCATGGTGACTGCAGAATACAAGGGGCTTCCACGTTTCATGTTTGCTTGTTTGTTGTTTTTTTTTTAATGTTTATTTACTTTTGAGAGAGACAGAGAGAGACAAAGCACCCGCAGGAAAGGGGCAGTGAGGAACGGAGACACAGAATCCGAAGCAGGCTGCAGGCTCTGAGCTGTCAGCACACAGCCCGACGCGGGGCTTGAACTCCTGAGCTGTGAGATCATGACCTGAGCTGAAGTCAATCGCTCAACTGGCTGAGCCACCCAGGCGCCCCTCGTGTTTGTTTTTAAGGCGCAAAAGTAGGATCAATGAGTCAGTCTGCCGGAGGAAGGGGCAGTAAGAAGGTAAAGGTAAGAAAGTCATACATGGGAATACACATGAACATATCCTATGATGTGTTAAAAGATATGCGACTTATTTGGGCTGTATTATCTTTTATTGTTGGTAGCCTAGGTGTTTTCCCATCACACCTGCAAGCTCCTTGATATCGAAACAGTTGATGGAATCCCCCAAGAGTAAGTAATGTCGCCTTGTAATTTGAAAGCGTGCTTACTTGAGGAAGCTTCGGAGAAGTATTGGTCTTTTCCTCTGGCTTATTTCTCATAGGTATAGGTAAGACCCATCGGGGGCCAGGAGGCAACATCTATTACGACAATTCAAAGGCTATGTCCTGAACGAGTAAACTTGTGTGCTTCTTGCTTAATACCCGGAATAGAATTAACTTTTAGCGTTGGTGCAAAAAATGATATAATGGCTTTTTCTGTTATCACTTCTCTCCCTCTACCACAAAAAAAAAATATATATATATATGTATATATATATATATATATACATATATATATATATCACTCAGAACTAGTTCTCAGCAATAGTAGAGCACCCATACAGCTATTCCATCCCTTCTTTCTAACCATATTTAACAAGGAAAGTCTGGGGGCGCCTGGTAGCTCAGTTGGTTAAGGCTGGGACTCTTGATATTGGCTCTGGTCATGATCTCACCGTTGGTGGGGTGGAGCCCTGCATCAGGCTCTCTGTTGACAGCACACGGCCTGCTTGGGATTCTCTCTCTGCCTCTCATGCTCTCTCTCTCTCTCTCTCTCTCTCTCTTCTCTGACCTCTCCAGCTCACACGTGCACTCTCTCAAAATAAATAAACATCTTAAAAAGGGAGGTCTGTAAATCGTGCAGCTCTTTCCCCTCTTGGAACAAGTAAGCACAGTCGATCAGAGAAGAGGCTAAGATAAGATCAGGCCAGAAACCCCGAATGGATGAATATTTGCTTTTTCGATCAGACAACGCCGTACATGCAAATGCATTAGAATATCAGCAAGTAGAAAATCTCACCCCTCTGCTGAGCACAGTCCCCCAGGACAAATCCTCCACGAACACATCCTTTGATAACCCCCAGGTCTACCTGCTTTCCTTCCGTTCTCTCCTAGGGAGACAGGCAGACGTGATGCGGTGCAGAGGTAAAGCTCTGAGGAAGAGAAATGACCTGCATGGAGGGGGTTTCACAAGCAGTGAAGCAGATTCGGCTGGGAAAGGGGGCCGATCGTAAGTATCTCTCAACATCCGGAGTTCGAAGTATGTTCAGATCCCCTTTAAAGCGTTAGTCCGCATGGGAAGCGTACATATGGAGCGCAAACGAGATGTCAAAGCTACGGACGCAGATTTAGAAATCATTTGTCCAATCGTTCAGATAATATTTACTAAACCTCTCGTATGTGCTGATAGACGCATTCCTAAATGACGGAAATACAACAGTGAACAAAACAAAGTCAGCATCTCATGCTTGCGTTCTAGGGAAGGAAGACAACAATTAACAAATGGCCAAATGATACGTGAATTCATCCTACGACGGCGGCCAAGTAGGGATAAGTACTATTTGAAAGTGGGGGGAGGGAGCTGGGGCAGGGCAAGATAAGAGAGGAAAAGAGCTAACTAAGATGGTCGTAGAACTTTCTAAGAAACGGCATTTGAGAAGAGGCCCGAATGAAACACGGGACAATGAAATTATCCAGAAGGAGGTTCTATGAGAAGAAAGGGGGACAGAGCAGCAGCTGGAGCCCATGCGTCCATCATCTTCGACCTGGAGGTATCACCCCTTCTAACCTGTTTCCTGCCTCTACTTCTCTCCTCTCCAACCCATGCCCCGACCCGCCACAAGATCGAAGTTGGAACTGAGGCCTATTCTGTTTGCTGATAGCTTCCCAGAGCCTAAAAGAGGTCCTGACACCAAACAAGTGCTCAGTAAATATGAAGAAAGGAAGGAATTATTGAGGAAGGCAGGAAGGCAGGAAGGCAGGAAGGAGGAAGGAAGGAAGGAAGGAAGGAAGGAAGGAAGGAAGGAAGGAAGGAAGGAAGGAAAGAAGGAAGGAAGGAAGGAAAGAAGGAAGGAAAGGAAAAGAAGGGGAAGGAAGGAATTACATAAAGGAAATGAGAGGAGAAAGGGAGAAAAAGGAATAAATAAATATCTGGAAAATACAGAAAAGTAGATAAAACTCAAGCATTATACATAATTCTAACACCCCGATACAAACATTTTTATTGCCATTAATGTAAGGGCTTTTTATATGATGACAATAATACTACGGGTAGACAGTGTTTTCAAATCTTTCTCACCATGTAAATCGTATTTCTAATAATTGCCTAAATTTCCATTGAGGAGAAATATCTTAGGCTACTCAACCCTGTTGATACATACAAGGGCGTTTTAATTTTTCAAAAGTGCACAGACCATTAAATATCTTTGCTCATGAACTTTTACCACTATTTAAGATGAGAAAGGAATTTGGAAAAATGCTGCTTTCCAATAAATGTCTACCGGAACCTTCACTCACTCTGGAGGAGTGTATCATAAAATGCAGAACGGTAAGAAGCCCAAACCGTAGTCTCCTGTCTTAGAATGAGCCCAGATGCAATCAAAACCTGGGGAGTCGTGGGACCATCCTTTCAGCCTATTGCAGTTGTAGAGATGAACAAATAACATTATTTTATTGCACCAGCCGGACTCAGCAGGACAGAAGCAGAAAACAATTTTCTTCTTTCTCACGAGCCCTGTTTTACTTTGTCCTGGTACTGCTTTCTGTCCCTCTCCCTGGATGACAGAGCCGGCAGGCATGGGCCCTAGCTTCCCCGTCACTCCTAGATGATAAAAATTCTCCGGTTCCTTCCACTCCCGAAAAGGACTCGTCTTAGTCATTGAAAACCCTACCCAGGTTAACAACCAAAAACGCCAGTCCGATCCAATGTAAAAATTCTTCGATAGTAACCGGGCTTTATTCTCGTTTCATCTCACCATGTCGACGGCAGTGTGGAAGCGTCGCTCGCGGCTGAGAGTTCATTTCCCCTGAAACAACATTTCATGATTTTACGAAACGGAATGTTCCTCATAGCATGTCTTTGATCAGAGGGAAACAACCAATTAGTCCCTTCTGGAGAATGTGCGCCAGTTATGTAAAGACAAAAGAATGACGAATCATTGTTCCTTTTATTTAATGAGTCAGCAGAAGGCTGTTTGGCATGAAAATAAAAAGATGAGAATACTGGGGATATGTGAAGTCCTAGAAAAATGAGTGAAACGCATACGCCAAACAGAAAAAGGAAAAAATCTCTCAGGGAGAGGAAATGGGACCTATAAAATCATGGAGTCAAAAAAAATAGCACTAAAGCTGAGGAATTCCAAGTAGCTCCAGATGACATAATCTGAGGGTAGAATTCATGCAAAGGCGTAGAAAATGTGATCCGGGAGCAGCTGGCAGGAATATGGTCATGAAATCCTCACGCTACCTCCGCAGTTACATAAAAGGGATGGGAGCCACTTCCAGATTTTAATCAGTTTAGGCAACGTTCTACAAAGAGTCCTCAGGTAGCAGGACTGAGGATGACTTGGAAGGAGGCACACTTAACATAGGAACAAAACCAAGAAAACAAAAATCGTTATCTGTGAGATTAAGTAAAAACCTTCAAGAAAGTCTTGAACTTTCTTGAATTGCCTTGAACTATTCCTTCAAGAAAGGAATCAGCCGAGCTAGGTATCACACGGGTGAAGTGCTCATAGGATTTGACAACTAGGAGGCCATTTTTGGTTGACCTCTCTGCTCCAGAACCTGCAAGGATTTCCTGATGACCGTAGGCTCAAGTTCAAGTTTCCTGCATGGCTTATAAGGCCCATCCCAACTGAGCCCTGGTCAACCTTCTCGGAGTCTTCGGAGGCCACCCCACTCTCTGTCTCCATGGCCAGCTGATAGTAGTAACGTGTAATCTTTACGGAACACTTACTAGGTGCCAAACACCTACTAAAATCTTTATGTGATTTAGCTCATTGGACCTTCCCCCCAAACCCCACAAAGTACATAAAACCTTAATTTTCAGGTAAGGAAAATGAAACTAAACATCTTACTTGTAGCTCCACAGCAGTGAGTGGGAGAGGTAGGGTCTGTAGTCCAACCCATGAGCCCGAGCGCTATGGCTATTAAACTGTAATATTCCCAGAATACAATCACTTCGCATCGCCTAGCTGCCCCCACGTACCCTGCCCGCATTGTCCTCACCGACTTGCAGTCCCTTTCCCATCACTTTCCATCTGATAAATCCCTAAGTCCTCCTCCAAGAATGACTATTTCTGGACTCTTCTGGGCTGCTCCTTTCTGTGTAATGTGGGCATTGTATATTCACTGTTGGTATCAGAGCATGTATCACGTTTTTTGTAACGATGACCCATTTTTATTCATTGCAATGGGAGCCCCTTTGCATTCCTCTTTGTACCTCAAGGGCCTAATACGGAGTAATATTCAACAGATGTTGCTAAGAATTTTGAGATGAAGGAAAGGCTGCATATAGATAAATAGAAACTTTGCTCCTAACATCAGTCAGCCAGGTTTTGTTTTGTTTTGGGGTCTGTTCAAAATGCTTTGGGCTGCAAGTAACTGATTACCTGACTAGCGGTAGCCCAACTCATAAGGGTTTGTTTTTCTCACACTCAGGAAGTCTAGAGGAATGGCGTTCTTCACCAATGTCAAGACCAGCATTCCAGGGATGTTTTGGGACGTTCTTTTCTCATCATAAAATGGCTCATACAGTTCTAATAAATCCATGTTCAATGTAGGAGGAAGGGGAAAAGGGAAGAAAATAGTTCTACCTGCTTTATCAGAAAAACAAGAGCGTTCTCAGCAGACTTCTGCTTCTCATTGGCCACCCCTAGCTGCAAGGAAGGCAGGGAAAACCAAGCCTCTATAATAGAAGGTTCTAGGAGAATAGGGATTTGCAAGGGATGGTTGGATTGGCCTATCGACAACATTGCTTTAATATACATGGCACATTTATTATTTTTTTAAAGGTACATTTTGTTCTTTTTTTTTAAATGTTTATTTACTTTTGAGACAGAGTGTGAGTGGGGGAGGGGCGGAGAAAGAGAGAGACACAGAATCCGAAGCAGGCTTCAGGCCTGAGCTGTCAGCACAGAGCCCGACGTGGGGCTCGAACTCACAAACCGTGAGATCATGACCTGAGCCAAAGTCGGTGTTTAACCGACTGAGCCACCCAGGCACCCCTATATTTTTAATGTTTATTTTGAAAGAGAGAGAGACAGAGACCAAGCAGGTGAGGGGCAGAGAGAGAGGGAGACACAGAATCCGAAGCAGGCTCCATGCTCCGAGCTGTCAGCACAGAGGCCAACATGGGGCTGGAACCCACAAACCGTGAGATCATGACGTGAGCCGGACTCAAACACCCAACCAACAGAGCCCCCCAGACGACCTGGCAAATTTATTTTTAAAGCGTCTACAGAAATATTAGAAAACGATGTAACTAGTAAGTTTTTTATAGCCTGATTAGTGACATACCAAGACACAACTTTTAGAAGGATAGTAGGGGGAATCTTTCATTGCCTCGGGATGGGGACTTGGGTAAATCGTATGATCCTTCTGTTCATTTTTCTATAACGGCAGTCCTTAAGGTGATTTTAAGCTACAAAACATAATTTTGATTCTCTCACTGGGATAAGTTCCCAGGCAAAATCACTGAATAAGATTTCAACCTTCCACCTTCATTCAAAGGTCAGCCTCCCCTTTCTGTGGCCGTCACCACCCCATGCTAAGACCTGTAGTCCTATGCGGCCTGCCTTCTAGCACGAAGTGGAGGGCAGTCTCCTTTCTTGCCCAGTCCCCCCAAAGAGGAGCCGCAGCTTGACCCCCCTCGGGCGGAAGCTGCGGAGACAGGAAAAGGCAGAAGGATGGGCCGCTCATTGGGTGGGTAGGTCTGAGCCCCTGGATCTGACAGGCGATTAAGCTTACATCCTGTGGGACGCTTTGGGAAGTCCTGTCACCGAGGGCCCCAGCCGGGGGGCAAATGCATCTCTGTGCTGAGTGATCACTCACGACTTCTTCCACAACCTTCCAGAGTCCACCCACCTCCCTGCCCCTTGTGTTCTGGCTCTACCTCAAGCAGACCCCTAGGGAAGAGGCCCCAAGCTAATGCTGTCCCACGTAGTTCAGGTGTGTTTTATGGAAAATTCTCGCATATCCCTTGCCCAGGAAGCTTGGGCGGTGCAGGCCGGAGACCGTGATATGCCTCCCCCTGCTGCCTCAGAGTGCGTGGTCCCCAGGCCTGAACTGGCCTCGAACCCAGTCCCGAGTTCTCCATGTGGTTCGCCAGGCTTGACGTAAAGGAGGGAAACGCCTCTCATCCCGCCCGCTTGGCACATCTTTCTCCAACGAAATCTCTAGCAAACTTCTCTTCCCTCTCCATACTCTCGCTAAGCGGGGGTCGGCCGTCCCAGAACAGGTTCCGAGGCTCTTTGTATACGAGGGAGGGTCCGTCCCCCAAACGCTTTCCAAACTGAGGTAGGAAGCGCTTTTTACCTTCAGTACACATTGGCCATCGGAATAACTCAATCGCGTTCACAGCGCCCAAGAGAAAAAAAACATACGACTAGCATGTAAATCAAAAGAACATATATGGGAGACGCCACGGCATCCCCGAACTACGGCGGTTCAGCAGAACACCGGCTCCTGTGAGGCTCACGTTTTCATAACGGGGAGGCAGAAAATAAATAAATACACAGGTACATAATATGCAAGCAGAAATAAGTCCCATGATGAAACGTGGGGGGCGAGGAATAGAACACGACGTGGGCTGGGGTGCTGCGTGACATCAATGTCGTCTGAGAACGGGATGGAACATGCAAAGGGACGAAGTGTTACACAAGGAAACTTTAGGGCGAAGCTGGCACCCCTTAATATTGGTTTTAAATTCCCTCAGCGAGGGGCGCCCGGGTGGCTCAGTCAGTTAAACGTCTGACTTCAGCTCAGGTCGTGATCTCGTGGTTCATGTGTTCAAGCCCCGCGTCGGGTTCTGTGCTGACGGCTCAGAGCCTGGAGCCTGCTTCGGATTCTGTGTCTCCTTCTCTCTCTGCCCCTCCCCCACTTGTGCTCTGTCTCTCTCTGTCTCTCATAAATAATGTAAAAAAATTCTTTTTCTTAATTCACGCAGCGAGTCCTTTAAGGCGAAGCACTTCAGCGTCGTGAATATGCCCACGAGCGGCCGGCGTGTGCACTAGGCCGTGTGTGCGGCCATGAGCGCGCATGTCTGGGCGGCAGGAGGCACCTGTTGCTGTCCTTTAACATCCCGCGCGTCTTCATGCGTCGGAATCCTGAGGAACCGCTACTGCCGACGGAAGCAGGACTTTCCGCTCTCTGTGCCCAGGGACCTTCCGCACAAGTGAGATGAGGACACGCACATTCCCGCCCGTCTCCTGCACAGCCTGCAACGCCCAGGACAATTACGGCAAGACCGACAGCACGGCAATCAGGGCAGAGGTGGCAGGTAGCACCCAGCCCCGGGACAGCCAGGCGAGAGGGCGTCGTGGACAAGAACACCTTCACCTCAGCCAGCAGAACGCCGCACGCCTCCACTTCTTCCCCTGGCCGCCTTCGCTTCCTCACCCCTGTGTCACCGACCTTGCTGCGTGTGATAAACCCCTCCCGTTACGGCTTTCTGTCAGATTTTGTCAGACCGATCTTTCAAGGTCATGGTAAGAACCTTTCCTAAGTCAGGCTCGTGGGCCTCCTGGCCGCTTTTTCCGCTGGCTCAGGTACCCCCACCCTCCCTGCACTACCTCCCTGGCCCTCCCGCCGCCCAGCTGCTCTGGCAGGGCCATCGGCCTCGCCTCTTCCCTCTCCTGGGCCTTTCTGGAAACAACCACTCACATCCAAATTCTGTTTTTGACAATTTTGCATTCAGCACGTGACTGCACGTGAAATGATGGCCCGACGTCCGAAGGCAAACACGACAGAGGACCACAGGGGGCAGTCGGGGTCTCGGGGAAGGTGTCGCCACAGAATACGGGGGCAAAATCCGGATAAAATGGCAGGGCCGAAGATGCAAATTCCTGGACCAACAGCTTCCCGTGTCACTCAAAGGTAGAGTGTGGGTCCTCAGCCAACGAAGTGTTCATGGTCAAGGCCCCTGTCCCCGGGCTCATCTCCTCCTCACTCGTTGCCCCCCGGCCCCTGCCTCATCTCCCTCTTGCTCATTCTACCACAGCCACCCTCAGCACCCTTCAGGCCTGAACACAGAACCACGCTCCCTGCCCCAGGGTCTTTGCTTTGCACTTCTGTTCCCCCTGTTGGGCGTGATCTTCGTCCAGATGTCATTTCTCACTCCCTCACCTCCTTTATGTCTGCGCTCAAACGTCCCCTTTCCCAAACACCCTGTGCAAAATAGCAACACTCCCCCCCTAAGTCACCTAACCCGTCTCTACAGCACCCATGAGCATCTGACCACTTCAGTTGTTTGTTCGTACAATATCTGTTTCAACCCAATGTGTTGTCTACTCTGTGCGAGCAAGGCCATTGTCTGTTGATTTCGCTGCTCCCTTCCCAGCACGGGAGGGGGTCTGGCACGCCACAGGCACTCACCCGCGAAATATTGTTGACTATATGAATGGACAAATGCTCACGCTGCTGGCCTCCTGGAGCCTGGACTGATGCCCGGGGTATCCGTCCCCCCACACCGCCCCCCGCCCCGTTCCAATCTTGGTTTCCAGCCCCTGACCCCAGGGCTCCGGCACTGCCAGGCTCACTGCAGCCACAGCCATGGGGCACCTCTGACTGTGCCCTGTTACACACGTTGGTTGCCCCGTGGCTGCAGCCCTCTGGCCGGCAGCTCTCCGCTGGGCTCCGGGGAGCCCGTGACCTGGTGTCCCGCCCTCAGTCTGCAGGTGCCAGCTGACCCCAACTCACAGGTCACTTAGCAGGACAGGTCCTGCCACTTTGGCTTCCTTCCCAGGGCTCGCAACCACCGGCGGACTGGGAGAACAAGGTCACGGTCACGGTTTACTTCCTTAATGGAGATTCTCACGTCTGCGTGCGAACCGACAGCTGACGCATTCAGAAAACCTGTGCCTGGGGTTTAAGGTTTAGAACGTACATTCCGGTGACTCGCTGAGAGACATTCCTAGGACATGCACCCCTGCACAAGAGACCGGTGCAGTCACACCAGACTCTGCTAGCTCTTGGCATCGTGACCACTGTGCTCTCCCTAGACCCCCCCAGGTGGCCCCAGAGTCCCCTCCCATCTGCGGACACAGCCTGCTCCTGCCCAAGTGCCAGTCCCACCGAAGGTAGGAAGTCCCCCCGCAAGCTGGGGCATGTTAACAGGCCCCTGCAGCGGGTGTATCACTAAGTCAGGCTCTTCACCCCCCAGTACCGCAATATATACTATCGCAGCCTCCGACAGCGTGAGCCCTCCACCACCAGTTTGCACCACCCCCCCAGGTCCCATCCCAGCACAGGACCACACCTCCCATCCTGCGCTGAAACATCTGTCCAAGCCTGGAGCACAGCGTCCTAAGCAACATGAGCCGAGCACTCACTCAAGACCACACTTTGTAGGCTTCCATTTGTAGGAAGTGTCCAGAGGAAGCAAACCCACAGACACAGAAAGTGGACTGCCGGTTGCCAGGAGCTGGGGAGAGGGGGCTGTGAGGAGGAACGGCTAACGAGCTACTTTGGGGGATGTTGAAAATGTTCTGGAATAGTGACACATCCTGGTGGACATCCGAGAAGCCACTGAATTGGGCCCTTTAAGTGGTATGTGAATTCCATCTTAAAAAGAAAAAGAACACGAGCGTCGTAGTTGCTGTGAATACATCACTGTACCGCCACATGTAGAATCCGTCCAGGCACGCACATTCTTTCCTGCGGCTGCCTTGAATTCCTGGTGAACCCGGTGGCTCATTGCACTGTCTTCTTGAGACGTTCCCAGTCGCTTTCCAGAATGCTCGGAACGGACGGCTTTGTCCCAAAGACACACACACACAAGATGCGACGCAAACTCCCTGTCAGCACATGCGAGTTCCACTTCTCACCCTCGTCTCTCCCCGACTCCAGGTGACTTTCCCCACCTCCCGCCTCCCTTCCCACGCTCTCCTCCAGCCTCCTCCAGTGAACCCTCCGGGCCTTTCGCGGCCCCTCGTGCAGTCTCCTTCCCTCCTCAGTGTCCACTCCGCCTTCGGACTCAGCCTTCTTCAGGAAGCCTGATGCTTCGCAAGGCAGCACGGCCCCGAGCCTGCGTTCTGCGTCCTCAGTCACCCGCCCCATCTGCGTCTCCTCCCCGAGCTTGCTGGGGCCAGGGCACCGGAATCGTGAGCTCCACTTTCAAAGCCTCACGCAGAGAAACCTCTTTCAGGGAAAAGGAGGCCTTCAGCCAGCAACGCAGGTGGCTCGGGCAGAATTTACCCAACGGGCCACATGTAATAACCAACAAGCCAGACAAATGACAACACTTCCCCTCTCTTTGTGCTAATGCAGACACAATCGCTGAACTTGTATTTTTAGTTACCTTGGACGCGCTCTGGGAAATGATGTCATGCTTCCGAATTAACCTTCCTGCCTTTTCTACTTCCAGCGAGGGTACTCCGAATTCCCTAAAGTGCCGTAAAAATGATGAGCAAATAGGCCTGTACAGACTTTACACGATGCCTTTGACTCTGATGCTAATGTTAATAAGCGCTCGATGTTCGGTTGCCAAAAATCCTAGATGATTCAAACCCAGCTTTGCCAAAGCAAAATTAACCAGTAGGGGGCTCGCGGGTAGTCATGCTTACCTCTATCCATTGACTGATCCAAAGGGACTTCGCATCAGAGAGGAAAAAAGAAATGACTCAGCCCCCTGGATATCAGAGATGATACATCATGAGCTGTGTTAGCCATTTCAAGGAGCACCGAAACCACATGTGAATTCCTCTGAATTCGGAATTGCTCTTCCATTGATGGCGACCTTTGATTAAACATCCTCTCTGGAACATTCCGTAGGAAGCACGGAGCCAGGGTGTGCTGACTGCAGCAGTATGTTCGTTAACATAAATGTGCTGCTTGTTAATACTTAGAAAGTTTGAATGGAGTCTCAGCCCCACTAGATGCAATAGCAGGAAATTCATGACACAAACCTGTCCCATCATGAAACTGAATAACTCGAACATAGAAAAGGAAATGGTAAGAGTCACAAATACCACAACACATTTCTTCCTTTGTTTCTGCTTCTCCCAGCTACTGTTCTTCTTCCGGTCAGTTCGTTCTCCTTCCATTTGTCCTTTGTTTTCCTGAGTGGTTCTTCACTTTCGGCCCTTGTCCATCATCTGCCCCTCGTGTGCGCGTGAACCGAGGGCAAGCCTCCGCCAGCCCCTGACTCTCCCACCTGCCAGACGGGGGGATTGGCATGGTTTGAGCTCACTTTGTCACCTGTGCGACTGGACTGATTGTCAGGTTCTTGTCAGGTGAAATGGGGCAGTCGCTGCTGACCTGGGAGGTGCTCGTTTATTCGTATAAAAAGATGTGTGGCCTCCATGGTGCGCTGGGCACTGGTGTCATGCTAAAGGAGCACACTTCCTGCCCAGGGGGCGCATGGCCTCACGGGAACAGCAATCGGGCCGAAACTGCAAGATGGTGGCCTCCATACCCTTTAATTTCAGTCTTTTCCTTCACCTTTCTCTCTTGCTTGGGCATCCGAATGGTCAGAATCAATGCCAGGAAAAAGGAGGATCAGGCAAGGGGTGCGTTGGGTCCTCTTAAACCCCTTTATGTCAACTTCATCTCCTCTTGAGGTGCCCACCCTTTCTCCACCACTTCCCCAGCTCTGTGAGGTCAGTAAACATTAACTGTGCATATTCTACGTGCAGGCACTCTACCAAATCAAAGATGATGGTAATAATATCGTTCCTACCGCCCGTAAGGAACTAGAAGAATGAAACAACGCACAAACATAACCAACATAATTTTATATAAAAGGAAAGATGCTGAAACGGAGAAAACTTACCTAAGTCATCAGTTGCTACAAATGCCAGAGGTCTTCCATTAACAGGGCTTTCCTGGCCCGGCCCCGTGGCTCCACGAGCCAGTCAGGAAAGAGGCTGCGCTCATGGTCGATTTTCTATCTGGGATGGAATCTGTTTTGTTTTGTTTCTTTTCTTCCCCCATTATCTTCATCCCCACGCATGCCACAGAGTTCAGCTTCCAGGCAGATCCATCTAGAACGCTGGTGGTGGTTCTACTGCCCATCGACGGCGCCCTTCAGCTCCTGTAACGTCCTTCCTGCGCGTGAACCCAGTCTCGGTCGAAAGTGGCCCTGGCGGTCCCTTCTCGTGCATCCTCATTTGTCTACTGCGTTTGCAAGAATAATTCCTCTGTCTTGCCACCTCTTCAGACCTTCCTCAGGAAGGACAGTGCAGACAGAATAACTGTCAACAGCACACGCCGCTCTCAGGGGCCATGGTTCACTGCTGGCTTCTTCACACAGGAAGGCGATGACATTCTCCATAGCTAATACCTCTTGCCCAAATTTATTTTTATTTTCACGGGGGATCTTTCATTTCTGCTGCTGTGTGGGAACCGGGTTCCTATTTTGGGAAGGGTAGTCACCCAATTCCCTCTGAAATCATATCACAAGGATGGTTGTTCATCTTAAGCAGCAATGAGGATGGTGAGAAACTCAAAACAATGCCTCATAATAATACCTGCCATTAATTACATACTTACCAGCCCCCAAATGCTTCTTATTTAATCTTCACTAAAACCCTACGAGGGATTTTTATTCCTCTTTTATTCCAAAGGATGATGAAAGATTCAAAAAGGTCCTAACTGCCCAAGACCACACACAGGGCCAAGAGCTAACCCCACTCGAAGCAAACCCAAAACCTGGGTTTTTAATCACTGTCCACATCCCCAAAGGGGGCTGTTACTGACCGAACTAGAGATGTTTATCCTGGAGAAAAAAAAAATGACTCCTGGGAATGTCTTATACTCTCCAAATAGGGGAATGCTTTTCATATATTAATATTTCTGTGGCTCCAGAGACCAACAAATTTGGGGCTCCCTCTGATGAAACATATCCCAACAACTAGAACAATTCTCATTTTTATCCATTTCCCACCAACTACCTATCAAATCCACGTCGACTGTTATAGTCGCTTCCTCGATGAACCCACAAAGAAGACATTGTCCACCCTTAGAAGTCAGAGGAGATAAGTAATCCGTCTCAGATTTCCTTGTAAATGCAAGTGTCAACGCTGGGTTTCAGGTCACTGTTCAGTTTCCCTCATTCCGTGCTGCTCTCCGGAATTGAATAAGGGGAAACGCTTTGCTTGAGGTTTTAAAATCCCTGCATGGTCAGCATGCCCTGGAGACAACAAGGTCCTAGGTTCTCTTCTTAAAAAAAAAAAAGTGTGTTTTTTTTTTTTATTTTTGACAGAGAGAGAAAGTGCAGGGGAGGGGCAAAAAGAGAGGGAGAGGATCCAAAGTGGGCTCCGCGCCGACAGCAGAGAGCCTGAGGCCAGGCTCAAACTCACGAGCCGAGCCGTGAGATCATGACCTGAGCTCAAGTTGGACACTCAACCCACTGAGCCCCCCAGGGGCCCCTAGTTCTCTTCAAAGGGCTGATCACAGTCTTGTATTTCAAACATACGGCAATTTTATAGGCTGGCCAGATGCAGGCACCTGCTAGCTCTCCACACACAGACAGGAGAACAATTCCAAACGTAAATTTACAAGCATGAATGACACAATGATGATGTAGACATTCAGCCAAAAAGGGGGAGATATTATAATTAACTATGTCTATTCAGTTAGTTATAGTCAATTCAGTTAGTTATCTAAAAACACAGTCCAGGGCGCCTGGGTGGCTCAGTCAGTTGAGCGTCTGACTTCAGCTCAGGTCATGATCTCACGGTTCGTGGGTTCGAGCCCCGCATCGGGCTCTGCGCTGACAGCTCAGAGCCTGGAGCCTGCTTCGGATTCTGTGTCTCCCTCTCTCTCTGCCCTTCCCCTGCTAACGCTCTGCTCTGTCTCTCTCTCTCTCAAAAATGAATAAACATTAAAAAAAATAAATAAAAATAAATAAAAATAAAAACACGGTCCACTTTATTTAGCACCAAATGGTGTCAAATAGGATCCCAAACATTACTTGATTAAACTAACATCCGGTAGTCATAAGTACATGAGAAATAGGAGTTTACTTACGAAAACTAAATGGAAAGCTTATTTATTTTTGTCCTATTTTATTTCAAACATTTCCTGCTTATATTCCCTAAAGATTTTGAAAAATAAAAAACATGTTCTTATGTATCCCATTCCTAAATATCCGGACTCGGAGCGATATTGTCAGTGAACAGTTCAAAGGGTGAATTATTTTATCTCCGTGCAAAGCCGACGCCATACTAACTTGGAAACCACGTCCACAAAACTACACAGCTGTGAATCTGTGAGAATAACACCGTATTTTCTTTTCCTTTGCTTTGTAGTAAAAGAGGAGAGTGTGTACAGTCTTCCGTGCACAGAAGGGTTTATAAACGGCTGCACACACATGCTGTCTTAGGGAACAATTATAGTAGTTGGCAAGCAACCTCTACTGGAGGGGACACAAAGAAAATGCTAGTCAGAAATAGGTCAAGGGAGCTGTTTAAGGAAATTGACAACGAAGCCGTGAAAAAACAAGACAACTGAATTCTCCGTGAGCGCCACAAGCGAAGAGAAGCTTAATCTGTCAAGATCCTACGTTTTGCTCATTTCCCAAACCATTTCAAATTGTATCTTGATGGGATTTCATTGGATAAATTAAAGAGTTATAAACTGGAAAACGAAGATGCTATTTACCCACTGCTTAGAAAAGTGAATATTTCTTAAGTACCAAGGACACAACTTTTACATAAGGAAAGCACAGATAATATTCATAGTCAAATGTCAATTTTTTTAGAATCCGCCCAAATCGAAATCTAAATTCACCCAAAACGAATCAAATGATTGCTCCCGATTTCTGTCCACTTTATAAACATAATAAGTATAACGGCGAAGCAACTGACATAAAAAAACTCATCAATTAAAAAACTATTCAGGGCAATTGAATATGGTTCAGGAAACATATTTTTAATTGCATTGCAAATCAAAATTTTATGTGTGGTTTGTCTTTTAAGCCTTTGGTCACCTTCTTGTTTTCTAAATACTTTCCTTCTTTGAATAAATAATCGGCAGGTATTATAAATATAAAACGAATGTTCCAGAAGGAAATACTGCTTTTTCTGTGCAAACTCTGCTCCCCTCTGTCCAATCAGCCACCATGTCTGAGCGCCCCATCACACTAACTGTCCGTGAATCCATTCCTTCCTGGTGTTTCTATTGGTTCAGACTTTACTCTCGCTGGCTCAGACCATGAGGTCAGGGCCCTAACTTTCCGCGCTGCCCCAAATCCTTTCCCCTTCAGTCAATCTTTCATGGTGCCACTGAGTTATTCTAGAACGGAGTATGACTAAGCCTCTCCCCATCATAATGATAGTCAGTACTTCAAGCTACCCACATGATCAAGTTCAAATGCTTCAAAGACAGGCTCGCTTTCTAGCCTTGTTCCCTCCCCCTCCCCCCCCTCCCCCCGCACCAGGAACACTGCAGGCATGTTCATGTCTTTGTACTTTTATTGCACATTTCTGGCACATTCTGTTTCCTCCTGCAGCGTCTGCCTCCTCCCTACAGGTTAAACTCTGTACCCATCCTTGGTGGCCCAGCTCAAACGCCACTCCGGTTGTGAAACTTTCCCTCTCGACCCAACAGTGCTTAAGGAAAAACAGTAATGGGGGGCGCCTGGGTGGCTCAGTTGGTTAGGTGGCCGACTTTGGCTCAGGTCACGATCTCACAGTCTGTGAGTTCAAGCCCCGCATCGGGCTCTGTGCTGATGGCTCAGAGCCTGGAGCCTGCTTCGGATTCTGTGTCTCCCTCTCTCTCTGCCCTTCCCCTGCTCACTCTGTCTCTATGTCTCTCAAAAAAATAAATAAACATTAAAAAACAGTAATGGGTCCATGACAAATTAGGCTTTCGTGCCGTTTCTTATTCTCTTATAATACTCTGCATGTCCATCCATCCCAGGACTTCCTACCTTACGTAAACTGTGTACTTACATGGCTGCATCCCTCTGTGGAGACGGGGGACCTTTCAAGAACAGAAAGCTGGTGGCGATACCCCTCTTCCACACCCCCAGGGCCTGGCACACAACCTAGTCAGTGCTTATGGAGCGAATAAGGACTGAGAAAGGTAAGCAGGGTGATTACAAGAGCTCTTTCTCTGAGGAGCTGGTGAAAAGCCAGAACCTTAGGCTTGGATCATGCATCAGAGAAGCACGGATCTTATATTTAAGCTGTAAAGGGCATGAACAGGAAGTTGGAAACATTCCTTCCCATTTTAGGAGATAAGATATAAAACACTTCAGAGATGAGAAGGACCTGTAATAACAGCCACTGAGGCCCTTCGATCAAGGCCCAGCCAACAGAGCAGAAGGCTGTCTCTAGCAGAGCCAATGAGAAGAAACCTCTATCCTCGTGAACATCTTTAGCATTTAACTTTCACTTTGGGTGATAGAAGAAGGGATGGACGGTCTTTATTCATAAACTATTGACACCCCTCTTGCTTACAATCTCTCCTAGGCCGTTCTATGTCCCACAACATTCCCCGCTGAAAATGGGAGCCCTGTGGTCTTCACGTACTCGGTTTCTCATGACCATTCCCTATAAGCACTTGCCCGCCTCCATCCAAAGTCAGAATTAGAAGCAGAGTGGGTCATTCTTATCTTCTTTTCTTTCATAATCCTCTTCATGGTCAGATATTAATAAAGTGGCATTAGATAAAACCGTGGGCTGGTCTGAGCTTTCATCGAAAACTCCAAAACACTTTTTCACATCTCGGGAAGGGGTACACTCCTTCAGGACACAAAAGTTGAGGAAAAGCAATGATTAAAAAAAAAAAAAAAGCAACAGGGCCAAAGGGAAGTTGCGATTCAGCCTATGGGAGATCAGAGAATGAGGAGTGATTGGCATTCGTGCAGAATCTAAAGAATTTTTTGGTCAATGTCGTTAGCATTTGCTGATCACTTATCGTACTAAGGCCTTCCTTCAGGAGCTGGAAGACTTGTTATGCATCAGCTGATTCCTCTGCTCGCCCTATACATTTTTTTTAATGTTTGTTTTTGAGAGAGAGAGACAGAGAGTGAGCAGAGGAGAGGCAGAGGGAGAGGGAGACACAGAATCCAAAGCAGGCTCCAGGCTCTGCCAAGCTGTGTGCACAGAGCCCGACGCGGGGCTCAAACCCACAAACCGTAAGACCATGACCTGAGCCGAAGTCAGACACTCAACCGACTGAGCTGCCCAGGCGCCCCCGCCCTACACATTTTTAAGTACACTCTATGCCCAGTGTGGGGCTCGAACTCGCGACCCCAAGTTCAAGAGTCTCATGCTCTACCAACCAAGCCAGCCATGCGCCACTAAACATTTCCTTTTTGTCCTAATATATGGGTGATAGCAAGCCATTAACCGGCTTGTGTAGGACAGTCATTTGAGATCTGGTGATGAAGCCGCCGGGGAGAATCTCTGGACCAGAAGACCCTTGACGGGCCGTGAAGTTCAAGTATGCAATTCCTTACTATGTACTTGCAACTGAATTTGCTCCTAAGACTTAAAATTCCTCAAGCTTAAAAAGTCTTTTTAAGTGTGAGAATAATGAACTTTAAAACTTCTATTGTGTAATATATGACTACCCAGGAGAAAGATATTAAATTAAATAACATTGGTTATTCGACTTTAAAGACCTTACGGTAGAAATTAGCCACCAACCACTAGGTGTGGCTTCAACGGTCAACTGACTGGACGCAGGAGGTTCAGAAGACGACTTAATTCGTGGAGAATTCGCTTGACCAATGATGGGCGTGGGCAAAGGACCCTTCCCTTAACCCTTGGGGCAGGCTTCGCTAAAAAAGTTTAAGTACTTTGATGACATCTATGGTGCTTCCTTCCAAAAAGCTAACAATTACCTGTTTCACTGGAAATAAGGGTTTGTAATAAGCTCTTACTGTGACATGACCTATGCGCCCAGAGAATATGAGGATAAGGAACCACTAAGCAGCGAAATGTAGATCCGTTTGCCTTTTACAGCGACTGGTCAGTGGCCAGAGAGAAACAGCTGCCTCCACGCTTAATATGAAGTCTGCGAAACCCTTGTCGTCCTTGTGAACCTGTCCTCTCCTGTAACTCAACTGAAGTGTTAAGCTAAGACTTCCCTCATTAAAAAAAAAGAAAGAAAGGACAGTAGACACATACGAGGGGTCTGTAGAGCATCCTTCTCTTTGCAGAACACATTCGCTTCCGTCCTTCTCCATGCAGATGAAAAGAAGGAATAAATTACAGTGTCTGAAATCTGTTCCTTGGACTCTGCGTTTAGCCACCATTTCCTTGCAACATGAGAAGGGGCAGTTCCTTCTCTTTTTTTTTTCTTTTTCAATTTAATTTTATGTCAGAATGTCATGGGGCGCCTGGGTGGCTCAGGCGGTTAAGTCTCTGACTCTCGATTTCAGCTCAGGTCATGATCTCACAGTTTGTGAGTTCAAGTCCCGCGTCGTGCTCTGCGCTGACAGTACGGAGCCTGCTTGGGATTCTCTCTCTCTCCCCTCTGTCTCTGCCCCCACCCTACTTGCTCTCTCTCTCTTTCTCACCATAAATAAATAAACTTAAAAAAATTGAAAAGATATATAAAATTGTTTGGCCCTACCTACCTATGTCAGAGGTGCCAACAATACAGAACCACTTTTATACCGCTTTTCTGTTTTTTATATTTTAGAACATTTTCCAAGGGAATTTTTTCCTCTTCGTTGTATGAGACACTTTTTTTTCTTTTTAAATTTTTTTTAAACATTTTTATTTATTTTTGAGAGACACAGAGACAGAGTGTGAGCAGGGGAAGGGCAGAGAGAGAGGGAGACACAGAATCCAGCTCCAGGCTCTGAGCCATCAGCACAGAGCCCAACGCGGGGCTCGAACTCACAGACTGTGAGATCATGACCTGAGTCGAAGTCGGCCGCTTAACCAACTGAGCCACCCAGGCGCCCCTCTATGAGAGATTTTTTATAGAACCTGTTTACTTGGTCTAGAAGCTGCCGTAGGCTTCAGATGGTGCTTGGCTCTGAAAAGAATTAATGTTTCTGTCTGCACTGTTTTCCTAATGGCTGTGGCTTTCATCACAACAAATTAGAAATTAGAATAATTTATGTTAAGGATTCATATATAAAGCATTCTTCCTACTGCTTAATTAAATATATATACTTAAATATACATAAATCTTATGTCAATTTGACTCTAAGTAATCATTTCCAAATAAGATTTTTTTTTCCCTTAAGAGAGTCAGTAAATGAGGTCACTTAAAACCCTAGCGGTTTAAGATGAGTAGTAAGTTAACTTTATATTCTTCTCAAGGAGGATCTATCAGCTGGTTTTCAGCGAAGAGGACCTTCCTAAGTAGGATTCAAAGGGTAATGATTCCAACGCCTACAAATGTTAAATAACGAATATATTGCCATTGCCGTTGCTGCCCTCCCGTCTCCCTTCCGAAACCTCTGGGTGATGGCAGGGCACTTCCTCTGGCTCCTCACACGGAACTCCCTCCTTCACAACACCCCTGCCTTCGGGCTCCTTCGGGGTGACCCCTGCAGTTTGAGAAGGGCCACCACACAGCTGCACCCCCCAGGGCCTTGCCGTGGGGACCTGCACAAAATAGAGGGTGGGATTTGCTCTAACATGCTGAAGTCAGGAGAAAGAGGAATATGAACAAATTCAGCAGAATTTCAATAATTGTTCAGTCTGCATCATGAGTGGGGGGGTGCTCATCACAATGGTGTCTTCTACTTCTATTATGCCCAAATTTTTTCATGATAGTGTCTTTTTAAAGGAGGTAAAGGGGTACTAAGGCCAGGCATAGGATTTCTCCCAACCATGGGTAAAGAGGGTGAAAGAAAGCCCAGGCTTCTCTCCACATATGCCAAATATCCCTCTGGCCCTCGGGTCCACTCCTTTGCTCCCTGGGACCGACCTGTCCGGACTGCCTCAGTGGAGCCTCCGGGCACTTTCGCCGCAGGTTGAGATGACCAACTGGAGTGTCAACAGAGGGTGGGAGTGAGGGATGAGAGCGATGTCAAAGAACTCATTCCCCCAGCACCCATCACACACCCTCACCCCACGGCCAAGGTCACTGCCCTTCTCAAGCGACGTCACTCCAACATATTCCTCTTTGACCTTCAAGGTTCAGGCAATTGTTTCTACCCTAGCCCCCTGGTCTCGGGAGGCGACAGTGCCTCGGCTGTCAGGTTCCTTGGCAATTTCTCGTTCATTTTCACCACCGTGTGGAAACCCTTGGCTTATCCTAGTTTGACCGCGGGGACCCCGTCTGATAGACCACTCACCAGAGCGTGATTGCCTATTCTTTTTTTTTTTTCAAACGTTTATTTATTTTTGAAAGACATAGAGACAGAGCGTGAGCAGGGGAAGGGCAGAGAGAGTGGGAGACACAGAATCCGAAGCAGGCTCCAGGCTCTGAGCCATCAGCACAGAGCCCGACGCGCGGCTCGAACTCACAGACCGCAAGTTCACGACCTCAGCTGAAGTCGGCCGCTTAACCGACCGAGCCACCCAGGCGCCCCGCGTGATTGCCTGTTCTATCCATGAAGGAGGGGAATCTGAAAAGCAACAGCATGCCTGCTTGGCAGACAGATACTGCGAACCAGTCATGAGTCTGTCTTTCCCTCCTTCCCTCACCAAATTCCTTCCCTTGCTCATCGAACGTGGAATTCTTACTGCTCTGAAGCTGAGAGCTCCATGGCGAGTCACCTGTTGCGGATCAGACACTAGGCTGCAAACGCTCCACAGAAGGGCTTAGAATCCCACATGCAGACTGAAGTTTCCCTCCCCCCGGGAACCAGAAAGATGGAAATTGCTACAGAGCCCACGGGAGGAAACTGTCTTTTGATTGATGATTCTCTAGCTAAAGATGCTATGTGGTGTCCGCCAGGATTCTCCCTAGCCCCTGTGTTTGCATCTTGTGTTTTCTATTGGATGGCCGAGGACAATGGATACGCCCCTCTGCAGGTGGATCCTGGTACATCTGGACACATCGAGGGGGTGAGAGTAGCTAGAAGGAAAAGCCCCGTAACCGACAACCAACCAAGAGGAGTAAGACAGACCAGCTTTCAACGGCTCACAGGCCAGGGGGCGGTAGGCAGCACTATTCCCGTAACATCTGTGTGACGGTGGAAGCCCTCACAGATGGCTAGACTTCATGCTCCTTTCTGGATAATGGGGAGTTAAAAAGAAAACCCCAGCTTGAATGGGGTCACCTATGTCAAGAGCATCACATCAGCAAACCAAGACTTGATACGTAACCCACCTGCAGTTTCACCGCCTCCAAACTAACCTTTAGCCAGTCGGCATGGATTTCCCTGCTCGGCACTAGCAAATAGACCCCTTCCTTCTCTCCGGGAGGGTGACCTTGCCTGAAACAATGCATTCTTCGCTAATAATTTCCCTTTTTCCACTCCCTCTCTGCCTTCGAAAACCTTTCCTTTTCTCCAGCTTGGCGGAGTTCCTTTTTATTTGCTGGATGGGGTGCCGCCCGATTCAGACTCGTTCAACGGCCAGTCGGATCCTTTAAATGACTCAGTTGAATTTTTGTTGCTAAACAGAAGGCATCATCACAAGCGTTTCCTTTTCTTGGGCATTTTGGGGCAGAGACTACGCTAAGTGTTTTACACTCGTGACTTCTCACCTGACCTGATCGTAGGCATTATGAGCCCCGTATTAAGAAAAAGTAACGTACTGGAGGCTATGTAACTGGTAAATAAAAGCTGAGGTTCAAACCCAATATGTCTGGCTCAAAAGTGGATACTCTTTCCGTGACACAATTTGTTTTCTCTGAAAGGAGGTGGAAGGGTATGTGTTCCGAGTTTGTTTTGTTTGGGCACAGAGGTATCTAAGCAGGACAGGAGAGGAGAGGAGAGGAGAGAGGATACAGAGGAGGCAAGAAGGACAGGGCCCATCCTCCCCTCTCTGCTCATACATAAGGGAGGCTCGTTTTGAGCCTACGAGGACAGAAACTCGGGCACAGTGCTTATGAAGAGCTGGGCAGGACTAAGTCCACACACCACTGCTTCCCCCCTTAGAGAACAAAATCACCACGGGCTTGAGAAGCCATTCCTCTCCCCTCACTGCCCCGTCCCTGGGTTTCAGAGTCGTTTGGGGCTCAAGGTGTCCACTGGGTGCAGGGGCTAAGCACCAGCTGCAGAGGCCTTGACAAGCCCCCTTGACCGCGAGGCTCAAGAGGAAAGAAAAGTGAGCAAATTCGTTCCCGAGCCCATGTAACCCGTCGCCACGCTGGGGAGGCCCAGAAATAGCCAGGGAAGCATTGAAGCAAACGAGAGAAGCATGGGGGTTAAGGTCTTGTCCGACAGGTGAGGGCTCGGAGCCATGGAGACAGGGATGTAAATACTCGCTGACCTTGTTTCCACTCGCGAACTACTGAAACCCAGGAGGTGTGGCATAATTGCTAATCCACTTGTTCTTTCTTTGGACTCCTAAACCCTGGCTCTCTTTCTGGGTCACTGCCATGAGACCCATGGCTTCCAGCCTCCTGGCCCTCACGAGAAGGACAAGGCCTGACTTGTTTTCCTGGCCCTCTGCGGCCCACCTGCTCTGCCCTGGCTAGGCTTAGTTCCACACTCTAGCCCAGGACTCCGCCGCTTTCTCGTCTGAATTTCTCTTACTCCTCATGTACTATAGTAAAAAAGATGTATTTGGTTTTTAGCTCCTTGGGCCTGGGACAGAGCTTTCACATTTCCCGAGCCGCAGGAGTGTTTTTTGCACACTAATGAGATAACTCGCGGTGGAACTCCTACACAGTTTCAAGATCAGCGGTTGGACGCCAAGGGACCGTTCCAGGTTTGGAACTTTCTGCAGCACCCCCTGACCTCCGGGGAGGGGGGAGGGCCTGGAAATTGACTTCGACCGCCGATGAGTTGATCAGTTTTGCCTGCCAAATCAGACTTCAATAAAAACTCGGAAGCAACCAGGCTCAGGGAGCTTCCGGCTCCGCGAACACATTAAGGTGATGGGAGGGCACGCCCCTTCCCCCCAAGTCTTGTCTGATGCAGCTCTTCCGTTTGGCTGTTACTGAGTGGTAGCCTTTATAATAAACTGCACTCGTGAGTGAGGTGCTGAGTTCTGAGTCGTTCTGGTGAGTTATTGAACCTGAGGAAGGGCATCGCGGAATCCCTGAATCTGTAGTCGGGTAGCCTGGAGATCCCAGCTGTGTCTGGCCCCTGAAAGTGGGGCGGTCCCCCAGGACTGAGCCCTTAACCTGTAGGCTCTGCACTAACTCTTGGTAGTGTCAGTTGGAGAATTAGGAAACTGACTGCTTTTGGGGAAATGGCGCAACACCCATCCTAAGTAGGGTGCTGCCATATTCGTCTTAATTGTATTCAACACGGGAAGGCCAGTCTCGCAGCCTTGGTGAAGACACTGACACACACGTGCACGAACCACCACAGAGCCATCAGGCGAGAACCTCCAACACCCGTCCATCCTGCCCAGAGCCATCAGCATCTCTCGCCCGGATTGTTACGGCGACCCTGTAACCCATAACGGGTCTCCCCGCTTCCATACGTGGCCCTCGACCCAGCAGATGGAGGGAGCCTTTACACGCACGAATCGGCGTGTCCCTCAGGAAAACCCTGCAGTGCAGTGGACTCCCAGCGCCTTCACGGTGACCCGGTGCCCGGCTCCCTCTTCAACCGCATCGTCAACTAGCCGTCATTCGCCTCACTCCAGCACGCCTGTCACCTCCTTATCCCTGGACCATGCCAGGCAGCTCCCGCCTCGGGGCTTCACACGGGTTCCCCTTTCTGGAACCTTCTTCCCCTAAATAGCTTATGATTATTTCCTCCCCTCCTTCAAGCGTGTGCTCAGATTTCACCTTCTCCGTGATGTCTGTCCTGACCTTCCTATTTAAAATTGTGACACACGTTCTTATACAACCCCTTCAGGCTCCCCCCTCCTCCGTCCTTGTCCTGGCCTACAATTCCTTTTGTTCCATCATATAAGATACCAGATATTTAATCATGTGTTACCCTTGCTGTTTGCTTTATGTCTTTCTCTGCTAGAATGTAAGATTCGCAAAACTCAGTACCAAATCAATTTCATTCCCTGATGTATTCCAAGTTCCTGGCGCATAATAAGTGTCCAATACACGTTCGTTGAGTGGATGACTCTAAGAAGAGAGGCTTGTTTGGAGGATCCTAACTGAAAGTGCTGCCCTGTAATCCCCAGGTTAGATGTGGAGTCTGACGCGTTTGGTAGATTCTGGAAGACGATGGGAGAGGCAGGTCTAGTCACCCTGGGCTTGAGCCTGCTTGAACCTGGGCTCTCTCCTTGATGGAACTTTAAAAAGCTCCTCTGAGCCCTCTTTTTATAAATTCTTTTTTTCTTTTTAATGTTTATTTTTGAGAGACATAGAGACAGAGTGTGAGCAGGGGAGGGGCAGAGAGACAGAGAGACACAGAATCCAAAGCAGGCTCCAGGCTCTGAGATACTAGCACAGAGCCTGACGTGGGGCTCGAACTCACAGACCGCGAGATCATGACCTGAGCTGAAGTCGGAGGCTTAACCGACTGAGCCACCCAGGCGCCCCTGAGCCCTCTTTTTAATGAGGTCTCACCCTTGGGCTGTGACCTTGACCTGTCTAGCCCAGTTTTAACAAGAATCCCGCTAAATCAGTTTAGCAGAAATCTCCCTCCCCTTGATATCTGATTACCCTCAATATTTAACCAAATTCTTTAACCCCTACCCCTGATACCCAATCACATGGCCTGCCTTCAGCCAGAATTCTGTCAAGTTGGTTTAGCAAGAACTCCCCTACACTGGATGTCTTCTCGTATTAAAATCTATCCCCTGGTCCCCTCACTCTGCCTCCTTGGCTATTAACCCCCAGTTGCCTTTGCTGTATTTAGATTTGAGCCCAATCTCTCTCCCCTATTGCAATGGTCTTGACATCCCTTGCAACAGTCCTGAATAGTCTTCCTTACCATTTTAACAAGCATCAGAATAATGTTTTTCTTTTCTTCTTTAACCAATCCTATCTATGGGTTTGAGCGAGTCACATAATTTCTGTTGTATCATCTATCAAACGAGACCCATAAGAGAAAATCTCAGACAATGCCACCAGCCCGAATCAACACCAAATATGCCAAGCTCCAATTACTAACGCGTTGTAACTAGAATTGTTTCCTAGGCATCACAGGGGACAATTTTCCCAAATGGGGCTCACCCTTCAGTATCCTGGAATCTGCTTTCACACTACGACATACTGAAGCTCCAGAGTCTTCCTGATGGCGACAGAGAAAGAATCAATCCCAAAGCAGCCTTCAACAAGTGAGATTCTAAGTCTCAACTTCCAGTTTAAATCTCCAGATGGATATTCAATAATACATCTGCCTTTATTTTAGCAGAACACTTGATATTGCTTATTAGAGAGACAATCTAACTTCTTTTCCCAAAACATTTATATAAATCCAGTACCGTAGGAAGGGCCTGGCTTGTTGATGACTGCATGAGCCTCGCCACACATATATGCCCCTGGGAATTCGGGATACAACCCCCCGGAGCTCCAGAAGCCCAGACTAGATCTTTTTCAGCTTTAAAATTTAGTATCTTGCCCCAGGACCAAGGAGACCAGGCAATCAAGTTTTACAGATCTATGGTCTTAATAAGATAGGTTTTAAATGCCTTAATAAGAGCATGTACTTATAAAAATGACCTTAAGATTGATGCTTTGACCCTCAACCCACGTATGCCATGCATACCATGTGTACTCCATGGTTGAGTACCCTCAACCCAGGTACTCATACATGTTGCTATATCCAATCACTGACATTTTGGCTTTAAGTAAATAAATAAAGAAAGAATCTTTAAGTAAATAAATACATCGGTTGCAAGGAAATTCTAAAGTACCCAAAGCCTACGTAATCTGCAAAGATATATCCAAAGTTAATAGACTTTTTTCTAGCTCTAAATAGAATTTATCAGCAGCCAGTACCACAAAGACAATCGAATGTGTTGTTTTTTTTCAACATCCGTCTGATGCTTTCAAATCAGTCCTGATTGTTGCAAAGTTATACTTTAGCGACAGTATCAATGATTCTACTTAAAGGAAATTTATAAATGAAATTATTTCTAACAAACCAGCCAACTGATGAGTTGAGTGCAAATAATTCACCTTTAGTTTGAAAAACATCTACTTTCACAACTAAGAAGACATTATATAGAAGCACTTTATTTTTTTTAAGTTTTTTTAATGTTTATTTATTTTTGAGAGACATAGAGAGACATAGTGTGAGCAGGGGAGAGGCAGAGAGAGAGGGAGACACAGAATGTGAAGCAGGTTCCAGACTCTGAGCTGTCAGCACAGAACCCAATGCAAGCTCGAATCCACGAACAACGAGATCATGACCTGAGCTGAAGTCAGAGGCTTAACCGACTGAGCCCCCGAGGTGCCCCAGAAGTACTTTAAAAGGTAAAACAGAGGGGCACTTGGGTGGCTCAGTCATCCCACTCTTGATTTCAGCTCGGGTCGTGATCACAGGGCGGTGAGGTCAAGCCCTGTATCAGGCTCTGCACTGAGCATGGAGCCTGCTTAAGACACTCTCTCCTTCTCTCTCTCTCTCTCTCTGCCCCTCCCCCACCTGCTTATGTGTCCAGGCCTGTGTGTGAGCGCACATGCGCTCTCTCTCTGTGTCTCTAATAAAAAGAGGTAAAAAAGAAAAACTCAGAAATACTGTGAGAAAACATGCACAGTGACGCATATTTCTCTCAGGTCTGAGCAATTTAGCATCAGTAATAGTACAAAAGTCCACACTTAAATGGCTTCTGATTATACTAACAAAATACAGAAACTAGTCAGATGTTCCAATTGGGCAATAAAAATCAAAACCATCAAATAGTCTCAATTCTTGTGTATGTTCACGTATTTAAGTAATAAGCGGCCACAAAATTAATCCTGATTTGCCAGAAGGCAAGTACTATTGAAAAAGTCACACTTAACCTCCACTGTCTAATGAATAAGCCATTTAAGAATTTCTATTTTGGAAATTTTCGAAAGCTAAAAACAAATACTGGGTTTTTTCAATGGCGAGCCAAATTCAGAAGCCAAATCGGAAAGGTCTCCTCATCCACTGATACGATTAGGTTACGAGATGTGAAGTCTTACTTGGTCCCTATGCACTAAAATTTTATTGATTGAACATAACTATTTGAATACGGCATTCAAAATCAACAAAAGATTGTTTCGTTATGTGCTTAAGAAAAATGAATACATGGAAATTAAAGGGGTAATTATAAATATTATATTTTTGCATAAATCCTCAAGCCTACAAAATAAGAATATGGGGGCGCCTGGGTGGCTCAGTTGGTTAAGCGGCCGACTTCGGCTCAGGTCATGATCTCACAGTCTGTGAGTTCGAGCCCCGAGTCGGGCTCTGTGCTGACGGCTCAGAGCCTGAAGCCTGCTGCGGATTCTGTGTCTCCCTCTCTCTCTGCCCTTCCCCTGCTCATGCTCTGTCTCTATGTCTCTCAAAAATAAATAAACGTTAAAAAAATTAAAAAAAAAAATAAGAATATGTTCTTATAACATAGTTGAATTTGAGGAAAGGAGTGAACTTTGTTGTTCATGAAGTCAAAGCAGACTGCTCTCTCTCTTTATCCCTCTCTCTCTCTCTGTCTCCTTTCCTGGGCTACCCAATACAATTTCAGGTATTTCACAGTTGTTTATTTCATATTTTCTGAATAATCATATGGCCAATAAGAGGCACTAATATATGCACTTGAAGAAGGAGAAAATGGGATAGATTATTTAATCAACTGCCCGTTAGAGCAGCCATACCAGAAGACAGAAAATCAGAAACCATCTAGACAAAGGAAAGCTTTTCAACCCTTGGCTTGAACTTTTACAGGGATAATTCCAGTTAGAACTGAAGTATCTATAGTTGATTCACTTCCATCTAGAAAACTTTCATCTGTTTTTGCCTACCTATCTTTCATTTGAGAAAAACCCAATAAGCCTTAAAATACCAATGCAAATTGTTGTAATTGAAAACATTAACTCATTTACCTATTATCCTTGGTCTCCATTATCACTTCCGGGGTATGCGTCTGTGAAAATCATGAAACTATTTCTCAGTCTTCTAAGTCTTTCGTTTGTGTTTCCTGTAACCGCGTGCTCCAAGCTCAGCTCTGCCTGGCCGGTGAAAGCCTGTATTCCCCTCAGCGTCCATTCATCATCTGACTCCCGGAAGCATGGCTGCGTTTTGTTGTGTTCCTTCTCGCACGACTCTCCAGTCTGAAAGTCGTTGCCACGTTGGGTTATGCGTCCTGATCCAGCAACCCACAGAAGTTCTTAAGGTGAAATAGTATTGGTTAGGGAATGGTCTTTGGCTCTTCCCCACAGCAGAAATGAGCTATTTTCATCTGAGTATCTCCGGTATTTCTTTTTGAAGGTGGGGAGGAAAATCGTCATGGAAGCTGTGGGGCTTGGTGTCTCTCACCCTCATCTCAGCAGATGCGTGATGCTCACTGGCGAGAGCCTTTCCTCTTGCTCTGGTGATACCTGCATTTCCACATCACTTTTGGACCCTGAAAGAAAAATCAAGGGAGGTTAAAGGAAGGAGTAAGGAAAAGTACTCGGGGTAAATGCACTGAAAATGTAATTCCTCATGGAGGACAGCCATGGTTCTTATTTCCAGTGACTTTCTAATTATAAACTGCTGGTTGTACTCTGGCCCTGCCAAACAGCATGGCATTTGCCCCTCACCTCACAACCAACAGATGCACATGGCGGCCTCTATATATAAAAGAAAAAAAGGAAAAAACGTCTACTTAATTTAGTTTCATGTTCCCACTCTGTATGCATTTCTTCTCATTTCTCTATTTCTCTGGCCCTTTTCAAGTGAAATACGTGCTTCACATGAGGTGCCTTTTTTCAGGAGCAGTACCTTTGAATCCAAAGCTGGGACTTTACATATAATACAACTCAACGTTTGAAAGCGAAACATCCATATGGAAACCAATTTGACAAGAAATTATTTTTTTTTAAAAAGTGAAACATCTACAACAGAAAAAGAAAAGAAAACGCGTCTTTCAGAAAGCCTTGTTTTCTAGTAACAGTCTCAGTAACCACTAGTGCCTGCCAACAGTCTAACATTTTAAGAAATAAACTAGAAAAAAAAATGACTAACTTTGACAACAGTAAGCTAGGGGAACACATGAGACTGAATTTTACACCCATTCATACAACTCTCGTGAGTATAAATACTTGATAATTTTAGACAGTACCACACTTAAAGAGTTCTTCGAAGTAGACAGAAGAGAGGTAGAATTGCTAATATGTTTAATATGTTAAAGAAACTTGGGTGCAGAAAGGTAGGTAACTGTGTTCAAGCTCACTCAACTAGGAACTTACAAACCAGAAACTGGAAAACCAGAAACTAAACTCCTATTCTACTTTTTTGTTAGTCGACAATATTTCATTGTGGACAAAAGTCATTCAGAGATAGTAACCTAAGCTTTGCTTACAACACTAGAGATTCTTGGCTTCATGAAAACTGTGGAAAAGAACTCGAAACTCACTGTAAACTATTTCCCAAAAACACTTCCCCAATAACTTGTTGTAATAAAAATATTACCAGGCATCATGAGTGAGATTAATTGAAATAAACCAAACCAAAAGCTTAATTATTCCTTCATGTAAAATCATATATAATGAAATTTGATTGCCAAGTATCAAGAATTAGACATTCTAGATTAAAATTTTAAATTAAAGAATGAAAATTAAATTAAGAAATTATAGGGCGCCTGGGTGGCTCAGTCAGTTGAGTGTCCGACTCGTGATTTCGGCTCAGGTCATGATCTCAGGGTCGTGAGATTAAACCCTGCATCAGACTCCACACAGGGCATAGAACCTGCTTGGGATTCTCTCCCTGTCTCTCTCTGCCCCTCATCTCTGTGCATTCTCCCTCTCTCTCTCTCTCTCTCTCTCTCCCCCACACTCTCTTTTTCCCTCTCACTCTCCAAAAAAGAAAAAAAAGAAATCATATAACAAGGAGATGAAAGCTTTTCGTATGACAATGGATTCCAAAAATTGGACTCTCCCAGTTTAAAATGTTGAGTTTAAGAGAAGTTATATGTAACGAAGTGGAAGATTAGAATCAGGTTCTTTACCTGTAAGACAAGGAGTTGGAGTAAGTGTCGTAAGTTATTAATGCCTGTGAAATTCTATGATTCATTCTATGATTTAACTTCTAACAATTCTGAGAATAGGAATTAATCCAGATACATCTTTGGACTAAAAAAGATTTTGTCAATTAAAATGTCATTTTAAATACAAACATAAAATTGTTCTACATAAATGTATTGCAGAACAGACACAGGTTTTATATAAATGTTTAGGATAAAATGTGAAATTCCGAGGGAAATCTGGAATCAGCTATACTTGAATAGAGACCCTCGAGGCTTTGCCTTCAGCCCGCACATTTTATCTGCTCACGACATTCTGCCTCCACGGGAGCATTCGAGAAAAATAGAAGTATTGATTTTTGTGGAACGCTGTAAGTTCATGCTTATTAACCTCTCTGAATGAGTTTCCATCTCTAGTTCCAGTCCGTCAATACCTTTTAAAAAACATATTCTGAAATCCGCCATACTAATTAGCTTTATATCACCTGGCATGTTTGGTGAAATTGCAATACAATGTAGAACCCTGTGGTAAATTATTAGAACGTTCCTCCAGACGGATAAGGATGCATCGATCACAAAAACAACAATCTCTGAATAGTTTTTACTACACAACTCGGAGCCCTAATGAAAGTACTATCGAGCACCTCAGTACCAGCAAGAGACAGCAACTTTGCCCAATATGTTACCAAGGCCAAGATACAGTCTTTCTCCTGATTCTCTCCAAAGTTATTCCGAAGTAGACCTCTACCTCTAAATATTTATTCTGGAATCTCCTGATGCCTCCACGGTCCCGCCAGTCTAAAAATGTTGTCAGAGGGGAAAGTGCATTAAGATGACATGACATGTTCTTGGCGAACCCATGCTGGATTCCAGGGATAACTGTGTCCTTGTCCCGCAGCCCCTAACTCTCTCTCCTAATACGACCAATTTCAATATCACTTCTATAAGTAACATCTTGCCTTCCAATTGAGAATTCTAAAAACTATTATTCCTTTTTGGACGCTGGAACGTTTGTACATGTGCATCCTCCTGGGATTTGGCTTTTTCTCTGATTGTTCAGAAATCACCCCCTGTGAACAGGTATGGCACAGAGAGTATGGTCAACGATACCGAGATGGCATTGTATGATGACAGACGGAAGCTGTGTTAGTGGGAAACAGAGCATAAAGTAGAAACCTATTGAAGCACTATGTTCTACACCCAAAACTAACGTAACATTGTATTTCGACTATATTCCAATTTTAAAATTAAAAAAAAATTTTTTTTAAGTAATTACGCCCCGCCCCCATGATACTACACTTGTATAGGCATGTGGATGAGAGAAGACAGTGTTGCCTGGAAACACAAGTCGTCCCAACTATAGTCCCTGATGAGTCACCCTCATGGGTTTTTTTTTCATATTCGAGGATCTTTGGCCTAATCGTGTACCATCTATTTGTCACTCACTTAATATTTTTTTTAAATTACTCTCTACTTAAGTAAACGTATTATGAAAGGAAACTCTCTATGCACAACATAAATGGAAACCCAGTCCTGTGTGCCACACACAGAGGGCAACTCAAAAGATAAATAAAATGAATACAAAATGAAAGGAATCTGTCTAAATTCTGGTTGGTCTCTCTTCATGAAAAAGGAGGTTACTCAATGTATGGGGACCTGTATAGCCTTTAACGATTTCATTTAGAAACAAGAAAGACGGGAAATTAAGTATCCATTTCAAGAACTTAGGAAAAAGGTAATGGGACAAACCCAAAGAAAATAGGACATAATGATGAGAGCAGAATTAATGAAGTGGAAAACAAAGATACAGAGGAAAGTATCAGCAAAGACAAAAGTGAGTTTGTTTAAAAGCCACACTGGCAAACTCGGGGCAACTCTGATCGAGTTAAAAGCAAAGTCACTCACAGGAAGATAGTGCTGGGAATGAAACATTAGCTGCGTCAGAAATTAAAAGGATAAGAGATGATAAAACCTTTCAGGTAATGAATTTTTAAATTTTGAAAATGGACAAATTCCTGGAAAAATATACAGTACCAAAACAAATGCAAGAACGAGGTCAATCCTATGAAATAGAATCAACTGCTGATATTTAAAATCTCTCCACAGAGGCGCCTGGGTGGCTCAGTCAGTTAAGAGCCTGACTTCAGCTCAGGTCACGATCTCGTGGTCTGTGTGTTCAAGCCCCATGTCGGGCTCTGTGCTGACGGTTCAGAGCCTGGAGCTGCTTCAGGTCCTGTCTCCCTCGCTCTCTGCTCCTCCCCCACTCACACTCTGTCTGTCTCTCTCTCTCTAAAGAATAACTAAAACATTAAAATTTTTGAAAAAATAAATAAATAAAATCTCTTCACAGAGAACACACGAGGCTGGACGGTTTCACTGGTGAGCTGTACCAAATGTTCAATAAACAGACTGACTCTCATATAGATCTACCAGAGAACATAAAAACAGACAGTAGGTCCAAGTAATTTCATGAGGCTGATAATATCCCCAAATTAAATGATCTACACCAAACTGGGGCCGTTATGAAAAAGAAAAATTAATGGCCAATCTCGCTCATGAACATAGATGCAAAAATTCGAAATACGTATTAGCAAGTGGAATCCAGCAGTGCGTAATAAGCATAATACCTATGATTAAGTTAATCAGAGGATAAAATTCTATATTCACTAATAACCAGAAAAAAATTTAAAAAAAGGAAAGAAAACAAAAAACTTTTCGTCAATGAGAAGTACATGAGAACTTCAGCCAACATACTTTCCCGTCTCCATTTCTATGCCCCATTTTACTGGAGGTGCCCCAGTGCAAGACAGAAAAAGGGGGAGAAGAATGAGGAGTGAGGGGCGCAAGAGAAGAAACACAACTGTTGCTCTTTACAGATAGAATGTTCAAAAAAAAAAGAAATTTAGGTAAATTACCAAAATTAATAATAGAGTGTACCAAGATTACCGATACAAGTTCAACTGTCTTTCTACCTACCAGCAAGGGTTCGTGGGGTTTTTTAAGGTGTTCTTTTAAATGATAGCCATTTATAATAGTAAGGAAAAAAAAAAGTTCTCTTGGAATAGTTATGAGGAAAGAACTTGTATAAAACTTTCAGGAAGAAAATCTGTCAACTGGAACAACAAAAAACAAACATTAAACAGGCCCTTTTAAAAGTGGAGATAATATACATGGTGACATGTCAGCTCTCCTCAAATTGGTCTTTTCGTTCAAAGGAATTTCCGCTAAAATCCCAGTACGTTTTTAAAATAAAACTTGACAAGCTGATTCTCAGCGTTTTATGGAAGAACAAAAGGACAAGAATTTTTTTTAAAAAGACTCCTTCAGAAAGCTTTTCCAGATACTGAATCTGAACGTAAAACTATTATAACCAAGTGAGGGTGGCATTCACACAGGAACAATCAGAACGAAAAGCTTAGCAACAGAGTGGTGCCTTCGGGGAAACTTGATACGTGACCGAGGTGTTTGTAGAATTCGGTGGGGAAAGCGGACCATCCGGAAAATGTCACTGGGACAAACGATTATCTACATGGAAACAAAATGTATCTGTCCCTCCCACTGTGCACCAATGTCAATGCCAGGTGCCAGAGAGAAAATCAAACCTTAAAGTTTTTAGGAAGAAATATAACACGATATCTTTATGACCTCAGAGTAAAGAATTCTCTAAAGAACAAATAGAAGCCACTAAGCATAAGACAAATGGTTACAGTCAAACCATATTAAAACTAAGAACTTCTGTTCACCTAAGGGAAGCTACAAAAATCAGGAGAACGTATTTGCCACATAGATAATTGGCAGAAGTTTTGTGTCCAGAATATGTGTTTATTTTATTCTCAAAAATAAAAAAGAAACGGCCCCCCAAAAAGTACGTAAAAGTCTCTAATTTATATATACTCTTTCATATGCATAGTATTTTCGTTTAAAAATAATAAAAGTTATGGGGTGCCGGGGGTGGCTCGGTCAGTTGGGTGTACGATTTCAGCTCAGGTCATGATCTCGCGGTCCGTGGGTTCAAGCGCCTCATCAGGCTCTGTGCTGACAGCTCGGACCTTGGAGCCTTCTTCGGATTCTGTGTTTCCCTTTCTCTCTGTCCCTCTCCTGCTCATGCTCTGTCTCTCTCTTTCTCAAAAATAAACACGAAAATCTTTTTTAAAAAATAAATAAAAATAATAAAACCTATACGTGTACTATAAATTGTGTCTCGTATAGGGGATAATATTGAAAACAGGTTTATAACAAGATGGAGAGTATATAATGACATCCTTGCTTCAAATAGTCTTTAAAATCTTTCATTTATTATTATAATAGCTGTTAATCAAGAAGGAGGTACTGATGGAAAAACAGAGTCTACATAATTAGGCTTTTACAGGAAGAAGGAAGGAGAGGAAGAGGAGGGAGGGGAGGCAAAGAGAGAAGGAATTTGCAAAAGGGGTCATATCCTCCCTGAATAATCTCATTTTTTGATGCCTATTTGAGTCACATCGCGTCTACTCATCCCCTAAACATCAACCATTCTCTCTGCCATCAGGGCATGCGGCCACCACTTTGGGAAACGCTCTGTGAGAACCTGCTCCCCAAGCATTCCAGAGTATTCCTCAGAGTTGCACAGATCCACGTGGTACCCGTAAGCCCTTCTTAATTAATATGAAATTCTGCATGCGGTGTTTAAACGATAGCACCCAACATGTGTAGTCCTGGACAACTGCACACATGGTTTCTTGCGATCCTCAAGACTACTTGATAAGAGAGGTAGACCAGATAGCTTCCCCGTTTCACAGCTTAAGGGACGGAAGCTCATCCCACAAGGGGATATAGACAAACATCCCCAGGGCCGGTCTATGGCAGGTGTTGCCAATGTTAGCTCATAAATATGAAAACGTTAGTTTACAAAGACATCAACCTTTGTGAAATCTAGCTCTGCAGTGACAGGGTTGAAGGGGAGACGCTGTGCGTCCCATCTCAGTGTCTCTTGGGCCACCAGGGCACTACAAAGGTCACACCAACGAAGCAACAGAGCTCCAACACCAGCTCTAGGCCCTTCGTTCGGGAATTTTCTCCAATAAACTCGACTGCCCCCCATATAATGATATTGAAATTATGGAGCACATCAACATTCATAAAATTTATTATAGATTCTTTCCTTTACTCTCATGATTGTTTTGTACTAATCCAAGATCAAAATATACAGGCGAAAGAAAAATTAAAATGTTTTTTTTATTCCCAATTCGTGATTGCACACACACGCGCGCACGCACACGCACACACACACACCCCTTTTTCAATTCAACAAACATCACTTTCTTGGTGTGTGATAATTTCACACTTTAAACATGCATATATATGAACGCATCTCTGCTTGTAATTAAATATATATTTAGTTCTATTTCGTGCTCATTATTTTAAACTCAGAAATGCTTTTTGTTCCTCACTGATTGTAACATTAACATCGTGTGGGATTTTTTTATATGTTTAATGCTTCTCTTGCGTATAAATCTTTACCTGATAATGTAGCTGTTTCTGAGAGCTCCAGTATGTTACACATTTACTTCTATAAATCCTTAACAGTGACATCGCACACAAGAGAAAACCCTCTTTTATGGCATCCAACAGGATTGAACAGCCGTCTAACGCCATTTAAAGTCTAAGAAATGTGAGCAAAGTACTAACGCATTTAAGACGGCTCTTCGGGACAACCAAATTAACCATGAAGTGTTAAGTCTGGTATTTTTTACTGCTTTTATAATGTTGTGTTAACGTAGTTCATTAACACAGCCAAGAAAATTAGCATATCCTAAATTCTGTGTGCAGTTCAAATGTTATTGAAACATATTGTAAAATTCTAAGGCAGTATAGTAGGAGTGTCTTGACAAGATAAAGTATCTGTAATTCGTTGACGTGATTCCAGAGATACTAGCTCTTTTCAGTTTCCTAAGAGCCTGGAAACTCGGTAGAAAATTGTTAATTCTGTTTCGCAGATGAGGGAACTGGTGTACGGAAAGTACACCATCCAGCCCTGGGACTCGAACGCAGGGTCGTTGACTTCTATCTCTTACCTTACTCACCTAACACAATACATGCACTCAAATACGATTTCCTTCTCTCCCTATTGCTTCTCCCACCTCATGGTGGGGTTGTGCGCAGAAGGAAGCCCACGCCTGGAGAATCACGCGATCTCTCTGTGCTTCATCTGTCACCCAGGGCTGGCCTGCCCCCTCCATGGGCAAAGTCACCAGAAAGACCACCTGGAGATAAGTCTACAAGCACTTAACAACCTGCAAATCTCGGATGGCCTTCTTCATGGTCATGTCATGTTCTCCAACCCATGAGGCGCCATGACACGCATCCCTGATGTCCTCGGCTCGCTGACTCGGGCTCGCTTCTCAGGCGTTGGGCCCTATCATTGGCACTCTGTACTTGCTACTCGGGAACTGGGATTTGGACATCCATCCCGGCCAGCCGTGGAATCCGTTCATTTGGCCCTGAAACCTGGGGCCGCTGCCCACAGCTAATGTAGAAGCAGTGTGCCGTTCAGTGACCTCTTCACCTTCCCGGCAAAACACCCTGTGTTTTGGCAACCCGGGTTTTCCCCACAGCGGGCGAACTTGGCACTACAGATGCTCTCGTTTGAAGAGGAGGGAAGAAACGTGCCGGCTCTGCTTCCTCACAGAGGTGACGCCTTCTTTGAGTTGTGCCACGTGAAGCAGAAACAGCCCAGAGACTCAGGGCGGAAATCATGGCCCTGGGGGAGACAAGTGGGGACGTCCCCTCGGCCCAAAGCTGTCCTTTGGCAGGTAGGCGGGGAGGAGGGAGGGAAGATGAAGGGATTTCTAAGGTGGGAGAAAGTAGACTTTGCCAGAAAGAAAGAGGACAAAACGGACTTCCCAGGAACTAGAACACAGACACCCGGCTGCCACCCACGGGACTGAAAAGAAAGGTCTTTCCTGCAGGGCATGAGGTAAAAATACCATCGGGAGCTACCCCGGTACTTCATCTTCAGGACGACATCCCTTCTCTTTGGTGCAGCATGTCCGTGAAATACAGAGCCGCGTCTTTTCTGCATGGACTTAGAACTATATAAAACCCCCTCTTCATGGAGGGACCGGAAGTGGCCTGCAGCCCAGAGGAAGCGACGACATCTTGGGTGACCTCTTCCCCTTTCCACTGTCATCGGTGCTGCCGTTTTCACAGGCACCACCCTCTGCAGCTTTACTTATCAGAATAACGTTGGTTTCCCTAGAAACAGTCTTTTAACCCATCTATCTACGGCAAAGAACAGAGCCGGAACTGCCCATGGCGATCTCCTGAGAACGGCGTCCGCCTTCATCTAAAAATGGGAACTGAAAACCGACATGACTTTGTCGCACGTCTGACCGAAGTCCCAGGTAGCTACGTCCTCCGGGATGCGGTGCAAATTTACCCTTGAGAGTCCCTCCCATTACAGGAACAGGAAGCCAGATCCAGACAGATGTCGGGCCACAGAAAGCCTTGACTGGCATTGCCCTCGGAATAATTGCTTTGCCCTCCCTCATGTCAGAACAAAACATGAGTCAGCAAAGACTTAAAAATGGCATCTTTGGAAAACGGAGAAGTCCGTTTAATTCACCCTATGAATCAATAGAGCAACGTTAAGATCTTAAGACGTAGCAGGTCTTGCGAGTGTCGCTGATGACAGCACTGTACTGGTACAATCTGCCATAGAAAAGGCCGTGGTCGCTAGTTGTCATCTGACCTCAAATACACATCCCTGTGATTGAAGATGTACATAAATGCACTTGGCAGAGCACCAAAAGTCAAGTTCGAGGTGAGTGATACGTAACTGGTGGGTTGTGTGTATGCACGTGTGTGTGTGTGTAAAGATTTCCATGTACAACGCATAACAGAAAGGATATCGTATTTCAAATGTAATAAGAAAAAAATATAAACTATTCCCTCGGGATTCCAAACCTCCTCTGTGTTCTACAAATCTTCCTCCTCTACTTTGCTGAACGCCCCTCAAGAATGTCTTCTTCATCGTTGACTCTCTTACTCGGTGAGATTCAGGGCCACGGATACAGAAGGCATTCAATAGAGATTGAATAATTTAGTCACTTTGGCCGATTTCCAGGTAATAAAAATACACGTACTTTTAGAGCGTATCTTGGATCAAATTGAGGAGCCTCTGCTTTCCGTCTTGTCAACTACCGGAGCGAATTGTCTGAGGCAGGGGTTTGGGGGGGCTAGTCCTGGAATAGGAGCTCCTCGGAGTCTTGGGTTTATCTTTAGATCAGTGTGATCAAAGATAACATTTTACCCCCAAATAAGAGACCATATAGATGAATTATGTGGCATATGAATTAGATCTCCCTAAGGCTTTTAAAAAATAATACACAAAAAATAGATGATAGATTAAAATCCATCTCGTTTCATATTATCTGACTAATATTATCATCTGGCTTTTTGAAGGGAAAAAGAGTATTCACTCATTCACTTAAAAAACGAAGGGAGCTTGCCATGGAAATCCATGCTAGGGGCTCTACTCATCTGCATTCTGATCTCTCGGGTGGTGATTAGTAGCCTATCATCTGTCCCATTTAAGAAGGAGGAAACTGAGGGGTGCTGGGGGAGGGGGGTCAGTTAAGCAGCCGACTTCCGCTCAGGTCGTGATCTCTCAGTCTGGGGGTTCGAGCCCTGCATCGGGCTCTGTGCTGATAGCTCCGAGCCTGGAGCCTGCTTGGGATTCTGTGTCTCCCTCTCTCTCTACCCCTCCCCGACTCGCCCTCTGTGTGTGTGTGTGTGTGTGTGTGTGTGTGTGTGTCGCTCAAAAAATAACAAACGCTAAAAAACAAAAAGAGGAAGTCAGAAACGGAGATCCCAGGAGGTGAAGTATCAGTCTCAGGGCTAGCATGAGGCAAAGTCAGTTCGCAAAACCAAGTGTGACTCCAAATAGATATATTTAAAATCTTGGGTTTTTTTTTTCCATTCCTTAGCAAGGCCACTGGGGAATATGAGGTGAATTGGACATAACACAGTCTTCAGGGTCAGGATTTTCTTAGAATGGTCACTTATTAAACATTTAATAAACCAAAGCATTAATAAACATTAAAAAAACTAATGAGAAGCTTGCATATTATGAAAGACTGATAAAGGTTGATTTAATTTATGTTTTAAGCTTAAAAACCTAGCATTAATATCTTTGTGCTCAAAGTAAATGATTATCTAATTTATCGGTTAAGGTTCTGTTTATATAGGGCTACTAGATTTAGCAAATAAAAATACCTCTAGTCAAGCTTGAATTTCCAAGAAACAACTATTTTTTAGTGTACGTTTATCATAGACAATTGTCTGTCATTTATCCGGTGACCCTATTAGGGCTTTATTGACGATTAAATTTCTCACTGCATTCAAAACAAGGAGAAAGAGCTAAACCTTTACTACTATGTAAATTAGTGCACAAATTCTATTTTTTTATAATTTTTTAACGTTTATTTATTTTTGAGACATAGAGACAGAGCGTGAGCAGGAGAAGGGCAGAGAGAGAGAGAGAGACACAGAATCCGAAGCAGGCTCCAGGCTCTGTGCTGAGCTGTCAGCACAGAGCCCGACGTGGGGCTCGAACTCACAGACCGTGAGATCATGACCTGAGCCGAAGTCGGCGGCTTAACCCACTGAGCCACCCAGGCGCCCCAGTGCACAAATTCTAGATACCTGAAAAATTCGAATACAGATTCCTCTCTAGCACCTGGGACTGAAATGAAATAAGGAGATCTATGAGGTTTAAGCGATCGCCCGTAACATTATCTGGGTGTCTGTGCCTTATTTTAATATGTTGTGGTTTCAGAACACATGAAAAGGAGTGTGTAGACCACAGAGCCCTCGTTTTCTCATTTCCTAGTCCGGAGCAGAATATTTCAATCAAACGTTCGTCGGGATGCGACGTGACTATAACCAGACCATAGATGCCGCCTTACAAAAGGAAGAACAGGTGTGCTCTGGGCTTCGCGTCACCAGAGACTCTAAGTGCTGTGAATGGGTACCCGGGCCAGAGCTCAGCGTTCGCAATCTGAGGACTCGCTGATGTTCAGCAAGAAAAACGAACGTGGATATCGTCTAGTCCACCTCCCCTTCTTACAAGTAAGAACTCGCTGGGGCCCTCCTCTCCCTTAATCTTACATTGTATCATCTGCAAAATGGGTTTGCCTATTCCTCGAAGCTATTGTGACAGTGACAACAGACAATGGAGGTGAAGGCGCATTATTTGATCAAATAGTTGTTATAAACCAAGTGTACCCCAAAGACGGGGTATTTTCATCATGTACCCTGGACTTGAAGGAAACGCAGAGTATCTACTTCGTACCTCTTATCTCGGAGATGAAGTTCAACGACTGTCCAGCTAGCACGACGCGAGGCCTAGGCCTGCGGGCCAGCACCACAGCCCTCGAGTCCCACCCATCGTGTTCCCCATTGGGTACCCGCACAGCGACTCTGCCCTAGGCTTTAAAGTCAGGCGTGACGCGCGAAGCGTGGAGTGTTAGGAAAGAAAAGGTGGCCAGGAAAAAGGAGAAAAGTACGAAAAATAGAAATCAAAATAGTAACGGGATTGGCACCACAACAGCGAACTGCTACTCAGGCCGTCCAAGATCAGAATGGCATCGGCAAGGGTTCCGGTTTCCAATTTGGCACCGTTCGCCTCAGTCACATCTAGCGGGCCTCACTTGCACTGGTGGCAGGACAGTCATTGGCACTTCTGCCACCAGAAAGGCTTTAACAGGAGCTGTAGGAAGAGCGCCGGCCTTCCCTCCCCTGACGGAACACTCTCGTGACAACGTGGAAACATCAACATTCCTTTTAAAGGTACGAGGTCCTTCACCAGCACTGGGTATATTTTTCAGATTCACTTAGGGCCGATCGAGACGCCCTTGATCAAAAGATCATTTCAAAGTTTCTTCCTGTAAGGGAACGGGATGGCAACCCAGCGTAGCCTGCTGCCCCGTGGATGGGAGCATGGCAAGATGGGCGGACCGAGTGGCAGCAGTCAAAACTCCTGCCCACTAACAACGTCGCGCCAAGTTCCGTGCGGGTGGCTTCATTTGCATGACCTCATTGGGACCCTAGGACAGTTGTGTGCAAAACGACCGCCAATAGCTCTGACAGAGGAAGGTACTGAGACTCGCAGAAGTTCAGTGAGTTATCGGTGGTCACGGAGCTAGGAGGAGGCACGGCTGAGATGGATACCTATAGCTCCTGAGAACAAGTCCAGCGTCAAGCAACGATACGGCAGATGCTTCCGATGGAAGGGGACCTTGGGTCACCAAGAGCGTGATTGGGCTTTTCTTCTTACCACGGGAAGCAGAGAAAACACCATCTTGATCACGGAAAGAACTTTATAAGCCAAGCAAGGTACGAGAGAAAGACGGGACTATGAAACATATGGCTTGGTGTGTTTGCAAGGGACACCAAAGGAGCCTCAGGCTCCAGAGACAAGAAGGGGGGGGGGGACACTGGCCAGCCAACTAGCCAGAGAAGGTGAAGAAAGGATGAGTAAGACTTTGCGGCAGGGTTAGGGAAAGAAAGCGGGTTAGTCATAAGCAAAACCACGGGGATGTGCTAACCACACATTCACCTGGTGTGTACCTGGTTATCCGTGGGGAGCTTCAAGAAAACAATATAGAAGATGTACTCTTCACGTGACAATAAAATGGGATTAAGCGTCAATTACTTTTCTCTGCATTGGAGGAGAAATGAAGCTCCCCCCCCCCACGCCCCCCCCCCACCCGCTTCCATGTAACTTCAGGGCAGCTCGTGCTTGGGAAACACCCGGAATGAACCTGCTTCCGCCTTCCACTTACACAGGGCAGGATACAATGAAAGCCCAAGCCAGTGGCATATTAGAAACAAGTCCAGCGGTCTCCACGGAGGTCTTAACCTTGTTTCAAGAAAAAAGAACAAGACCGAGAGAGAGATTCTCGTCCTTCAAGCTGGGACACTCTTTCTAAGAATTCGATGCGCTCGCTGATTAGAATAAAAGGGAATAACTTAGTAAAATGCCGTTGACTAAAAGCAGGAGTTTCAAGCCTCATTATATAAGATCCCCGTAATCTGCGGAATCACGTAAGGACATGCCGTTTAAAATGAGGACAGTCGCTGTCGGTTAAACCAGAAGCCGCGCTGGGAATCCCACTTGGTATGCAACAGGGCTCTTGACCCCACACCCCGTTCTTTACAGCGAAGGACCCATTGTGACCAAACGCTGCGGCCCCAGGGTGGAAATTAAAATGACAAAGCCGGTGGTCCCAGCGCGGCGACCAGAGAGACAGGCTTGCTCCGGGGGGGACGCTGCCGCAGGCGCCTCACCCACAACCCCGCAGGCTGCAGCCCGGACCCTCCGTTTTCAACAAGAGCCCACTACTTACAGGTGCACGACCCCAGGGAAGAAGATTCTCCGGCTTCCACGGAAGGCAGGAGCTTAGCGGAGCGGGCAGTGCTGGCCGCAAACAACCGCAGTGACCGACCGCCCCGGGTCCAGCCCGGCGCTCGGAGGACCGGAGAGCCAATCAGACCTCGGGCCCGCTGATTTCTCCAAGCTTCTGCGCGTTCCCTTCTCCTCCTCATCCACCCGGGTCCTCAAACACTTACCGGGTGGCTGTCAGCGTCGCATCTCCGCGCCTTTGTTTTCCTTCGGTCGCATCAGCAGGTTCCAGCGTGACTGAGCCGCACTGGGTCCAGGGGACTGGATGCCGCAGTCAGCAGCACCCCCCCTCCTCCCGCCATCACCCAGCAGACTTTTTTTTTCTTTTTAAAGAGACAGGACGATCATCGACCTTAGGTTTTAATAATGCTGCAGAATGCAGCCTGGGTGCTCACGCTGGGGGTGCAAAATACCAAGGGCGGTTTCTGTTCTCCCCAAACTGCAACGATTCATTTTAGGGCACAGGCATGGCTGGCAAAAGCCCGGCTCTGTTCAACGCGAGCCGTGTGACCTTAGACAAGTCACTCGTGGGTCCCGTTTAGCTCATGGAAAAGGAGGCGTTGGGACCAGGCGATAGTCTGGAAATCCTATAAAGTTAAATACAAAACATCAGCCACGCGCTCGCTGACCAAGTACAAGAACACGCTAGGTTGGCATTGCAGGTAATAGCTTACGAAGCACTCTTCGTGTTTGATTTGGATTTGGGTATGAAGTTCCAAAACTTAACAAAAAGGCATTCACCCAAAACGCTTTGTCAATGATGAAATGTCACACGGCTATGAAATGGTCTAAGTCTTCATGGGTGCTGTCAGTATAGGAATAAAAATATCGTAGCGATAAATTAAATAAGACTTCTATCTTCTTGCTTCCTACAAATGGGGGGTGTGAAATACCGCGAGAGCCTGTTTTTGTAAATAGCTCTCCCCCTGCCACCCTTGGGTGCACCATATTCCTCACTAGAGCCTCCTAGTACAACTGCCTCCATCGGTAGAAATCTAGACTAGAGGCTTATCTAGAACCACTAAGCTTTGAAGGTCCTGGTTGCTTGACATCTGAGCAAAACACCTAACTCCACTCAGCAAACTCCAGACCCGAAGAGGCTCGACTCATCTCTCCTGGGAAGACCAATGAGCCCCAAACATCAGCACCCACTCCAGAAGAAGTATCTCTGCAGCATGGGCCTCCTCAGGGCCGCCACTTAAGACACCAAATCTAGTTTTTTTTGTGTGTCCTAGACTCACGGATTCAGATACAATAGAATGCCCAGGAAACAGCAGGGGAATGTCTTGTTCTGATAAAATTGCTATGTTCCAACAAGGGAGAAATAGCGTCCCAAGAGCCTTTTGTCTGATCCTCGCACAGGGCTGTGTGGGCCACCAGCAGTCTGGCCCTCGGTGGTACCCCCACCCTTTTCCCCCCACCCCCCGTGGGGGTGAGCTTCTCCCCTCCAGCGGTGCCTCGATTCTAACAGCGCCATTTCGGATGTCATCGAATTAACTCAGCACACATCTATGGAGCCCTGGCACGCAGCTAGGCACAGGGGGCTGCGAGACGGATCTTCAAGTTTCTTGTTCATATCATGTGGTCATCTACACACTCACATCTTTGAGATACCGGAACGTTATAACTTCTGCCAAGTTATAAACTGTTGGTATTTATAATTCCTGTTCCTCCACCTTCCAAGGAAAAGAGGTCCCTAATGAGATCATTTTGTTTGGTTCGGTGTAGCGCTACTGGGATGCAAGAAGGAAAAACGAAATTAATAATGAAGGTCACTGTTTTATGCTAATTAGAAAGACCACGTGTGTTTATTTTAGAAAATAGGAAAAATGTAACCCATAATCCTACCATCCGAAATAACCGCTTTTTATCTTTCGGTATTTGATATATACACATTATATATATATGTGTATATATATATATATATATATATATAAGTTTTGTATCTGGCTTCCCACTTAACATTATATTGAAAACATTTTCCTCTTTCATTCTTTGAAGACATACTTTCTAATGCCTGCATGATAACCCATAATGTATTCAACTGATTCCCTATTGTTGCTCTTTCAGGTTGATATATATTCTTCTCGGAAAGGCTATACTATTTTGCCCACCTACTGACGCTGAATGAAAGTGCCCAGTGACGCACTGGTCATGCAGAAATGGCCAGATGACACAGAGGTTAGAACCTCCGTACCTCCATGTACACTGCACCTGGCATGCCTTTCGCTGTCACCAGGATTTGCACGTGTGTGTGTGTGTGTGGTTTCACACCCACGCTGAAGATGGTTTCAGGTGAAGCACAGCCCTTGGCCTCGCCACAGTCCAGACACACTAGCACACTCCATAAACCATACGAGTTCGCTTAAATTCGTGGTACTATTTATGGTTTTGAACCCCGTTGTCAAAAGATTTAGGCTTTGTCCTAAAAACGGAAGAGCCAAAGGTTTCTAGATAATTAGCGAACCCCAAGTCTTCCATGTCTGGTCAAAGATGGGCTGTTGACGTACACGGTTTAGAGGTCTGCACATCTTTCCTCGCCTCAAGCAGACTCGGGCTGGTGTAAGAAAGCACCACCTCATACCTCCCTTGCCCAGAACCGTGAAGCCTTGGCCAGAGGGATGAGTCTTTGCCACTTTTCCAGGGCTTTTAAAGAGCTGACACCAACTCTCTGGCTTCTTCTCCTGAATGACGCCCAGCCGTGGCTCTCGCCATGGCCCACTCTTCCTTTCTAGCCACATCATGTGCCCTGGAGTCCACGTGGCCTTTGGGGCCCTCTTCCATAAAGCTGTATGAGTGTCAGATTCTTATCGGCTCAGAAATAGCCATCATTCCACCTGGGAGATATCAGCGCAACCTCAGCCTCTACTCATAATTCTAGAGTCTCAGCCTTAATGTCTCCATCACAGATTCCGTTAAATCACGTGTATACGATGCAGTACTCTCTCAATCTCAGTAACTGCTTTTAGCAGCTCAGTAGGCCAACCATGGTTTCAATCCCTATAAACCAGTAAACGCCTAAGCAGAAAGCATGTATGCGTTTGACCTTCAGTTTCTCCTTCTGTGAAATGGCAATACTAACTTTCCAATATGATGATACACAGTGCTTGGTATGTAATAGGTATCCAAATTATAGCAGCTATTAGTTCCTTTTCTTGTCTTATTTTTTCTGCTTTAAGTCGCTTTCCCAAATCGAGAAGTATGAACTGAGAGCCAGACACTTGCCCTGAAAAGCTACCTACGTAACCTCCACTCAAGACTTGTAGAAAATCCCCAGCTACGCTTCCAATCACAGCAGAAATATAATCCCATAACATGTTCTAAGAAGGAACATAGACTTTAAACTATGACAACGTGGGGGGCATCAGGTAACAATGAACGGAAGTATGACCTCATAACCAAGCAGGCATAGTAAAGGCGTCAGCCATTTTGTAGATTGTTTTAAAAATCCCCCCAGCTTCTAGCCCAGGGTGGGCGTGTGGTCGATGTGTGGCCAATGTTAGCCGAACAGAGAACTTGGGGGCAGAGTCTACTTCTTCATTGGGCCAATTTGTTCTCATGTCTCCCTATCAGATTTAGGGGACCAGAATACACCATCCTAAAATATGCTACTTTGTCATAAGGATTATTTTGCACTAAAAACAACTGGAAGCAGCAGACACAGAAAAATCTCTTTATCCCCTTTTTAATCACCAGAGAGGAGCCCAGAGGAATATACATAACATGTCCTGCTACAACCACCCTTAGCTGCCATTAGTTTTCCCATACAGTGTCCATCCCACAATCTGCCCCCCCGAGAGTCTAACCCCCTTCTCCTTTGTCTTGTCTCATCTACAAATGTAACATTCTTTGTGAAGACCCTATTGGGGACCCCAAGTTCTGACCATCCCTTTGGGTTACTGCTCATTGTTGAGTTTCTCCAGCATCAATGCACCTTGCCCACATTAAACAAATGTATGTGCTTTCCTCTTGTGAATCTGTCTTTTGTCCGTTTAATTTCCAAGTCCCATTTGTAGAACGCAGAAGGATAGAGGAAAAGGGTCTTCTATTTCCTTGCCTACCATCACAGACTTGCCACTGGTTCCCTGAACTATTTTCTAAGAAGTCAGTCCCTAGAGCTTAGCTCTGACAACATTCCCTGCGGTTTTCCAGTCCTGTGATGTCCGAGAAAAAATGGGCCTCTTGAGACACGGTCACAAAGACACGTTGACCAAGACTACATCACACGGCTTCCTGACAAGTTGCTTTCTGTACAAAGCCAAGGTGGCGTTCCTCTGTCTGGCTTCACGCCTTAACAATACTGCAGTGAAGCATTGTGGACTCCGTGCTTCTTAATCATGGCATACCCAATGCTGCCCCAGGATCCAGTATGTGCAAAATTACAATCAATATTTATTTGTTTAGTGTTTTTTTGTTTTATTTGATTTTATTTTTTTATTTTTGAGAGACATAGAGACAGAGAGTGAGCAAGGGAAGGGCAGAGAAAGAAGGAGATACAGAATCTGAAGCAGGCTCCAGGCTCTGAGCTGTCAGCACAGAGCCCGACGTGGGGCTCGAACTCACAGACCGTGAGATCGTGACCTGAGCTGAAGTCGGCCGCCCAACCGACTGAGCCACCCAGGTGCCCCTACAATCAATATTTAAGGTGACGATTAAAGTCATCCCGATCACCTAAAAAAAAAAAAAATTACACATCAATTTACAGGATTGACTCACTGGAAAAGGCATACTATCATCAGCGACCCAAACCTCCCCGAGACCACAAAACAGAGTCTAAACAAGTAGAAGTTGTCTCAGATGAGCCTCCCTGCTCCTACATTGAAAAAAGAAAGTTTCATTTTAAATATGTAAAATCAACCATCCAACCACTCAGGGGAAAAAGAAAAACAAAACACTGCTGGTATTTTAGTGGGTGTAACTCATTCCACATTATTTCCTAGGCATACGTGTGCATCAACGACAATTCATTAATGGACCGTGCGACTGCCCTTTTCTACCTGCTGCTGTCAACCAATGACAGAAAACCAAACAGGCAGGAGCTTAGACTGCAGTCGGGAGAAACCAAATAAAAGATACACGCATATGCCAAGCGGTAAAACACCAAGGGAATTAAGGACTGTGAGAAGGAGGTAATGGTGTTACAGAGGTGCTATTTTAGGCAGAGAAGGAATTCGATCAAAAGTTATCTACCGAGGGGGCGCCTGCATGGCTCAGCCGGTTAATCGTGGGACTCGATTTCCGCTCAGGTCATGATCTCGTGGCTGTGAAATCCAGTTCCACCTTGGGCTCCGTGCTGGACCTGGAGCCTGCTTAAGATTCTCTCTCCCTCTTCCTCTACCCCTCCTCCACTCATGCACACTCGTGAGTCATCTCTTTCTCTTTCATGCACTTGTGCAAAAAAAAAAAAAAGAATTATTTACCAGACATTCATCACATGCCAAAGTTAGAAAATACAGAATTTTCAGGGCACTTGGGTGGTTCAGTCAGTTAAGCTTCCAATTCTTGATTTCAGTTCAGGTCATGATCTCCCGGTCGAGGGATTGAGCCCTGCATCAGACTTCACACGGGCAGCGTGAAGCCTGCTTGGGATTCCCTCCTTCTCTCCCTCTCTCTCTGCTCTCCCCCCAACTCATGCACTCTCCTCTCTCTCTCTGTCTCTCTCTCTCTCTGTATCTCTCTCTCTGTCAAAAATACATAAACATTTTTTAAATTAAATTGAATTAAAAAAAAAAAGAAAACACAGAATTGTCAGGTTTAGAACCAGAGCTATAGTTCTTAATTTAATGAGATTAAAGTCAATAATAACTAAAGAAAAACATTAAAAAAAAAAAAGGACAGCCACTCAACCACTCAACGTGTCTCATAATTTTCTTCTTTTCTTTAATATTCAACACGTTGGTTTATTTTAAATCGCCCAAGTCACATATAATTAGATTTCTCTTGGACATGATCTGAACATCACAGCTAAAACGAAGTTTCTATGATACACTCATCCTCCGTTTTTCATCTCAGAATAAGCAACCGTCACCATATGTCTCCTTTCAGAGTAAATCTTCTCAATAACGCAACTCATACAGACGTAGCAGCGTAGCGTACTGAATCTTCAAAAGAACATAAATTACACTTTCCTTTCTGGAACTTGCTTTTTCCACTGAATAATCGGCCAGTAAATAGCCTTATATTTCCATGCCAGGACCGCATTCTTTCTTTTTCTCTAAGTAGGCTTCACGCCCATCGTGGAGCCCAACGTGGGGCTTAAACTCGCAACTTTGAGTTCATGACCTGAGCCGAGATCAAAAGTGGCTCACCCAACTGAGCCCCCCAGGCACCCCAGCACCCCATTCTTTCTAGCTGTTGCATGGTATTCCATGGTTAGGACACATTGTATTGTATTTAACTCTTCCATTTTGATAGATACGAAGGTGACTTCCGATTTGCGTTATGAAAAAATAAAACCATAGGGGCGCCTGGGTGGCTCAGTCAGTTAAGCGTCCCACTCTTGGTTTCGACTCAGGTCATGATCACACGATTCGAGATCGAGCCCCAAGTCGGGACAGCTTTTAGCCTGCTTGGGATCCTCTCTCTCCCGCCTTTCTCCACCTCTCCCCGGCTCACTCTCTCACGCTTTCTCTTTCTCTCAAAATAAATAAATAAACATTAAAAAAAAATCAAAATAAATTTGCCCGTTTCTGTCCACGTGACTCAGGCAGGTAATAAGGAGTGGAGTCGCTGGATCATAGAATTTAAGTTTTAATAACATACTGCCTATTGATTGTATCCATTTAAAGTGCTTGTATTGGCTTAAAATTCCACCAGAGGTGTACCATTTGCAAAATTAGAGGCATGATATACCTACTGTTTAAGACTATTTTCTCCCACATAGCAAAACACCATAAACATTTTTCTATGTATTTAAGTGTTATTCTCAATTGTATTAAACTGTTTGTTAAATCAGTTTCCTTACTGCTGAGTATTTCAGATATATCCAATTGCAGCTAAAACATTCGTATGCATTTGGGATCATTTCTTTATGGGGCATTCTTGGACGTTAAGACCGGACCAAAGACGATGGACCTGTTAAAGCACCTTACACAGGAATTGCCAAACGACCCTCCAGAAAGACTCACCAGTCGGCATTCCCACCAGCAGGTGGTCAGAGTTAGCACATTTACGTCCAGACGAGCATTCCAGGTGTTCCTCGGGATTTACGGGGCCCGAGGAAGTACCGAAGGACTTTGTGAAAGTGCCGACTGCCCACCGTGGATGGACCCCCCCACCACAATGTGGGGCGATGTGGCAGAATGGGCGTGCGAATTCCACACCCTGGCTTCCTGCTTCCCGCTGTGGGTCCTGGAAACACAACCCGATGTCTTCATGCCTCGGCTTCTTCGAATGTAAAACAGGAATGTTAATAACACCCCCACGGGTGATCTCGAGGAAGAAACGAGTCTACGGATAGAAGGCTTTTAGCATGGCACCTGGCTCAGCTCGCGCATAAATATTAGCGAGAAATTATCATAGCTTTGCTGTTTTCCATGGCTTTCAAGCAGCGTAAAATCCAATATTCGTTTGTTCAACATGTTTCTTGAGTACTTCCTCTGAAGCGGACACTGTAAGGAAGACTGTACGCTGGAAGGAACACTGTCTCTTGTGAGCCACGGCAATTACACACGCACATGCGTTCGCCTTTCTACTTTTGTTCTTGGGAAGCTGAGAGGGAATTATGATGCTCTGTTATAATACTGACACTATTGGTCTCTTTACTTAGTATGTTAGTTCTTTGTCATTCTGAACCTTTGTTTTACTTTCTATTTCACAGTCATTGGCCTGGCTTTGAGTAGCCTTTATATAGACACATAACCATAAACTTTTGCTTAAACACCTGTACATTCTGGGGCGCCTGGGTGGCTCAATCAGTTAAGCATCCAACTCTGGCTCAGATCATGATCTCACAAATTCACGAGTTCGAGCCCTGCTCAGGCCCTGTGCTGACAAGCTCAGAGCCTGGAGCCTGCTTCGGATTTTGTGTCTCCCTCTCTCTCTGCCCCTTCCCTGCTCAGACTCTGTCTCTCTCTCTCTCTCTGAAAACTAAATAAAATATTAAAAAAAAATAAAAACTAAGGGGTGCCTGGGTGGCTCAGGTGGTTAAGCATCCAACTTCAGCTCAGGTCATGATCTCCCGGTTCATGGGTTCGAGCCCCGCGTCAGGCTCTGTGCTGACAGCTCAGAGACTGGAGCCTGCTTTGGAGTCTGTGTCTCCCTCTCTCTGCATCTTCCCCGCTCATGCTCTGTCTCTCTCTCTCTCAAAAATAAATAAATAAATAAATAAATAAATAATAAATAAATAAATAAATAAAACATTTAAAAAAATTTTTTTAAATAAATAAACGCATGCACATTCTGGGTATGGAAACTTTTCATTTAAACAAATATAAAGGTTCCCCCCTGTCAAAAAAGGCCAAAGCATAAAGTGCAGCAAAGTACAAACTACAAAGAATACTAAATATAAGAACTGATTTTGATGATGTGTATCTATTTGGAAGTTTGGAAAAGACAAAAAAAATGGGCCGAGGGGCCTTGAAAATCCTGACCTTTGGTTTACTGGGTACCTGAGCCAGTAAGCGGTAGAAACTGATTTTAAAAAGAAGTGGAAACTAACGTTTATTTTTGCAATCTACAGAGCTCCAGGCACGGCGTTGGTTACTCTGATGCTTCGTCTTCACAAAAAAATAGTCCTTCGGGTGGGTATTATTCCCCCTCTAGACGCAGAAGCTGGTGTCTGGAGTGATTTCTTCCCGGATCCTGGTCATTGCCACCCCCATTCTCAGTAAGGAGCAGCACGCTCCTGTCACACTCAGGGCTGGAGGAGAAGAAAGACAAGGGTGGGCCTCTCTTCAAGAGCCCTGATGCAGAGTAAAGAAGTAGGATGTGTGATACTTTTTCATGAGGAACAGGGAGGAACGTCGACCTCATATCAGAATACAGTACTAGGAGACTAACGTTCCTGCTGCGGTCCGTCAAACCCACAGCTTAGAATTTATCCCGATTCGCTTCACACAACAAAACTCTACAGACATAAAGCTAGTTTTGCAACATGGTCTGGAGGCAATACCGCTTAGACGAACATAGAGTGAAGTACGAAATAAGAGTCAGGAAAATCAAATAAAAAGAGAACCTAGGACCTCCTACGTAACTTGCAGCCCCCACCACCGCATAAAAACATTAGTCGCCTTATTCGAAATTATTAAGAATTTCAAGATGTTGACGACCGGTCATGAAAGCAAGGACAGGGCCCTCCTGGGCACGGGATCCAGGGGGACCTCGTGAAGCGGACCTTGGTGGAATCATAGCAAATGTTGACCACGGTTACACAGGAAACAACACACGAAGCAAATGCGCCACGGTTGTAATTAGATAGAGCACATACGCACATGCAAAAAAACCTGGGGATTAACTCCAGATAATCCGAACAGTTGTTAAGGAGCTAAGATCATGGAGAAAAATCTTCCTTAATCTTTTCATTCTATAATTTTGGGGATCGACAGTTTTTTAAATAAAGCGGCTGGGCTAGAAATTCTGTATAAACAGAAATTCTCTATAAACAGTCGATAGAAACAGGATAATGAGTGACGAGGTACACAGTTTTTGCAGAGCCATGTGCCTCCTCTGACCGTTTCCGGGCTGTCCCCAATCAGGTCACCCCAGCGTGGCCTGAGGTCACATGAGGAGACCACATGTGCGTGCCATTCTGCGTATAACTGCCAGAATTGTCCTAGCTGCCTCGGTTGGTCATCAGAAGCCTACCTGGCCCGGGTTCCCCACTGAAACGCTACCTGAAGGGTTGTCTTCACTCAGGTCCAGTGAATCGACAACCAAAAAAATGGTTGAGAATGGTCAGGCACAAACTATAAAATCAACGAAGCTGGTTTATGAGCTGTAAACTCGATACCTCAAGCAAATGTCTCAGTCCTGGTCCTTACCCCCTGGCATGCTGTTTTCAAGTGATCCTGAGTCTCATGAAGGTCTCTGCCTTGTACCATCTGTGTCCAGGCTTCTCTTGTCACCACAGAGCATTTGCCCTTTGGTGTCTGCGGTCGTACAACGCTAACCATTAGAGAGCTTGGTGGTGCATTCCCGGCTGGGTGAGCCTGTGCGTAGACCCGCGGCCACACTCAGACCCATCAGGCCACTTACCTAGAACATTCGAGAATGTTTCCTCAAGAATCAGGAAAGCCAGGGAGGAGAAACAAACACATGGTGTGTTAGGAGGGTCATAAAAACAAGACTGAGCAGTGCACGAGGCTGAGGACACACGTATTTTTGCCAGGCAGCAAGGCCAGTCCCCTGGGGGTTGACTGAACAAGTCTTCCATACAGGGCGAGCAGGGTCAGTATTTCAGACTGGCCCAGCCTTCCCCAGAGCATTCTGCAGGCCAGCTTAGATGTTGACCCTTCCATGCTTTAAGAAGAGCTAAAAAAAAAAATAGGAACTGCCAATAGCTACATCGTTGGAGCCTCTGGATTTTGTAGGTGATTTAATTTGTGCCACATGACATGTCACGAGGTGAACGCAACACAAGCAAATGTGTGGAGGCCGCCAGCGACAGTGGGCTCGCTGCTCTGTCCCATCGGAAGCGCTCAGGAGCTTGCCCAATTTGTAAGAGCACGCAGACCTTCCTCGGGCAAACTGCATCCACCCCAGCCGGCCGCCATCTCTGCCCACCGGAGGACACTGCGTCGTCTCTCGGTGCACAGTCCCAGGCTCTTCCCTAAAGTTTGATTATGGAATCTTCCCATTCTTTTCTGCTGCCGTGAGCACCCCACGGAAGTGAGACATTCAAGATCTATTCAGGCCATCTGCCTCCCCATGGCTGACACCCGTCCAGCTGACCCAACTGAGCCACTGCCAGCCGAACGGCCATCATGGCTGACTGGCTCCTTTCAGAGCCTCTCTCTTCCACTATCCTCTCTTCTGGCATGCGGGTGGCCCTCCCTGGGAAAACTGGTTGGCTATTCCTGGCAGCCACTTCCAGATTTCACAGCCACGGAATAAACACATCCCGCTTAATCCTGAGTTGGGTCCGAAGTCACATAAATTGGATTTTCCACCTTTCATTAAGAACCTGCTGGCACAGAAACAGGCTAACTTTCTACTGCATGATTTTGAGAAATGTTTATGTATCTTACCTCAGGCTTCCTCAGGCTCAGTATTGTAGGATCATAGGATCAAAACTCTTTTAATTTTATGGGCATAAAAATGAGGCACAGAGAGGTCAAGACCTCCTAAGGGTGACCCACTTCATAAGGGTTGAATAATAAGTATCCAGAGAGCCCTAACCAGAACCTACACTTTGCGATTCCTAATCCAAGGCATTTCTCTTTAATTCCTCCAGGACGCCCCCTACCCCTGCCGCCGACACCGTCATGCACTGAAATAGACAGCGTTAGGTATTCACTGTAACCTCTGGACAATATGTCCAGATTGACCTGAAACACACACTATAGGATTTCTTTTGTTGCTGTTTTTACACTGAGCTGACCCTTCCAGTCATGAACGTTTCCCAAATGTAATTGCTTCTGGTTTTGCAAAACGGCTTCCATAATTTGTAAATGTTTTTCTGCCTCCTGGTTTATCCCCATAACTAGTTTCTAATTATGTTAGGTAGCGGTAGTTCGGACGAGGTAGAAAATCAAGGATGACAAATGATCATTGAAACTCACTTGTGAGCAAACGGTCACTGAAGACACAGGATACCGGTATGGGGCGGGCTCTGGGGTTATAAGATATAAAGAGTAGAAGGGGCACCAACAGCTTTCCTAGAGTCGGAACTGGGTGTTTTGTTTCTGCGTTGCTGCTTGTCAGGTTCACTGTCGGTTCTCAACTTTTCTGGTAAGGTCCTTGCTTTTCTCCCACCGAGCATTCTGAAAATTGGGCTTTGTTCTGCCTTTAATTACTTATGTAAGCAGTTCTCATTACAACATTGAATGGCATGCCCAAATGTCTGTTTTCCCGGCTATCAGCTTTAAGATAGAAGCAGACAGCAGCAGGGTGCCTGGGTGGCTCAGTCGGTTGGGCGTCCGACTTTGGCTCAGGTCATGATCTCACGGTCCATGAGTTCGAGCCCCGAGTCAGGCTCTGTGCCGATGGCTCGGAGCCTGGAGCCTGCTTCGGATTCTGTGTCTCCCTCTCTCTCTGCTCTTCCCTCACTCATGCTCTGTCTCTCTCTCTCTCAAAAATAAACATGAAAAATTAAAAAAAAAAGTAGACAGTAGGCTGTCTGCTGTAAGAAATGGATAAATCAGATCTCTTCTGCATTCCTCAGGAAAATGGTGTCCTCACTGTGCGGGTGGGGAGGCAGGGAGCAGGGAGCCGAATGGTGGAACCTAGTGATACCTGTGGGCACCCCCTCCTATTACTGTATTGCAAAACCATAAAGGTTAACAAAAGACGCATATCCTACCCACGCAGGCTTAGAGCCCTCAAAAAACGAAGGTTTGAATAACTCAAAGGAAGAAAGAACTCCAGTTGTCAAGATGCTGGCCAAAGACAGAGGGAATCCAGGATAGACGGTGAAGAAGGAAACTCTTAAATACGAGTTCTGGCCTCAGGAGCATTTGCAGAAACAGGGACTGTAACCCACCCATAGTTAGTATTAACATACGGGGTGCTGGTAATAATGGACCTTGCGATTAAATCCACAGGTTACAGATCGTAACATGCGTTTAAGAGAACTTACAAAAGGAAGTAGATCAGTCAGGCCTACAGGACTGAGGTCCAAGTGAATATATGAGGGTTTGGTTTGTCTCCCTTAACAAACGGTGTGTCATTTTGGTCAGATGACCCATAGAACCAATAAATAAGGAGACAATCTTTCTTTTCACACACCGTAAATATAGAAAGAAGGGGGTATGCATTAGTTACGTAATGTTGCTGTGTGACAAATGATCTCCAAACTTAGAGGCTTGGAATGACAAACAGTTATGATCTCACAGTTTCCGGAAGTCAGGAATCCAGGAGTGGGTTGTCTGGGCGGTTGCGGTCCAGGGTCTCTCGTGCGGTTTTAGGCAAGCCAAGCACGGAAGCTGCCATCTTCCGAGCCCTCCACGCAGGCTCTTTCACATGCCGCGGCCTGGAGACCCCACCCGTGCCCATGTGGAGCTCTCCATAAGGCAGTGTGGGGGTCCCCCGGCGCAGGCAGCTGGCTTCTCCCGGCACAAGCAATCCAAGAAAGAGGACACGGAAGAAGCCACAATGCCTTTTGTGTACTAATCTCGGAAGCGATGTCATTCCATTCATTAGATACAAGCCACCAGACACAGCCCACATTAAGTGGAGTGGCTCACCTTTTGAAGGGAGGAGGGAGGCCTGCCCAAGAGTCTGCAAACGGATTTCAAAACCACTGCAGGGCATAGCATCTGGACACGCTTGCTTTCTTTTTAACCACATAGCCACTGGTTTTCTTTCTTCTCTTTTTTAAATTGAAATATAGTTAACATACAGCGTTACATTAGTTTCAGGCGTACAACGTAGTGATTCAACAGATCTACGTATTTAGTTGGTGCTCATCGTGGTAACTGTGCTCTTAATCTCCTTTACCGACTCCCCCCGTCCTCCCACCCACCTCTTGTCTCGTTCGTTCTCTATATTTCAGAGTCTATTTTTTGCCTCTTTTTTCTTTGTTTTTTTTTTAATTGCACATTTGACTGAAACCATACGGTATTTGTCTTTCTCTGATTTATCTCACTTAGCAAACTACCCTCCAGATCCATCCATGTCATGGCAAAGAGCAAGATTTCATTCTTTTTTCCTGGCTGAGCAATATTCCACATATATATATATATGGCACAAGAAAAGATGCTGTGTGTCACTAATGACAGAAATGCAAATCGACACCACGACAAGCTATCGCCTTACACCTGTCAGATGGCTAGAATCAAAAAGGCTAGAAATACCGAGGGCTGATGAGGGTGTGGGGGAAAGGGAACCTTTTTGAGAGAGAGAGAGAGAGAGAGAGAGAGAGAGCGCATGTGCGTGCACGAGCCGGGGAGAGGGAGCGGGAGAATCCCAAGCAGGCCCCACACTGTGAGCACGAACTGTGAGATCACGACCCGAGCCAAAACTGAGACGTGGATACTTAACTGGCTGAGCCACCCAGGCGCTGCTAGGAAATTATCCCAAACTGAAAACTGCATATAGCGAGTTGAATGGTACCTCCCCTCCCCGCAAAAATTCTATTTTCCAGAATCTGTGAGCGTAAACTTATTTGGAAAAGGGGTCTTACGGATATAATTCAGGATCTCGAGATAAGATCATCCTGAGTTATTTAGGTGGACACTAATTCCAATGACAAGTGTCCTTACGAGAGACAGAAGAGGAGGTGACACATACGCAGAGGAAAAGGCCATGGGAAGACAAAAGCAAAGATGGGAGTGATGCGTTACTAGGAAGGAACACTCGGGGCCACCAGCGGCTGGAAGCGGCAAGGAAGGAGTCCCCCAGAGCCTGCGAGGGGGCACGTCTCTGCCGACACCCAGATATGGAACTTCTGGCCTTCGCACGGCCTCGACAAAAATGTCTGTTGCCTTAAGTCACAAAGGCTGCGGAAATTTGTAAGGACTGTCCTAGGAAACGAATGCACTGCCTAAAAACAAACATCGTCAGGTTTGAAAATATGGCCCAGGGTAGCCTTCAAGACCCTGAGCAATACCATCTGTGTCAGGGGTCAACCAGTCCCACGGGAGACAATGGGATTTGTTGGAACGAATTGGCTTATGCAATCGTCCGGGCGGAGGGCAGGCTGGAGCCCTTGGCACTGGTCCACACGGCTGGCCTCAGACCGACTTCCTTCTTCCTCCACTCAGCTCTTAAAGTCCTTCAACCGATCGATCAGACCCACCCAGGTCCCCTAGGTTAATACTCTCTTGTTTGAAGTCAGCTGATTTTGGACCTTTATCACACCTACAAAGTACCCTCACAGTATCACCTAGATCGGTGTTGGTTGAGTAACTCCCCAAGTAGACACAAGGACAAAACCACCACGACGCCCCATGTGCTACTCGGCTGGAAGTCCGCACCCTCAAGCTCCTCCCGCACTTTCTAGTCCAGAAGTGACTGCTCCCACCAAAAGGTCTGACCGTAACCTCGCCGCTCATTGTCCCCAAAGGAGAAGAACTGGAGTCCAATACGGAGCAAAACGCGGCTAAGAATGGAGATGGCGTATCAAGAAAAATCAGACAAAGCTGTGAATTGAAAAGTGAATGTAGAAGTAAGCCTCTGGTTCTTCTCACCCCCCACTCCCACTAGAGTGGGCTTGCTGACTAAAAAATGGAAAGGTAATCTCTCCTCTTTCCCCTTTACCTCACAGGGAAAACAGTCTTGTATCACCAATACCCCGGATCCAGGGGCAACGTGACATTTTTATCTCCAGAGCGAACCACAAAGCGTTGTTGCCCAGGAGACTAGGGTCAGACAGAGGCGATTCCTGCCAGGGTTTTCTGGGTAGAATTTGGACAAGAGGTTGCAAGTTGGCAGCAGTCAGGCTGGTGACAGGGGCCGCGCCCGCAAGGAAGGCAGAACAACAAGCTGGAGATGGCGAAGCACTGAATGGTGTCGCCAAACAACTGAACCAGTGCCCGCCACCGCCTAGACCTCGGCTGATGTGGGAAAAACGCTGAGATCTCATCGGGGCGAGCCGATTTCTGTGGCTTTTCTTTGCAGAACAAGAAATGTGGCTGATCCAACAAAAACAACACTTATCACAAAGTCCGTCCTGCCTGCCTCAGCACATTGGTACCTGAATTAAATGAGCGAATGCATCTATAAACGAGATAGCAACATAAGGCGTTTTAATATAGTGCCCAGAATGTGATAGCTGCCCAAGAAAGGCATGTTTCTTTGTCTTCAATGATGCACAACACCCATGAAGCCAACGGTTTACTTGCGAGTCTTTGTCTTTTTTTCGCAAATGAAAAAAAGTCTTGGGAAACAAAATATTTGTATTTCTTTGATTCGGGGAAACAATAATAGCACATTTTCTTTTTCACAAAGAGGAGAGAATATTCTTGTTTGTGAATTTGCAATTTTCACCTAAGTATCGATTTCCACGTCCTGACAGATTTTGGAAGAGGGATTAAGCAAGTCGAGGGGATATTCCCAACGCCCTGCTGGCCCGTCTAACTCAGGGCAGGCTGAAGTTACTTTGATCGGCTCATTTGCCACCTCACTTTGTGTGGACCAGGAGGAAGCTACGGATCCATGAGACGTGGAAATGAGAAAAAATTATGTCAGGCCCCTAGTGAGCCTTGGAAAGTCATCAACGACCACCTCTGTGCTTCGGGCCAGCCAAAATCTAAACCATCCACAGGAGATGAGCACTGGCCTTGGCTGTCAAGCCACCTGCTCTCCATTAATCAGGATGACATTTGGAGTCAGACGTCCCCTCTTGAATTCTGGAAAGCCTTCCGGGGCTTGATGACGGCATTTTTCCTTGGATCACGAGAGTGAAATGTATTTAGTCAAGTTGCAATGGCGATGATGCCTTCATGTGAATCTCGGGAAGTTGCCCCCGTTCTCTGTATGGCCGTGATACAGGCGGCAGGTGAAATAGGTGAAGGGGCGAACAAAGGGGATTGAACTTCCGGTTATAAAATAAATAAGTCATGGGGATGTAATCACAGCACAGGGAATAGAAGGGTTTTTTAAATTTTATTTTTAAGTAATCTCTATACCCAACGCGGGGCTCAAAACCCTATGATCAACAGTTGGATCCTCCACTGACTAAGCCAGCCAGACGTCCCGGGAGAGTCGCCTTAATATGGTCATAACTCCGTGTGGTGATATATAACTCGACTTATTGTCAGAATCTTTCACAGCATATACAAATACTGGACCACTCTGATGTACTCGTGAAACCGATAGGATATGGCGTGTCAGTTATATTTCAATTAAAAACAATTTTAAAAAATAAGACACTTCAAAACTCCTCCCCTCAAAACCTTTACTGGTTTGTGAAGAATCGTTTGTCATATTGAGTGAACCCTTTCACTTTACCACTTTTAAAACGACTGACATTAACTGGAAAGGGTTATCACGGTGGCTTAAGCGCAAAGACTGCTCCTTGATTGAATGTCTAACTTCATCTCTTAGCTGTGTGGTCTTGTGTGAGTTCCTCACCCTCTCTGTCAAAAGGGATATATTAATCATGCTTTTTATTTTGTATGTTTTATGATGCTTTGGCATCTTGGGGGTCTTGCTGGCCAGGGGAGTGACTATCCCTTCCTGGATTAGCTAATTCCTAGAGAGAGCAAGCCACTGGCCACAGAGCGTGACTTTCAGATGCAAAACCAACCAATCCGAATCCCATATTCTCAAACACCTTCCTTATCTGACTCTGTCACGCCAAGCCAGTATTTCCTGGCCCCACATCGCCCAAGAGCGAGGTGCTGGACCGCCAGAGACCACCTCTACAGAACAAAGCCGATCAAAATTATTCGAGGTATCCAATCCAAATCTGCTCAGACCTGCCTACCCTGCCTCACCCATTCCTTCTCATTCTCATTAAAACCACACTAAAGGCTCGAGGCCTTCACGCCTTCTGCCCGTTGACCCTGGTGCTTCTCTTTGTGGCCCTACGTGGTGTGGTGTGCCCCTCCTCTGAAACTGAGAAATAAAACTTCTTTCGGTGGCATTGGTCTGTGCTGTCACTTGGACTTCTCACTAAATTAAGGCCTGGGTACAAAAGAAACAGGGCGATATTGAAGGTTGCCACCTCTAGGGCCAATATGAGCATGAAGCAACTGAACGCCTATAAAGCAGACCGAACAATGCTGGGGTTTCGTATGCCCGTCACGGGTTAGCTGTTACTAACCCGCCCCACGTTGCTCCCTGGATGGAAAATCCAGCATGGCTCCTCGCTACCACTGTCTGGTCTAGGCTCCTCTCATTCCGTGTCTTATGATTGCAGCCTCCCCGCCTCCAACACTGTGTCTCGCTGCACTGTCCTCCTTAAAACATTCTTCTTCCTTCTCTCTGATTCCCAGACTCCTCCTGAAAGCCTGCTGTCTGGCAGACCAAGACCAAGAGTGCCCATTTCTTCCCGAGAGGGCCTGGACTGGCCCATGCACCCATCTCCTCCTCTGCCCACCACACGCACCTGTCCCGAGATGCCTTGATGATTCAGTCACGCGCCACTCCAAGATACCGACAAGGTGTTGAGTATATGACCCCCCACGGTACCATTTTGAACACAATCACCACATCAGCCACCAACAGCTCCTACTAACATAGGAGACCGATTTGTCTCCTGTGAGCCCACGCTTTGCTCGCTGTCATTTAAATTCTACTTCTTAGCACAACTCTTGAATATGGGAACCATTTTACAAGTTAGTAAACCATTGCACAGAGAATTTAAGTCATCTACCAAGAGTCCTGACCACTGAGGGGCTGAACCATATTTCCAACCCAGAGCTACCCGACTCCCAGCCATGCCCGTATCACGTTGCTTACGTGAGAGCTGCTTTTAACAGTGTTGGGATACTGTTTACCATTATTGTTACTCGTGTCGTTCTTATCGCCATTGCTGCTTCTATATTACTGGCCAACATCCCAGAAGCACATTTTTTCATCACTCCAGGTATCCTTCCCATCAATAAAGAATCAAACTCCTAGCATAAGCAACAAAGACCACTTCTATTTAGAACACTAGCAAGTCACATTTCTTGTCAAGACTGCTTCCATAATTTACCTCCCCTCTAGCTTGTACTACTCATGCTTAAATACCGTTTTTGTTTCCACGGAGAGAATAATTCTGGAAATGAAACAGCAACAACTCTCCATGTATAAAACCAGGCTCAGGACTATTTGTTAGCCAGTTCCCAAGAAGCAAAAAAAATCTTCCCATTCTATCATAATATTTTCCAGTTAATCATCTAGTTCAATTATCAATTATCAATTGATAAGTATCAATTATCCAGTTAATTGAGGAAATTGAGTGGTCTGATTTATGAATTAAATTTTCTAGGCAAAAATATAAAACTCTGCGGGTTTCTAGGCATGATTACTCATTTTGTATAAACGCAAAACTTATTTTATAATAAGACTGTAAGACTGTGATGATTAAAGCATTTTCGCATGTGGCCAGGGTTGGATTCCAGCCTTTATTGAAGCAATTTATTTTATTTAGAAAATTCTTCTTTCCATAGGAGCACTCAGGACCTCCTCTGACTCAAGCCAAAGCATTGAAAGATGGTGCCTTAGAAGGCAGCATGCCACGGATCAGCAGTGAAAATTCTAAGGTAAGTTGTAAAGACTAATTATGGTTGGAAAGTTCTGCTCAGTCGGTTAAGCGTCCAACTCTTGATTTTGCCTCAGGTCATGATCCCATAGTCGAGGGATCGAGCCCCACAGGGTGCTCCACGCTGAGTGTGGTGCCTCCTTGGGATTCTCTCTCTCCTTCTCTCTCTGCCCCTTCCCTGCTCACGTTCTTTCTCTCAAAATAAATAAATAAACATTTAAAAAGAAAGTTCTCGGATCTCTAACTGATAGAGGGATTTCTTTAATCTATTTTTCCAAGGGAATAAACCAAGGCTCAGAGATGTCGATGTGTTGCAAAGCTCAAGGCCAGATGATGTGTATGGTTGTCTTTAAATACAGACAACACATTATTTGTTTTAAGTTTATTTATTCTGAGAGAGAGAGAGAGGAGCAGAGACAGGGAGACAGAGGATCCCAGGCAGGCTCCGCACTGTCAGCGCAGAGCCTGTTGTGGGGCTCAAACTCACAAACGGTGAGATCATGACTTGAGCTGAAATCGAGAGTCAGACGCTCAATTGACTGAGTCACCCAGGTGCCCCCAAACGACATGTTATTAATAATATTTAGCATGAACAAGGCTTTCACAGCAAAATTCACCCAATGTGTGTTATGGCCTTCAATATGCCAGGTGCTGTAGCAAGCCTTAGGGTTAGAGAGAGGAGAGACGCGTTGCTACGTTCAAAGGGTCACAGTCTAGTGGGGGAACCGAACGTGTGAAAGTCTAAAATACAAGGTGATCATGATATACATGATAAAGGGATCGTTGGGATGCTTGCCATGGGGGGATAAGGAGAACCTAATTCTATGTGAGCAGCTGAGAACCACCACCAGGGCAGTTCTTACCCACTGACGGGTCTACAGACCCTTTAGAGACAAAATGATGCCTTTTCCTTTTCACTTGTGTAAACCCCCCACCCTGCACGCTGTTTAACTTGCCTCTCCAGCCTCAACTCTGAGCACGCTCACTTGCTTCCGTCCTGCCACACTGACCTCTTCTCCTGCCCCCAAACACCCCTCCTGGCCTCTCTTAAGCATGTCCCCTCACACCTACCATCTTTCTTCTATGCCCCTCTTACCCCATCTGGTTCTTCCTTGCAGACTTTGCCAGTGTCACTCCCTCATGGTGCATGGGGCCAGGACCAACCCCACGGGAAGAAATGGGTCTCTGGAGACCCTTGGCCTGGGAAGCCATGTCTTGCTCTGCCAAGACCATACCGGTGTCCTCTCTCTGCTTTCTTCCTCAGCTCCTCAGTGACCCAGCCCTCTCTTTCCTGCCTCGGCCCAGGGACCATGCCACCAGTGTCCAGGATAGATTCATTTTCGACATTCAACAAGTAGTAAAATAAAGGCAGCTTTTCGAAAACTTTTATCAAAATTCTGTTTCCACTGAAACAATTATACAGAGTGGCATGTCTCTCGCCCTCCATAATTCTTTATCTAAAACGCACGCTGCCGGGGATTCAGGTTTATTCACATCTGTAAACTAGAAGATGCTAAAACCCCCAAGTTTCCAAGTACCGGGTGACCCTCAGAGTATTTAAGGCTTCTTACATCTCTAAAAACCTTTGTGCTACAGGGCTCAGTCAGTTACGCGTCGACTCTTGGTTTTGGCTCAGGTCATGATCTCACGGTTCGTGAGTTCAGGCCCCTCATCGGGCTGTATGCTGACAGCTCAGAGCCGGGAACCTGCTTCGGGTTCTGTGTCTCCTTCTCTCTCTGCCCCTCCCCTGCTCACATTCTGTCTCTCTCTCTCAAAAATAAATAAACATTAAAAAAAAAAAAAACCAACTTCGTGCTATATTGGGCATTCAGATATTAACCAACCTTTTGATAGGATGTAGTAATGATTAGGAAGTGAGGCAAAATGTACTTGTCAACTGTGAATCCGTATACAAATGTGAGGGAGCATCACAGCACGGCCAGCCTAGGACCCCTTAGATGCCCCTGTCTCCAGTTAATTTCAGGCTATCATCCCTCCTTCTCCACAGGCCTAGCCTAACCTTTGCAGTGCCCAAGAAAAATTTGCCTCCCAACCCAAGAATGGCTCCAAGTTCAGCAACAAACAACAATTAAGATGAGCATCAAGGCCACCGTAAGCTTGGTGATTGCTTCTATTTGGGACTTCCCAGCAACCCCCCTCCCCACCATCGATGAGCTAGAAACTGCTCCCAACATAATGGGGGGAAGGGCGGGGGGCACCATGTTCATCTTCATCATCAAACACTAGAGCGCAGAGAGGGAGTTCAGCTCCCTGGGAGGAGCTGGCTTTACAGCCCACGGCCTGAGCTGACTCCAGCTGTGTGAACTTGAACATGTACGCTAGGGTGGCTCTGGTTCTTCTTCTGAAAGATTCAACAACAGTAAAACTTCCTTTGTAAGATTTTTTTGTGAACACTAAGGGGGCAAACGATTTTCTGGATTAGAAAAGTGCCTAGCACACAGAATACGTTTGCGATCGTTATTAGCACCATCGGCATTGGATTGGTTTTCAGGAAACTAACTCAAACTAGGGTAGGCAAAAAATTTGTAGAAAGCAGAGCTTGAAATGCCACAAGGACTCTCTTTGTCATTTGTCTTGGTTCTCTCTTTGGCCAAGCTAATTCTCTTCACAGGCGGCATCGAACGAGACGTTCCCTCTTGAGCTCCTGGGTTTGCTCTGGCCAGTCCCCACGGGCAGGGCATGGGATTGGGGAAGGTGGCAGCTCTGAAATAAAGGAAGTCCTTGAAAAGGGGACCCTCTTGTACACGGATAAAGGAGTCACCAGTTACTGCGTTCACTGCCGGCTTCTACAGAAGCTTTTGTATAGAATACAACTCCTTCCCTTCTGGAATGCTTCTTTCTCATTCATTCAGCCTCACATCTGTTTGTTACCCTCATATCTTTTTACACAACTATTTAATCACACGCCTGCAAGATGCCAGGTGCTGTGCTCCGAGGTGGAATCAGAGATGAAAAAGACCCCGCCTCTCAAGACTCTAGTTTTCCTTTCTTCTTATAGCCCCCTGCTTGGCCAGAACAAATCTGTTTGTTAATAAAAAGAAATCGCTGCCGCCCAAAGATGGACGCCAGCCCGTGCTCCTTCCGAAACAATGAAGACAGCAGCTGTTGCCCCCACAGAGGCCACCCTGTCCATCTGACAGTGACTTCTGAAGGCCTGGGAGCAGCTGCCACCACTCACGGGTGACATGTCACATAATTCAGTGAATCCTTCTACAAATGACGATGGGGCAAGTGTTGGTGTAACCTCGCCATGAATGAGTGCTTGGAATGTGGTGAAAACATGGAGCCCAGGTCTATGACATACGAACAGCTGCAGAATCACACGAGCCTGAGAGGAGCATGTGAGGGGCCAGGCTGGGAAGCCAGAGTGAGGCCAACCCCTGGCCCCCCTTCCACAGCCTGCCCCGAGTTCGCCTGGGGCCATGTCCTTCCCTCACCTCAGCCTTCTCCCCTCTGGAGGTCCCTGGCTCTGGACTGAGTGTTTTGTCCTGCAAAATCCATACGTCGAAGCCCTAATCCCCCATTATATTTGGGGGGAGGAGATGGCTTCTGAGAAGTGATTAGGTCATGAGAGCTCCCCCCTCATGACACAGTTAGTGTCGTTATAAGAAGAAATGCATCCGAAACGATCTCTCTCTCCGCCAGGTAAGAACACAGCGTGCAGGCTGCCGTCCCCAAACCAGGAACTGACCTGACATCCTGATCCCAGACTTATGCCCTCCGTCGCTGTGAGAAATACATTTCTGTTGTGTAAGCCTCCGGTGTGTGGCACCCGTTATAGCAGCCCACGCGGACTAAGATATGCACCTCTAGGGCCAAGACTGTGGCGGGTGCTGGGGTGGAGCAAGAAGTAAGAATGGCCTCCTGCCCCAGAGAACCACAGACACCCCCCCCTCAGGAGAGGCACACAGCCTGAAAGATGGTGTGAAATTCAGAAGAGTGGCTTTTGTACCCCCAAATATGACTCAACTGTGATTTTCATTTGTAAAATTAATATTTATTTCATTAAAATTACAAATGTTTTAATTTAATGCTCCTTTAGTTTTTGGTTTCCTTTTTTACAAGTACTCTGTTCTTTTTTAAGTTCACTTATTTATTTTTGAGACAGAGAGAGAGAGGGAGAGAGAGAATCCCAAGCAGGCTCCATGCTGTCGGGGTAGAGCCTGAGGTGGGACTCCATCTCAAGGACCGTGTGATCATGACCTGAGCCAAAATCAGAGTTGGATGTTTAACCAAGTGGGCCGCCCTGGTGCCCAATTTGCCTTGAGTTTTTGATCCAACTGCCAAATCATATTATTCTACAGCCATCAATAGCATGACTCTGGCAAAGGGAACTCTGGCCACTTATCAAGATCACCATAAATAGTTCAAACTTAATTATAAATGGGAAATGTTCACTTTTTTAAGTGCTATAAACAAACTCTTCGTGAGTATTTGAATAGCTCCTATGAATCTTAAAATTGTGATGGTCTTAAGTATCTTAACTGTACATCATGTTAGTAAGACTTCAGTGTAAAATGGCAAGTCAAAGTGAACCAGTCAATGGCAAATTTTTAATAGAATCATGAAGCTAATCCATTACTTCGGGATGCCATGCTCTTTCAAACATTACAAATCCTTAAATGTCAAACATACACGATTGATTTTCCAAAGCTCAACTACGAATACCACATGGTTGATGGATTTCATCTCCTTAAATACTTCCGTATTTCATACAACTTTCTCAGGATTAGAAGATGTTTGTCCACTAAGAAGGCAATGGTATCAACTCAACGTTTTGGACGTAACTCTTCTGCTTGCTGAGGGTGCATAACAAAGGGGATGTGAGCTGGGCCTGAGCCCAGAGGATTCACACAGTAGACCTATTTTTCTAAGACCCTGACTACCAGGCTGAGCCATACAAAATGGACTCTACACTTCATAGAAAGGGTGTTCAGGAAGCCCACGTGCTTGACTCATCCACTTCCCTTTACTTTCAATCACTTGTGGAAGTCTACACCTGCCAATCAGGATGCTGCATTACCTACTTAGATCTTGTGTCCGAGTTCCTAAGCGGTTAAGGTTACACCTTTCATGTCTGGTAGAAACACGGACACTAAGAAAGCCTCGTGGAGAGAGAGGCACCCGGGCTATACTTCAAGAAACCACCTCGCGCCATTGTTCCGGTGTCTCATGCCTTCTTGCTGTCTGCTCACTGTCCAAGGCCCCACTGTGGTGGCCCGGTGGGATGCTGGAGGTGGCTGTGCACATTCCCTCCCAGTTGCACGCTCAGTGATCTCACGTCGGTGGCTTTAAATCGGCCATAGTGAGAGCGCTTACTCCATGAGCACAGGCAGATGCCACTAACAAGAGCCTTCAGGAAGCTAGTTGTCAAACACTTACCAACACACAGTAGTCTCCCGCCTTATCCATACCCTAGCCTTCGTGGTTTCAGTCACCCGCCATCAAGCCCGGAAGCAGATGGTCCCATGACGTAGAGTCAGAAGGTCAACTGTAGCCTAACACCACATCACAATGCCTGTCGTCCACCGCACTTCGTCTCGTCATGTAGGCGTTTGGCCATCTCGTGTCATCACGAGAAGGATGAGCTTCGAACAGTAAGATATTCTGAGAAAGGAAGACCACATTCACATAGCTAATATTATAATATATATTGTTATAATTGTTCTATTTTATTATTAGTTATGGATATTAATCTTACTGTGTCTAATTTGTAAATTAAACTTTATCATAGATACGTCTGTATAAGAAAAAAATAGTATGCATAGGGCTCAGGACCATCCACAGTTTCAGGCATCTTCTGGAGGTTGTGGAATATACTGCCCCCAATGGATAAAGGGGGCTACTCTACTGTTGGTGGTACTCCAGTCAGGCTTGTGACCTCTGGTCAACTTCTGTATTCTAGACCAATCAGTTGATTATTCACTTCTTCCAACCAAATTTGGTGTATGCCAAGTTGGAGTATTCCAAAGTTTTGTAATACTTTCTTTAATTGAAAAGACTAAACTAATGATGGATAAACTAAGTCACATGAAGATATCAGTAACAGGTGTTTACAGGCAAGCTGAGAGAGGACTCTTCCATAGCATAGTGGGAACGTAATTATAATTTTTTAAGTGTCACCCTTGTTTTCCATGCGACTTTCTCTAGTATCTTTTTGGTTTTATTGTTGATCGTAATCTTTATGTGTAAACCTATCACTGTCTTTAAAAAAAAAAAAGACTACTTACAGCATTAAGAAAAAGAAATCTTTGTAATATCACTTTCCAGAGATACTTGCTATTCATATTTTGGTTTCTTTCCCCAACTCTACTGTCTAGCTATACATATTTCCACATAGTATTTAAATTCTAGACACGGTTATGATGCTTTTCACCTAGGACTCCTCCAGCATAAGTGTATGTACTTTATGCCAAAGCAACCTGACCTCTATGGTCACCAGATTTAAGGGTAGCCTGTTTTTAGACTGAGGAAGGACCTCCAAGCTGCAGTCTCACTCAAAAATACAAGTTGAGCCAACCACTCTAGAAATTTGGAATTGGGAGACTGAGAACTGAAGGCAGTGAGTAATGAAGCTGAGATGAACAGATATGGAATATAATAGAAGTAAATAAAAACATCTGGGGCTATGTGCACACTAAAATCCTAAGACAACAAAAACCATGTGTAAGGAGAAGACGTTGGCATGATAGAGAAATGCAGAGGAGGCATGCAAGGAGGGGGAAAGCTCAATATGAAAATTCAGGAGCCCAAGAAAGGAGACTTATGCTCATTGATTTTCCAGATTCAATTTCCAAGAGATCTGTCTTTCATCGTGTGCTTTGATTCTCATGAGACTTCTGAAACATACTTAAAGCCCCTTTTACCTGAGTTGGGTCAATAATACTGGCAACCAAAAGAGACCCGACACAAACAATTCAAATTTGAATTGACAATTTTGTATTGACTATTCTAAAGTATTTCCCAGGTTATTACATATGTTTTAAAAATATAGTTTTTACTGGCTAATCATATTTCATAGTATGGATACATTGGATAAGAAAGCTGAATGACAATGAAGTTGACTGTTGATGCTATTAAAATTATTCCTTGGGTACTAAGAAACCTAAGACGTGTGGTTGCCCACATGATTTAGGAAAAGCTCCAAAATTTTTTAAGAATCTTTTTACCTACTTGAGTGACACTCCAAAATGGTATCAGCTCATAGACAGACATCAGTATGTAGTAAACCCCCGGGCAAGCTATGAATAATCCGGGCTCCGTTCTCTTCAAAATATAATATCAAATGCTGCTCTTTGTAGGTTTGGAAACTGTTTGGGGAAAAAAAAAGATTTATCGCTTTACCTCACACAAGCTTTATCCACATGTAACTAGAAAAATCTTCTGTAGCTCTTCTTTCTCAACATGATAGGACAGTTAGCCTTTCTAGCTCCAAACTCTTAACCCACACCAATCATCCCACAAAGTTATACCCATACAATATTACCAAAGACATACAAGAGAGAAAACCCACAGGTAAAATAAAATTAATTCATTAATTCATTAATTACAATAGATTTTAAAAACAGAGGCATCTATGAATGTGAAGTAGCCTTTCTTTGAGTGCTTTGCCTTATATTTTTTTCAGGAAACGGGTGAGGCTATAATGTAGCTAAACCACCAATGAGGTAAGGGACTTAAAGTTTTAGTGTTTATTTAGTATTATTTAGAAATGATCACAGGCCCTAGTAATTCAAAGGTTAGTTCTAAAAAAATGTGAGATAAGGTGTGTAAAAGCATTTAATTACATTTTAAGCAATTTCCAAATAAAATGATTTCCTTTTGCTAGAAGGTCAGGTAAGGAAAAAGGTCTAGCAAACAGAACAGACTGGAATCTCACAGACTTGGATTTGAATTCCATTTACTTGACCCTGAGCAAGTTCCTTGCTGCTTTGCACTTTGGTTTCCTCATCTGTATTACAGTATTACTGATATATTAGGTATGTCATCAAAGCTAAGTGTATCCTGTATTAATATTAATAATGCCTTCCTCACTAAGTTAATGAGAAGATTAAACAGCATTTGTGTTGTGTCTGCAAGGAATGTGGTCTTAATAGTGATAAAAAAAAGAGGGGGGCACTTTCCAAGTGGCCTTACTCAAAGGTTTAATCATTCTCTCTACTACTCACCTAGTTTCGTTTGACCTTTATATTTTTGGCCTGCATGGTGTTTAATAAATAATGTCAACACTTACAAAAAATTGTCAACATTTAAAAGTTGGAAGACTTCACTTACAGTCCAGATTTCTGGCTTCTCTAGACAACTGGAAGATTTGAGAACACATGACCCATAATCTCAAATGGCCAATGGTCACATGACCCATATTCCCAAATGGCTGGTGGTCACATGATCCATATCTCAAATGGCCAAGAATCAACACTTAGCCCAGCCTGGGAAGCAGGGGCTCCTCTTTAAATGGGTTGTGTTGGCTTCAGCTCACCACAGCGCTCACCTAACCTACTTCTCTCTCACCTACATATACTGCCTGAAACTGGTCATGCAAATAAAGGTAACATTTCGGGCAGAGTGGCAGGCTAATGGATGTTATTCTGACATAAAGCAGGCCCTCTAAGGGCAGTATTGACACCGTCTAATAACACAATAGGTTGCCACGATGATAAAATTACAGCCCTTTCTACAACTATTCACTCCAATGTCCTGAATCTCCAGGCCAGGCCACAGATTAGATCAACACGTACACAATGCTTTCTTGTAAACAGAATCACAGACTCCCTGGGATGAAGGGAGCTTCATGATGATCTGGCCAAGGACCCATGTGTTGCTCGAAACCTCTCTACAACCTCCTCGCCAGAGATTCCCAGTGATCTTCAACCAGCTTAGATGGTGTCATCACCTCCAAAGGTGGCTCTTCTGACTCTTGAGACCCTCTTCGTAAACTGGACAGAAATCTGATGCCCCTAGTATCACACCAAAATTGCACAGCCGTACAGTCTGCAAAGTACAATTACAAATAAACTCTCTTAGACGAGAGTCCTCCACGGGACTGGGTTATTATTTCTATTATTGCCTCTTCACAAATGAGGAAACAGAGGCTCAGAGAAGTTGCATGGCTTAGCTAAAGTCACAGAACTGGTGACAAGAAGTGGCAAGAGGTAGTTTCCTGATTCAAATTTCAATACTCTTTTTGTAGAACCAATGGTCTAAGGTCTATCATATGAGACAGTAATGCACATATAATTTCTCTTTTCTGTAACACACATTCATATATTCGAACATAGATATGACGTCTCCCATGAGTAGTTCCTACTTCTAGCTAAATAGTCCCCTTTCTTTCTTTCAGGATCCATTTGACAAAGTATCTGTGCTCCTCACTGTTCTCATTTCTCTTCCAAACACGATTGTGATGATTGACTGGTCAACTTGACCAGGCTGTGGGATGCCCAGGTAGCCAGTAAAACATTATTTCTGAGTGCGTGCGAAGGTGTTTCCAGAAGAGATTAGCGTTTGAGCTGGTAGTCTGAGTAAAGAAAACATGGAAGGGCACACCTCACCACCTCGCCAATGTGTAAGGGCTTCAGCCAATCTGATGAGGGCCTGAAGAGAACGCTATAGGCAGAGGAAGGGTGAATTTGCTCTCTGCAGACATGTGTCTCACCTTGCCCTCAGACATTAGTGTTCCCGGTTCTCAAATCATAGGTCTAACACCCGACTTACCCAGTAGGCCCCTCGCTCCTGAGGCCTTCAGACTCAGAATAAATTATACCACTGGCTTTCTTGACTCTCTAGCTTCCCAACTGCAGATAGTGGATCTTTTCAACCTCTGTAATCCAATAAGCCAACTCCCATAATAAAAAAATATATATGTCCATTCTATTGGTTCTGTTTCCTGGAGAAACCTGACCAATACAACAATCAGTTAGTTTTAAAGTTCAGATCTGAATACACTACTCCAGATGTGGCCAGACCTGTACAAAGAAGAGAAGAGCCATCTTCTTCATCTTTCTGAGGATGACACATGTGGCGATTCAGCCGAAGGGTGCCTCGGTGTTTTGACTCCCATATCAAGAGGTTAAGCTAAATGTGATCATAGGGTCCTGTCTTATCCAGGACAGTCCCTGATGCTGCTTATTGTCCTGACTAAATTATTAATAATGGCCCTTTTTACCCTCAACTGCCCTGCCCCACTTTGGGTGATTAACTGTAAGGTGGCCTTGTCTGTCGCGGCAACTACATCTTTCCTACAGATGCTGTTGCTCGGGCTTGTCTTTCTGGGATAAAATTTGAACCCAAGTTAAAATAAATTTATCCACGATAAATTTCATCTCATTGGATTCAACCTATATTAGATTTTGCTAAAGGCCCTAATTCTTTAGTGTTCTTCGTACCTTTTCCCGTGTCACTTTGCAGGGCCCTTGCTTTGTGGGCTCGTCGCCATTCTCTGACCCTCGGCTTGGCCGTGCGCTTTGCTTTGGTCAGCGGAATGTTAACCCGACATGACAACAACAGTGTCTTGCAAAGCGTTCCTGTGACCAGGCTTGCATGTTTCTGTTTCTGCCATCACCGTGAAGTGACCGTGTCTGGGGGGGCTGCTGGTCCCAAGAGAATGAGAGACACGTGGAGCACAGCTGCCCCAATCCAAGGACGCCAGCTTTGAGCTGAGACCAGCTGACTTGGGTTAGCTCACACCACTGAGTTGTGGTGGCTTTTTAATGCAGCTGTGCATCTATCGTCCAGGCCCTTTGGATCTGACTCTCGCCCGGTGTATTTGCTCCCCCTCTCCGCTAGCGGAGCTGTCACCCTAAAGTTGAGTATGTACGTGGTTCATATCCTCACTCGGGTCACTTTTACACTGTTGAATACTACACAGCTTAGAATTCGGTGGCCGTCTAAAAACAACATTCCCAGGGCGCCAGGGCAGCTCAGTTGGTTAAGTGTCCGACTTTGGCTCAGGTCATGATCTCACCCTGGTTCGTGGGTTCGAGTCCCGCATAGAGCTCTGCACTGACACTGTGGAGCCTGCTTGGGATTCTTTCTCTTCCCTCTCTTTCTGCCCTTCCCCCACTCACACTTTCTCTTGCTCTCAAAATAAAAAAATAAACTTTAAAATTAAATAAATAAATAAATACATAAATAAATAAAAACAATGTTCTAGGTTCATATTGATAATTTAATCTACATTCTTTGGGCAGTCCATTGATTTATTATTATATTAATAATAACTCCCTTTTATTGAACATTTACCATTGCATGTCTTAAGCATTTTATACGTATTATTTCATTTAATCCTCTCAACTCTGTTTTAGGACAAAGACACTGATGAACCCATACATCAAGGAGCATTCTCAAAGCCATACTGCTAGGAGTAGAGTCCAGATTCACCACCACCACACACATCGCCCCGCGCCAGCAACAGGACTTCAGCACCCTCCCTCACAGGTACCTCTTCCTACAGTCTCTTGGTTACTAAGGCCCACATCACAAACCAATTATAGGAGATCTCCGCAAACAGGTTTTGGGGAGTTGAGAAACACATTTCTCAAACCTTAGTGGGAGATCACTCAAAAGTAGTCATCATGAACTAAAATAAAAGAACACACTGGTTGGAGATGGCCAGACAGATGTGGGCTTAGACCTGAGCTCTCACCAACTGTATACCTGCCGGCTGCCTATGTGATCTCTCTGAGCCTTGGTTTTCTCACCAGGGAAATGAAGATAAAAATGCTAACTTCACATGGCTGTTGAGAGTGTGCAAAGCCCCTAGCTCAGCAGTAGCAGGCTTCGGAGATATTTGCCCTCTTTCCCTTCTTGGGTAGAAAAAATGAGGTCTGACATACTTACCATGTGGGCTGTGAGCAAGCTGGGTGCTGCACGCATGCCCACACTTCCTTGCTGGAGACCGTGTTTTGGGTTCACGACTTTCCCTCTTTCTCTTGCTCCTGCCGAGGTTTATTCTGACTGTTCAGCTCATTACTTACTCCAAAAAAGAAAACGCAATCCTCTTTTTGAGCTAGCTAAGCGACTAAAAAACAAAATTTGGCAAAGTGAAAGACGTCAGCAAGGAAAACAACCATTTCAAGAATCCTAACTATGATAAGAGATGGAAAACTCATTCTCCACTTTTGGAAACCCCTCCGTCATTTGAACCTAAGTATAGACATGAACTCACCCTACTGGCATGCGGCACAGAACTCTGCCATGGTAGGTTCCGAGTAGCTGCATTCTGACCAAATATCAGTAGAGGTGAAGATCACCATCACAGGTGTTAGTCTTGAAAATTCCAAAGGGGCTTACTGGCTGTGGAGTACAATACCTTTTCTTGTGATGAGAACTTCCAAGATCTACTTTAGGCCTGTACTTTTTAAGCCTCTGAGGGACCCTGAATTGTGCTCCCCTCTAAAAAAAAATTCATATTGAAGACAAAAACATGACTGACTTTGAAGACATAGGGAGGTAATTAGGTTAAAATGAGGTTATTTGAGCGGGTCCTCATCCAATCTGACTGACATCCTTATAAGAAGAGGAGACCAGGACACAGACTCATACAGAGGAAAACAACACAAGAAGATGACCACATGCTAGCCAAGGGGAAAGGCCAACACCTTGAGTTCAGATTTCTGGCCTCCGGAACTCTGAGGAAAACCTGTTGTTTCAGCCCCCCAGGCTGTGGTCCTCTGTTATGATGGTGTCAGCAAACTCATACAGACAAGAGCGGGGAAAACTGAGGATTTTTTTTTTCCAGATGGAAGACATGTGACATGTGACAACGAAGTACCACACACGATCCTGATCCTGGATCAAAAAGGACAAAGAGAAATACACTGGTGAAAGGAGAATGGGGTCTGAGGCTCAGAGAATGCCAAAGGGATGCCAATTTCCTGGTTGGGAGGGTTGTGCCTGGGCCGGTGGGAGAGCGCTGTTGTCTGAGGGAGGAACACACGGAAGTATTGAGGGATGATGGGGCATCCTACTGGAACACAAACATGCCTCAATGTAAACGGAAAGAGCGATGGTGCAAATGTGGCAAAACGCTAACAACTGGGGAATGTGAGTCAAGGAAATACGTGTGTTCTTCATACTCTTCTCAAAGCTCTTCTGGAGATTTGAAATTATTTTTTTAAAGGTAGAAAACGTTATTTTGGGAACCCGTGTGCACGCTTGATAGGAATGCAAGGTGGTGCGGCCGCTGTGGAAATCACGACAGCAGTTCCTCAAAAACATAAATACTGGGGGCGCCTGGATGGCTCAGTGGGTTGAGCGTCCGACTTCGGCTCAGGTCATGATCTCACAGTCTGTGAGTTCGAGCCCCGCGTCAGGCGCTGTATTGACAGCTCAGAGCCTGGAGCCTGCTTCGGATTCTGTGTCTGCCTCTCTCTCTGCCCTTCACTCACTCATGCTCTGTCTCTCTCTGTCTCAAAAATAAATAAACATTAAAAAATTTTAAAAAAAAAAACATAAATACTGAATCACCACCTGATCCAACAGGTCCACTTCCGCGTATATGCCCACGAGAGTGCAAACAAATGCTTGTATCCCCGTGTTCACGGCAGCATTCGTCACAACAGCCAAAAGGTGAAAGCAACCCAAGTGTCCACGGCCGACTGAACGGATAAACACAACGTGATGTACGCAGAGAATGAAATTCAGCCTGAAAAAGGAAGGAAGGTCTGACACATGCAATGACATGGATGAATCTTGAGGATATTACGCTAAATGAAACAAACCAGCCCCACAAGGACAAATGTCTTATGACTCCTCTTCCAGAAGGTTCCTAGAATAGTCACATTCAGAGACATTGAGGGGTACCAGAAATGCCACCCCAAAATATGCCTCCCAGGGAACGCACCCTTTTGAGCTTAAAGGCCATCGAGAACCAACAGCTGCAAGGAAAGGCTCTAAGAACAGGGGACCAATTTTCCTTTTGTGAAGCGAATGCACATCTATAAAGGAAATTTCCATTTCTAAAAAGCATTCCCTTTCTGAGAGCAGGGAGGAGGAGGATGATTAGCCAATCTTCTAGGTGGAGAAAGACAGACCAGACCAAACAACCCTTCTTTACTGCATTTCCTGGCTGCCTTCCCTTAACTCGCCTCTCCCACCAAGAAGCCCCAAACCCATCTCCCTTTGCTTAGCCTTTGCTGAGTCGAAGCCTAGGCGCTGACCATTGCTTTGGTTACACATCGCTGGGCGTTCCCCTGTGTCCCTGCGTGCTGCCCGTGTTAATAAACTTGGGTTAGTTTTTCTCCTGTGGAATCTGTCTTTGACCAGTGTTCTTACTGGGCTCCGGCCGGAATATATAGGAGTGAAAGTGGACTTCAACTACCTCCATTTTGACCTCAAACCTTCTCATCGATCCTTTCCAGCTTGTTTCTCAACTCAGGCAAAAGACCCTGTGGGCAAAGGGTCCCCGATGGCAACCGAAACTACCCCTTCGAGTGATAAGGAGGGCCCTGAGCCAGCAGACCCCGCCCAGGACTGACCCCAAGACAAAGAGGACTTGACCTCTGCTGCCCACCTGCGCACGCTCACTGACCTTCACCCCACATTTTCCTTACATAAACCTGGACATATTTGTGCCACTTTGGACACAGACTTTGGGACTCTAGCCGACTGTCTTCCCACGTTGGCCTCCCCTGAATAAATCCCGTTCGTTCTGTTTCACAACCTCGCGTTCCGATTTTGTCAGCAGTCAGCGGCTGAGCCTGCTCTGTTTGGGCCCCCAGGGCCAGGGGTGCCTGCACCCTCGGGTCCCAGCTCCAGGAGGGTAGGAGGAAAAGGGAATTTTCCCTCCTCACAAGACTAGGTAGGATGTTGCCAGGAGCCGGACGAGGAGGGCAAAGCAGAGTCGTTATTTAAGGAGCGCAGGGTTTCAGCTCTGCAAGATGAAAAGTGTCCCAGAGGCCGACTGCGCGACCCTGTGACCCTTCTTAGCGATGCCAAATTTACAAATAACGAGGCCAGTAAGTTCTCATGCTATGTGCATCTTAGGGATTTAAAATGTTTTAAAAGATACCGTGACTGTTACTTCTGTCTTTATATAACTGCCTTTTCTTCTCCAGCTAGAATATACATCTTATGAAGGCAGAAAACACGTCTTCAACGCATTGCATCTTTCAGAATCAAAAGCCAGGTCCCGGAAGCTGACAGGTGCAGGCGTGCTTAGGGGAATGCTGCAAGGGAATGTTTGAAACTCTGGCTGCCTTGGAAGACCTGGGCTATGGGATTTCCTTACTTATTCTTCTTAATATTCCCCGGCATCTATCACAGTGCCCCACACATAGTAAGTGCTCAATAAACGCTCATTTATGGCAACGATAAGGACCCAAAGTCTTCTTTGACCCTTTATTGCCCTCCTAGCAGCAGGGACGCAGCGGGCTCTGGCTAAGTGGCCCTTCTCACGATCTAGAAATACGTCTGTCACGTCATTTCCTGCAGAAGTTATTTAGACTTTGACTAGAAGCCAGTTCTTTAGGTGTCTTTTTTCTCCCCACATAATGACTTAGATAAATGCCTCATTTTTACTGTCTTTGTAAATTCAGGGCTCCAGGAAAGGAACCCAGAAATATGTCAGGACACCTGGAGGTGCACAAGGGGACCGAAAATTCATGGAGGGTCAGAGGCATTTGTTGTTGCATTTCAAGCTCCCGGCAAACCTCGCGATTAAACCAGGCTTCCGGTGGAGAAAATGGCGGCTCGCGGGGATTGAGTAACTTTGCCGCCCAGACCCAACGGGTGACGACCAGAGTCCAGGCTCTCTTCGGCACCTCACAGGCCTCTAGTGGCCAGTCAGCGGGGCCACTCTTCCGGACACGCACGTAGGTGAGTCCGTGGCTCCGGAGGCAGCCAAACCGGGAAATGGGGGGGACTTGATTAAAAGGCCCTCCAGCAGGGACGCCTGGGGGGCTCAGTCAGTTAAGCCTCCGACTTCAGCTCAGGTCATGACCTCACAGTTCGGTTAGTGGGTCCAAGCCCCACGTCGGGCTCTGTGCCGACAGCTCAGAGCCTGGAGCCTGCTTCACATTCTGCGTCTCCTTCTCTCTCTGCCCCTCCCCCACTTACGCTCTGTTTCTCTCTCTCTCTCTCAAAAATAAAGATTTTTTTTAAAAAGGCCCTCTAGCAAACTGTTAGGTGTCCCTATAGGAAGACACAGGGGGTGTGGGGGGCAGTTATCTGAGTATTAGCTTCGCTAGGTAGAGAAAATGATCCTCAGAAGTGTGTCTGGGAGGTTCTTGAAAAGGAACTGACAGACATTCCGATTCCTGTGACCCAAGCGAGAGTGGGACTCCATATTAGGATTGGTATCCCCGGGCTGGTGACACCTAGGGCTCTCGGTCACACTTGGCAGCGAGTCTCCTTGGCAATGCAGTACTTTCTGGAATGGTCGGTTTGTACAGGCCCGGATCTCTGGGACTTTCTTTGGCTCCGCTTGCCTGCCCACCTTTCCCCAGAGCCCTGCGTCACACAGGGACCGCCTGTCGGCTTTACTTTCAACCACAGGAGGGCGCGGTGGTATCATTAAAAACAAAATTCCCCCGCGTCAAAGCTGCAGCTGATGACACGGTTTGGGGAAAGACCCACGTTTGGGCTTCTGGGGGCTTGGGGGTTTGGATTTCATAAAAAAATTGTTCTAATATAAACACAAACGGGATTGTGCAAACAGGAGCCTGCTCCAATTCCCTCATTGTGCAAGTAAGTTAACTAATCCCAGTCCTTCCTTCACCCACAGTACACAGATGGTTGGTGACCAAGGGTATCCCTCCAGGCTTCTCCAGAGACTCTAACCATGACCCAGCCGGGGTCTAGCGGTGGAGCAGGGGCTACTCATGACTCAGAAAGCACGCGAGAAGCCTCAGGGGACAGGAGCCCCGCTCTGTGTTGCGGAGAATTGCCACCAAGGAAAAGTCAGCATTGTTTCTAGACTTGAGGAACTTGTGGTATCACGGGAGAAACTAGTGGGACCCCACGTGGGGAGAGCGGATCATGGAAACACATAGGGCCCAGAGGTGCCCAACTGTTTGCCGCTGCCTTGACTTAGCCACAATGTCAGGGATGCCCAAGGGCGAGCTGAGTGTGGCCGGCAGCTGTGCCCGCAGAGATCTCCCTGAAGGGCTTCCTAAAACTTGCCTTTGATTCCTGGGTAGCTCCTTTGCCTCCACTGAATAGTTGACCAAGAATGTTCTTGAGTGTCTGACAAAGGATCCAATACAAATGATCATTAAGACAGGATAGGATCAAGAGAGAGAATTGATGGCAGTGACCCTCTTAGCAAAGAAACGTCAGGGAATCGCTACCGAGTCCTGTCCCAAGTGGTAAGATCCGTACTTGTGTTCCAGTGCTGAGCTTCCGTGTCCGTTGGTGGCAAGGACACAGTCGGCTTCAAGTCCGAGTTCCTAGGGCAGCGCCGTAGACTGAAAGAGCTCTGTATACCGCTGGCGGCTAATGCTGGAGACTACTGCAGCAAACCCACAGACGGACGGAGCCTTAGAACCGAGGACTCGGGCTGGGACATGTCTAATACTCAGAGACATGTTCCCATTTTTAAATTTCACTTTATTTACAACTTTGCTCTGTTTCGGCATGATCATTTCCACTTAATTACTGTTGCCTATGTAATTTTATTAAATACCAGTTCTTAGATAATAAGCCTGCATACCTTTCCAGAGTAATGTGATGAATAAAAAAGACAGGGAACCTGAAGGGCGCCCGGGTGGCTCAGTCGGTTAAGGTCATGATCTCACAGCTTGTGAGTTCGAGCCCCGCATCGGGCTCTGTGCTGACGGCTCAGAGTCTGGAGCCTGCTTCCCATTCTGTGTCCCCCTCTCTCCCTGTCTCTCCATCTCTACCCCACTCATACTCTGTCTGTCTTTCTCAAATATAAATAAACATTTTTAAAAAGTAATTTAAAAAAAAAGAGGACCAAGAAGCTGAGAGACTGAGGTACTGAGAATGTGTAAGAAAGTTCTCTGGTTATCGAATATACACAGGCCTGTGTATCAGCGTGGATGCTGTACCCACAGTTAACCTCAGAAGAAGCAAAGTCTCTGTTTCTCAGGTTTTTAAAGAGATGCAGTCCGTTTCTTCTAGAAGCATATAATCTAAAAACAAAGACAAGACAGTTATGCTTTTTATTCATATAAACCCTGCCTTTCTCCAAAATGGTTTTGATATAGTTTATAACGAAAAGATCTGATAGGCTTAACAGAAGAACAGAGATGGGGACTAAGGACCAAGAGGAAAAAATACAGTGAATACAAAAAAATACATGTGATGTAGTTTCGAGAACTGAGTATAAAACGTGGCTCCCTGCAAGCTGAGGAAAAAGGAGAGACAACAGAAATGGATAATATCAGTAGACAGAAGAAGGAATGGGATTTTTAAAAATCTTTTTTTTTTTTCTTAGATATGCAGTCTAAAAAGAATTGCCGTGTGCAAGGATTCGTAAGCACGGCTCTCAGTGAAGAAGCGATGGACCAGCCCCTCCCTAAGACTTTTGACGCAAATTGCAGGGGACACGAATTGCTACTGAGGCACCCCCGGGGCACAGTTCATCCTCTCAGGGGCTGGGCTAATGTGAGCAAACTTCTGGAGAGAAACTTAGACTTGCAGCAAACGGAGGCCCGGGCTGAAGGACACCTAGGCAGTCCCCACCGCTGCGCGTGGAGCCCGGCTTCAGTGTTGACGACCGCTCATTCCGTGTAAATTCAAACCGGGTTGTTCAAAACGGGAGTCCGCAAGAAGTCAACATCGCCGACCGGAAATGGTGAGTGATTTTCATCAGCCGCGTGTCTGGCTCCTTCGCGGGCCCCCTGGGCCCAGACGCCAGGCTGTCTGAGCGTGCCTTCCATCAGGGTCGAGGCGCGAGTGGGAGAGGTCTACACCGCACGCGTGTAACACAGCTTTATTTCATAATCTCCTTTCTGGGTTGAATTTTGAGCAGATGTGCATTGCTCTCTCTTTTTTTAGGCTAAAAAGCCATGAAAAATGCTGTGGTTTTAGAATTAAGTGAGCACTTGAAAAATATTAGCTCTATTTGGCTTCAGGTTTTGTTTTTTCCTATACTCTAAGGCTCACTTCTTGGCAGCAAAGTGTCCAGTTGAAAATGGTGCAGCCACTGCCTCTCTGTTCCTAAAAAAAAAAAAAAAAAAGCCTGGGAAAGTCTCTATTAGCTTAAAGAGAGAAGTTCTTCACAGTCTGGTTGGTCGGTTGGTTTTAGAGAGAGAGAATGAGTGGGGAGAAGGGACAGAGGGAGAGAGAGAATCCCAAGCAGGCTCCGTGCTCAGTGCAGAGCCAGACGTGGGGCTCGATCCCACAACCCTGGGATCAGGACCTGAGCTGACATTGAGAGTCACACACTCAACCGACTGAGCCACCCAGGTGCCCCAAGAACATTCGCCTCATCGACAGTGTAACGACCAACAAAAGAGGCAATCCCTACTTTTTGCCTCACGTAGCATATTTCTTTGTGCGCAAATTTTTAGGATCGCGATTGAGGGAAGGGGAATGTTCTGGAATTTCCAACACAACTGTTGGTGGCAGTGTGGCTACCAGCTTCCTCCGCCTCCCTGTTTCATTGAGAGCCTTTGGCGAGCCCATGGACGGAGACTGGGCAGCTGCAGAGATCTCACTTAATAGGCAAGATCTTGGGTTCAACGGACAGCTCTGCCACCGTCCGGATATCAGCTTGACAAACCTTTGTTAAATGCCAGCCGCGGCCTAGTTGAGGCAGTGTGGGATGATTAACAAGTGGTCCCTGTCCTCCGGGCAGTCATTGTTTTATTGGGAATTCTAGAAGCAGGAAGGAAGGGAAGGTCTCAGGGGGTAGCCTTTGAACTGAATCAGTCTTCAAAGAGAAATTGGTCAACAGAATTAGAGAGCGGAAGGGAAAAGACCCTTCTGGAAGGTGGACCCTTCAGAAAAAGCAAATAGCTTGAGCAAAAGCACGGGCACAAAAAAGCCAGAGCTTTTGGAGAATTTCAAAACATTTTGCATGACTGAGTAAAAGGCGCGCGAGAGGGTCTTTGAGAAATACGCTGGAGAGGTAATGAGAGGCCAGATCTGTGTCACACAAAGGACCTCTTATGCCACACAAAGGAATTTGGATTTTTTTTTTCTCTGTAGGCATAAGGAAACCATTGAAGGCCTTTAAACGGGCAGCAATGTAATCAGATTTACTCTTTGGAAATAAGACCTCCTGATTAGCTAATGAGCTCGTATTTCTTTTCTTGTATGTTAACCATTGTTTTATTGCTTGGTCTTTAGACTCTGTTATTGATTGAAATAACAAAATGATGGGAGTTAAGAGGCTGTGCCACTTAACCTCCCAAGGTCTGTTTCATCTGCTTTCGAAATAGTGATTACACTATCTGCTTTACCTTAGGCTTGGTGTAAGATTCAAATAAGATAAAGGCAGAGACACTAGCTTTGCAATACTGTCGCCTTGCTACACCCGCTGGAAACCATCAGTTAGCCAGAACCGAGTTGTGTACAAAGGAATGGGTATTTATAATTGGACCACTTGTGAACAAACTCAGAAAATATTTCATCTAGCACGAGTTTTATAAACCACTGAGTCTTTCATTTAGCTTTGCATTTTTAAATATCGATAGCGACAGTCCCAACAGAAAGATTCTGATTTTGTTCATTAGGGGTATAGCCTGGGCATCGGATTTTGAAAAGCTCTTTAGGTAATTTGAATATGCAGTAACGTTTGAAAACCATCATTCTAGTCTTTGGCGGTTTTACAAGTCAGTCTCTTAAATTTTCCAGTAATACATAATTCACGTGCTAGGTAGACTGTACTAAAACATACAGAAAAAAAAAAACAAAGGAAGCCATTGAATTCATTTTATGAAGCAAGAACAATCCTAATAACAAAAATTAAAACTTAAAAAAGTTCATCCAAAGACATTAAGCTGTAAATTAGCCTTTCTCATGAGTATAATTATAGAAATCATAAATAAAATATTTAAACTGTATATGAAAGGAATAGGCCACAGAGAATTTATTTCAGGAGTTTAAGGATGGCTTAATATTAGGAAATTTATAATTGTATCATCATTTAAATAATATTTACTGAGAAATACAAAGTAGCAAGTATCATGTGAAGCAATGGATATATAAGAAAACCATTGCCTCCAACCCACAAAATGTATACTCTAGTGTGAAAGATAAATGTTAAATTAATCGTATGCACCAAAAGGCAAAATAAGAAAAATATTAATAAATACCAAGTAATATTGGATAGCTTTAAACACCAAAATACTGTTAGAGCTGGGAATAGAAAATACATTTTTCTCACAATATCAAAATGAAAAATATTTCCTTCCGGTAGCCAATATCCTGTGAAACTCAGGAAGAAAAAGTTGCCTGTTGATGTCATTATGATTTTCATTGTTCTAGAATTTCCAGCCAACAGAAAAATAAATAAATAAAAAATAAGAAAGGATACTAAGTAACAATTATTTGAAGAAAACCTGATTTTCCACTTAGAAAAACAAGGTGAATTAACAGAAAATTATTAAAATTAATTTTCGAAGCTTAGTTTAAAAGCTGAATGAAAGATAAATATGTAAATCCAGTAACCTTCATATATGTATTTTAGGAATTACAACGATTTCTTTTGCTAACTGCTGTCTCTACTCCCACACCTGACTCTCAGAAAATGGGACATGTCCTTTTCTCAAAAAGTCACTCTCGTGACTTCTCCCTCATTTGACAGGACAGCTGGCCATATGATCCTGTCACTCAGACCATAAATTGATGCATGATCCCTTCTAATTTTCACAACTACAGAGTGAAGTGAGCATTATGATTACAGCATTTTACACATAAGGAAATGCTGCAAAGTCATAGAGCTGGTAAGTAGAAGTGCCAGAACTCAAGCCAAATCTGACCCCAAAGCTCATGTTTTGGGAATTAGATTACACCAATCAAATGATCAATGTTCCAATCAACAAAAAGAGAAAAAAAGATAAACTTTAAAAAAGGAGAGAAAATACAAGTTTAAAAGGTATACAAAAAATCACAAAGGAAAAGATTCGTGCAGTTGCTTGTATAAACATTTTAAACATACACTTTCTCTAAAACGTTATCAGTTTCTCAAGTTGACAAAAGTATCCACAAAAAGCCTACTGCTGATAGTAAAATAAAAGACTGACTGCTTTCCCCTAAGAATGGGAATAAGCTGATGATATTTCCACTCTCACCACTTCTATTTAATCTCATACTAAAGTTCTGGCCAGTGCAATAAGGCAAGAAAAGGGAAATTAAAGGCATACAGATTGGGAATGGAGGAGTAAAACTGCATAATACTGCTGACAACATGACCTACTATGTAAAAATCCTACAGAATCTTCGAAGAACTTATTAGGCATAATAAGCAAGGTAAACAAGGTCACAAAACCAATACACAACAATACATTTGTTTCTCTTTATAGAACAGCAAACGATATACAAATAAAATTGAGAAAATAATTCTTTCCAAAATGCCATCAAAAAGAATAAAACATTTGGGAACAAACTTAACAGAAGTACAAGACCTATACCCTGAAAACTACAAATGAGGGAAATTAAAGTAGACCTAAATAAATGGAGACATATGCCATAGTCGTAACTTGGAAGACTCAAGATTTTTAAGATGACAGTTCTCTCCCACCCTCCCACCCCCCGTCTATAAAAAATCTCTGTTGGCTACTTTATAGAAACTGACCACAAGATGATCCCAAAAATTACATGGAACAGCAGAGCAAAGACACTCATTGATCACAAAGAAAGAGAGCAAGAGAAGAAAGGAACGAAGAAGAACTATGAAAACAACCAGAAAACAAACTTTTAAAACGGCAGCTGGTACATACTTATCAATAATTACTTTAAATGTAAATGGCCTAAATGCTCCAGTCAAAGGACAGAGTGGTGGAATGGATAGAAAAATCAGATCCATCTGTATGCTGCCTATAAGAGACTCACTTCAGACCTAAAGACACATACAGACTGAAAGTGAAGGAACGGAAAAATATTCATGATGCAAACGGAAGTGAAAAAATAACTGGAGTGGCAATACTTAATAGCAGACAAAATAGAAAATAAAACAAAGACTCTAACAAAAGAAAATGGAAGGCAGTTCATAATGAAAAGAGATGGATCCAATAAGAGGATATGGCAGCCGTCGATATCTACATACCCAAAATTATAATGTTAGTGAGCATAAAGAGAGAGATTAATGGTAATATAATAATAGTAGGGGACTTTAACGCTCCACTTACATCAATGGATAGATCATCCAGGCAGAAAATCAATAAGGAAACAATGTCTATGAATGACAACTTAGACCAGATGGACACAACAGATATATAGAGAACATTCCATTCAAAAACTACAGAATACACATCTTTTCAAATGCACCGGTAACATTCTCCAGAATATATCACACTGAGGCCATAAAACAAGTCTCAATAAATTTTTTTTTAATTTATAATAGTTTATTTTCAAATTGGTTTACATATAACACCCAGTGTTCATCCCAACATGTGCCCTTTTTAATGCCCATCACCCCCCTCCCCCCTCCCTCACCCCCTCACTCTCAGTTTGTTCTTAGTCTTTGAGAGTCTCTTATGTTTTATCTCCCTCCCTCTCTGTGTCTTTTTTTTCTTTCCCCTCTTCCCCTCCCCCTGGTTTTTGCTTAGTCTCACAAAGTCCACCTATTCGTGGAAACATATGGTATCTGTCTTTTTCTGACTGACTTATTTCACTTAACACAATACCCTCCAGTTCCATCCATGTTGCTACACATGGCCAGATTTCATTTTTTCTCATTGCCACATAGTAGTCCATTGTATATATGTACCACATCTTCTTTATCCACTCGTCAGTTGATGGGCACTTGGTTTCTTTCCATGATTTGGCTATTGTCGAAATTGCTGCTATGAACATTGGGGTACACATGCTCCTATGCATCAGCATTCCTGTGTCTCTTGGGTAGATTCCTAGCAGTGCTATTGCTGGGTCATAGGGTAGCTCTATTTTCATTTTTTTGAGGAATCTCCACATCGTTTTCCTCAATAAATTTAAGAACATTGAAATTATACGATGCATCGTTTCTGACCACAATTATATGAAACCAGAAATATATCACATGGGGGAAAAATACTGGAAAAACCCAAACATGTGGAGACTAAACAACATGACACTAAACAACCTACGGGTCAATGAAATAAAGAAGAAATCAAAAAATACATGGAGACAAATGAAAATGAAAACACCATGGTACAAAATCTCTGAGACACAGTGAAAGCAAGTTCTAAGAAGGAATCATATAGCAATGCTGGCTGACTTCAAGAAAATAGAAAAAACTCAAATAAACAATCTAAAATAACACCTAAAGGAACTTAAAAAAGGAGAAAAAAGAGGAGAAAAAAAAAGAGAAAAAAACCAAAACCCAAAGTGAGTAGAAAAAAGGAAATAATAAAGATTACAGCATAAATTAATGATATACTAAAAAAAAAAAATAGAAAAAATCAATGGAAACTAAGAGCTGGTTCTTTGAAAAGATAAAATTAACAAACCCTTACCCAGACTCAACAAGAAGAAAAGAAAAAGGACCAAAATGAATAAAACCAGAAACAAGAGAGAAATAACAACTGACACCACAGAAATACAAAGGATTATAAGAGAATGCCATGAAAAATTATATGCCAACAAACTGGACCATCTAGAAGACATGGATAAATTCTTAGAAACTATGATCTTCTGAAACTGAGCCAGGAAGAAATGGAAAATCTGAACAAACTGATTGTAAGTAATGAAATTGAACTGCTAATCCAAAACTACCAAAACATGAAGTCCAAGAACCGATGGCTTCCCAGGGGAATGCTACCCGATGCTTAAAGAAGAGTTAATACCTATTCTTCTCAAACTGTTCCAAAAAACGAAAGAGGCGGGAAAGCTTCCAAATACATTCTGCAAGGCCAGAATTAACCTGACTCCAAAACCACACAAAGAAACTGAAGATGACACACAAAACATGGAAAGATAGTTCATGCTCATGGAAAGGAAGAATTACTGTTGTCGAAATGTCCATATTATCCAAAGCAGTCTATGGTTTCACTGCAACCGCCATCAAAATACCAACAGCATTTTTCACAAAACTGGAAGAAATAATAGTAAAATTTATATGGACCACAGAGGACCTCAGCTAGCCAAAGCCATCTTGAAAACGAAGAACAAAGCTAGAGGCGGCACAATTCCAGATTTCACTACAAAGCTGCACTGATCAAGACAGTATGGGGCGCCTGGGTGACTGAGTCTGTTAAGCCTCCAAGTCTAGATTTCAGCTCTGGTCATGATCTCATGTCGTGAGATTGAGCCACATGTTGGGCTTTGTGCTGACATTGTGGAGCCTGGTGGGATTCTCTAAATAAATAAATAAATATTAAAAAAAAAAAACAGTATGGTACTGGCACAAAAAATATACACATAGATCAATGGAACAGAAAAATGACCCCAGAAATAAACCACACTTATATGCTCAAGTAATCTATGACAAAGGAGGCGAGAATATACAATGGGGAACAGGTAGTCTTTTCAATAACTGATGCTGGGAAAACTGGACAACTACATGTAAAATAATGAAAATGGGCCACTATCTAGTATGATAAACAAAAATAAACCCCAAACGAGAGGCATTTGGGTGGCTCAGTTGAGCATCCGACTCTTGATTTTGGCTCAGGTCATGATCCCAGGGTCGTGGGAGTAGGCCCTGCATCGTGCTGAGCATGGAGCCTGCTTAAGATTCTCTCTCTCCCTCTGCCCCTCTCCCCTGCTTGTACTCTATCTTTCAGAAACAAAACAAAACAAACAAAAGGCCTGAAAATGGATTAAAGACCTAAACGTGAGACCTAAAACCATAAAATTCCTAGAAGAGAATGCAGGCAGTCATTTCTCTGACCTTGAGCATAACAACATCCTTCTAGATTTGTCTCCTGAGGCGAGGCGGGCGGAAAGCAGAAATAAATTACTGGACTACATCAAAATAAAAATCTTTTGCACAGCAAAGGAAACCATAAGGAAACAAAAAGACCACCTACTGAATGGGAGAATATATTTGCAAGTGATATATCTGATAAGTGGTTCATATCCAAAACACATAAAGAACTTACGCAGCTCTACATCAAAACAAAACAAAACAAAACAAAAAACAACTCAATTTTTAAAAAATGGGCAAAGGATCTTATAGACATTTTTCCAAAGAAGACATCCAGATGGCCTACAGACACATGAAAAGATGCTTGACCTCACTCATCACTAGGGAAATGCAAATCAAAGCCCCAGTGAGATACCACCTCATATCTGTTAGGATGGCTAAAATCGGAAGACAAGAAAAATGAGTAATGGCAAGAATATAGAGAAAAAGGAACTCTCGCGCTCTGTTGGTGGGAATGCAAGGTGGGACAGCCACTTGGAAAACAGTATGGCGGTTCCTCAAAAAATTAAAAATAGAAATACCATATAATCCAATAATTCCTGGGTATTTACCCAGGAAAAATGAAACGCCAGCTCAAAAAGACATATGCATATATTTGTTGCAGCATTTTGTCCAACAGCCAACACATAGAAGCAACCTAAGCGTCCATCAATAGATGAACAGATAAGAAAAATGTGTGTGTGTGCGTGTGCGCGTGTGTGCGCGCGCGCGCGCGCGCGTGTGTGTGTGTGTGTGTGTGTGTGTGTGTGTACCTGTATCTATGGACCCAGAGGGTACTATGCTAAGTAAAATAGGTCAGAATGAGAAAACAAATATTATATGATTCCACCCATAAATCAAATCTTTAAAAAATAAATAAACAAAAAGCAGAATCGGAATTATGAATACAGAGAATAAACTACGGTTACCACAGGGGAAGGATCTGAGCGGGGGAGGCGGGGAATGGGTTAAGGAAAGAGGGAAATACAGGGCTCCAGTTACGGAATGAGTACATCACAGGAATAAAAATCACACCTTAAAGAATACAGTCAATGGTATTGTAATAGCATTGTAATAGGACAGAGGGTAGCTATACTTGTGGTGAACATAGCATATTATATAAACTTGTCAAATGCCCCCCTCCCCAAACAACCAAATTTTATAAAGAAGTAATGACCAAAACACTCTATAAATGTGTCTTTGTGCATTCTTGTATTAAATCTAAGCATAAGTCATCCGTGGGAAAATGTTAAATTCCATTAATCATACAATAATAAAAATTTTAGTCGTAATACAATATGCCCTTTTCACATATGAAATTTTAAAACTTTCAAAATAGAAATAACTGATTCAGGAAATGCGTCTGAGAGGCAAACATCCTCTTGCACGGATTCTGGAAGTATACAAGCGTCTAACCCTTTCGAAGTACGATTTGAAAATGTCGTCTAAGGGACTTAACAACACTATTATACTTTGACACGATAATTTCGATAATGGACTTGAGCCTTTAAAAGTAAGTCAATAGGGGTGCCTGGGTGGCTCAGTCAGTTAAACATTCGACTCTTGATTTCAGCTCAGGTCACGATCTCACAGCTCATAGGTTCGAGCCCACACTGTCAGTGTGAAGCCTGCTTGGGATTCTCTCTCTCTCCTTCTCTCTGCCCCTCCCCTACTTGTGTGTGCTGTCTCTCTCTCAACATAAATAAATAAACTCTAGAAAATATAAAAGTCAGTAGAGGCCTCTGGGTGGCTCAGTCGGTTAAGTGTCTGACTCATAATTTCAGCTGAGGTCATGATCTCTTGGTTGTGAGATCAAGCCCACATCATCGGGTTCCATGCTTATAGCTTGGAGCCTGCTTGGGATCCTCTCTCTCTCCCTCCCTCTGTCCCTCCTCTGAGATCAAAAAAAAAAAAAAAAGACAAAGGTGCCCATTCTCACCACCCTCATTCAACATATTCCCAGACATCTTGACAGAGCAATCAGGTAAGAAAAAGAAATAGAAGTCATGAGAATTGAAAAGGAGAGGTAAGATTATCTCTATTTCCAGGTGACATGATTTCACAAATAGAAAATCCTAACTAGCCCACAGAAAATTGTTAGATCTAATCAATAAATTCACTAAACATGAGGATACAAAATTAATATACAAAAATCAGTAGCATTTCTTTACGTTAACAACAAATCATCAGAAAAAATAAAGACAATTACCTTATTTACAATAACATCAAAAACAGTAAAATACTTGGGAATAAATGTAATGAAGGAGGTAAAAGAGCTTTATACTGAAAAGTACAAGACACTGATGAAAGATATTAAAGGAGACAAATAAATGGAAAAGTATCCATGTTCATAGATTAGAAAAATTAAGTGGTTAAAATGTCCACGCTGATCAAAGCTATTCATAATTCAATGTAATCCCTATCCAGATTCTGAGGGCATTTTTAACAGATGTAGAAAAAAAAACCTAAAATTTATATGGAATTACAAAAGACCCCAAATAGGCAAAGCAATCCTGAGCAAGAAGAACAAAGCAGGAAGCATCACACTTCCTGATTTCAGGCTATATTATAAAGCTCTTATAATCAAAACGATATAGCAATGGCATAAAAACAGACACATAGACCAATAGAACAGAATCAAGAGCCCAGAAATAAACCCATATGTATACAGTCAAGTAATATTTGACAAGGGAGCCAAGAACATTCAATGGAGAAAAGACAGTCTCTTTAATAAAAAGGGCTACTAAAGTTGGATATTCCATGTAAAATAATGAAACTAGATCCCTATCCTATAACATTAACTTGAAATGGATTAAAGATTTAAATGTAAGATCTAAAACGATAAAACTCCCAAAAGAAAATAGGAGATAGCTCCTTGATATTGGTCTTGGCCTGTGGCTCTGACATCAAATCAAAGGCAACAAAAGCAAAAATAAGTATGTGGAACGGTGTCAGACTAAAAAGCTTCTGCAAGGGGCGCCTGGGTGGCTCAGTCAGTTAAGCATCTGGCTCTTGATTTCGGCTCAGGTCATGATACCACGGTTCGTAGGTTCAAGCCTGGCATGTCTGGCTTCTGTGCTGGCAGCGTGGAGCCTGCTTGGGATTCTCTCTCTTTCCCTCTCTCTCTCTGCCCTTCCCCAGCTCGTGCTGTCTGTCTCTCTCTCTCAAAATAAATAAATAAACTTAAAAAAAAAAACTTCTGCACAACAAAGGAAATGACCAACAAATGAAAGGCAACCTAGGGAATTAGAAAAAATATTTGCAAATCATATATCTGACAAGGGGTTAATATCCAAAATGTATTAGGAACTCATACAGTATAAAGAACTTATATGCAATAGAAAAAAAAAAACAACAAATAATCCAATTTAAAAATAGGCAAAGATCCATGGCTACTATCATCCTCAGTGTGGAAAGAATGAGAACCTTTCTCCTATGGTCAAGAACAAGACAAGGACGCCCACTCCCACCATTACTATTTAACAGAGTAATGAGAGAACAAAAAGAAATAAAGGGTACATATATTGGCAAGGAAGAAGTCAAACTTTCACTATTTGCAGATGACATGATATTCTATGCAGAAAACCCAAATAACTCCACCAAAAAGTCATCGCTAAAACATGACTGCAACAAAGTCACAGGATATACAAGCAACATGCAGAAATCTGTTGCATTTCTAGACACTGATAAGCAGCAGCAGAAAAAGAAATCAAGGAATGAATCCCATTTACAATTGACCAAAAACAATAAGATACCTAGAAATAAACCTAACTAAGGAAGTAAAAGATCTATACTCTGAAAACTATAGAAGACTTATGAAAGGAATTGAAGAAGGCACAAAGAAATGGAAAAACATTCCATGTTCATGGATTGGAAGAACAAACATTGTTAAAATGTCTATACTACCCAAAGCAACCTACCCACTTAATGCAATCCCTATCAAAATACCCCAAGCATTCTTCACAGAGCTAGAACCAAAAAAATTCTAAAATCTGTATGGAACCAGAAAAGACCCTGAATAGCCCATGTAATTCTGAAAAAGAAAAACAAAACTGGAGGCATCACAGTTCCAGATTTTAAGTTATATTACAAAGCTGTCATCCTCAAGACAGTATGGCAATGGCAGAAAACCAGACACATAGATCAATGGGACAGAATAGAAAACCCAGAAATGGACCCAAAACTATAAGGCCAGCTCATCTTCAACAAAGCAGGAAAGAATATTCAATGTAAAAAAGACAGTCTCTTTTACAAATGGTGTCGGGAAAACTGGACGGGGACATGCAGAAGAATGAAACCGGACCACTTTCTCACACACGGACGAGACACCTAGATGTGAGACAGGAAACCACCAAATCCTAGAGGAGAACGCAGGCAGCAACCTCTTTGACCTCTGTCTCTCTCTCTCTCAAAACTAAACATTAAAAACATCATAAAAAATTAAAAATAATAAAATATTTCTTCCCCCGAATAAAATTTACATGTGATGCCGATGAAACGTACAACGTGGTTTTTTCATTAAACTTGCCTATTCCCAAAACTGAAACAGAAGGGTAAAGGGTGCAGAGCCAACATTAGCCAAAGCAATTTGGAAGGAGGAATGGAAGGAATGATTCATTCCGTTTACAATCTATCAGGACTTATAAGTAGAATGATTAAGTTATGGTGTGCTACTTGTGCGAGGACAATGAAATACAAGAAGACCAAGAATTCCATGCATGCATATATGAAAGCCCTACGTGTATCAGAGTTAGAATTTCCGTTCGACGTGGAAACAATGGATTGATTATTCTAAACAATTGGTTATTGATTGATAACCAATTATTCGACAATTGGTTATCAGTATGGAAAACCTAAAATGGCACTGAAATTTACTCCCAATCTGATTTAATTTCTATATGATGCAAAATTTGTGAAAAGGGATTTTTAAAATAGCGAAAGTGCATAGGAAAATATCTCTATTTCTTCCATAGCAGAGAATGATAGTTTAAACAATGTAAAAGACAAAGGCACACACGCATGCAATGAAACCAAAAGAAAAAATTGATAATTTTATCACATTGAAATGAAAACTTCTTATCTTGGTAAGGAATTCCTGAGACAATCCCTTTCCTGGATCTTGGGTCCTTCAAGCAATTTCCTCTTTCTGAAAATGATTTACTTTCTTTGGTCACTTGCACCGTCCCTTGGAATTAAAGACTGAAACTATTAAGTGCAAAAAAGGTTGATAAAACCTGCCGACGATGAAGTACACTGAGTTGAGGTATCCATTTTAAAAACCGGGCAAAGACCCCGAAGAGACATTTTTCCAAAATTATGTGAACAGCCAACACGTGCGTGAACAGGGCCTCAATATTCCTCATCATTAGGGAAATGCAAATCAAAGCTACAATGAGATACCATTTCATACCTGTTAGAGCAGCTATTACCAAAAGGACAAAAGAAAACACTGGTGAGGATGAGGAGGAAAGGGAACCCCAGGCACTGTTGGTGAGAATGAAATTGGCACAGCCACTGTGGAAAACATGTATGGAGGTATGGAGGTTCCGCAAAAAATTAAGTAAGGTTTAAGCCCAACATGGGGCTTGAAGTCACAACTCCAAGAGCTATGAGCTTTACCAACGGAGCCAGCCAGGCACTGCTTCTTACAACTTAAGAAAAAAGTGTTTAAGTAAACTTTACCCCCAAAGTGGGGCTTGAACTCCCAACCTCAAGATCAAGAGTTGCCTTCTTCGCTGACTGAGCCAGCCAGGCACCCCTAGTGGAAGTTCTTAAGAGAAGAGGTCCTAAGAGTTCTCACCACAAAATGAGAACAAAAAATGAAACGAAATATTTTTTTCCCTTGTATCTATACAAAATGATGGGCACGAACTCAATTCGTTGTAGTAATCGTTTTACAACATATCCAAGTCAAGTCACGGGCTCTACACCTCTAACTTATACGGAGTTGTCTGTCAATTTTATCTTGATAAAACCGGGAAGTGAGGGATAAGCAAGAGAAGACCTAAAAAATAAAATAAGCGTGTTTAAAAAAAGAAATCTGTAGTCTACTGATCTATATTCTATCATAGTCTCCTTAGTGTGAGGAAAATATTTTCCCGTCAGTGTAGCACAGTCATCGAGATACACTCCTATGCAAAATTTCAGTGCGAAGCCACGATTGCTAGCATGAACCACGCCAGCTTGGGTGTCTCAGCAATGTACTAAAATATCACAAAAGTATGTGAGCTTCCAAATGTTCATCCTTATCTCACTGCGATGAAAAAAAAAAAAAGGAGGATTTCATTTGGCTAGCATGATAGAGAAGCAGATAAATTTTAAGTTACAGCAAAGATAAATTTTGCCTTTTCCAAGAAGGATAAAAATAATTTCAAACTCGAGGGGAAAAAAATGAAAATGCATACGGGAACGAATATAACAATTATACTAGGGTAAGCTTTTGAGCACGGAATGCAGGAACAAAAAGGGGGTTTATGGGACTCTGTCATGACCACATTCTCCCGGACTGTCACCACCGCTCTGCATTGGACACGAAGGCAAGGCCATCGCGTTGGGCAGTCTACCCGGGTCTGCGCTGAGCAATGTTTACAAATCCATAAAGGTTGCGCTTAGCTTTCTATTTTTAGAATCAACTCGTAAACATCAAAAATTTACAGTTAAAAACATACAAGTTGAAATATTATCAGCCTTAACAATAATGAAATTAAGTCGTTTCTTTATTTTTGAGAAAGAGAGAGGGAGCGAGAGCACGTGTGTGAGGGAGAGCAAACAGGGGAGGGGCCAGAGAGGGAGGAGACACAGAAGGGAAGCAGGCTCCAGGCTCCGAGCTGCGCGGGGCTTAAACCCACAAACCGTGAGATCATGACCTGAGCTGAAGTCTGGTGCTTAACCGACTGAGCCACCCAGGCGCCCCCAAAATCGCATAAGACTTTTTAAAATAATATATTATGTCAAAAGTTGGCAGACATGGGAGTAGGGAAAGGCAATTCTATAAGATAAATCTTTTGTATCAGAAAATTATTAAGTACAGTCTGAAATTGATTGATCCCTTCCATTTCTATGAAATGTCCAGAAGAAGGACATCTACAGAGACGAAAATAAAATAAGAATTGCCTGGGGCTGGAACTGAAAATGTGAAGTGACTGCAGATGACCAGGACGGATCTGTTGGGTGTGGTAGAAACGTTCTAAAGTTAGACTGTGGTGATTCATGCAGTCCTGTCAGTTTACAACAATTCCTTTCATTGCACATTGAAAATAAGTGGATTTTATATGTACGTTATACATCAATAAAATTGTGTTTAAAAGAAGAATTGATAGGGGTCCCTGGGTGGCTCGGTTGGTTAAGCGCCTGATTTCATCTTAGGTCATGATCTCGTACTTTGTGAGTTTGTGAGTTTGTGCCCTGCGTTGGGGTCTCAGCAGTCGGCACAGAGCCCACTTAGGAGCCTCTGTCCCCCTCTCTCTCTGCCCTTCTCCCATCCACAGTTTCTCTCTCTGTCTCTGTCTCTGCCTCTCTCTCTCTTTCTCTCAAAAATAAATAAACACTGGGGCTGCTGGGTGGCTCGGTCAGTTAAGCGTCCGACTTTGGCTCGGGTCATGATCACACGGTTTGTGAGTTCAAGCCCCACGCGGGGCTCTGCACTGAGATTCTCTCCAGCATTTGGTTAGGGATTCTCTCTCTCTCTCTGTCTCTCTCTCTGCCCCTCCCCCATTTGTGCTCTCTCTCTCTCTCAAAAATAAACTTGAAAAAATAAACTTTTTTTTAAAAAAAAAGAACTGATAAAAAAAAGTTAACAGAACGAAGGACAGACATCTAGACCTCTGTAGGTAACCAACAGGAGTGAAAACAGAAATGTTCCCAAGAAGCATCTAGAAGCAGTGGGACAGGCTGAGAAAGGGAGAAATAGAGGCTGTTCTTTTTCAATCATGGCTTTCTATACTGTGTTGGTGTTTTAAATCAACGCATGTACTACTGCAATCCATTACTAAAGTGTTTTAAAAACACGTTTAGATTCTCTGATGCAGAAAAAAATTTTCCCACTTTGAAGCGTTTGGCATTTAAGTGCGAGCGATGATGTCATCTGGGTAAATGAGCAGAATTGTTTTTTTCCTCCTAATGACCAAGGCCAAGTGGCGGACTCTTTTACAAGCCGCCATTCCTGACCCAGTGGGGCGAGGGCTCCGCTGAGCACAGTCCGAAGTTCATACCGCTCCCAAAATAGAACAGTGTAAAAGGAGACGCAGCATCTGATCCTCCGGGAACAGCCCTTGGTACCGTTGTGTTGGTGGTTGCCATGGATTAATGGATCAAACATAAATAATTGTCAGGGAAGCGAGGGCCCTAGGAAAACAAGACTGCCGAAGCGAAGTCGCTAATCTTATCAGCTGTCTTCATCTGTTTGTGTAAGAACACTGCCAAAGTAACCATCTATGAGCTTGGGTTTAAGCCTCGGGAGACAGCCTTCTTAACGTGAGCCGAAACGGATCCGGGGGCCCACGAGAGACTGTTGACACTGGAAACAAATATGAAGGACTTTTTGAGATGCGAAGTAATGTGGAGGATCATGAGGGCTTAAAGCTACAAGCTGATGGCCTTGCAGTTGGTTTAGTGACCAACACGCTCAGCGCCAAGGTCGCCGCAAAGGGCGTGGAGGTAATTTCTGTATCATTTCACTGAGTAGCCAGAAACTTGAGACACGCATTCCCTTGAAAATAAAGTGCTACGTGCACGGTGGTCATAATAATAAACCAATCAGAGTAACTGAGGACAGCCACGCAGGACGTGGCGTACACGGTTGCTCTAAACGTGAGACCAAGAAATGAGAATGGACCTTTCTGCCAGCTCCCCCCCGACAAAATATTTCCCCCGTAGAAGTGAAACCAGACCTTTCAAGGGCCTGTCTGTTGCCCGGCTGCCCTGAACTCACCTCAGGATTTGGCACACCACTGGAGGAGAGCAGCGACAGGTCAGAGGCGTCTGTCAGACCCAGTGGGGGTGGAAAGAGAGGCACGAGTCCGAACTCCCCGCCCCGAAGGTGAAAGTGATTTCCTAACTGCGATTCTGACTCGTGTGCCCTTTTAATCGCACCACCCAACAGTCGACTCAATCCGGACACTGCCTACCTGGAGATAGCACCTGACCCCACAGTCCCATCAGACTGTCCCCTCCCCCACCTCCCTTCAGACGCCAGCCGAGTCTGACTGACTGGCTACAGACTGGAGGTTCCCACAACCTCCTCCTTCGGTTTGATTAATTTTGCTGCAGCAACTCGCAGAACTCAGAAACATGTTACTTCCTAGCGAACCAGTTCGTTCTAAAAGGATATGACTCAGAAACAGCCAGATGAAAGAGCTGAATGGGGCAAGGTGTGCAGGAGGGGGGCACCCTGTCCCCAAATCTCCATGTGCTGACCAACCCTGAAGCCCTCTGAACCCCATCCTTTTTTTAGCTTTTAGGTCTTTATGTAGGCTATGTTACCTAGGCATGATGGATTAAATCGTTGGCCATTGGCGATCAACTCCAGCTTCCTCCTACTCCCTTCCCCAGAGGTAGAGGGAGGGGTGCAGGATTGAAAGCTCCAACCCTCCAGTCTCAAGGTTGGTTTCCCTGGCAACCAAACTCGTCCTTAGGCGCTTTCCAAAAGTGACCTCATTCATGGAAACTTAGCTGCAGTTGAAAGGACTATCAAGACACCTTTCTCACTCTTATCACTTAGGAAATCCCAAGAGTTTTAAAAGTTCTGCATCAGAAGCACACCTGGGTGGCTCAGTGGGTTTAGCAGCCAGTTTTGTCTCACATTACGATCTTGTGGTTCATGAGTTAAAGCCCCGCGTGGGCTTTGTGCTGACAGCTTGGAACCTGCTTCACATTCTGTGTCTCCCTCTCCGTCTGCCCCTCCCCTGCTCACACTGTCTCTCTCTCTCTCTCTCAAAAATAAATAAACATTAAAAAAATTATTTTTAAAGTTCTGTGTCAGAAACTGGGGAAGACCAAATAGTACATTTATTATAAATTGCAATATCACAATAAGCCTCTCAGTTACTATTTATATAATGTGAAAACAAATCAAAACAGAAAACCAAAATGGCCTTTTCACTAAGCCAGTACTATTGTTTAGTGAGATCTTAAAATGCACTACCCAGTCAATGGGAGAGAGAGCATCAGTTAGACAAACATTATAAAATAAAGAGCTAAATATAAAACTTAAAATATAAATAGACAGGGGCGCCTGGGTGGCTCAGTGAGTTGGGCAGCCGACTTCAGCTCAGGTCATGATCTCATGGTCTGTGGGTTCGAGCCCCGCATCAGGCTCTGTACTGACAGCTCAGAGCCTGGAGCCTGCTTCTGATTCTGTGTCTCCCTCTCTCTCTGCCCCTCCCCAACTCATGCTCTGTCTCTCAAGAATGAATAAATGTTAAAAAAAATTTTTTTAATTAAAAAAAAAATATATATATATAAATAGACAGGGGCACCTGGGTGGCTCAGTCAGTTGGGCGGCCGACTTCAGCTCAGATCATGATCTCATGGTCTGTGGGTTCGAGCCCCACATCAGGCTCTGTGCTGATGGCTCAGAGCCTGGAGCCTGCTTTGGATTCTGTATCTCCCTCTCTCTCTGCCCTTCCCCTGCTCATGCTCTGTCTCTATGTCTCTCAAAAATAAATAAACGTTAAAAAAATTTTAAATATATATATATATATATATAAATAGACAATCACATTTGCAAGTGTGTATATTGCTGTCGACAGTTGCTAATCAATATATACCCAGATGAGTCAGATATAAATCTTTTAAGTGCCACTTACCGTGGGTAGCTAAAGAATCCTGCAAGAAAAAATTTCTTATCAATAATTGAGTCCCAATTCCTAAATAATTCTCATTGCGTCCAAATATTTTTTAAATATTGTGTCCAAATATTTTTTAAATATTAAAAAATTTTAATGTTTATTTATTTTGGGGGGTGGGGGAGGAACAGAGCTCTAGAGAGGGAGACAGGCTCCACGCTGAACCAGGCTCCACGCTGTCAGCCAAAGCCAGACATGGGGCTCGAACCCATGAACCATGAGATCACGACCTGAGCCGAAGTGAATGCTCAACCGACTGAGCCAGCCAGGCGTCCCAAATATTTGCTTTTTATAAGCAGAAATATAAGCAAGATTGCTTTCGTTTCTGATACCATTAAAAGTTACTGACAGGCATCTCGCGGTGATCAGATTCAAGCGGCATTTCCTATGGCGTCACCGCAGATCACAGAACTCTTGAGCCCTCTTGGGGTTGACCAGCGGTTGAGTGCACTCATACTGGGCTCAAATACACTCAGCATTACTGGCTAGACTTGCTGCTCTGGGACTTACTTGCTGTCTATAAACTCGGAAGTTTTCATCTCTTCTGTCTCCATACCTTCCAGGGCTGCCGCGAGCTTAAGTGTGAGCACGCGTGCAAAGCACGTAGCATGGCACTTGGAACCTGTAATAGTGAATACTGTCACAATTGTTCCTATTTTACAGCTGAGGGAACTGAGGCCCAGAGAAGTCCAGTGGCTCAAGGTCACAAAGAGTCAGGTGGCAAAGCAGGGATCTGAAGCAAGGCTGTTGATAGTAAGTAAGGCTGTTGTACATATTAAATGAGTGAATTTAGGAAAAGCCAGGTTATGACAAAGGACGTGGGTAGCTCTTTCATCGCGACTTCTTTTACTTTCACATTCTTCAAGCTTTCCCTTTATCTTATTCCAAGAACGAGAGGCTGGTATATGTATTGACGCAGCCTATAAAGATGATGACATTTTGGGGCTCCTGGGTGGCTCGGTTCCGTGGCCGGCTCTTGGTTTCAGCTCAGGTTTCTGCTCTTGGTTTTCAGCTCTCACCGTTTCGTGGGTTCAAGTTCCCCGTCAGGCTCCACGTGGACAATGTAGAGCCTGCTTGAGATTCTCTCTCTGTCCCTCCCCAACTCACACTCTCTGTCTCTCTCAAAATACATAAATAAACCTAAAAGAAAAAAAAAAAGAATGACGACCTTTTGAACATATCACATACGTACGACCCAGGCTTTTGAGAAAGCTGTATTGTGTGGAGGGTGTGAAACAGAGAGAGCACACAGTGGAAATATACATATGAGAATAACTTTTCCAAACAGGGAAAGTCATTGGTCAGCGGGTAGATTAAATCCTTATAAGCCTCCTGGGCATTCTAGTGGCTTCCTGAACAGTTTTTAATGAAACTTGATGGTAATTATTAAATTTCTGAGCCATCCCACAGAAGTCGTGGAATTGTAAGATCACCCAAATTACACACCTTGTAATGTTGGGGAAACGATGTAAGGAAATTTTGAAAAAGATGAGACCCTTGTTTTCCATTGGAACGTTGATCACAAGATTTACACCAATGCCGAAAGGAAAGAACGGGCATGAAAAGGACAAAGAGTTCCTTTCCTCCTTCTGTCACCACAGCTGGGACACAAGTGCTGCTGTTCCCTGCCATTCTGGGAGGGCCCTGAGGAATGAATCAGGGACGCATCATGGGTATGGACAATGGGGCGCCCTGCCTGTGGTCCTGGCCTCCACGGTTCCTAAGCGTTGGGACTTTGGGCAAGTTTCTGCATCTGTGGTATGGGGGAAGTGATAATACCAATCTAATTTTTCTCTGTTTGTTTGTTTGTTTGAAGTATAGTTGACCCACAATGTGACATTAACCTCTGGTATACCACACAGTGATTCGACATATCTGTGCGTTATGCTGTGCTCCCCACCAGTGTAGCTGCCATCTGTCACCGTACGACCCTATTAGAGTATCACCGACTATATTCCCTGGGCTGCTGCTTTCACCCCAATGACTCCTTCATTCCGTAACCGGAAACACATATCTCCCACTCTTCACCCATTGCGCCCATCCCCTGTCCCCCTCCCCTCTGGCAACCATCAGTTTATTCTCTGTATCTATGGGCTTGTTTCTGCTTTTTCCAACCTCCTAACTTTGAGTGAGGATCAAACGAGACGTGAGAACACATTTGAAAACTGCCTAATGCCATGATGGCATGGTGTACCTCCCTCCCGTTCACAATTGTCTCACCGTACTCTCTGGTTTTAAAGCACCTTAACAATAAGCTATTACATTTGAAAAGACGTGGCCACCGTGAGGCAAATACAGCAAATGTGAAAACGACATGGGACCCCCAGGAAGCCCAGCAGTGGGAGGCAGGCTCTATGCTCCAACGCTAGCTCTGCTGGGCGCCCATGGTGGCTCAGCTTACAAGGGGCTGGCGCTCCAATGGCAGCAAATTCCGGACCCATTATCTCCATTTCCTTTGAACTAGAATTTGGAACATAATGCTATAAACTTTCTGAAACCAAGCATTTCGCATTAAAATGGTAATTGTTTTTTTGAAGCTACTTTTGAAAATGCTTATTTTCTTTGGGGGCAAAAAAAAATTGTCTTTTTTCATGTGGTTCCAGCAAAAGAGCAGAGCTTTGTTCGGTAAAGAAGCCATCTGAATTAAAGAACAGTGTTCAATTATGATACACCATTTTGCCCCAAACAGTCTTTGTTTGCTTATTTTTTTTCCCCCCGGAATCCTATTTCTATTTAAAATTGTCCTTCAACCAGTTTGAAATTGAATTCTGGGAGAAAGCCAATTGTGAACCAGAGGAGCCGGGAGCCTGATGTTCTGGCTCTATTCATGAACGCTGGGGGGCCTGCATTCTTTTCCCTTCTTTTCAGGGCCGGAGCTCTGTACACAGTGACTCCCTTGGCTTCCGAACAAGCTCCTGGAATGCAGGCATTCAGGATCTGCCGCCGTCCCTGACAGTCCCCCTGGCCTTTCTGGCTCACCCCCACCTCTCCTCCAACTGCCTGGGTCACTTTTTATCCCGATTTTCGCTTTCCAAAGGGAGTTCTTTACCTAAGCAGTCTCTCAAAATTGTTTCCTGGAGTCCCAAACGGACTAGCCTGTGAAAGTCTAGGAGAAAATGCAGGGGAAGGGGCTCTAAGAAAATACTATGACAAAATGCGTGGGAAATCTATCAACCGACTTTCTATGCTACCGTCTACTTACTGATATTCATGCGGCTAGAACGCACTTTCTCACTCATCTTTGGGCACCAGGTTGTGCTCCTCCTGGCTGACCGCTGGGAAATCTGGTTGACATGCGAACTGAGCATTACTAGCTCCTTCTGATTTTCTCTCGATCATAAGGGGGAAGTATATGAGGTCATTATCTACTACAAATGCTTGTGGGCACATAAGGGGACCAGTCCTGGTGAGGCAAGATGCGGAGCATTTTATGGGGCACAAAGTAATTACTCTGCTCTCAATGGCTTAGTTATACAGGGTACATTAATGAAATAATAAATCACAACCAGCCCATTAAGTGTCAGATGTGTGGGTATTGTTGTATACATTTATGGATCTGCGTAGATACCTATGGATGATGGGTTTTGTTCAGTTTCCCTTTGACATTGGTTATGTGAGCCCATCAGCGTGCATGTAGGTGTGTAGGTGTGTGTTGGAGAGGATGCTAATGATACGGAACATCTTAAACACCAAACTAGGAAGCTATGAATAAGAAGAAATTATTAGTGTTGCTTTCTTCTCACTCATGTATCTGCATTTGTCCAACCCAATCCACTGACACATCTCTTCATTTTAAGCCTCAGGTCAAGGTGATTATTGAACTCTAAGATTGAATAAGCTCACCACGGACAATTCCAGAAGGCTTTCACTCCCTGACAATTCCCCAAACCCAGCACCGCCCGAGTTCCCTACTGGGACACACAGCATTAGGCTGTAGAACCCCAAATGCAGATGAAGGATATGGTTTTCTTCCCTTGCACTTTCACTCCTCTGTGCCCCAACAGAAAGTTACAGAAAGACACTAAACATCCTTCTTCACCTTTATTCCAACCCAATCACTTTATTTTTCCCAAAAGAAAAAGAACTGGAAGAATTATCGAGACTTCCCCTGGCCCTATTTTCTTGTTGTTGCCATTGGCTTTCATTGAATATACATCTTCTGTCCTACTATTTCCTTTTCTTGATCTATCTAAATAGCCAGACTGAAGAAGATATCCAATAAATCTCCTTTTCCCCTTTACTTTAAAAGTTAAAAATTGGAGATCCATAAAAAGTCAACAGACTTGGAAGAAGGAAGTTCATCAAAGAAATAATGTAAGAATCATTTGCAGAGCTAAAAGTCACTTCTGGCTAACCAAGCAGCCAAGGAATTAAAAAGCAAAATCGTATCAGAGCACATTATCAAAAATTTTCAAAATCCCAGGACAAAGAGAAAATCCTCAAAACCAACAAAGATGGTGAAAGGAAGATCCTGTATTACTTCAGACATCTCAACAAAAGCAATGGAAGCCAGAAGGCAATGGAGCAATGCCTCGGAAATTCTAAAGGAAAATATTTTTGTCCTGGAATTACATATCAAACTCAACTACGAGTCAAGCATGAGCACATAATAATCATATTTTAAAATATTTATCTTCTCAAAAACATTTCTTGTATGCTTTATAGCCTCTCACAAAAAGCTACCAGAAAATGAGTTCCACCAATAACCGCCATCTGGAATGAAAGAAGTAAGAGATTAGCACAGGAAGAGGCAAGCAAAGATGAAGAGAGATCCCAGGACAACAGCTGTGTACCAGGCACAGAGGACAAGCAGACTAGGTCAGAGGAAATAGGAAGGTTATAGAGACTTGTCCAGAAAAATGGAATTGATAGAATGCCTCATGTATCCGAAAGTCTTGAAGGAAGACGTAGACAGTTTGTGAAGAATCCGTGGTTGGACTAGCAAGAGGACAGAAAGTCCAGGGAAAAGAAAAGATCATTCCCTAGGATAAACAGAACTTTCCGCAGAAAAGAAAAAGTAAACATAATTGGTCACATAACTCAGCTATAAATAACATTTACAGAGTCATAATGATGTGAATACAAATTACTGAACGAATTATTTTACAACATAACTATTTGGAGAGTTGGGAGAATGGAGAAAACATGGTTAATAGGAGGAAACATAGTTAAGTGATCATCTTTTATAGTAGGAAGATCACCTACAAGAGAAAGACTGAAAAGGAGGCAGACAAGCACGCCGTTTAGAGACACTGAAGGAAAGCAAAATTTAGCCAAAAGAGGTAGAAGTGGTTACCTCAGAAAATGAGAGGAGAAGGCGATGAAGCCTATTGTTTTTCATAACGAGCTCATTGGTTTAAACTGTGAGCATGTATAACTTTGATAAAAATTAAAGCTAAGACAAATATATACAAAAATAATCCAACTAACATAGGGGCTGGCACCAAGGGGATTTGCTTCTGATGCCATAAAACCATGGAAACTTGGCATTTCCAATGACAAAATAATGATCCAAACTGCCTTCGACTAGGGGGGGGGAAAAGACTTCAGACATATATGTTTAAAGTCATTGTAGTTAGAAATTACTGGGATTTTCTGGAATTTTCTAGAATTATAAACTTCTGGAACTAACAAGAAATAAGAAGAAGCAAAAAACAGAGTAGCTCACTTTCTGAAACAGAACGTTGACTTATTTTATGAAATACACATCATAATTCTAGGTTTGTGGCTTCAGCGTCTATGCAAAGAGTTTTCCCATAAGACAAATCAGGCTGTAGGTGACTTCCAATCAGGGCAACAATGACCTTTGCCTACATAATAATGAGTGATGTTGAGATTTAGACTACACTTGATTATTCTCCAGTTGACTTTGAATCAGTGAGTGGAGATTATCTAAACTCTGGAGGTGTGTACGAGTTCTCGAACTCTGTTTTCAGGGGAAACTGTCTGGAGGGAGTCAGGGACGACAGGGAAGTTTCAAGAAGAACTTGTCTGGGAAGTGCAATCACCCGGTGGTTGAGAAGAAACTGTCAGTACCCAACTGGAATCCAAAACAGAAGATCTGATTTGCAGTGCCTTCTTATGAGGCAGCAGAAACCAGAAACAAATGGCGTAGACAAAAGCTGACCTTACGTGGACTGACAGTGCGTTCTGCTCCTGTCTGTTTGGGTTTACTGCATGGTGCTTTGCCAGCAAAGCTGGGGAAATGCATAAAAACAATTCCATCCCTTTTCAGGCAAGCAGTGTAATCAGAAAGAAAATATAATAAACCAATTCATGGAAATTCAAAACCAATGTACCCAAGCCAGGATTGACTTCTAAAATAAAATACTGCTGAGTTTCCCAAGACCACATGTCTCCTTTTTTTTCTCCCCAGAAGCATCCCAACCCAAAAAGTCTCTGGAAAGTCTCCTGGGCCAATTCCCTAATTCCAAAAACTCTACAACAGAATATCCTAAGATAATGTCGTGAGAAATGCTAGACTAGATTCTGGTGGATTTCATGATAAGTGTGATATAAAGTCATCTGCAATTATAAAATGGGGCAATAAATCTTAATCTTGCCCCTCAAATAGCAGGAAAAAAAGGGAACGGGACTAGATGTCGTTAATAAAGCATGGACTTCTAAGTCTTTCACAAATCATAATGCGTGCGCTCCGTATTGAAAATAGGAAGTTTTTCTGTTCTTCCTTTCACCCTACAAGCCATGGAGGCCTTTGCAGATAAAAGAGGCCAAGCTAACCCCTTGGGTAGGAGTCAGAATCCCAACAAGAATCAATCCCAACTTCATACCATTTCAGTGCGAGGACTTCTCAGAGCTTGGGTCTCACGAGGGAACCCATTAGAGATGCTGAAACACCCAGAGGTTAGCAACATTAGGGACCTATCGTGTCCCCTGGCCTTGAAGTAACGAAGAGAAGAAAGAGGGTGACCAGAGCCCAGTAGCTACTATCTTTGAAGGGACAGTGATGACCTTACCCTGCCGGGTGACTCAGGGACAGCAAGGGGAGAGAGATCCTCACCTCCCTGTCTTCCTGCTGTCCATCCACTTGCCATACCTCAAAGCTACCTGGCAAAAAAGCTAAAAAATGAAATTCGTAGAGCCCGGTCTCCCAGGATGCAGAGAGAAGAGTAGAAGAGGGATGGGGGGACAGGGGAGGGAAGGAGAAAATGGGGAAAGACTAGGACCCCTTGTATTTGAACCAAAATGGCTGACTTAGTAGCATACCTGAAATTGATTTTTCAGAAGCTCTAAAAGTGTATATGTTTGTGTGTGCATATACGTGTATGTAAAACAAAGAGATATTAAGAAGTATATGATTCACGCTAATAATCTTTGTATCTCCAAAGTGATCTCAGTTTGCATACAGTCGTAAAGACACAAACTACCTTAGGTTGTACGATTATAGATGTCATCGCATTCCCCTGCCCCCACCCCAGATTCGCATTCAGTCAGGAATCAGGGGCACTGACATTTATATTGTCAACAACTCAGTGATTGACTCATTGCGCATACAATTCTGAGAACCATCCATTTCGATAGACTATTATCAGTCATTCGCTTCTAAGGAAAAATTCAGGTAAGCAGATTATTTTTCTCCTGATGACTAGGTTAGACCTTCCCTAACTGAAAGGAGAAGAGCAAGAAAGGGGGGAAAGTATTAAGAAAGGGAGAGGGGGAGGGAGAGAGGAGTTCAAGTGAGCCAAGATAGTTTCGGAAGGAATCAGAGAGAAAAAGGAAGATTGGGGGTGGGGGGGCGGATAATAAGAGATGGGAATCGGAAATGCGTATTTGCATTAGAAGTCTTGTCTAGGATCGGTTTAAACCCTTTAAAAATTATAAGCACTGGGAAGATGAGGACTCTCTGCTGAGAAGTTCTAAAGGTGTTGACACCCTGGTAGCAAAGAACATTCCCAGGGCCCGGATTTTGGCTTGTAGATACCATTTGGCGATAAAAGAAATAGGATTCCTTGGAGTAATAGCTGATTCTAGGACCAGGGCAGGGAACCTGCGACATGTGTCTGGAATACCTTGTAGCGTCAGAAGGTAAGAAAGAACTCGAAAGAGCAAAGAATGGCAGTGTGTTAAAGGGACAGAGGATCTAACCTGAAAGAGGTCCCAGTGGCCGAATCTGGAATAATGAGACCAAGAGACTAGCGTAGATTGGATTATAACCCAGAGTATAAAATAAACATACATAATGCTATAAGTAATACTGAATGAATAAATGAGGGAGAAGAGACAAGGTTTTTGTACAGAAGAATTCTGAGCAAAGCCGAGGAGGTGGAGTTTAATTGCCCTCCTCTGAGGATGGGCTGGGCTTAGTGACTTGCTTTCAGAGAATGAAGAACTGGGAAGAGAAAAATAATAACTTTACAAGGGAGAAATCTGAGGAACACTGCCTGACACAGGTGGTGAAGTTTAGCATCACCGGCAACGTCACGTCACCTAGGAAGCATATGCTCTCAAGATGTCACATGAAAAAGACACTTAACCTGTGATATTCTTTCGAGAAATCCGTAATTCCAGTGCATTTCTGAGTAGGACGTCAGAAAAACCCAAATGAAGGGACACCCTACAAAATAGCAGCCTGGTACTCCTCATAACGTGCAAAGTTACGACAAATAAGGAAAGGCTGAGAATTGTCACGGACTGGAGGAACCGAGGAGACAGGACAACGAAAGCGACGTGGCAGTTAGGACGGGATCATGGAAGAGGAAAAGTACCTTAATGGGAAAACATTGAATTTTTAATAAAGTCTGGAGTTTAGGTAACAGTAATGTGACGATGTTACATTTGAGTCACTTCAAAATCGTAACACCGATAACAAATAAAAGATCAAGTTTCTAGTAGAATTATTGATACTTTCTATAAAACCTGAAGCAAGGCTTTTAAGACATTGGCTTGAGTCCTAACTTAGTTGAATTACAAACCATTTTTGGAAAACGAATCTTGCACAAAGCTATGGAAACCTTTCTGTTCCATTTTATGCACGGCAAACATCTGGATGTTTCCATTTACCGAATTAAAACCAACTCATCCTCCAGGAAGCAAAAACCAACCACCATATGAACTCACTCGCCAAAAGCTGCGTAAATAAAAGCTCAAGCAAAACCTTCCTTGCCCTCAAAATAAGCAAAATGAGTTATCGATGACTATATCACTGATAAATCCACCCGGGGAGACATTCCAGAAGCTCCGCAGATAATCATCTGTTTCCACAATAAATGTCAGACTCTAGGCCCCTGAGAAACTTCACTCTCTAAAGTGGTAACAGGTTTTGATTAATGCAAAAAAAAAAAAAAATGTCTCTTTAAAGGTTCCAATAGGAAGCCAAATTTGGATAACTTGAGATCCTCTGACAAATTAGGGATTATAATAGATAAGAAGTTCGTGTGTTGGTGAATGTTAATATGTTCCATTTACAGTAGCTTTTTTCTTGAGAAGTCCCAAGGGCCTCATACATAGTAGTGACAAGTCGTAGGCTTTTTTTAGACACCTCCCTCTGGAGACCATTAACTGACTCAGAATCGCTCTAGCTAGAGATCACTTATCCAGGGTTAATATTTGGTTGTATCTTTTTCTTCTTAGAATTATGGAATGCGAATGATTCTCTGCAGCACCGATCTTTAGATAATAGGCTAATCCGGGTATTTTCTGATGATTCCAACATTTCCGATGATTCCAGAGACACTTCCGGGGGCATCGAGTCCCGCATCGACCAATAAGATGCGGTCGCAACAGCTCTTTCTCTGAGCAAGGCCTTCGGAAGTAGTAAGGGGCAGAGAGGGAGGGAGAAGAAGGGAGAGGAAAGGAGAGAGTGATAGGGAGGGAGGGAGAAAGCCAGACCTCATGTCCAAAAGTACTAAACCATCACCAAGAAGCCAAAGATTTCAGTTAACTGCGATAGGGCGTCCTCTGGGATTGCTTTCAATTCATTTTTACCAAAATACAGGTCTCAAAATTTTATCCTTTTATTTTTATCCATTTCTAGTGTACGGATCTTATTTTTCAACCAAAACCTTGGCTTGAATTTGCGGTTTTAAAGATCTTTCTCCAAGATGAACTCTGAATTCCTATGACCGCGGGTACGATATTCAGGGTCCTGTCTTCATACCTCATGTTAAGAACCCCATTGATATAGAAACATTCAGAACTAATTCATTCTATTAGAAGACCCGGAGGGGAGAATCAGATCTTCCCCCCGGGGACTGCTGGGTGCTTTTTTTACCTATGTAAGTGACTGGTGATACGGACAAGAAAACGTTTCTGGGTGAGTATTATCTTTGCCATGCACCATGGGGGAATTCCATTAGCTCCTATGAATCTGTGCCAAGATATTCGGATGAAATCCGAAAGCTTAACTTGGAGGAAAATCTAACCTCTGCCAATGGCTGCCCTTCATAGCCCACCTTGAGTTGGGGTTGCTTCCTTCCATTCCAACCCCGGCCAGGTTTCTCAACATTTGTTAAAAGGAAGCCGCTCTTACTCATTTGGTACCCAAAACGTATGGATTCTCTTAAAGACGCCATTGAAAGTCCCTAGAAAACAGGAACTGTGTCTTTTTATCCCCGAATCTAGCACAGGCTTAACTTGATGAACGATAAATATTCACTGACTGATTAAATAAATACTATGTAAAACCCCTTGTGTAAAGTCTGATGCTCTCAGAATTTACCTCCAAGAAAAAGTCGTCTCTATTAAGGAATTTGTGAACATCCAACATTAGAATTCTTTAACCCATTTAGCTTGCGTTTTTGTCCTGGCTGCCAAATCAGAACCCAACACAGCGGCCCTGCCTCATCCATGCTGGGGAAACTTCCAAGCCGTCCGTGGATGCCTGGAACCACCAATAGTACCATACCCCATAGTTACAGACAGTCCCCTTACTTACAGTGGTTTGACTTAGGATTCTATGACTTCACAATGATGCCAAAGTGACACGCATTCAGTGTGGCCCATACTTTGAATTTTGAATTTGGATCTTTTCCCGGGCTAGCGCTGTGTGGGAGGGCGCTCTCCTGTGATGCTCCACTCACGGTCAGGGACAGCAGCACAAGGGTCGACAACCGTTCTGCACCCAGACCCCCACGCCACTTGTCACTCTCAGTACAGCATTCCATCAGTTACGTGAGATACTTAGCACCTGGTTCAAAAATAGGCTTTGTGTTCGATGATTTTGCCCAACTGTCAGCTACAGTCAGTGTCGTAAGCACGTTTAAGGTCGGTAGGCTCGGCTCGGCTGTGATGTTTGGTAGGTTAGGTGGATTAAAGACATTTTGACTTACAATATTTTCAACTTATAATGGGTTTATTGGGATTAACCCCATCATAAACCGAGAAAGGTCTGCACTAGGTTTTTTCCTGTAAAAACATACTTAGGGCTCAGTCAGTTAAGCATCCAACTTGTGGTTTCAACTCAGGTCACGATCTCACCGTAGTCCATGAGATCGAGCCCCGCATCGGGCTCAACACTGTCAGCGGGGAGTCTGCTTGGGATCCTCTCTCTCCCACTCTCTGCCCCTTCCCCGCTCACACACACACACGCACTCCCTCTCTTTCTCTCCCGAAATAAATAAACATAAAGAAAACATACCTTTGAAACAGTTGAGTTCATAAGTTAGACACCACATGAGATTAACAACAGTAACTAAAAATAAATCGGAAGGATTATAACAATATACTGTAACAAAAGTTACATGAATGCGGTCTCTCTCAAAATATCTTCTTGTACTGTACTCACCCCTCTCGTGATGACGTAAGACGATAAAGTGCGTACCTGAAGAGATGGAGGGAGGCGACCCAATGTTAGGCTACTACTGACCTTCTTCGGATACGTCAGAAGGAGACACATCAGCTTCTGCGGGTCACTAAAAACTGCAGATAACGGGGTCACAGTAACGAGACTAACCGCGTATTTTCCTTTCCAATTTTGATTTAACTTATTGTTTAATTATATTCTATCCTAAGCTGCCTCAAACTCGAAAAGACAGTAATCATTACATAAATTAACCCACGGAAACACGGTTGCAAGAGCCGCTCCATGGCTCCTGTTCTCCTCCAGACACATGGGGCCTTAGTTCCTTCCTCCCCCTGGGAAGCCAGGGAGGGTTGGTTGTTCATGTCCTGGGGACAGGAGGGTTTTCCATTCTTCCCTGAGGCAGTCGGGTTTTGTTTTTGCCTCCCCCGAAGCAGAAGGTCTTGCCTACTGCCGAGTAGAGAGTTTGCTCTCCTCCCTTAACCATAAAGGCTTTAGCTTTGTAAGAGGAAAGGTTATGTGGGGGGGCTTTGTGCCGGTCCCCAGAGGCAGCTGCTCACTTCGGTCCCCCTGCCGCTGACAGGGGCTCCCCCACAGGCTTCAGACCTGCCCGGTCTCCTGCACCAACAGCCCGTGAGTGCGTGTGCTCTCCCTTTAGGCCTGGGTCCCCAGCTCTTCCAACATGCTCGCCCGCACTTGGGCTTCAGGAATCTGTCAAGATTCTGACCAGGGGATTCCTTCTCTCTTGCTTGTAGGGGGGCTGCCTCCCCTTTCTGCACTGCCCGGCGTGCAGCAATTCACAGATCTGGGCTCAGTCGGAGGGCTGGTCCCTCTTGAAATGCCGTTCACTCTGTGGCCTTGTGACCTCAGCTTTCTGACGGGCTTCTGAAAAGTCACGATGTCATAGGCAACCCAGCCTTTAGTCCTTGACGACACCTTGAGCAGTTTTCTACATGCTCCGTGGAAGCAGAACTCCCTGGAAGTGGTAGTTTTTTTTTTCATTTTTTTTAGTGTTTATTTATTTTTGAGAAAAAGAGAGATACGGAGCACAAGCAGGAAAGGGGCAGAGAGAGAGGCAGACACAGAACCCGAAGCGGGCTCCAAGCTCTGAGCTGTCAGCACAGAGCCTGACGAGGGCTCGAACTCACAAACCCCGAGATCGTGACCTGAGCCGAAATTGGATGCGTAACCAAGTGAGCCACCCAGGCGCCCCCCGCCCCCCAGAAGTGGTATTTGGAACCTCCATGGAGGCGTGAGCATTGACTGCTTGGCTCACCCCCTCTCAGCTGGACATTCCCCTTTCTCCTCCTCCCCTTGCCTTCCGCGAGGCCAACGGCTGCATTGGAAGCAACCGCCGGGCCAGGGGTCTGGTCCTTTGCCAGGGGCCGCATACCAGTCAGACCCACGACCTGAGGTTTCTTAGTTTTCTTAGTACCGTGCCCACAGCACCTCGGAAACCAGCCGCCCTGATGTGAAGTCAGAGTATACGACAGGGGCCGAGAATAGGTGCCTTGTACACAGTGATGGTTTTGCGGATGGTGCTTCCTTTTGGGCGGATCTCATCAATTCTCATAACAGGATCTCCGACCCACACGGTACGAAGAGAAATAGACATGAATCCTTCCAGTAATTAATATTTAGTAATTTGATCAATGCAGTTAATCCGAATCACTTAAGCCTCTGTGACATTTGGCTCTCTAGAGTTACCACGAACTTGGTTTATATGAATTAGCCCACACGGCGTTATACTTTTTCATGAGCTTTAGCAATTCAGGAAAATACGTAACGAAGTCTATATGGAAAACGAAGGTTTGGTGCCTTCCGAAAGGTTATTTGCTCAAACTATAGAGGCTGCTATAAATGTATCTTTACTAATTATCTTAGTGTCTTTATGTCTCTACGTTAACTTGTCCCTGCGTGGTTACTGTTTCTGGCTGGTATTATATCAGGCCTGGAAAAAGAAAGCAAAATTTGAAATTCCATTTGAGCTATCATAAGCGTGATTAACCCCAGCTTTCATTAAGTTGCCTGAAGATGGTACCAAAAAATAGTACATTGTTTAAAGTTTTGAAGTAAGTAGTCTTAAGTCTAAATAATGGCACACGGCTGTTTGTTTCCCAATAAAAAGTGAAAAATACAGTTACACTATTATAGGGGCCCACACACTACAACTTTTTCTGAAGCAATTTTTTCTAGTTTAAATTACAAATACCAGAAGTCAAATGTTTATAATCAAAGCCTTAAATTCTGGTTTCACAAATCCCAGATAGGGAGCCAAACGGGGAGTGCATACCTTTTTAATGGAGTATTATGGCCAGAGGCCCTGGGCAGAGCTGAGAGTAAGACTTCCGGTAAGGGAGGGGGGGCAGGGGTGGCGTCTCCCCGCAGGACCCTCCAAGGAGGTGGGCCTGTGCCCCGCCCGGAGATCAGCGATTATTCCCAAAGAGCAGTGTGGGAGGGATCACGTCTGACAGAAAAAGCATTCACTTTGGAATGTGTGACTCCATGCTAGTTGGACAACGCAAAAGCCTGTCTGACTTTCTTACCTACCCAACTTAGTAAGTTTTCTTTGGCAGTTAAGAATAGCAGAGCAAGCATGTGTTTCTAGAAGCCAAACTAGCCCAATCTTTTCTCCGGGGAAGAGAGAAAGCACAATACTGTATCTAAAATGAAAAGCTGAGCCAATCATTTGTTAGACCAGAAACGCATGTTGAAGTAAAAAAAAAAAAAAAAGCCAGATAGATAGATGTTTTACCTCAACCAAACGATGTTGCAAAGCATACCTTTTAAACAAGGATATTAGATTTCTTTAAGCACTTATAACAGATCGCCCAAGTTCACAATCTCATTTCTTAGTCTATCTCGTATCAATTAGCTGAATGTTTACTTGTTCTTTAATGATAAGAGTTATTTGAAATGTAAATATTTTCAAAACATCAAAATCCTCTTATAGGCCTGTCCTCGATTTTTTCATTCATTTAAAATAACTTAAGATTTTATTTGATCAGAGACTTTCTAGCTGATGGGACATAAAATATATTTTGAGAGAAAATATGTTCTTTGCAATCCCTTAAGTCCTAGGTCAGAAGCTCTTAAGATTTTCCAACGCCTTGCTTTGTTCAGATTTGTAGAAGCTATTTCAAAGTGCCATCACTTTTTATAGTAGTTCCTTTGTTTTCAAAGGCTACCTTTACACACGACAGAACTGTAATCGATCTAAGCAAAATCTAAACCTACAGACCAACGCATCCTTTCTGAAGGAGCCACTTGTGTTTTTCACGCGGCCAGTTCACTTCACAATGGCGTCTCTTCAGTATCGTGTAGCCACATCTGTTTCATGGATTTATTTGGAAAACAAAAGGGTTACGAGAGCCTGCAAGACACTGATGTTGCCACCGAACATGAAGGCAATTCCTGTCTCTGAAATGGCCTCTCAAGACGCACTCTGTGCATTTGATTCCATGTGGAACAGCTTAGGCAATTCAACAGGACTTCCATATTAGATCAAAAGTATATTTCCAGATGCCACTTTAAAATAACAAACAGGGCTTTATAGTTTACATCCCGACAGAGGCAACGTTTGGAGCAATGCTTATCACCAACAGCTCCAGATTCTGCTGATTAAAAACATTCACGTGTTCTTATGAAAAGGCTACCAAAATATTTTGTACCAATCAAAAGAGAGTTTAACGGAGTCTATTAAATGCCCACCATCCCTTGTCCCTGTACTCAGGAGAAGGAAACGCGTGACATAAACACTTAAGAATTTGTGTCTGGAAAACTCACTTTCATTAAAAAAAAATAGAGATAAATGAAAGCCAGTTAAAAGAAAGAATGAAGATTTCAGGCATAGAGTTTCCTCTTCAATATTTCTGCTCGGTTCTTTTTCTAGGCCCTTCTCTAATTCACTCAGCCAAAGTCACCCACCTCTCCTTGCCATCTCTGGGCACTCTGCCTAAGTGATCCTCTGAGGAGAGTGATATCACTGTACTAAGGAGATTCCTCTCCCAAAGTAGGCACTAGGTTCTTTGAGCATCTGAACACATCTTCTATGTGTGTGTCCCCTACTGTCTTCCAAAAACAGATCTTTTACGTAGTCACTATTGAATGAATGTTGAGTTGAAGTAGAATGGGATGGAATGGAGGAAAGGGCCACTAAAGAATAAAGATGGAAAAAGAGATGCTGGCGAGGATGTGGAGAAACGGGAACCCTCCTGCCCTGTTGGTGGGAATGCAAACTGGGGCAGCCGCTCTGGGAAACAGTGTGGAGGTTCCTCAAAAAATTAAAAATAGAATTACCCTACGACCCAGCAATAGCACTGCTAGGAATCTACCCAAGAGACACAGGAGTGCTGATGCACAGGGGCACGTGTACCCCCAATGTTTATAGCAGTGCTTTCAACAATAGCCAACTTATGGAAAGAGCCTAAATGTCCATCAACTGATGAATGGATAAAGAAGATGTAGTTGATATATACAATGGAATACTACTTGGCAAGGAGAAAGAATGAAATCTGGCCATGTGTAGCAACATGGATGGAACCGGAGGGTATTACACTGAGTGAAATAAGTCAGGCAGAGACAGACAGATATCATATGTTTTCAAAACTTGTATGTGGATCTTGAGAAACTTAACAGAAGACCATGGGGGGAAGGGAAGGGGGACAATTTAGATACAAACAGAGAGGGAGGGAGGCAAACCATAAGAGACTCTCAATACAGAGAGCAAATTGAGGATGGATGGGGGTGGGGGAGAGGGAAAATGGGTGATAGGCACTGAGGAGGGCACTTGTTGGCATGAGCACTGGGTCTTGTATGTAAGCGATGAACCACGGGGATCTGCCCCCCAAACCAAGAGCACACTCTACACACTGTATGTCAGTCAGCTTGACAATAAATTAAAACAACAATAATAATTTTTAAAAAGATGAAAAAAGACATTCAAAATCTTTCCAAAGAAGTTCACAAAAACGTACTCAGAGAATAAAGGAATTTGTTCTAATTATTGAATGCACCTGACATAGGGAAGGGACGTGCTATTCTTCTAAAGGGAAGTATTGAGTTCCATCACATGTACTAACAAACCACTTCTCCGTCTTATAAACTAAGGCTGCGGGTGGCGCCGGGAGGAAGGGGGTGGGCCTGTTCTGAACACCAGGTACACTCAGGGCTCCATTTATAGCCCTGTTCCCCAGCCCAGGCTCCCAGCTGTAGAACATCAAAGAGCAGCGATGGAGATGACTTGAATCTGAAATAGTTATGGGTGAAGACTTCGGTCCATCTTACCTCCTATTAATTTAGCTCAGACTTTTCATCCGTCTCTTCAGGAAAGGAGAAGAGAGGAGAGGAGAGGGAGGGAGAAGAAAGAAAGAAAGAGAAAAAGATGAAAGAGAGAAAGAAAGAAAGAAAGAAAGAAAGAAAGAAAGAAAGAAAGAAAGAAAGAAAGAAAGAAAGAAAGAAAGAAAGAAGAAGAAAGAAAGAAAGAAAGAAAGAAAGAAAGAAAGAAAGAAAAGAAAAGAAAGGAAGGAGAGAGAGAGAGAGAGAGAGAGACCAGATTCTTTCAAAAGTGGCAAAAAGAGCATAATGAAAATGTCATAATATATTCTTCAAAATCTCACCCAGGAAAGCCACTTCAAACACTCAAGGTAGAACATGATACTCGTGGATTATTCCAGAAGTGTTGCTCAATCACAAAAATCTAAATGGCTCCTTGGCAATACAGAAACAAAAATATGAAGAATGTTGCTTCAGCATTTTTAAATGATGGTAGCCTGGAAATGCTTCCCTCCCCAAAAAAGATCAGTCTGCATGTTAGGCAGGTGTATTGGATAGACCGTCTCTCTTAATCACTGCAAATAATATTCCCTTTCTTGCTCACTTAATCCAGAATAATCTTCTCATATTCTTATGACACTTGCAGAAAGAAAACACCTGTGTGTATCACCTGGCATGATTTAAAACTTGTTGACAAGGTGGTGACAAGGCTTTGGTTGCCATTTAGCAGTGGGAGCTACACGTTTCCAGGGAACAAAGTCGATTTTGATCTCCCCAACGCCTTCCTTGCCAGCAGTTTAAATAATGTGCCTTTTCTTCAGCGAGAGGTAGGTCTTTGCCAGCAGGTGGTGCAAAAACCATATTGTAGAAAATATTCACAGAAACACAATAGGGTGTCTCTGGTTGGGTATTCATGGCACCCATGGGCATTCCTTCTGGAAGAAGTGACGTCAGAACTCCGTTTTTATCACCAATCCCATCCCGCATTTCCATAACGCATCACCCCATCCTGCCCCGAACCACCGCGCGAATTCTGCACATCTGGTTGGACATACAGCTGGCCCATTTCAGCCATGATGGTGAATTCCACTCTTTGCTAGCTTTCGCCTCATTTCTTCTTCTTTCTCCGCTCTTTGACGTGAACTCCAGACCCGCACAAGATCATCGGCTGTTCCCAAGGGAGACAAGTGATTTGCGATGCGGCCCCAAGAACGTCACCCTCTTCTTCTCACTCCAGTTGGTAGGACTCAAGGTGAAAGTCAGGGTCCTGAGATCTGATGGATCCTGTCCACGAAGCTTGTGTCTCCCTTTCTCTGCCCCACTCTCTGCTTCCGCTCGGCGATGGGATCCCACGCAATTGAGACTGGCCTGAAGCAGTCTACCATTACTGTTCGGTGACAGAAGTACTGAATCATGGGACGTATTATGGAGAATAAACAAAATCAGCTCTAAAGTGCAAAGCACTTTGTAAATTAAAATGAGTGTAGAGCTTTTGAATAGTCTAAAATCTGATTCGTTATTTCTTTTTTTTTAATTTTTTAACGTTTATTTATTTTTGAGAGACATAGAGTGAGCAGGGGAAGGGCAGAGAGAGAGGGAGACACAGAAACTGAAGCAGGCTCCAGGCTCTGATGAGCCATCAGCACAGAGCCCAGCTCGGGGTTCGAACTCACAGACCGTGAGATCATGACCTGAGCTGAATTCGGCTGCTTAACCAACTGAGCCACCCAGGTGCCCCTGATTCATTATTTCTTACGTGACCTCCTCCAAATTCCTTAACTTTTCTGCTCTTCAGTTTATTCCCTTATTTACTTATTTTTGCCATCTGAAAAGGGAAGACTTGAGGCAACTGTAATGAGCACCAGAGAATAAAGTATCCACTAGGCCCAAATTTAATTCTTATTCCCTATCCCAGGCACTGTGCTCTGGACTGTCGCAAACATCAAGGCAACGGCTACTAGGGCGTAAGTGCTGGAATTCAGATCCGAGTCTTGGGTCTTCCAGCGTGTTTCATTTCATGCACTGACCCGTAGGTGCTAATTCGGTCTTAGGTGACAGGCTCTAGTGTTCAGACCCAAGTGATCCCACAGAGTGAAAGTGACACTCAGTGCTTTGGCCCTCGTTGTAAGGATGCCACTGCTCCAGGGATACAGATCAGAGAAAAAAAAAAAACCCTCCCAGACACATACACACACACACACAGAGTTCAATTTATTTTGTTATTATTTTTAAGTTTATTCTTATTTTGAGAGAGAAAAAGAAAGTGGGGGGAGGGCAGAGAGAGGGAGACAGGGTCCCAAGCAGGCTCTGACACAGGGCTCGAACTCACAAACCAGGAGACCTCGACCTGAGCTAAAATCAAGAGCCAGAGGCTTAACCAGCTGAGCCCCTCAGGCGCCCCCAGAATTCACTTTAAAATGGATCCAATGTTACCATGATAGAATGATCCGAGAACCCTTGGCTGTCCCGCCATGGGTCACGGCTTGCACCCGGCAAATCGAGTGCCTGCTTCCTGTCCGCTTCTGTCAGCACAGGACTAAGTACCAGACCCAAGTAGGAGAGTAGACACAGTCTCCCGCATTCCCCACTCTTCCGTGATAGTCAGAGATGGCCTTGGGGAACCCAGATAGGCCTTCAATGATCTCACCGCTGCCACCTGGCCCGCTTCCAAGCTCTGCCCCTCCAGCTTCCGTTGCCTGCCAGCTCCCCCCTCTTATCTGCACCTGCATTCCACAGGGGCTGGCTGCCTCCTGGCACACCCGCCCAACCTGCCCTCCTCCACGTCGCCGCTCTCACCACCAGGCCCTTCCAGGAGCCACTCCGGGGACCCGACAGCCTCCCGCCCCCAACGCTTCCTTAGTGATGGTCGTGTTCCCGTGCCTTTATCTGTCCCAAAGGTCCGATTCATCCCGCCAAATTATTTTCTCCAACCTAATTCTCCGCAAACACAGAACTTTATATGCTCCGTAAGCGCAGCATTTTTATTTACCTATATGAAAATCTAGGGTTTCTATATAATCCTGTAAACTTGCATTAGATAGTGTACTTTATACTGATTCGCATTATCCGCTGACTCTCACTGTATTTGCAGATATCTTACCTTAAGACGCGTTTGTTCCTAGTATGTTCTAATGTCACACTTAAGAATGTAACTGTTTGGTATAGGTTTTATCCTTTTCACTGCTACTTCTGCTTGTACCTAAGGTTTTACTCCACTTTTGCATTAAGTTCATCAAATAAATCACCCCGATGACAGAAGAGCCCACGAGTCATTTTTCATAGTACCCATATCACCCAGTAAGTAGTTCCTAAACACCGACCAAAATCCAAGACACAAAGCCTAGCCCCAGGAAACAAAAATATATAAAAACTAATACTCTCTGCCCTGAAAGAGTTTAGTACCTTGAAAAGGGAAAAGATTGAGTCTCTACACGGCTCCATTAAGAAGTGGAGTGAGGTAAACCTATCTCAGAGGCACAAAGTGGTCTAGAAATGCAGAGGTGAGGGGGAGGCGGTTTCTGGTAGAGAGCAGACTCTGATCTCTATCGGAAAGTGAACCAGAGAGGGGACGGGGCGAACAGCCTGTGCTCTTTGAGGATAATGGCATTCGCCTGGCCGAAACGAACGGAGGACACATTCCCGGCAGGGGGACGGCGTGGCCAAGGCAAGCAAGAGAAGACTAGGCATGCCAGGGAGACGCAGTGAACTTTTTGCCGAAGCCCACCTCTGGCAAGAGACAGATAATACCAGTAGCCACTGAATTGAAAAACAGGGTGCGGGTTCAAGAGATATTTAAGGGGCGCCTGGGTGGCTCAGTCGGTTAAGCGTCCGACTTCAGCTCAGGTCATGATCTCATGGTTTGTGAATTCGAGCCTCACGTCAGGTTCTGTGCTGACAGCTCAGAGCCTGGAGCCTGCTTCAGATTCTGTGTCTCCCTCTCTCTCTCTGACTCTACCCCATTGGCATTCTGTCTCTCTCAAAAATAAATAAACACTAAAAATTTTTTAAAGAACAGCCTCCGGAATTTGGCGCGTGATTGGGTAGGGGAGCATGAGTCCACAGAGCCCTTTCTGAGCACTGAGCAATGTTTTAAGTGTGAAGCCTTCATCAAACCGCACCGCATTTGTTTATACATATATCTTATTTCTTACCTACATATTACTCCTTAAGGATCTTTTTTTCCATTTTTGCACTTATGTGCAACCATATTTGGTTGCATCAGTAAAGGACTATACATACCATCTTTAGAGCATTGTTAACTTAAATCAGAGACCTAGGAGGTGACAAGGGAGACAGGAAAGAGAAGCCCAAAGACAGATCTCTCCTCTGGGGGACACCTCCATTGAAAGGATAGGAGAACGTGGGAGAAGTAATTGAAGGAGGGGCCAGAAGAGAGAGAGAGGTGCCGGAGAGTGGAGACCGTTACATCACCCAGGCCGTGAGGTCGGTGGTGCCTTGGATTGAGAAAGGTAGGGAAGGGAAACTCTCATAAATGCGTAAGGGCCCCCAGGACGCTTGGCGTTGGCTGGGTGAGATACAGCAGGAGAAGCAGGGCCCCCGGGCTCATCTGGCGGGACCAGCAGCCCTCAGCTTGAGGGAGTGTTGACTTGGTACATCCGAATCTTCCGAGGTTTTGACAAAAGCCAGAATGCAGGTGGACAGGCAGATATTAAGGCTTAGCAACTAACTCGAGTTTAAAAACTAAAATATGATCATCAACACTATGTGGACCAAACAAATCCTACCTCACCTGGAGGCAGCCCGCGTAGGGCGTCCGGGCGAGAGCGATGAGGCTGGAGAGAAGAGACGTTGGAAGCGGTGCTCAGTGGTTAGTGAGACAAGACAGGACACAGATCCCACTGCATGGGGCTAAGCGGTGAGCTGAGTGTGGAGGAAATGGAGGCACAACACATGAAAAGCCACGCTCTCTTGCCGGTCCCTTGACGTCCCGAAGAGCCGTCTTGGGAAAGCCTAGCACTCAGGCACACAACAGTAGGCACCTGCCCAGGTGGGTCCATTTACTCATTTATAGACAGCTTCGCGCAGAGGGAACATAAAAAGTTATTGTTTCTCTAAAAGCCTTACTACAATACCTGCAGGGGCCCGCTGGCGGAGGCTGGATTTAATCAGTTAAGGTCACGTCCATTAGCGTCCATTAATGTCGGTGCTATCAGTGGTGGCTTTTGAAGTTCCACCCGGCCCAGCAGATCCTTTCAAACCCTGAAGCGATTCTGGGTTGGCCGTCGCGGGCTGGGAAGCCGAGATGAGGGCCCCAGGAGACGCAGGATACAATGCATGAGCTGGGGGCCTGCCGTCCCTTCGCAAACCCTGGCAGCGAGAGGACTCCCGGCTGAATCTATTCGGTGAGGTTAGATTTGCCTTTCAGAGGGCCTTTGCTTGTCCGGACACCTAGATGTTAGTTCTCTAGCGAGGACCGAGTAACTATGGCTATCTCTTCTAGAACTTGGTTACCCCATCTATGAAATGGAAATAATGATAGCAAACCTCCCTCCCCATCCAGGAGGCTTCCTATATTTATCATAGTGCGACATGCAATTGAGTACTTAAATGTGCTTGTGTGTGTGTGTGTGTGTGTGTGTGTGTGTGTGTGATTAATGGAGAACTTCCATCCCAAGTAAAAACGTTTTTAAACTGAGATCTTTTTGTCTCTTCTTTTAGTCCATTATCCCCAAATCGCATAATAGACACACATCACAGACACACAACCAACGAGCTACTTACAACCACATGCATCGTCTCAATCGGACACATTCCCAATTGTTCCATTTCAAAGAGCGCTATTTAAGGGTTATGAAGTATCTCATTGGAAAGCTCCAGTAAACATGCCTTCCTTCACTCTGCATTTCTGGAAAGTTACTTCAGCACTGCCCAAGATGATACAGAGCGGTTCTGTCTCGCTCAGAAGAAACAAAGGGTAATTTCGTAGCTGTGAGCGGAGGCCACACACTGTTGCCAAAACAGTGTGAAGCCTCTTGCTCGGAACCTTACTTTACCCGATAGGGATAATTCCCAATTTCATGAAAGCTAAGTACCAGGTAGGGTTTCTGAAGTTCTCCCTAAATGTACAGTTGGTTCACTGAATGTTTCATCTCTCCCACCACTTTGATGTGTGGACGTGTTTGTTTTTGTCATCATTTTGTTTAAAGGCACTCTGTGATTATTCGACTGCTATGCCCATTCTTGAAATCCTCGGGATTTTGAAAAACTACCCGTCACAGTCAATCGCTGGGACCGTTCTGCCAAAAGGGAATCATGGGATTAAAATGCCACACACATGCAAGGAATATCTAGGAATAGAGTGGAGTCCATTTAAATGTATCCTCAACCAAGCATAGATGCATTGGATACAGTGCAGATGCAAGTTCATTCAGACTCAAGGCTTGTACCAAGAGTCTCTTTCCTCCAGCTACTGCTGCTGGTGGCCAAGAGCTGATTTTGGGTGGCCCTGGAGACATGTGCGTCCTTTTGGATAATTCTACTTTAGGGCAATAGCTGGGTGAGACAGAGCTTCGGGCAACACGAACCGTTTGGCTTTCCACATAGAAAGAAATATTCTTGCGGGCTTAAGAGAAGATTGGCCTAACAGGCTTCCTCAGAGCCAAACTCTTCTACCCTTGGGACGCCATTTCCACCTTTCCTGGCAACCAATTCTTCTGTTTCGAAGCCAGGGAATGCCTTCGTGGTGACTGACGGCGATACGGGTCGGGGGGAGTGCTGAGAAGGCACGTGGAGAAGTTAGTGATGTTTGCTCCCGAGAGTGACTGTCCTCATTTCTCAGTTTGTCACTTTCCCAGTTGAAATGCTTGCTATGGTCCAAATACCTGTGTTCCCTCAAATACGAGATCCCACCTCCGGAGTGGTAGTCTTAGGAGGTGGGGACTTGGGAAGTCATTAGGTCACAAAGGGAGAGTCCCCATGAATGGGACTTCCCCTCAGCCCTTCCACCACGTGACGTTATGACAAAAAGACAGCTATCTGTGAACCAGAGAACAGGCTCACCGGGTGCCGAGTCTGCCGGCAGGGGCCGTGAACTTGGACTTCCCAGCCTCCAGAACTCAGAAATAAATGCTTGTCATCTACAAGCCACCCATCCTGTGGTACTTTGCTGTGGCAGCCTGAACTGATGAAGACAAAGCTAAAAGTAAATAGAAACCCAGTCAGGTTTCTCATAATCGTGATTTTATCGTTAAAATAATGATATGACTTAGAGCTTAGTGTGTAGGGGTTTTTATTTCTTTATTTTTTAGCTATTTATTTATTGTATTTTAGAAACAAAGTGTGAGCTGGGGAGAGGGCTGAAGGAGACAGAAAGAGAAGCCATGTACAGTGTGGAGCCCGATGGGGGGCTCGACCCCACGACCCTGGGACGGTGACCTGAGCCAAAATCAAGACGCTCAACCGACTGAGCCACCTGGGTGCCCCAGTGTGTAGGTGCTTTTAAAATAAAAGGAAAAGGGGCCTCTATAATTTCATTGCATGCTTAGTTTGAAATAGAGTCAGTACAGGTCTTCATCAGATACAAAGCACTTTCCTAGGGTTTAACTCATTCAAGCCCAGAACGAGGTAACAAAGACAAGCGATATTATTATTACACTTGGATATGGATCCTGAGGTTCAGAGAAGTCAACACTTCATAACTGTCGGAATCATTTTTCTTCTGCCTTTCTAAAGACAACTTTTCTTTTTCAACTCTGCACTGTTATCCTTTATTGCAATTTTGTGGAGTGATTCCTTGTTACGTAGTACTGAGGGCAGGTTAAGTTTTCTTGCGAACTTACTGAGGGCAGGTTAAGTTTCTTGCGTACTTAAACCGTAACTGTAAAATTAAACCAATTGTGCCGGAAGCCTGGATATATTAGAATCTTTTTAAAAGTTAATAGCATTCGATATACCCCAAGACCTACAAAGAACTTGCTACAATATTGCTCTGCCACACAGATCTGAAAACACCAGTTCTGGACACAGAGTTCATGAAACCACCACAGGCCTCTCTGGCTACAGCAACGGAGTTCTCAGCAAAGCATCGAACAATCCTACTGCAACAGCACGATCTATGTCATGCCTGACAATAGTAAGCTGCACACCGCGTTCTCATTAAAGGCTAATTTACACGTGCTATTTGTCTCTTGCTGAATGCTGATTAATATTTGATTTGTTTAAAATATTGAACAATAGACGTACGTGACTGAGCACGCAAATATGTCTCTTTTGTGACTAAACAAAATGTCCGTTAATTTAGAATATTTTCCTGCTTCTTACTGATTTGCATTCCTGAGCTGAACGGAAATCCTCTCTGGCGAGCTGTGGGCATCGTTCTGAAGCTCCGGTATGCCCCTGCTATCTCTCCTCACTGTCTTTTTTCCGTAATGTCTTTGCCTCGGTTCAGTGATTTTCCAATATCACCGAGCGACTCTTTGCTAAGCTGCTTCTTGAAAGGCAACTGTCCCTGTGTATGCTCAGGAAAACACAAAGTAGCCAATGGAATGACTGAGTTCGCATAAATTACGTACATTACCCCAGTGCTGGTGGCTTCCATGAAGGTTTCTGGAGCTCTCGCTGGAGCGTGTCTACACAGCTACTTAAATTACAATGTCGCCTTTCTTGGCTGTCCCCCCTAACAACGATATTCCTTCCATAACTGATGGTTTCCATTGTCAAACAGTTTTGAACCATTATTTTATATTCATTCTCTTATAGAACTGGATCGGTTATGTTTTTTCATGAGCCTAATCTGACATTTGAGGCAGTTAAGAAGCAGGATTTCCAACAAATGTTCCAACTGAAGATTAGGGCCAGCAGGGAAGTGAAGGGACCACTTAAGATTGGAAGTCTTTCATCTAGAGGAAAAAAATCAAAGGGATTGCTTAATACTGATTTGCAAGGTCGATAAAGTCTTGTCTCTTTTTTTCTTTGCTTGCATGTTTGTTGTGTTTCTTAAATTCTGCATAGGAGTGAAATCATGTGGTATTTGTCTTTCTCTACCTGACTTATTTCATTCGGTAGGGGGGATATGGAAGCAACCCAAGAGGGATGGATCCTGCCCTTCCATGGATGAAGGGATAAAGGAGATGTGATATATAACACACAGGAATATTACTCCGCTATGAACAGGAGGATATCTTTCCATTCGCAACAACATGGATGGACGCAGAGGGTAGAATGCCAAGCGAAATAAGTCAGAGTCTTCCCTGTCTTCTGACCTCGAGACTTGACATTCCTCTGCCACCAGTTGCTGATGCTGTAAAATCATTATAAACTAACAGAAGCAACTTGACATTGTGGTTACATGTGCACACATCAGTCCCTTCCCATGTCGCTCTTGGTCAAGATTTGGGGGGAAAGCAGACCTGTAGACGGTTTTCCGAAGACCCATCTCACTGGATGTTCTGCTCTGGATTTTCTTTTTCCTCTTCACTTTCCGAACCGACCTGACTGTGCATTAACGTTATCTTTACTCTGCTATAAGGTCTCCGAAGCCTTTGAGAGCATAACATGTCATTTCGGTTAATAACCCCAGCCATCCTTAGATCTGCAGTGTGTTCTATCTGCCCACCGTGCCTTAAATTGTAGACTCCATAATAACTTGGAAATGTTTTCTGTTGAGTTCATATAACACGTTTTGACCTGCTCCATCCACAGGAAGCCAGAAGACAAAATTGTAAATAGATTTTAAGAAGCTTTTCAATTCAGTGCAAACAGTAATCTACATTCAGGGTTAAACCTTGAAATTCCAGAAAGATTTGAAGGTTTTGTAAGGCTTACCCACCCATTATGTTTACTTCTTTTTTTTTTTTTTAGTATCTACCTTACTGGCTTTGAATGATTTTTTTAAACCAAGACTTTGCCAATATATGTAGCTTATTTTACTAAAACAAATATTTGCTGCCTTTTGGGGATAATATCTTTAAAACTAAATTAGCAGTAAGTCTGCCAGGCTGCTGTCTTAGATGGATAAGATTTCTCTGGCGGAACGAATTATCTAAGACACTGTGTGATATAGCATTTAAAATCCAGAACCAAAGTCAGACTGCTTAGGTTCAAATCTCCCCTTCGGGAGGAAGGTGGGGGTATAGCCACGTGATTCATTTTCTCTATGTCTCAGTTCCCTTGCACCTAAAATGGGAGTGATAACAGTGGGAGTGATAACAGTGTCTCCCTCATAGATATTTGTCAGAGTTAAATTAGTTAAATCAGTGATTTTCCTTTTTTAATGCATATTTATTTATTTTGAGAGAGAGAGAGAATGCAGTGGAGAGGCAGAGAGAGATGGAGAGAGAAGATCCCAAGCAGGCTCCATGCTGACAGTGCAGAGCCCGACAAGGGACTCGATCTCACAAACTGTGAGGTCATGACCTGAGCCAAAATCAAGAGTTGGCCGTTTAACCAACCGAGCCATCCCGTGCCCCAAACCAGTGATTTTCAAAGTGTGATCCACAAACCAGCAGCAATAGTATTCTCTCGGGGCTTATTAGAAACGCAAATTTTCTGGCCCCACCCAGTCCCACTAAATCAGAAGCCATCCAGGTAGTTCTGATGCATGCGAAAGTGTGAGAATCCCAGTTAAACTACATAAAATGTCAAATCGTGCCTGCTACATGATAAGCATTCAATATATGTTAAATACTGTTTATTTTAATTTTTTTTAATGTTTATTTATTTTTGAGAGAGACAGAGACAGAGAACGGCCAGGGAAGGGGCAGAGAGAGAGGGAGACACAGAATCCGAAGCAGGCTCCAGGCTCTGAGCTGTCAGCACAGAGGCCGACGCGGGGCTCGAACCCATGAACCGTGAGATCATGACCTGAGCCGAAGTTGGGCGCTTAACCCACTGAGCCACCCAGGCGCCCTTATGTTAAATATTGTTATCAGCAAATCTTTGTAAGCTTTTCTAACATATTTTACTAACTCCTTGTTTATTTTAAAACATTTTTTTTTAAGACATCTATTTTTAAACCACCCTGGCTTTTACAGACTCCTGGCTTTTAGTCAGGCACAAAGTGACTCATTCCTCCCACAGCCCTCTGCCTTCCTGGCGTCCTAGGCTCCCTGACCGCTCCGCACCTGCCTTCGGAGGCCCTCATCTTGCCTCAGCGAATCGCGTACAGGTCTTGTCGCCGTGGGAGGAGTTCTCCGTGGCTTTCTCCAGCACCTGTGATTATGTGAGAAAGGGAAGCACCCTGATGCCAGAAAGTGACACATTTTAACAGTTTCCTTAGGAAAACAGATCTCCTCCCTTGTAGTGTATCCCACAGCCCAACTCCAGGGGGCGCCATTCATACGGTATTGTTTAAAACCCTGCCAAGGTGCCATCCCAATGGACATTTTTAGGACAAAGAAGGGGGAAAGATGGTGACCTGATGGCACCAAGACGAATATTTTTGGTGAGGTCGGTCCTCTGGACACTTCTCCTCAAAGGGCTGACCTTGTTCACGTAGCAGAGCAGGAAAGACTCGCCTGGGACCCAGACACCACGTGAAAAGCAAAGAGGCAATGTCTGCACTTGGTGAAGGACTTCTGAGGAGGAAGCCTTGTATCGGGGGATCTGACACCGATGGGGTTTCTATCTCACTAGGTTCATAAATCACTTTAACCGGTAGAAAAGAGAACAGCAAGCTTCCTTCCAAAGGGTATAGGTTACAGAGGGGGAGGAGCGAAAATGACTGTACGGTGGAGAAATCTGACAAACGCTACGTCAACCAGGTGACCTAGGTCAACTCCTAGACTTTGATTATATAGCTTTGTATTTTAGACCCAGCCTACACTTTTCGCTTCACTTCTATTGAAAGCTTGTATGTCAGGCAACATGACTATAATTTTCTTAAGATCAGGTTTTATTATATTTATTCTCCACAGAGTCTCGTCATCTTAATTCTTTGAAAAATTGACACAAGGAAAGAGAGAAGAAGAAAGGGAGAGAAATAACCTTTCGGAAAAATGAATAGATTTTCCTAATTTCTTAGAAGATACAACAGATAGGGGCGCCTGGGTGGCTCAGTTGGTTGAGCATCTGACTTTTGATTTCGGCTCAGGTCACGATTTTGTGGTTTGTGAGATCGAGCCCCATATCAGACTGTCTGCTAAGCATGGAGCCTGCTGGGGATTCTCTCTCCCTCTATCTCTGTGCCTCCCTTGCTCTCTCTCTCTCTCTCAAAAAAAAAACAGATGTATACATACATATATATATATATAAAAGATGCATATATATGTATATATATCTACATATTATAAGATATATACAGATATAAATTATAAGATATCCTATCATATAGATAGGATATAGATAGGATATCTTATAATTTATATCTGTATATATCTTATAATATGTAGATATATGTAGATATAGAGATATATACATATATATGCATATATTTTTATTAAGATAGTACAGAGAAATCATGTTCTCTCAGGCCATTTACAGTTAGGAACTTCGTGTAGGATTCTCGGTAGTTGTGCCCTACATTTGGAACTTAGCTACTAAAAGACATAAAAAATAAGCTAAAACAGCAAGATAATAGTATGAAGTCTATGTTCCTTTGAAAATGAACACAAAACACAACCCACTCTAGAAGATGATTTGATTGACTCAAAAATTTTATAAATCTCAAAAGAAAAAAACCTTTATAGTCATTTGAAAAAGTCAAGTCAGTGGAGAAGGAACAACAAAACAAGCAGCAGTCCGAAAAATGTTAGTCTATCCCCATATTCTAAATATATTTAATTCCGTCAATGAGAACGTATTCCTCACCCTTAGGGGACATAAGAATTCAATGAGCCTATAGTCAGAACCCATAGAGATGTCTCGCAGGTTTAATCTTTAAACCAAATACACTTGGAATCCACCCAAGGGGTTAAGGCAAGTTTCTGTTTGCTCGACACCAACCGGGGAATGTTGCCACGCATTTCATGCCAAGGGCTAGTCAGAGCACCCAAACGTACAGAGGGCTGGAATCTCAACCAGATTAGAGGCCAGGGTGTATGACCAGTTTTAGATCCACTTTTTAATCAATATTGGTTTAGTAAATGTTAGTGTGTGTACAGAATCGTGTCTAAGACGTGACTTCATTACATCTGGTGAGGAGACCGCGAGGCAGTAGTTAAACTTCTCCCACCTCAAACTTTTCGGAATTTACTGCCGCCTACCAGACAAGAGCTAAGAGTCATGCAGTCCCAAACTTACAGACGCTAGTTTGCAATTGACCAAGTTGGGTCGACTCTCAAGAAATTTAACTTAAGAAAAATCTATTCATGTGATTCATCTTATTAACAGATAAAAGGAGAAAAATCGTATACTCACGTATATGTAACGTTACTCACGTTAGAAGATGTATCATAGTTCTGACATATAACTTCAAACAAATTTATAATTAAAAAAAAATCTAGCAAACGAGAAATGGAAGAAGACTTCGTGAAATTCAAAAGGGTCGTACCCAAATCTAACATTATTATAGAGGCCTATGGAATAAAATGAAAACCAAGGAAGTTTGTTTTGTACATAATATATATGCAGTAGTCTAGAGACGACATGATGAGCGAGGGAAGTATGAGCTACTCAACGAATTTGTGCTCCTTTTACTACCCGGAAGGAAACTGACCTTGGTTTTTTTCTGTGGTAATCTAACAGTCCTAACGACCTTTGATAAAAAGTCTGGATTATTTTAATAGAAAGTCAAAATGAGGGCGCCTGGGGGGCTCAGTCGGTTAAGTGTCCAACTCCTGATTTTGGCTCAGGTCATGGTCTCATGGTCGGTAGGTTTGAGCTCCATGTTGGGCTCTGTGCTGTCATTGCAGAGCCTGCTTGGGATTCCTTTTCTCCTCGCCCCTCCCCTGCTCACACTCTCTTTCTCTCTCTCTCTCTCTCTCTCTCTCTCTCTCAGGCGCATGCGCTCTCTCTCAAAATAATTTTAAAAAAAAGAAAGCCAAAATGACTAAATACCTTAACTCTTCCTAATAATATTTCAAATACAATATTATGTGCAATTAGTTTTATTGCATATACCAGGACAGTTAGCTATCTCCTGTGGGGGAAATACTCCATCTATTTCACTCCATACACAAATTAAATTCCAAGCGCATTTAAAAATCTAAGTGTGAAAAGCAAAACATTGAAAAATAGGAGAAAACATTATGGAATATCTTTGCAAACTTGGAATAAAGAAATAGTACTCAAACAAGACAAAAAAAGCATATGCCTTGTAATTCATCAAAAAGATTTATAAATTTGGTGGCTCAGTCGGTTAAGTGTCAACTTCAGCTCAGGTCATGATCTCATGGTTCATGGGTTCGAGCCCCATATGGGGCTCTGTGCTGACAGCTCGGAGCCTGGAGCCTGCTTTGGATTCTGTGTTTCCCTCTCTCTCTCTGCCCCCTGCCCCTCCCCTGCTGGTGCTCTGTCTCCCTCTCAAAAATAAATAAACATTAAATTTTTTTAAAAAGATTTATAAATTTTATTATGTTAATATTATTTAACTTCAGCATAAAAAAAGATATCTGAGACAGATAAAAGGTGATCACTGTATGTACACTCAGCCACAAATTAGTATCAAAATTTACATGTAACATTCAGCAATTCAATAAGTAATAGACAAGCCAGGGTGGAAACTGGCAAAGTCCATGAATGGGTAGTTGAAAGAAGAAGAAGTATAAATGGTCGAGAAGGTCTAAAAAGATATTCAAACTCACTAGTAATCAGGGAAATGAAGCTAAAAATAATAACATATTATTTCAAACTCACTAGCGGGCCAAAGTTTGAAACCAAGCATCCGGTGGGGCTGGCGGAGGAATGAGAACTCAGGGCGCCCTGAGGATCAGAACGACCACTTTGGGAAACAAGCTGACACCAGCGAGCAAATCCCTAAATGCTGCACGTAGGTACCCTTGTAAAAATCTCATATACGTACCCGTAGAGTCGTATACAAGTTCCGTGAGGTCCTTTGCAGCACTGTGTAATAGTGACAAGCTGGAAACAACCTAACTACTCATCACCAGGCCAATGAACAAACACTAAATGTTAAGACCCATGTGACAAAGACGGTTGTCTCTTGCTCTTCCTGATGCTCAGCCCCTAGAACAATGCCTGGTTCTCAGTAGACGCTCAACAAGTTCTTGCTACATATGTGAATAAATGAATGTTCACGCCATGTTATATCATACGGCAGATAAAATAATCTACATGCCTTGCCATTGATGAATCTCAAAGAAAAATGATCTGCCAAAGAACTCGTGGAGTATAAATCTATATATGCAAATTTTTGAAGCACGTGAATCAATGGTATACGTTGTCAATGGAGAAGTAGGCACTTTACATGAATTCAAAAACCATCTGGTATTCAGCCAGTCCTGTCCATACCCATGCTAACTAGCGGGGCCAAGCCGCCACCGACCCTTCTAAACTGGTCTCCTCCCTCCTTGTGCTCGCATCCTTCCTGGGATCTATGTTCCACACAGTAGCCAGAAGATTCTGTTAAACATTTGTCAGGTCAAGCCACTCCTCTGCTCAAAACCCTTAAATGACTCCCGTCTCGAAACCTCCTGACGACGGACTGGAAGGGTCCCCCTTGCCCCAGCGCTTGGCCCTCTGCCCTTGCTCAGACCTCCAGGGCTGCCCCAACCTCGCTTCTTGAACCTCGGCTCCCTGGACCTAGAATGTCTGTGGCCCTGAGGTCTGTGTGCTGTACTTCTTTTCTTCCTTCAGAGCTTCCTAAACTGTTACCCTGTCCCTGAGCTGTTCCCTGGCAATCTTATCCAAAACTGAACACCCCCCGCCCCTCCTCGTTTTCTTTTCCTGTTTTCTTTTTTCCTCAGCACGCCTTCTCATCTAACACTCCATATATTTTATTTAGTTTTTGCTTATTGTCTCTCTCTACGCTCTTTCAAATGTCAGCTGCAGGAGTGCAGGGACATTCGTCCGTTTGATTCGTTGCTGCCTCTCCAAGCATCAGAATATTGTCTGGGGCAGAGTAGGCTCCGACTGAAACATAGCGTTCAGGACGCAGGCCTCTTTCGGAACGGCGGTTGCCTTTGGGGACAGAGAAATGTGGGTAAAATGTGGAGAGAGTTCCAAGTACATTGTATTGTTTTGTATTCTAATCAACAAAAAAAATGAAGCAAATATGGCAAATGCTAGCATCAAAATATCTAAGTAATATGAATTGCCGTCTATTCTATTATTTTTCATACTCGTGTTTAAATTGGTGAATAATATCTATATAATAAAGTACCCTAATCTTAAGTGTACAGATAATCAGTATTCTGACTTCAATTATCAGTTCAATTGGCCTGTTCCTGAAATTCGTATAAATGGATTTATACAACCTACACTCTTGTGCGTCTGCCTTCTTTTACTCAACGTAACGTCATTGAGACTCATCCATGTCATTGCATATACCAGTAGATCACTTTTTAAAAGTTATAGCAATAGTACTTACTATAGTATAGTAGTAGTATCCCGCCGTATGTATATACCACAATGACCGCCCTCCATGATGCCCTCCCGTGGTGGGCATCTGCTTTCTTCTCTCAGGTTTTGGCCATTATGCACAAAGCACCTATACATTTCTCGAACATATTTGTTTACAAACATATGCCCCCATTTCTCTTGCATATATTCTAGAACGGGACTATCTGAATCTTGTACACGCTAAGATTTAGTAAAAATTGCCAAATAGTTTTCTAAAGTGGTTGTACCATTAACACCAGCACCAGCACTGTCCGAATTTCAGTTGTTCCGACTCTCCCCAACGCTTGTTACTGTCAGTCTTTTTAAATTGTAGCCATTCTGGCGGGTGCGCGGTGATATCTCATTTCAGATTTTAATTTGCATTTTCCTCATGAGCAATGATGCTAATGATGCTTGTTACCCACTTGTCGGCCATTCAGATACACTCTTTTGTGAGGAGCTCACTTGAAAATTTAGGTTGTTTGCCTTTGCTTATCATTTGTAAAACTTCGCCTGTTTTGGAGAAGTTTTCTTCAGATACACGTATCACGCATCTATGGCTTGCTTTCATTTTCTTCCAGATGTTTTTTGACGAAGAAAAATGTCAAATCTTGGTGAGATCCATCTGCAGGCTTTTGGATATTGAAAATATTGTATAATTAGAAGTGCCTGGGTGGCTCAGTCGGTTCAGCTCCGGACTTCGGCTCAGGTCATGATCTCACTGTCTGTGGGTTTGAGCCCCGCGTTGGGCTCTGTGCTGACGGCTCAGAGCCTGGAGCCTGCTTGGGTTTCTGTGTCTCCCTCTCTCTGTCCCTCCCCCACTTGTGCTCTGTCTCTCTCTCTCTCAAAAAAAAAAAATATATATATATATATATATTTAAGAAAATAAAATAAAATGTTGTGTAATTAAAAATGTTTAGTTAAGAGAAGAGAGAAAGAAAAAGAGGGTCTTTTCACCTCCCTTGTGGTTAAACAGAACAGAAATGGTTGGAAGGAGTCTTTCTTTTGCTTCTTTCCTTCTTGCTTCCTTTTTCTTCTCTCCTTTTTTCTTTTTTCTTCTTTTCTTTCTTTTTCTTTTTTGTCGTATATTTTATTAACCCACCTAACTCTGAGATCATCATGGGGGTTAATGTTTACATAGGCAGGACGCTCTCCCTTCGCCCTTCCGGTTAACCCCCACTCCCCGTGCCCGGACCCGTGCGCGCCCGGCCCGCACCTTCACTCCCGGTGGCCGGTGACTGGCGGCGCGCATGCGTGGAAGGGTGAAGGGCCTGGCCGACGGTGGGGAAAGTAGGGGAGCCCTGTCCGCGCAGCCGCAGAGCAGGCGCTGCTGGAGCGGAATCGTGAGCCCCGCAGAGCAGGCTGCAGAGGTACGTGGGGCTCCTGCTTCATTGGGTTTCTGGAAAATCTACCCGGCCAGGGCTGTGATAAAAGTCCTGTGGCTACAAGGCGCGCCCAGACACACTTACATTCTAGGGTAAATCGTTGAGATTCCACTTGAGGCCTATTAAGTCGACTTCAGGAAGAACGAAGGGAGTGAAATGAGCATCTCCCATTTGATCAGTGTGCCGCTCACACAGAAGGAGTAGGGGGAATGAGGTTATGGTGCCTGAACTTCATTTCCTTTTGGAAAATGTTCCAGGTGTAGCCTGTGACATTGCAGAGTAAATAGACTAGGAGGAAGAAAAAAATAGGTCCCAAACTTCAAAACTTTTTGAAGTGTGAATCTGTTAAAACTATCGCAGATGCCGCCATGGCGTTGGTCCCTTAGCAGTTTCCGGGAAGAACGTTTCTTTGGGACTTTCTCTGCATCTCGCTCACAAACTTCAACAGCTACCTCGACCAGCAATGTCTGCTTCAGAAGGCTAGTCACGGAGAATTCTGGAAAATCTGGCCTCCGACAGAAGGTTTCTATTTTACTTCTTGAGGTAACCCAGAGGGGCTGGTTTTAATCTACAAAACTCCATTGTCTAGGTAAAAATTCCTTAACGATCTCGCTTTCTCTTGCACACCTTTCACGGTAATTAAGATGCCGGGCTGTGTTACTGCTTATAATGCAAAAATACAGTATTCAGGGAATACGAAGTTTGGTCTTGGAGAAGATAGTATCCTCTTAATAATCCTTTTATTAATTCACCTTGGATTGAGCAAGCACGATTCTAAATAACGTGGAATCTGTCTTTTTTGGATGAGGAAAAATGGAACTAGGTGGGATAGTGAAATTTTCACAGGGACATGAGAAACATCACAAAAAAAGTAAATAGATTTGGAGAATAATGCTCAAGAATTTATAGAGGAAAAAATAGAGGTAACATATGACGAAATAGGGCATGACTTAGAAAAGAGAATATATGTCGATCTACCCACTGAACGAGTAACAGAATCAAGGGGATAACAGATCCTTCCTGACAGAAACCAGTCATTTATTTATTCAGCCACTCTTTCTTGGCCATCTCCTGTGCCACGCCCCATATGAGATGCTAAGAGTAGCTGCCAATTTGTTTTTTTTTAATTTTTTTTAACGTTTTATTTATTTTTGAGAGACATAGAGACAGAGCGTGAGCAGGGGAAGGGCAGAGAGAGAGGGAGACACAGAATCGGAAGGAGGCTCCTGGCTCTGATGAGCCATTAGCACAGAGCCCGATGCGGGGCTCGAACTCACAGACGGTGAGATCATGACCTGAGCCGAAGTCGGCCGCCCAACCGACTGAGCCACCCAGGCGCCCCAGTGGCTGCCAATTTGTATAGGGCGTTGATCCAGTCCCCAAAGGAGCCCTCAGAGCGGGACTGGCCCCAAGCCAAATTATGAAATCTACGATATAACATCTATCTTAGTTTTTCTTCTCCTCTTTTTGCAAACTTCTCCCTGCCCCTTTCTCTTTCTGGGGTTAATTTTCTCATTTGAGGCACCAGAATTAAAAACGTTCTAGGAAATAGATGTAGTCAGTGTGCTTCCGGCTTCGTGGGAATCGAAGTCAATGTATCCCCTCCCAGTGGTATTTGTCTTTTAAAGCTTCTCTCTTTCCATTGAAATGCCTGGCTGGCTCCAGTAAAGCTAGTGAGGAGGAGGCAGAGGAGCCAAATTCATCAGCAAAAGATGACAATAAAACCCCCTTTCTGTTTCCCCGCGGGGAAAGCCACCCCCCATTTTATTATTGTGAGAAACCAGAAAGGCCAGCCTGTTTCACTGTAAGCTTGAAATAACTTTAGTTAGAGTCCAAAAGAAAATCTTGAGTTGGGTCAAATGCTTCCGGGATTTACATCATGGAACAGTAAAGGAACCTTCTCTCTGCAACCTGCCTCTCCAAAGCCGGCAGTCGGCCTGCTCGGAGCGCTATCTGTTAACAGACGTAAGCTGATCTAGTTGAGAGGACCCAGAGCAAAGGCACCAAGTGATCAAAGGAGTGACTCGCGCATTAAGATCAAAAGACCTGGCGGTGTGTAGATTGGCCAAGTGACGGTGGAGAGGGGTGCCTGGGTACTTGATAAACGTCGACAAACATTTAAAAGGTTAAGGTAACGCTAAAGACGGCAAGTCCTTATTTTACGTGCTTGGAGGTGAAACAGTCAAGGGAAAGCTGAAGAAAGAACAATGTGCCTAGAACGTCGGGAAATGTTCCCGAAAACAACAGCGGAGGCTTTTGCAAAATTAGGCCATGTAAGCATTAGATCCTCGACGTCCATAGCAGAAACTGAGTCTGAAGAGCTCCCTTGGGGAATCGTTATATCCTACTGTATTTCTTGCCTCCGTTACCCACTATTTAATACTAACTTGCCTTCTTCTCCCTCATGCCCAACGTCTTTCACCTCCTTACAGGTCCCAACAGCGACATTATACCTACTTTTTGGCAGAGTACGATTTATGTAGCAAAGTCGTATTGACATATACAAGTAGGAAAGCCTTTGAGTAGTTGCCATCGCTGTACGTGCTCCCTGCAAGCATCTTTGTCAACCAAACAATGCCTAGTTTAGAACGTCAGAATTTTAAGAGCCAGAAACAAGCTTGAGGTATCCATTGTCGGCGGAGAGGCGGAGTGACTTCTCCCCAATGCACAAGCCGGATGACCAAACAGGGGCTAAACCCAGGTCTTCACCACAGTGGGGTCTGATTCCCATGATACAGTAATACCTTTATCTTAGAAAAAACAACAACAACAACAACAAATAACCCTCTCCAACTCCATGTGACCATCTCAATTTAGTTTTCCTTCAAGCTATGATTAGCAAACTTTAGGAAATTCTTTCCTTTGCCAGATTTCCAAATTTTCGCATTTTTATCCTGGCTGAGAAGAGATTCATATAAAATCGCAAAATAGGTTCATAACCAACACAGGTTTTATCCTAACGGGAAAACGACGTTGGAGCCAGGCATCGCTGAAGGTCAACCCACCCGTTGTCTGACAGAGCGAGATGCTTGAGCTGAGAGGGAAGGCCTTCTCCCTCGCACACAAATGAACAGTCCCACTGGCTGCAACTTCTCTGCCTAGATCAAGCTTCTCACGGGGCCACCGAAGTCTGAGATAAGACCTTCAGCGGCCAAGAACCATGAGAGCATTCTTGCCATCGTTCGTGACAACCTTACCAGATGAAAGTTGGGGCTGTGCCATTTCTTTTTACCTAAAAACTTCAGCAGTGAGGAGATGACTGGGGGGGATGGGCTGCACCGTAAGGAAATGAATGAGGTGTGGCCACCCTGATCTCAGTCTTCATTGGCTGCCCGTTTGGTCCTCAGCTAGACTTGAGGGTTGCACGGATGAGCACGACGTGGGTCCTGCCTTCAAAGAGCGCAGGGTCTAACGGGCCCAGTGGGAGCAGAAACCACTCTGTAAGACTGTGAGAAAGGCCTTGACAGAGACAGTAGGTGTTGCAATGGGTCATTCGCGAGGGAGAGACAAGGGGTATCCATCCCTGGTGACGTTAGGGAAAGCTTCCGGAAGGAGCAGTCTATTCTGGTTTTTAACCATCCTTCCTGTTTTATTTCTCTCTACATGTACACAAATACATAATGTTCAGGAGAATTTTTAATGGGTTCATATCACAGATTGTTATGCAGCTTCTTTAAAAAAAAAAAAAAACTCAACAAACAGCATAGGTGTCCTTCCGTATGTGTCCACGTCATTTTCTCGAATAGCTAGAGAGTATGTATTTCCACCATTTACTTAACTTTTGCTCTGTTTGGAACAATTGAGTTGTTTCTAATTTTCACCACTTCCTAACATAATCTAGATCGCAGCCTCTCCCTTGTTTTGGTCCCACAGAAGGTGGCTGTCTGACCCCCCAGAGCGGGGGTGGATGCGGCGGGCCCTGGAGTTGGGGTCCCCTGCTGGCTGGCATCCCCTCCGCCAGCGTCCCACAGCGAGATGACCGGTGCTTCTCAGAGGCTAAGGGGCCAAGGGGCTGCACTCTTTCCAAAAATCAATGCTACCTCACATCTTTCTCAGATCAAATGCACATTGGCTTCCAAGAGCCCTGTAAGTACCACCTCGCCCGGAAGAATAAGCGAGCTAAATATCCTAAGCTATTTCAGCTTTGCGGGCAGGATGGGAGGAAATCGAGTGAGGCGGTGGCCCACAATTATTCCTTTGTTCACCTAATTCCTTCTGTCGTTCCAGCCAAAATGGGCAGTGGGCCTCTGTTAGTTCCCAAGAGGACATTCCCAGTAGATGGTCCCTGATTCCTCCCTCCTCTCTCGGTCCTCCTGGGTTCTGATGTAAAGTCCTCTACCCGCGGCCCCCACCCCTCGATCAGGAAAGTTGGCCCCCACTAGAGGGTAATGGAGGAGACCTCAACCAAACTCAGTGGAGCCTCTTGGGCCCCCATCTCTAGACAGGTGGTGGAGCCCTTGTCCCACGTGGGCACAGAGATGGACAGAAATGGGCATCTCTTGATGTCTCTCCACCCGCGAAGCTGAAACTGATGAACCTGCTGGGGTACCTGAAGAAAACATAACTGACCACAAAACTATGTGAGGAATTTGTCATCAAGCCTATTTCTCCTATTGCCTTGACTCTGACCCTATCCCTTAGAAAATAATGACCTTGGCTGAATCATGTCAAAGTTGAACATAGTTGAACTATGTCAAAGGGGCATCAACCTCTCTCCTGGCCCAGTTACTATTTCTAGCGCCCCCACATTAACCAAGAATGCCTCTGCATGAGTCATTCGCACAAATGGCACCATGACCAATACTTTTGTTTTTTCCTGGTCTCCGAGTTTCTCCACGGAGTGCAGGGGTGAAACTGTCATTTCACCTGCCACGCAAATCATGCAGAGATGCGTCCCCTCGTCAGCGGTCCTTGCACACATGTGGGTGCGTCCCCAGAACTAGAACAGATCCGTACGGCCATGTCGCCAGGTACAAATTCACAAACCTTCCATCAGGGGATGATAAATATCCCCTTCCCTCGGCATCGCCAGCTCTTCACAGGTGAAGGAGGCATTGTAAGGGTAAGACAGAACTAGGCAGGAAGGACAGCAAGGCTAGGAGGACCCCACGAGGTGCTGTTACACAAAACGGCACTGAGAGGAAGACACAGAGGAAAGTGGAAGTACCCACATACGAGAACTACATTCATTCATCCATGCACCCCCTCATTTGTTCATTCAATAAATGTTCTCTTGGTGCTTGCTACATGCCAGCTTTGGGGGTTCAGCTGGGCATATGCGAGGCATCGGGTCCACAGTGCTAAACAAAATAACATTTATGCTCCTGGAACCCAGCGTTCAGAGTTTCAAAGAAATTGCGTGGAAGCTCACAGAAGGTCAGATGACACACTGTCTTAGAAAGAAGCTCGGTCTCCATCCTAGAGGCAAGGGGAGTGACAGGATGCTTGGGACTGAATGTTTGTGCCTGCCCCGCCCCCCATTCATATGCTGAAACCCTAATCCCCACGGGATGGTATTTGGAGGTGGACCTTTGGGAGGTAACTGAGTCACAAGGGTGGCATCTTCAAAATGGGATTTGTGCCCTTATTAGGAGACACAAAAGAAAGCTCGCTTCTCTCTCCATCTCTCTGTCTGCCTCTCTGTCAGGCTGACCTGACCACATGAGGGCAGAGTGAGAAGGCGGCTGGCTACTGGCACCCTGATCTCAGACTTACAGGCTCTATGTTTGCTGTTAAGCCATCCAGGCTACTTTGTTACACAGCCTGGCTGACTAAGGCGCGTAATCACGAGGGAGACTTTAGACCACCCATACGGAGGACAAGAGGGAACGTAGATTCCAGGAAGCCTAGCCCTCCTGGCGTGGTGAGGAGAAACGCTTGTCGTTCTTCTCCTGGAAAAGGTGAGGAACTAGCACACTTACGAAGTGAAATTGGAGAACTTTTCCCAGTGTATAAACATAGGCCACACTGTCGCACGTCAAGAAACCATACCTTAAAAACCATTACCCGAAAAATACTAACATCGTGAGACATACAAACGCTGAACACCCTTTAGTACGGACGCTAAGTATTCTGAAGGTGACTTGAGGGCTTGACACTGCTGTTGAAAACAAGGACACTCTAATTCAGAGAAGACAGCCTTCCCCAATCAGAACACAAACTCCAGAAATCAGGAAGGGAGAAAACATCGAATCGTTTCTTTACGCATTGATGCACGGCGGCGCGTACTGGGGAAGGGGGTAGAAAATGAAATTAGAAATGAGGATAGAAGGGGAAATACATAAAATAAAATGAGGTAAGATGCAATTCCATAAAACAAAAGAGAGTAAAATAAGTGAATAAATCAGAAGAGTCTCCACGCAGATAATATGCCTCGAGCTAAGAATATTTGATTCGATTGATCGTGTTACATGCATATACAGACACAGGCAAGTTTAAAATGCAAGCAGCAGATTTGGCAACAGTATTCGTAACGTATCTAATGCATAAATTATTATTTATAATACAAAAATCCTTGTTTCGAATCAACCGGAAGATGGTAAATAATAGACAAAGACAGCAAGTCACAAAAGTGGAAATACGATGACCAATAAATTTGTGAAAAACTGCCTATCTTCAGTTATACTCAAATAAGGAGTGAGAATTGAGGAGGGCACTTGTTGGGACGAGCATTTGGTGTTGTAGGTAAGCGATGAGTCACGGGAATCTACCTCCGAAACCAAGAGCACCCTGTATGCACTGTATGTTAGCTAACATGACAATAAATTATATTTAAAAAAGAGAGAGAGAATATTTTTCACCTATCTAATTGACCACAAAAAGGAAAATGCTGATCAAGTTCAATGTGAAGCAAAGTGAAAGTTGGAAAAACCAGTTCATTTTCATAGACTCCTGGCAATAATGTTAATCAGTATGACCTTTTCGAGAGTAATGTTGCATTGCCCTAAGACTATAAATGCAAATCGCTTGATCTAACAATCTTCTAAAAATCTTTCCTACGGAAATAGACGCACATTCCGGCAAAGATACTCACTACGGTATCATTCACAATAACAAAACAATTGGAAATACCCTAATATCCACTCGTAAGGGAATATCGTGCTAGCCTTTGATATACTTAGTACAAAAGTAAGTTTTAAAACAATACAGCAGAGGGGGCGCCTTGGTGGCTCAGTCGATTAAGCGTCTGACTCTCCTTTTCGGCTCAGGTCATGGTCTCATGATTTGCGAGACGGAGCCCTGCATCAGGCTCTGCGCTAATAGCGGATTCTCTCTCTCTGCCTCTCCCCCACTTATGCTCTGTCTCAAAATAAATAAGTAAAATATTACAAAAAATTAAAAACGAAACAATACAGCAGAATATAACATGGGCACCGTTTTGTGCGTATGTGGTGTGTATAGATGGTGTGGGGTGTGAGGTTTATGTGTAGAAGGTGGTGCATGTGTGTGTGTGTGCACAGTGTGATCTGTGTGCATGACATGTGCAGTGTGTGCGGTATGTGGCACGAGCGCAGAATGCATGGTGTGTGTGGTGTGTGTGTGGTGTGTGTGTGGTGTATGTGTGGTGTGTGTGTGTGATGTATATATGTGATGTATGTGTGGTGTATGTGTGTGGTGTGTGCGAGGTGTACGGTGTTTGTGCCTGATGTGGCATGTGGAGTTTGGGGAAGGGTGGTGTATGTGTGGTGTGTATGGTGTGTGTGCATGGTGGGATGTGTGTGTGAATGTGAGGCGTATATGGTAGGTGCATATGGTGGGACGTGTGTGTGTGTGTGTGTGTGTGTGGTGTATGCGCAGTGCATACCGTACGTGTGCACAGTGCATGGTGTGTGTGTTTGAGTGTGTGTGTGTGTGTGTGGTGTATGTACAGTGTGGACGGTATGTGTGCATGGTGTGTGTGTGGTGTACGTACAGTGTGGACGGTACGTGTGCATGGTGCATGGTGTGTGTGTGTGTGTGTGTGTGTGTGTGTGTGGTGTACGTACAGTGTGGACGGTACGTGTGCATGGTGCATGGTGTATGGTGTGTGTGTGTGTGTGTGTGTGTGTGTGTGGTGTATGTACAGTGTGGACGGTACGTGTGCATGGTGCATGGTGTGTGTGTGTGTGTGGTGTATGCCCAGTGTGGACTGTACGTGTGCATGGTGTATGGTGTGTGTGTGTGTGTGCGTGTGTGTGGTGTATGTACAGTGTGGACGGTACGTGTGCACGGTGCATGGTGTGTGTGTGTGTGTGTGTGTGTGTGTGTGGTGTATGTACAGTGTGGACGGTACGTGTGCATGGTGCATGGTGTGTGTGTGTGTGTGGTGTATGCCCAGTGTGGACTGTACGTGTGCATGGTGTATGGTGTGTGTGTGTGTGTGCGTGTGTGTGGTGTATGTACAGTGTGGACGGTACATGTGCACGGTGCATGGTGTGTGTGTGTGGGGGGGGTATGCACAGTATGGACGGTATGTGTGCACGGTGCATGTGTGTGTGTGCGCGCACACGGGAGACGTGTGTTGACCCCTGAGCGATGGGTTTGGGCCGGAAGTAAGGAGGGAAGCGGCCCGTGCTCACCGTACACATCTCTGCGTCCCTCGAGCTCTGGTCGCGCCCCTGTGCCGAGGTTCTGATCTCGGCGTCACGTGTCTCCTCCCCTGCTGGACCGTCAGAGAGGAAATGGCGCAATCTCCATTCACATTCCAACACAAGCGACCTTTTCTTAGGAACCCCATCTGAGGACCACGTCTCAGTTTACCATCTCCCCCCCCTGCCCCCCGGGGTCTGAGACCTGCCCAATAAAGGGACCGTTTGTCAGAGGCCTCTGTTCCATAACGCTCTGCGCGCAGATACGATTGTGAGATAGAGCGGCGGCCGCGCATTTCCTGTATTAAATATCACACCGAAGCAGTACTTAAGATACCGACCAGAAGGTTAAACAAACAGGAGACGAGAACACCCTTGGCAGAAACCAGCCAGTGCGCCGCCTTCTCCAGCCGGTGTTTGCCAGGGACGAAAACGGCAGCCTTAGCACTCAAGGCGGCAAACGGAGTGGCCTCAAATGAGAAGAATATCCGTCTAGAAGTACGTTCGATGAGCTGTTGACAGGGGTCACTCCTGAGCGCAGCACAAGACTCTTCTCGCTTTAATGATCTAATACATAATCATTTTTTTAAAAAAAGAGAATAAATTAGAATTATGAGTGATAGGAGTGATGTTTTTTCCTTCGTTTTTCTTTAATTATCCAACTTTCTATAATTAACACATGCTGGTTTTGTAATCGGAAAAAAAAAATCCCCGTACTTGAAATTTAACTTTTTTTTCAGAGGCGGACACATAAGCCTCCTGTCAGGGGATTCCTGCAGCCCGAGAAGCCCAGATTAATTTACAGAGGCTATTAACACTCAGCTTGGCAGGGCTCCCTACTTGTGACAACAAAAACCGCCTTTGAGAGAGATATTTAATTAACAGAAAACAATAGTGAAATAGTGTGATCTTGCAAAAGAGCGCAGCTTTAGAATCATATGCTCTTGGGATTGATTTAGCCATGGGACCTTGGAGAGGGACCCAGCTCTGCTGACCCTCCGTCTCGCAGCCTTTGAACTATGAATCTAGCAGGGTGCCAGTCGGGAAGGGAGACAGTTGACCAGGAGCTCTGGGTGATCACTCCCCAGAATGCCCAGGAAAGCCAAGTTCCACCACCTTGCAACCTGTTGGAGACCCCAAAGGAGCTGTCGGATCGTCATGGAGACAGTTGAGGGAGGGCTGGACGCTTCAGGTCCCATGCGTATGTGGCCCCGGCGTCCTTCCCTTGTGGTCTCTCCTGACTTTTAACCAGTTGGACTCCGCCACCTTTTACCGGCTGAGGTCCTCACTCTTCACCCGTGTCATGTGCAGCCCTGCAAGATGGCACCCTGAACCTTAGCACAAGAATTCTCGTGCCCCCCCCACAGTGCCTCAAGTCTCTGCCCCTCTCTGTAGAAGCCATCGCCACACCGGGAGAGCAGACCCCTCCCCCACCCCTGGCATACACGGACCACCTCTGTTGCGTTCCCAGTTATCCCTCCCTGTCTCCATGGAGACTCTTGTTCTCCACCGGACCCTCAGCTTGTGCACTGGGGAAAGACCAAAATCCCTCTCTGTTTTGGGGGCCTCAGGCCCCCCGAGACTGAAGGAATCACTCCCCGTGTAGCTGTACCTGTATGTGAAAGTCCTACCAATCGCTGCACTTTATACGCACGTCGCTTATTATTTTGAGAGAATCTTCATTCTCATCTTAAACATTCATCCAAAGAACGGCGCATCACGAACCTCGAATTCTTACATGAACAGGAATGAAGTGTCCCCTCTAAAAACTATCACGATACACTGAACTATTTGGTGGCAGAGTACTGAAAGGTCACAGCAGCCATTTCTGAAAATCGAAGTTATCCACTTTCGAATTCTACAAAACCAGTGGCCTGCCAAACTGCAGAGTATCTTTGGGCTTGAAAATGAGAAATGGTCTTAAAAAGAGGAACGCAGAATGCTTTTCTCTTCCAAAGAGGAACAACTTTTTCTCACTTGTTACAGTCAGAAATAACCAGTCTTTTTTTTAGCCATGCTTTAAATAGTTCAGAGTTAACATGTGTTCCATACTTACTACATGACGGTGCTATTCTAATGTTGACGAGAACTAATGAGCAATGCTCTTGTTATTTGCATTTTAGAGATAAGGAATTTGAAGTTTAAAATGACTTGTTCGTCCTCAGAAGTTTGTGTCGAAGTACTGGACTTCAAACCAAGGGAGCCTCGTGCGAGACACCATCCACCTAAGTTGCATGGTTCTAACTAGGACGTTAAAAACTGGAAAATTGTCTGGAACAGTTTCCTTTTCCCAACTCTTTACACCTACTTCCAACAATGTATGTATCTCTTACTTGCTTTCAATAATCTCTGAAACTAGAAAAAAAATACTAAACTCTGAGACTCGTACAATCCACAGGTTTTGACTTTGAAAAATGTTAGAATAGTTCCAAATGTAGTCATTTTTTATAAGTCATAAATAGCAACTATGCTATGGTATATACACTTTATAACAGAAGATGGGGTAACTCATTCCCAACGCATTTTAGGAGGCCAGCATTACCCTGTACCCAAACCAAACACCAAAGACATTTTAAGAAAAGAAAACTAAAAATCACTATCCATCATGAACATACAGGGCAAAAAATGTCAACAAATCGAATCTGGCAAGATATATAAAGAGCTCACATATCACAATCAAATCCCAAGAATGCGGGACTACCCAACATTTAAAAATCAATCAGTGTACTTCCCTATATGAACGAACTGAAAAAAATCATACGATCACCTCAATAGGTGTAGAAAAATCATATCCTGCAAGTTGCCATCCATCTATGATAAAATTTCTCAGAAAATTAGGGCTAGCTCTCTAGCCCTCAAATTGGTCAGCATGTGCAAAAAAGCCCTACAACTACCATTATTCCTAGTGGTGAAAACTGTATGCTTTTTCTTTGAGATCAGGACAAAGACAAGGATGTCTTCTCTTATTACTCTGATTTAACATCTAATGAAAGTCCTAGCTAGTGCAATAAGGCAAGAAAAAAGAAATAGAAGACATACAGTTCGGAGAAATAATAAAACAATCTCAATTTGTAGATAGCATTGTTGGCGTAGAACATTCCAAAAAGCTTTTTAAAAATCTTAGAACTAGCAAGTTAATCATCATGATAACAGGATAAAAGGGCAATATACACGTGCCCCTTTGAAACAGTACTCCTAAAAAAAAAAAAAAGAAAGAAAGAAAGACACGGTACTCCTGCATCCCTTGGATAAAGAGCTGGTATGCAATTGCTGGGTCGTAGGGTAGCTCCAGGTTTAACTTTTTGAGGAACCTCCACACTGTTTTCCAGAGCGGCTGCACCAGTCTGCATTCCCACCAGCAGTGCAAAAGCGTTCTCTTTCTCTGCATTCTCACCAACAGCTGTTGTTTCCTGAGTTGTTAATTTTTTAGCCATTCCGACAGGTGTGAGGTGGTATCTCACTGTGGTTTTGATTTGTATTTCTCTGATGATGAGCGATGCTGAGCATCTTTCATGCGTCTGTTAGTCATCTGGATGTCTTCGTTGGCAAAGTGTCTATTCATGTCTTGTGTCATGCACTACTAGGTCTTTATCCTAAGGATACAAAAATGCTGATTCAAAGGGGCACATGTACCCCAATGTTTATAGCAGCGCTATCAACAATAGCCAAAGTATGGAAAGAGCCCCATGCCCATCTATTGATGAGTGGATAAAGAAGATGTGTTCTATATACATGATGGAGTGTTACTCGGCAACCAGAAAGAATGAAATCTTGCCATTTGCAACGACGTGGATGGAGCTAGAGGGTATTATACTCAGCAAAAGACAAATATCATATGATTTCACTCATATGTGGAATTTGAGGAAACAAAAGAGATGAACATAGGAGAAGGGGAAAAAATAAGATAAAAACAGGGAGGCAAACCATAAGAGACTGTTAAATACAGAGAACGAGATGACGGTTGATGGAGGGGAGGCTGGTAGGGGGATGGGCTGAATGGTTGATGAGCATTAAGGAGGACACTTGTTGGGATGAGCACTGGGCGTCGTATGTAAGTGATGAATCACTGGGTTCTACTCCTGAAACCAGTACTACACTGTACGTTAGCTAACTTGAATTTAAATAAACACATTTTTTAAAAATCCCAAAAAATTAAAAATTAAAATATGCAAAAAAAATGTGAACAGGCACTTCACCAGAGAAGGTATACAGATAGCAAGCAAGCATACGAAAAGGTGTTCAAATAGGTCACTAGGTAATCGCAAATTGAAATAATGAAATACCCACTGCACATTATGCTGGAATCCAGGAAAACCGACAACACGTGACAAGGATGCAGGGCAACAGAAACCCGCGCTCACCGTGTGTGAGGGTGCAGGACGATGCCTTAGCTTGGGAAGACAATTTCTTTAAAAGCCGACCATATGGGGCGCCTGGGTGGCTCGGTCGGTTAGGCGGCCGACTTCGGCTCGGGTCATGATCTCACGGTCTGTGAGTTCAAGCCCCGCGTCGGGCTCTGTGCTGATGGCTCAGAGCCTGGAGCCTGCTTCGGATTCTGTATCTCCTCGCTCTCTCTCTGCCCTTCCCTTGCTCACGCTCTGTCTCTATGTCTCTCAAAAAAAATAAAATAAAAACTTAAAAAAAAATAAAAAATAAAAGCTGACCCTAATCTTACCATATGATCCAGGAGCCATGCTCCTAGGCATTTATTTACCCAGTTGAGTTGAAAACTACAGCCACACGGACACCTGCACGAAGATGCTTAGCGACGTTTTTCACAACTGCCAAAACTTGGAGATATCAAGGTGTTCCCCCGAATGTCAATGGATAAACTGTGGCACAGCCACACAATGGAGTATCATTCAGCAATGAAAAGCCATGAGCTATAAAGCCATGAAAAGGCAGGAAGGAAACTTCGATGCATATTACGAGTGTAGAGGCCAATTGGAAAAGGCTATATACGATAGGATTTCTATTCTATGACATTCTGGAGAAGGCAAAACTCTGGAGACATTAAACGATCGCTGGTTGCCAGGAGTTCAGGGTTTTGGGGATGAAGAGGAGGAGCACGGAAGGTTTTTAGGGCAGCGAACTCTGCCGTGTGATACTGTGATGGCATATACGTGACATGATGCATTTGTTAAAATCCACAGACTGGTACAACACAAACAATGTCTCTCAGTATAAACAGGATTTCAGCTAATGATGACGTATCAATATCGATTCATTCATTACAAGTGTACCACACTATAAGAGGCAAGTAATGTGGGAAACCGTGTACGAAGCATAGGGGTTCTATGGGAAATCTCTGTATTAACTACTTGATTTTTCTGACAACCGAAAACCATCTCATAAAACGAAATCTATATGTATAATAAAAGTTAATGACTGGCATCAGCAAATTGCAGATTAACACCGTCATGAGACACCATGGGCTCCATTTGAAAGGCTACAATTATAAAGACTGACAATATCAAGTGTTATCAAGGATGCAGAGTAAATGAGAATTTCCTACCTTGTTGACAAGAATGTAAAATGATATAACCACTTGGGAAAACAGTTGGGCAATTCCCTTTTTTTTTTTAATTTATTTTTTTTTGAAAGAGAGCGAGAGAGAAAGAGCATGAGTGCGTGCGGGCATGTGTGCTTGCACAAGCTGGGGAGGGGCAGAGAGGGGACAGAGAGAGACTCCCAAGCAGGCTCCAGGCTGTCAGCACGGAGCTCGACGTGGGGCTCGATCCCACAAACCCGAGAGATCATGATCTGAGCCGAAATCAAGAGTCAGAAGCTCCAACGACTGAGCCACCCAGGCACCCCGGCCGTTGCCTACATTAAACAATGCCCTATAACCCAGGATTTCTATTTCTAGGTGTTTACCTAAGAGAAATAAAAATTTACGCCCACTCCAAGACTTGTGCACAAGTGTTCATAGTAGCTTCATAGGTAATCGCCAAATTTTGGGCTTTAATTCCTGACTTTAATTACTTTCAGCAATATTCCGCTTCCCTCAGCGGCTCCCCTGAACTGACATTTTGGAGAAGAAAGAAACTTTCTGCCCACAGGGGAGGAGGCAGTCCAGCCAGAGTCGGGGGTGTCCGAGGGAGCAGGGAGAGATTTTTAGGGAGCAGATCGGAAGCTCTCTGATGAGAATATAAGCCTTTTGAAATGTGAGGCGGGCTCCGTCTCAGTCTCGAGGAGTGATGTAACAGAGTCCCTGTGGTAGAGTGGGCGGCTTGAACAACAGGCACTGACGGTCACGCCTCTGGAGGCAAGAGGCCTGAAATCGAGATGCTGACAGACTTGGTCGCTTCTGAAGGCTGAGGGACGATCTGCTCCCAAGGGCCCAAGCGTCTCTCCTTGGCTTATTCATCGTCATCGTCTCCCTGGGTCTACTCACGTCATGTTCCCTCTGTGTGTCCCTGTGACCGAATGTCAGCCTTCTTGAGGAAACCACTCCTGGTAGACTAGGGCCCCCTCTAACGGCCTCATTTAAGTTGATGACTCCTATGAAGACCCTACGTCCAAGTGAGGTCACCTTCTGAGCTCCTGGGGGTTAGGGTTCCAACATGTGAGTTTGGGGGCTACAATCCCACCTATCATAGGCTTGGGACATTTCTCTTTAAGGTCGTGTAGAACACAAGCAGATTACGGAAGAGTGGTCCCCGACCTCTGAAGGACTTGAGGACTTCCGGATTCCCTCGGATGCAGATGACCCAGACCTAGCACAGTGTGATGTTTCTGCCCCGCTCCTTCTGAAGACCGAGCCCAACCCGAATCTGGGTTCGCTCTCCCAAACAAGCGTCGGTGTTTCCCTATTATTCTTTAATTGTCACGGAGAAAAAGAAAAGTGAAGCTTAGCTTCTCTGTTGAGAGTTTTTCCTGCTCGATTCTCAATTTTTCTCCATCTTCAAATTCTTGGTAAAATACACGCGATGTTAAATTTGCTAGCGGAACCATTTTTAAGTGGACACTTCAGCGGTACTAACTACGTTTATGTATTTGTGCAGCTGTCACCACCATCTCTGGGTCTCTCTTCATCTTGCAATACTGAATATCTGCCCCCATTAAACAATAGCTTCTACTGGCCCCCTTCCCCTAAGCCCCTGGTAACCAATATTTTTTGTTTTAATCTCCCCTGTTCCCCCGCACCCCAGCCTCCGGTAAGCACCATTCTATTCTCTGTTACTCTGAGTTCAGTGGGGCTTTTTGCTTTTTGTTTTTGTTGAAGATTCCACGTAGAAGTGAGATTGTGCAGTATCTGTCTTTATCTGTACGGCTTATTTCACTTATGGTATTTCCTCCAGGTGCATCCACGCTGTCAAAATGTTAGTTTTTCCTTCTTTTTGAAGTCTGAATAATACCCCATTGTGTAGATGTACTGAATTCTCTTCATCCACTCATCTGTCGATAGACCTTTAGCTTATTTCTCTCTCTTGGTTGTGGTGAATCGTGCTGCAATGAGCATGGGGACACCAGGCTGTCCACGCTTCGATTTTATTTCCTTTGGATAGATCCTTGAGTGGGGTCGCTTGATCTGCTTCACAGAAGCTCATTGTCTCCACGACAAGATGCTGTCGGCTTCTTGCGGCGCAGGAAAAAGCAGCTTTGTGTCTCGCCCACACAGGTCCAAGCTGTCGTTAAGTCACAGATAAAAAAAAGACAGACTCCAGGACCCATGCGCCGTCGAGCTCCTCCACACACACGTAGAGCAAGTCCGTGAACCAGTTCTAAAGTTATTTCCCCCAATTTGGGTCCATACGGCCTGGTCAGCTGATACGATAACCCGGGATGTGGAGGAACAAAAAGTCGAGCGAGATGGCGTCACAAAGGAGGTCCAGGTAACCCCCAGAACTTTGGAACTTCGTGGGAAAAACACTTGTTGCCTGAAGCCGTGTCTCACGGTTGTAGGAATGGGCGCGACGCTCCTGTCAAAGCAGAGAAACCAAGAAGGGTGTTTCAGTCGTTGGCAAGAAAATGGCCCTCGGTGGCCATGGAGGGCCACGTGAGGCTCCCCAGAATCTCAGGACGCCTCTCCATCCTTTGACTTGACAAGTGGAAGCCTCCTCAGGTTTCAGCACGATGAGATGTAGCGTGACACCGCTCCCCAGGGGTCCGATGGCGGTCCCCGCACCCATACACAGCCAGGCGGCTCAGACGCAATTTGACCAAGAGTAACAGAAGCCACTGATAAGTGACGTGGCAGTAGCGGTCACCGGTGAAATGTGCTGACCTAGTGTCATCGCAGCAGGTCATGAGGCAGAGTGTGGTGACGTATTTCTTGTCCCGTGGCACCAGATTTCATGTCACTAGTCTGAGTTTCTCGGAGGGAAGGAGAAAAACTTGACCGGAGCTCCCCTTCAGGGGGCTGTTGAGAACTGACAATGGTCAGGGCCGCATCTCCACAATGAAGCGAGCTCCGTGGGCCCAAGCGAGGCACTAATGAGCCCCGGGTCGAGAGGTCGCTCCTCATTCCAGAAGGGCCTTTAGCCACACTCTGCTCCTGGTGACAGATGGGGCCCTACCCTCACTCCCCTTTCATCTCGCACATTGTGGGGGAGGGGGGAGGGCGAGTCTGGGCCACAGGAGACCAATTCATAATAACATTCAGGGTCTCGGGGAATAAACCCTCCTATTGAAGATGATATTCCTTTGCTAGACATATTTTGAACCACGAATCTTCCTCGATGAGATCTGTGTACATCGGGGATCATCTGGCTGGCTTTCAGAGGAGTCTCTGCTTTCCGACGCCTCCCGGAAGCTTCTGGTGAAACCGCAAGGGTCCTCGTTCAGTCCCTCACCTATTTCTGTCGAGGTCGAGCTCTGGCAAGACACTGGGATTACTTGCCGGTGCAAAGAATTGCACAGAGCGCCCAGTGGTTCTGACTTCCTGCGGCAGCTTCTAGGGAGACCCCATTCCGGATTTTGTGCAGTGTGATGGGATATGGATTTCAGCCTGGCTGCAGGGGCGGGTGGCCTCCAAGAAGAAACGGGCACACGCCCACTCGGAAATCTTGTCTTTTTAAATATCTTCATTGAGTTCACTTTAGCATCACCAGAAATGCTACGTGGAGCCCAGGTATCACTGGTTTTTTCCGGTCCCTGCTCTGCTTTCGAAAGTCATCAGGAATTACACCTGCGCGTCAAACACCGTCTGAGCTCTGTGCCTCTTTGAGCAATGACGTATAGGCAGAAAAACGATAAAAGAAGTGTTGAAAACTAAACGCGACTCTTTCAATGTTATTTATACTGAGCTCACTAGCTGATCGCACCAAAATTTTGCTATGAAAATTTTCTCGAGATTCACGGGACCCATCATAAAGTATACTTTCAGGAAAAATTAGATGAAACAAATTAGGGAGGGAAGTTCTATAAAGAACGATTAAATTCTACTGTGTTCTCGGTTTCGCAAAAACACTTTCAACTGACCTTCTAAAAGTTGGCAAATTTCCCTTAGAAAATAGAAAAATTTCCTTCGTTCCATGAAAGAGTGGTCTGGAATTCAGAAATGCACTATGCCCTGGATTGTAGCGAAGATGCAATTTCTGATTATCTTCTGTTTTGATAAATACCAAAAATAAAACCATCTTATTGGGTTGAATCTGCCCCTGTCAAGAACCCATAATGGTAAGGGAATTCTAAATAACGTGCGACAGGTTTCATTTTAAATTATGGAGAGTTAGACTAATGGGGTGATTTGTTGTGAGTTCAGAGCGCATGCCCTGGGTTTCGGAGACACAGTCCTCAAGGCACAGATAGCTTTGGGGTCAGCCCAGGGCAAGAGCTTTCCTCTCCCTAATCCTTTTCTTTTGTGAATTTTAAAAATGCACAACAGGTGTTACTGAATTAGACCTATCTAAAAACTACACAGTGTTTTAAACTATAATGTTCAGAAGCCCTGATGAAGACCAAGAGGAAGTCTCTGCCCACAAGTGGTACATATTGAGCCACTGATTAATTGCAGGTTATCCGCTGAGTAATTAGTTTAATTGAAACACTCCGTTTCATTGGGGTTCCACTTCTAGTCATCTACGTTTCAAGGCAAAGACAGTTTGCTTTAAATCCTTAAAGATGGGTCGCCAGTAAGACAAAGACGCATTTTTAAAGCGTTCCCCTCTCCAGCCTCAGGGCCCCTGGGCGTTTTCTGGAATGGTCTCAGCGTGATTTTAACTACTCTGAATATTTGACACCCGGTCTTTGTGAACAGTCGTGATTCTTATCAGCGAAGCGGCAATTAAATGCAGTCATTTGGAACCCAGATGGGTCGGGGAGCTTATCACACTCCAGCAATCAATCGCTGTCCTTCCCGACTGGGAAACAGATAACAGACACGGTACTGCGGGAGGCACGAGAGCCTACCGCGATGAGGAATCAGGCTTCTCCGGAGCTGGACTCCCCCACAGGCTGAATTATACCTCTCCTACCAGCCCCGCGGCGCTGAATGACGTCATGGGATCTGCAGCTCAGCCAGATGAAAGGGATAAAACAGAACCCGCTGGCACTAGGCAAAGCTTCCAACACACAATCCACAACACAGCTTGGGAACCGAAAGAGCTACGCATCCGGCCGCTCAGCCCCAGCTTGGGAGAGCCACCGGGATTGCCTGGTTGCAAAGGGGAAGGGGGGAAAAAAAAAGAGGAAAACAACGTGATCCGTGTTACACAAAAGAATTTGTGGCCGAGGAGGCGGGAGGGCGACTACCTGCTGAAAGGGAACTTTCTGGATATCCATGCAGATCTATAAACTTAGCCCTGCCTTTGATGTTCTACAAGTGATCACCGATCAGATTACGGCATTTCATCTCCCTGCTCGTCTGCCTTTGATCTGCATGGTTAATTTTATTTTCCTGGAGTTGAAGTTTCGCCTGGGCTTGTGCTGACATACATTTTTGGGAAGGTAGAAGCATTTGGCACAGAAGTGCTGCCAAGGAGAAACTAAGTTGGCGAAAGGGTGAGTACTGGAAAGAGTTGAGCACGCTGCAGGTACAGAATTTTATGTTTTGTCGTAGCTTTCACTTCGCTTTTCCTGTGGGTTCTAAGGAAACGATGGCTTTAATCCATTAAAAGCGGGCATTTCTCTACTTGAACCCACAACCCGGTGTTTCGTGTGTGTGTCAGAGTAAATAGGATTCTCAAGGCCATTTTAACAGTCGATACAAAAGGGTTTGCAACGTGTTATGCAAATCTTACTTGGAAATGAGTTTGTTCAAACAGGAGAAAACAGAGCGCTAACTTTAGCATCCAGCCGGCCTGTGATCTGGAAGCTATAATTGCTCTAAGTATTTACAGGTTACTTTATTTAGTAAACAGGCTGCGGAATTTTACTAGATGCCAATGCTTTCCTTACTCTCTTCTAGAAAAGCGTGTAGTGCATCTGTGGCAATACCGCTCCTTAGTTTATTTATTCTCCCACCTCCCAGATGTAAACCCATAAAATACATTTCCTTCTGCAGTTTGCATCCTCAAGGGAATCGCTGAAAAGGCATTCAAGTATGATTAAAGCCTTTTATGTGTAAAACTGAAGAATTTTCAACCAGCGAGGGAGGGTGCAGTCGTGCCAAGTTTTGTGAAAAAAATAAAAAAAAAACTCTCCAGTGATCTTCTGTAACCTTTGGAAATGGCACAAGCCTTATTTAAAGAAACAGTCCCTCCGTTAGTATTCCTAAATTAACATTTACTTTAAATGTATAGTGACAGCTGTTGTGAGTTAAAATTTGCCAACTGTTTAGGAAAACTCTGAGTAATCAATAGTTACCATGCTGCATGGAGGTTTCAGTCGAATTTTCACTTTGGTTTATACTCAACTTGGCAAAACCAAAATATATTGCGGTGGGTGCCAAATTTGAAAGCTGACTGTTGTTTTTTTGTCAGTTCACCGATCACACACACGCACGCACGCCTCACACACATACAGAGAAATCTCTACATTGAGCTGCAAGAATTTAATACAGTGCAAAAGAGTGTGTTAGCATTAGCTCACTTGAATGTTCTAGTCTTAAGTTTATTCGGGTAAAATGATTATCATCACAATGGTGTATTTTATGCTGGCTGAACCACAGAGAAATTATAAGTGAGAAGATTAGTTGTCCTTTAGTTTGAGATTCGGATGAAACAGGAAAGGTCTAATGAGCCTCATTTCATATGTAATTAATTTTTCAGAGCCAATTAATTTAATTACTTTCTAAACTTTCCTCCAGATATTAGATGGAGGGTAATTAGCACTGTTTGTTTAATTTTAAAACTGGGATAGCTGTTAAGAGGATATTATTTAAAACCATACTAAGCTGACTATATCTTAGAAACGTGTCAGTAAGAATTTAATCTAAAAGGTTTAACTGTTGTTTTTAGTCACGCCAGGAGAGGCCTTTAAATTTTTGTTCTACTGACAACGTAACAAAGCATGTTCAAAAAAATATCCTGGGGTATCAGTTTAGGTCCATTCTTTCATTTGTTTGCTGAAAAAATCCTCTTTAAATCACAAAAGCAGTATTAATGGTCACATTCCAATAAAGAAAATGAAGCTTGTAAAGTAACGAGTGGAGAGGCTGCCCCCAAAGAAATAACACGCTTAGAAACTTGAACATTTAGTTTACATTTGGGATTTATAAAACTTTTTAAATGATTGTTTATTCTGCCGCTAGGTTCCTTTTAAACAGATACAAACTCTCCCCGGCACGAAACAAAAGGGAGAATTAGCAATTATCTGATTAATTGAGGCTTTGTAGAAAACGAGCTTGGGCAAGTCAAGTCCTTGAAAATCCACTTCAGTGCCTGAATTAATTCAGCCGATTGTTTACTTCTTGTGTCTTGGTTGAGAAATGAAACCGATTGTATTTGCTTTTAAAAGAAAGATGCCTATTACTGATGGTGCAGGTACCGCCTCCCGAGGCATTTCTTAGTCAATTACCCATGAGGATCCTGAGCGTGACTCAAGTAGCCAGGCTCCATAATGCTTCCATGAAGGACACCCTGGCATGACATTTCTCAAAGCGCTCCCCTCTCTATTGCTTCAATGGCAGCTTTGTTACTGTAGGAGCTCCGAGTCTCCGAAAGACTTTGAATTCTAGCCCTGATCCTGCCACTTGGTTCGCCGTGCGAACTTCAGAGAGTCACTGCACTGCTTGGTTTTCTCGTGTGTGACATGAGAGAGTCGACTCCATCGTGGCGAAATGAGCAGGGAGGAATTTGTAGAGCCATTTTGCAGACGAGAAAACCGAGATCAGAGAAAAGTTAACTTGACCTTCCTAACCACGGTCACATGGCTGGTTTTTCAAGTCTTCATCCGGTATTCTGTCTATTTCACCATTCATCGTCTGTTTTCTAACAACTGCACAACAAATTAAGTGCCCTCTGTAGCTGAACAGAGAAGAGTGTAGGTCTGAAAGATAAAGAGAGTAAGATATCACTTCCTATTGGAGTATATATATTTTTGCTTCCGCAATAGATACGTCAGTCAACTGGATTAGCCTGGTTATCTTCCAACTGTTCTTTTTGCTTCTGTATTTCTAAGCAGTCTGAACACAATCACTGCTACGCATAATGGACCATTATATTAAAAAAAAAATTTTTTTTTGAGAGAGAGAGAGAGAGAGCACACGCAGGCAGGGGAGGGGCAGAGGGACAGGAAGACAGAGAATCTTTAAGCAGGTTCCGCACCCAGCCAAGAGCCTGATGCAGGGCTCAATCGCCCCACCGTGAGATCACGACCTGAGCAAAATCAAGAGTCAGACATTTAATCGCCAAAGCCACCCAGGTGCCCCTAAACTAATTTTTACCAAAAATCAGTGTCTCAGTGCAATGCGGAATTCTATGTTTGTGTGAGTCTGCCTGTGTGTGTGTGTGCACAGACCAGTTGGGCATTATCGAAATAAACCTTTATGTGTGTTTTAGGAATTCTTCTTTTCTGAGAAGATGTCAGCGGGGTCACTGAAAAGTTTAATAATAGTTAATGCAATGTTCTTATTCGTTGAGGGAGGTTCCTGTTGGGATTTTTGTGAGAGTTCACTTTGCCGATTTATTGCGGCTTAGACATGATCTGTGTTCCATATTCTATTTAATTGTGTTAAGAACCCTTCAACCTGTTTTCTTTAACTCTTTCTGTTCCTTTTTTCCCTTGGGCAAAAACATTGCTTGTGAATAAATTTACTTTGTTTCTTGACTATACGTTTTGCACATAGATACTGCTCTTGCGGCCAAATGGCCGTCCCCACGTCTTATCATCCTTATAAAGTTTTCATAGAAAGCTTTATAGGTTATTATTCCGTAACCCTCACTAATATTTAGGAATTCACTAATTATTTGTTAATTCACTGAGACTGATTGAGTACTTGTGTGCCAGGCACTCTCGCAATGTTCTTTAAAATGCTATCTTGGGGCGCTTGTGGGGCTCAGTCGGTTAAGCGGCAGACTTCGGCTCAGGTCATGATCTCCACAGTCTGTGAGTTCGGGCCCCGCGTCGGGCTCTGTGCCGATGGCTCATCAGAGCCCGGAGCCTGCTTCGGATTCTGTATCTCCCTCTCTCTCTCTGCCCCTCCCCTGCTCGCACTCTGTCTCTCTCTCAAAAAAAACAAAAACAAAAATAACGCTATCTCATTTAAATTTGCCATAATTGTTTGTCGCCCTCATTAGACACATGAGGAAAGGGAGTCTCAGGGAGACTCCTAAATTACACGGGCAAGACCGCAAGGCTAATTGAGCGGCAGCACCAGAGAATATCTGATTTCAGATCTTGGGCCCTTTCGTTCTAGGGCTAGACCATTAGTCGTTTCCATCACAAGAATTAAATAGAGCCGACTTGACTGTTCGCAAACACTATAACCAAAGTTTTGCCCCAAAAAACGGTTCTGTAGTTTTCTTTCTTTCGCTTTAATTTATAAGAGCTATGAGAAGTTTTTCGAAAGAGCTTTCCATCAGTTGGCCTCGAATCTATAGCGATTAAGGACGTCCAGATCTAAACCATCCTTCCTCAGCGTCGTGAGACGGAACTCAGGCGCCCGCGCTGCTTGGTCAGACTTTCTTCTCTGCGATAGCAGAGACAGCCCAAGTCAGCTCGGACAAGTTAGTAATGGGGTGCCCCTCGAAAGATCGATGCCTTCTAATTTTGTCAGCCCAGTTTAGAAGAATGGCGATGGAACAAGGCTCCCTGGTGGCCGTGCTTAATTTCCCCTCTACGGTCACCAGCCATGCAGCGTTGGCTCCTGAATCGTCCCTCGAACCCACCCACTGGCTGGCATCACCACTGAGGAGTTACCAAGTCTCCCATCCTTAGGTGGACGGGTGGTTTCACAACCTCCATGGTGAGTTCAATTTGCTCCTTGATGGAAGAGGGAGGGAGAGAGGAGACGGATGGGTGAGGCTTTCCGGCGACTTTATCAAACCCTTCCTTCCAGCATCAACCACCCTCTGCGACAGGAGTTTGGGGCAGCTCTGTGGGCTGCTCCCCAGCAAGCCTGTGCCTTCATCCAGCCACGCGCAGAGGAATCTGTCATATTTGTCAGGAAAGAGAGGGGGAGAGTCAAGGGCCCATTTCTCCGCTCATTAAACACAGGAAAAGTCTAGCCAATGGGGGAATGTCATAAATTCACAAAGATCAGTGCAAGGGCTGTAATGCATGACCACTTTGCTCTAAATAACCTCCTTGGCCCTTTCGTGTCCATTGGTTTCTGCACCAGTGGTATGGTGAAGATTATATTAAGATTCAGGGAGCCTGGATTTTGATTCCGGCTTTATTATTAACTTGGTTGTGACCTTGAGCAAGTCACGCCATGCCTGGCCCCAACCCTACGCCGAGAATCTAGAATTGGCAGCAAAGTGTGTCGGGAATGACTTACATAGCTGCATCTTGGTTATTTTTTCCCTCATTTTCTTAGCTGTATTTGGCAACCTTTATTAAACTTTGAGATCCTCACTCCCATTTATTAATTCACTCAACAAATTTTAATGAGTACCTACTATGTGCCAGGCACTGTAAATTAAATTCCACCGACAGACAAAATTCAGTATTCTCATGGAGCTTGCGCTCTGTTACATTTTCCTAAGGAATAGTGATTTACACTAGAAATTATTAGGAAGCCAAACCATTTTCCTTGAACTTCGCTTCTAGTGAGCTGGCTGACCCCTAAAACTTTTTTTTTTTTGAAGTTTGTTATTTCATTGGTTTAACTCGAGGGGGGGAAATAGCCTACTGTCTTCCAGAATCTGAATGCGTGTGGTAAAGGGGGCAGTATTTTTTTTTAACTTATCCAGCCTCTTCTTTCAAGGATAAGATGCATATAATAGCTAGAGGGCAGAGTTCCAATGCTCTTTGTCCCCACTATCAAAATTATTTCAGTTTTCATTTATTTACTGCTGCTAGGCATCGGATGGCCTAGGGTGGACAGCCTGTTACTAACAATGCCTGCCGTTTGGTGAGCATTCACTCTGTGCCAGGCATGGACCTAAGTGCTTTATTTATTTTTATTATTTTTATTTTTTTAGCATTTTAATTTATTATTGAGAGACAGAGACAGAGCATGAGCAGGAGAGGGGCAGAGAGGCAGGGAGACACAGAATCCGAAGCAGGCTCCAGGCTCTGAGCCATCAGCACAGAGCCCGACGCGGGGCTGGATCTCACAAACTGCAAGATCATGACCTGAGCCCAAGTCGGACGCTTAACCGACTGAGCCACCCGGGAGTCCCGCAACTAAGTGCTTTCAATACCTTATTTTATCGAGCCACCACCAATGAAACAACACATTTTACAGATGAAATAAATGGAAATTTCAAGAGGATAAAGTTCCTTTTCCAAGGGCACGCAAGAGCGAATGGCAAATCGGCGTCCGAGACCACATAATCTGATGCCAAGACCTATGCGTGTGAAAAATAAAGTGTCTCTCTCTCTCTAGTGAACTAATAGGCTCAGCGGGCAGATCAATCATAGACACATGAAATGATGCAAGAACGAGTGGACTAAATAATGTCTTACTGTCTCTGAGTACAAAGGAAGGCCAGGGAACAAAAGACCTTTTAGCTGAAGTCAGAGAGGCAGCTTTTGAGCTGGCAGATTAAATTCCACTGGGGAAAACATTTATTGAACATTTGCTCGGATGTTTGATATTATCAGAGATACAAGTTTGAACAAAATGTACCCCTTCTCCGCAAGCATTTCTAACTCCGTGAGGGAGAGAGCTGAGTCACACTTAGGGCGCAGGCGCCAACAGTGCAGTAAGAGGGCCACGAATCTTGGATAGACTCGTGAGAGTCGTGGCTCTTTCGAGCTGGTTCTGAGATAGGAGTCAGGTAAGTGGTAAGGAGTCCGAGCGGTAAGGGAAAGAGGCGACTACTTAAGAGGAAGCCCAGAGAGCAAAGGGACGGGGAAGTTCAGGGCACACTTGAGGCAAGGCGTGCAGACCAGTTTGGCCAGAACAGAAAGTGTGTGGTCTAGGGGGGAGGAAGATAAGGCTGAAGATGTGGGTGGAGCCCCCACACGGCAATCTTTGAATGCTAATTTAAGGAGTAGGAAAGCCATTCTCAACAATGCGGAGCCTCTTGTAAATCTTTTAATTAGGGCCAGTGATGAAAGGCGGGAGGAGGCAGACAGACCGAGGGACAGACCAGCGGGGAGAAAGGTTGACTGCTGCAATATTCCGGGAAAGGTGGGGGGGGGGGGCGCTGTCCCTTGGTGAAGTAGAGGAAGACAGGGTGAACGTGGGAGACCTTCCAAAGGAAGAAGCAACGATTCCCCTTAACACTGAGTACCCTAGGGACCAGACTCTCGGATAGTAAGAAAGTAACACGTGCCCTCAGGTGATTGGAGTCGAGGTGGGGAAAGGCACTCAGTCAAACAGGTGACTTCCGTATAATAACATGCACGTTCGTGCGGGACCTGTCGTAGTGCTAGGTAACAGCACAGGAGGCTGGGGAAGCCCTCCTCCAGGTTCCCCGTAACTAAGGCAGGACCCCCCTGCATGAGGCCCAATGAAGGAACGACTTCCCCAAGTGGCAGCGCAGGGCGCCAGGCTAGGGCTGCCCGAGTACGGGGACATTTGGGAAGATGCCGAAGGCTGCGCTTATCAGAACTCCTCTCACGGAGGCTGGTTTCTGCTGGAAGCAAAGGTTTGACAACCGATGACGTCGCTGGAAAGCCGCACCTACCCACCGCAGCTCTCCCTCCCCCTTTTCATCAAAGAGCAAATCGAACTCACGATCGATCCTACGAAACCGCTTCTCGATCTGAGGATAGAAGACTTGCCTCGAGGCTCAAATAAGATAGTGGATATTATTTGTAAGTTCTTTACAAAGTCGTTACTGGGATTTATATTCAGGCTGTGTTATAACACACTTTGAAGTAGATAATCTTGAGGCGTGACCCTTGGGAATGATACTATTTTGGATGTATTTTTCACAAGAACCTGGTCTAGCAGTATGGTGTTCTCAAGATCGCAAGATGTGCTATCAGAAACAGAGCGACTTATGCATTCATTTATTCGATTAACAAATCTTTATTGAGGGGCCGCTATGGGTTTTACGGTACAGTAAAGAACCTTGGGTACGGTTCCATCCAAAGAGCGGTGTAGTTGTGTCAGGAAAACAAAACCAACAGACCAGAAGTGGTAGATGTCTCTTTTCACCAAAGGCATGCACGTATCTTGTGTTTGAGGGAACTTTCCCCGTTTATTAACTCACCGGGCAGATGAAAGGATAATTGCTTACATTTCTCTAGCATTCGACTGCCGAAAAAGTATTTTTTATGTACATGATTCTTTTACTCCTTCCAACAAATCTGCAAACTGGGCTCCGTTAGCGCCCTTGGATACGTGCATAAACTGAAGTTCAGAAGTGGCAACACCTTCCACAAAATACTCTGTTAAGGCATGGGGCCTTGGCCACCGGCTTCCAGGTTACCGAGCCACCCTAAGGGTTGGATTGGGCTGGTGCTGGCGCGGAGGAGCTGGACCCAAGCGTATATACAAGGATTCGCCTTGTTACCTGATCTTTAGAGGTTTCTGTCCAAGGGTGGGGGGCGCGCCTTGGGTGAGTATCTGCTGGAAAAATGCATCCAGGAATGAATGAGACGATTATTGATGAGCTAGGTCATCGTGATTTTGATCGACCAGAGCAAACGTGCCACATCGTTTTCTGGGGGTCTCTTCTCCTATGCAGAAGCAGGTGCTGGGTAGATGGTGACCAGGCAAGGGAAAGGCACAAAGGTCCTGAGAAAGTACGTCCGGTGTACAAACGGAGGCCCTCTCCCTTCGTCAAAGGCAGTTCCCCTCACACAGCCAAGGCCTTGCTGGTCTCGGTCCCCCCTCTCCCCCCCCTCCACCGCCCTGCGGGATGCATTGACTGGCTCCCGCAGCCGCAGGGGACAAGCCACCAGCGCCTCAGACCCCGGCAGAGGGAGCCGGGGTGAGCAGAGCTGCGGCCGCCCTGCGCTGGAGGCGGCGCGAGGGGCGGGGCCGGCCCTGGGTGGGCGGGGCCGGCCCTGGGTGGGCGGAGCCGGCCCTGGGTGGGCGGAGCCGGCCCTGGGTGGGCGGAGCCGGCCCTGGGTGGGCGGAGCCGGCCCTGGGTGGGCGGGGCCGGCCCTGGGTGGGCGGGGCCTGGGAGGCGGCGGCCGTTGCCGGGCTACCGGAGAGCGCGCAGCCCGCGGCGGCGCAGGGAAGCGTCGGGCTGGCGCGCTGAGAGGACCCCCGACCCCGCTGCGCGCCGCGTACCCTGCACCCGGCCCTTTCCGCGCGCCCATTTGGTTGCAGGCCCGCCTGGACTTGCAGGGCGCGACAGGGAGCGGTGGCCGGTGGAGCGTCCCAGGCCACCGGGAAGGTAGGTGCCTGGCTCCACTGGAGGCTGCGCGGAGGTCCTTAGCCCTCGTCCCGGGTGGATCCCCAAGGCAGGGCAGACCGAGAGGCGGCGGCTGCCTGACACGAGGGTCGCAGGCGAGGGCCGCTCCGTGCAGAGGAGGGGAGCGAGCGAACCGAGGCAGGGTGTGCCCCCCGGGCAGGGGTGTGACAGCCAGGAGAGGACGGAGGACCCCCGGGGGAGGAGGCTCTGGAGATGCTGGAGCTTCGGTCGCAGCCGCGAGGGGGACGCGGGAAAGCGAACGCCTCCGGATCTCCGTCGGCGGTGGGAGGGACGGCCCTGGGTCTTACCATCCAGGGACCTTGGGAATACACAATCGGCTTGGGAGGCAAACGTGTGTGAGCGTGTACATAAATCTGCTGAGGCCGAAGCGGGCCTGGGGAGGTGGCGCTGCACGCTGCGCCCCTGCGTACACCCGCGCGGCTCCGGGGGACCCGGCGCGGGCCTGGCCTGCCTGCCCCCTGTCGCGGGCGCCGCAGAGAGCGCTCGTAGCACCTACAGGTAGTCCCTAAACATACTCCGGGGAAGACGACCAGCTCGCAAGTATCAGCGCGGCCTCTTAGGACCGTGATGGGCAGCGCGCCTCAGAGATTAGGGACAAAGGTCAGCGCTCCCAGCCCTCGTCTGGCTCCTAATGCCCTTGCGTCCAATAGAAGCGTACTGAGGAACTCTTGAAGATGCAGTTCAGAAGGCTTGGAATTCAGTGATCCGTTTTAATGGTAGCAAACTGTTCGTCGGACATTTAAGGAATCCATGTCACTTTTTTTTTTTTTTTTGCATTTTCATAAAAAGAGTCAATTTGCGATTTGCAAACACAACCATAAGCCTTGTTCAGCATTTCAAACCCAAAATATTTATGCAGGTGCAGTTTTTGACTTCATTGACAGTTTTCCTTCCCTAGAAGACAATTTTCTTCACATCAACAGGAAACAGTTATTGTTAAACATGACTTATCCAAACAGAAGCTTTTAATGTGCTGTTATTTCATGACCAGGTACTGCTCTGCAGAAGGGAGGATTATGTTGCATTAGTTCAGGATTTGCTCGGTATGTTTTCTGTTGTGCAGTGTGACCTCAGGCATTTTTGCCAAGGCTACTTTCATGTAGTTTGAAAATATTTTATTTCAAGCCCCGCTTAGTCTCGATTTAAAGATTGGCGACTTGAAGGGGCTGAGAATGGAGTCCCTCTGTGGACAACAGTGTTTGGCCTTAATCATTGTTCACAGAGACGTGGGTGCTTAGAAAGAATTTATCTTGGGTGATGCTTTTCAAGTTGTTCTGAAAATAATACAGAACACAGAAATGCAATTTCATTGCAAAAATAACACCTTGACATCAATGCATAGCTCTGTAAGTTCTTTATTTTTTGATCTATGAAATGTCTTGTAACATCTGCTTTATTACCGAGGCCGCGTGGCTTTATTGACTTGGGAATGTTTTCTCTATAGTAAGTGCTGACCTTGAGATACTGTGTTAGTATTTTCTGGGACACTGATGGAAGTTATGTTTCTTTGACGAGCTTTTGACCGCGAGTCCAACTTGCATCTTGAATTCGAAGTTAAGGACGTGTGAAGGCTTTTTATGCACTGGAAATGCAGTGTTAAAGTACCCGTCCCATCCAGAAAATTGAATAAGGAACACTCCTAATATGGGCCTTTTAAAAGAACAGAAAAATAGGGGCGCCTGGGTGGCTCAGTCGGTTGAGCGTCCGACTTCGGCTCCGGTCATGATCTCGTGGTCCATGAGTTCGAGCCCCGCCTGGGGCTCTGTGCTGACAGCTCAGAGCCTGGAGCCTGCTTCCGATTCTGGGTCTCCCCCTCTCTCTGCCCCTCCCCCACTCATTCTCTGTCGCTCTCTGTCTCAAAAATAAATAAACATTAAAAAAAATCTAAAAAAAAGAACAGAAAAATAAATGTTTTTACTTCAGATAATCTCTAGATTTGATTTATACCTACCCCCACCCACATATGAATGGGAAAATGGAGACCCGTAGTAGTCACATGCTGTCCTTAATGTGTTGATTTAATTTACTAGTTATAGCTCAAATACATGTTGGGAAGTTTTGAAACGGAATTGTAATACGAAGCTAACGCTCACGAAGAGAATTTGATTCTCATTTTTCGTGTATTTCAATCTCCAAGCGGAACCCAATCCCCTGTGACCGGTTCCATCATTCAAAACTTAACACAAAAAACTGCAGGCACCAGGAATGTATGAAGAAAGCAAGTCCTTTCCAATCTGTTGAGTCAGTATTTAAAGTCAAGCATTTAAAATCCGGGAAAAGGCCAATGTGCCATAGCTCTGTAGATGACCTTTCGAATAAGAATACCCACCTTGAATAAACGTACGTTCCAAATAAATAGCTGCGTCTGTGATCAGGGAGCCAAGGACAGTTCAACAGTGAAGTGCATCGGTCTCCCGTCAGCTGATGATTAAACGTTCGTAGCCTTTTTAGTGTAACTTTCTAGCTGAAGAGAAAGAACAGCAAAGCAGTAGGAACGCAGTTTCTTTTCGCGGTTTGCAGGTTGAGCCGGGAGTTCATTCATTGTACTGCATCCGTCTAAAATGTTTACATTTAAACGTGGATGTTTAAACGGCATCGGGCTATCTCTCAGTCCACACATCACAGAGTCTGTCCTTTTCCCACTGAAGTTTTAAAACCTGGGTTTTACCACGAGAGCAAGCCCCCATCAGCAATTAGGTGAAACAAAGGAACTTGTGTGTCTGGAGATGAAATATTATGTAACCGCTCTTCAGTGGGCTTTGGATAGGTTTCATATGAGATCTAAAGAACGGACGCTCCTGACACTGGAAAAGAACCCTTCAGAGGTTTCAAAGAGAAGCTTTGGACTCGATCCAGACTTCTAAACTAAAAATTGAAACAGCTGTGTTTTAAAAATGGTTACGCACCACCCTCTTCAGAGACACTGCGTAGGCCTTCGAGGTCTCCCTCGTCCTTGATGCTACCGTTGTTCTGTTTGTGCGTCGAGATAGGAAAACATTTATGAATTGCAGCGGGGTGGGGGAGGCCCCTTAGTTACGAGATGCCGCATTTTGAGAACACGGACCGGGATTTTCCTAAGGCAAAGATGATAGAGTCTACAACTCAGAGCAACAAAAAGAATTAATCTTCAAAACCTTAAAAAAAAATTTAAAAAATATATATATGTTGTAGAAGCCTTGACAGTGAGCAGCCCCTAATGTTTTTGAACTCGGGGAGAATCGAAGATACTGTGTTTGGCAGCAGAACGTTGTAAAGCTTGCGGAGTTTTTAGTAGAAAATATTTCAGGATTTGAAAGAGAGAAATCTTTCTCCTTTCCCAGCCAACCACAATATGTATATGCTTATTACAGCGGGCCTTCCTAGGATACAAAGAGGCTGCCAATTCTATGATGTAGGAAGAAGGATTTTCAGAACATACGGAAATTGAAGGCTATAGGCCGGGGGTTATTGTCCTGTTTGGAAACGGCCGTACCCTCAATTTCTAACTAATTTTTATTCTCTCAGCCTATGGGACAGATGGTATTTCTAAGCCATTCATGTTTATGGTGCACCATTAAAAAGACCGTATGTATAGCACTGGCTTTATTTTATTTCTAAGCTGATTTTATAAATGGTAAGCCTGCCAGTGGACTTTAATGTTGATTTTTTAAAAAATATTTCAGTTTATTGCGTATTGGAAAAAAGTATGAGTTTTTGTAATAAGTATGTGGCCTTATTACATAACGGTAATACGGTTTTATGAGATGAAAACTGTTAGCTTTTGCATGCACTGTGCGTTGGGTCATAAATCAAATAACCTTAAGAGGATGAAAACATAAAATTAGTTTATTCTGGAAAAAATATCCAGGTTATTCGAATTATTCTGAAATGCATGCATTTTGGTCATAAGATTAAAAAATAAAGGTCTTTCTCAGAAAGGTTACTAGATTGTTAAAATTAGAAAAATAAGTACCAGGTTCCTTAGGGAGCTTTGTTACTATCGTGGCACGACACTCAAGAAGTGGCGTCTTCAATCGAATTGTTCCACCAGAGCAATTTATAGTTCAGTCTCAGGGTCCTGCTGCACGTGGTTTCCACATATATATTTTTAAATATTTTTTAAACGTTTATCTATTATTGACAGAGAGAGGCAGAGACAGAGCATGAGCAGGGGAAGGGGGGAGAGAGATGGGGAGACACAGAATCCGAAGCAGGCTCCAGGCTCTGAGCTGGCAGCACGGAGTCCAACGCAGGGGCTCGAACTCACAGACCACGAGATCATGACCTGAGCCGAAGTCGGACGCTTCGCTGACTGAGCCCCCCAGGCGCCTCTCCACATATATTGTTTTAGTCCTGATAACAATCGTAGGAGCTAAAACGTTATCCCTAATTAGTGAATTTCTTCTTTCATTCAGTGCGTATTGGGCACATATTTTGGGGGGAGTTAGAGCAAAAGCAATTAATCTTGCCATTAAGTGCTCAAACCGTAATGGTGGTAAACTCAGGCGGGTTGGTTGGTGCTGAAGTGAAGGGAGGGTGCTCAGTGTGACAGTAGGGAGTGGTGGAGACTGGGGCGCTAGGAAGTGCATGTTCTTCTGTGTACGGGACAGCTGACGCTCAGCTCGAGCTCGTGTTGCCTTGATGTGGGACTCATCAAAATTGCCAGATTTTCTAGTTTTTCAAGAGAATTCTTTAGTTTTGATATTGGACACTCATTTAAAAAAAAATTCAGCGCTTCCATGGCCGTAGAAAATAATGCTGCTGGCCAGATACAATAGCCTCGGCAAAGAGAACGGGCTGCAAAGAGAATGAGCTAGTGGGATAGTTACCCCGCGGGGCGGAGAGGAACCCAGGGTGCGAGGGAACCGCCAAGGAGAGGTGCCATTCCAGATTCAGGGAGAGTCCAGAAGGACGTTGACAGGTCGTAGGGCAGGTGTGGGAGACAGAGTCACAGTACGCGTAGGAAGGACCCGAGGCAAAAGAGGGGGCTGTAGTTGAGCGAACCGCAGGTTGAAACGACCGCCGTGGTTTGGGATCCGGTGGCCTGCCCGGCCGGTAGGACACGGCGCCCACGGCTGCCCACCCCCCCACCCCCTCCCACCAGCGGGCTCCTGCAGACAGCAGCCCAACCTTGTTTCTTTGCCTGAGGACACACCGGCATAGGTTTTCGTGATCTGGACGAGGAAGCAGAAGGGGCGTGTGTGGCAGCACCTCCTGGGCCTGTCCCCGTTAGGAGCTGGCCAATTAGTACATATCGTGTGAGTTACCATTCATTCGATTTGGTAAGCCGCCACGTTCCGTGCAGCCGAGCTCAGTGTTTGCCAGCTCCGCACTCCAGGCTCCTGTCTCTTCTGTCTTGCCTGCCTCGGCCTTCCGGTGCTGCCACTCTGTTGGAGACCGTCGATACGGCCAGTGGGGCAGAAGTTGCAGGCTCCTGGAATACAGTCCACAGGCATCATCAGTCTTTTCCTTATCGCTTAGCTCTAGCCAGGTTCTCTGCACACAGTTTGCAAAAATGGTGGCTCGTTTGTTAGGAGATGGTATCTCGTCTGGATTTTTTTGGCAAACTGCGAAAACCCATAATCCCAATAATTTGTAGGTCTCATGGCTGATAAGTCATCTTCAAATAAACAGAACACTGAAGTTGTTTGCCAGCTGGGCCAGACCCCCGAGGCTCAGAAGCAAAAAGCAATTTCAATAAATACCTTCTTATTGCCTTATTTCTATTTTAAATATTATTCTTGAAACACTTGTTATTTCATTAAATTTTCCTTCTTTTTATGAATGCCAAAGCATTTCACAAGGTATTTCATTTTATTCCAGAAAATGCAAAGTCACGCTTACAACACCTACCATCTAAATTGTTCGTCTCTAAATGCCCCTTTGCTGGGCTAGATTAAAAGGTGCTTAGGAGATGTCACCAGCCCTGCTAAACTGTGAGCTTCCTCAAAGTGTACCTTTGTCCTGCCCTGCCCCAGCCTGATACTGCCTCCTTTCAAGCACCTAATAACTGTTTCCTCAAAGCGTGTTAGATACAGGAACAAATCGTTGAATGTATTATTTTGTTATATAGTTTTGGTTTGGTTGCTCCGTTCCGATCAGGCACTCCTGCCGTGCCAAATGGGTCACTGGATGCCGCCGCGTACGATGGTAGAACCTGAACTCAAGCCGGCAGGGTGGCCGAGAGCCTCGCTTTGGAGCTACCGGGCGGGAACTAGATTCGGTTTTCACCTTTCTATTACGTGTCCTTGATCCCTAGTTTTCTCTCCCATTTATTTATTTCTTCCTGGGACTAAATACCTACCTGGGAGTGTGGGAGTAAGGGAAAAAATTATACTTTTTATAAAAGCCGTGCCACAGCCCTCAACACGTAAGCGCTTAGTGCAGACTTTGAATCGATTCTTAGTGTTGGAATGCGTTCTTCAGACCCCTGGTTCTAGAGTAAAGCGTCACCAGCCCCTGGACTGTGACCACCTGAGTATGTCTCCCGCTGGTCCCGTGGGGTACAGTCTTCAGGGACTGTCACATACACTGGATCCTGTGACTTTCAATAATACCGTCATTGACTATGACTTACGTAGCACTTACTGTGTGCAAGAAACAGTCCGTATCAATGAACTCTCCCGGAAATGCTTTTTAAGCGCTGTTAACCTCACTCGTTCCTCGCAGCAAGTCCAGGAGGTGTTATCACGATGCCCTGTGCAGAGACGAGGAAGCCGAGACTCAGATTAAGTAGCTTATCCAAGTTCACGCGCCAACCAGTGGCCTACCAGCATATCCAAGTTCATGCGCCAACCAGCGGCCTTGTCGATAGCAACTACCATAGTAATGACGTCAGCCCCGGTCCTCCGTTCTGCGTTTGTTCTGTTCTGGGCACTGGGCTGAGCACCTTATAAAGATCACCTCGGGTCATCCTCACGACACCGCTGTCAGATAGATGCCGTCCTTATCTCTATAGACTCGTGGCTTCAAAGCGACATGGCTAAGAAGTGGGACTGAAAACCCACGCGTTCTGGCTGCCCTTTTCCCTGGGTGGTTTCCCCTAAGAGTCAGGGTGTTTTTACCCATGTCGGGTTTACATGCACAAAAGCTGTGTGAACCTGGACTGTGGATCATCCCAACTGCTGTCAGGACAATCTACCCAGTCTGAAGTACTTCCCAGCCTCTTGGTATAAAAAGACCAGGCTAAGAGAGAAGTCACAGAAGAGAGGAGTGACCTATTCCAACGAGCTAAGAGAGAAGTCACAGAAGTGACCTATTCCAACGGCACATTTCAGTCTCTAGCTCCCAGTGTGAGAACCTTCTGGAAAAAAACTGCACATTTTTTTAAGTGAATTAGGATTTTTCAAAATAAAACTCATCATTCAGTCCTGCCTTCTGGTCCGATGCACTTGCCTTGTAGATGCGACGAGATAGTAATAAGATGTATCGGAGACAGAATGTTTATTCTTTTTCACTTATTCACCCCAGTATGTGTGCAGCCAAGTCTCCCCTGTTTTCCACAATGTAGTTCGTCTTCATCGTTTTGTGCTTCTGCGCTCAGTTAATTCGGCAAACGATTACGTGTCTATATGTGCCCGGCACTGTGCCAGACACTGAGAATACAGAGTAAGGAGGCGTGGTCCCTATTTTCAAGGAACAACAACCTGGGGACTGAAAAGAAGCATCGTACGGTCCGTTCTGTGCATGGATGCAAGAAAGGCCGATGGGGCCAGAGGGAGCGAGTCTCTTCAGTGTGCTTGGTCGTGGACAGCATCTCAGCAGGGTGACAGCTGACCTGTTCTCGGAGGGATTTCGCGAGAAGGGCTCTCAAGACCAAGGTCACAGTCCGTGCAAGAGGGCGAGGCCACGGGCGTTCAGGAGAAACGCGGGTATTGGGCTACGACGCAGCCAGGTGGGCGTGAGAACAAGGACCAGACTGGTGGGCTGGCAGGTGAGATGATACAGGGCATCGGTGCCTGGCCGAGGAGTTTAAAGGATAACCTGCAAATCTAAACCCACTCAAACTATTCAATTTAGCTTATGTCTTGGGCGAATAATACAAGTCGGCACACAGGATCTAGCTCCGTTCAGTTTTTTCCTTAAAAAATCTTTAAAAAAATCATAGTACTGTATTTAATTTTGTTTTTTCTTTAAGAGCATTTATGTGATTTTTTATCTCGTCCCTTCTTTTAATTTGTAGACTTTTCTATTTTTTATTAAAATTTTTTTTAACGTTTATTTATTTTTGAGAGACAGAGAGACAGAGCATGAGCAGGGGAGGGGCAGAGAGAGAGGCAGACACAGAATCTGAGGCAGGCTCCAGGCTCTGAGCTGTCAGCACAGAGCCCGATGCGGGGCTTGAGCTCACAGACCATAAGATCCTGACCTGAGCCGAAGTCGGCCGCTCAACCGACTGAGCCACCCAGGCGCCCCTTAATTTATAGACTTTTCAAGCAGGACTCTGCCCCATTTATCTTTTGACCAAAAGAACATTATATGTGTATTTTTTTTCGTTTACTTCCTGAACAGTGAAATACTCACGCTAGAAAGAATTTTTAGGAAAAAGAGGGGAAAACATTGACCCAGGAGGCCACTAAATGAATGAACCTAACCTTTGACGGTATTCTGGCTCATTTGGTTCTGTACATGAAACAGGTGTATCTTCTGAAGTCAAAATCACACGGCCATGACTTCTAACTTGGTGTGAAAGGGAGGGATCGCCCCTTCCAGAAGATGCTAAGTGTTCGTGTGCCTTCCGCCACAGTCGGCGTGGCAGCCCAGTGTAGCGATCCGTCCAGACCGGTTGCCTGACGGCAGTGTGGACGGACTCTATGAATCTCTTTTCTCTCCTATTTTGTGTAAATGCTTAGGTATTTATACCCTCTTTTCCATATTAGCTTAATCCAGACAGATTTTATGGTTTTACTGTGAAACCTCAGCACGTTTTTAAAACTGAGGACCACGTTGAAAAAGAGAGAGCCTGAAGCATGCCTTTCAGGGAATGTGATTTTATCGTCTCACCCCCGGCCTGTGTCTGCACAGCAGAAAGCCACATGCTTGGATAATTGCCGGGTCATTTTGAGATAGGCGAGGAGGAAAAAGAAGACAGACCAAAAAAGCTAGACAAGCAAAAACAAACAAACAAACAAAAAAAACCCCACAATAATTCGAATTCGGTCACAATGGGTCATTCATTCAACGAACGTATCAGTGATTCCTCCTTGCCCCGAGAATGGGACCTGCTCAGGGGACTGGAGTGACCTTCTCGGGTTGTAGCTTTTCCCGGCTGTGTTCAGGCTCGTCCCTGGCTGGCCGCTTGGCCAGCAGGGACACAGCTACCGCGCAACCCCCCCCCCCCGCCCGCCCCCCCCAGCCCCACTTCCTTTGTTGTTATTGTTACTGTCTTTCTTGAGGTCTTTGGCGCACGGTTCTGGTTCTCTGCCCTGGTTTCTTTTATTATTTTTTTTATTTTTTTATTATTATTTTTAAAATTAATGTTTATATAGTTTTGAGAGAGAGAGAGACAGAGCGCAAGCAGGGGAGGGGCAGAGAGAGAGGAGGAGACACAGAATCCGAAGCAGGCTCCAGGCTCCAAGCTGTCAGCACAGAGCCCGACGTGGGGCTCGAACTCACAGTGAGATCATGACCTGAGCCGAAGTCGATGCTTAACCGACTGAGCCCCCCAGGCGCCCCTGCTCTGATTTCTTTCTGAGTGGTCTCATTGTCTGCTCTGGGTCTCTGTTAGTTTTGGCAGGTTCAGCTTTGAAGGGAAACTGAACCCTTATTTTCCCGCCTGATAGATGGAGCCACCAGCGGAGACTTCACTTTCTCTTTTTTTAAAAAAAATAACTCTCTTCTCTCGACCTTGTGTGGATCCGTAAAAAAGGCCACCACGTTTGTTGCTACATTTTAGGTCATTTCTCGTAAAGATAAAGAGGTTTGGTTTACCTTTTATTGAAAGGTAAACGCCTCCAATTTCATCACTTATAAATGATTTTTAGGGGTTTTAAAATAAGTGCTTATTTTTCTGCTCAGAGACTACCTGCACCGTACGGGTTGGAGGAAGCACTCACGAAAGCCAGACATTGGCCGTATCTGCTTCTTAGTGGAGCCGAAGGCCCGACATCCAGGCGTGATGTGTTTATTTAACAGAGGAGTTGGGTTGCAGGGGATGTGTGACACAGGGACACGGGAGCCATCCCCCCCTGGGGTGTGTCCTTCTCCAGCTCTTACTCGCTATGTGATCCTGGGCAAGTGATGATCCCACTCGCAGTGTGATCCCGGGCCCTCTCTGAGCCTCAGTTTCCCCATCTCTACAATGGGGATGATGATAGTACCTGCCTTCTAGGGCACTTAGGAAGGGGAACGAGCTCAGGCACTGAAGGCGGTGCCGGGTCTGTCCGTCGCTATTTTATCGCGCTTCTTTCCCTCTTGGCACCGGCTAAACCCATCTACACGGAAGGTTTATATAGTCGCTGTTTGACTCTAACTCTCTGCTGGGCGGGGCAGTTCGGACCCTGTGGAGGCTCGAAGGCCTGTGCAGGGGCTCCTGGTCGGCTCGGTCAGGACAGCATGCCCCTCTTGCTGATCTTAGGGCTTTCAATCCGCACCCCACCTTGGATGCAAAGATTACTCAAAAAAAAAAAAAAAAAAGATCTTTTTAAAAAAAGAAGACAACAAAGTCATGTATAGCCCGGGAATTCCGAGCCAGAAGGAGTTTTGGACAAATTTCGGAAGGACAAAGCTTTCGTTCTCCCAGCCTAAATTGTTAAAGGCTTGCCTATTATGTGTCTCTGTATCTTTTAGAAAGCGATTTCCTTTGAAACATCAGTAGCGTTGCCTAGTATGTCCATTAACGGTAAACATCCTAGAGTAAAGAGCAAGAAGGGTGGCCGATGTCATTGCGTTAACTAGGTCTTCTTGTCTTTTAGGACAGTCTTCGACGCTAAGCAGCCATGGCTTGGAAGGTGCTCTCGGGACAAGAGAAAGCGCTTTGCACGGTGGGAGTGCTCCTGGCCTATTTGGTAAGTCAAGGCTTTCCTTTCATTCGAACGCGGTGGAAGAATTCCTGTCAATAGTATCGAAACTCTTTTCTCTTCCCAGCACCATCATTCCAGGTTTTCTTTCCAACTGTATTTTCTCGATGTAGCATATAGTTAATAAGCGAAGATCGCTGCTGAGTCTTGACGTTTGTACCAGTTGTTAAAGTTATTTGTTTTTAAGTTTATTTATTTATTTTGAGAGGGAGACAGCGCGAGTAGGGGAGGGGCAGAGAGAGAGGGGAGACAGAATCCCAAGCAGGCTCTGCACCAACAGCACGGAAGAGCCCCGCGAGGGGCTCGAATTCACGGAACCACGAGATCATGCCTGAGCCAAAACCCAGAGTCGGGCGCTTAACCGACTGAGCCACCCAGGCGTCCCTAAAATTATTTTATTTACATTGAGATGGAGTCATACAGTTAGAACGTTACTTATAACCTCGTGACAACGGCGCTCCCTCGGGTTTATAGGCCTGTGCCTCTACCGTACACCCGCGACCCTGACAAGACCAGCTTCTAATTGGGGTCCTCGACTTCCGTGGTATGTGAAGACACGAGAATCGATTATTTTTATAACTGGATAATAATAATGTAAATATTTATACAGTTATAAAAATAATCCTCCTTATATCCTCCTTGGTTCCAAAAAGCATTCCAGACAGATGGAGAACTTTGATGTTTGAAAACTTGACACGAAGACCTATGAAGATGTTCAAAAGAATTGGAATTCATTAAATCTGGAGATAGGGTCGTCATTTGTAGACGTAAAAAGATTTACCCGAAAGTCCATGAAGTCTTCTTGAAAGACAAAGTAAGGGGAGTTGGGGTCCCATTGGAGGCTGAGGCTCAGGTAGAGTCAGGAGAACGTCCTTTCTTTCAGTCGGGGCTGTTAACGTTTGAAAAACTGGTCTGGGAGGGACGTCGTGGAATTCCTTCCGCAAAGCCAGTACAGTCTCTTTTGGCGAAATGGGGTCTCCTACCTCTCTTAAATACAGCCAGAGCCTTACGAGGGACGAGTAGTCACGGGGCGTTAACAGAGGCGGGAAGAGATTGTTAGGCCTTGAGCTCCAGATCATTCTCCCTCCTGCCCGCTCCCGAGGTTGCGGCTTTGCTTTTATTCAGCTAGCTGGCAGGACCACATCGCAGACACTCTTGTGTCAAGGTGCAGGCAGTTCGAGCCAAATAATCACTCATTATTACGACCATCGAAAACAGTTTCCTGCGCCCCTGCCTGCGTGTGACAGGCATTCTGCAGAGTCACAGTCTGTTTGCCCGGTGCTTCTGACTTAGGAAGGGAAATAGGCCCCAAGTCATTCCCTCCCTTGGGCACTCAGAAAAGTATCAGAAGAAGATGGCCATGCATTCCAAAAACAAATAAAAAAAGAGAGAGAAAAGAGAAAAAGAAAAAGACCGCATTCAGGGAACAGAGGAGAATCAGGGCTCATTGATTTATTTGTCCCACCGACTTGTTCCGAAAGTGATTTTTCTTCCTAAAGATTGGTCTCACTCTGAATTAACATTGACATTCAGTGCTTGTATGACTAGGACTGATAATGTTGCTGCTTTCTTGCCAAAAAAAAAAAATGTAATGAACTTACTTTAAAATTACGTTTGTGAAGGGGCGTCTGGGTGCCTCAGGCATCCGACTTCAGCTCAGGTCACGATCTCACGGTTTATGAGTTCGAGCCCCACGTCGGGCTCTGTGCTGACAGCTCGGAGCCTGGAGCCTGCTTCGGATTCTGTGTCTCCCTCTCTCTCTCTGCCCCTCCCCTGCTCGCCCTCTGTCGCTCTCTCTCAAAAATAAGTAAACATTAAAAAAAAAATAACGTTTTGGGAAACTTTTTTTTTTTTCCCAGGTATGTAAAGTGATTTGTGAAACGGGAGACTGTCGACAACAGGAATACAGGGACCGGTCTGGAAATTGCGTCCTCTGCAGGCAGTGTGGGCCAGGCATGGAGTTGTCCAAGGTAGGTCCTGGGTTCGTGCAGAAGTCGTGGATCTGTGTTTTTAAAATGCATTCTTCTTGGCTAGCTTCGTTGGTTATTTACTAGTGAAGATTTGACACCATGACATAATTCTTGGATCATTATGGTGCTTTATTTTTTTAATTTTGCGGGGGGTGCGGCGTCCGGTGGCTCAGTGGGTTAATCGTCCGACTTCAGCTCAGGTCATGATCTCATGGCTTCTGGGTTCGAGCCCTGCATCAGGCTCTGTGCTGACCGCTCAGAGCTTGGAGCCTGCTTCCGATTCTGTGTCCCCCTCTCCCTCTGCTCCTCCCTGGCTCATGCTCTGTCTCTCTCTCTCTCTCTCTCAAAAATAAATAAACATTTACTTTTTTTTTTTAGCTTATTTACTTTGAGAAAGAGTTCACAAGCAGGGGAGAAGCAGAGAGACAGAGGGGGAGAGAGAGAGAGTCCCAAGCAGGTTCCATGCTGTCAGCACAGAGCCCGACTCGGGGCTTAATCTCACAGATCGTGAGATCATGACCTCAGCCAACATCCAGAGTCGGATGCTTACCTGACTGAGCCCCCCAGGGCGCCCCTCACTATGTTACTTTAGCCAAAGATTGTGCAATTCTCTTTCCAATACCTTTGATTCATATGTCTTACTGAGATAAAGGGAGTAGGTTCCAATAATTAGGATTTAATACATGTTTTATGTAATTTGTGTTTATCGTATTTCATTGAAAGAATAGAATTATTAAGGCGTATTTGCATTAATTAAAAAGAATCCGCATTCTACTAAAGATCTAAAAATAAAGCGGTGATAAGAGAAAATGCTAATAATACCTTCTTTAACTGGACCTTCTGTCTCTGAGAATGAGTAGCACCTTTGGTGGTCAAAAAGCAGGGCCCACGGTAAGCACGGTCCGCGGCGGCAGCTGCTTTCCAAGCCCGGGTTTTGCACCTTCTTTTGACCACGTGCATTATTGTTAATCTCCCCACGTCAGGCGTAAGTTACTCCCAAGGTCATTTGAAATATATTCATCTTGACCACGGTTTGTTAAGAAGCGTATTTCAGAGTCATGGATATATTCTCGCTGCTTTCTCTTCTATGAGCGTGTTCGGGGCCGAACATCCATTTGCTTCCTTTTCTGACCTTTCGAAGATGCTACTAGTTGTGGATAATTGATATATCCTTTTGTTTTAAATAAAGCATCAAAGTCTCCCTCTTAGAAAAGGAACAAAAGATTTCTCTTCGGACTTCAAGTGACTTTTAAAAGAGAAGTCCTTTGCCCCTACGGACCGCCCTTCTTTAAAGTGGCGTCTGGTCATTCACAGATTCTTAATCAATGATCTACAGACAGCAGGAAACAAAGCACTACGCGTTCCCCAACTAACTCCTGGTGGATGGTTTTTCTCCGCTTGTTGCGTTAAATGAAGGGGCGCCCTGTAGTATCGTGGGCTTCTGCATTTGGATTGAAACTGGCGGACCTTTGAGTCCCGTGTTATGTTGAGTTCACTGTAGCGTTCCAACCGCTGATGTCTTTCAGTCCCTGTGGATTGTAGTACGATGCGTTTTCAGGCAGGTTTTGTTGATTGTAGTATGATGCGTTTTCAGGCGGGTTTTGTTGTGTCCCTGGATAAGGATTCTTTGGAGCAGACAGTAGGTGTAGGCTTGGTTGCAAATGCGAGAGCGTCCAAGAGGAAAATCGATGATGAAGTTGCTACCCCTCAAAAGTTCCTCCTTTCCCAAATCTCGGTGAAAATCCGAATGAAACGTCACAATTCTGAGAGACCTATAACACGTTTTCAAGAGCTCGCTCCCTCTCCTTCACCCTTTGAATCTAGAGAATATAATCTCCGAATAATTTCTGGAGAATCAGACCAGAAGATGACGGTCCTGTGAGCTCTAAGATTGTTTTATGTAGTATTTTTATCTAAGATGTTATATTAAAACTTTTTATTTAAAAAACCTAACTTTTTAATTCAAAAAATAGGATGAAGGTCCTATCACCTCTGATTTTTTTTTCTTAAATTTTAATAACCCATCTACTGAGATGATCTGGTAACACTTTTTCTATTTCACAAGTTTCTGTGGATTTCCAGAAGAAATATTTTTCTCTGGGTAGTAATTTCCCCCAAGTACTGAAATGGGCCTTTGACCCTCTGACACTGGAAACAACCAAAGGGAAGCAATCCGAATAATTCTACCTTAATTACTTACTGTGTTTATTAACATTTCTGTTTCAATGTTTATTATCATTTTTTTCATTTAATAATTTTTTTTTAGCATTTATTTACTTTTGAGAAACAGAACGTGAGCAGGGGAAGGGCAGAGAGAGGCAGATGCAGAATCTGAAGCAGGCTCCAGGCTCTGAGCCATCAGCACAGAGCCCCACGCGCGGCTTGAACTCACAGACCGTGAGATCGTGACTGAGCCGAGGTCGGCCACCCAACCGACTGAGCCACCCAGGCGCCCCCATTTTTTTCATTTAAAAAAGACCGGGACAAATGGAGTGAGAAGGAATAAAACTCAAGGCAATGATGTCACTGCTAAACTAGGGTGAGACCCGCTCGGGTGCACGAATGTTACAAGTGCATGGACCACGGGCCTGCATAGCCTGAGTGAGGTGTAGGCAACTGAAGTTGACCTTGGCTTCCATCCCCGCTTCGCGCCCAGCAGACAGTGCACCTTTGCTAAAGGAGTGAACAAATCAGTCCACCTCAGATGGTTTTGGGAGAGAAAAGTGACACTTAATCTTGTAATATAAAAGTTAATGAATTTGTGTGTGTGTGTGTGTGTAGGTGTGTGTTATAAATTATGTGTTTTGCCAAGTCTTTTATCTTGGTTTTAGCCCCCAGTAAATAAAGTTTGCAGCTTAACCCTGTCTCTGCCCTAAGAGAGCAGAGGAATCAAACATCTCGATGGAAGTTTTTATATTTGTTTCCTAGTTAACTAACCAAGGCAAAGAGCTTGAGTTCTTAGTAAGCAATTCCCTTGGGGCTAGAAATTTCTAAAATGCCCATTCATGATTTTACAGTCTCTTCTTTCCAGGCTGCCTTGATTAGGTCTTTAGTAATAACATGTATCTTTCAGAGGAAAAAAAAATTAAGTTCTGAGTATATTAAAATCAGACAAATCACTTAAATTAGCAAATATATGCAACTGGTTAATTATGACATCCAAGTTTTACAAACCAAGGGAAAGCTTACATTTTTGGCTGAGACTAGGCTTTTAAAAAATAGTCAAATATTTATAAATAATTGACTTGCTTTTTACTTTTTGCATGAAATAGAAGTTTGGAGGGGGGATACCTGTTAATCTGTAATGAAATGACCAAGTTCAGTGGCCCTTACCTTTTTAATTAAGGGTTAAAATGTTCGTTACCTGTGGTGCTTGAAATTTTGAATGCCCAATAAACAGTAAATATTTTAAAGTGAGTTACTAAAAAGTAGGAAAGCTGAATCAAATTACTGATAATCACATCTGAAGTTTTTCTTTAGATTAAGGGTAAAAAAAAGTGCATTTTCACCAGACAGGAGAGCCTTCAAATAACTATTATTCTAACATCATTAAGTTACTTGTTTTGCCAGAGTGAGCATAACTTAAACTTCATGTCCATTTTCTAATGTCATTTCTCTCTACCCTAAATAACAAAAGACTGGGTCGCGAGGTTCCTCGAGTTATAAGCATGTTATCTATGTCTTAAAACTGAAGCCTGGAAACAGTTTGGGTAAGCAGGTAGAGTTAATATTTCCATCCGTGGTTTTATCACTCCTGATGATTATTTTCTTTGGAACACATTCAATTCTATTTTTTTCCTCAAGATGTCTGGGCTAACCTTCCCGGGATCAGGTCTCTGCCATTTCAAACATGTAGTTGGGTTTGGGGGAAGTTACCGGAATAGCATTCCTGGAGATAGCGTGCTTTTTGGCACACCTGTCGCGTGTGGTCAGCGGTTCCTCGAACCTCTTTTCACTTCCTTTCAATTATTAGATTGCAAGAAATCGGCACAGAAGCTCGAGGCTCAATAAAAACTATTGTTGCGTGTTTAGATTGAGACCCTTCCGTTTGTTAGCTGCTTTTTTTTTAAGTTTATATATTTTGAGAGAGAGAGAAAGACAGAGAGGGAGAGTGGGGGAGGAGCAGAGGGAGAGAGAGAGAATCCCAAGCAGGCTCCACCCTGTCAGTGCAGAGCCCCCTGCGGGGCTGGAATTCACAAACCACGAGATCGTGACCTGAGCCAAAACCAGGTGCGGCCATTAGCCACTTTTTAAACAATTCCCTATTCTAACCTTTCACCCAGGGTACTTTGGGTTACGTGCATTTAAAGGGTTCCTTGTAACAAATACACAGTACCTCTCAAATAGGTCTTCAGTTGTTATTCTGCAATACATATCACTGCCACCAAAATAGATACTAGCTAACATTTATTATGGCAAGCCAGGTTCTATGTGATATTTGTGTATTAAAGAACGGATTCCTCTTAACACATGCCTTAAATAGAGGGCATAACGCCTCCTGTTTTATAGATGAGGAAGCAGACACAGAGATGGTTAGTTCATCAGTCTGCTGTCACCATCAGTAATCGAGGTGCTGGTGGAAGGTGGGGGAGGGGAGGTTACGTGGGAGTAATGAGTCTTTTCTCAAGTTGAATAAGCCTCGTGCGCTGCGATGATGGCTCGTCCGTATCTGCGCAGGCCGATCCGGGAGTTACTGGCCACTTGAAATGTATCTGTGAACACCTGACAGGGTCACTGAAGCCCTAGATTTTCAATTTTGTTTCATTCAAAAAAATTTTTTAACGTTTATTTATTTTTGGGAGACATAGAGACAGAGTGCGTGCAGGGGAGGGGCAGAGAGAGAGGGAGACACAGAATCCAAAGCAGGCTCCAGGCTCTGAGCCGTCAGCATAGAGGCCGATGCGGGGCTCGAACTCACAGACCACGAGATCATGACCTGAGCTGCAGTCGGACACTTAACCGACTGAGCCACCCAGGTGCCCCTATTTCATTTTAATTAATCGAGTGTAAGTTTTGCCACCCGGGGTTGTGGCCGTTGTATTAGACGGCACGGCTGTGGCACGATGAACCTTCCCCCCCAGAAATCCTGGCCCAGGACCGACGTCTGAAACAAAGAGCTCCCCGGGTCGCGTGGGCCTCCTGCCCGTGCCGTCCGGAGCCGCCTTCCTGGCCAGCCTTCTTCCTCTCCTTCCTCGTCGGAGCAGCCCTCGCCCGGCCGCTGGTTTCTAAACACCCACCGGCTTCTGCTCCCACCCCGCTTCCGTTCGGTCCAGCCAAACGGGAGTCCTCACTGCGGCTCCTCACACCAGGTGGCACCCGCTGGGTCCCCCTCTTGTGCCATCGGGGTTGTCTTCTGACATTAGCTCTTTTGGTTTCCAATTCTCCCCCTGAACGCCCCAAGCATCCTGTCTTCCCAGGCAGGTTCTTTGCAGTCCTGCAGCTTCGTGCGCAGTCTTCCCGTATCTTCGGGGAAACACAACCAGGACAGGTGCCTGAGCCAGCTGGGGACCGCTTTGAGGAATCTGTCCCACAGGGGCCGTAGTCAGCCTCGCTCTCCTCCATGACAGGGCATAGGTTTCAAAAGCTTATGAGAAAGATAATTGACAATGTCTTCTTCCTATTTCTGGAAGCAGAAACTACAAACCGTGGTTTTCCAAGCTCCATACTCGCTACATGCTGGACGTGTGGAGGCACCGGTGTGCACGGGAGTGTCACACGGCGGCCTCGCGGCTGCTGAAAACAAGCAGCCTGGCGATCTGCAGGGAGGATGACTTTTGTTTTCCCCCAGTGACCGCATTAGCCTTTTAATTCTTACCGTCTAGAAGCTGCCCGGCCACGGGCCCTCCTCCTCCCCGAGTCCTATTGCCAACAATGCGCTTTGAACTTGATCGCCTCCCGGCAGTAAACCAGGAAACTAGTTTCTGCATGAACCACTTGAAATAGTCTTTAAGCTCCTGGCACGGTTTTCAAAGCGAGCTTTTCGAACCAATTATTGGGATGACTTTAGTTAATGTGAAAAAATTAATTCTCGTAAACAACAGCGCGGGTTCCTCCGCACGGGTGCCTGCCCGGCTTCGGAGTTGTCCAGCGATCTGCTTTCTGGAAAGCCGTCTTCGTCCCTGTGCAGAAAGTCACACATGCACACACAGACATTAATGTAATTTGCAAGCTTGAAAAAGATTCATTTCTGCCATCTAATTACAGCGTTGCTCCTTTATTTAAGTTTAATTATCCCTAATCGAGCCCAGCGTGTTGGGCAGGTACTCGCAAGCTCTAGCTTGTAATTTTTCTTTAAAAAACTCAATTACAGATTTTCATAAACTGGAGGTCGGCGGGGTGGGGGAGGGGAGGGGGCAACCGTGTCCTCGGTGTCGTTCTATTAAAGGAAATTAAAAAGCCGATTTCTAAATACTGGCCACATAAATCTAACGCGTCATTTCCATTTGCCAGCGCTAGACTCTCTCCACAAATCACTTCTTCTCGGTCCAAACTTGAGCTTTCTGAGTTCAAAGAAGCAAAGTTAATAACTTGTTGGCTGTGCAAATAAATAGTGCTTTCGACCCGCGGGCCCCCGAATGTGTTTCCTGGCCCATCGCCGGTGTGTGAGGCCCCCCCCCCCCGTGTGGTCTGGGGGACCGCTCCTGGGGCGCCGGGGTGGGGATGCGCTTGTGTTTTCGCGAAGTGCTGAATTTGCAGAGGGAGGCAAGAGAGAAGGGGATTTGAGGACTGTTTACTCTGAGTCATTTTGGCACTGGAAAGCCACCAAACATGGCTTAAAAATATTGGGCAGAGTGTCAGAACCGCCGCCGCCGCCGCCGCCAGCTCGGGTGGAAGGGGCCCAGCTGGACGGGGCCGGGCCCTCTCCTGCCTTGGAACCCAGATAAGGGAGCCGCTCGCGGCCCCGCCCCCGGCCACCTGCACCAGCCCACACAGGCTCTGTGGCCTTACCACGTGGGACACCGCCGTGGCCTTTCCAGGTTTCTGCTCCCTGGAATAAAGTAATAAATGATACGAATAATAAAACAACAACTTTGGGAGATACCGCCTTCAAGGACGTTTGTTCATCCATCGTTTAGGCAGCAAACCCATCAGCGTCGGTCGAAAAAGACCTTCCCTGGCAGTCTCGAAGGGACGGAGGGATTTTGCAGTGGGGGGAAGCCGTGGGCCCCCATGCCAACACTGCAGGAGCTCACGGGAAGGCAGGGCCGAGGAGCAGGGGCCAGCGGGTGGGGGGCCCCTGAGGGGAAGCAGCAGGGGTGAGGGGGGCCTGGCGGAAGCAGATCTAACAATTCTCTGCGGAAGGTGGTGAGCCAGGGCGACGGAACCTCGGGTCTCCAGGAGACTTCAGGCGGAGGACGAGGGACTCGCGGGGCGGTTAGGGTGCGTCGTTCTGGCCGGGCCGGCTCAGCAGAGTATTCGCCACAGCTGGCTCTTACGAGGAAGTACACAGATGGGCCTGGAAGAAGGTCAAGGAGCCTGGCTAGAGTTCGGTCAAGCAACGAATCTTTAAAAGAACCAGGGACTCTGAGAGGCTTTGGGGAGAGAGTGGTGGGGGGGCGCGTTAGATTCCGGGGTGGTTCTCTTATTGAAATTTGGGAAAGAACTAGGAATCCTAGAACAATGCTTTATTTATTTATGTATTTATTTAGTAGCAATAAATTAGTGTTTTGAATGGGTTATTATTTTATTCAGGTGTGTATTCTCCCACCTCGAAGCTCGTTAATAAAAATGGTTCCCCAGGGACTCAGGGGCAGCTGAGTATTTCTTTAAAGGTACCAAGTCATCATTTCAAAAATAAAGGCTCTAGGATTATTTTGAAGGCTAAATGCATTTCTACTGCCAAGATTAATGGCCAGACTACGCTCCATAAGGAGAAAAGTCGTGTGTCTAATTCAGATGCCCAGGCCCATGCCCGAGGAACGCCCCCACTCCCACCCCAGGCCCCTCCCACGCATCCTCCCTCACCCAACACACACAGGGTCCTTCCAAGGAAGCGATGAGAGGGAGAGAGCGCTGGCGTGACCCGGAAGGTGTCGGAGAACCAGAGCAGGACAGAGGGGAAAGCCGTAACAACAGATTTCTGGAGGAACTATCGCAATAGGAGAAGAGCCGCCTCCGTATAGACCTGGGCTCGTTTCCAAACACAACAGGGACAAGAGGGGATTTTAGCCAAGGAGCCAGGTGGGGGGCAGGGAACGGAAAATTCCTAAGAGGAAACGCGGGAGGGGGGAGGAGGGGGTTCTGGCTAACGCGGACCTAACAGGATTCTTGCTGAAGGCAGGCCAGGGTGGTCAGAGGACAGAGGGGCAGGAAGCAATCCGACCAGGTGTGGAGGGTGAGCAGAAAGGAGGGTGAGGAACGCTGGGTAACCAGCCGCAGGATTCTCGGACACCTGGGCTCTCGGGCACAAGGCCCGAGGTTGGGGCCTCACCGGGAAGGCAGCTCACGGGAGCCTGTGAAGGTTGGTCAGAAAGCTCTCCGGACCACAGTCAGCGTGGCTGGCGGACCCTCTTCTGTAAGTACTCTCGGTTTTATCCCACCCCAAATCCATTCCTGCCAGTTCTTTTATTCCCAGCAGTAGTAGCCTAGCCTGCCATAGAACATCCTGTGCCGAGGGGAATGGCCCCCTTTCTGTCCAAAAGTAATGGAGGAAGACCCAAAATATCTAACACTGATACGTTAGACCACGTGATCAATGCCAATGGGCTTCAGCAGACGTCCGAGGCTGCCCCCTCCGTCCCCGCACCTGGGGCACAGGGTGAGCCGGCTCCGGTGGCTCCCGTGGAGTGGACTCAGCTGTAGCCGCGCCATGGCCTGTCCCCCACATGCCGCCACGGGGCGCTCTCCGAGATGCACCGAGTGGGGAACCCTGAAAACTAGTGGCAGAACAGTGTGTGAAAATACACGCACGCGGGCACACACACGGAGGATAGTAGGATGTTCCTGGACGCTCTCCCCAAACCTGGTGACAGCGTTTGCCCGTGTGGAGGGAACACGACGTTAAGAGACCAGGGATGGGAAGGAAGGTGTACCGTTTGATTTTTTTTTTTTTAATAAAAATCTTTTGTGTCGTAGAAGTTTTTCAGCATAAAAAGAGATGGAAAGACAGCAGAAATGGTGGCTGGCCCTAGGGGAGGGGACACAGGTTTAGGAAGGCACAGTTTCAGCGCACGCTCACCAGGGTTACTCTGGGCAGGGGGTTGGGGGGCCATCCTCTAAGCCGCTTGGCTTTTTTGCTTTTTCTCTCGCTGGTTCTTTATTGAACTTAATGGGAAAGGTTTCAAGGCATTTTAACCACCTACTTTTACTGAATGAAATAAAAACATCAAAGTAGACATTTATATTGGGGGTAATCTAATGTTTATATGCTGTTTACTTTATAGCCTGGGTTTCAAATAATTGCAGGGTCTCTGTGTTTATGGTGCTTTTGAAATATGACGATTAGCTCTAAAAGCAGTTGCTGCCTGTGGACACTGTACTGTCACTTAATTCCCTGGAAATACCTTCTCAGAATTTCTAGCTAATTCAAGGTTTCTATTTTTTTAAAAACAATTTTCAATATAAGTTATTGTCAAGTGGGCTAACATACAGTGTAGACGGGGTGCTCTTGGCTTCGGGAGTAGATTCCCATGATTCATCGCTTCCATCCAACACCCGTGCTCATCCAACAAGTGCCCTCCTCAGTGCCCGTCACCCATATTCCCCCTCTCCCCACCTTCCCATCGACCCTCAGTTTGTTCTCTGTATTTTTTTTTTTTGTTTTTATTCTTGAGAGACATAGAGACAGAGCGTGAGCAGGAGAAGGGCAGGGAGAGAGGGAGATACAGAATCTGAAGCAGGCTCCAGGCTCTGATGAGCCATCAGCACAGAGCCCGACGCGGGGCTCGAACTCAGACCGTGAGATCATGACCTGAGCCGACGTCGGCCACTTAACCGACTGAGCCACCCAGGCACCCCTGTTCTTTGTATTTAAGAGTCTCTTATGGTTTGCCTCCCTCCCTCTGTGTTTGTAACTATTTTACCCCCTCCCCTTCCCCCATGGTCTTCTGTTAAGTTTCTCAAATTCCTCTAGTCCAGAGAATGATCACTTTATAAGTTTCTTAGACTATCATGAGTGCAAGCATTTTTAGAAATTTAAAATAATATTAGGTCAGTGTTTTAATATTGTCTTTTTAAAAATGACAAATACTTTAGAGAAAATATACTTTAAACTGAATTCCTTCAAATAATCCATCTCTATATAAAAGTTCCTAGGAGACCGTATGGTTCACAGTAGCCGTTCAGTGCAGTTAGGTATTATTTTGTGATCGTAATGGATACAGAGCCTTATCTCAACCTCTCACCTAAATCTACTCCAAAATTACTATTGTTGCCACTAAAACATATAAGCTCTAAGCAGAAATAGTAAGTTAATATCCAGATAATGAAGGAAAAATTATGATGCACTTGGAGCCTGGCTTCGTTGGGTTTTTTTCTATATGTAATTTGGTCCCTCATAGAATGGACCAAAAAAGGAGCCCCTGGCTGGCTCAGTCATTGGGGCACACGGCTCTTGATGTTGGGTTCATCGGTTCAGGGCCCACATTGTGTAGAGATTACTTAAAAAAGAAAGGATTTAGAATGGACCAAAAAAAAAAAAAAAACCCAACAAACAAACACTGCTTCACGAAACCCTCTGCTCTGTAAAGTATAGCGACATGGCAATGACACACAGTGGTATATGGCAAAAACACGGTGGTCAGAACGGTCCTCAGTACAATACAGACTCCAGAATACAGCAGGGACTCAAAAGTATATGTTGGTTTTCGAAGAGAGGAGACTGTCAAAACACCTATCTGTAGCTCTTTCAAGCTGGCGTCCGCTTGGCTGTTTGTCTAGTTTCTCGGGATGGAGAGAGGAAGTGAATTGCCGGAGACAGTGACTCTCAGCAGGACCAAGGAATGATAGTCGTTGCCCGGCAGGGGTATTAAAACAGCCAACCCGCCTGCCTAGACCCAGGGTCTTCCTAGCTCTTTGTATTACAACCCGATACAGTAGCTGATCCCAGCAGGTATGGTTACGTTGCATTTTATGTACCACTTTTAAAAGGCAGATCATTCACTTCCGTTTTAGACGTATTTTATTCCATAAAAATAATGTAGATGAAAGCGATCTTTCTAGTAACCCAGAAAACAATTGGAGTCTGAAGATTCCCCAGTGGGGCTTCGTTATACTTAAATCCAAACAGTTGCTTTGTCGGGTCGTAGAGAATCTACAAAGGTGTCATTATTTGGTGAATGTCGCTCTCTGCTTGATTTGTAATTTATGACTCTTCTATGTTTCTTCCCGTTTATTCCTCCAAACCGCCCCGTAGGCATATACTCTCCCCATCTCACAGATGAAGAGACTGATGATCAGAGTGCCCCGAACAGCTTAGCTGACAAGCGGCAGAGCTGGCCTCCAAACGTGTGTGTCTTTGGCTCCATCGTAGGGCATACAGTCTTTTTCTTCTATATCAACCTAGCTTGAAACCCGGAATCTTGTTTATTCCCAGCTAATACACCTTCTTGTCTTCCTCATTTCCCTTTCCCTTTCCCTTCCTTTGTTTTCCCTTCTTCTTTTCTCTTCCTTTTTCCTTTCTTTCTTGGTTGTGTTATAACGTGTATACGAGACCCTGACAACCCCAGCCACCCGGGTCGAAGTATGATTTTGAAACTTTGCTCTTGCGTGAACCTTTGCCGTGGAGATGCTGAGCCTGTGGACAACCAGGTCCCCACCTCCTGCCCCAGTGTCACTTTGATCCTGGAAGATCGTGAGACGGAGGCTCCATCTACACTGAAAGAGAGCCTCGGGGTGCACTTGGCTCGCTCAGCAACCGACGTACTCAGCAAAAACCCCACTTCTGCCCCCGTGCAGAACCACAGTGCCCACGTACAAAGCACCAAAAACAGCAGGGACCTCCCCGCAAAGACCTAGCCCACGCCCTGAGAAATTCTTTTCGAATATGTAACTTTGTTGTTTTCCTGGTTGCCGGAGTCATAGATGCGTTTTTCCAAAAAGTAAATATATCAGAGAATCATAAAAATTCAGAACACACCATAATTTCACACCCCTCCCCCCACCAGAGAGCATCCCTGCTAACAATTTTTAAAGACATCCTAGTGAATTTGTTCTCCAAATCAGATTTGTTTCCTTCTGCCGTCTGTGCCTTGGTTTGGGACACTGCCTAGCTGGGGCACTCGGATTAAGAATGTGGCTGACCTGCTTTTCCGTCCCCTCCCCCTTGGTCGTGCGTGGTCAGGGGTCACGTTTGAAAGGCAAGCTGAGTTACTGACATGAGGAAGGAAGGTGTTGCTCCTTTAAGATGCGAACAAACTTATTAGCAAAACATAGTCTGTTTTATTCAGTAGTTTCCTGAGCACGGGAATGCTGTTCTTTGCGTTCGTTTTGATCTCGTTCTTGACCGATAAGCACTGCTTGGTTGACTGTGCACGTGCGTACAGATCCAGCGTGTCGAGCATGTAAGTTTCATAGGCAGGCGGGCATTCTGAACGAGCAGGGGTTTGCACTGCGCCCCCAGAGTTTACAGGCGAGCAAGTTGTGCTGGAGTCCTTCTCTCCCTGCTGCGTGGAGCTGTGTCTGCGGGTTCGCTCGGCGTGCTCTCCACGCGGAGAGAGAGAGTCCCCGACAGAGCCCACGGTGTCGAGGCGCGGAATCCGACTCCGGAACTAAACCGAGTGGGTTCAAATCCTGCTGCTAAGATTAGCTGTGTCACCCGGGTTCAGGTACACACCGTCTGGGAAGCTCCATGCGCCCTTTCCCGAAGTGGGAATAATGATGGCGGTTCCCTCGTTGGGAAGAAGTATGGATTCGTGAGATCTTGTGCTTACTGTGTTAGCACCCGATCAGCGTTAGTAGTAATTATTAATGTGTCTGTGAGAGATGGACACGCACTTCTCAGTCTGGGTTATAACTGGTTTTTAACGCCATCGGGAACACTCATCTCTCATCATTCTCTGTATTGTCGCGTCGTATTTGCATCGCACGACAGGCTGTGATGTATTCGGTCGGGACCTTGCGGAAATGACCACACGTGGGTCTAAGAGCCATCGGTTCAGCTCATCCTTGGAAAGCAGTACCGCGTTCTGACGTTCAACTCTAGACAAGCTTGAGACCCTCAGCATCACACAGTTTAATCCCAACAAGAATTCAGTATTCTTGGGGCACCTGGGGGGCTCAGTCGGTTAAGCGGCCGACTTCGGCTCGGGTCATGATCTCACAGTCTTTGAGTTCGAGCCCCGCGTCGGGCTCTGTGCTGACGGCTCAGAGCCTGGAGCCTGCTTCACATTCTGTGTTTCCCTCTCCCTCTGCCCTTCCCCTGCTCACACTCTGTCTCTATATATCTCAAAAATAAATTTAAAAAGTTAAAAAAATAAAAAAAAAAGAATTCAGTGTTATTTTAAGAAATAGGTAGGAACCTTCCTACCATCACGCGGTCATAAACGGCTAAGCATTTCAAGGTGCTGTCTCCTGGGCAGACTCCCGGGTTGTCAGCTTAGGGCATGTCTTACCCGGTTAGCCTCGTTTCGAAAATACCGCTGTTGCCATCAAAGCCGTGACTCTCTGCTCGGGTCAGTAAGGAAGCCTCTGAAGTTTCCTCTGACCTTAGTTTCTGAACGTGCACCTGACCGGCTTCATTAGGAGAGAAGGAAGGACCGTAATTCTGCCATCAACCAGCAAGAACCCGGCCGTAGGGGTCCTGGAGGGCCTTTCTTATGCAAATGCTCGCGGCTTCTTGAATAAAGTGGATGACTAAGTATCCTTACTGCCGTAAGAGAGATTATTAGCAGTGGGAGACACATTTGAACTTGCTGAAAGAGCCGCCTTTGTGTCCAGGAGGGCTAGCACTAGACCGGGTCTTGCTTTTATCCCCGCCGTCTTTTTGTCTTTTTCACGCTTGCACCGTCTGAATCGCGTTCCCTCGCCTCTTAATCCCTGCAGGAATGCGGCTTCGGCTACGGGGAGGACGCCCAGTGCATGACGTGCCGGCCGCACAGGTTCAAGGAGGACTGGGGCTTTCAGAAGTGCAAGCCGTGCCTGGAGTGCGCGCTGGTGAACCGCTTCCAGAAGGCCAACTGCTCTGTCACCAGCGACGCCGTCTGCGGGGACTGCTTGCCAGGGTAGGTGGGACGGTTTCTTTGCCTCGTAATTATTGGATTATTTTTTTAAGTTTTTCTTTCTTTTTTTTTATGTGTGTTTATTTTCGAGAGAGAGAGTGTGTGTGAGCACAAGTGGGGGAGGGGCAGAGAAAGAGGGGAGAGCCCGATGCGGGGCTGGAACTCACGAACCGTGAGATCGTGACCTGAGCCGAAGTCGGACGCTTACCCGACTGAGCCCCCCAGGCGCCCCTGGATTATTTTTAAACAGGCTTCTCTCTTGTTCCCTCCCAAATGTGAACCCACACCACTGGGAACCCTGAACACGTTTGTGGGACGGCTGTGACTTCGACTGTGCCCACTGTGGGCTGTGCGCCGCGACAGGCGCTGGTTATAACTAAAGTGAGAAAGCACACTCACAAAGGAGTAGTGTCTCGAGACTCTAAAGAGTTTCCTAGAAATCGACGAGAAAGGAAATGTGGACGAATGGACAAAGGACAAACAGGCCACTCCCAAAAGAGGAAACACGTGTGTGGCCTGTGACCAAATGGCGACGTTCGTCCTCGCGAGTGACCAGAGAGACACAAACTCGGACCATTCGCTCATTTCCACCGGTGTTGGGAAGCAGCTAGGAGGTGTCGCAGGCCCGGCTGAGGTGAAGAGGCCAAGAACCCCACCCACGTGAACGAAGCTGCAGTCCTCATCAGGGCTTTCAAAGGGTCCAAACAGGAAGTAAGAACGAAGTGAGTTCTGGGGAATGGTAGCAGAGGGCTTCCGTGGCAGAAAAAGAACCGAGAGCAGGCAAGGCAGACGAGGCGTGCCCCGGGATGCGTCGGCCAAGCGCGGGCGCCGGCGGTGATCCGGGTCTCCGGGTCGGAGAGCTCTGAGCAAGACCCGGAGGAGAGGAGGCTGTTGGCCCAGCCAGTGTGTCGGGGAAGGCCGCTGTGGACGCAGGGAGTGCAGAGACAGGCCCCAACGAGGACGCGACCCTGGCGTTCAGGGACCGTGGGGGTCTGACACAGGAATCCAGTCTCTTCGTCACTGCAGTGGGGGGGGGGGGGTTGGCGGGGGTGGGGGCTCTCACCCGGCTTAGCGAGAACACGGCCACAATCAGGGTACTTGCGACCAAACGGCACAGCGGCTCTTGGTGAGGTCAGAGGGAGGTCACACCTGTGGGCCTGAAGGGCAGAAACGGGGCAGGGGACAGTCCTTACGGGCTAACCGTGACCCTCTGCAGTGACTCAGCACCTGACCCAGGCGCGAAACGTGATTGTCGAACACCAACGACACAAGAAATAAAAGAAAAATTCGCTCTTGGACTTCACCCAAATTCAGATCTTCTGTGCTTCAAAGGGCATCATTGACAAAACGAAAAGACAGCCGGAGAAGTAGAGAAACTATTTGTACCTCATAGAGGTGCTCAGGGACTGCCTTCTCTAGAATACATAAAGAACTCTTACAACTCAGTAACGAAAAGACCAGTCGCCCAATCAAAATACGAGTAAAGCATCTGAATAGATGTCTTTCTGGAGAAGATGCCCAGGTAGCCAACACGCACACGAAAAGAGGCTCAATGTCGTGAGCCATCAGGGAAATGCAAATTGAAACCACATACTTCAAGCTTACTGGGATGGCCGTGACCAAAAAGACACAGTGACAAGTGTCGGTGCGGACGAGGAGAAACTGGAAGTGTCATTCACACCCATCCTGTCTCTACAGAGACAGAAATTAAATTGGTGGTTTCCTGGGGCGGGGGGTTGGGGCGCGTGGGGAAGAGGGAGGGGTGACCACGTGAGGGTACAGCGTTCCTTTCTCGGTGCGATGAAAAATGTCTAAAATTGATCCTTCTGATGGTCGCATGGCTCAGCAAGTACAGGAAAGGCCATCGCGCCCCTCACGGGGGTGGAGTATAATGTATGCGAGTTAGAGATCAGTATCTACTCTTAAAAACGAGTGACGGCTCGGATCTCAGGCGATGCCCATACCTGCGACACCGTTACCGAGTTTGGGCCTCGCGCGGATCTCTTCGAAGAACACAAACCCGACACCTCTACGGTTCCTGTTCTAGAATTCTGATTCAGCGGCAGAGAGAGCGGGGAAAAGCACGGGACCCAGGGGCTCGGGTTCTACCAAGAGGGAGCCCACAGGGGCCCGCCGCTGGAGTGTGAGACAGGGCGCGTCCTCCCCAGGACCTCGCACCGAAAGTGCTTCCTCGTGCTTAACCTCATTCGTTGTCATCTGAGCCCTCTGGCCTAGCCTCTGTAACGTTTGTTCTTTCTTTAAGGAAATGCTTAGATGTGGCGAAGTCAGACACAAGAGACTAGGCATTTGAATGACGTTTCATAGTTTACTTATAAGATTAGTTTAAAATTACATCCTTTTTAACACAGCATGAATGTTGCAGGCAATAATTATATAGTGACTTTTACCCAGGCTTTCCAGGGTGCTTTAAAGTGCTCACCCAGGTCGACTATATTTGCGTGAAGAAGGTAAATAGTTGGAACCCATTTTATAGATAGGAACATGGAGGCAGAAAGAAAATGAGCAGATTGCATCTTGCTCTCCGAAAAATGATGCCAGGGCACCTGGGTGGCTCAGTCGCTTAAGCGTCTGACTTCGGCTCAGGTCATGATCTCAAGGTTTGTGAGTTCGAGCCCCACACCGGGCTCTGTGCTGACAGCTCAGCGCCTGCTTCAGATTCTGTGTCTCCCTCTCTCTCTGCCCCTCCACTTCTCACACTCTGTCTCTTTCAAAAATAAAAATAAACCTGGAAAGAAAAGAAAAGGAAAGAAAGAAAGAAAAGAAAGAAAAATAAAGAAAAGAAAGAAAAAGAAAGAAAAGAAAAGAAAGAAGATTGTCAAGTCAGGCAGAAAGCGGGCGTTTATTTCAGTACTACTCCTGCCTTCCAAAGCCTCAGCCTCCTCAAATCAGAGTCCTCGCTGCTCTAAGGCTCGGCCCCGGCCGGCCAGCTAGCATCTCAGCTGCCTTCCCCAGGAGCAGGCCCGTGCGGAAACAGTCTGTCCTCTGTGCCCCAGGGCGAGCGATCGGAGCGTCCGTCCCCTTGTTCCCAAATACCCTCCATGACTTTAGGCCGGCCCCTTAATTTCTCTGACACCTCTTCTTCTCACCCCTACGTCATGCCCTGGTAATCCCGACCTGCAGAACCGCCGGGAGGACGGAGAACCCGGTGCCCGCAAAGCGCCAGGAGGGCGCCTAGCCCACGTGAGCGCTAAACACGTATTTGACTTCCTCACCAGTTAGCGTGACCGGAAGCCGCTGAGAGCTGTGTTTACATGGCTGCTGCTTTTTTTGTTTGTTGGGTTTTTTTGTGTGAGGTGTTTTTGGAGTGTGGCCCGTGGGCCCGCGGCCACCTCCTCTGTCTCCTGTGTTCCCATCCCTTCTCTGCTAAGGCGACCTGGGACCCAGCCTGGAAGAATAATCCAGCCCCTATCAGTTCTTTGCTGCTTCTGGTAACGAGGATAGCTAACGTGTATTGAGCATTTATGATGTGCTGAGTGCTGTGTGCGGATTAGTTTATTTAATCCTCGAAACCCCTCCCTAAACCAGGGATTCATATCGAAGCCCCTGTACAAAGGAAAAAGTTGATCCTTCGAGGGGACAAACGACTCGTCATTTGGCATTCCACTGCTGAGCCCCTGTACCCAGCCATGCGTCTAGCCTTCACAGAGAGCCTTGGCACCTGATCCCGCCTCGCCCGTTCTCAGAGTAACTCCACCAACCACCGCGCTGCTCTTGGCCTTGGCCCTAACGATTCATCTCTTCGTAAGCATTCGCTCACTTTCAGCACGGGGCCGTCGCCGTCAGCCGCTAAGGCCCACAAACAGTAGGCTGTCCGTCAGCGTGGCGCTGGGTGCCAGTAAGAGTGGGAGAGAGCGAGTGGCGGTCCCGTGTCTCCCGTGCGCTGCAGGGACTTTGACCGTGGCTTGGCTGCAGTACACAGGACACGGTAGCCGCCTCTAGACCATAGTGAGCGAGCTCGTTATAAAACCAGAGCTGGACCGCGGGGTGTCGTTATCCTGCAGAAATGCTTTCATGGATTGAAGAGTCGACGGTTTGCCCCTGGGTTTTCATAAAACAGCCCTTTTCAGACACAGTGTTCATCAGGCAAACCGGTGGTGTTCGGATTGAGTTCAGTCAAAAAGTCCTTTTCCAGTTCGAAGTCAGAGAAGATTTGGGGTCTGAAAGGTGTATTTATTTACATGCTGCCTGTCATCAAACCGCGATTAGATGAAATCCTGATTTCTTTTTGCAGGAGCCATCTGGGCGTCCAGACTAAGATTAGAAGTTCACCTATAGACGCCCGTTTAGCCAGACAGCTGTCTCTGTCCTCATCCCTTTCATTTCATTTTATTTTTTAAAATTTGCGTCCTTTCTCACTTGGTCACAAAGCAGAGTTACCAATGTTTCTGTGTCCCTAAAACCATGGCAGTCTAAGCGAGAGAAGGTAAAATAATGTTTAAAGATTGATACATTTCTGTATCCACTTAGTATTTTCAGTTTCATGTTTTTTTTAAGATTTTTATTTTTACTAAATGTTTATTTGTTTTGAGAGAGAGCACGTGGGGAAGGGGCAGAGAGAGAGAGGAAGAGAGAGAATCCCAAGCAGGCTTCACGCCGTCAGCACCGAGCCCAACGCAGGGCTGAGTCATGAACCATGAGCTCGTGACCTGAGCTGAACTCACGAATCGGACGCTCAACTGACTGAGCCACCCAGGCGCCCCTTCAGTTACCTAGTAAAACTCTAATTTCTATACCTTCATCTTCAAATTGGAGGATAATTTTGAGGCCACTTCTCTAAAAATTAAAGACACAGTGTCTGTGATGGCGAGGACATAATTGGTAGTTTGCCAACTGCTCTGCTTTTTAGGATTCTGCAATAATCTCACTTTGTACTAAACAGAAAAAAAGAGTCAGTTGATGGGTTTAAAAATTTTGTTACTTTTCTTAGTTAAAAAATTAAATTTAAATTTAAAATTAAGTTAAAAAAGTTAAGATTCTGCCATTACAGGGTTGGAATAAAGAAGCTGGCAGGACAGATTCAGAATGTTTTTGTGTAATCTCCGTGCAACTGCGCATAGCTGCTCTCGGTCACGTCCAAGTATCGTCTCTCCTTGGGAGCAGCGGTTACATACATGGGAGCCCCGTGAATCGGTGTTTTGAAAACATTTAATGATATCTATGTGGGATTCTCCATGCTTTGCCTTCCCTTAAATTTTAAGAAGTTTAAAAAAAAATTTTTTTTTCAAATGTTTATTTCTGAGTGAGAGAGACAGAGTGCGAGCAGGGGAGGGGCAGAGAGAGAGGGAGACACAGAATCCGAAGCAGGCTCCAGGCTCCGAGCTGTCAGCACAGAGTCCGGCACAGGGCTCGACCCACGGACCATGAGATCATGACTGAGCTGAAGAAAGACACTCAACTGACTGAGCCACCCAGGCACCCCGATTTTTAAGAAGTTTTAAAACATGTATTTCTATATCAAATTTGTCGTCGAAAATGTTGGGTATAACATTTTTTTAAATTTCACTTTCCATTCTGATGATTTACAAAAATGAGTTTTCATGTGTAAAACTATTTTAGACTGTGTCGATGTTCAATTAAAATTTGGCAAATTTTCTGGCCGAGAGGAAAAATAATAGTCCGCAGAGATTACGATGTTCAGTAAGAAATACATCTGTAATAAGAAAGCTCTCTTACAGTACGCTATGGTTTTTACCTTATTTCAGAACTTTTTATGCATTCTTGGTTATAAAAAGTAAATAACATAAAATTTACCATCTTAGCCATTTTTAAGGGTGCAGTTGGGAAGTGCTAAGTCCATTTACGTTGTTTCGAACGGATCTCTAGAACGTTTTCATCTTCCCAAACGAAACTCTATACCCATTAAACAATAACCTGTCCCCTCGTCCTGCTCCCCTCAGGCCCTGGTAATCACTGTTTCTATGAATTTGATTCCGTACCTAATGGGAGTGGAATCACGTAGTATTTGTGGCTGGTTTGTTTCACTTAACATAATGGCCATGATTCATTTGTGTGCTAGGATGGGACAGGACTCCCTTCCTTCCTTTTTTTTTTTTTTTAATTAGAGCTAGTCTATTCTTTAAAAAAAATTTTTTTTTTAATTTATTTATTTCAGAAGAGAGACCGCAAGAGTGGGGGAGGGCCAGAGAGAAAGGAAGCGACAGAATCCTAAGCTCCTTGGGGGGCTCGAATTCACGAAACCGTGAGATCAGATCACGACCTGAATGGAAACCAAGAGTGAGACGCTTGACTGACTGAGCCACCCAGGGGCCCCTGACGCTTTCCTTCCTTTTTAAGGCTGAATAATATTCCATTGTTTGTCTGTCCCTTCATTTGCCCCATGGATATTTGAGCCGCATTCACTTTTTGGCTGTTGTGAATAGGGATGCCGGGAACGGATGTGCCAATATCTCGTCTACACCCTGCCTTCAGTTCTTTCGGACACGACCCAGTGGTGGAGTTGCTGGATCCTACGGTCGTTGTACAGTTAGTTTTTTGAAGCACTTCCGTACTGATCCCCAGAGCAGCCGTGCCATTCACTTCCCCACCAACAGCGCACGGTGCTTCCAATTTCTCTCGTACTCTCCCCAACACTTGATATTTTCTCTTTTGGTTTGTTTTTAGAAGCCATCCTAACGGGTTTACGGCGATACTTCATTGTGGTTTTGATTTGCATTTTCCCGACGATGAGTGATGTTGGCCGTTGGCCACCTTTTTTGCATGCCTGTTGGCCATACGTATATCATCTTGGCAAAAGTATCTCTTCAAGGCCTTTGGACATCTTTTAAGAGTTTCATGCTCTACCGACTGAGCTAGCCGGGCAGTTGTTAGACATCTTTTAATCAGAGTATTTGAGTTTCGTTGTTGAGTTAATATTCTAGATATTAACTCCTTACCAGATATATGATTTGCAAATACTTTCTCCCCTAGTGCAGGTTCACTTTTTACTCCGTTGATTGTATCCTTTTTTTTTTAATCCTGAAAGAGAACATTATTATTTTATTATCATTTAAAACTCTTTTGATGTGACCGACTTGTTTTAACCACTTATGGAGGTTTAGTTGACAAGTAAAAAGCTGTACGTATTTAATGTATACAACTTTATGACTTTGGGGATAAGTACACACGTTTGTGTCCTTTGATGTGCAAAATTCTTAAGTTTCACGCAGCCCAGTGTATCTATTTGTGCTTTTGTTGCCTATTTCACGTATGCCTTTCGATTGCATTTTGGCGTCACATCCAGGAAGTCATTGCCAGATTTAATGTCCGTGAAGTTTTTCTCCTGTTTTCTTTTAGGAGTTTTATAGTTTTGGGTCTTATGTTTGGGTTTTTAATTCATTTGGAATTCGCTCTTGTCTGTGGTGTTAGATAAGGTTCCAGCACCATTTGCTAAAGAGACTGTCCTCCCTCCATTTAGGTGGCCTCGGCACTCTTGTTGAAGATCGTTTGACCCTGTACGTGAGAGTTTATTTCTGGGCTCTCTGTCTTGTTCCGTTGGTCTCCATGGAATACTGGTCTTTATACCAGTATTGATTAGTATAGCTGTAGTCGACAATGATACGACGTTGTATATTGTACACTGTATTGTGTATTGTACTCATTATTATAGCACGGTAATATGTTTCAATATCAGGAAGTGTGACTCCTCCACCTTTGTCCTTTGACTATTGCTTTATATGTCACAAAATAAATTTTTTAATTTTTTAATTAAAAACAGGTGGAAGTCACCATATTACAATACGGACAATTTTCATGGTCAAATGAAAACAGAAGTTAGACAAATCTGAGTGTACTTTAGCATTTAAGATAATTTACCTGTTTTTAAATAAAAATTTTGCTTCAATCATAAATCATACAGATTTGCTGCTGCAATATTCAATTTCATAAGATAATTGCATCTACCTTGCTCCTTATAAACTTGATCTGCAAATTCTCCAAATCACTATTTTGTCATTGAAAAAATATAATTTGAAATATATTTACAAATAATCACTGTTTTTTAAATTTTTTTAATGTTTGTTTATTTTTTGAGAGAAAGAGACAGAGTATGAACGAGGTAGGGACAGAGACAGAGGGAGATACAGAATCTGAAGCAGGCTTCAGGCTCTGAGCTGTCAGCACAGAGCCCAACATGGGGCTCGAACTCCCAAACCGTGAGATCATGACCTGAGCCGAAGTCAAACACTTAATGGACTGAGCCACTCAGGCGCCCCCAAATAATCACTGTTAACATTTGGTATATAATATGTTTACAAACTTTTTCAATGCAAATACATACATGTAAATTATTTTAGCTGCTTTGGTAAAAAAAAAAAAATCTGGGTGGCTCAGTCGGTTAAGCGGCCGACTTTGGCTCAGGTCATGATCTCATGGTCTGTGAGTTCGGGCCCCACATCGGGCTCTGTGCTGACGGCTCAGAACGTAGAGCCTGCTTCAGATTCTGCATCTGCCTCTCTCTCTCTCTGCTCTTCCCCTGCTCACGCTCTGTCTCTCAAAAATAAATAAACATTAAAAAAAATTATTAAAAAAAATCTGAAAGGATCTGTATCTAAGTGTGTGCATGCACAAAAAAAGAATTATGTTCTTCACTTTTCTTATTTTTTCACCTACTGATATTTCATGAGTTAAAAAGAATACGTATCCTAGATCTACGTCGTTGTGTCTTCGAGGCCACTTTGTCTTCCATTGCCTTGGGACGTCCATGGTTAGTCACTGTCTGCTGTTGTGTACTGACAGTGTGCCGAGCTGGGTTTTTTCTTACATAAATACTACCATGATTGCGTTGTTACAAATACAGCAGCATCCACTTGACTGTTTCTTTAGGATAAGTTTCCAAAAAATGAACTTACTGGTTAAAGGATATATGAACTATTCTGTTGGGTTCCGATGGCGTATTGCTACACTGCCCCTCTACTAATGACCGTTATGATGCCACCGCCATCCAGACATGTGCTTATTTTGTCTGTGTTCACTCGTGTTCTAAGTAAAACTGGTTTTCGTTGCAACTTGCATTTACTTCGTTAGTTTCATGGGGTTAAACGTTTTAATGTTAACTTTTTTTTTAATTTAATTGCATCATGCTTTTTAGTTTTCACTGAAATTTTTCAGTTGCGCAATGTTCTTCTTTTGGGAATTAATGTTCTTTGCCTGTTTCTATTACAGACTGAAATTACAGACGGTACTGGGATTAGCACTGTTTTGCAAGTTTCTTTTGCCCGTTAACTATGTCGATGGTGCTTTATTTATTTTTGCTCTTCGGCTGTCTTTAATACTGTGTGCGTGTGTGTATGTGTGTGTGGTAAAACCCGTTCTCTCTTCCATCTGGCTCCTGGGTTTCTTGTCATGCCTAGAAAAATAACCCCGTGTGAAACGTATATAAGTATCTCCCTATATTTTTCCATTGTGTTTATAGTTTGCTTGGCTTTTTCCGTCTCTGAATTTCAGGTGTTTAAAAACTAGCACTTGACTTACGAGGGGTTTTGTCGTCTAAGTTACAGTAGAATTGCCCAAGAGCGCGGATTTCCTGTTCCCTCCCCAGCACCCACCGTCTCAACACAGAGGGGCTGAGTAGAATTGACAAAGTGACATTTAGCGGAACTGACGTGTCTTACGCGTTCATGCATCTAAGGATGTGTCTGTTTCAGCTACTGCTCTATTTAAGCCTTTCAGTTGCTTTTTTGAAGAAAGAACTGGTACTTGACAAATTATCGCGAGGCCGTTTGCTGCAACTCTGAGCTTAGAAGGAAGAGCTAACAAGGATCGTTGTCCTTTCTCTTCTAGATTTTATAGGAAGACAAAACTCGTCGGTTTTCAAGACATGGAGTGCGTACCTTGTGGAGACCCTCCGCCTCCTTACGAGCCACACTGTGAGTGAACGCCAGAGGCTTTCAGAAACCTTCCTACAGTTAGCTAGTGGGGCACAGTCTCTCGGTACAGGGGGGCTTCTAAGGTGCACTGTCTTATCAAGCTTCCAGCAAGAAGCTGTGTCCCTTGACTTGACTCTCAGGGTGAAATACAGACATTTCGCTGCGACTTGTTTCCTGCAAACACGTGCCTTTCATTCTAGATACAGGACTCCAGTTAACTAGGTGGTCCACGTCCTGCCTCGGGATGTCTTTGCCTTGGCCGGCGAATCCCTGCGTTTTCCCTCCTTGGTCCCCAGGCACTGTCCTGTGGTGACTTCCCTGCCTTTCCAGAGACCTTCCTCGCCATGAATCACCTGCCCTCATTAACGTATCGTGAAGTCAAATATCAGCGCCTTTCATTCGCTCCTTCGAAACCCGTCGCAGGGCAGAAATAACAACTATAAATGAGAAAATTTTGCCTTTTCTTCTTGGTCTTAACATTGATCTTTTTTTTTTTAATCATATATTTCCCTTCGATAGCAAAGGTATCTGTTACAAGTTCTCCAGCTGTGTTGATGTTGAATCGGAAGGAGAGGGGCTCCTCACTGTCCTTCATCCCCCATGCAGATCCGGGGGGCTGAAACCACAGGTGACGGGCCAGGAGAGGAATCAGCAGGCGGGCTCCCCGGGGGTGCTCAGGGCTTGTCTCTGCTGAGTAGGGCCCTAGGGAGCCGTGTTTCCGGTACGCGGGCACCAGCGTCCGGGCGGGAGCGCGTGGCAGGTGCTCCATCCTGTGGACACGTCGCCTTTCTGGGGAGCGTTGGGAGCATAGACGTATGCAGGTGGCGTTGCTCTGATGTGTTCTTGCTTCTTTCCGTGGCAAAAGCACCCTCTGAACCAAGTGAAAGTGATTGTCATTGATAAGGCCACACAGCGCTTGTGTCTTCAAGAATGTCATGTAATTTGCAATCCGTATGGTTATGACTTTACCAAAACACATTACTTTCTCTTCTTCGTTTAATGTAATAGAAAGGCAAAAAAAAAAAAAATGGGGATTCTAAGATTTACAGAAATTTATATTGGCCCTCTTTTTTTATAATATGCAAACATTTGCCAAATAATTCGTTGCATTTAACAAATGCGTTAACTGACGGTGATGCTTCAGCCATAATAGGGAAACCGTTGTTTTCCTTAACTTTCTCACTGTCCCGTCATCAGCCTAAACTCATCATTGAGGACACCGGGTCCAGAAAGATGAGTAACTTTCCATTGTCGGCCGGGAAACGGCAGAGACACGATTCGGACCCTGGTCTGTCTAATGCCAGAGGTTGTTCTTACCGCCACACTCCCCTGTCTCCCGCAGAAAAACAAACATGCAATCCACTGCATGTTGACTTTTCGTTTGCTTTACTAGTCATCATTGAAACAAAAACTCAAAAAAATCTAATATAGAGGAGATACTTTATGCTACACAGCCCGTAAAAGGACATGTCGTCTTGCCAATTAAAACAGGGCGGCGACCTTGTCCTGCCCGTGGGTCAGCTCAGCCATCGCGTTGCCCGGAAGGTAAGTGAAGATCACGTACTCGATCCCGAACTACCATCAAAAGATTTAGCAAAGGAACTGCTATTGCCCAGTGCAGAGTTGGAAAGTACGAGGGTTATTTTTTCTCTTTAATTTACTCGGTTTAAATTTAATATGATCTGGTCATAAGTCTGAGGCATTGGAATTTTTTGCCTCTGGGGATCTGGCTAAGCTCGGACTTCATAAATTAGACTCGAAACGTAGTTTTCACATTTGACTTCTGATGTGTTGTAAAGCCCGGAGTGAGTTACAGTTTGAAAAGAAACGTAACCAGTTTCATTTGTACGTACAGATCTGTTTCTCCCTAAATGAAACTTTGTAGAAAGCAAAGAAAAACAAGTGATTTTGCAAAGTGGGAAATGCCGTGTGCCAGGCAATAACCTTTCAGATCATGGAACAACGGTCCGGCGGTCTTCTGGGAGTGTGAATCCTTATCTCCGTAAAGGAAGGTTTGCTGCCTTTGGCACCGTTCTTGGGAGTAAGTCCAGGGCGCACACAACTAACCTCCTCAGGAGAGATCTTGAAGTTTCTGGGGAGTTATGTAAGGGACCTTATGTTTTCATTTCTTCCGCTTTGGGGATTTCAACTCCTCCACGAAGAACTACTTCCGCGCTGACTTTTTCCTGCGGAGGAGTGCCTGTTTTATTTAGACTCAACTGTAAGAAAGTGACCCCACTCGAGCTGCCTCAAATAATGGCGTGCGTTTCACCCCATGTATACATGTATACATATGCATATACATATTCTCACGACCATATACGGGGTACTGAGAGGCCAGAACTTCCCTGAACTTGGAGGCAGCCCTTAGTTGGGACCTGGGGCTATCGCCCCCCCCCTCCAGCGGGAGGCTCTGAGTCCCGCCCTGGGTTCCGGTCAGCACCACCGATGCTCTCTCAGCCTGCGGGGACTCTGTTTCCGTCTCCTCATTTCCCCCCGTGCTTCCAGGGGGGCCGCCTTGGTCTGTACTTCCGGGTCATGCTTCTGAAGGAGAGAATCTGCTTGGCCAAGTGAAATACCATCGTCCTGGGAGATAGAGCCTTTTCCATTTAACTGTTGAGCAAGTATCTGAGAGCCTCCCGGGGGCCAGATGCACGATGATGGACAAAGAGACCCCAATTCTTTTCTTCTCGGAGCTTACGGTCGAGTGGGGGAGTTGTCCAGTAACTACCCCAGATTAGACGGTATTCAGAGACTACCCACATGGATGCAAAAGTGTTACTGGCCGGTCCCGTGCCTGCCGGGATCTGCGGTGCTCTGAGGGCGCGTAGTGGATAATGATGCAGGAACACTCGGGAAGGCGTCACAGAACCACGACTTTCAAGCTGTAACCCAAAGGATCAGTCAGAGGAGGATGGGCCAGAAAAGGAAACTAAACAGGGGGCCAGGGAAGTCAGAGGAAGCCCGGAGAGTATGTAGGGTGTCCTGCAGCCATTGGACGCTGTGTGAAAGTCGGTTGACACTGGGAATATCCTTTGGATGTGGAGCCCTGGAGGTCTGTGATGACAGCGACACGCACCATCTTTAGTGAGGAATGGAAACACAACCAGATTAGTAGGAAGCAACAAGTTAACGTGAGGGGAGGAAGAGGGACAGTTATGGACAGCTGTCCAGAAGCTTGCTGCTGAAGGTGACACGGGAATATGCAGGCAGTGACGAGTTTCGTTTGATTTCATTCCATCGGCGAGAGACACATTAGCTTGTTTGCAGGCTGAAGGGAAAGGTGGAGAGAGGTTGACTATTTTGTATGAGAGGAGACCGGAACGATCAGTCACGTCGGGTTCGCTGGAAGAGGACCCTGCAGCGTGATTGCTGTTGGCCTTCTCTAGAGGGAGGGAGTGCTCCCTGCTGTAACGAGAGAAGGGGGTGTGGGGGCAGTGAGCGTGGACTCCTGCCTTCGGTGGCAGGAGGCAGGGGGGCTCAGAGACTTGGCTTCCGTGTGTGTGAAGTAGGAGGCACTGTGTTCTGCCAAGTCAAGCAGGAGCCGAGGGACTCAGGCTGGAAAAGCACAGGTCTTTCAAGTTCTCATTAACAGAGTGTGGGAGGGACGTCTATTCGAGAATATAGTGGGTTTCCCGGTAGCGCCGAGAGTCCAGATGAAGTTCGTGGTCCTGGCAGGGCACTGTTTGCCTCTCGTATGACGTCTGTAGATACTTTTGCTGCAGGGATGGCTCAGGCCACCTCGGAAGGCGCCCCAGAACAGACGTGAGTTGTGCCGTAAACGTGCAGCTTATAGCAAGCTACAAACAAGTCTTGAAAATACGGTCTGTATTAGTAACACAAGAATAATTTTAAAGAAGTGTAAATACATTTTCTCTTATTGATGGAATACCTGAAGCATACCAAAGTAAGGAGCTAACAGACACAAGACTGAAAATTTTTCCACATTTCTGTCAACGCTTCGGGGGGCCACATACCACATTTTCTTTATTCGTCCATCAATGGGACACTTGAGTTGTTTCATGTCTTGGCTCTCATAAATAACGCCGTAGTGAACATGGGCTGCTGCTGTCTTTTTGACTTCGTGTCTTCGTTTTCTTCAGATAAGTGCCCAGAAGTGGAATTGCTGAGTCATATGGCAGTCCTATTCTTAATTTTTTTAAGGAGCCTCATACTGTTTTCCACAAAATGGCCGCACCAGTTTGCACTCCCACCAGCAGGGCCGAGGGTTCTCTTCTCTCCACAGCCTTGCCGACATTTGTTATTTTTGTCTCTCTGATGATAGCCATTCTAACAAGTGTGAGGTGATATCTCATTGAGATTTCGGTGATGAGTGATGTTGAGTTCATTTACCTGTTCACGAGTGATGATGAGTTCATCTACTTGTTGACTTCTGTATGTCTTCTTTGGGAAAAGTCTATTCAGACCCCTTGCCCATTTTTGAATCAGATTTCTTTTTGCTATTGAGTTGTAGGAGTTCTTTATATATGTTGGATATTAACTCCTTATCAGACGCATGATTTGTTAATAGCTGCTCCCAGTCAGTAGGTTGCTTCTTCATTTTGTTGATGGCTTCCTTTGATGTGCAGAAGTTTTTTTGGTTTGACCTAGACTCACTTGTTTGTTTTTGCTTTTGTTGCCTTTACTTTTGGTGTCAGATCCCAAAAATCATCACCAAGAACCGATGTCAAGGAGTTTATCGCCTATTTTTTTCTAGGAGTTTTATGGATCAGGTCTTATATTTAAGCCTTTAATCCATTTTGACTTAATTTTTGTATATGGCTTTAGAAGGTGGTCCAGTTTCGGTCTTCTATATGTGACTGTCCAGTTTTCCCAACACCATTTATTGAAGAGACTGTCTTTTCCTCATTGTATATTTTTGGCTCCTTTGTCATAAATTAATTGACCCCATATATGTGGATTTATTTCTGGGCTCTATTCTGTTCCATGGATCTATGTGTCTGTTTTTACACTAATAATTACTGTTTTGATTACTATAGCTTTGTAATATAGTCTGAAATTAGGAAACATGTTACCTCCAGCCTTGTTCTTTTTTTCTCAAGATTGCTTTGGCCATTTAGGATCTTTGTGGTTCCATACGCATTTCAGGAAGGTTTGTTCTATTTCTGCGAAAAATGCCATTTGAATGTTGACAGGAACTGTATCGAATCTCTGCATTGCTTTGAGTACTATGGACATTTTAACATTAATTCTTCCAATCTGTGAGCACAGAATCTCATGCAGATTTTCCATAGAACTAAGTGAAATCAGATCCAGAAATGTACCTGCCACAGAGGTAGCTCAGTAATGACCATCTACCTGCTGACCTGCTCTAAGTGATGCCCACACCTGCCCTGAGGTCCTGCCCCAGCCTCGTGTGCTCCTCGGAGGATAAGGAGGTTGGGAGTTATCCCACATGGGGAGGATCAGGATGCAGCTGGCTTTGCTTGCTGCCTTCTCCCATCCCCGTCCCCTCCCCACTACTGGCAGGTGAGCAGCGAAGGATTCCTAGAAGGGGGCTGTGGTGGAATTTTGTGTTTGATGACTTGAATGGCTAGAAGACCAGGCTGAAGCAACCCTACTTAGACAGGTCTCTTTCCTCTCTGTCCCCACTGCCCAAAGCCTCAAGCCACCTGCTGGACCCGCAGGAGGTCATTTCAGCTTCCCTCCCCTCAAAATAATGATGGATGCATGAAGGCAATTGATTAGTCCGCTCATCAACCCTTTGTCAGCTCCCCAAAGGCATTAATTTGTGAGAAGGACCTGTTGGGCGCGGAGCACGGGGTAGATTAGTGACATCAATGTAAATAAGGCATCATTTACATAAAAGTCCCTGCTTGGGGCTTTGTTCCTCCTGGCTTTTATCTTCACTTCCTAAAAACATGCACCCACTTAGAGCATTAAAGAGAAATCGGGAAAAACACACAAGAAATTTTAGAAGAACTACATCCAGCCCTGGATCCGATAAGAAATGCAGAGTTTGTATGATTTCTTTTAGCGATGTTGACTTAATTTGGAGCAAATACTGTGGTCGGAACAAATGGTTTTGAAAACATTCAAAGCGGTTTTTCATCCAGCGCAGCTTTATGTAAGTGTGTTTAACCTAGATGTTTGCTTTGTTCTTGGGGGCTTTGTAAAACAAGCCACGTGATCCTCAAGCGATAAGTGACCAGATAAGCGTGGGGGGAAGAGAAAAAAGCAGGCACTGTGCTGGCCTGAAACGATTTAGGAATTTTATGCGGCTCGCCCATCTCCAAACACAGCAGGTCTCTGTACCAAAACGTCGTAGATGACAGCCTTAAAAAAAAAGAGCGTTTTTCAAAAGAATCTTAAGATACCTTCCAAATTACAGATAAAAGCAACATCAAAACGAACTCTTAAAAGAAATATTTGCCCATTAAAGACAACTGGGAACGTTTAGTGGAGGAAAAAGAAGAGGGAATACCATAAGCGAAGTATTTCCCGCGGTAGCGCACACAAAACAAAACCCAGCTTCCTGGTGGTTTTCCGCTCATCCTTGTTCCATCCTTACCACCGACTTTTGAAAATTAGATGTTGTTACGTTGCGCGCACTACTCTGTAGTCTCTTTCTTCTTGCGGCATCATTTTTTTCAGACGCTATCTAAGCAGTATTTTAATGACAGTCTTGATTAAGGGACCACGTAGGGATCAGGCCGCAGTCGGAGGCGAAGCCCGCTCCGTTGCACGCATGGTTGCTGTTGCGTCGCTGGCGGGAGGGAGTCTTTCTCTGCCGATGCGCTGTGCACGGTGCCCACAGCTCATGGGTCCCAGGGCGTTCATGTCCGACGTGCAATTATTGCGAAGTTATTCTAAAGGAAGGGTGCCCAGGGAAAGCGTCTTTTAAAGAAAACAAAAACAAATTTAAAAGGAAGTAGGGTGCCCGTGTTTGGAAATCGGCACCAATGCGCTGCTTCGTCAGGTCTCCTCTAGAAGGGGGGGAGGAGGCAGAGGCAGAGACCCTGCCTTCGGCGAATCACAAGCGGGCTTCAGCGGTTCTCGGAACGTGTCCGGCAGATCAGCTGCTGAGGTGAGAAGCCTCGTTCCTGGTATTCTCACAGAGCCCAGTACCCTCCATCCCGGGGCGCTTAAACACTTACTGGATCCGATCAGAGGAACCGGCTGTGTGAGGGGGGTGCCGAGGAGACGCACCTCAACCCGGGAGCGTTTTGCACCTGCTGCGGAACCACCACGCGGTTTCTGCTCTGTCGGGGGATGCCGACGGCTTCGGTGGCAAAGCTCTTCTGATGAGTCTGCTGATACTTGGCGGCCTGACTTTCCAGGGTACTTGCTGGATCCTCTGCAGGACGGGTCCGAGGGGCCACCGGGGGCCGAGGGAGGGCGCCTCCGGCTGAGGAAGTTGTCTGTGGTCCTCGGGCCAGGCCAGCCCGGGGCTGCGGCAGGTCGCGAGGACGGAGACCAGCTCTGGGGACTGTTGCAGAGACGGCCGAGTGAGCGGCGGATGAGCAGAGAAGGGGACCCCCTGGAAGAGGCAGTCTTGCAAGTTCAGCTCCGTCCCGTTACACGGAACTCGCAGGGGAGGGGAGAGGGGAGCGGGGGCAGCGAGATCAAAGAGGACTCAGCCCCCACAAAAGGCAGGATGACAGCGCCAGCCCTCCCCCGCCCCCCCGCCGCCGGAAGGGGGATCGCCTCTGCTATTTACTCCCTTACTCGTTGGTTTCAAGGACCGTGGCTCTCCTCGCACGCCCTCGCGGTCACTGCTCTGCCCGAAGATCTCGCCTGCTTTTGGTCAGTCTTACACAACTTCATTATTTTATGGGAAAACGCTCCAAAACAGTAGTGGCCAAAGGCTGCTCGCGTGGACACCGAGGCAACAGGAATGCGCCGGGCTCCCCAGCACAAAAGAGCGCCTCTTCGGCCCTTCCGCGGGATCCATCCATTTTTTTTTTTTTTTGTCCTAAGCATTGCCAAGCGAAGGAGCCAGGCGGAGGGAGGCAGGGAGGGAAGGATCTAGTAAAGAGGCAGAGGTGGGGGAGGCAGGGAGCAGGAGGGCAGCCTGCGGCCCGGCCAGCGGAGAGGAGTCCCAGACGCACGCCAAGCAGCCCCGGGGGCGCCAAACCGGCTGAGATTCTGTGCAGTTAGTGCAGCGCCGACGGACCCACGCGTCCCAGTGGCGGACCCCCGAGGGCCCCGGTGATACCACTCCTGGGCCCCGAGAAAGAGGTGGGGGGGGCGATCCAGTTTTATTTGTCGAAACCTTTTAAAGAAAGCAGAACCCCCCCCACCCCCCCACCCCCCGTAATGGTTTTAGACGGATTTCCTTAGAAAACGATCCATCCGTCATTAAGCTCATTCGCTTCCCGGGGTGAATGACGGGTATCTGCAAACAGGTTGAAGGTGTGTTCCAGCAAACCCCTCCTCTGCCAGGGATGCTGGGAAAAGAGCCGAAGAGTCTAAACACGTTGGCCTCGTTAGAGAAGCTTCTACCTTAAGAAATAAATGCTACCGCTTTGTAGGATTAGGTAGCTGTTTCAAATATTTGGCTTCGCCCCAGCCTCATTCAAGTTACAGGAATCAAAACTTCTTCAGGGGCACCCGGGAGGCTCCGTCGGTTAAGCAGCCGACTTTCAACTGCAGCTCAGGGTCCTGATCTCACGGTTCAGGAGATCGAGCCCCACGTTGTCGGGCTCTGAGCTGACAGCGTGGCACCTGCTTTATCCCTTGATCGAGTCCGGTCACGGTGTCCCTTCAGTGTGGAGATGCTTTGGGGAAGTTCCTGTTTGCCTGTGACCTCTGGGAGGCAGGGGCGCCCCGAGCTGGAGGTACAGAAGGAGCCCACAGGCTTTGATCCCAGGAGCTGCGGGTCGTTACCCAGTCAGCTGTAAATCAGACTTCTCTGCCCTTTATCTGCAGTCCCTTTGAAACATTTAAAGTCAGCGGGCCGGTTTAAAGATTTACTCGCGAAGAAACAGGTTGTGGTTTGTTCAAGGCCATCACTAAATTAAATGAATGTTAGATTAAGTACAGTTTATTTAAAAAATACAAGACCCACCAGGCCCGTTTCGTGAAGTTGTGGACTTTTGCAGATGGAACAGCGATTCGTGTGTGTCCCCACCGAGTGCTCACCGTCTAAATACATGGAGAGAAAGCCTTCTAACGGTGTGCGCCAAACCCGCGTGGAAATCCTCAGGGTTTAAGCTCAGAAAGCCCTCCCCTTCCTGTGGGGGGACATTTAGTCTCAGGAGGCAGTATGTAAGGGCTCACCTTGTGCCAGGAGACCTGGGTTTGGTCCCCCAGGGACTCACGTTCTAGGAGGGACTGGACTCTGTCGCCTTCACCAATGGATTGAGATCTTTCTGTCTTTAAAAGGCGTGAATGCCTCTGGCCACTCCCTACCTCAGCTGCCTGAGGAAGGGGGTTTAATCTGAGGCAGACCATTTTGAGGACGAAGAAGAGAAGCACCGGGAGAGTCGACAATAGCCAAGCTTATCAATATACCGGATAGCAATATATCAAATTTGACATCCGTCTATCAAAATAGCAAAGTCATATGTCAAACAGGAATTCGGTTTTTTAAAGACAATATCCTACCTTGGGGGGTTGAAACCTTATCGCTACTGCTTTTTAAAATTATTTTGGGGGCGCCTGGGTGGCTCAGTCGGTTAAGCGGCCGACTTCAACTCAGGTCATGATCTCTCAGTCTGTGAGTTCGAGCCCCGCGTCGGGCTCTGTGCTGACGGCTCGGAGCCTGGAGCCTGCTTCAGATTCTCTGTCTCCCTCTCTCTCTGCCCTTCCCCTGTTCACGCTGTGCCTCTGTGTCTCTCAAAAATAAATAAACGTTAAAAAAAATTTTAAATTATTTTGATGACCTCAGAGAAATGAAGTTTTCATGAAAGTCTTATCTATATTATTAGTCACGTAGCCATTTTCTTAAATATTCCAGAAATATCTTTTCTTGATGCTTACGCAGTTATAGTTAAAGAGAGGGCGTGCTTCTTTTTTTTAACTGCTACAGAATAATCTCTGAACTGAATTGAACTATAATTGACATACAAGAAAAGGCCCATAATTCAGTGCGTTTTGACAGATGTGCATACCTGTGTGATCATCTGCCCAGCACAGATGTAAAAGAACATTGCTGTCCTTCCTCTCCGAAGGGGAGTCCTGTTAACTGACGGTGTTGGAGCGGCCTCAGAGGGTTCGTTGTATCTTCTCTACCAGCTGCCTTGGAGACACGGTTTGGGCATCTTTTTGTTCTCTTGCACTTATTTTTTTTAGCGTTTATTTATTTTTGAGAGACAGAACGTGAGCAGGGGAAGGGCAGAGAGAGAGGGAGACACAGAATCTGAAGCAGGCTCCAGGCTCCCAGCCATCAGCACAGAGCCCGACGCGGGGCTCGAACTCACAGACCGTGAGATCATGACCTGAGCCGAAGTCGGCCGCTCAACCGACTGAGCCCCCCAGGCGCCCCTGTTCTCTTGCATTTAAAAAACTTTATGCACGTATGTATTAGTGTTCCCTGGCCCTGTTTTATTTTCTATCATGAGACCCAAGCGTTATGGCATGAAATGTTGAATTTTGTCTTTAAATGAGCCGTATCTCTCAAACTTGAACATGGCATTGAAAATTAATCATTTCCGGAAAGCTCTCCAGGGGTCCTACAAGGCACACTTTTCTTGAAACTGAAAACAATTACTTTTTGGTGACAGGCTCTTGAGCTCAGGAGGCATGTCAGGGAGTGCGTTCTGAGTGCCCGAGGTGGCATGGCTACAGTAGAATCATCATGAAGACATCTCCGCGAGGTGGTAAATGACCGTAGACCAGTCTGCCCTCTTGTTCACGGACAGGCGCACTGAACGCCTTCCCTGAGCACGGACGCGGGTCCTGGGACCCCACAATGAGAAACACAGGTGACATTCTCAGTCTGCAAGCAGTCGGCATTCTAACGATCCAGAGAAAGGGTATCATTTAAAGTCAGGCGGCCAGGGAAGGTTCCTAGGACGGAACCCTGGGGGAGAGCGCGAGCTGGGGGCTGCCAGCTGGGGCAGAGCTAGCGACACACTTAGCAGAGGCTGGCGTGTGCGGAGTGGAGGGGATGGACTCGGGGAGAGGGTGTGGGCCTAGTAGGGCTGGGAGGCCATCGTAAAGACCCCAGTGTCACCACAGGAATGACACGACCTGACTTCACTTACAAAGTCCTTCTGGCTGCTGTTCTGAACAGACTTCCCGGGAGCAAGGGAAGAAAGGAGAGTGGCGAAACCCAGTATTTTTAGCCGATACAATAAACAAACAGGCCTGCCCCCCGTTTCTCAAGATTTAATTATTGCTTTAATTTAATACATTTAATTTCAATGCATTTAATTTAATTATTAGTTATATTAATAACACAATACTTGTTAGGCTTTGCCCGCTCCTTGTGAGGCTGGAGAAAATCACGGAGGAATAGCACTTGGTTGTTTTTTTTCCCCGAAAGTCGGGGAGGTCACAAATTTGGAAGAGGTTCACTTAAGAGTCCACATCAATATCATTAGGTTTTAGTTCCTCTTAACTGTTTTCTGTTATTTCAGGGCCCAGGGCCACAGGCAAAGATCCGAACTGTAACGCACGTTCGAGTCCCGGTCCCAGCACTGACTTTCAAACCAGACAGCTAGCTTTTCTATGAGCCTGGTTTTTCCTGTGCCAGGTGAAGACTCTAATAATTTTAAAAGAGGAACTAAGACAGCGCTCGAGTTCCCGACTCTGCTCCGCGTTCCAAGTCCACAGGACAGTGGGCTCTTGGCACTTCCCCCAGAGTTTTGTTCTTTACCGTAAGTTCGGTCGACTGTAAAATTATAAATTAGTAGCAGAATCGATTCTGCTGGACGAGGAGATGGCAGTCTAAACCCAGAGCCCCAGCCATGCGAAGCTGCGTGGAAACGTCACTGCCTTATTTTTTCTCAGTCGGAAGCTAATGGGAGGAAATCATTCTGCGTTTCATCATCTTAATTTCACAGGAGATTACTTGTTTAGATACTGCAGCGAGGTAAATAAAAATTATCCGCTTCGCTAAGAACAGGGAACCTCACAACTACAGGACGCAGAGTCCTCGGGTGAAAGCAGGCCTCGCTGACCCTGCCTGCTCCCCTCTGAGGCAGAGGAACAAGGTTACCCTTTTACCAGGACACGGAGTCCCGGCACCTGGGAGGAGCCCGGCCCCCACGGGGTTAAGCGCCCCGTGCAGAGAACACCAGGGCAGGAGCCCCATTCCGGGTCCTTGTTCCTGCTCCCAGATGGCAGCCCCGTCTGCGAGTCCCAGTTGAAGCGAAACTGTCTTCAAGCCCGCGTTTCCGTCAGCGGAGACGCTCAAGGCCATGATGATGTGTTCCTTTTACGGCGTCCCCTTTGCTTCTTGGTGTGGAAGTGTCAACGCTTCGTTGTTCCGTCGGTCAAATAAACACAGCAGGACCTCACAGGACTGTGGGGTCATAAAAAGAAGGACGCGGGAAAAAACTGCTTCGCTCTGTCATGTGCGCACAGAAAACCGTAGGCAATCTGCTGTCGTTTCGTGGCTTATAATTTTTTCAGGGTTAATGACGGTGTTTATCGTAATTAAAGCCCCAAAGAGTGGTGCTGAGACGCCCCCGAGGGCCGGAGACAAAGTTAAGGTAACCAGCTCGCTCGTGGCATGACAGGCTCTCTCTGGACGGCGCGCGGCGGTGGAAGTCTGCAGGGGACCCCGCGGGCCGCGTCGCGGGTGGCGAGGGGCTGTCGCCCGTGACCTCCCTGCCCAGCCAGCCACTCTCCCGGGAGAGCGGCCTTCTCCGCGCCCCTCCTTTCTGTCCTTCTGTGCTTTCAGAGGCACGCGTGATAATATTCATCCCGAAACACCCAGCGGGACACAGACCGCTGGGCCAAGTGACCCGGAGCACGAAGACCCACAGCGGACACCAAGTCTAGGGAAGGAATTGACGAAGCCTCCGTTCCGGTGACGTCAGCCTCCCAGGAACAGGGGCGCTAGCTGGGATTTCCTCCCTTCCGGGGATGCTTCTTCACGTCGCGGTTGAACTTGGGCGTCCTCTCTGACCTCCGTGGCCTCCAGCCCCTCAGGTCACTCTCCTCCAGCCTCCCCGGCCTTCACAGATGCCTTTCTGTCTGTTGCCAGACCGAGCCCCTCGCCCGCCGCCCCAGCCCCTGTCTTAGCGGTGCTCCGGACCCCTCCGTCTGCTCAACCCTCCTCACCCCTGCTCTAGCCCCGTCGCCGGACTGCCAAGTGCCCTTAAACCCTGGGCCCCTTTAGTGACATTGCTGCGTTTCTGAGAGCGCGTTTGCTGACGTACGCCTCTTAGACAGCAAAAACCCTTATCTTGTTCGTCTATAATTCTCCTTTGTCCGGCTGAAAAGAAATGCAGCCATTGGGCTAAAATGTCTTATAAATACAGTTAGTTTTCATTTTTGGATAGAAATATTCACATTTTGGACCAATAAAATCCAAAGCCACATTTCTTTTCTTTTTTTTTTTTAATGTTTATTTATTTTTGAGACCGCATGAGCTGAGGAGGGGCAGAGAGAGAGAGAGATGCAGAACTGGAAGCAGGCTCCAGGCTCTGAGTGGTCGGCACAGAGCCCGACGCGGGGCTCAAACTCACAGACCGCGAGATCGTGACCTGAGCCGAAGTCGGACGCTTAACCGACTGAGCCCAGGCCCCTAAAGCCACATTTAAAGACATTTTTACAAAATCTCTGCCCCTCACCGTCGGTAGCAGAGTCAGCCGTGATGGAGTCAGCGCTCTGCCATATCCACACCCAGGGCCGACTTGTCCCCCTTCTTCCCCTGGTGTCTCCCCACCGGTGCTGGGGAGCCGACCGTGAAGGATTATGGCTCCGAGCCCACGCTTCATCCTCAGGGCTTAGGCAGCTCCCCGGCCAACACCGTGTGGTCCAAACCCAACAGGCTCCTGCGTCCAACCGGCAGCGCACACGCCCCGGCCTGGCGGGACACAAACCAGTTAGGAGGCCGCGGCGTGCAGCAGAGGAGGGGTGACCAGGAGAAGCAACGTGGTGGCTTTAGGGAAGAAGAAGAGAAAGATCTGAGAATTTGGAAAGTCTGTCTTTCAGAGCAGCGTACAGTGCTGGACGCGAAAGAGTATTCTCAGCTCACTCTGTTCCTGGCAGTTTAAACACAAAGTACCCAGTGGAGAGTCGGCGTGAATGATGGCGCTGAGGGTTTGCAGCTTAGGAACAAGACTACTCTGGCATGACAGCGACCCTTTGTACTTGACTTAAGGAGTGCCATCAACTTCCTGTGCAGTGGGAGTTGGCGTCTACGCTAGTCCCATGCAGCGGCGTGGCGATGCCCAGAGCCGTGGAGAGGGTTCCGGGTGGTGCGGCCTGAAAAGAGAAAGGAGCGTGGCTGCCCAAAAGCCTGTTAACACATGCCGTTAGCGGCGGTCTGTTTAGTTGGCGGAGGTCTGCCGTGGAAAATAATGGTCTCAGTTGAACAGGGAGCCAAGCCTGTGTCTACACACACCAACCACAGACTTGGGGCTTCTGCCCTACTTTTTTTAATGTTTATATTTATTTTTGAGACAGAGAGAGACAGAGCATGAGCAGGGGAGGGGCAGAGAGAGAGGGAGACACCGCATCTGAAGCAGGCTCCAGGCTCCGAGCTGTCAGCACAGAGCCCGACACGGGGCTCGAACTCGTCAACTGTGAGACCAAGACCTGAGCCGATGTCGGAAGCTCCACTGACTGAGCCCCCCAGGTGCCCTTCTGCCTTATTTTTTTAAAATCAGTGTTTGTAAATTCACGTTAGCAATTCGGGTCAGAAAATGCACCAAGCTGTGTTGATGAGAATTCGAAACTACCAAGTCCCTACTTCGTTTCGTACCGTCAGCTTCTTGCCAAATAAACGCTGTCGCAGACTTCCTCGCCTCCCACGCCGTGGCCAACTTTGAGAGAGAGTTTGACCCCCCCCCCCCACTGGTTAAAAATAAAAAGATAAATCAAGGAGAGCGAAGAGGCACAGGATATAGTATCGCTAATATTGGACATGGGGTTCCGTTGCTCGCTGTATCTTTCTGCTTCCGGACGCTCAGCCGGGCCACACAGCCCCCCAGTCATCTCTCTCCTTACCGTCTCTTCCTTCTCTGTACTCAAGTGTGAGTCTTCTTCCCGTCCTGGCAGTCCGAAATTTTGAAGATTCATCTGAGTGTCCCCAACCCATCCTTGTGAAGGAGTAGAGTCAAATTACTTCGCCCACGTAACTGGTCTTTTTTTTTTTTTTGGTCATAATTTTGCAGTACGGGAAGACCACTTAGCGATTGGCAGTAGAACCAGACAAATGTACGTATACGCGAGAAAACATAGATTTATTCCCTGTGTCTTCCTTTCCGACATCATTTCTGTGCATCCCTCTTCCTTTGGTGCCCGTGTTCTGCATGCGACTTAAATGCGTCACCCTGTTTTTCCTTAGTGCTTGTTCTGTTTCTGTTTGTCACTATGGTAATAAGTCCACATCATGTCTTAGTACTCAAGGAGCTAGGGAAGAAAGAAGAATCATGTTAGTTTAGTTCATTCTCTCCAAATATCCATGCTAATAATACTTCACATAAGGCCTTTGAAGACATTCAGAAATCTTGTACAGAAATTGTACTCAGTGGTGGTACTATCAACTTGCAACTCATCCATGCAGAATCCTCTACGAGATGTATTTGGGGAAAAGTAGGTGCAGGTCCTCTTCTTTGTCTTCTGTGTCCCTCGAGTGAGAATCTTAACCGTAGGGATTGCTTGAAACTCTTGGTGGAGATTCCTGAGTTCTGTGTCGTCAGAGGTAGCGCTGTGACTAATAGATAATGAAACTTTTTCTTATTTGCTTATCAGAGTTTTGTTTTTTGTTTTTTTGAGACAGAGAGAGAGAGAGTCCCAAGCAGGTTCCACACTCAGTGCAGAGCCCCACATGGGACTCAATCTCATGACTATGAGATCAGGACCTGAGCCAAAATCAGGAGTCAGACCGTTAACCGACTGAGCCACCAAGGTGCCCCTGTCATGTTTTTATTTTTTCCTTTAGAGGTTTCTTTGTTTTCTAAAGGATTTTATTAATAACGATTTTACCATTTTAGTCCCAATATTCCTTGAGGTTTAGGTATTTTGTTAGTTGTCGCTTATTGGTGTTTAACATTGCTTAATGTTACTGGTTAGATCATATTGGTCAGATTCTGAGATTCTTCCGTAAAAGCAGTGGTAGCGATGTCTTTTATAAGAAATGTATCTAGGGGCGCCTGGGTGGCTCCGTTGTTTGGGCATCTGACTTCGGCTCAGGTCATGATCTCGCGGTTCGTGAGTTCGAGCCCCGCATCGGGCTCTGTGCTGACGGCTTGGAGCCTAGAGCCTGCTTTGGTTTGTTTTTATTGTTAATTTTCCTTCTGAACTTTCCAGTGCGTTACGGGTGTGTTGTGAGGACACATACATGCTCATTCCATCCATTTTTCCAATGGTCTCTCCACTATGTAGGTGGTTTCAACCTGGTTAAAAGACCATCCAAATTCTGACGTGATAATAATTACCATATGTCTGATTCTGAATACTAAGGGGGGAAGGCATGGCTACCGCGGAAGTGTTACTGCAGATGAGGCACTCTCCTAACCCTTTAAATGCATTATTTCACTCAGCTCTCACGACAAGTCCTGTGAGGTAGCTATTATCCTCTCCTGATTTTATCAATAAGGAAACTGAGGCAAAAAGTCATCCTTGCTGGGTGTGACAGTGCTGGTAAATGGCCGAGCGGTGACTCGAAACCCAGGCCGTTTACTCCAGAGCTCTTAACAGTCAGAAGGTTCAGTGTTTCCCAGTAAGCTGTTTGTTAAAACGTGTTTTTATTTTAAGTTCATTTAATTTTGAGAGAAGGAGTGGGGCGGAGGGGCAGAGAGAGAGGGAGAGAGAGAATCCCAAGCAGGTTCTGCACTGTCCGCATGAAGCCAGCTGTGGGGCTCCAACTCACGAACTGTGAGATCAGAACCTAACCCAAGAGTTGGATGCTTCACCGACTGAGCCACCCAGGCGCCCCTTTCCAGTCAAGCCAGGAAAAGACAAAAGGAACAAATGAAGACGTGCTGATATACAGGCGTCACACAGGGACCAGCGGAGGGAGGCTGCTCTTAATCCTTCCTTGGAGATTGAATCCATGATCCTTCAGAAGCCAACTGCTTAAATTGGCCAACGAGCACTGCTCCCGGTTCTAGCAGTATCTGCCCACAGAGGAGCCCCCAGCAAAAACAGCAGGTCAGAACTTTAGAGCGTGCGTGTTTGCTATTTTAGGCCTCACTTCGTAAAATCAACCCAACTTCAGTATGCGCTGCATAGATGAGCTGTTTACCACTAGAATCTGCTCATCTGGTTTGTTATTATGCATATTAATATATCTGGACAGTCATTGGTACCACTTTCTGCTTCCTCAGTGGGCCTAATTAAAAACATCTATAGAATTAAAATATTGATGCTCCATCCTTATCTTTTTTTTTAAAAAAGCTTTTTTTTTAACGTTTTTATTTATTTTTGAGAGACAGAGAGACAGAGAGTGAGCAGGGGAAGGGCAGAGAGAGAGGGAGACACAGAATCCGAAGCAGGCTCCAGGCTCTGAGCCTTCAGCACAGAGCATGACGCGGGGCTCGAACTCACAGACTGTGAGATCATGACCTGAGCCGAAGTCAGCAGCTCAGCCGACTGAGCCACCCAGGCGCCCCTCCGTCCTTATCTTTAACCCTTTGATTCATAATAGCGTTCTGTTAGCACCAAATTATGATCAGTTGCCTTATTTTTCCTCTCTGAGAGACGATTTAGAACTACTGACTTCAGTGAGGATTTCCTAAGAGCAGAGAGAAAATGGCAAATCAGAACTGATAACTCATAGACCTGTTATTTAAAGGACTTTATACTTTTCCAGTTACATCTGTTCTAAGAAGTTGAGTACAATGTTTTGGTGAGAATTTTCCAGAACACAATAAAAGGCTTCGATGTTCACAACTAATGTTCTAATTGCGATATTTGCACCGCTCCTTCTGTAATTCAGAAGGTGAAAATGGAAAAACCGGGATAATTTTTTTTAATGTTTGTTTATTTTCGAGAGAGAAACAGAGCATGAGCAGGGGAGGGGCAGAGAGAGAGGGAGACCCAGAATCCGAAGCAGGCTCCAGGCTCCGAGCGGTCAGCACAGAGCCCAACTCGGGGCTCGAACTCACGAACTGCAAGATCATGACCTGAGCCAAGGTCAAAGCTTAACCGACTGAGCCACCCACGCACCCCTGGAATCATTTCAGAATATTGACTAAAGCCATGTATTTGTGACTTATCGCGAGATAAGTAATGTTCATTACAAATCTAAGGGAAGTTCGTATTTAAATGACGTCATACAAGGATATGAGAACAGACAGACATGTGAAGCACACTCCTAGCGCTTTAAGAGTGGGTAATTATTTCTCCCCCTCCCTCCCTGCTCCCCCAAGAAGGGCGGTTCACATTTTCTTCATGGTTTCCTCCCAGCCGACATGGCAGCAGGCTGACAATGGCCATAAAACGGTGACGGGCAGGCAGCCCAGGGGAAAAAGAGATCGATCGAGTCAGAGCTGCCAGCTGGAGAGAGGGTTCAGAGAGCCTCAGTGGGAGCCTCAGGGTCACCTGCGCCGCAGCGCCCTGAGTAACGGAATAACCTCCATCCCGTACCGCCACAGCCGAGAGCCCGTGGGAGCCCCTGCACTACGGACTCCGCATAGATGGATGTTTGGCGTTCCAAGGGCATGCTTTCACACTCCACTTGCTTCCCCCTCAGGGGCCCTGCGATACAACTTGGCCAGGTGGGGAATAAAGCTATAAAAGTTCACTTCTCAGGGGCGGGCTCTGTCGACAATCCAGCCGTATTTGTGAATCACCTGCGTGGGTATTCAAAGCAAGTGGGCTTGGGGCCACTTTGGGATTCTGCCTTGTTTCACTTACCTTTAAGTCACCAAAGAACTGGTAATTAGCGTGCTGGCTACAGGGGAACTTACAAGGGGCGGAGCTCAGGAGTTCTGCATTTATCACTAGTTACGATATGGCTCAAGGAAGGAGAAGGGCTTGCCCAGCTGCACTGGTTTTGGTGCACTCGCCGTTCAAGAAGGAAAGTGCATAGAAATATTCAGAGCACTAACTTGGAAACGGCTCTCACCACATGTCTGAAAACTGGCCTGAAGCCTTCGGTTCTGCACACACACAACCGTCTGTCCCAGATCCGGGAGTTCGAGGACACTCCGGCCAATGTTTACTGGTCTCCAGTGCTGGTAAACAGAGACGTTAGCCTAAAAAATATACATATTTGGGTGCTGTTTCAAAAGCGAAGTCAGAATGACTCCTTAGGAAAAGACGCAAATCTTAGTCTGATCTTTCTAGCATTCATTTGAAAAATGATACTTTTTTTAAATGTAAATAATCTTGCTTGAGCAGTGGGATCTTGATTAAGTCACAATTTACTGTTTATCATAAACTTCCACTGTGCTTTGCTTTTATAGGTTGACTTTGTGACGTCCTGTTTTTAAATCCCATTTCGGTTTCATCTTCATTCAAAAATTCATTCAACACTGAATTTGGAAGTAGCTACAATGAGCAAGGTCACAATTTTTTTTTTAAATCACAAACCTACTTAACTTCCTGCTGGAATGTTCCAATTTGCTTTCGATAATGAGTCCCTAAAAGAAAATATCATGATGTAGCCTAGTTATTTAAGAATCAGAAGAATTCATCCCGTTAAACTTTGGCTTACTACTTCCTTCTTCAAACGCATTCTTTTCCAGGCTTCCTTAACACCATTCCTGCTTGTCTTGTGATCTCCAAGCCTAGCTCTTCCTCTTCCATCAAATTCACGGTGTACCTGGGTTCTGTGCTATGTCCTTATCTTTAACAACATTACACACGGAGGGGACTCGAATGACCCTTTGGCTTTGGGTATTACCTGTGCGCTCCGGATTTTCAAATTTGTGTCTCCAGTTCCTAGCTCTCCTCTGCCTTGTCGGTCTAGCCACCTGCCAACTCAGCAGCTCCCCGTGGGCAGATAATAGGTATCTCTTAACATTTCACAACAGAACTTTCTATTCCTTACCTTCCTGCCACTGTGCCCCCTCCATCCCTCAAGTTTTCACTCTCCCAAAAAATTAATAAATGGCACCATAGTTTGCCCAGTGGTTTACAGGAACCTACGCATTATTCTTAACTCCATCTTGCCTGGCATCTAATTCCCACTCCGTGTATCCAGCTGCTCTTACAAGTATTTCTCAAATATAGCCGGTCGACCTCATCTCCCTGGCTACAGGCTCAGCCCAAGCCATCATCGTTGTCCTCTGGACCACCTGTGGTCCCTTCCCCCAGATGTCCCCTCTCCCTCTGCAGGCGGTCATCTCTCTAAAGTATAAGTCAGAGCTTGTCACCTTCTACCCCTGACACCCTCCAGTCAATTCCTCTTACTCTCTTTTTATGGGGATAGAACTTAACTATATCCACAGTGGTGTGCAACCCTCCCCACCGTCAGCTTCCGTAACCCTTCTCACTCCAGACAGAAACTCTGCCGGTCAAGCGGTCAGCACCTCCCCGTTCTCCTAGCCCCGCCCCCTCGTGATGTCACATCTGCTCTCTGACTCTGTCACCTTGCTTATTCTGCATATTTCATGCAAGAGGAATTATATCAATATTTGTCCTTTTGTGTCCAGTGTCTTTCACTTAGCATAATGGCTTCGAGATTTGTTTCTGTCATAGCATGTACCAAAGTTTAACTCCCTATTAAGGCTGGATAACAGTCCATTTTATGTATGTGTTCTCCAATCGTCAGTTGATAGATGACTGGGTGGTTTCCATCGTGCGGCCGTTGTGAATAATATTGCTGTGAACATTGGTGTGGAAGGGTCTATTTGAGTCCCTGTTTTCTGTCCTTTTGAGTATATACCTGGGAATCGAAGTGCTGGTTGTATGGTATTTCTATGTTTAAGTTTTGGAGGAGCTGCCATGTTGTACTGTCTCACTGACGTCCAGTGGCTGTCTCACTGACGTCCCCACCAGCAATGTTCACATCTTTACCAACACGTACTCTGTATCATCATCATCATCATCATCATCATCATTATCGTCATCGTCATCATTTTCATCCTGGTGGGTGTAAGTGGTATCTCATTGTGTTTTTATTTGCATTTCCCTAACGATTAATGACGTTGAGTATTTTTTCTTGTGCCTGTTGGCCATCCATATACCTTCTTTGGAGAATCGTCTGTTGAAGTACTTTGCCCATTGGGATTGCTTGCCTTTTTGTCGTTGGGTTGTAGCAGTTCTTTATATATTCTGAACACTAAACCTCCCAGGTATGTGGTTTGCAGATATCTTCTCCCATTTTGTGGCTTGTCATTCAGGGTCCTTGATGGTGTCCTTTTGAAGCACAAAAGGTTTCGAACTTGATAAAGCCCAACCTATCTTTTCTTTTATTGCCCGTGCTTTTGGTGTATATTTAAGGAACCATTGCCAAATTCAAGGTCATGGACATTTTCCCTGAGGTTTTCTTCTGAGAATTTATAGCTTTCAGCTTTCAAATTTAGGTCTTGGATTCATTTTTTTAAGTTAATATTTTAATATCATGAGATACACGAGAACTTCATTTTTTGCGTGTGGATATCCAGTTTTCCCAGCGCCATTTGTTGAAGACACTGTTCTTTCCCCCGTTGTCACTTTGCTGAATACCACACCATTTATAGTAGGTTTGGAATTTGGGGAGTGCGAATCCTCCAATTTTGGTTTTTTCCAAGATTTTTTTGGCTCTTTAGGGTTCCTCGAAGTTCTATATGAATTTTAGGATTTCTTTTTTCCTTCCTGCAAAAAAAAAAAAAGCCGTCGGGATTTTGATAGAGATTGCATTGGATTGTGCCTATCACTTTGTAATTTTTTTAGTGTTTTTTAAAACTTAATTCTGTACTTTTTTTTCCAACGAAGCTCTCTGTCCAATATGTGGCTTGAACTAACAACTTCGAGATCAGAGTCACATGCTTTACTGACTAAGTCGACTAGGCACCTTGTGCGTGTCACTTTGCATAGTATTGTCATTTTAACAATATGAAGCATTCCAATATATGAACGTGGGGTGTCTTTCCATTTATTTTGCGCTTCTGTAATTCTTCCAACAGCGTTTTGTGATTTCCAGCGTACAAGTTTACACCTCCTTAGTGAAATTTATTCTTGAGTCTTTTAATCTTGTTGATGATATTATAAATAGAATTGTTTTCTTAATTTTCTTTTTTGGATTGTCCATTGCTAGTGTATAGAAATACAACTGATTTTTGTGTGATGATTTGTCTCTAAAACTTGACTGAATTTGTTTATTATTTGTTCTGTCATGTTTTCGGGAATCTTTAGGGGTTTCTACGTATAAGATCAAGTCATCTGTATAAGATCAAGTCATGTGTGAACAGAGAAAATTTCGTTTCTTTCCAATTTGGATGTCTTTCATTTCTTTTCCTTGCCTGCCTACGCTAGCACTATATTGAATAGAAGTGGTGAAAGCAGGCATTTTTGTCTTCTTCCTGATGTCAGGGAAAAGCATTCAGTCTTCTGTCATCGAACATGATGCTAGCTATGGGTTTTTCACATACGAATGACCTTTATCATGTTAAGGAAGTTCCTTTGTCTTCTTAATTTATTCAGTATTAAAAAAATTTTTTTTAAATGTTTACTTATTTTTGAGAGAGAGTACACATGCACGGGGCGGGGAGGTGAGGAGGGGACAGAGGAAGAGAGGAGGAGAGGGAATCCCAAGCAGGCGCCACACTGTCCGCGCAGAGCGCGACACAGGAGCTCGAGCTCACGAGCCAGGAGATTGTGACGGAAACGAAATCAAGATTCAGATGCTCAACCGGCTGAGCCACCCAGGCGCCCCTTTATTCAGTATTTTTATCGTGAAAGGGTGTTGGATTTTGTCAAGTCTTTTTTCTGCATAACTGAGAAGATCAGTGTTTTTTTCTCCCTTTGGTTTCATTATTAAGTATTTCACTGATGATTTTTATAGGCTGAATCATCACTGCCTCTCTGGGATAAATCCCACCTGGTCACGTGTGCGATCCTTCCACGTGCTGCTGAATTTGGTTTGCTGTTATTTCGTTGGGGGTTTTTGTGTCTATAAAGGATCTTGATCTGTAGTTTTCTTTCTTCATAGTGCCCTTATCTAGCTTTGCTGTCGGGGTAATGCTGAACTCATAGACATTTGGAAGTGTTTTCTCCTTTTCATTTTTTTTTTTTTTTTTTTTTTGGAATGGTTTGAGAAGGTCTGATGTGAATTCTTCTTTAAATACTTGGTAGAGGGGCACCTGGGTGGCTCAGTTGGTTAAGCGTCCGACTCTTGATTTCCAGTCAGGTCATAATCTCAAGGTTGTGATCAAGCCCCACATCGGGCTCTGCACTGAGTGTGAAGCTTGCTTGGGATTCTCTCTCTCTCTCTCTCTCTCTCTCTCTCTCTCTCTCTCCCTCCCTCCCCCCTCTCTCCCCCCCCCGTACCCCTTCCCCACTTGTGCATGCAATCTCCCTCTCTCAAAAGAAAATACATACATACACACATACATGCATATATTACATACATACATATTTGGTAGAATTCACCAGCGGAGACATCTGGTTCTGGTTCTGGGCTTTTCTTTTTTGGAGGTTTTTGGTTACTGATTCCATTTCCTTACTTCTAATAGGTCTCTTCTGATTTTCTATTTCTTCCGTCTCAGTTTTGTTGGTTTGTATGTTTCTAAGAATTGTCCATTTCATCTGGTTTATTTAATGCGTTGGTGTACAGTTGTTCACAGTGTTGTCTTATAACCCTTTTTATTTCTGTAAAGTCAGTGGCAATGTCCTTCTTCCCTTTCAGTTCTGATTTTAATCATTTAAATCTTCTCCAATTTTTTTTGTCAATCTGAGGTTTTGTCAATTTTGTTGATCTTTTCAAAGGATCAACTCTTGGTCTTCTTGATTCTCGCTATTGTTTTCCTATTCTCTGTTTCTTTTATCTCTGCTCTAATCCTTATTATTTCCTTCCACATGCTAGCTTTTGATTTAATTTGCTCTTCTTTTTCTTGTATCTTAAAAACTGAAAGTTAGGTTATTGACTTTAATTATTCTTTTTTGGTGTGGGCATTTACTACTACAAATTGTCCTCTAAGCATCACTTTTGCTGCATCCCATAGGTTTTGCTATATTGTGATTTTGTTTTTGGTCATCTGAAAGGATTTTTCTAATTTCCTTTGCAAACTCTTCCTTGACCTACAGGTTATTTAAAAGTAGATTGTTTAATTTCTTCCTGTTTGTGAATTGTCCAGTTTTCCTTCTGTTAGTGATTTCTAGTTTCATTCCATTGTGATTACAAAAGGGACTTCGCATGATTTCAACTTTTAAAGTGTATTGAAACTAGTTTCGTGTCCTCACAGATGGTCTACTTAGGATAATATTCCATATGCACTCGAGATGAACGTATAGTCTGCTGTCGTCGACTGTATCCTATTATTCTTCGAATAGAATCCCAACTCCTCACTCCATTTCTCTCTGCGTGAACTGACCCTGACCAGCTTCCCCAACATCATTTTCCTCCACTCTCCTCTTGGTTCTTGCTTAGGAAATACTTTTATTTCCTGAATTATCAATTGACTTGATGCTTTAGTGTAACATTAATGCGTCCTTTGATGGCATGTAAAACAGTGTATCTTTGTGAAAACTTTTAAAATATATGGGAAAAGCTTATCTCTGAATCTTCAGAGCAGCATTATTCACAATAGCCAAAAGGTGGAGACAACCAAAAAGTCCATCATCTGATGAAGGGAGAAACAAAAGTGGTATGTCAGACTGTGGAATGTTATTCAACCGTAAAAAAAAAAATGGAGTTCATATAATATTACAAAATGGTTGACCCTTGAAAACCTGATGCTGAGTGAGAGAAGCGAGACACAAAAGGCCACGTAATATCGTATGACTCCATTTATATAATGAAATATCCGGAACAGGCAAGTTCATCGAGACAGAAAGCAGATCAGCGCTTGCCAGGAAGTGGAGAGAAAGGAGAATGGAGATTGGCTGCTCAGTGGGCACGGGGTTCCCTTCCAAGGTGGTGAAAACGTTCTGGGGTTAGTGGTGGTGGTTGCGCAATATTGTGAGAATATTCAGCCTCACTAGTGGTAAATGTTATGTATATTTTACCACAATAAAAAACAAACCACACAGTTCTAAAACCCATGTCTAAAATTAAAAAATAAAAAAGGGAAATGAAGTCTCCCTCTATTAAGTTTATCCAATATCTGAATGTTTGGTGCAAAGTAGATTAAAAAAATCCAACTGTTTCGTTTAGTGGCAGACTCTTGTGGTATATCCGGAATTCATATGTTGAGTGTTAACAGAGATAATATTGTTTAGCCAGTTTAGATTTACTATATAAAGTTTACACTCCAAAACTGTATCCTTGGCTCAGTTAACACTGCAAAGAGCTCTTTGTTAATAATTTTTTTAATGTTTATTTTATTTTTGAGAGACATAGAGACAGCGTGAGCAGGGGAAGGGCAGAGAGAGAGGGAGATACAGAATCTGAAGCAGGCTCCAGGCTCTGAGCCGCCAGCACAGAGCCCGACGCGGGGCTCGAACTCACAGACGGTGAGATCATGACCTGAGCTGAAGTTGGCCGCTTCACCGACTGAGCCACCCAGGCGCCCCAATAATTTTTGTTTTAATTAAAGAGCATGACTAGAAATAGATTCGTTGGGTTTTAATTTTGTTAAACCTTTATTCGATATGGGATTTTTATTGGTGGTGATAGGCGAGCACAGAAAGCAATGAATTGAATCGTACTTTCCTTGAAACTAGAGCGACACGTTATAGGGCAGAAAACCTGACGTGTTATTCGCATGTGCTAACCTGTCTGATGAAAACACGAGGTATTAGTGAAATCTTGAAATGGGACTTAGAAAGCATAATTCATTTACAACTTGTTCTTCCCTGCTGTAACTATTTGCTACTCATCTAATGATATCATAGAGACCTTAAAAATAAAGTTTAAAAAATGTTTAAAAAGGTAGTAAGTTATTTTTCCCTGCAGCAGATTGCAGTAATAGCCTCTTTAATCTTGAGGATAAGACAGTTTGAATTTTTTTTAATGTTTATTGTTGAGAGAGAGAGAGATAAGGCATGAGCAGGGGAAGGGCAGAGAGAGAGAGGGAGACACAGAATCTGAAGCAGGCTCCAGGCTCCGAGCCGTCAGCACAGAGCCCGATGCAGGGCTCAACCCACGAACCGTGAGAGCATGACCTGAGCCAAAGTGGGACACTCAGCCGATGGAGCCACCCAGGTGCCCCAAGACAGTTTGAATTTGTGAAGCTAGATTTGTGTTTTAGATGAGGTCAAGTTATATTGTATATGTTAGCCAATTAACTAGAATTTACTGGCCTGTACAAAATTTGAGCCAAGAATCTTTCACCCTGTAATACATTTTTTGCTCTAAACGGTTGGGGAAAGCATAGCATAATTTACAAAAAAAAAAAAAAGAAAAAGAAAAGAAAAGAGCGAGAGCATAAATTTGAGTGTTAGATGAACCAGGCTCAAATCTAGATCCAACCACCCAATATTTGTTTGGGGTGAAAAACATATTTATATTTATAAGTATGTCTATACAGCCTTCTTCAGCGACAAACCCTCACTCTACAGGATTATTAGGACATTTCAAACGCAGGTAAGTAAGGGGCTGGCCCTCCGTAGGCGTGCGGCGTACGGACACCACGGCGGTGGTGATGATAATCTGGGTAACCGTCTCTAAAATATAACCCCGGGTTCCCGTCGTGAGCAGTTCTCCAGATGCGCGTGTCATCGTCTCCGTGCTTCTGCATAGTCTTAGGGGAAGGGGCCCCGTGGAAATGTAAGATTAGTATGTTTGATTTGATAAAATGACAGGAGTGCCTAATGGTTCCCTTTACCCAAGACACCAAAGCGGTCTTCTCTGGAAGAGGTGGTTGGCCTCCCGAAGGTTCTCGCCTTTTCTAGCTTCTTGGTAATTCACGATAAATTAGTCGTCGCTATATATATATATTATTGACTTAAGATTACAGTTGGCATATAACAGCTGAAAATAAGATCCCTTTGTGATGGGTGCCTGGAGTGCTGATTAAACCTGACGAGAGAAGGGGGCGTTCTAGCTTCGTATCCATTCTGTGTGTACAGTCAGTCGTCTTCAAGGCTTGCGTATTGCTTTTTCACCCGTGGTCACAGGAGCGTCACCCCCAGCGCCCCCACCTGTCTGCATCTGCGCTGTCACCAGGGGCGGAAGCGTGTGAGACAGATGCGTTGTCGGCATAATCTCCCCTTCTGAACTGGAGAGTTCCCCGTTGAATAAACTCTGGGGTGCCTAGACTTTTCCCGTCCCTTTCATAAACATTTGCTGATTCCATCATTTATCGACTAGTTACTAGGCACCAGCCATGTGCTAGGAATACTCGGGGGTGTGACAAATATAGCGGTGGACAAAACCGATGGAAATCCCTCCCCCTGTGGAGCCTGTATTTTAGTGAGGGGCGAAATTGTCGGGGGCGAAGGCTGAGTTGCTGTAACAAGGGGACCCCAAAATATTGCTGCCTGGGTAAGACAGAGGTTTCCTCTCACGTCTGCGATAGGGCCGCCAGCTCAGCATGGTGGCGTCGCCAGCCTCGGGGGGCCCTCTTCATCCAGAGCATCAAGACTGGGCGTGACCCGGCCGTGGTCGGCCTCCGACCCACAGCAAGGGGATGTCGGGGCCAGCAGTCTGTCCCTCCATGGGAGATGACAGACACTACGCACATCACTTGCGTTCATCACCCCTGTGGCCTAGTGGCTCTAACTTAGGGCGTCGTGCCTGGCTGCAAGGGAGGCGGGAAAGCGTGGCCTCTTGCTGGGCCCAGCTTAAACACAAGCCCGGGGGGTGTGTTTGGGGATGTCGCATAGGTTCTGTGACCCCCACCAGCGGGGAGAACGACGATGAGTCAAACAAATGAAATGCATAAAGCGGCAGATGGCGGTAAGTACCGGGAAGGAACAGCAAGCAGAGGCGGGGGTAGGAGGCGCTGAGCGGAGACACCGCAGCTTTAAAGGGTATGGGGGGGAATTCTCGCTATGCAGGTGATGTTTGCAGAGGGGCAGCTGGGAGAGCCGCCCGCGCAGCCCCGGACGGGCCTTGCAGACGGGCAGTGACGGGCCGGAAAGGTCTGTGGGGAGGGAGGGGAGTGGAAAGAAAGGAGGGGGTCAGGGTCGCCGGAGGTTGTCAGAGGTCACGTTCTGGACTCAGCTGTGAGTTTGAGATGCGTCTCATCCAAGCAGAGATGTTTAACGAGCCTTCGGGTAGACGCATCTGGAGTTCAGGGAAGCCGCCCAGACGGAAATTCGGAGTGGTGAAATACAGCGTCCTACCTAATCTTATTCTTAAATGTCAAGGCCATGGTCATTTCCGTAGGAAGGAACAGGCCAGGCCACTGATATATCGATCGCAGGACTCTGTTAAGAGCCACCGTGTCCGAGTGGGTGGAAGCTGGCACCGCCGGGCTCCTCTGGCCTGAGAGCCCTTTCCGTGAGCCCTCGGCCTCACCGACGCCGGATCCTGGTGCCTGCCTGTCAGCCACTGTTTAATCTCCCCTGGGAGGAGGGCAAGATTCAGAGAGGGGGAAAGTCTTGTCCGTGGCCAGGGCGGAGAGCAGCGAGAGCCGGAACTGGGAGACAGTTTCCTGCCTCCCAAGCCAGCCCTCCATGAACAGGGCCCTTTGTCAGGGACATACTCGGGGAAGAAGGATCTGCCGTTGGGCAGGGTTTTTTAAGAAAAAATTTTTTAATGATTGTTTATTTGTGAGAGAGAGATTGACAGAGCCTGAGCAGGCTCTGAAGCAGGCTCCAGGCTCCGAGCTGTCAGCACAGAGCCCGACGTGGGGCTCGAACTCACGAACTGCGAGGTTGTGACCTGAGCCCAAGTCAGACACTTAACCGACTGGGCCACCCAGGCGCCCGGCCTAGCGGGTTTTTAAACAGCCTCCTAGGAAGCTGGGGTGGTGGAACCCGTAGGGAGGGCAGCAGGAGGCAGCGCTGTGGAAACGCGCAGGAGACCTCACCGGGCGCCCGCAGGACCCTGACGGTCCCGACCCTTCCCAGGCTCCGGTGCCTCCGTAAGTGTCCCTCTCCTCCCCGCCCCGGTGATCCCCAGGCATGGCCCCGCGTGCCCGCCGCCGGGTGCCACATCAGGATGCACACGGAGGCCGGGGGCCCCGGAGTGTCCTCTGAGGGCAGGCGCGCTCGTGCGGAACGGGCTTCGTGCACCCCGGGCCGTCTGCTGGTCAGGGAGCCCCCCGATCTCTCCGGGGCCCGGGTGCTCTCGACCTGCAGGAAAGAGCACGTCCTTCACGTGGACACGAGCCACGTTGTGCTCCCTCTCCCTGGGAGGACGCGTCGTTCCCTCCGAAGCCACCTGCCCCGTGGCAGCTGGTTCCGCTTCCGGAGCTGTCCCCACCTTGCTGTGTCGCCTGGGGCGAATCACCTCCAGTCTCGGTTCTCTCATGGAGAGAACACAGGTTGTCTGACACCCTACTGCCCTTCTTCATGCCCTCCTCCCAGCCTCGTTATTCTCGAACTCTTTCTCCTTAAATGTATTTAGCCCAAACCATTAGACGCTAGAAAATTCTGGTTGCTGGGGGAAAAAAAGAGAAGGAAAAAAAAAGAAAACACAGGTTTGTCAGTGCGCTTCCCCGGCTCCGCCTGGCTGTCGAGGGAGTGGAGTCGCAGGGGGTGCGTTAGCCGCGCCCCCGGGCCTGCGGAAGCACGTTGCGGTCAAGGTCAAGTCCGTGGCCTGCACGCGGGCTCCTAACTTGCAGCTTCTGAGGAGTTCCTCTTCTAAGGCTTTGCCATCATCGGTCTCTCCAGCGACGTCCTGGAGCCGCGCAGGGGCGAGACGTGAGGGGCAGCACCTTGGTCACGCTCCCAGCAGGGGAAGAGCGGACTTCGATGGGAACGCTCGCCAGACTCTCTTGGCAACCTCCACTCTCGCTTCTGTTCAGATTCTCTTTCAACTTACCTGACGCTTTGTAGGATATCTCGTTCGTGGTAGGTGCTCGGCGCCTGCCCGTCCGTCGAGCTGCGCGCCTAAGGAAATACAGATACGAAATTGCACTTCTCCAGCGTAATACAGAATTTCGGCCAAGAAAACAGTTCGCGCTCCCAAGTAAATCGCCGGAGGGTAGTGCCAGGATTATAGGAGAATTTAATAACTTAATTAGGGTAAGAGATGCCTTTGAGTTCCAGAAAAGTTAAAACTTTCCAAAGCCCGTGGACATTCCTGTTCCCAGCTCTTCAGGGCTACGGTCAGAATCCTAATAAGGTGTGGGTGAAATTCCTCGCAGGCGGTCAGGACGCCTGGTCAGCCGTGGCCGGGCATGGCGTCCAGGCGCGCGGGAGGAAAGACTCTGTAATCCCAGGATCGTTTCGGCAGCCGCAGGTCAGCAAAACGATACTTTTTAGTTTGTAGCAGATCAATCCTTTTCTGAGAATTTCTCAGCAATATCTCAATTAACCAGGGCTTAATGTAAGAGAAACCACTTTATCTAACTGGTACACAACCTCCCCCCCTTCCACCCTCCCCCCCTTTTTTTCACTCAAAAAAAAAATTATAAGGAAACAGGCTTTTACCAGAAATTTATGTGAATGAGTTTCTGGAGTTATTCTTTTTTTTTTTTTTTAAAGTTTATTTATTTATTTTGAGAGAGAGAGAGAGAATGCAAGTGTGGGAGGGGCAGAGAGAGAGGGAGAAAGAGAATCCTAGGTAAAGAGTGTGACGCGGGGCTAAAACTCACCAACTGTGAGATCATGCCCTGAGCTGAAATCGAGAGTCAGACCCAGGCGCCCCTGGAGTGGTTCTTAAATCGAACGTTGCGTGGCCCCGTCTCCCACACGTCCGCACTTAGTCTGCCTTGCTCGACTGAACAAAAATGATGCGCCCATGTCCTAGAAAGTAGACAGTTTGCTGTTACTGTCGTCATAGACTTGTACCTATAAACACAAATCCAGAACGTGGCTTGTCGGCGTCCAACACTGCGAGGTGAAACTACCGTGTGTTTCTAGTTTGTCCTCAGATGCTCCTGCCGGGGAAATGGTAGAGAAGGGGCTTCCTCAGTTATGACGGCAACTCGGTGTCACTGAAATCACAATACGAATACCCTGCTGTGGAAAGATGCGTATTCAGAGGACTTTTATGATTAGCTTGGGGAAAATGGAGATCCTGAGTCACAAACCAGCAAGCTCAAAATAAATCCCCGCTGGGGGCATTTTAGCGTGTGTTGAAGTTAGAAACAGCTGCTCTCATATGCGGGCAAATGGGGGGGGGGTAATGCATTTTAAGGAGGTTAACCAAGAACGTACAGGGTTCCGGTAGTGATTCTGCTGCAACCGGAAGTCCCTGTTCTTAGGAGGATCTTCCTGACTATCCGATACCGTATGAATCGGTGAGCTAACTCAATAGTTCCAGCACAGTCAGGGACTTTGAGATCCTCAGCTCCAATCCTGTGCTGTGTTCCGTTCCGACAGCAGGTATGGCTAAAGCCCCACGTCGTGCGGAACCGCGTTATCTGACGCAGAGTCGGAGCGACGGGGCCTGATCCCGCTCTGAAGCCAAGCCCCCTTTCTCACGAGCATCAGCGAGGTGGCAGTTTTCGACAACTTCACCATTTGGTCCAAATCTCCCAGGTCCCTTCCCCGGTAGGGTAGCCAACCCCTCCCCTCATGCAGGACGTGAATTCTCATGCCGTCACTGATGCGTCAGTGTGGCGTTTGTCCAGCTGCGCCCGTGTGCGTACGGTACTTGTCCACCGACAGAGGCTGTTTCCCATCCAGATTTCCTCTCTATCGGGTCAGGGATGTGGTTTCTTTAACTTGCTGTGGGATACACTCGTGCACGTGCTGTCGGCTCGTAGAGGATGTCTGTGTAGCTATCGATGGTAAAGCCTTTTAGGAACATTAAACATGTTTATGAAAAAATATCATTCAAAATGTATGATCGGGTTATGATCCTAATGATCCAAGCCCAAGGCATATAGCTTAGGTGCCTTCCACATGGCACCAGGGTGGCCCCGGATTCACGGAGCCTGGATATACCAAGATTCAGCACTCCCAGATGGTCACCCCTACGATCATGTTTTTATGATTCCACATTACGAACCCCGAAGTTTCTCTCTGTGTTCTACTCTCAGGTGTCATACGGTGGGAAACAGTCTCATGGGGGAAGGCCAGAGTGTAGCCAGGGACCAGAAGAAAGGTTCCAGCTGGGATGCCTCAGCGTCCAGCTTTGGCTCAGGTCATGAGCTCAGGGTTCGTGAGCTTGAGCCCCACATTGGGCTTGCTACCATTAGGGCAGAGTCTGCTTCAGATCTTCTGGCCACCACCACCCCTCTCTGCCCCTCCCCTGCTCATCCTCCCAGAGAGAGAGAGGGAGAGAGAGGGAGAGGGAGAGGGAGAATCCCAAGCAGGCGCCGTGCTGACAGTACACTCGACCAACTGTGAGCTCATGGCCTGAGCCGAATGCTTAACCGACTGAGCCCCCCAGGCGCCCCTGTTTTTCTTTTTTTTTTTTAACAGGGCCTCTAGACAACTTAAAATTACCTGAGGGGCACAGGGTACGCTTCCCTCAGGCAGCAGTAGTCTCGAGTAGCACGCAGCCTCAGGCGGGCTCCCAGGAGCTGAGGGTATCCGAAGGGAACAGGATGAGGCCCCACCTCGCTTCAGGGGGCCGGTGCCCCAGGAGGAGAAAGCGTAACGGCCCCTCTTTGTGGGTCTCCAGCTCTCTCCCATTCTTGTCAGGTTCATTAACAAGTTAGGAAGTGGCTGCACTGCGTGGCGACTTCTGAGCTGAGTTTATTCATCCTAGTACCCTAAAAATGTTAGTGCTAATTATCATCATTAATAGTAATAGCAGTCGATAGCTAATGATTCTAGAGCACTGAGTGCAGGACCTGTTCTACATGCGTCACCTGGTAATGCAGGTCATCCTCTCAATAGCCAGGTGACACGGTTACTGTCGACACCTCCGTAGGACAGAGGCGTGCGTGAAGACTCCAAGAGATTAAGTAATTGGCTCAAGGTTCGACATCCAGAGGTTAACCCAAGCGGTGAGGTTCCAGAATCTCAGCCCTTAACCATGATGCAATACCACCTTCTAGAACGGAATCTCAGGGCGCCTGGGGGGCTCAGTCAGTTAAGCATTAAGTCTTGATTTCGGTTCAGGTCATGATCTCGCAGTTTGTGACATCGAGCCCCATGTCGGGCTCTGCACTGACAGCACCGAGCCTACTTGGGATTCTCTCTCTCTCCCTCTCTCTCTCTGCTCTTCCCCTCCTCATGCTCGCTCGCTGTCTCTCTCACTCTCTCTCAAAATAAATATATAAAATAAAATCTCTTTCTTGACACTTTCTTACCACATTACAGTGCTGCCCAACTGTAGTATGATAGCAGTAAGTGTTTTTTTCTCCAAAATTTAGACGTTGTTCGTGATTTAACAGCCGGGCATTAAAAAATATTTACCGTCTCAGAAATGGGGGGTTATTATTAGGTTGTGAATGATCTAGCTCCTTGTCTTTCCCTAAAGTTGCCCCCCAAAAGCATACCGTAATTCAGCGTGTTCGAAAATCGAGGTCATCTAATTCCAATTAAATAGCAAGTATGACATACCTACTACGTGCCAAATTCTGCGTCCACTCCCGGGAGACAGAGAAGGGTGAAGAACTCCAGCCGGCAGACGGCTCGGGGCCAGCGGGCCCAGAGGCACCTTCCGACCACACGACGCGTTGAAGGTTGTGCGTCCCCGGTGCCGTGGGAAGGGGCCGGGCGGAGGTGTGGTATTAAAGACGGCTTCTTGGAGGTGGGAACGCTCGAGCCATCTTCAAATACCTCCCCCCCCCCCCGCCGTGCTCCGGGGTCTTACTTACGTCCCACGGAGGCCATCAGGCAAGGCGACCGCCATGCTGGGTGTGAGCGTCAGAGTCTCCTGGGTTGTCGAGGGCCCGCTGACCCCACTCCTGTGGTTCCCAGGTACCAGCAAGGTCAACCTCGTGAAGATCCCGTCCACGGCCTCCAGCCCGCGGGACACAGCCCTGGCGGCCGTCATCTGCAGCGCCCTGGCCACCGTCCTGCTGGCCCTGCTCGTCCTCTGTGTCATCTACTGTAAGAGGCAGTTTGTGGAGAAGAAACCCAGCTGTGAGTTTCCAGCTCTTTCTGTTTCTCAGCATGGGGGGCAGGTGTGCTTACCATCACTGTCCCTCGAGCTTCCACGGGGGCTCTGACGAAGACAACGGTCGAGGGCTCTTAAAGGGACAGAGCTCACGTGGACGCGGAGCTCACAGGCATCTGGTCCCCCGGGGGCGCCGCTTTAGGACAGCGATGTCCCGAGCCTCTAGGCGAAAACGAAAATCGTCCTACGTTCCGGCCGCAGGCGTGTCTGTGTTGGGCTTTCACCAGTTACTTCACATCCGTGTCCCCATGCGAGGAGAAGTAGTTTTAAATGGGAACGACAGCCACCTTTTCCTTCAGAAAGACCAGGGCTAGAACGGTACACGTGTGCGTTGCTCACGGGCTCCCCTCGGGAGGAAGCGGTCTTCGCTGACAGAATTCTCGCCCCCTGTAGGGTCTCTGAGACACGACATTCAGTACAACGGTTCTGAACTGTCATGTTTTGACAGACCTCAGCTCAACGGAACTGCTCCCCGAGCACGTTGTCAGTGTCACCGGGACTCGGCCCAGACCTGCGGTAAGTGCGGCCGGGTAAGGGGCCGCGGGGGAACCCCAGGGACACTGTCCCTGTTTGTCCCACAGCTGAGTGGCTCCGCTTTGTTTTCCGGTTAAAGCTAAGCTTAACCTATTCTGTCTTCTCATGGTTTTGGTGTTTTGAGCCTTTTACGTATAATAAAAAGAAAAGAAGTATCTCATTAAAATTCTAGAATTATTCAGCTACTTTTTAAAGCAAATTTGCCTCTATTGTTTTAGGTCAATAGATTTAAAATAATATCATCCTTTGGTTAATCTTTTTTTTTAATGATTATTTATTTTCGAGAGGGCACGAGCTAGGGAGGGACAGAGATGGGGGACAGAGGATCCTATGCAGGCTCTGCGCCAACAGGCGGTCAGCACAGAGCCCGACGCGGGGCTTGAACTCACTGACCACGAGATCATGACCTGAGCCGAAGTCGGACATTAAACCGACTGAGCCACCCAGGCGCCCCTGATATCATCTTTTTACAGAGTAGGAGTGTGTATCCTGTCTTGTCTGGTGGACCGAAGGTGAACTTTGATGTGTCTAGTAAGGTCTTTGAGGATTTCTTAAAGAAGAATGGGGAGGGAGACCTACGTCAGGGCTTTCCACAGACCTCGGCTGCCCCTGGGACGACTGGCAGAAACGGAAGTTAAGGGAAGTCACTCAAAGGGAAACTGGCGTCTCACTGGGGCAAAAAAAACGGGCAAAGGGAAGACTAACTTTCTCCGCCTCTTATTTATACTCGACACGAGGCTTCCACACTCAAGCGCCCCTCCACTCTGAAGAGCTCACCTCCTCTGCAAAGCAGTCAGACGGTAGCACCCTTTCCAAAGGTCTGCCCCCTCCTGCCTCATCTTACCTTCCGGTGCTCGTCTCTCGCCTGTGAAGCAACCTGACAGCCCCATTTTGTCCCTTAGAGCCACTCATTAAGTGAAGCGTTTCTTGCTTAGACTGGCTGACACTCTTGGAACCATCCGGTCTTTCTTACCAAGAAGTTACAGGCTCGGTTTTCTGACCTGACGTTCCATATGTGGCGTAAGAAGTTTTCAGCAGACTGACTTGGCTGCCGCTCCTCACCGTCTTCTGTCGTAGGACCGGGCTGGGAATAAAACTACAGGACTTACCGTGGTGTGTGTGGATCTGCTTTTGCCTTTGCCTACGCAGGTAACAGGCTTCTAGACTGCTCCTGACGATAACCGGGTGACCCTCCAAACACCCTCGCCACCGGGTTCCCCAGATCCTGTACGGACACACCACCGCTAGAGTCAGAGGGCAGGAACCATTTCTTGAGAGAGGAACTGAGATTCTAAATGTAGTAAAATGCAGCTTTGTGCACGCTCTACCTCGTTTTAACTTCTGTTGGGAAAGAAAGATTAAACAGGTGGATGGCCCTGGTGCTTGTCCTCTTAACGGAACGCCGATGCTGGAAGACCCCGCCAACGCCCGCGTTTGGTACAGCCTACCACCTCCATGGTTTCCTGCCTCACGGCAGTGCCTTTTCTCTTTCAGCTTCTTACTCTGACATAATTTAAGACTTACGAAACTGCTGAAAGAATCGAAGAAAGACTCGTCATGCCCTCTTTACCCAGATTCCCCAGATAGTAACATTTTGTCTCATGTCCACATCTGCATTATCATTTTTCTAAGTACAGTAGAAATAGACGTATAAATACATCTATATTTTCGTCTCCACTTAAAAATCCATTGCAGATACGCTATCGCTTCTCTCCTTTATACTAGGTGACTATTTCCTAAGAACGAGAACATTCTCTTCCAGAACAGCACACTTATTACAATCGGGAGGTCAGCGCCGAGTCAGAGCTCTGGTGTTACCTGTAGAGCATACTCAGATTTTCGTAACTGTCCCAAAGGTGCCCTTTACAGTAAAAGAAAACCCCAGATAACCTTGTTGCCTTTTGCGGTCAAACCGCTTTACCTGACTTTAATCTGGCGTGGGTCCTTCATCTTTGGGTCTCGTGACATCATGATTTTCGGCGAGCACAGGCCTGTAATCCTGCAGAAGGACCCTCCGTGTGCACTTGTCTGCTGTTTCCGGATGACCGGATTCAGAAGCACCGCTCTGTCCTTCTCGGTGCCCCATATCAGGAGGCACAGCGTAGGCAGGTGTCCCGTTCCCGGGCAGGTTCGTTTGGGTCCCTTCGTTAAGGTGGCGTCTCCCAGGTTTCTCTGCTGTAAAATTATTGCTGTTCTCTGTGTAATTAACAGATACCTTGTGGGAGACTCCTTGAGACCACGTCAGTGTCCTGTTACTCTCCAAACTTTCACCCGGGAGTTTAGCATCCTCCGATGGCTCTGACCTGCGTCGGTCATTACCATGATGCTAGTTTTGTAATTCCAGCATGCCCTCCGCATTTGTTAGTTGGTTTCCTGTGCGAAGAAAGCACTTCTGCGGCCCCATTGACTTATTGGCACGAATGAGCGTGGACCCACGGACCCTGTTCCTCCACAGCGAATGCCCCTTTGCTATCGTTATGTGTCTTGGCGCTCACAGCTTCCTAGGTCAGGCCGGTGGAAGTCCCTTCGGGGTGGCTCGTGTGTCACTCTGACATATCCTGATTATTCTCTTAGTACCGTCTTAATTTCTGCAACAAAGTCAGTCCCAGGCTTATCTTGTATTTTCACTGCTTGGGCCCCAGAAACAGCCATGTCTGAGAGGAATGGCAGTATCTTTTCTTTTTAAATAATTTTGAAGCATCTCGCGGTGAGCATGACACAGGCTTGCCGGGCGAGTCCTCCGTGCTCACAGCAGTGGAGACGCAGAGAGCAGCACAAGGTGGGGTCTGCTTGGAGGGGGATTTAGGCCAAGGTGTGCGGGGATCCGTCCTGCTTCACGCTAGGTCACAGTTGCATGTCAGTGTTTAACATTCATTTTAAAAAAGGAAAATATTGATTTCACAATATTTTCTCCTTTTTATAAAAGTAGAGAGGTCGTTTCTCATGACAATTCTGGATACATACAAAAAATGTATATGTAAATATATAATTTCTTCACATCTTTTTCACTTTCTATTTAAATGTCTATTTTTGTATGTGTTAGTATCTTTATGGCTCTATAAAAACCAGAATTATATTTGTATGTAAATATAGAGAGAAAAGTCTAGAAGGCTGTTCACCAAATGTCGACAGTGTTCGTTTCCAGTTTATAGGATTGGGTAATCTCTATTGGTAAATTTCTTATCTAATCCCGCCCTTCTTAATTTCTTTTCTTTGGGGCACCTGGGTAACTCAGTCCGTTGAGCGTTCAACTCGATTTGGGCTCAGGTCATGATCTCGTGGTTGTGGGATCAAGCCCCATGTCAGGCTCTGTGCAGAGCATGGAGCCTGCTTAAGATTCTGTGTCTCTCAGGGCGCCTGGGGGGCTCAGTCAGTTAAGCATCTGACTTCGGCTCAGGTCATGATATCGCGGTTTGTGAGTTCGAGCCCTGTGTCGGGCTCTGTGCTGACAGTTCAGAGCCTGGAGCCTGCTTCAGATTCTGTGTCCCCTTCTCTCTCTGCCTCTTCCCTGCTCGCACTCTGTCTCTCTGTCTCTCAAAAATAAACATTAAAAAAAAAAGATTCTCTCTCTCCCCTCTGACCATGTCCCCTACTCACACTCGCTCTCTCTCATCTAAAATAAAATTTTCTCCAATAAACTCATATTATCTTTATACCCAAAAATATATGCTGCCCCAGTGGATGAAATGGTTTGTAAAGCTGTGTGCATACATCTAGTTATTCCTTAGCTTACGTTCTTAGCAGTAAAACAGTAATTGTGTGTGTGTGTGTGTGTGTGTGTATGGTATGTATGTGTGGATGTGTGTAGTGCGTATGGTGTGGGTGTGTGTGTATGGTGTGTGTGTATGGTGTGGACTGTGTGGTGTGTGTGTTGTGTGTATGTGTGTGCAGTGTGTGTATGGTGTGTGTCTGTGTGTGTGTGTATGGTGTGGATGAGTGTGTGTGAGAGAGAGGGTTTGAACACATCTGTGCTCCTGTCCTGTACCACTAGGCCACTCAACAGAAACGTGCTACTATTTCTACAGTCACTCAGAAATTCCCTCTCCTTCCCTCTCACCAGCTGTGTTACTATCTTTCCTTATGATTTTTATTGTGGTAAAATATATGTAACCTCAAATGTATCATTTTAACCTTGTTTAAGTGTTCAGTGGCATTAAGGATACTGCCACTGTGGTGCCACTGCCACCACCACCCACCTCCCGAACCCCTTCACCTTCCCAAACTGAAACTCTGCCCCCCCTACCCCTCAGCCCCAGGCACCCCCATTCTGCTTTCGGTCTCTATGGATCTGACTACTCTAGGTACTTCATAGAAGTTCTTCGCCATCTTTGGAGGGCAACGAAAGAGAGAATTAAACCTCGTGGTTCCTTTCCCCAAAAGAGTCACCCAAGGGGTTGGGGGGGTGTGGGGGAGGGATGGCTAAATTCTCCACAGCAATGTGGAGCTGGTATTAAAGAGAAAGTTCCAGAAGAACACCCTGCGCTTCACCCCTCTGCCGGCTTTCCTAGGGCCGGTCCACCTGATCCCGTCCCTGTGCTGTGACGAGGCCTGCAGCGCCGACCGGGTGGCTCTTGGTTGTCGAGAGCATTCCAGGACCGCTCTTCAGGAGAGGTAACGCGGTACTTTTAATCCGTGTGGTTCCATGTTCCCTTGTGCCAATATGCATTCTACTCGTTTGCCAACTTTCACGTGAAGCTATGAGAGAGCATTTAAAAAAGATTATAACTGACCTTCTGGACATAGAGAGGGCCAAATCTTTGGTAAGAGGTAAGTAAGCCTCTCAAGGTTACTGATACCCAGAACAGCATTCTTGATACTTCATGCTCCATTAATTTTATTTTTTTCTCATATCCGTGATCTGGGACACTCCTGTCATCCATAAGTAATTTTTAACATGTCATTTTACTCATAGAATTTTAGAATAGCTGTCAAGAAACTCGGTTAAGACCAGGAAACCATATTTTCGGCATCAGGTTGCGTATAACTCTATCGACTAGACATAGGTATAAAACTTCAGTTTTACAGTAAGGACACTGAGGCGAGTTTGTAACAAAGGAAACACTGGAATTCTGACGCATTCCGTTGCTATTTCATGGAGAAAACTTAAAAGCGGAGCTGGAGTATTGCTTTGTAGTGATAGTTTCCCTCCCTCGAGACGAGTTACAGATCTTTGGAATGTGTGTTCAGACACGCAGGTCCAGTGGGGGAGACGGTGCCCACTTTCTTCGGGTCCCTTTCGAGGTCCATCCGTGGCGAGTTTTCAGATGCCTGGCCTCTGATGCAGAGCCCCGTCTGTGGTGACGACGTCTCTTTCTGTGACTCTTGTCCTGAACTTGCTGGCGAAGACATTCGTCCTCTCAATCCAGAAGACCAAAGCTCATCCTCCTTGGATTCAAACAGCAGTCAGGATTGGGCCGCGGGAGCTGTTCCAACTCGAGCTCGTTCTGAAGACTTGACAGAGGCTACTGATTTTTCTAGACCTAACAACTCGCTGACGGAACCGGTGCTCGCTCAGGGTACACCGCCGGCCAGAGGCCAGCCACGTCGGGGCAGTGGTGACATCGTGAGCCTGGGCACTCAGACGACCCTCCAGGTAAGGCGGTGGCTGGTCTCGGTGAGGACGTAGCATTGACCGTAGAATGTGGGGGGACCTTCTAAGAACCTTCTAGAAAAAAACACCTGAGGAGAAGGTGTTTTCCATCTTTCATAACTTCTTGTTCTTGTCCGTTTGGAGAATATATTTTAAATTGAATTTCAAGAGTCTTTTCCCTTTTTTAACCAAGAGCTACTCTATCAGGTCATAGTGAGAAGCTGGGTTCTTCTACTCTTCACAAATCCAACTACTTAGCACAGCACCCTCGCGCTCCATTCCTGGTTGAGAGAGCTGAGTTAGTCTCGGGAACATCTTGTGAACGGTTCCTCCCCTTCGTGTTCCCTGTGATGCTTTAGGCCCAGTGCTTAGATGCACTTCGTTCACTGTCAAGTTCATGCAAATTTAGATCTCTCAAAGCTTCTCCTTTCCCTCTCCCTCCTTTACTGTTGTTTCGAGATTGCTCCGCTTTGACTGATCAGTTTGGTTGGCAATTGTGGGTTGTAATCTGGGTCCAAATACTGCATAAGAACCTTCTAGAAAAAAGGGTTTAAAGTCAGATATGCAGGCAGATGGTGACTGCAGCGGGACGGGGCTCTCAGGCATGCAGCAAGGCTGGAGGCAGGGGAGCATCGGGGCCCCTGGGCACCACCTCCGCCTTCCCCTTGGGCGAGATGTCGCCTTGCCCGAGTGTGACTGGATGTCCACCGACACTGCCCTGAGGTGAGCACGTACGCTGTCGGAATGCAACCATTTGGGAAAACAATGCTGGCCTCCAATATTGAAGGGCAGAATCGCAGCCCTGGTGAGGCTCCCAGGCCCACAAGAGCCCGCCCGCGCACACGGCCTTGCCGTCACCGCCTGTGGGAAACCGTGCTCTCGACAGGTGCCTCCGTTCTCCACACGGTGAGGTGTCTGTCCTTGGCTGATTCTGTCAAACACGGTCTGGAGCCAAAGTGGGAAACGAGATGTGTTTTTTTCCTGAACAATTCTATGGAGAATCTATAGGGAATTCTATGCAGAAAACACTTGTTGGCTTTGGAGAAAAATGCCGTGGTTTTTCTCCAAATAAAGGACAGACAGAAGCAATATGGGAAGAAAAGCAAACAAATCAGGCATTTAAAATGTGAAACACATGCCTCTGTAGCTGAGAGAGAGAGTTTACTGACCTCGCTGTTTCGGGCCTGTCCCGTCATTTTTACAACTTCCGTGGTGACACTAAGACTTCAGAGGTAGCCAGGTGGCGGGGGTCTCGAGAACAGACCGTGGCTCACAGGCCTTCCGGGCCGAGCGCGCCCAGCTGTCCAGAGGAGAGAAGAGGTCATGAGAGCGGGCGAGAGAGGCAGAGACCTCCCCCACCCCGCCCCTTCGGCAACTAACCCCGACGTCCCGGTCGGATGCCCTTGCCAAGTACTCGTGGCATTCGTAACATGACAATGACAGATGCTGAAGTTTCTTGTGTATGACGTCGATCGGTGTCGATCGTAAGCTTGTGTTCCCTTCCCAAACGTCTCCTGCCTTTTCCCACACGCCTGCTGGCCGGGGCAAGACCGAGCGGCTAGAAGACTGTCTAGGGCTCTTCAGAGTATCGCTGGCAAATAGAGTTACTGCTCAACTGCTTCATGTAGCTCGCGCCCCATTTTGTGATGTGAATTCTAAGACTGAGGAGTGAAGCATCTTGAGGCCAAGTCCTATCAAAGCGAAGGCATTCTCTACCTTTTTCTGATTATATTGTTGGGGGGGGGGGTGGGAAGCATTAGGATTACAGCTCTGTGAAGGTAAAATGGTTTCGTGTAGGAGACGGGCGCATGTCACGGCATTAGCTCCTTTTCAGAGACAATTGTCAAGGTAATCGCGGTCTACATAAAGATACTTTCAACTCGAATAATTATGAAAAGAAAGTTATGGTTACATATCAAATGAATGAGAAAACGTTCCATTCAGGCGGCACAGGGCAATCCAGTGAGGAAAGGTTTCTGTTAGCTTTCCATGATGTGTTGTCTTATTGGGTAATTTGGTAAATATAAATGAGACGCTCTGAATTCAGGAAAGGAGTTGTTAAAATGTGAATCCTTTCAGTTCCCTATAAGGAACACTGTTTTGAGCCCATTTTAAGAGACCATCTTCTCCAGCTTCTGGAAGGCACTTTGTCTCTGGTGGCACTTGCTGAATGTGCGACCGCGAGTGAGCGAACTGTAATCTTCAAAAGCAACCAGGAGGAGACCAATGGCACCTCCGGGAGATTAACCCCCTTCTTTGTTTCAAGGGTCGACCAAGTATTTAGCTCAACTAGTTCAGTTTTTGTTCAATCCATTAGGTTCCAGAAGGCAATTCAGATTTCCACTTACCAGGCAGATGCTCCGAGGTAGGGAACATCTTACTTCTCGTAAAGAATTTTCTTTCAGCAGCTTGATATAGTGTGAACCAAAGAACTTGCGGTTCCTTGAGTTTGTGTTTAGTCAGCTTGGCCCGCGGGCCCATTCGTAATTCAGCAAAGCACGCGTTCCCGTTTGAAAAACGCGTAAGGGCAGCAGCCATTATGGCCTCCCCCCTTTTAGTGATTTATTTCTATGTCTTTTCAATGGAACTTGAAATTCCTATCTAGGCATTCACTCATATTTTTGGTTTTTTAACCTTAATTCTCCCCTTTTACTCAGCTTTATTGAGATGTAATTGACACTTAGCATTGTGTAACTTAAGGCGTGAGACATGACGGCGGGGGACGTGTCTCTACCGCAGAATGCACAGTGGCACTTCTGTCTTTACTTGGTTGTGAGGCTCAGATTGCTAGGGTGTGAGGCATTTGTTTCCCCAAACTGTGTTTTTCCACAGTAGTTTTCTTGTGGGTGGTTGGGGACCACCCAGAAACTGCTGATGATAGTTACAGTGCAGGATAAACGAAATAGGTGTGAGAACCTTCTGGAGTCTGAATGACTCAATTCTAATCACATTTTCCCTACACACTGAGATATTTGGGATAGCAGTTGCTAGGATACTTGGGAGAATGAAGCCAGGCTGTTTACCTACCAGAAGAGCTTTTTTTTGGGGGGGGGGTGATGTTTTTAGCCATCACTGGAAATGTCAACATAAAATAATAGAAGGAATGGTCAAAAAAAAAAAAAAAGAAAAGATATGACCTGGGTTCTGGCTGCTCAACCTTTTAAACTCTATTTTTCCCCCATATTGGCAAAAGGAGTAACATCGGTCTCCCACAGTAGTGTTAATATGGTTGTTAGTGTCATATGCACTCATCCATATGTTTGATGAAACTATCTCGTATTACTGAGGGTTCTTTCAGAAATTTCTATATCTAGATACTCTCCTTCAGCCTAGGGGAAAAAACATTTTCCTGTCAACGGACCTGATAGGTCACCAATGCCAAGTCAGTGGTAAACGAACGAGTGAAAGGCGACCGCACAAAGTCGTACAAGGTTGTACTCACCTGCAGGAACGCGCGGTTGGCCGATCCCTCCGGAAGTGGGGCCGCTGCTCTTCTCTAAACTTTCTCCGCTGGTTTAGCAGAAGTTTTAAATGCAAAGAATAAGAATGTCAGTATTCATTAATCATCTTTGTTCTTTTAAAGAAGGGACTAAAGGATCCTAACGGCTTTACCTCTAAATGCTTTACAAGAACGCAACACAGGCACAGCCTTTAAATGTTCGAATGGGGTCGGAAATCAGCAAAAGAATCACGCGTGAAAGCCCGTCGTTCGCTCCGGGTCACGTTCTCGTCTCTCAGTGTTTTTCTGCAAACACCGAGGGACTGCGAGTGGTTATAAGAGATTCACTTTATTCTCAGAATACGTGGGTGCCCGGATATCCAAACGCCCTTTGTGAGCTGCCTGTCCATATGTTATTCAGTGCACGTGTACCGCTGGTTAAAAGTCACATACAATAATTTTTAACGATTACAGCTTAGCAGCTTTCGTTCGTGAGGTTGTTTTTCAAGCTTTCCTTCTGTTGCTGTTTTAGGAAGCTTAAAGGACTTTCTTCTTTCTGCAATAGAAGAATACGGATGGAACCCAGCAGGCACTCACTCCTCCGCTTGGGCTTCTGGGCTGAGCACAGTCTGGACCTCGCACGGCTTCTGGGGGCAAAGAAAATAAATCTGAACCAAACTGATGGCATTTTCAGCCTTTCAACCAGTTGCTTCTGAGCCAGACCAGCTGTAAGCCGAAACGCCAAGGAAAAACAAGACAAGACTGCAGGCACTCAGGATACTTTGCATCTTTCCTAAACAAGAAGCTTCTAGGCCGCAAGCGAGACTTCAAAGACCGATGGGTCGAGTTTGCGGCCTACGAGATCGTGAGCACGTAACAAGAAACAGAAGTGCATTCGTGCGTGTTTTCATGGCGAGTGTGGTTTCACCAGACTGGAGACCCAGGGTATAAGTTTTCCTTGATGTTTTCTTTCCAGAAATAATTTCATGTATCTGATTATCCTGTTAAAAGTCCGCGTCCGATGAGTTTCCTTAGCTTTTACGTAGAATGGGTCAAAACTCAGCATTTCTATTTGCTGCAGCTCGGCGTTTCCATCATCTGATTAGCTCAGGAGGTAAGAACTGACTTCGCACCGCCTGCCTAAATCCTGGGTTGGCTAGGGGAAGTGAACCGGCCTGACTAGGAATCAGAGGAGAGCGAGTCTTTTCTGGGATCGACACTTGTAACCTCAGCCACTGGTCTCGGGAACTGGGCTATGAAAGTGGCGGGGAAAGAGCGGCCGGCCCACCGCCCTGCCTTAACCACCACTTAGCACGCATCGCCTAGAGACTCGTATACGCTGACGAGCGGATTTCTGTGAAAATCACTTGATCCGGAAGCATGTGTTCCTTCTGTCCCTGGGACTGGGCTTAAAAGATCCAGGAGGTATCCTCGATAGAAAAGTGGTATTTATAAAGATGATGTTCTTTTTTTTTTTTTTTCCTTCTCACCCTCCTCGCCCCAACGTCCTGCCTCTGACAACCGCCATTCTGTTCTCTGTACCTGTGAGTTTGGTTCTGTTTGTTTTGCATTGTATCTTACCCTGAGGGCTTTAGAAATACTCCGTATCAGGCTCCCCTGCTACTGAGGTGTCACACCAAGTGAGTAGTCTGAGGAGACCGCACTACATCTTTGAACAAAAAGAAAAAGCAGAATTCGTAGACGCCGTGTGGGCAAACAGTTCGTAATCGCCCTTAGGTAGTCCGGCCAGGGGCTACAGCGTTCCCTCCCACCGTGTACATTTCGTGCGCACCGTGGTCTCCTATCTCAGCCAGTGATGCTGGATTTAAGTGCGGTGCTTTATTCCGGCGCCCCATCCCTTACCCGCGTGGTAGTTACACACCAGAAGGATCTCTGCGGCGAAAACAGAAATGAACCCAGTTCAGTCACGAACCAGGGGACGGCTCATTTGCCCTTAATCTTTATGGCCTGGAGAGGAATTACCAGAGTAGGATTTATTGGTTTCCTACTTGAAGCTACACGATCAGATCTGGCCTTTGTCTTTTCACTGGTTACTATTCGCTCTGTCACACTCGCACTCGAAAAAGAAACAGAACCTCGTTGTGTTTGAGTGCGCTAAAATTCTTCGTTTCCCAATTGCCCCACCCAGATTCGTGTCTTTTAACCTAACATTTAAACCGAACTTTTTAAAAAAAAAAAAAAATCTTTCTTAGGACACTGTCATCTTCCTATTTATTAAAACCCTGCTTTCCGCTCTTTGCAAGAGATTAGGGAAATCTAATGAGCCCTCTTCCTCGTGGCTGGGCCAGTGTGCTAATGTGTGTGGATTCTCATGACCTCAGTTCCTTTATCCAAAGTAAGAAATTGGCATAGTCTCAGGGTAACCGATAGTCTTCTGTGTCTGTTTAATACCCAGTCATAACTTTTGGCTTTTCCTTCTTTTCCTTTTTCTTTTAGCATTAACCAATGGTTTTTCAACTTTGATACCTTACCAGCTCTTATGAGAGCTGCCTTTAGGAGAGTCATGTAGAAGATTTAGGATGTGACGACAAGATGTCCATGAAAATGCACCCTAGTTTCCTTGCGTGGCTTCTCTGTAATTCACACATGTGGGCCGTTCTTTGCAATCTGATCGTTTTGTTTTGACAGAGGGATGATCAAAGTAGGCCAGGGGTGTGCTCCTTCTGGTGACCTGAATATATTTTCCACATGTAGAAACCCTCCTCGACTTCAAAGACAAATAGTTGCTGGAGAGAAGCCTGGGTCGATGGCAAGGCGACTGTCTGTGGCCCCCCAAGCCCCGAAACCTCGCTTTTGATCAGTCGGGAAATGCTTGGGGTTGAAAGTCCATCTCATTTGATGCTGCATGTGAAAAATCCTGGGTTATTTTGTCAAGATGAAGACGGTTTACTACCACCGACTGCAGAAACATACGCTAACGTTTGCGTCTTCTCTACGTTGGGTAAACACTTGAGAGGAAAATGCCGTCTGCGTTTCCCACAGCTGGAAGGGCCTAAGGCACCCACACGGACCCTACCTGCTGGGAGGCGGGTGCTGGGAAATCCCCACCGTGTAATAAGAAGGCTGGGAGTGAGAATCCGCGTGACTGCTAACGTTCCAGAAACCCACCTGCAAGAACGAGATGAGGATTTGGGGAGCGACCATGTAACGGCATGGGTTTTTCTCATTTTCTGTATATGGAATATATTTTGCCAGCATAGATTTTTCTACGCTAGATAAAGCGGTCATGTGGCTATTACCTAGTTAAGCTCTGTTGCCTGTGCTAGTAAAAAAAAAAAAAAAGGAAAAAGGAAAACAGTCCATCATTGCTTGAAAGTGGCCAGCTGGAATCCGTTTAGATTTCATCGTTACTCTTTTGCATACTGGAATTTATAAATTTGTAAATTTTCTTTTTCTTACACAAATAGTTTTGTAATAGCCTTTTGTATACGTGAATAAAATTGTGATCTGGTATTCATTCATCCTTACGTGTCCATTAAAAAAAAAAAGGTTGGTGATGGGAATGAAGCTTTGTTTTCCTCTCGTGCTCTCCACATGGGGGTCTCCGTAAGTTCTGATCCTTCCAATGGAACCCTCTCGAGCCCCTCAAATGTTACGAGATTTGAAATCCTCCCCAGCGACCTGGTTATACTTCTCAGGCATGTCCAGCTACTGACGAATGCTCTGAGTTACTTGAGAAGCTTTGGCATCAAGATTTTATTATGATCTCTTCTTTTCCCTCCTTCATTTCAGGACATAAAGAGGGAAAAAAGAAAGGAGAAGTTTTATATTCATTCCTTCCAGAGGTCAGGAGGGTGTCTTCCTGCAGAGGAGTGGGCTGACGCCCACAGAGCAACACTGGTCACTGTGAGAGTTTCTTTTTTTTTCCTTCCCAGCTTCTGACCTTCTTTCCCTTCAGTAAAGCTTTTAAAGCTATTATTAGATTTTGAGAGAGGACTTTCAACATCTTGGAAAAAATTAGGTTATTTTCAAATGACGCCATAGTCTCTCAGCTGGTGAGTCTGTGGTGTTAAATGACACTGCGGATCCCCTGAGGGAAGGACATTAGCGTCTCTCCCTCTCCACGCCCCCACCCACGCACCAGCTCCTTGGCTCCTGTCGGCGTTTCCTGTGTCCGTTCGTACTGGCCGGGCTCGTGGGCGCCATCGACTCCCTGAGAGAAGTAACTCGAAGCTTGTGAGGTTCTAACAGAAGGTCTGAAGTATTCTACAGTCTCCGAAACAACTTCACTGTTGTTCACTGTTACCGCTCCCACGAAGGTCTCTGCAGCTGTCCTTCAGCTGGCTGAATTTGTCTGTGTGTCCCATTTGAACTTGAGAAAGTATTGTCTGATTTTCTTAAAAGGTATCCGGCGTAGGCGGCTTCGAGGTATCGTTCAGTCAGGTTGAAACTAAACGACACTGAGAATTCCCAAAACCTTCTGTCATCTCTCGGAAATTTCAATATGACCCAGTAAGTGATTCTAGACCTGTAATTCCACAGAATCAAGTCGGCTGCTCACAGTCATGGTGGTGATGTCCCATCTGAACCGGAGGAAGGTCACAGGGCCTCTCCTGTAAGCGATCAGGCCGACCGGGGTCAGGTCTGTTCAGACACCGCCAGTGACATTTGAGTTAGTGTGATTTATGGCTGCTTTCAAAGTAGCCTCTCCAAAAGACTTGAATTTTAGAAACCACTTTCTCTGGAGCCATGGGGGGGTCTTATGAAGCTGGTTTCTATTCTTTGTCTCTAAAGACAGGATTTTTGCATTTTTATCTTTTTTTTTTTTAACATTTATTTATTTTTGAGAGACAGAGCATGAGCAGGGGAAGGACAGAGAGAGAGGCAGACGCAGAATCTGAAGCAGGCTCCAGGCTCTGAGCCATCAGCACAGAGCCCGACGCGGGGTTCGAACTCACAGACCGCGAGACCATGACCTGAGCTGAAGTCGGCCGCCTAACTGACTGAGCCACCCAGGCGCCCCTTATCTTAATTTCTAAAGGCATTAACTTTTCCTTCCTCAGACAGAAAAGGCTGTCTGTGTCAGTTCTGTCAGTTTTGTCTGGTGTTGACTTGGGCAAGCAGGGCTCCGCGGAGGGGCTTTCCCTACCTGGGTTGGCTATTTACAGTCAACGGAAGATCTACAGAACGGTCCGTCGGCATCCGTGAATAGCAGGGCAGGGCGGCGGCTGCCTCACGGCCGGGCACACATTGCCCCCTCGGTGGATCAGATACGATGGTTTCCGAGAACGTCAAAGTTCTAAACACAAATTTAGCTCCTCTCAGAAGCCTCCATCTGAGAAGACCCCGTGTCCTATGTCAGTCCTTCCTTCCTTCCTTCACCCGTCTATCCACGCATTCAGCACACACGTGTATACGGCAGTGGCGCAGAGTATATACTTGGTTGCAAATGCAATGCTAAGGTTGGGGCAAACAGGGATGATGAGGGAGACACACCTGTTAAGTATTTATAAAATAGGTCTTTGTTGTAAAGACGCAAGTGCAAATTCTTCTGGGGCGGGCGGGGAGCAGTGACATCCGGGAAAGTCAGGACCCGGGCAGAAGGCACAGAAGCTGGGTGAGGGCGGGGCAGGCCAGCAGGGAGCAGGGATGGGTGGAGGGAGCCGGCGCGTGGACAGGCTCAGCTGGTTCGGGGAGTGCAGAGAGGTGCGCGGTGGGGGGTGGGGGGGCGGGGGGGAGCGAGGGTGAAGCTGGGCCGGGTGCCAGCCTGACAAGGGTCTGGTGCTCTCTGCCCTGGGCTTTGAACTTTCCCCTGTAGGGGATTTACTTGCCATCGAAACTCTAATGCCCAGTCTTTCAGAGGTTGCCAAACGAGGGTGGGGCAGACCCCTTTCCAGACTCAGAATAGCCCCCGTCATCGAGAGGACGTGGCCACCTGGAAGGAGGGGTGGGAGGGGGACAGCGAGTCCCTGGTTAGGAACTACTGAGCCTGAGGTCTTCCTCCCGTCATGGAGACCACCTTGGTCCTGTTCCGATTTCAAGGGAGGCAGTGCTGAAACTGAGATCTAGGTTTAGGACTTGGCTGAACCACCCGCTGACATCAAATCGACGCTCCGCCGAGTCCTTGAGAAGACCGAAGTCGGGGATGACGAATTCCCACCCCACGTCTGCCCTGACCCCCACCCCCTCACCTTCCCCCCACCTCGTGCGGCCGCGCCCTCCCAGAGCCTGCAGACGGCGTCACCCATCAATCGTGGCCTTTCTGTCCTGAGCCTGTGGCTCCGACGCCTGGTCCTGCGTGTCCCCGAGCCCCAAGCTCCCCTGCTGTCACATCTGAGGGAACTCTTAGGGTGAACTGTGTGCGTCCACCCGGGTCTCAGTCTTAGCCAGGCGCCTCCGCCCGGGAGCTAACGTCTTGCCCGGGCAGTGTTTTCTCAGCTCCTCGCCCAGGTCTTAGGCGGCGGCGGCTTCGCTGTGCCCTGGGTGGCTGAGCTGCCTCCCCGGGGAACCCAGAGGGAGGCCGGCCTCTGGTCTGGGGGTGGCAACCGTGCTTGGCGGCCTGCGCCCGCTGCCTTCCCGGCTTCCTCGCCTTCCGTCACTGTCACTCCTGCTGCGGGGAGGCCACCAGCCCGCGTCTGCAGCCACCTGCTCCCCGGCAGCGGGCACGCCGGCTGTGACACCGAGCTGCCGGCCGTCTCGCCGTGCGGATGCTTCGACACAAACACGTGCGCAGAGAGGTCCGTACGCGGGCCGGCTCGGGGTGGAGGCCAGGCGGAGAGTGGAGAGAGGAGCCGCGCGGAGAACCCCAGGTCCTACCCCGAACCCTGTCCTCGGCGTCGCGGGAGTACACCCCCGCCTTCTCCAGGGACCCGGGGCCAACGGGCAGAGGCCGCTGCACCACCGCCATGAAAAGTGTGGGCCTTTCTGTGCAGCGTTCGTGCCAATGTCAGTAAGGCCCGGCCTGGGATCTCAAGAGAGAGGATGCGGGATGTACGGTGGGTTTGCGCGAGACCAGGGAAGCGCAGGGCCGCCGTGGGGAGGCAGGATTAGAATGGACAGCTGCGGAAGAGGCAGTTTCTCGTCCTCAGTCAGTGCTTCCTTCTTTCCTTCACGTCCCTCACCACGAGACCCAAGATCTCGGTCTCCGGCCTCCCGGGAGATGCGGAGGCTGCCGCCCTCTGTCCCACAGCCACTGGCTGGATGACGGGGCCGCGCACAGAGCGAAACGAGCAGAGGCGGCCGTTCGGGTCCCTGTCTGGCTGCAGACACTGCATTCCCTGAAGGAACCTCAATTTACTAAATCTGCCAGGGGGACCCCTGAGCTTGGCCGTCCACCCTGATGACAAGGTGCCTTTACAGACGCCCTTGCTTAAATTAAGTGACCCGAGGAAGTTATGGGAGGCCAGGTTCCAACTGATGCCTCTTGGGAGAACATCTGCTCCTTTCAGTTTAGAGACCAGTCTGCTACCCACAACTGCAGCTTCTAGATTATTCCCTGAGGAGACCCCAAGTGGACGTCGTGTAGGGGAGCACAGTGGTTAACTTGATGTGACGACCTGGCTGGGTGCTGGGACCCAGATGCTTTGGCCAAACGTCGGTCTAGATGTTGCCATGCAGGTGTTTACATGAGATTGAAATCAGTAGACTTTGAGTAAAACAGGCGACTCTCCCTACTGTGGTGGGCCTCATCCAATCAGGTGAGGTTTTAAAAGGATAGACCGAGGCTCCCTGAGGAAGAGGGAACGCCGCCTCCTCTCTGCCCTCAGGTTCAAGTGGCAACGTGAAGGCAGAGGCCCCCCGCCTGCTGGCCTGCCCTGCGAACTTCACACTTGTCAGCCCCCACAGTCTCTTGAGCTAATTCCTTAAGATAAATCTTTCTACACACACACACACACACACACACACACACGCGCGCGCTGGCACCCTGTTGGTTCTGTTTCTCTGAAAAACCTGGACTAATACAAGAACTGACCAATCACTTAACCCTCCAAGTGCAATAGACACCAGTGACCACACGTGAGCCAAGTGTTCTCTGGTGGGCGGACCAGTAGAATCTCAGGGGGCTCAAGGCTTTCTTGAAAGTCACAGGGGGCGCCTAGGTGGCTCAGTCGGTTAAGTGTCTGACTTCGGCTCAGGTCATGATCTCACAGTTTGTGGGTTCGAGCCCCACATCAGGCTCTGCGCTGACAGCTCAGAGCCTGGAGCCTGCTTCGGATTCTGTCTCCCTCTCTCTGCCCCTCTCCTGCTTGCACTTTGTCTCTCTTTCTCTTTCTCAAAATAAATAAACACACAGAAATTTTTTTTAAAGTACAGTGGAATCTGTCACACAAAATAAGCTCATAGCATACAAGAGAGTCCTCGCTTTTTTGAGAGAGAGTGGACGTGCGTGTGCGTGAGCAGGGGAGGGGCAGAGAGAGAGAGGAAGTCTGGGGCGGACTCCACACCCGCTGAGGAACCTGCCTCGGGGCTTGATCTCAAGACTGAGCTCACGGCCTGGGCCGAACTCAAGGGTCGGACCTGTAACTCGCTGAGCCCTCCAGACGCCCCCATCGTATTCTTAAACACATCTACCTGGCTCGCTGTGCCCCTATATTCGCAATCTATAGCTTCCTGGGTATAATTATTAGTTTCTCACCGAAATTCAATCCAGTCACTAAAGAGTTACCACCACAAAGGATACACCAACTTTGGAGGCAGCTTCAAAAGATACATCTCAAAGAAGTCTTAAGTAAAGGTAACATTATCAGGATAACGAGTTGCCCAACCAAAGGACCTCTTGGAAGTTAATGAGTCATCTGGACATTCAAGGCTTATTTCGTTGGATTTTCACGTCTTCCCGGGAGTGGTGTCATTAGCTCCGTCTTCCAGATGAAGAAATGAAGATTCAAGGAGACCAAACAACCAGCCCTCAAGTCAGGAAACAGTAGACATTGGTAGGAAATATGTGCAAAAAGAGAGTTTTCAGCCAGCAAGCGGGAGAGCTGGGATTTGAACCCTGGATTCCTGACTCCGTAAGCCATGATCTTTCTGCCATACGACGAGGTTAACGAGAACTTTCCACACCGAAGTGAAACGAGAAGAGAACCCGTGTTTCGTGACCATGTTCGTGCGGAGTGAAGGCAGACGACTGAGCCGACAGAGCGAAGGCTCCACTGCATTACCTCACACAGGGCTGGAAGGAGCCCTAGCGGCGGTCTGCACTCGCGGTTTGGCCTGATGGTCCGTGGGGCTGCCCGGGGAAGAGAGAGAGAGACACCCGGGCTGGGACGCGGGTGCCACTCCAAACACAAGACCATTCACCTCCTCAGGTCTGCACATGGAGACACACGGACCTAGAGGATCTCAGCTTCCCCCTTGGTCTCCTGGCCCCGAACCCACCAGGCTTGCTCCTAATCCAGACTACGTCTCTCTCTTTCCAGTTAGGAGGCCGGCTTCGAGAGCCACACCACCGCTGCCCGTGGCTGTCTAGTGACTGCGGGATGATCCATCCGTCCTCCCCAGCCCTCCCGTGCCTCCCGGCCTCACGCCGTCAGGTCCTGACTCCACGGCAGGACAGTCGAGGCTGTTCACGACCTGCCCCGGGTCACCAGCTCAGCTCCATGTCCCTCAGTCTCCTGCTCCATCTCCACGTCTCCACCCCACGCCCCGGGGCTAAGCTCTGGGCTCACAGAGGTGGCTGAGCGCCCCCCACACTGAGCCTGCCGTCAGACCTCTGCCCGGCGCCCCAGCGAGCCTGCGCCTCCCGGTCCCCGGTCTTGAATCACTAACGAATCCCTGGCATGGCTGTCCCCAAGCTCTTTGCGCAGTTTAAAATATTTCCCCCTAAGGATTCCATTGTTCTGCCTTTTAGCGATTGTTACATTATTTCATGATCGCTTGTGTGTAGATCTTTCTTCTCGCGAGGCTGCCAGCAAGGCGTTTTGTCTTCCCCGTTCTCCATTGCTAGCCTAGAATCGTGTTTGGCACATAATGGGTGTTTATTTACCCATTATTTACTCTGATACCTAAACATATATTTTTCGTTTTTATTTATCAATTTAAATACTTAATAAAATAATAGATATCACACCAATAATTATTAGTAGGCATTAATGGATGGATTACTTTGTAATTATGACATTAACTATAAATATTAATCAATTAAATACAATTGTAATAATTTTTTATAAATATGCATTTACTGTATACGGATGTAAATAAACATATTTACCTCGTGAATGAATGACTCTCAGATGCCTGGGAGCCCTATGGCCCTTAGAATAAATTCCAAACCGTTTAGCCCGGCCTTCAAGGCCCTTCCTGATTTGACCCCAGCCCACCCCGATCACCTCATGCTGCTCTCCCAGCTGGCTCCCTTCTTTTCTACACCTGGGCACTGGCGCTCTCCTTCCCTTGAACTTTGACGGCCGATTCGGGCTCATCCAGGACTCTCCTCAGGCACACCCCCCCCCTCCAAGAGCCTTTCCCTGATGGCTCTGACCTAAAATGCACACACCTCAGGGGCGCCTGGGGGGCTCAGTCTGTTAAGCTCAGCTCGGGTCATGAGCTCACGGTTCGTGGGTTCGAGCCCCACATCAGGCTCTGCCCTGGCGATGTGGAGCTTGTTTGGGATTCTCTCTCTCCCTCTCTCTCTTCCCCTCCCCCACTTGCTCTCTCCCTGTCTCTCTCAAAATGAATCCATAAACTTAAAAAAAATAAAATGCACACACCTCCATGACAGCACCCCCCCACCTAACTTACTTCCCTCCTGACGCTCGGCCTTTTTTAATGTACAGCACTCACTAATTTTTTCATCATCCGCTTCCCAGGATAATGATTAAGCCCCAGTAGGGAAGCACCTTGTCTTTCTTATTCATCATTAAATCCTAAGCCTAGAGTATTAGGGACATACAGTAAATGCTTCCGTGTCTGTGGAACGAGTGATGAAAAGGGGCCGGGCACCTGTGTGGTTTCTGAAGTGGCTGGTTTCCTGCGACCTCCCCCCAACTTCTGACGCACCTACTCTGACCTTCGGTTCAGCACCAGACTAGACGGCACGTCGTCGCTCCTGTTTGGGGGTGAGGCAGTGACCTAACGGGCCCATGGGGCTTCTTCCCCAGAAGAGGGGACAGGTGCACAGAGGCAATACAACACAGTGGCTCAAAGCTTGGGCTCCGAAGTCAGGCTGAAGGGAATCCTACCCCCGCACTCGCCAGCTGTGGGCCCCCGCCAGTGTTACTTGGGCCCCGAGCACTAGGTCCTCCATTGCCACACGGAGACAGTCACTGTCCCTACCTCACAGTCGAGTCATGAGAATTAACTACGAACTTAATGCACAAAAGCCCATAGTTCATATTCAACAACCTACTACTACTACTATTATTATTATTATATGTTTCCAGGTCCTCCGACGACTCTAGTCTAAATGTCTAAGAACAGAGTCTGTGGCTTGACGAAAATGGACACTAAGACAAAAACAGACAGACCGGACTCTAACCTCAGCTTTGCCGCCAAGCAGCGGAGTGACCCTAGGCGCGTCCCTTCTCGGGACCTCATTTTCTCACTCTACAAATAAATGAACCCGACTTCATAAGCTCTCTCGGGCCCTTGGTCCTGCGATCCGAGACCTCACGGAAACTCCGAGGTGCCGTGCGTGCACCGGGGGAGGGCCGTAAGGTCACCCGCTATCCCGGCCGTCTCCCACGGAGCTCACTTCCGCACCCGTAACGTAGCCTCGGTGGCAAACTTCCGGTTCAAGCCCCAGCATCCCATCCTCTCTTCAGCTTGGGAAAAGAGCAGGACCGGCTGTGGCCCCCTCCCCCCCCCCGGTGCCACTGTATTTCTGGCAGCCGTTGGAGCAGACACCCCCTCCCCCGATAAGAAGTTGGTAGACGACAGAATGCGAGAGCTGCCCGGGTCTCTGGGAGGTCATCTAACCCCTGTCTCCTCTCTCAAAAACATCTACCCACCCACAGAGAAGTGGACAAGCAAAAGGTGGCAGATGTATTCGATGGAACACATTCGGTCCTGCGAGGAAGGCAACCTGACACAGGCTACGATACGGACGGAGCTTGACGCCATTCTGCTCGGCGAAATAAGGGAGAAACATCGTGAGATTCCACCCAGAGGAAGCGCACCTAGGCTGGAGGCAGGAGTGGGATGGGGTGCAGGGTTTCCGCCGGGGGAGACGGAGTGCGGGTGTGGACGGTGCCGAAGGGGACACAGCACTGTGGACGGGTTTAACGCCGCTAATTGTATACTTAGGGATGGATAAAATGGTCAGTCTTATTTTACACATATTTTATCACGACAGTTTTTTTCAGAGTTTATTTTGTGTGTGGGAGGAGAGAGAGAGAGAGAGGACTAGTGGAGGAGGGGAAGAGAAAGATAATCGCAAGCACAGTTTTTTAAAATTTTGTTACTGTTTGCTTATTTTTGAGAGTCGGAGCGTGAGTGGGGGAGGGGCAGAGAGCCAGGTGGCTCAGTCGGTTAAGCGGCCGACTTCGGCTCAGGTCATGATCTCACGGTCTGTGAGTTTGAGCCCTGCGTCAGGCTCTGTACCGACAGCTCGGAGCCTGGAGCCTGCTTCACATTCTGCGTCTCCCTCTCTCTCTGCCCCTCCCCCACTCATGCTCTGCCCCTCCCCCCCACAGATAAACAGACACGGAACCCTCTCCCCCGTGCCACTGTGGCATTAGGTACATCCACCTTGTTGTGCAACCAGCACCACCGTTCATCCGCAGGACGTTTTCTCTTTCCAGGCTGAGGCGCTGGACCCATGAAACGACAACGCCCTGCTCTCCCTTTCTCCCGCCCTGGTGGCCGCCATTCTGTCTCTGAGAGCGTGACTACTCCAGGTACCTCACGTGAATGGACTCGTACGGCGCTGGTCCTCGGTGACTAGTTTATTTCCCGCAGCATCAGAAACAGGTGTCGGCTTGTGGCCCCGGGTGTTCGCCATGATCCACGTGTTCCGGGGGAGCTGGGACCCACCGGGCACTGTTAGGGAGAGCCCGTTCCCTCCACTGCCTCCGGGGACGCGGACCGCTCGGCTCGGGGAAAGCCAGGCGCCAGGAAATGTTGGGAACGGGGGACGGGGTGGGCACCGGCGTCACCCCAAGCTGAAGCTCTGCCCGTGCTGATATCTACACAAGTCTACTTGCAGGGACAGGGGAGCCTCTTGAAGCAAGAACCCAGGGGACCGGGGACCAGACAAGACAATCTAAGAAAGACAAACACAAAGCCCTCCTACCCTGTCTGCCACCAAAGTCTCTCACAAGAGGGAACCAGCGCCATGAGCAAGAGGCAGCAGATATAACAGAGGGCAAGACGACATCTCCGAGAACCTGCTCCGTAGCGCCGCCATCTGGAATAAGTGCTGGTATGTGATTCAAGATATAAAAAGAAGAAAACAGAACTGTGGGCAAGAAAACTAAGCAGATTTGGAAAAGAAATAGAATTTCTGAAAATGAAAAATGTAATAATTGAAATTTAAAGTTCAAAAGGTGGTTTAAAAGCAGAAGAAAAACAACTGAAAAGAACATTCGTGGGGGTCACCTGAGTGACTCAGTCAGTTAAGAGTCCGACTTCGGCTCAGGTCATGATCTTGAGGTTTGTGACTTCGAGGCCCATGTCGGGCTCTGTGCTGACGGCTCATCAGAGCCTGGAGCCTGCTTTGGATCTGTGTCTCCCTCTCTCTCTGGCCCTCCCTCCCTCACACTCTCTCTCTCTGTTTCTCTCAAAAAATAAACATTAAAAAATCAGAAAGAAAGAAAAAGGCAAAGAAAAGAAAAAGGAAATTAGTGGGCTGGAAAGTAGATGTGAGGAAATGGAAGAGACATAGGATAGAATGCATGAAAAATAAAATAAGAAAGTCTCACGTGTATCTAACAGGAGTTCCAGAAAGAAAGAACATGGAGGAGGAGGGAAAGAAAATATTCAGAGACCACTTTGCAGAACTACCAGTGTGTGTCTACAGTGCTAGCCTTAGACTCAGGCGAGCAGGGGCCCGGCCGTGGGTCCTGCACCTCAGAGGGCCTCTCTTCTTCGGAGTGCTGTCTTTGAGGGTCTATGGTCCCCTCCGAAAGCGAGGGCTGAGCAGGGCTGGCAGTGTGCACGCAGGGTGCCCAGAGCCCGGAGCAAGGCTCTCTCTACCCTCTGGGGCACTCTCTGACTAGCCGGCTTAGGGGGTCGACCAGATGTTCCAACAGACCTCAGGTCTTGCCCCTATGGGTTGTCCTGGGGTCCCCAGGGCCGGCTCCTCAAGCCGGGGAGGCAGCCTCATGAGTGGGATCCCTCCCACTTGTCAGAGCAGAATATCTTTCTTGGGATCGCATGTGGTTGAGCTGCCAAACCGATGCTGACATGCTGATTCTGTCAGCACAAATGGTTTCTATGGACCAGGACCCACAAGAATGATTTGCCCAGAGCCCCACACCTCTTGTCATTTATCAGCAACAGAAATTGCTGTGAGTAAAACCAACAGTGTGAGCCTGCATCCCACGAAAGACAGAGAATACCTCTAAAGCCACCCGAGAGGAAAGACGGCCGGCCACAAAGGCGCGGCAGCAGCCCGAGTCCCGAGCAGAAGCACAGAGGTCATGCGGCTTTGGAACGGTATTTTCAAAGTGCTGAGGCAAACCCTCAATTCCGTAGGCGGGTTAAAATCTCGTCTAAATGCGAAGGTAAAATAAAGACATCGTAAGACAGAAACAGAGAATCTGCCCACCAACGGAGCCTCACTGAGGAGCCAAAAGTTTTTATTCCAGAAAAAAGGGGTGCCTGGCTGGCTCAGTCTGTAGACCATGTGACTCTTGATCTCAGGGTCGTGAGTTCAAGCCTCACGTTGGGTAAAGACCTTATTTTAAAAGAAGAAAAGAAAAGAAGAAAGAAAAGAAAGAAAGAAAGGAAAAAGAAAGAAATGAAAGAAAAATGGTAGGCAAATAAAAAATGACAGAAATAAATAGCTGGGCAATTCGGTTATAAGATAAAAATGATAACTACGCCTGAGAGGGGGATTGAAAACAAAATGGGTGGGTTTTTTTCTCTTGATTTTGGGAAGTGTGTAAATGTATTAAAATAGATAAAATTTTATACTTTAAACATGTCAGTATTATTCTTGCCAATTACACCTCAATAAAGCTTTTGAATAAAGAAAGAGAAGTGGAACTAAAATTCATATGGTATTAACATGAAGGATGGGAGAGGAAATGGGGGTTAAAGCTCCTAAGAGCTCCATGTTTTCAGAAGGTTAAAGATATTCACACTAGACTCTAAGGCAAGTATGTATTTTTAAAATTTAAGTGTAACCCACTTAAAAAAAAAAAAAGGAACAGATTACATAACTTCCAAACCACTCGTAGGGAAAAAAAAATTGGAATATAGAAGACTGCAAAAATTTTTCTTTGGGAAAACTCAGGAGAAGGCAGGAGGGAGAGAAAAGAGAAAAGATGGTAAGTAGAAAGCACAAAAGAACAGTTAATAGCTCAGTGACCGCGGCTGGCGTAAGCTCTCTAAACTCAACGGTCACATGCATAGACCAGCCGGCTGAATAAGCAACAAAATCCAGCTATGGGTGTTTTTTTGTTAAAAGAAACATACCTGTAATGAAAGAAGGAAGAACAAGCAGACAGGAAAAAGTCCAGGTACATACTGCTCAAAAGAGAGCTAGAAAAAGCAATATCAATACAAGATCAAATGAACTTTAAGGTAAAAATCAATTTGTTAGAGTTATAAAAGAGGCCCGTTGTATAATAAAAAGACAACAGGAAATAGAGCAACACATAAACCTAATGGCATGGGCTCAAATATATAAGCGGACAAAGAAAATATGGACAAGATATGGACAGAATTACAGAGTGAAATTATTTATTTAAATAGTTATTTTGGGGGGGGGCGCCTCGGTGGCTCAGTTGGTTGAGTCTCCAACTTTAGCTCAGGTCATGATATCATGGTTTGTGGGTTCGAGCCCCACGTCGGGCTCTGTGCTGACAGCTCGCCTGGAGCTGCTTCGGAGTCTGCGTCTCCCTCTTCTCTGCCCCTTTTCCGCTCACGCGGTCTCTCAAAAATAAATAACCGTTAAAAAATTTTTTTAAGATAAAAGCTTTTTTTTTTTAATTTGAGAGAGAGAAAAAGAGCGAGCGAGCGTGCTGGAGGAGCAGTGAGAGAGAATCTTACGCAGACTCCACGCTCAGCGCAGAGCAGGACGCAGGACGCCATCTCACGACCCTGGGATCGTGACCCGAGCTGAGTTCAAGAGTCGGACGCTTAACCGACTGAGCCACGCGGGCGCTCCAGCAATGAAATGATTTGACTGACCTTTCCAGGGGGAGATTTCAACACATTTCCCACCATAAATTCAGTGACCCTCCAATCAAAATCCTGATAGTTTTTTAATTGAACTCGATCGTGCTGACTAAACTTTTTCTGGAAGAGCCAAAGGTCGACAACAGCCAAACATTTCTGAAGACGAATGAAGCGAAGACACTATAAAGAGAGGGACTCATGCCAGGTGCAGTGGGACAGCAGAAACCAGACAGGAGAACATGACACGCGACAGGCAGCACCGCGGGTCACGGGGGGCCGGGACCCTCGGTTATCTGTGGGAGAGTTTTACGTAAAGTTGGAGATCTAGCTCATGCCGTGCACAAAAAGAAGCCCCATGTAAATTAAAGATCTAAATGTTCAAGGCAAACTCGGCAGCTTTAGGTTATAATCTATTATGGCCTAGGGTGGGGAAAGATTTCTTTAATGGGACATACAGGAGAAGACAGACGTATTTGACTGCAATAGGCCCTTGAAGAACTCGGGGCTGGACCACCACCCACTCAGCCCCGAGCGGTCGAAAACCCACGTATAACTTTGACCACATCCCCAAACTTAGCCTACCATTGACCGGAAGCCTTACTGATATATCCTGTATTCGCATGAGAAAATAACCTAGAGCAAAAAAACCCAAAAATATTATTAAGAAAATCGTAAGGGAGAGAAAGTACATCTACCGTTCCGGGCGTATGTTTGTCGAAAGAAATCCCTGTATAAGTTGACCTGTGGAGTTCAAAGCCATGCCACTCAGGGGTTAACTGTACATTCAAACTTAGAACGATTCTATCACGAAAGTCACCAGATACAAGTCGATAAACCGAACCACAGGCAGGGAGAGGGTACCTGCAAGGCCTATAACCAACCAAGGATTGATCGGTAGCCTGACTGATGAGAAGAAGAAAAACTAAGCTCCTAAGATGTAGGAACGTTTACCTCTCAAGAGAAAAGGAGGGAAAGGGTGGTGGGGCTGGGGAATGGTGAGATTATCATCTGTTTGCCCAAGACCCGTGCAGAAACCCTAGACAAAAGTTCATGTCTATTTCATTCCATGTGTGAGTACATAGATGTCTGTTTCATGGCTTTCTCTCTTTACTCTGTATTAAGAGAGGGTGTAGGAGGGGCTTAGCAGGGAAAGTGAGGAAGGAACGGGAAACAGTAGGGAGCAAAGACAGAAATTAGTGTTTGGGCATCTTTCCTGGCAAGCTGACTGTCCACATCCTCCCCTTTTCAGTCATAACCTAACGCTCGCGACGCACACCCAGGCCCGAAGGCACACTGCTGAGGGCATGTAACTGTGTACATGTCACTGCTGGTTTCAACAACACGCGGGGCCCAGCTGGGCAAGAACTCCCCTCCGCATCGCCTGCAGTGTTTCCATCCTGGCGGGGGGGGGGGCGGGGAGGCGGAGACCCCTCTTCTAGTGGGAGAGGGCTGGACCACGGAGCACCTACCAAGAGATAGCGACCACAGCAGTTGTACCTTGGAAGTCACCCAAGCCGCCTGTAGGCGCTTTTCCCCAGTGACCCTGGCACTCCCGAGGCCTGGCACCATGGGGCTGTCTGGGTTCTGGAAGGCCCGGGAGCCCTCTGGCCCTGCGGAAGCGATTACTGATCCTTTCCGGCAGGGCGGCTGGGGTGTTAGTCTGACACCAGTCACCCTGGCCTGAGCTGGGGAGCTGGAGAATCTCTCCTTTGTTGTGGCGTCTCTGCGGGCCTCCGGCTCATGTTCCCGTGAGGTCCGTTCGAGCGGCGGGCCACGTGTGTGCCACTCACCCTGCCCGTCCCCGGCTCTGCCGGCTAGGCTCGGATTTCTACCTGGAGCACGCTCCAGCTCAGGCACTACGGAATCTTCTCATCGGAGCAAAGGACCCCGGGAGCAGGCCGGTGTGTGCACCGGAGCCTCCGAGCGGGAGGACGAGGCACCGGTGACCGAGCCTCGCGGTGGCACCCTGTGCGGGCAGGAGACATCACCATCCGAGTGAGCCTAGGCCCGCCTGTTGACAACCCTGCCTTGGCCTTTTCTGGGTCACACAGGCTATGTTGCTCAAGTCCCAGGTCCAGAGCTGGCTTCGGGGTTGTGCACCCCAGGCGTCACCCAGGACCCTGTGCTCAGAAGGGCCCCCGTCTGGTTTCCTGCTCTGCTTGCGGTCGCCCTCTTAAAACCGTCAGTCACTTTTTAACAAGGGACCTCCTGTTCTCATGTTGAATTGGGTCCCCCCACCCTGGACCTGGACTACAGTGTTTTCATTTGAATGGCAAGGTTTGGGGCATGGCCGGACGGCGGGAGGCGGAAGGGAATATGTGATACAGGTGAAGGGCAGGGGTGCAGTGAAGAGCTGAAACATGGCTTCCCCTTCTCGCCTCTCCTTCCCCTGCGTCAACCCTGCCTGCGGCTGTCACTACAAAATCCCCGTCACGCCTACTAGGACCCGCTGTCTGCGAAACCCCGTCCTATGAGCTGAGTAACCCCCTGCTCAGGGGACGAGGTAGCAGACACCGCTGCCTCTGATCTCACGATGTTTGAAGCATCTTGAATCGATGCTTGAAGCATCTCGAATCGCAGGAACTTGAAAATGAAGAGGAAACCTTTGGAATTCCTGGTATAACCTAATTGGAGAAAACCAAATGCCTTCTTAAGTCTAGCAAAAGCATCTGACGATGGCTTTGACTGAAGAGATGGGTGGTGTTTGTGATGCTCTGGGTTCTGAGGTCAAGGTTATCTTGAGAAAGCCCAACTGGTGACTTCCTTTCCCTGGTTGTGAATCTATGGTTATGTCTATTTTGGAGAAGAGTTGACTCGTCTTTATTCCCTGTGCTTCACAAAGGAGCCCTGACGATCCGTGTTGTGGGTGGCATGGTGGTAGAAGGAAGGAACGGAAACTGGGGGAGCCTCCAGAACACTGGTCAAGGGAACGTTAGAACCTGAGCTCTTTCTCAGCTCCTGGTTCGTTCTGCCTCAAACTTTTTCTATAAAAAGTCTGGAAAAGTAGCACTTTAAAGAAAGTATAGAAATTTGACAAATCGACCGCATTCTATGAAAATCCACCCGATTCTATGAGCCTTGGTCGGGCAGGGGTGGGGTGAGGTGTTCGGCCTCACCGACTCGGGCCTGCGGAGTCCCTGAGAGCTGAACGGAGCCTTATGGATGATGAAGTCCCGAATACGGACGTTCCCGTATATCCGTATGGGAAAAGGTCTCCCCTGAGAGGGGACCCACTGTCTCAGGACCCCTGCTGCCATCACGTCATCATCCCTGGAAACCACCGCCGCGTTCCTCCCCCACTCCATCTCTTTCAAACACTGCTTTTGCCACTCCTCCCGCCACGACCGACGTAGGCAGCAGGCAAGGGGCTGTCATGGTTAAGGAGCGTCGGCAGCGTAGGAGCCGGTGCACATCATCCCGCAGCCGAGCCCCCGCCTCCACCCCGGAGTTACTGGCCGCCGACACGGTTGATTCTGAAGCCGTCAGCTCAAGGGGGGGTAGGAGATCCGAGCTGAGCGGCATGTGTAGACCCTCTACGTGGAAGCCATTTTCAAAGTCTGAGATGAGGTTCGTGGAGATGGAATGAGTTTCTAGGGGGGAGCCTGCCTACGGTAAACCTGCTCATTTGCGACTTACGGCGTGCTCCTAACATACAGATACGGAGACAAATGGTTAACACAGAGCAGAAGGAAAGAACACACTGAGAACAATGTCCAAAGGACTGGCATTAAAGCCAGAAGATGTTGATAGAGTCTAAATGTAGTAAGGATCCCACTTTACAAGGGCTAGGCTGGAGCCCTTCTGGGTAGGACAATCCCCATTTTATTTCAGTTTTTAATTTTTTTAATGCTTTATTTATTTTTGAGAGAGAGAGACAGAGTACGAGGGAGCAGGGGCAGAGAGAGAGGGGGAGACACAGAATCCGAAGCAGGCTCCAGGCTCTGAGCTGTCAGCACAGAGCCCGATGCGAGGCTCCAACTCGTGAACCGTGAGATCGTGACCTGAGCCGACGTCGGACGCTCAACCGACTGAGCCCCCCAGGCGCCCCAATCCCCATTTTACTTTTCAAGATCATGCAGGAGGAGATTCTTACCACTACCAACTCCTGCCCTTGAGAACTCGTTCTTGGCCCTCCCCCATCCCGTGCCTCACGATTAGCTATGCAAAGCTTTTTCTCGAATCTGAATGCAACCCCATTTAGGTCATGCCAAAGAGATGGAAAACAGAGCTAATCGCTATCCTCGATAGAGTAATAATGCCTCCCCCATGAGAAGACGTGGGTCATTGCGTCTATTTCCCGGTGAAGAAGCCCCAGTTATTTTGTGCTTCCATCGCGGATCATATCTCTGAGTCTTTGCATCAGCTGCCACGATGGGCCCTGGTGGGCCGGAGGAGCTGCCCAGTAAGCGACACTCTGGGAGGCGGGAGGAGAAGGCTGGGTGCCGGCAACGCGATAAAGTTAATTCTCTTTGACGTTGCCTCTGTGGTGAGAAGCCCGGGGGAGGTGGCCGCCCATTAAGGGAAACTAAATAAGCCTCCCGCTGGAGGACGAGAATAGGAGACCGATAGCGAGAGGGGATACTTAAGGGCAGCAAATAAAAAGGCGGTCCGAGGGGGAAAGAATGCAAGCTCTTACACGAAGCGGGACGAGAATCTCACACATAGTTATTAATGGCAAAGAGGTAAAGTATTTGGAAAATACAAACACTGGAGGAGACCTCAGGGGAATGAAAAAAGGCCGACAAATTATATGTGAGCCGGTAACGTGATACAGCCGGAACGACCACGCAAAACACAAGTGATTCTGAGCTGCATAGTTGCGGTATCAAGTCATGGACCAAGGACGGGAGAGACCGCTCCCTGAGCCCTCGGGGACCACATCCAGGGCCCTCGGACAGTAGAGAGATGGAGAGGAGATGGAGGGAACTGGAAGGCGAGCAACCGCAAAGGGCAAGGAGTGGGAGGGACTGGTTTCGGAGGAGACGACCCCAAAGCTTGTGCAAGGGGTGGCTGAGAACAGCGAGCGCCAAGCACCGGGGTGATGGACGCCCCCCTGCCGAGGGCGGGCCGGGGGGGGGCAGACTAACTGAGAAGGTGGCTGCAGGGTGTGGGAGCCAGACAGCTGAGGAGACAGCCGTGGAGGCAGCCGAAGGCCACGGACCGCTGGCCAAAGTGGTTCTTCTGAGGGTGTGGAGGCCGAGTAGAATCACAAGCCAAAATGGCGACTGGACAGCAGTGTGACCTGGACCCCAAGTGCCGTGGGGAAGGCCCTGGGGATTTCCCACCAGCCTCCGCAGAGGACCAAAGGGTTTACACCATCGAAGGGCGAAATTCTCAAGGACGAGCCTGTTCCACCTTCACTCACCGAGGCCCTGACTTCTGCGAGCAGGCTGCGTGACAGAGGTCATTTCTCACGGGGTCGCCCTCCTGCCATGCCTGGTCTTCCTCTAATTTCTCGTGACCCATTTTCTGCCTGTGTTTTCACAAAAAGCCAAGAGAAGAGCTGGAAGGAGCGGAGGACAGACAGGACCCAGAAGTGTGGCAGAGAGGGCGGGGAGGCCCCTGGGGCAGCTGTGGGCACGGGACGTCGCGGGGGAGAGCCTCGCGGGACGGCAGCCCTGCCGTCCAGCGCCCACGGGTCAGTGGCCTGCCGGCCTTGAGGGCCCTGGCCAGAGAGCCAGCTGCCCCCAGCAGCCTCCAAGGGCACCAGACAGCAGGCAGGGCACCGTCCCCCCGGGGGCCTCGTCAGCTGTATGACACACCTCAGTCTTTAGTGCTGTCAGCAAACACCTACTGAGCCTCAGGGGCCCAGTGCTTCGCTCGGCCCTTACAATGCAGAAGCGAACAGTGTCAACCTCGGGGGGACGAGGACTCGGGGCAAATGGAGGTTGAGTCGCTGCTCCCTGACGGGAAGGGCGATGGCACTGAAGGGCGCCACCAGGCAGGAGCACGAGGCATGAGGTATATACAACACGGCAAAGAGCAGCACGGGAGCCCATGTATCCGCGTGACCTCTCGCAAGCTACTCGGCTTCTCCGGGCCTCAGTTCCCTCACCCATCAAGGAAGGATGAGAAAGTGCACCTACCTCCCGGGTTGTTCTGAGGATGAGGATTAAACATGTTAACGGACGTAACACTTAGAGCTCTGCACGGCACCGAGGAAGGACTTGTTAAATATGAGTGATCGTCTTCCATCGTGGGTTCAAAGCACGTGGAAAAATTCAGTATGTCAGAGTCAGACAGAGAGACGGCAAGCCCCTGGGCCTTTTAGAGAATCAGAGGAGAAATAGCTCTCTGCTTCTAATTTATAGATTTTTTTAAGTTTTTTTTTTTTTTTTTTTTTGAGAGAGAGAGGAGAGAGAGTACACATATATACACACATGTGCGCGGGGACGGGGCAGAGAGAGAGGGGGAGAGAGAATCCCAAGCAGGCTCCTCGCTGTCAGCACAGAGCCCAACGCCGGGCTCGAACTCTGAACTCAGATCAGGACCTGAGCTGAAACCAAGAGTTGAATTCCTAACCGACTGAACCACCCGGGGGCCCCTCTAATTTATAGATTTGAAAATATATTACATCTTTTTCTATTATATTTGAAATCACATGCCAATCACATGACCTACAAAACTAAAATTAAAACACTTTGGTATTTTCCTATTGCATAATCCAAGAGCTATCGCTTCAGCACGCATTTACTTGTGGTTAAAAAGACCAAACAAACAAAAAAATGTCAGAGTTTAACTATTTGGCTCAAGAAAACAGATAATGCGGGGGCAGCTGAGGAGGGGAAAAAAATGAGTTCCACAAAAATTGGTTACCAAAAATCGTGAAGTTTGTGATCAAGATAAAAAGAGTTACCATTTGATGCTCACGGGCAGGGCCCCGGCCAGCTTCTCGGGCTCTCGGCCTGGAAATTTAGAGTAAAAGGGCATTTGAGGGCCCTGGGAGATGAGTGACCCAATTCCTACACCCAGAGGAAATCTCAGTAAATCTTTTAGATGATGGAAGAGACACAGATTTTTAAATTAATTTCTAGTGCTTCTTAAAAAACTATATACCCCTTGGGGCACCTGGGAGGCTCAGTAGGTTGAGTGGCTGACTTCAGCTCAGGTCATGATCTCATGGTTTGCGGGTCCAAGCCCCACATGGGGCTCGCACGGACAGCATGGAGCCTGCTTGGGATTCTCTCTCTCTGCTCTTACCCCACTTGCATGTGCTTTCTCTCCCCAAAATAAATAAATATACTTAAACACACAACGCGCACGCGCACACACACAGGCACAGATACACACGCGCGCGCGCACACACACACACGCAACTCCGTTTCCCGGAAGCTATGTTTCTACGAGTGAGGGGTTGAGGGGTCGAGCCGCCGAGGTGGGCATGGCCGTCTCTCCTCCCAGCTCTCGCATGAAGGGGCGGGAGAGCCAGCAGGGCCAGCTCTCCGTCGTGCCACAGGTCCTGGGGAGCAGAGTGCTGTCTGTTCAAAGCCGTCCACCTTCCTCCCAGCCCTGTCCTGCACGGGGACCCCCGGGTGGGCCCGGCCGGCTCTCTCTCTTCTCTACTTTCCGACAGGCATGGGTCCTCACCTCTTTCATTTCTCCGCTGGCTACGATTTGGGGTAAGGCTTGGACGGAGGAAGCCCCAACTGGCCTGAGGCCTCAGCCGTGTGCTTCGGCCTGGTTTCCAGAGTGTTCTGAAGCCTAGTACGCCGCGTGACATGCCACTTTGGGTTACTTGGCCATTGTAGTTCGGGTTGAGGCCTCCTTGCTGGAGTCCCCGGAGCCCGGAGATGGCGGGGTCAAAGCCAGGCTCTGTATTCCTCTGGCCGTATCAGCCTCGAAGCCACCAGAACCATTCAAGCTGACGCACACCTAGGTCCCCAATCACAGCTGGACAGGGTCCCTCTACCGTCACCTAAGTGCTCATGATGGGGACACGAAAGGGACATGGTGAATGTCTGGGGAACCAGACTCTGCCACCGCAGGGCGCCCCGTCTCCCCCGCCCCAGGCCGCATCCTCACTGCAGACTAAACGCTTCCCGGACCGACCCAGAAAACGCGGCCCTGCCCTCTGACAGCCTGCTTAGACTTGGAAGCCATGCCACTTTGTAACGGGCCATGAGAATCACGAAGCATTGTGAAGACGGGTGAAGGGTTTCAAACACAGGAAGAACGAGGCCGTGGGTGTTCTCAAGGCCTGGGGAAGGATGGTTCTCACCAGAGGCCCAGGGCGGCCTTCTCGGACCCTCCAGAGTCCGCAGGTGGGTCGTAAATAAGAAGGAGCCCCCCATCCGACGAGGCCCCCATGGCCTCTTGTCTAAGTAACGTGCACTCCCTCGGGCCTCTCCTGTACCACTTTCTGCACAGGCGTCACAAAAATTATAAGCTACTTTACCAGGGATTGCTTGGAAATTCATGCGGCCTCTTAAAAGGTGGAGGTTTGGAGCCATGACTCCAGAAAGAAGGGCGGGGGAGGTGTCTGCAGGACTAATCAGCAAGCTGGTGACCTCCAGGCCAAAACGCTGGACGTCCTGACACCTCCCAGGTAGGGTGACAGCTGAGAAGCGTCCCTCCTTTGACCGTAGCAGCCGAGATGTAAAGGGTTAAGAAGAAAATGCTCAAAGGTCGGGAAATTCGACACTCGATTTCAACAGCCGCCTTCCCTCGGCCCCCCACGTTCCGCTCCCCATCCACTGACAGGCTGGAGCCCTGCCAGATGCCACTTGAAACAGAGTGGTTTGCTCTGTGTGTGCTAGAACTGCAAGTCTGCACGTCGAAAGCCTTTGATAAATATTTATCAAGTATTTCTATCTGATATAAATATATATCAGCTCCTCCTCCCCTCAGCCTGGAGGAGGTGCAAGGGGCCTGGGTCCCCCGGGGGCTACTGGCCTCTACACGGACCAGCTGCACCCGTGGCCAGAGCCCCCACCACGGGATTCCTGGAGGACCGAAAGATACTCCTCAACACACGCACGCAGCTAAGGTGCCTCGCTCCACGCTGGGGTCATCCGTCCACAGCTCTTTGCCGAACCGTGAGATCATGACCTGAGCCGAAATCAAGAGTCGGATGCTGAACCGACTGAGCCACCCAGGCTCCTCTTCCTTACTTATTTGAGAGAGAGAGAGAATGAGCAGAGGAGAGCGGCAGAGGGAGACAAAGGAAGTCCTAAGCAGGCCCCTTGCTTAGCGTGGAGCCCGACGTGGGGCTTGATCCTATGACCCTGGGATCACGACCTGAGCCGAAATCAAGAGTCAAACGCTCAACCAACCGAGCCGCGCAGGCATCCATGAGTTTATCTGTTTAAGAGTTTAGAAAACATCTAGCCTGCAGTGAGCGATACGTAAGTATCTTCCAAATAACACAAAGGAAAGAGAGGCACAGTGGTCTGAGCTCAGATCATGGTAGCTTTCTGAGTCCAAGAAGCAATTCACAAACACGTGCTATATCTGAGAGCAGCAGAATGCCAGACAACGGCGTGAAGGAAACCGTTGAGTTTTGTCTTTAAAAATACACTGCTAGTCTTTAGCAGAGTTCAGCGCTTTCAGACAGACACCTACCGCCTTCGAAGGGTCAGGCGCATTGCTACCAGAGCCTTTTCCCAGGCCGTTTCCTCTGCTCTTCATGACGTCTTCTGGCTCTTTCACTCTAAGAGTCATTTTCCCGACGAAGCGGCCTCTGACCGCCCGATTTTAAATTGCATGCTTCCCCAGATTCTGCATTCCCTCCCCCATTTTCCCACAGAGGTTGTTGCCCTTGAGCCTATAGGTTGATTATTTTCCGTCACGTCCTACCAGAAGGTGAGGGCCACGAGAGTAGGAAGTTTTGACAGTTCTGTTCACTGTTGCATCCCTAGTACCTAAAAAAGCACCAAAGCAGGTGCTTAGTACGTATTTGTGAAAGGAATAGAGGGCCATGTCCTGTTTAGGTTCGACGAAACTTTCGGGGTTATTGACTTCATAATATTCACGCCAAACTGTGCTAACATTTCGGCCGTAAATTTTAGCAGTCTCGGTCTTAACCCAATCAAGGAAGCTCGGCGAGACTCATCAGGAAGACTCCCCTCATTCGCCGCGCTCGTCGCTTCGACTCGAGGTCCCCCATTTGGGTCACGTCTTCGAACATTTTATCTTACAGACCTGTCTTCACGCCTATCCCTCCCCGTGGCCCCCTGACAGGAATTCCTGAGAACTGACGTACCGGGCAGGCACTGAGTAAACAGACTTTCTCTCTCTGTGAAAGTGGGCATTGAACCCTAGTGTTCTACCAGGACCCTGAATCCACCCGACCTGGCACAGCTGTTACATGGCTCATCCAGAAATTTCCCGACTACTGAGCTCTAAACCTGTGCTTTGTCTGATGCGTCATGCGGCCTCTGAGTAAGTTCTCGCTCTCTGGTTTGCTTATTGGCTAGGCTTTCTTCTCTTCCACAATAACGCTGAGTCAATATACTCAAAGCCCAATGTAGGTCTAGTCCCAGAAATGATACATTTGAGGCACTGACATCAATTAATCCGATAGGTGTCATGTTCCTCTTTTCTCCCATTTTTCATAGACCTCATGGTCTTTTGGTCTTCATATTTAAAAAACTTTCTATTTTTCTCGATAACGAGTTCATCTGTCTCTGTCACTTACCTAGTATACGTGCGTGCAAGGCATTGTTCTAGGAAGGAGGTAGGCGATAACGAGGAACGCGGTGAAGTTCTTACGGGTGGGAAGGCAACTAAAACTTTCCCTAACATTCATTCGACCAAGTTTCATGGAATGCTCACCGTGGGGGAGACGCTGTTCAGGAGAGGAGATACAAAGACATTCTCTTTATCCTCAGAAGAGTGAGTGTTTCACGTAGTAGGAGATATATGTGTAAAGATTTTAATAGTCTATTATAAAACAGTCTGCGGACTTCCCCAAAGCATCAAACTGATAACAAGTGGTAGGTGGTTATCTACCACTTAGGAAAGGGAGCTTTTCTGCAGGAGGTCCTCAGGCAGGCAGAGCCCCTGGCTTTGAGCTAGCAGGAACACTTACACACACGCGCGCACACACACATGCACACACACACGCAGTAATACAGTAAATCAGCGTCTCGTCTAATCTATGAAATGAACCACGTGCACGTTACCCATCTGTGTCCATACACTTTCTACTAACACTTTCTGAAAACATTTACGTGCCTATAAAACACGGCGGCTGTTCCCATAAGATACACGTGAGCTATGAGGCACTCTTTCAGTGAGAACCATGATGAATTCATAATCCTCGTAACTCCGTCATGACTTCCACAAAGGTCAGGCTCGCGCTCTCCGTGGCGCATTTCAGAGTGCTCTTTTGAGATTCGCGTAACGTAGCTCAGTGGCCACGTTGAAAAGCCATGACCTGCGTGGCAAGCAGACCTAACTGCTGAAAATTCTAGAAGACTGTCATCCTGGGGTCTCTGTCCTGGGTGCATTTGGGCATCGAGAGACCACTATCTCTGCCCTGGCACCCCTCATATTCAAGAGTTCCAGGCATCCCTAACAGCATGGCCGGGTAGCCATTTTTTTTTTTTTTTTTGGCTAAGTTCAGGCAGGGACAGGCCACCCTTCTCCCTCGCCCCCTCACCAGGTCATCTAAGGGCTACTGTCATAGCCACAACCTTGACTGTAAAGGGCCCTGAACCACTCCTTCGACAGCCTTTTAATCGCCAAAGCCACCTCTTTTGTTCTTGACGAGCCAACAGGGCTTTTTCTAAGAGTTATCCAGAAACTAAAGTTAATTAAAAATTGATAGAACGTGTGTCAATAATATGTATGGAGGGGGAAATTTCTGGGTAACAGTGTTTAGCAAGGAGACAGAATGATGCTTCACAAACAAATCCTGGCCTGAAACCAGTCCTACTCTGTTCAGAGCTGGTGGAAATTTCCAGCCTGATTCCAGGTATGAGGCACTCGAGAGTGCCACTGCTCCCCCTGGGATCTTGTCTTGCCCAGGACCCGTCACCCACCCAGGACTCGGGCTGCCTGTCTGTCTGTCTGTCCCTATAACCCAGCTTCTCTGTCATCCAATCCTCTCCAATCTGACTGGTGTGTCAGAAACCCAGTCAGGCTGGCGTAAGGACGGGTCGGCCCTGGGCGGTGGCTCACCTCCGTGCCTGGACACCTCGGCCGCACTGGAGGTGACACAAGTCTTACACCTTCCACCTCGTCCACTGCCTTCAGCTTCCTGAGGCCAACGCAGACCCTCCCTGAAACCAGATCCCTCAGTCCTCTGGTCCACCGCCAAGTCAGGACCTCCTCCCTGACTCTCACGTCATTTTGGGGGAAGAGGAAGGTGGGGGCCTTGTTCTGAGCTCAGCGAAGGACCCTGTCCTCCGGCTCTGACCAGCCGGAGGTTCACTGTGATATCTCATCTGGCCGGGCAAGCATCACGCCGTCAGGGCCTTCGTGTGCGTTCTCACACTTCATGAGCGTTAAATACACCACAGAATCACATCCACACGTATGTCTGTCCCACCACGAGAGGCGGTAGGAGTATTTCCTCACAGAAAGATCTCCGCAAGTGCCAGCTCACAAATGTTTTTCCTCTTTTTTAATGTTTACTTTTGAAGGAGAGAGACAGAGCCTGAGTGGGGAAGGGGCAGAGAGAGAGAGGAAGATACAGAATCCAAAGCCAGTGCCAGGCTCCAAGCTGTCAGCACAGAGCTGGATGCGGGGCTCAAATTCACGAGCCTCGAGATCATGACCTGAGCCGAGTCGGTCATTTAACCAACTGAGCCACCCGGGCATCCCTCAAATGGTTTTATTTAAAATGAATGTATAAGGGGTTGCCTGGGCGGGTCAGTCACTTAAGCATCTGACTTCGGCTTAGGTCATGATCTACGTTCCATGAGTTCAGGCCCCGCATTGGGCTCTGATCTGACAGCTCAGAGCCTGGAGCCTGCTTCGGATTCTGTGTCTCCCTCTCTCTACCCCTCCCTCACTTGTACTCTCTCTCTCTCAAAAACAAGAAACATTAAAAAAAAATTTTTTTAAATAAATGAAAGTATAGGGTCGCCTGGGTGGCTCAGTCAGTTAAGCGTCAGACTCCTGATTTTGGCTCAGGTCATGATCTCATGGTTCATGAGAATGAGCCCCGTGAGGGGCTTTGCATTGACAGTGAAGAGCCTGCTTGGGATTCTTTCTCTCTGCCCCTCCCCTGCTCATGCTCTCTCTCTCTTTCTCTTTCTTTCCAAAATAAATAAATATTTAAATAGGTATTATCTATACCCCGTCGCCCTAGGAAACCCACTGGCCATTTGTTGTGTCTCTTCCCTCCTCCCATGGGACTCCGAGGAGCGACCAAGGTGAGTTAGAGGCACACAGGACGAAGGCTGCCTGGTTCCACTGCAGGAGCTACTTACAACAGGCAGGTCCAGAGATGGAAAGCCGAACGGTGGCTGGTGGCCGCCAGGGCCCGGGGAGGGGCAGGGGTGGGGGTGGTTAATCGGTCAGGAGTCTTAGTCTGGGATGATGCGAAGTTCTGGAGGTGCAGGGTGGTGACGGTGGCCCAGCAGCGGGAAGGGACTTAAGTCACAGAACCTTATGCTGAAAAATGGTTAAAATGGTCATTTTTTATGTTATGTATATTTTACCGCCATTTTTAAAGTCCCAGAAAATGGCGCTCAGAACTCAGAAGGTTCTCTTCAAATGAACCATGTGTTTTTGTCTTTGATTTTACTTCAACTTAACAAACAGGTGAGGTGTTCCGGATGCAGAGCTGGGTGACGGTGGCCAGGGGTGCGGTGTAGGGGTGCGGTGTAGGGGTGCGGGGTAGAACCTCATGGTTTGCTTTCTATCTAGGGCACGACTTGAGAAAACACTGAAAATGGGCACATGTGTGGCCAATCCCTGAGTGCCACGGAGTGCGATGGTCCCCGGGGATTGTTGTCTCATCCTCAGCCCCTGCACCCATCTCCACTCCCTACCCCTACCCCCAGCTGCCCCCACCCCTACCACACCTCCACCCCACCCTACCCTCTTCCACTCCACACCCTGGTTTGCGTGGGCCTCTGAGCTGGCCCGTGACCTACTGGGCAACAGAAGGAGACCTGAACCGCACGCCCCTCAGAGAGCCCCACCCCCTGATGGCGTCTGTTTACAAACGTGTGGCTCACAAAAGGTGATTTTTCCTTACCTTTCCTTTTCCTCCCATCCCATTACATTCATCGTAAGGTAAGGAGTACTGGGCAACTTTATTCTTTAAAAAAGACTGACTGCCTTAAGTGGCGAATATTTTATCTAATTTCATCCCAAGTCTCTTTTGAGGGAAAAAAAGAAGGTTGCTACATCTTCATCATGGGGTTTATACTTGAACTATCTAAAGACCTGCTAGCATGGTAAATGGTTACGGTGGGAAAATTTGCTTTCGGAGTGCTGACTGTGTCCACGGGAAACGCCCAACAGCAAGAAAATCTGCTCGTATTCGAACGTTCACCATTTTGTATGCCAAGTCCTCTGAGTTTTACCGACCACGAAAAGCCTCCCCACGTTTTAAACAAGTAAATAATTCAAATCAGAATGTGATCACCTTGGGAGAAAAACAGTTCTTTCTCAATTCTACGAGGCGGTGTCTTTGACGCAACGTTAGCGGTCTTGGGAAAGACCTCTTACAAACAAAAATGGGGTTGTGAATGTGCGTGTCTGTGACAAGAGAATCCTGATTCCGACTGGTTACGACCGGTTCGGTTTAAGGTGCTCCACGGACCCCGCGAAGTCCACGCAGACATTTCCGCTGCGCCAGAGTCCCTGCGAACAACTGATCTCTTTTCGTAGGGCAATTTCACCTCAGACTGTGGGGGAGACACGTCAGAATTCATTCCTTTACGGAGCAAATGTCTTTTGAGTAATCGCGGTGAGTCAGGTCTTTCCTCAACGCCAGGGACTCAACAGGGACCCCGACAGATGAAGTCTGGGCCATTCGGGAGCTGACGCGTTAGAGGGGAAGAGACAATGGAGAGAGCCAAACAACCTGCATGATAATTTCGGATTCGGATACATGAGCAAGAAGCCATAGGGTGGTGCCGGTGAGAACATGCCGGAGCCCGCACAGGCTCGGGCGGGGAAGGTCTCTCCGGGGGTGACATTTGTGCTGATACCCCAGGATGAGAGAAGCTGAGGGTGGAACGTTCCAGGCAGAGGAAGCCACGAGCTGGGAGGCAGGCGGGGAGGAGCTTGTTAAGGACAAGAAGAGAGCAAGAAAGCGAGTGTACCTGGTGGGGGGGGAGGGCGCGTTGGAAGACACGCTGGAGGGGGGTGTGGTTTATTCCTCGATTAGAGGGAGCGGTCTGGGTCTCAGGGGAAGGACAGGGGCACTGTGCCCCCCACGCCCCCCACACAACCAGCCCGGTGCGCGCCTGCCCCTGCCGCCCTATTCCGCTCTGCTCCTCCCAGGAGGCGCCTCCCTCTGCCTGGAACTGGCCTCCTTCTGGTCTGCGTCTTCTCTCCTCGGCCGTATCAGGGCTGGAGTGACTTCTGAGCAGCTGAGGTCACCCCTCGGCTGAACACGGAGCAAAGAGCCCTGCCTTGTGTGGGGGGCCCCCCGAAGACCTGGCTCTTTAGTAGGTGATCTACTTACAGTTGTAGGGGACAAGGGTTTTAAACATGTGCCTGTGCCGGGTGGTAAACTTTATAAACCAAATTTATTAACCCCGCAAACCGTTAAATGTGTCAGGAAATAAACGTTTGGGGCTATTTGTGGCAGAGGTTCGTTATAGTGAGAGATGAAAACAATGCTCACGGCATTTATGAAGATCCTACCTGCGGTCAGGACATTTGTCTCCATCTTTCTGTCTCTCTGTCTCTCTCTACCTCACTCACTCACACACACACCCCTCTGTTGTTGGTGGAGAGAGAGCATTGATCAGATGACATCGAATGACATCGAACGACTCAGTGAGTCCCTGTTCCAGAGACCAAGGCTGGTGAATTCTCTGGCTTTGTCCCCTCTGCATTCAGAGGCTGGCCCCACACCTCAGCTGCCCTGAACTTCCACCTGCCTCTGGACTGGTACCGGTCTTCCAGAGGGACCGCTGTATGCTTTCCTATCTTGTTTTCCTACCTTCCAGAAAGAAACAGAAAGGATTCTAAAACTCGGAGCCGAACAGCTCCCAGAAAGGGGTGTGCCCAGAATAAAGGACGAGGTGCCCGAGGCTGAGTCCGGGCCTAGGCCTGCCTCCTGCCGCAGGGACGCCCATGGGCCACTGGAGGTGGAACCCAAGACCTTTTCTAGGGTGTCTGTCTGAGGACAAAGGTGAGTTGTAGGTGGGGAGTCGAAGTCAAACAAAGAGGGCAGCGAGATGGCTGGGCACTCCCTTCCCTGGCTTGGCCTTTACCGGTGAGGGTGGGGACGAGGAAGAGCTCGGTTGGCAAGAGTTCACACGGGCAAGGGAGCACACCCTGAAAGATCCTGAGAACATCTCGGTCAGCTCCGGGTGTGAGGGATACAGGGTTCGGAGAGGTGTGCGACAGGCCGATGGCCAGCCGCCAGTGCTAGAAACCCTGGTGGCTCAGGAGAGTTGCCAGAATTCAGGATACCCGAATGTGGTACTCTGGTCAGAAATCCTCGGACTGCCCAAATCGTTCGGTGAGTCCCCCCTCTTCCTTGCGGTTCAGCGGAGCCAGATACAAAGGCGAGAGGGAGAAAGGGGGGTTGCTATCAGATCGATTCACCTTCCATGCTCACCCCGGATGCCGGAAGACAATTCCAGAAAGATTACAATTCATTCATTGCCTACTATGGGCCAACCAACGTCCATATGACTTTTGCTCAAGAAGTAGGTGCTATTTAGTCTCATATTACGTTGAGAACATTTAGGCTTCTCCTGAACCATTAAGGAACTGTCTTTTCCCAGAATCGTCCTCTCTTGACTTCACCATGACGTCCCTGGGGTTGGAAAATATGATTTACGTACAAAAGTATAAGGATGGGAGCAATTTCAGGGCTCCGTGTCTCTGGAAACATTGTCTAGTCTATTCAAGAAGTTTCTCTCACACCTTCTATCCCCTTGTCCACCAGGAAGATGACTTCCCCCATGAAGATGACTCAAAATTGAAATAGCACTGAAGCCGCAGATGTGTTGCCCAAAAAATCCACAATGATCAACACGCAAGGACGAATCCAGAATGGGTGCCCGTTAGGGAAACATGCTCTCATATGCAGTTGACCTTTGAACTTCACGGGGGTAAGGGGTGCTGACCCCTCCCCCTTGCAGTGGAAAGTCCACGTATAACTTTTTTTTTTAAGTTTTTAATGTGTTTATTTATTTTTGAGAGAGACAGAGTGAATGGGAGAGGGCGAGAGAGAGAGAGAGGGAGACACAGAATCTGAAGCAGGCTCCAGGCTCTGAGCCGTCAGCACAGAGCCAGATGTGGGGCTCAAACTCATGAACTATGAGATCACGACCTGAGCTGAAGTCGGACGCCCACCCAGGCGCCCGGGTCCACATATAACTTTAACTCCCCATAGCTTAACTACTAAAAGCCTACTGTTGACTGATAACATAGTCCATGAACACATATTTGATATGTATATTTTATACTGTATTCTTAGAATATGGTGAGCTAGAAAGAAGAAAATGTTAAGAAAATCCTAAGAAAAAATATATTTGCATGCGTATTTGTTGAAAACAATTTGCATAGATGTGGACCCACACAGTTCAAACCCGTGCTGGTTGTGGGTCAACTGTATCGCTGGCAGTGATGTGTACCGATACACACTTTCTAGAAGGAAATGCGGCAACATGCACCACGAGCTTCAAATACACTGAGACTGTCAGGCCTGGGAATTCCATTTCTAGGACTTTTAATGAAATCACCATAAGTGGTCACGGATTAATTAGCAAGGTATTTAATTTCAATGTTGTTCGGCAACAACCTAAATGGGCAATACGAGTACTGGTTAAATGAGCGGTGGGACCCTCTTTTGTCAGAAGGGAACGTGCTTCCCTAATCTCTAGTACTGTGGGTTTTCCCTCAGTCCTCCCCGGTTCTTTCCCAGAGTCCCCCTGGTTGGTGGGTTACAGGTGCGGGTGGGGGTATCAGAGACCCCGTGCTTGGAGCAGGTGCGTCCTGTCTTTCTCGCTCTCGACGTGGGCAAGTCAGGAGCTGGGGACCCGGCGCGTTGTCTGCTTTAAACTCTCCCTGAGGTGGGTTCTTCCAGTCTATGAACAGAGGGACAGAACCGGCCAGCCCCGTATGTCTCTTCTGGTGAAGTACGCCTCCCAATTTAGCTTTAATTAGGAATTGGGGGGGAGGGTGAGACCTCCACCGCAGGTGGAGGACCAAGCTCAGGTGACTGTGGTGGGAAAGATGGGCGACGCTTACTTTGAGAGAACTCAAAGACCCTCAAACACATTCAGGAAAACTACATAGCCATTAAAGCTGGTCTAGAAAGACGGAAGGACTCAAATGGTTGTATTTTAAAGCAAAAACGCAGGTTACAAAACAATATGTAATACGTTGCTGGGAAAATTGAGGGGACACCAACATACTGTGGTTATTCTTGCTTCTTCTGCGTTCTCTATTTTTACGCAAAGTTGTATAGATTTTAAAAATAAGAATAAAATCTTGGGGTGCCTGAGTGGCTCAGTCAGTTAAGCGTCCAACTCTTGATTTTGGCTCAGGTCATGACCTCACGATTTGTGAGATCGAGCCCCACACTGGGGCCCTGCGCTGCCATCATGGAGCCTGCTTGGGATTCTCTCTCTGTGTCTCTACCCCTCCCCCGCCTTTGTGCCCCCATGCACACACTTTCTTTCTCTCAAGATAAATCAATTTTAAAAAATAAGAATAAAATCTATATTTAACAATTTACTCTGCGTATCATAATCTCTGAAGCCCTCGTCACGCCCCTCCTGGCTCCCTGGCATCACCGCGCCCCTCAACAGCCCTCATACCTTCTGTGCCAGGGCAGTGCTGATTGTATGTATGATAATCACTTACTTAGGTATCTCTTTTCCACTCGATTTCGAACTCCTTTGGGCGGGGAGCATGTCTCATCCATCCCTGTGACCACAGTGACTAGTAAGGCACTTGGCTCGTAATTGATGCTCGGTAGATGTTCAACTAGTGTATTGCTGAACAGAAGGGTAAGTGACATTTTAATAAAGTTCCCAGTTCCTAAGGGGCGGTGACAGGGGAAACAGTGAGCAGTTAGGTCTTCTTTCAAGACCGAAGAAATGGAGGTGGGTGGGATGAACTCGGGAAGGCTCTCTCCCTCCTAGGATTCCAAGGGGAGGCAAGTGAGACCTCACTGCTCTATCGCGGGGCAGCCCGGCCCCTCAGCCTGCACCGCCTCTCACACAATGGGGAGCACCTGCGCCTGGGGAACCATCGATCTTTTAGGTAAATCGGACAGATGTGTGTAGAATCCTGCACCTTATGATTCCTCCACCCCCTCCACTCCCAGGCTATGGCGGGGCTCAACACCTTTGTCTCAAGGCTACAGAACAGCAGCCACAGCTGGACACCTGCCCATTCTGGTGGCCTCTGGCTTCCAGCCATACCTCATAGCACCTTGCTCTGCCCCAGCTACAGTGCCTAGCTCAGGGTTGAGCCTGTGGCCAAGATGGGTCCAATCAGAATCAACTCCATCGTGAAACGGGCGTTCTCTCCCCATCGGGGTTACGGAGCTGTAGCTGATTCTCCCTGCTGCAGTGGGACGGGGGGGGGGGGGGGACCGCCAGGGAGTGAAAACCACAGAACACAGACAGTTCTTTGGGAAAGAATAGAATTTGGAGGTTGGTAACTACTTTTTATTGGCATTTTGGTCTTGGACAAACTTAAATTCTTTAAGCGTATCCTTGGTTAATAATGATAATTATTAAGTATTTGAGGATCAGCTAAGCTAACATAAGTGAAACACGACGTAAATTGTAAAAAGCCATTTTCATTTCAAAGTTAGCGCGTCATCGTAACCGTGAGTGTGTGTATCTGGAAGAGGAGAAACGGAAGGAAGAAGACATCATCATAAGGAGTTGTGACCAGACTTCCCCCAGGACCCAACATGGCATCTGATTCGTAGCAGGACACACAGAATTAATGTCTATTAAATGAATGAAATGCAAGGCAGAAGGACTCACTGCACTAGCACAAGGCTTCCTCTGAAAACAATTTCATGCAAATTTGATGTGATTGTTCGTGGTTTCTGTGGGGGCTACGGAAATGTACTGTTTAGATCTTCAAGAAAGAGCCTGCACTGGGGATTATCCTTGACTGACAGAACCGGTTGCTAAGCCTTGGGGTCCGGCACAGCAGGGTTGGTGGACTCTCCTTGCCCTGGGTTCTTCCACTCAGTGGCTGAGCATGGTGAGGGTACTAGTGCTGGACCATTTCCGGTCCTATTTTTAACAGCCTAATTGAAGTATAATTCATATGCCACAAAATTCACTTATTTAAAGTATATACTTCAATGGTTTTTAGTATAGTCACAGAGTTGCACAACCATCCCCACTAATTCTAGAACATTTCCGTCATCCCCAAATGAAACCCCACACTCGTGATCATTCCCTCCCCATTTCCTCAGCTCCCATTCCCTAGGCAATCACTAATCTACTTTCTGTCTATATTTGTCTACTCTGGACATATTATATAATTGAAATCATACAATTTATGGTCTTTCACTTAGCATAATGTTTTCTGGGTTCATCCCTGTTGTAGCATGTAACAACGCTTTGTTTCTTTTTACTGCCGAGTAACATTCCACTCTGTGGCTATACCGCTTTTGTTATGTATCACTTGATGAACTGTGGGTGGTTTTTACTTTTGGGCTATTATGAATAAAATTTCTATGAACATTCATGTATAAATTTTGAGATGAACATATTTCACATTTACATGTGAATGGGTTATATTCCTATATATTCAGGTAAATATCAAAAATATCTAATAGATATTCAGTATATTCCTACTTCATTTCTCGGGTATATTCCTGGGAGTAGAATTGCTGAGTCATAGGACAACTGTTATGTTTGACTTTCTGAGTCATGACCAAACTGTTTGCCAAAGAAGCTGCACCATTTTACATTCCCATCAGCAATATGAGAGTTCCAGTGTCTCCACATCCCCGCAGCACTTGTTATTGTCTTGATTCTAGCCATCCCCATGGGTATGAAGTGGTAGGTTACTGTTTCATTTGCATTTCCTCGGTGGTTAATGACATTGGGCATTTTTTCATGTGCTTCCTGTTTGTATATCTTCTTTGGAGAATTACCTGTTCAGATCTTTTGCCCATTTTTAATTGGGTTCTTTGCCATTTTATTATTGAGTCATAAAAGTTCCTTATATACAAGTCCCCTATCAGAGAGAAGCTTTGCAAATATTTCCTCCCGTTCTGTGCATTGCCTTTTTGCATTCTTGTTAGTATACTTTGCAGCAAAATGGAAAACTTTTAAACTTTGATCCAGTCGTATTTGTTTTTTAATTTTGTCTCTTGTACTTTTGGTGTCATATGTAAGAAACCATTACTTAACGCAAGGTCATAAAAATATACACCTATGACCTATGTTTATAGTATTAGCTCTTATATTCAAGCCACTAATTCATTTGGAGTAACCTTTGGTATTTGAGGTGAAGAAGTGGAGGTCTAATTTCATTCTTCTGTATGAACATTCTAGCTGTTCCCAAACCATTTGTTGAAAAGAGTATTCCTTCCCCATTTGAAGGAAATTAGCATTCTTGTCAAAAATCAATTGACCGTAAGTGTACAGCTTTATCTCTGAACTCTCAATTTTATTCCATTGGCCTGCATGTCTGTTCTCATGCCAGTACCACACTGTCTTGCTTACGGTGGCTTTGTGGTATGTTTTGAAATTAGGAAGTGTGAGTCCTCTGATTTTGTTCTTTTTTCAAGATGGTTTTGGCTATTGCAAGTCCTTTACGTTTGCATATGAATGCTGGATAATTTCTGTGGGATGCGGGACCCCTCTGATGAGCAATTTTGACTTGGAGACTCCCCACCAGCCTGCCCAAAACTTTCTCAGAGTTCTGCTGAGTCGACTCTTCTTGCCTGATTGGATGAGGACCACCCACGTCATGGAGGGCAAGCTGCTTTACTCGAAGTCCACCAATTTAAACATTAGCTCATTGAAAAACATCTCCACAGAAACACCCGGAATGACATTTGACCACCTACCTGAGGGAGACACATAAAATCGGCCATCATGATGTCTATCTGGAGAACGTGGTGCATAAACCTGAACTCGGCAAGTCGGCCACACCACCGCGAAGCCCTGTGATTGGTGACGGGGGTGTATTCCATCATTCTGCACTCTTCACACACTTCTGAGGACAATGGGGACTCATCCAACTCTATGTTCCTCAGAGGCATAAGATCATGAGCTCCAATGTCATCCCATTATCCTGACCGGGTTTCTTGACGGAATAATCTACACTCATTGTTTCCATTTTTTCACTTGTTATTCTTTAGCTTCTCATCCGGTTTCTCTCTCCACTCACATTCTCTTAGTCCCCAAGTTTAATAGGAGCGATGGCCCGCCCTGCCCCTGACTCTTTTCGGCCCTGGACACGATCACTATCCCCACTCTGGAAACCCTTCCCCCCCCTTGGCCAACAAGATCCACACTCTCTTCCCATTTTGTTCAGTTCGACAACTTGTAATGGCTGTGTGTCACCCACTGCCGGGTGCTGGTGACACAGAAATTGCTCACACTTCCTTTCCCCTCAGTTCTCTTGACTCTGTCTCTCTTGAGACTCCTCCCGTTCACGGTATAGAAGAAAAAGCACGAGAAAATATAGATTGCACAGAACTCCGTAAAATATGCATTATCCATTAATGAAACACGGAGCTCCTACGACATGCAAGCCTTGTAAGGGAGCCACTCCAAAACAAGAAAGACATAGTTTTCCCCTCAGGGAATTAAGAGTCTAGTAGCAGGGGTGATAAACACGTTCACGAATACATACATTATCAAGTAGAAAGCACAAGGGCTCTTAAAAAGATTTAATTATATGCCATACGTTAAGATCAAAGAAGGGGAACCTGGTCTCAGGCAAGCAGCCTCTGAGTTGCAACCTGTTGTGAGTGCTGGGTTTGGGCACGTGGAACAGAAGGAAGGATGTTCCGATTAAAGGCAGGCACCCTCGCAAGGTGAGGCAGGAGGCACACAGGGCCCCGGATGCGGGCAGCGGTAAGTTTCATGCTAGACAGTTTGTTGGGCATCTTTTTTCAAACGTTCAACAGGGACTCCATGGAAGGTGCTTTGCCAGCAACATGGCGTGCTGAGCAACATGCTTTTAGAAGGGTCTCTCATGGGCGCCGGGCTGGCTCATTTGGTTGACTGTCTGACTCTTGATTTCAGCTCAGGTCACGATCCCAGGGTCATGAGATCGAGCCCCGAACTGTGCTCTGCGCTGAATGTGGAGCCTGCTTAAGACTCGTTCTCTTTCTCCCTCTGCCCGTCTCCCCCAACAGCACTCTCTCTCTGTCTCTCTCTAAAAAGAAAAGAAAAGGAAAAGGAAAAGGAAAAGGAAAAGGAAAAGGAAAAGGAAAAGGAAGAAGGAAGGGAAGGGAAAAGGAAAAGGATCTCACGATTTGTGGGTTCAAGCCCCACATCAGGCTCTGTGCTGACAGCTCGAAGCCTGCTTGGGATTCTCTCTTGCCCTCTCTCTGCCCTTCCCTCACTTGCATGTGTTCCCTCTTTTCCTCTCTCTCAAAATAAATAAACATTAAAAATAATTTCCAGCAAATGTGCATGACATTTGCTTCCTTGAGGCGTTCGTCTTCCTGCTAAATACCTGCAGGTTCGCATACGACCTATATTTCAGAATTAAACAAAACCGACCGAGCCACAGAGCGCTCCCTGCAGGGAGTGATGCCTTTTCTACAACTCGCCTTGTAAAGAACGCCGGAGTAAAAATGAACAAGAACGACGGGACAAAAGAGGTTTCTACGCACATCCTAAGCCAAACATACAGCCGTGCTTGGGACTTCTTTGACGAGGCTGGTTTGGTCCCTGTTTCCTTGGCGTCTCTTTACTTTTCATAAATCACACACACACACACACACACACACACACACACGCACGCAAACGCACGCCACATTTTCTCACTGGTCCTTTTGTGGATCCTTCTTAAAGCAGCAATGGGAGCAAACAGGGAAATCTACGTAAAAGTCATCGCTGTTAATGACAACTCTATCTGATGGATTTTTAAGAAGTTTTCAGGCAGATTGGGTTCCAAACTTCCATTCCTTCTGTGGTTCAAGCCCGCCCGCACCATTATTTCTTTACCTGCTCTTCCTTTTCACGCCCTTCAACGCTCATTACTTTATGCCCAACTACACTGGACCCTTTCCTGATGTTCTGGTCCGTATCTGGCACCTGAGATTGGCCAAAGGCAGCTAAGCACAGTAAGAAGCGCTCCAGGCCTTAATGAGGCAGATACGTAAGGAATCGGTCAAGTGCGACAGGGAAGGAAGTGCAAACTTCAAGGATGAGGGCCCAGAGAGGAGCAACTCGCCCTTCTGGTAGGGTTTCTACTCAGCAACCGGAAATAACGGAATGCCACTCACCAAAATAGTGACTCAGGGAGAATACTTGGGAGAGAAGCAGACTTTGGATTTTGGAGGTTGACTTTGATGGCGTCTTCAAGATATACGGGTAACACAGACAGTGTGAGAAACACCCGGAATTCAGGACAAAGGTTCTAAAAACAGCATGCCGCTGGACATCCCCCGTGACATCTTGAGGCTCAGCGTTTGGCATCACGGAAAGGAAAACGTAGAAAACTTTCTGTCTGATACCTGGGGGCCTTCCTGGGTCAGATGCATTTCCTATTTAAGCAGTAAATGTATTTATGTTTTCTGGGTCTTTTATGCATTAGATACTTTTATATTCCTCAATCCTTTGTTACTCGATATACAAAAACGCTGAATTCTGGTTTCGAATATGGGCAAATCCGAGCCTCGTGCTTTGCTAAGGTGAACTAACCACACCGATACCGTGGGAGCCCTCCTTTGAGGCCCTTTTCCAATTCACACCCACCCCCCGTTACAAGATCTGGCTTACGACCTGGCGCTCTGGGAGCATTCCCTCACCGGCGCTCCTGCAGGAGCCAAGACTCGCCATCTGCCTTTTACACCATCCACGCTCCTGCAGGTGCGCAGGAGCTGGCTTTTCAGGGTCTCTCCCGAGTGTCACTCTACCGGGGATCACGCCGCCCACCCCAAAGGCTTGCTGTGAGGGTACAATATTTGAAAACAGGAACACAGGGCCTGCGGAATGCAACTAACCATGACCGAGGGGGACCCGTGGCTGAGGACTCTGGATGTCACAAGGGCACCTGACACAGTGCTCCGCGGTCTTGTGCATGTGTGGATGAGAGAGGGAAAGGTACCTGGAGGGCAGCTCACAGCGGCTGGATGATCTTACTCAGAAGATGCAGACTGAGCGGTACGTCGACCTGAAGAAGGGTCGCCCACGGCCCACCACTACTTGTGCCTAGCTCGTTTCCCCCATTTTTTTCCCCTAAAATTAAGTTTGAGTCACGATTTAGATGAGTGCATAGGTGGCATATTGACCTAATTCCTCCCCGCCCCACCGTGTGGTTCAATACCACGTTCTGGCAATGAATATTCCAGAATGTCTCAGTCTCTCCCCTCCTTCCTATCCCAATCTTCCCTAATGAGAGTCCTTGTCTTTCTGGGTCTAATGTAACGTTATATCATATTCTGCTTTTCTTCTATCTGTCCGTGGGCCTTGGCCTCCTCAATGGGTCCTGTGACCATGCGACAGTCTGTGTCAGCGTCTATGTGTACAGTTAAGAGGCTACAGAAAACACACGTGTTCCCCTGAAGACCTGTATACAGTGGGAAGGGTAGTGAAGTGGACGAGGAGCCTGAGAAGCTGGCTCTGGTCCTGGATCTGCCAGTGACCAGCTCCGGGACACTGGACGAGTCACCGCGCCTGCCTGCCTCAAAGGTGAGAAGCATCCCGTGACATAACGGTATGACAAAGTTTCCTGAAAACTGAAAAAGGGCCCATTAATGTCGGACACGGTTGTCGCCAGTATTTTGTCTCAATTGCTTTTAGCAAACCATACTCGACCTTGGGTATGACCACAATGTCTGACTGTACAAATTGTTCCCCGAACGCCGCAGAGACGTTTTCTGAATTTGCTTACGGCGGCCAAGTATTTCTTCAGAATTGGAAAAATTCTTTAAATTTGGCTCTCTCATGATTATTAAACTTTTTGTCAATGTTAAATTATGGAAATTAACAGTGCCTGTTTTTAAGTTTGGGAATAGAAGAAGAATGGAGAAAAATAAAAGGCCAATCCCCCAATGCTAAAGATAACCACGTTAACATTTTATTCATTTGCCTACAGTTTTCCACATTACTTTTCTAGTGCTTATATATTCATCAGTACTTCCAATTGGATTTTTGGAAGCTGGGTGTATATCGTAACTACAGGGGAGAGTTTTCTCCTGAGGAATTGCTGTGTGCTTATGCGTTTATTCCCATCATACGGAAAAGCTTTCATCATAAAATAATTTGCTCTTATGATTTATCCAGCTGTTATTGTGGAAAGAGGCAATGAGCCCTCTGCACTCGTAGAAGCTCCATAGAGAGTTCCTTTCCTTTGATGCTCGGTCTAAAGTACTTTTCCTTTTAGCAATTTTTCGAGAAAGCTTCGATGTTTCCCGAGCCCTTGTGTATCTGAGAATGCCGTTCTGCATCTCGCCCTTTACGTCTCAAGACTTCTTTTCATTGTCCTTCGGCATTTAATGGAGATGAACGACTGTGTTCTGGGGTCGCCGCAATTTCTGTTCCATTATGCGTAAGCCTGTTCTTTCCAGCTGAACGCTTTCAGTAGTTACTTCCCGGCTTTGTGGAAAATGTCATCGACAGGGACTCCGACAAAGGGGGGAGGGTCCTATGATCGAATATGTTTGGTTCCCATATGCAATGCCAGAGATGTTCTGTAATTGGAGGATTGCAAACTTGCAACACTTAGCATTTCCCAAGTGTGTTTAACGACGGGACCCTTCGGAGTTCACAAGTAACGGTTCGTAAGTAACGGCCACTGGGAAGAGTTCTGCAGAGCCCAATCTGGGACCCGCTGGCTCATAATTTTAACTCTACTCATAACTAACCTCTCCAAGAATAGGCGGGTGGTGTCTAGGCAAGGGTCTCTTCTCGCTGTTCTATTTGTTTTGGTCTGGAATACGGGATTCTCTTTTTCTTATTTAAAAAAAAACTAAAATATACATAAGGTATAATTTGCCACTTTTTAACCATTTTTAAGTGTGCGGCTCAGGGGCATTCCGGTCCATTCGCATTACTGGGCGACCGTCAAAATTCCATTGTTAAACTGCACGCTCCTTCTTTCTTTTTATCTCAAAAAAGTTTCCCCTAAATCCACCGAATAGCATGTCTTCACGAGAGCAACTCCCAGGCGCCAGATGCGGTCTCGGGCACCAGGAAAACACGAGAATTGAGTTTTGGTTATGGCCTTCGTGCCGACTGTTGTGGCTTCACCCTCGGGAATTCTGTCCCCCGGAGGCAGGGGCTGCCCTCTCGGGCCTCCTCGCCATCGGTCCCACCGCATGTCTCTGACCTGCGTTCCGCGACGTACCTCAAGGTCGGCCTCAACACTCTTGCTCTTTTCTGCTCGGATAACGCTTGAAATCACCGTACTCGCGTCTCAGTTTCTCTGCATTTCTTTCTTCCTTATTCTCCCTACCTTTTTTTTTTTTTTTAGCTCATCCTATTACCTTATTTCTGCTCACCTTTGCTTTCATGGCTTCATTCATACTGTGTTTTCTCAAATCTCACTGAGAACACGAGAGGTTTCCTACAGTGTGCTTTACTTCCTTTGAAAAGTAACTTTCTGGGGCGCCTGGGGGGCTCAGTCAGATAACCGTCTGACTTTGGCTTAGGTCATGACCTCATGGCTTGTGGGGTGGAGGCCCACATCGGGCTCTGTGCTGACAGCTCAGAGCCCGGAGCCTGGAGCCTCCCTCTCTCTCTGGCCCACCCCCACCTGCACTCTGTCTGTCAAAAATAAATGAACATTAAAAAAAATTTAAAAAACAAGCTAATTTTCCAAGTTATGCTCTTCCAGGTAGTCTTTCCCTTTCGTTTTTCTGAAGAATGTTGGCACCGAGGCTCCACAGATTCTCCTCGGAGAAGACCCGGAGGCTTCTCACTGCGTTTCCCAGAGGCACCGTCTTCTGACCGGCAGGTGGATGTCGAGGTCTTCAAGCCCATTCCCAGAACGGAGTCAGCATCTGTGCAGTGCGAGTCTGTGGCGTAGGACCTCTCCTTCCCTTGGCTCTGAGCCTGTGAATAAACGGGGCGGAGCTCGGACGCGGCCGGAGCTCTCCCTGGGCACCCGCATTGGGGCTCTTCCTGTGGCCACCATCCCCTCCCCAAGCCTAGTCCGCCCTTCCCCAGTGCTGTCTTGGGGACTGAGGGGGCTGCCCTGGCAGGCCTGCCCTCCTTTCTGCTTCCTGCTCCCTGACTCTCCGTGAGATGCAGTTTCCAAGTGTTCACAGACAGAGAAACTCGGAAGGGGAGGAGGTGGTAGAGGGATAAATGGCAGCGCTCGGGCCAATCTGAGAGTCCTGCCTGGTGGCAGGCCAGCGGCTCTGCTTTCTGGCTGGTGCACACTTCCGGTTTCGCAGCGCGAGCAGCAGGTGGGGGCAGAACAAAACGTCTGTCAGCCTCACGTCCGGGGGGGAGGATCCGGGACGCGTGGGCCACTGACATTTCTTCACCTGCTCTCATCTGTTTCCGAGCTTGTGGCAATTCCTCCAGATCCCGGGAAGAGGCTGGACATGCGTTCTAGTTGTGGGCATCTTACGTCTTGCCGTCTGCATCGTCTTGGGTCATTTAGTGGGAAGCAGAAGGGGCTGTGAGCAGATGCCACTTTGAGCTGAAGTCTATAATTAAACTCTCGACTTTGATGGGAGGAAAAACCCGCTGAAGAATTCCTCTCCTATTATTAACAGGCAGGGACACAACGTGCAAGAATGCAAAGCAGATGGGTCAGGATGAAGGCGGGCGTGGTCTGAATCCTCCCTTCCTTAGTTGCCAGTTGCTGGATCTTGGCACATCCCTCGTGCATTGCCCTTCCCCCTGTACATTCATGACCAAGCCAGAGAAGTGGGAGTTCGAGCCCTCTCGGTCCTAAGTCCATCTGTGCGGCGCCCCAGCACTCAGACAAACCAGTGCGGTCGGCCACAAGTACGCTGGCACCCGTAATTGCTTCACGTGCATTTTCAAGGGGTAATCATTCAATTATATGCGCAACTCTTCCGAAGCCTGTCTCAAACTAAAATGTTTGCTTTTACTTAAGTCTCTAGTTTAACCAATCAGAGATCAATGCAAGGGGAAAAGTTCAACAGGAGACTGGCTGGATTAAGGAAACGCCGTACCTTGAAGTTAACAACGCTGGGCTCTAGTTTTTATTAGCTCATTGAGTAGACTTCCAAATGTTCAAAAATCTGCCACACAGGCTAAAAGCCAGAATAATTAAAACAAATGATTTATTCCAAGTTCCATCCGTTTACGCTTTTTCAGAAGTTATGACAGAGGCGAATACTGAAATCAGAAACGAGGGCTCACCACTGCGACGTTTACGACAGAGTTTGTATCTCCGTGACGTGGATTTAAAAGATCCAAGGTGCTGCCGTCATTCCGAATCCATGAGGAAAGTTTCAAAGTCTGGATCCAAGTCAGAAACAAGGGCACTTACAAAGTCATCAATGGAAGGACATTTCTGAAGCATACCTGCAAACAAAGGAAAGATCAGCCAACACGTCCACCTGCAGACAGTAAAGCGGGACAAAGACACTTGACACTAGCGGAACATTCTGGCTCTTTGAAATGAGAACTTGGCTCTATGACCTGCCTATGTGAACGTTACAAAAAGTCATGAGTAAAAAAAAAAATTCATGGTCAGTATGTGGGCGCTGAAGCTATTTACGATTTTAATATATTTTTACTGTCTAATCAGCAGTTAGAATGGAGGTTTAGGGCCAAATATGTTTCCCAAGAGTTTTTGTATGGCAGAAATTACTATATACTTAGAGCGATGTTAGAAGACTGAATGGTTAGTTATCTTTGAGTGCACTGGTTCAGCACGTAATATGTTTAGTTGGTTATCAAGTTTTAGTATCAATGCTATACACTTTAAAATCAATCAATTCTTTTGTAGAAATTCCAAATCAGAGTCAAGTTATTGGCTCTCCTCCAGATTTTCTTATTTTGGAGAACTCCTAGCTTTGAACTTTCTAATTGTGTAATGAGGAGTCACTTAAAACATCTGGTACTCTTATTTCCTCATCTAACATTCGAGGTGGCTATAAAGATAAAGCGAGAAGATGTAACAGAGAACAATGAGGCATCGTGCCTAGCACATATTAACGATTCCGTAAAAAGCTTAACGTATTGCCACTCTTCCTCTCAAAGAAGCCACAGACAAAGATTCAAGCAATCGACATTGTTGGTTTGACCAGTATTCTTGGCAGATACTGCTAACTCAAGGGTTGAACAGAGCCCTACACACTGGCCTTTAATTTGGGGGTGGATCCCATAAAACTCATTCCAACACAGAGACATTAAAAGATCGCCAGAGTCCTCTATTATCATCTCAATCTTTAATGCAATTCAATTAATACGTCTTGAGTATTTACTGTCGTGTAAAGGATCAGGCCGGGTCGCAAGCATTTAAACAAACAGGCTAAGTCACAATATGGGTAACTGTGAAGGCTTTAAAATCATGAAGTGCATGAAAGAAAGTACCTTCGTGACTTTGAGGCAGGCAAAGGTTTCTTAGACAAGAAAGTAATAACCATAAAAGAAAAAAAATGATATACTAGACTTCATCAAAATCAAAAACTTTCTAATCTTTAAAAGAAACTGTTAAGGAAATGAATAGGTAAATGACAGAATAGGGGAAAACACTCGACATAATATATTCCTCACATTGGACTGGCATCCAGAATATACGAAGGACGCCTTCAACTTATAGAAAGTATTTTTTTTCAAATGTTTATTTATGAGAGAGAGAGAGAGAGAGAGAGAGAGAGAGAGACAGAGTGTGAGCAGGGGGGCAGAAACAGAGGGAGACACAGAATCCAAAGCAGGCTTCAGGTTCTGAGCTGTCAGCACAGAGCCCGACGTGGGGCTTGAACTCACGAACCATGAGATCATGACCTGAGCTGAAGTCAGACGCTTAACCAACTGAGCCACTCAGGCGCCCCTAGAAAGTATTTTTAAAAAGGCCCCTGTGTGGCTCAGTGCGTTGGGCGTCTGACTATTGACTGCGGCTCACGTCATGATCTCATGGTTCATGATATGGCCCCATGTCAGGCTCCTGGTGACAGCGGAGAGCCTGCTTAGGACTCTCTCTCTCCTCTCTCTCTCCCACTCCCCCCACTCATGTGCACTCTCTCAAAATAAACAAACATTTAGGGGTGACTGGGTGGCTCAGTTGGTTAACATTCCTCCAGATTTTCCTATTTTGGAGAACTCCTCAAGAGAGGTTTGGCTCAGGTCCTGATCTCGCAGTTCATGGGTTTGAGCCCCACATCGGGCTCTCTGCTGTCAGCGCGGAGCCCGCTTCGAACCTCTGCCTCCCTCTTTCTTTGTCCCTCTCCTCCCACGCGCACGTGCGCTCTCCCACAAATAAAAAATAAACATTAAATAAACAAATAAACATCCTTAAAAAAAGATTTACAAAAGAAGACCACCAAATAAACCCAACAGGCACTTAGAAGACACAACATCACTGTCATCTGGGAAAAGGAAACTAAACAACACAACCACCAGAATGGCTGAAATTACAGAGACCAAATGTAGGCAAGGCTGTGGGCCGGCCTGCATGGTCCCCCATCAGTGGTGGGAGGGTGAAATGGTACAACCGCTTGGGAAAAAGATCCAGGGGTTTCTTATAAAACTAAGCACACACGTACCCTATGACCCAGCAATTTCCTCCCAGGTATGTACCTGCGGGAAATGAAGGCATGTCAACAAAAAGGGATGTTATAACCCAAACCGGAAACACAAGTTTCCATCAACAGGATACGGTATATTTGGAAGATGGAATACCACTCGGCAGCAAGAAGGGACAATCCACTGATACGTGAAACAACGACATGGACGAATCTCAAAAGCCTTTCACAAAGGAGTCCAGCCTGTTTGATCTTATCCACAGAAGTTCAAAGGTGGGCCAAACTAATCTATGGTGAAAAAACATCAGAAGAGCCGTTGCTCACGGGCATGGAGATGACGGCTGACTGAGAAGGGACACAAGCCAACTCTGTGGGGTGATGGCAGTGTTTTGTAGATGGACAGTGATCGGTGTTATTAAGGCGCATATATGCCCCAGAATTCGTTAAATGGTACATTACAGATTTATGCATTCCACTGTATATAAATATTACCAAAAAAAGAGAAGTACGGAAACAGGCCTATAAAAGTGTCTAGGGAAAAATGTACTGCCGTCTGACACTTGCTTTGAAAAATTATATATATTCTATACGCATGATGGATTGATGGGTGGCTAGAGAAATGGATGCTTGGATGTGTGACAAAGATCATAAAAAGTCCGTTGTAGAATCTAAATGGCAAGTACATGACCGCTTGCTGTACGAGTCATTCAACTTTTCTGAATGCCGAAAATTTTCAACATAAAATGTTTGGGAAAAAGTCAACTGTGGGTGTTAGCAGCATACAAAGTGCAGTTGGTGGGAGAAGAGAGGGAGGAAGATGAATTCTGATGGAGAGAGTCAGATGGCTTGGTGGAGGGGGTGGGATCTGAGTAGACACTTGAAGGATGGGGAAGGGTCGGGTTCAAATTAGGCCCCTCCCGGTGGAGAGGACGATGCAGGAAGGCACGAAGGTGGGAAAAGGAAAAGGGTGTACACTGACCACTGAGTGGTCTGCTGGGGCTGGAGGAAGGCTGGAGGAGGCTCAGGGAGACGTGTTTTATGGAGACTCTAAGGCTTGGAATGACAGTGACCAGAGGAGAAGGTAACTGAGCCAGGGCACTGGAGGAAAACCAATAGCTTGTCACGCTTAGGTGCTGGGGTGGGGGGTGGGGGGTGGGGATGGGGGAGCACTCCACAGACAGGCCGTCAAGCCTCAGTCAGCCATGAGAACAGAGAGTTCAGAGGCCGGTCCAGGACGGGACACACGGGCATGGTCGTTCCCATCAGGGGGGAGCAACGGCGTGGGGAACTGCCCTAGGACTGGCTTGCATGGTGGACGTGAAAACAGTAGCACCAAACGCATACTCGTAAGCCACGGGCTAGACCTGCAGTAGTTAAGAAAATAAGAATGTTGTCCTATTTTCATGTAGACCAAAATATTCTCATCTTCATTCAAGTTCAATGCTATTATCTTCACTCAGGAAATATCTGAGAAAAAGGGAGAAGCTGCTGGAAGAGTTCATTGCTTTGTCTTTATTTACAAAACTAAAGTTCAAAATGTAATTTTCTTTTTACGGTAAAATCATCCCTATGGGTGAGAGAAGGCCTTTCCTCTGGTCCAGCGGTGTCACTACGGATGGAAACGGTGAGTCCTGGGTGACTGCTACGTAGCCCATTTCACACTGGGCCTTTAGATGTAGGCTGCTGCTTACGCAGAAACAATCTGATTAATAAATCGGGTTTCATGCGCTTCCTACGAACCGAGTTTCTTAATGCAGAGAACAGCTGTCGGGAAAACACTTAAACATGGCTTTCAACCAAATGTGTTAGCCTATTACCCCCCCCCCCTTTTCCCCTTTAGTATGTGAAACATTCTATAATTAAATGACTGGTCGTTTATAATTAATGCTTAGAACTGTCAGAAGGTAAAACCCATCTATTCAGAGCCAGCCTATTCAGTTCAGCATGGCCTCCTGTCCCTTTGAAGTGGTTCATTTTAACTCGACAAACTGCCAATATAAACACGACCTTGCTCTGTCCTTCTCGGGACACGGACCTGACTCGCACACATCCTTTCCCAGATTCCCGTCCTCGGCCATGCCTTCGTCTCGGGGAACGGCAATTACAGCCGTGGCAAAACAAAAACATATACACTCATGGTATTTTTAAACAAAATCTGGTCGGCAGGAAGTGGTTTGGTAATTTTTGCATGTCACGTGACCGCTAAGGACGAAGGTCCCCAAAGAGGAAGAATCAGGACCCACTGGGACAAAGCATAATCCCGAGGCAAGACTTCTCTTGGCATATTGTGATGGTATCCTCGCTTTAATTAGATTTAAATGTTTGGCAAGTGTCAACATGAACTAACCTCTACACAGAGAATTAAAAGAAAAATGCAAGGTTTTCAGGCAGTTCCTTAAGTGAGAAAAAATTGAAATGAGCTTGTATATGTGTGTTTGGTCCAAAAAAATTCCAGGAACTCTTTGATTTTTTAAAAAGCTGACACGGATGTCCTCCTTGTCTTCGAGTCCCAATCTTAAAGGGTGGTGATTAGACCCGCAGTCTTTTGGGAGCCCCTCTGAGCCAGGCTGGGGCTGTTCAGTCTGACAGTGAGTGGAATTTACAAAGGGGTTTCACCGTGGAAGTTACCTAAATTAGGGGGGAAAGAGACTGATTTTGCCAAAAGAAGGACAGAAACGTCACAACTAGAGAGAGGGAAGTGTTGCCAGCGATGTAAGAAAGACGGAATTGCATTAGGACAGACGCTGCACACACCGGTGCATAAAAAGGAAGAGGTAGCTGAATCTCATCTGTCCTAGAGGAAGAGACGACGCATAATGAGTAGTTGAAGAATGATGATTTAATTTATTTTTCTCCTCATTTTACCTGAGAGGCAAATGGGCTAATAAAAGCCGTACAAGCCAGGACATTTTCGTCTTGATCGCTCTGCTCCAACAAGCGTGTTTCGAAACCTCACGGTCCCAGGGCAATGACTCCGGGCCCGGCTGAAATAAATTATGATATCAAAAGGATGCCAAGACTGACTCTTGAGGCGGGAAGGGTTTCCGAATTGTACCACGTGCTATTCTTTCCAGTGCCTGCCGGCAGAGAGCTGGAAATGCCGTGAGGAGGAAGCCACCAGGCACGAGGACCTGACCCGGCACGTGGCTGGTCGAGGAAGGGTCTACCAGAAACCGAAGTGACAACGGCACTTACCTGCTGAGCGCTTACTACGAGCCAGACACTGTGCTATGAGTATCAGCTCATCCGAACCTTGAAACGCATCTGTGAGGAAGCTGTCTTACAAACCACACAGAGCCAAGAGAGACCACGCGATTCTTATTTTTATTGTTGTTGCTGTTGGACCCTGGAGGCCTGGCGCCAGAGCCCACACTCTCAGAGCCCTGGGGTATGTCTGCTTCATGCCCCGAGTTCTGGAAAACAACACATTCTAAAAAGCTCCGTATTTAAATACCAGCATCCTGGATATGACAAACCCCGTATGTGTGGAGATACTCTGGGGGTGGGGGGAGTCTGATAGCTTCCTGATGCCACCGCAGCTATATGGACCCAACTTATGGACTATCCCCTTACTGCCTTGAAGACAGTGCCAAAATGTCCATTGTTTTTGGGGCACCTTGGTGTTTTGGTGCCACGGTGTGCCCTTCACGAACAGTCGCGACTGCTTAACCATCCGTGGAGGCAGGGCGCAGAGAACCCTGGGAGCCGGCTCTGCAGAGAAGGCTGGCACCGGGAAAATGGCTTTGCCTGGCCACGACTGGGACCCGCGACAGGCTCTTCCTCTCGGGGGCACGATGCTTGGCCATGCTTGGCTGCCGCTGCAGTTCCAGGCACAATCCTGGCAGAAGAAAGTGCCTACGAGGTCTGCCCTTAAGGATGTTTTCTGGGCGGCCTCCAAGTATCCGTGGCAACTCCTCGCAAACAGAAGCCCTTACATGTTTAAGGGGCTCCGACTAAGCATATTTCTATGCTTTTACCAAGAACGGATTCTGTCAGTTCCAAGATGAGTTCAATGCGTGTACGAAGCTGCCAGTTGACGCCCTGTTAGTCTGTGATGTACAGTATATAATCTAACCAGGCCATCACTTGAATATCAACATATTCTTGGCAGGAACTCTGACCCTCTCGAGTGCCCAGCTGGATGTACGACTAATACAATTATTTGAAAAAAATGACAGGGCAACTGGCTGGCGTGTTGATGATGCCACTAAGACAGCCGGGCAGAGAGAATCTTGTTATGGCCCCCCTTCACTAAGTGCCCGAGAACACAGGTAATTACTGGGGCACTTGGGGGGGGAGGGGCAGAGGGAGAAAGAAAGAGAATCTCAAGCAGGCTCCATGCTCAGTGGGAAGCCCGACGTGGAGCTCAATCCCCTGACCCTGGGATCAGGACCCGAGCCGAAATAAAGAGTCAGATGCTCAAACGACTGAGCCACCCAGGCGCCCCTAGAGTTATTCTGAACCTTGGAAGAGAAGAGTTAATGCCTGCCTCCTCTTTGGGTCTATTTCATTTATTGCTTTACACCAACCGAGGGTGCTCGATCAGATGAAACTGTGGGGGTTGAGTGTGACCAAAGTGTGGTGAAAGCAAAGAAGGGTGACTGAAGTAACTATAAATAACATTTTTGTAAAAGTTTTTCTTTGATTCACTCCCTCGCTCACTCACTGTGTATCTGAGTGCCTAAAGTCAATTGAAGGCAGCCAAAAAGATCACGTAATTATTTATTAGGAAGGTATAGTATATACGCTGATATATATAGTATATATTATATATAGTACAGTATATACAGTATATAGTATATATTCTTAGTAATAAAAATTACTAAGAATCTGTTTTATAGGAATATATGATACGGCGGTTCTAACAGTATAGTTCTCAGACGAACATCATGGGATTACCTGGGAACCTGCTAGAAATACAGTTTTTGGGTCTCAACCCCAGACCTAACGAAGCAGGAACGGGGCAGGAGACTGGCAATCGATGATTCTGAGGAAGCGTGAGAACCACAGGCCAGGGGCACGCACGGGAGCTGAGCGGAGTGGAAAATGAGGCCAGGTTTCCCTCCACTGGCAACCAGACCTCGCACAGGCCGGGGCAAGAAAGCCGCATGGATTTGCTATGGAATTCGTCTAAAAAATATCCGTTTCTCCAGTGAAATCGGAAACAAAGGCAGGCTCTGTCTGGGACAGCGCTCGAAGCCATGATTCCCAAGCCTCAGGAGAGAGGACACGGCTGGGTGGAAACGCACCGAAAGGACCCAGCGGACGCGGCAGGAAAACGGTCTGACCCTCCGGCGGCGGAGCAGGGGGGAGGGTGCGGTCAGCCTGGGGCCGTGCGAGGGGGCGACACCCGGCTAGCCTCGCCGAGCGGTGTCCCGGATGGGAGCGGGGCTTCCGAGGCGGGAGGCAGGGTTGTTGACTCGTTTGCGAGGACAGCTCGGGACACATCTCGGGGGCTTCTTTCCTGTAGCAGTGCTGCCTGCTGAGCTTGAGAACCGTACTCGAACCTCAGTGGCTAGGGGCCCACAGGGCCTGGCAGGGCCTCCTTCTCCAGGGAAAAGACCAGAAAGTCCTCAAAGGAGCCTGTGGCCGGCTGGAATGTCGTGAATTCTGTGAAAACGGGGTCTTCCTGGGGTGATTCATAGTGGGGGTCGGAGGGGGAGCTGGGTGTTGCGGAGGCCGACTCCCCACCCATGGACTTGGCAAGCTCCCTCCTTGAAGGGGTTCAGAAAGGACCCCCCACCGGGAGGCCGAGCTCCACGAGCCACAGAGAGCAGAGCCACGCCCCCGTCCTCCTCCATTGAAGACGGAAAGTCTGTTCAAACATTTACCAAAACTTAAATGCTCTCAGTATCTGTGTGCCAAGCATGTGTGCTAGAGACCCTAGGCACACAGATACGAGAGGGACACGATTTCTGCTTGACAGGTTCGTTATCCGGGGAGAAAACCACGGAAGTGCATAATAGCTAACGAAGAACAGACGTGTACATACGGTACAGATGGAATCGGCACAAAAGAGGGGGGGACTGAGTCACGAGCTCACTGTTGTGAAAGCACCCTGGGACCCACGCCCTTCCTTCTCCCGGACCCCGGAAGCTGCTCCTTCTGAGCCGTGCTGGGACCTCCCCCTTTGAGTCTATGGCCACCTCCATCGTATTCCAAAAAATTCTACTTTGGTAAGCCAGAGTGGGTTCTATGGTTTTCAAGACGATTCCCAGTTGATAAAAAGATCAGTTCACAAGTTATCAAAAGGGATTTAGTGACACCCCGGGAACACTGATATTTTTGTTTGATTAAGGATCAACTTTCTAGACCCAGGGCTTGGATTCGAGGCGGGTAGTTTTTTTGTTTGTTCATTTTCAGGGTTTTTTTTGCATTTAAATAATCCCGTCTTTCCTCAGATTTGTAAAGGCTGAGTGATACACAGCGAGCTTTATGTCGGATTTCCTCTCTCCAGGTTCACCGGGGAGGAAAGGAGAGTCTTCCTGGCCAAAGAGGAGAAGTAAGTGTTCCACCGCCTCACAGTCCCGGCCAGGTGTGGTGGGCGGTGTAACAGGAGCTCTGCTAAGAAGCGGGGTGGGATTGTCTCGGTAGTGTTCGGGTCCTTCTGAAGCTGGCTCCTTCCCAGTACAATCAAGGGAAATAATCGCCCTTACATTTGGGCAACGAAAGTTCATGGATTGGGGGTGTGTCCACAGCTGTCCAGGAGCGATGAGGCCTGTGTGTTCCACATTCGGGGGCCAGGTGGAGGGAAGCCCCACACCCACCGGGCTGGCCGGGTGTTCAGAACCCAAGACAGCCAGGGACAAATAACTCATCAGTTCTTTGAAACTCAAAGCTAAAAGCCAATCATATTCTGACACTTCGGACACTGGTACTTGGTTTAAATTACATCAGTCAAGTTTACAGTTAGGGCTTACAGCTACCATTTATTTAGGGGTCAGGCTGGCGGACCAAGACAAGCCCTGTAGGCTCCCAAAAGGGATATGCTGGGGACCCCTTACTGGGACCACAGCCCACCATGTAAAAACCAGCAGAGTAACTAACGTGTGGTCTGATAAACATCACTGGGGGCAATGTGCAGGCGTAGGTGAGGGTTTTAGGCTGAATGGAACATTGTCTGGTTTGGCAGAGCGTTCTAGAAAATCTCAGTGTAATTCCCCTCTTCTGACTATACCAAAGCTTCCCTTTGAAGGGTTGCCCAGGGGAACCAGAGAGGAAAGATAAATTCTTCCTTCTCTAAAGAAAACTTCGGAAGCCTCTACACAAGGGACTATATCCTGATGGTTAAAGCAAGGGTTTGGTGAGTGACACCCTGAGTTAACCAACTGGGTAAGGGACCTTGGACCGGTCGCCTAACTTTCCATACCTCGTTTCTGCTCAGGGCCATCTGAAGTAAAGGTAAAACGTTAGAGAGGAATCTAATGTTTGAAAAATCGTAAAACCGGCACAATGTCATCAACTTTGCTAGACTGCCGTAAGAAGGAAGTAAGCGTGCATTACTGACAGAAAATGCTCTAGAATCGGTAACAATCACAGCCAGACCCACAGGTTTACAGAACCTACTTCCCGGTTCCGTGAACTGAAGAATGAGCTTGTCTGTTCGCTTATTTATTTATTTGCACAAGTTGGATCCCAAAACACTGGTCTGTGACGAGGTATTTAGGGCGTGCTCATGGAACTCTGAGTACAAGCTAGTTACCCGGCTAACGGACCACAGCTTGCTCTGCTTTTCCCCACTCTCTGCCATCCGCTCTTTAGGAGGTAACTGTTGATGTGCTAAATGAAGAAAACTAAAAAGAAGGAAACCAAAGACGCGACTAAAACCCTTATCAGGAGCTGTGAGGATTGTCAAGAAGAGATCACTGAGATGATGGGAAAGTTCTGGAAATGGACAGCGGTGACCCTTACACAAGCTAGGGAGTATACGACACTGTGAACGCCCGCTGAAATGCGTATTAAAAAATGGTTAAAGTGGTGAGTTTTATATTATATATACTTTACCCCAATTTAAAAAACGAGGAAGACGGCCCAGCCTGCTAAGATAGAGCCTTTGATTCGCCCAGATGGTCAGGCCCGGCTCTGCCAGCAAACTAACAGCAACCACCAGGACGTGCCAACAGGTTAGCTCTCCGGATCTGAGAACGAGGGAAAAGGCACGTCCGTGTATTCCCCACAGCACTCTCGGTTCTAAAAACCCGTCATAATAGCAAATGGCTACTTTGTGTGCGTGCTGAAAGAATTCTACGTGCCAAACGCGGCTCAGTCTGCTGAAGAACTGCAGTACGAAGGCTGGCCTGGCAGTGCGAAAAGCCTGAAGAGAATTTTATGAGATCAGAACTCCGATCCCAGACCGGCCTCGCCCAGGCCGGGGGCACCTGTATTGCTCACCTCCTCCACTTTGAAGCTCCGCTCTGCTCCAAGGCTGTGGTTCCCCACACCGTTCTCTAACGGTGGATTCCCACTATCTACCATCAGTTCCTGGGAAAGGCAGAGTATCAGCCAGAAAGTGAAATTCCTTTCTTCCTTTGAACTGAAAAAACCCGGCTGCCCCCACCCCCGGGCTCGGTTAATATCTGTCTCTGGTCAAACAGGAGGTTCTGCCTGGGGGGGCTGCTGACTGGACGGGCGCAGAGCGTCTGAGCTTCCTGCCGGACGGACGCCAATCCAGCCGGCTGAGCCCCACGTACGTGGTCTGTTTACAAATTGGTTTATTTTAACTTCATCGTCAGATGTAATAATTCCATTTACAATTATACTTCTGGGTTACAAAACGTTTTGCCTTTTGAAGCTCCACGTCTTCCTTAAACAAACACACCCACACATTAAACGCACACACGCCCTCTTCAAAAATCAGCGCGTTTACAAAAGGGAGGCCTGGGCCTTGAGAACGCAGGTGCTCTCTTCTCTTCCATTTCTTTCTTCCAGAAAGCTCTCAGCTATTTCAGAGGCCACGTTGAGTAAATATCCAAACGAGCCAAAGATTAGGGATTCTATTGACTTGGCTATCATTCCGGGCTGCCATTTACCTCTATTACTGAAACTGTGTCATAATCCCAGAGCCATTAAATTCTAAGTCTGGTTCCATGACCGGCTTTCCTCCTTTATCCCTGTTACGCTGTGCAAGACAAGAAGGTGGCTGCCAAGGAGGGTGCTGGAAAGCACCAAAGCCTGCTGGCACCCATGCGTTCCCACTCGACGCACCTTATTTTGCCACAGAATCACTTTGCTCCGTGTAAGCCAGTCGATACCTTCCCGACTCGAGTTAGCACACGTCACCTGTCACGTCTGTCCCCGTGGGATCTTCCTCGGAGAGCTCGACAGCACGTTCCCTGAGCATCGGTGTATTTGCAACGAGCCGCTCGGGTGCCAAAAATTATAAAAGGACAAGTGGGAAAACACAGTGGAAGAGGGACACAACCATTTCTAAAGCCGAAGCTTCCTGGTATGACCTGAACAATAAGTTTAAGAGACTACCGGTCCTCCTGAGAATGGCGAAGGCGCCCGAATCGGAGTCACACCTCCACCGGCTGCTCCGCCGTGACCCTGGGCAGTAAGCCACGGGAGCACCGCAGGACTGTTCTGTGCATGAAAGGGGGAACACGGGGGAGCGTGCTCAGCACAGCACGGCATGCCAACTCCCCACCCAGGTTTCTAGCAAGTAGTTACGGTCATCTCCCCGGTCCACTCGACTCCAACGATATAACAGCAGTAGAAATTAGTCTTAACTGGTCAATATCCGACAAAAAATACTACTTATCTTAGGAAAACCAGTACGTGAGGCCACTGTAGCATTTGAATAATATTCCTATCCTAACATGGAAAAGGCATGCGCACTGGAAGGAAGACCCAGGGGAACGGGGTGCTAGGATTCCAGTTATTTTGAGGGTGTGATTTAAGATTTCAAGAATTTTTAAAAGCTCTTTTTAAAATTTGTTGAGGTTTATTTATTTTTGAGAGAGGGAGAGAGAGACAGAGCATGAGTGAGGGAGGGGCAGAGAGAGAAAGAGAGGGAGACACAGAATCCGAAGTGGGCTCCAGGCTCTGAGCCGTCAGCGCACAGCCCGACATGGGGCTCAAACTCACGGACTGTGAGATCGTGACCTGAGCCGAAGTCAGACGCTTAGCCGACTGAGCCACTAGGATTTCAATTATGTGGAGGGTGTATTTAAGATTTCAAGAATTTTTTAAAGCTCTGTTTTCTTAAACCGCTTGAAAGGAAAACACGAGTGGAGTTTAGCTGTCCTCCTGACCCTACGGCTTATTCACACTAAACATACCTTCAGTTGTGTAAGGAAAGAGACCGAAAGTTAGACATGTGTTAACTGACGTCCCCTACTCGTACAAAGCAGAAAAAAGAACTTGACAATCTAATTCAAATGTTTGCGATGCGAACACTCTTGAGATTAAAAAGGGATTATTCCATAATATATATATATATATAACTTTCATGTCAAGACGAACTAGTAAGTAAAAGAGAAAATTAGGTTTTGGCTTGATCGCTCCTTGAACCAGTTTTGTTATTAGTAATGTTACATAATAATCAAAAGGAAAAAAAGTTTCTCTTAGAGCTAGTTGAAAAGACTCCAGTAAACACTGGAAGATATCTCGTAAAACAATCTTTCAGGAAACGATCCAGTTAAACCAAGAGACATTTTCCTGTCTCTACGCTCGCTGGCAACATTTCAAACAAGCGTTGGTTAGCAAATGCCAGTTTCAACTGCTCCACTAAAATCCGCTCTAAATCTCCACCACTACTGTTATCCTTCACCTTTTCCTGGTATGCTTGCTAGACGCAAATGCGCCAGTGCACCTCGGCATCGGTCCTAAGATTAACTTAGGGCTCCTCATTTGCCCACCCCTTGATGCTGGATGCCTCCGGGGGTCAAGCTAAGAAACTAGATCCAGAGCTTTGGAGAAACGACATCTGCTTTCCCAGCCTGCCCTTAGCCCACTGCCGACAGCACACATTTGTAAGCACATGTTAAAAACACCAGCTCTAATGACCATCTTTGAAGAAGATTTTATAACATTTCCATTAAGCAATCCCAAAGAGCTGAGAGAATATTATCTACATTCCTTTTAGAAAGCAGTGCAGTTGAGCTAATCTGAGGTGGAACTGCCAGTGTACTTCCTGGAATGAGTCTACACAAGTTACCTTGGGAACAAAAAGACTCTCCCACCTCGAGGAGAGCCAAACTCCAGTAGTAGTGCTCGAGCACGACTCACCAAAAGCAACGAAAAAGCGTATCGAGAGTCTCTGGCTTCAAGAGCACAGGGGTGGAAGGCCGTGACCCGGCAAATGCGGTGGGCACCTCAAAGGCTTTGAAGACACAATGGCCTGGATCAAATCCTGACGATGCCATTTAATTGCCTGGCAACACCGAGTTAGTAAGTCGGTGTCTCTAGGCTTTATGTCCCATATATGTGACGTGGCGATTACACCACCTATCAGATTAACGTTATGTGGATTACGGACCCTGTGTACATATGTATATAGCATACACTGATACGTTAAAAGTTAAAATCCTGAGCAAAAGAGTTAAAATTCTATTTAAAAGTTACTTCCCCAGCTTCATCCTCTTTGCCAGCAAAAACTCATGTTGCTGAATTCAGTCATTAGAACACTGACAACAGGGGAAAAAGCCCAAGGATGGAAAACGCTTCTGGGCTAAGTCTCGCAGACGGAGAGCTGTGCCATTCGCTGGCGAGGGCTGACTTCCCTTCGTCGGTGTGAAGAGGTCGATACGCCCCGCGGTTTCTCTTACCCTGCACTGCAGGAGGCATACAGAATGCCCACCGGTTTCCAGTTGTTAGTATGCAGTTACCTGCCTGAAAGGTGAACAAAACACTATGAGGGGGAATTCCTTATTCCTGGTGCTCCAAAGTCTAGTTAGAAAGCGGGAAAAAAAAAAAAAAAGCTACTCTTCCCATGAGGGTGTTCCATTTATAACACCCTCGTATCTTCTCTCTTGTTTATCTGTGTCCCTGAAACGCGGGCCCTGTATTTTTATAGGCAAAGAACATCCGAGTGGCTATTCCAAGGGCAGGTGCCTCTGATCATTATAAAACGCCCCAAGAATAGAGCCCGTCTGCTCTGGGAAGAGCATCTGGGGAAATCAGGCTGCGGAGTCCCAGACGCGCTGCCCAGGAATCCAGCAGGTGTGGAGAGCACTTTCCTGAGGGCCGGCACCCTGTCACGTTTGCTTGCGTTGACGCCTTCAGCATATCCCCTTCCGGGCCACCTCCCCTGGCTGCCCCGTTGGTGCCCAGTGTGAAGGCAGCCGGCGGGGGGCAGGAGTGGCTGAAACCCAGGAACGCTGCGGGCCCCCAGCCTGTGCCCCAGGGCGGGCGGCACAGCCCCAGAGCGGGCGCCCGTCTGCAACTCCGTCTCCCGGGGTGGGCTCCTTCTTGTAAACCTGACAGGAGCTGTAGGGTCTCTATGTTATTCTTACCGGTTTATTTCTGTGTCCCTCGAGAGCCTGGTTAGCAATACTCAATAAATATTTACTAAGCTTAAATGAATTAACATCATCAACAACTAACAAGACTTTCTTTTATTCCATCAGGTCATTCACTGGTCACTACCCTCAGTATATTAAAATAATACATTTTCCCGGAAGACTGGACTGGGGCAGCTCCTTCAGTCTGAAGCTACGCAGGCGGTGCGGCTAAAAGCAAAGGGGCCCGGGCGCCAACACACACAAGGTGGCTGGCGGGCGGGGGGCGACGTCGGAGGGAGGTGGTGTCGAAGGCCAAGGCCCCCGGGACCGCTTGTTCCCAGGGAGAGTTTTACTTCGAGTTGGCCCTTCTTAATGAAGCCCCAAGAGCTGACTCACCTCATATGACGAAGCCCACGCCTGACCGCCATAAAGCGAGTTGCAGGATTTATCTCCGACCCCCCGCAGTAGTGAAAACACTTTCCACTTTAATGCTTGTTTCTTAAATCACTACTGATTCACCAGACCGACTTGGTCTCGCATTATGGGACTTTTAAGCACAAGGTAGGAGCTGTTTTCTTCTAACCTTGTAGAACACTGGTTACATGGTGTAAGAAACGTTGGTAGTGTGTAGAGAAAAAGCTCCGCAAACACAAAATAAGCCAAATAGCCAAACAGATGGCTGCCCCTTAGGGGCCGTGGCTCCTCGCCCCCTCCCGACGAAGGCTTTTTGATCAAAAAAGGACTGAGGCCAGTGAGGCTGGGTCCCGGTGTGGCTGCGGCCGGTGGGAGAGGGGGAAGCTAGAAAGAGTGGCAGGGTTGACAAAGGCACACCTGATACCCAGACAGCTGGGCGGACACGGTGACGCGAAGTCAGAGAAGAGGGGAGACGCTGAACGAGCAGGGGACAAAACAGGACATCTTTCTCTTTCATGTTAGACAAGAGCTCTCGCAACACTACGTGGGCCCACAAAACCCTTCGAAATGTCCGTGTGGTCTAGAGCTGCTCAGACGTGGTGAGGGAAAACCTGAGCCGTTCCCACGAGTCGCCACTTTCTTGCGGCACAAGAGCCATTTCACCTTTCCAGCACACTTTAATATTTATGTGTTCGCTCACGCGACGTGTGTTTACTGGTTGCCTGCTGCAGGCACTGGGGACACGGCCGTGCAAATGCCAGCCCCCACCCCAGAGCCGAGAGCTCAAGGGAAAGCACGGACCGCAAAGCGATAAATGAAATAATACGTGTGTTACGCCAGGCCAGGAAGGAAGCATGTGCTATGAAAAAGAAAAACAAAATGACACAACAAAGCACAGAAAAGAGGGGCGGGGTGACAGGGAAGGCCTTTCCGACAACAAGAGGGAAATCGAGATCTGCGTTTTTAAACGTCTGAGCAACCCATCCAAATTCACCTGGTTTATTCACACAGCACAGTTTTGCTTGGCATGCTGGTTGTTTTAAATCATCTTATCTTTTAGTATTTAGTCCATCTGAGGGGTGTCCTTACACGCCGCAAACACAAAATGCACCGTGGGGCGGGCGCTCGCCAGCCGCAGCGCGGGTCTCGTGAGCACGGCCCAGAGCTCATCTCCGCGGAGCCCCTGCCCGCCCGGGGTGTCAGCTGAGTCAGGCCGAAAGCGTCATGTGTTAATCTCTCCCTTGGAAATCCCACTGAATTAAAACAATAAGAAGCAAAGAGGCATATTTAAAGAAAAAAAAAACAACAACAAAAACTTAGGAGTAGCCATCCTCAGGTTTATTTTTCTCCTGTGGCGTTAGGCCTGCCAGCTTCACGCCATGCACGGCAACATTCGGGGATTAACCAGACTGCGGGATTAAACCTCAAAGTGACCACAACTAAGTTTCAGCGCCATAAAACAAGGCAAAATGCCGTTTCTCTTGAAGTCACCGTGTATGCATTATGACAATAGGGAAAATCAATCAGGCGAGGGTCGAACAAGGACTGTTTACGTAGCTTCCTTACTTTCATGCGTCAGCTGTACTCCTGCTGACAGACAGGACCCACTGCTCCCTGGCTGCTGTCATGTCCGTATGGCACAATAACCCCAACAGGACAGCCTCATGCTAATAACATTAGCACGCTTGGCCTCTTAGGTTAGTTATCAGGTTGTTAAAACAAAAGCATCAATGCTCATTACCTAAAGACGCGGCGTCAACGAGACACCAGTCTTTTAAAGGAGACAACATTTTGAGTCCATTTTAATACCGTGCCATCCTGTCGGTGAGGACTGTCTAGAAGTGGAATGAATCTGCCTCATGACAGAGTGGGTTTCCCATCATTCAAACCGTCTGAGAAGACGGGCTTCTGGAAGCTAATTGGCACCGGGTCCCTTCGGTAATTCTGAAGTTGAAGCCACTGGACTTGAGAGCCTCCAGAGCTGAATTCCACATGCGGGCTGAACTGTTTCGGGGCAACGGGGCTACTTGCTGGTTCTATGTTTCTCTCATAACCTTTCTTTCTTCTTTAAAGTTTATTTTGAGAGAGACAGAGACAGAGACCTCGCAAGTGGGGTAGGGACAGAGAGAGGGGGAGAGAGACAGAATCCCAAGCAGGCTCTGCACTGTCAGTGCAGAGCCCAACGTGGGGCTCGAACCCATGAAACCGTGAGATCATAACCTGAGCTGAGTTCAAGAGTCTGACAATTAACTGACCGAGCCGCCCAGGCGCCCCACCTCATAAGCTCTCTAATACACCACGCTTCAGTCAGCCACTGCTCCGCCGCTCTGATCGGTGGGCCCCCTGGGCTCTCAAGGGCATGGCCACCTCTTCTGCAGCAAAAGGAGGGAACTTGGGAACTATCTCTGACATCCCACCCACCTCCTCGCTTCCACAAAGAATCGATTCCGAGGCCGGCTGCTCTTACTTCATAAACAGGTTCAAGTCAGAAAACCTCTTTTCACCCGGACCGCCTACTCTCCCAGGCTGGCCGCCCGGCGCTCGCATCAGGATTACTGCCAGCAACGAGGGGCCTACTCCGACCAGCCTTGCGGCGGGCCCTCCTTGGCAGGTGGCGGACACCATAAACCATAACCTACCTTGTCACTACCTGCCTTGGAAATACTGCTGGCGCATTCTCGTGGTCGTCAGGATAGATGCCCGAAGTCCTTCACGGCATCTACGATGCCCGCGTGATGCCCTGCTCCCCTGACCACAGGCCAAGCCACGCAGCCCCCTCTGGGCTCTCCTGCCGCCCCCCCCCCACCCCCCCGGGTGACGGTGGCAGGCAAGCAGAAAGATCTGGCAAATGGAGCAGAGGACGGGGGGGGGGGGGGCCCACCACAGCAGCAGTGTCACTACCAGAAATCCTACCCAAGAGGCTTGTTTGTCCATATACTGATAATTTTAAGATAGCTTTATATTTACTGAAGAATTGTGAGGACAGAGAGTTGCCATGCATGACCCCCAGTCAGTCGGTCCGTCTCGTCCGCTGTTAATATCTTCCCTTGGTTGGGCATGTGTGTCCCAACCAGTTAACTAATATTCATTCGTGGTTGTTAACTAAAGTCATAATTCGGTCCCATTTCCTCAGTTTCTATCTAATGTCCTGGTTCTGCCCCAAGGCCCCACCCAGGACACCATACTGGCGCACAGCCTATCACCCCTCCTCAGGCTCCTCTGCACGCCTTGAAGGTCTTCAATTCCCCGACCCAGACGGTTTGGGGGCGGACTGTTCGGGTGTTCGGTTGGGGTTACGGTTCGGGGCAGGAAGGCCACAGAGGCGAAGGGCCTTTCTCACCACCTGGTATCAAGGGCACGTCCTACCAACACGGCTTCGCTGTCGATGCTGACCTTGAACCCCTGACCGGGGAAGTGTTTCTCAGCTTCTCCTCTACAAAGTTACTGCGATTTCTCCCCGCCCCTGTCCACACCATATTCCTTTGGAAGGAAGTCACTCTGCACGGCCCACACTTCCGTTATGCTCCGTTTCCTTCAGGGAGGAGCGTCTATCCCTACTAATTGTTTGAAATGCTTCTGCAGGGGAGATTTGTTTTTCTCCCATTTATTTATTCAATCATTTACACCAGTATGAACTCAAAGATGGAAATTTTATACTTTGTGTTATATTCCAGTACCTGCCTTATTTACTTGGTTGTGCGTGTTGTCACGACTTTGGCCACTGGGAACTCTCCTTAGTTTGTTTCCCTTTGACATACACGCCGTCCTCATGTGTGTTTCTGGGTACTTTCTTATTTCCCGGTGCTTCCAGCTCGTACTGTGTACTCAGCCCTGGGATCAACCATTTCTCCAAGGAGCCCTGGTGTGAACGGCGTGGAAACTGAAATCCGAACGCCGGCTGTGCGCACTGCTACTAGGCCCAAGAAGGTTTTTAGAGAAAAGAGTAGTTATCACTATAGACGGTTTGTATTAATCTCCTCGGGGCGCAGGGATGACCTTTTGGAATACAAACCACAATTCTCTGGTTTCTTTCTTGGACAAAAATGATATGTATTAAGTTAGAGTAGATGACACACGATAATTATGGCAAAAGTGAATGTGCTTGAAAAAGCATAAAGCTCTGCAGAAATGTAAGGTATTATGATTTTAATCGGCTTCAAGTAAGGCCCTGCGGGCTTCTAGACTTGGGTTCCATGAGTCAGTTCGGCAACACAGAAAAACAAACTGAAGGCAGTTCCGCTGAGAACGGACTCGTTTACCTACTAGTTCTTTCAGTCTTCTCTAATGTTTGCTCTTTTTAAGAACTCTGCCAGGTTAATACTTTGTGTCTCCACTGGCCTGCTGCTTTCGGCCACAGGGACACAAAAAGGAAGCTAAGAGTTTCTCTTCTGGAAATGAGCACAGAGGTGAAGTTGTTTAGCGTCTGAACTAGCCTCCGGAACGCGAAAGTCTTGGACTTTCACCTTTCCTTCCCCCCACGGAATTCCTGGTGCAAAGGTCGAAGGGCAGGGCGCCGGGAGCGCTCTGACCAGAGGGAGAAACACGAAGCTTGCTGGGCATCGTGCTCACTGGCTGCGGCAAGAGCCTTGCTCTGGGAACCACCATGACTGAAACTGATTATAAACTAAGTTGATAGCTTTACCACAAAAGTCTAACGGAGCTCCTACAAAAACAGATGGAGGGAAATTTTATTGCTGATCTGGGGGCGGCAGGCCGGAGCGTCAAGGGGAACGGTTAGGATGTGAGGTTAAAAACAACCAGCCACAGACTCCGAGGGACGGCGCAGGCCGCGAGGCTCACGTCACTCATGTCGCCCGTGTCCTCGATCTCAAGTCAGAACTCAGAGATCCCGTGAGGAAGGCGTGGGGGTGGGGAGGAGAGGCGGCACGGAAAGAGAAGGCACTCTGTTTCGTTATCTGTAAAGACGAGGGCCATATGACCTCCGCTTCGGGGACTACATTAGGTAGCACAGCAGAAGGCATCTGGCACGTAGCAGTGTCTCAAGATGTTAGTGTTTCTCTGATTCTCTGAACGATAAACTGGAACCGAGAAACTTAACACAGGCTGTTTACCGAAGCTTGTCGACGACGTGAAACACAAAAAGACAGCATATGGAGGAAGACACGCGTGAGTAACGCCTCCGTCATTCACGAACTGCAGAAACCACGCGGCTTCTGTCCCGAGGAGCCGTATCAGTCCACTCTCGTACCTCGGGCGGGAAGAAACAATTCTGCTTCCCGGTGGGTACAAAACAGTGCTCCCTCGCTACGCACAAACCTTCCTGCATGTTTGGCTTCTGGAAAACCATTCATTTTCTGAAATGTCTGTGATAGAACCCGAGCCCACGGCACCTTGAAAAGTATCCTAGTATATGCTTTAAAAAACAGCAAAATGGAGAAAATATCACATCATCCTCATTCTCTTATTACTCAGAAATGGGAGACTTAACATCAAAAAACACTGGCGGGTGGCGTACAGAATGAAGAGCAGAAAAACTCCACCGGCAACTGAATACAGAGTTCCAGCTCCCCCCAGAATGCTTGGCAATGAAGACGTTGGTTTCCGTCAGGTGCTGCCAAACTGCTGAGCAGGGGGCTTAAGTAAACAAATACTGTGCTTACAACATACATCTTTGCGTATGCCATGCGTGTGTTTAAAAGCAGATGAGGACGTGACTTCACTCTGTAATGCTCCTTCTACTGCACCTGTCTTATCACTGGGGTGACACACGCACGCCCCTACAGAGCCCGGCTAAGACAGTCTCAGCCAAGGACAAGCACATCGGAAGGAAGTCAGGTTGTGAGGTCAAATCGCAGCGTCTCTCGAGGGAGGGTAAGGGACTCTCTCGAGGAAGTGCGGAGCCAGTGCGGGCATCTCCTGGTACGATAATCTGTTGGGAGGGTTGAGGGGAAACCGATACGGACTCTACGAAAGGCTCCGGTTGCCATGACGTGGACTTCCCCACGGGGCTCCCTTGGTACCGAGCTAGGGTTAGCACGGAGACGGGGCTGCGTGACACATGGGGGCAAACAGCGGGAGACCAGAAAGAGGGATGCTGTGGGTGTTCTCTGGGGCTTCCTTCAGACCAGGCTCTGGCCACGAGGAGGCTCATCTGTCAGCGGGCCCGGAAAAGGTCCAGGGATTCAGAGCCCGTGGCGACTCGTTCTAAACACAGTTCACCTGTGCGGTCTTTATTATCCCAAGATCAAAAGCATGACATTATTTGATTTCTGTGAATAGGTAACATTCAAAGAGCGTAAGTACAAAGGCAGAGGTATTCTGACTCTAAGGAGCGGCCTGAAGTTCAGCTGAAATATAAGCCTTAAGGTAAGGAGGCTAATAGAGTGGTCATTTGGTCAGGGAGGAACATAATTTGAAGGGAGGGGTTCTCCTTATCTTTTGCTACTTAATATAACTCTTTGCATCACCTAGTAAGTAGTTAAATAACATTTAATAAACACCTATAAAAATTACACTTCCAAACATGAATAATACCTGCCAGATCATTTAAGCTTTTATGTCACAACTCTTACTAATTTAACCCATCACAACTCCTAGGGGTACCCTAGAGCTCGGCTATGAGCCTTCCCCCAAGGCATTCTGTTTTGGAGTACGGGCTGGCTGCACACAAGAAAGTGAGAAGCCACTGCTGGTCCTGTCTTACAAATCCAACCCTATACGGTGACAACAGGCAAAACTTCTCTGCACGTCCCCCATTCATCTCTGACATGTCACAAACCAGGTGAATTAATGAGATCAGACGGAACAACATTAAGAAAAATATTAAAGTCTAAAAGCAGAACCATTCTATTGTTGGCGTTAACTGGAATCCGAACACTCTATCATCTCTGGTTGGAACCACAATCTTGTTTTTCTCTCCCAAGTGTGCGAATTCCAGTGTGGAAAATATTAGGTTTCTTTACACGATGATGTTTCACATAAAGAACAGGATTCTGAGAGAGGTTTCTCGGAATTCTCGGAAGCAGGGTTGAACAGCACGCCAGCCAACGGACAAACGCAGAAAAGGGTTTACTTTTTTTCCCCTTTGATGGGACCATATGTAAGCTAATATCCATGTGCAGACGGCACTGAGACCCTGGTCTCAAAAAGGAAAAGCACAGTTACTGGGAGAAGACTACACATAATGGAAAATCGACAAGCGAAAGCCGAACAGCAGTGGGTCTTCTTGGCGCCCGGCGGGCTTTTTGTGCAGGACCACCAACTACTGGCGAAAAGTACACACCTTAACCTCTTGGTTGCGTACTATCAGGAGCCAAGTAATCTGCCTTTTCCCTGGGTCCGTAAGAGACCCTTCCCCTGGTGTCGTGTTCTGCCAACACACGAAACAGCACAGACTGCTGAAGAGCTTGGTCTCTGCAGCCGGAAGTCACAGGTTCAAATCCTGACTGTTCTCCTCACTGCCTCGAACGCGGACCAAGGGCCGGACCCGCTTCAGCAAGGTGTAACCTGGGAATAAGGATCATCCCTACCCCATCAGGATGCTAGAGGATGACGTCACCCAACGCATGCCGACCACTTTAAACCATTCCCTGGATGCGGCGCGGTTCAGGAAGGGCCCCTAAGGCTCTGGCGGGACCTCAGGTGACATCTGCACCTCAGGAGGACAACTCTGAGGACAGCGCGCGGATGGAAGTGTGCTGCTGCGGACTTTTGTCACCTCTGGTTGGGCGGGTCCACAAGAAACTGCAGGCTCTCTAGGCGGGAAGATTTGTTTTCTAAACCCTCTATGGGATCGTGCCCACCAGAGCACCCCCTCCTGGCAGAGCCGATGGAGTGCAAGCCGCACAGGACGGGATGTCTGTCTTTGCCTCTTTCGCAGCTGCCCTCGGCACAGCGCGACACACAGCCACAGCAGTGCCCCGGGCAAAGTGAGCCCGCAGCAAGTCCCTGCTGACTAAACAGCTAAAGGAAAGGACCCGGGACTCCGCGAAAACCGGCAACAGGTATCAGACCGAACAGATCTAGGCAAGGAAACACTGACGCCAGACCCGCTGCTATCAAATTGCTCCAAGACTGGATGTTATTTCCTAAAAGCAATTTTTATCGGCTAGTTAGAGAGATCAGCTGCAAATAAAATGTCAATATATTGAAATCATCCAATAATATTCGTACGTTCCTTAAAATATTTGTGAGTTTGTGGGAATAATTTATGAAAAACCATGATGGTCGCTTCCATTTACAATTAAATTTTCAGTGCAAATACTTAAATGAAAAAACGAACACCCCAAATTACGTAAGAAAACAAGCACTGTAGAACCTCAAGGAGAAGACTGAATTAGGTTCTAGTTTTTCACTGGGTTAAGAAAAAAGCCTTGGAATTTCTAGCAAAGGTATAGCTAAGCTTTCAGAGAAAGACAGGAATAGGAAATAATCGCGTTCTTCCAGCTGAAGAAATACAATGGGACCTATTAAAGCCAATTTTTTGGTAACTGATGACAAATTTACAAATTCCCCGTTAGAAAGTTAGTAACATTTTAAAAGTTAAAACCTGAAATCTAAATAACCCTGGCATCTACGTAAATAACCGAAATGATTAAAATAAATGATTTAGAGCTAAATGATCTAAAAAAATGGTCGGGATACGATGCACGCGATGCTCAGAACGATGCACACCGAGCGCCATCTCTAAGGGAAAAACGAACGTATGGAGGAAACACGACACAGCTTGCCCGACTGGCGGTACAGCAACATGACTCACAGAGCTCATGTGAAACCTAACGCGTCACACGGGAGGCTGGTGAGGGGACGGGTGAAATCGGCGAAGGGGGCGGAGGTACGAACCGCCAGTTATAAAAATCGGTAAGTCACGGAGATGAAAAGCACAGCCTGGAACAGGGGAACAGGGGAACACTGCAATAACAGTGCTTGGGGACCCGTGGCGGCGACACGTGGTGGTGCGCGTGGCGTCACGTACGGACTTGCCCGATCGCTACACTGCGCACCTGAAACTCCTATAACGCTGTATGTCCACTCTACTTCGTAATGAGAAGTATACATAACCCGTAAAGCCTCGAAAGAGAAAGGGTCGCCAGAAAACTTACCAATCCTGGTTTGGTCTTACCTTGCACCATGAGCATGGGCTCCTTGCCCCCGCCGTGCGCCAGCATCTCCCGGCGGTATCGCTCCCCTGCCGCCCTGCGGGAGGAAGGAGGAGAGGCTGTTACTTACAGGCACCGACCCAGGCGGCCCGCCCAGGCCCCCGGCACGCGCGTCTTAGTTTCTCAACATGAAACCACGCCGACATCACCTGCGGAAAAACTGCCGTCACGGGACAATTCAGCCCTCCCTCTATCTTCCCGCCTCTAAATATCGAATGCCAATTTTTGAAATACCCTAGTAAGTAAAACTAGGTGTGCAATATTTACCGTAAGAGAAGAACTCTATTTTTAGTTTTCGTTTCACAGCAAGCACTCTCTCTTCAGAGAAAGGATTATTTCCTTTAGGGATCATACGTAAAGTAAAGTATACGTAAAGTAAAAGATAGCCTATTTATTCTCCACCGTCTTTGGGATTACCCTAAAGCGAGGTTTGGAATTATTTATGCTGAGATGAAACAGAGAGAGAAAAACAACACTATGAAATAAAAGCGAAGGAGAAAAAGCCGGCAGGAGAGGGCTCCTCGCTCCCGGGGCCTCTGGTGTCGGGTAACAGCTAAGGGAACAGGAAACGGATTCTTGCACGCACTGGCAGTGAAGGCAAGGGAAGCAATAACCCATCGCATCTTCTGATGCTCTTTGTCGGCTGGGTTCTACAGGGAACACAGTCTGTAACGATACTCGCAGGCAGAAGGCTGGGCCCACCCGGGGAGGGGACAGGGTGGCCGAGAGGCCCCGGGCCCGACCGCTGTGGTTTGTTGGTGAGGTGTCCGGTCTGGTGATTTTTTCAGGAGTGGGATCAAAAAAGATCTTTTGACACAGGTTAGAAATTTTGTAGTCCAATGAGTATTTTTACGAGCTGACTTTTACGTGTCTATAAAAGTAGGGCAAACTACACGTCCAGGCAAGCATGCGCACAAAAACAAGATATAAACGCAAGAAATACGCGTATTTAATAGCATGTGGTCTTCCAGTAAAGTGCAATTCCTTTACACAAGATAATATTTTGCCTATTTTATAGAAATCTCCAGTAAAGCATCGTAATTTCCCAAACTGATTTATTATCGTCAATTTTGGCTTTAGGTCCTTTGAAAACCATAAAATCTGAAAAGCAGACCAAATGTCTGCAGCGTGCAAAGGGCGGGAGACAAAATAACATGTGGGTACCAGGCCGTAAAACATTTAAAACTTCTATGACATCAGATTCAAGTTCAAAAGACTTTGGAACTGAACGCGATCATTAGAGGCTACGAAAATCCCAACCCACACCGAGCTGCGGGACAAGCAGGGGTCGGGCCGGAGGCGGGGAATCGGCACACCTGTCTCGGCATCTTACTCCAGCCTGAACCGGGAGGCCTCGCACAGACCGCGGGTCCCCTCTGAGCCTCGGTTTCCTCCCATGAGAAGCACAGCCCTGCCAGGATGACTGTGAATGTGAACTAACGTGCCACGTGGGAAGCGTAGGGCGGAGGTGCCATTAACCTTAAACCGCACGAGAGCCGTGAAGACACCAGTCACCGCGGCTGCCTGAGCGGGATTTGGAGATGCGTGCGGTCTTTCAGTAAAGCGCAATTCCTTTAAACGAGACAGTATTTGGCCCACTTGTGCGGTGAGAAGATAAGATGCTCTAAACGAGGGTGAGGCCAGGTCGTAATTAGTGGTCTGCTTTAAAGGAAGCTCCTGCTAAGGCCTCATGAGACCAGAATTCGACTTCCCCACGGTTCCTGGGAGAAGCATCCCGTGGAGGGGCACTCGGGGCAGGACAGGACCGACCCTGTGCTTCTGATCCGGAAGGGGCTATGTGGGCTACGTGGCAAGTGGCTGAGGCCCCCAGCCTGGCGTAGGAGGTCGAGGGGTTGGGGGGTTTACTGGTGTCGGAGAATTCCTCCCCTTGTTACCTGTTAAAAGGGTCTTGTTGAAAACACTCCTTCCAAACCATGGAAGCCACCGCCCTGGACATCAGGTAAGAGTAATACTTGGCCCCGTAGCCCACGAGGTGGCTGAATCGAAGGTGCCAGGCCTGCCAAAAGAGAAACACAGCACAGGAAATAATGAAGTCTTCCTATTTTCAGGTATCGTGTACGAGAATGCGATGGGAGCTCGTAAGGAAATCCGCAGATGGGTTCATTTCAGTTGAACCCTGGAGGCCACGTCACTCACGATACCAAGATTTTTCCACATTTTATACACTGTTACAGACTGAAGTGTACCCCCCCCACACACACAAAACCTCATGCTGAAGCCCTAGCCCCGATACCTCAGAATGTGACTGTATTTGGAGAGAGAATCTTTATTTTAAAAGGGTGGCTAAGCTAAAATGAGGCTAATCCAGGGGGACCAGAGTCCTTCTACGAAGGGAGAGACACCAGCGATGGGCTCAGGGGAAGGGTCACGTGAGGACGCGGCCAGAAGGCGGTCGTCCGCAAGCCACAGGGAGCAGCCTTGAAGAGAGCACACCTGACACACCAAACTGTTTTCTACAGGTTCATCACTGCCGGGACTCATCTCTGGGACCGACGTGGGAAGGGGGAGGCGCGCACTCAGGAGGAGGAGTGGAGACGGCGAGGGGGCGGGGCTTCCACGCCTGCCGTCGCCTGCAGAACGCCTGGCCATCCACACCAGAGGAGGGAACTGCGGGCCTGGCACTGAGCGCCTCCATTCTTTCTGAGGACGGTCGTGTAGCTATTGTAGGAAAGGCCACGTGAGCGTTCGTGGAAGAATGCTCTTTCGCTGGAAAATTCTCTTCCTACCAATCCCATTCTTTCTTGGGACCTAAAAGCTAAAACGCTGATTGGCCTGATTGGCCAGTAGTAGAAAGGGTATCCGAGGGCCGACGCATAAACGTACCAGAACCGAAGCTGGAATTCTGAAAACGGTCCTCAAAAGACAGACTTATGACTTAAACAATTCTACTTTCCTAAAAGAAACATGCAACAATCCACTGTCTTCTAACGTACGCTTTAGTTGACATTAAAATTTTTTGAGGGGAAAAAAACCTGAAGCCCACGTATTTTTTTAAAAATGTAACCAAAAAACTAAGCTTTATTCATTACTGGCGGCTGTTATTCTTTCATTCGTAATTTGATTTTTTAATGAAGGTGTAATTGATACACTATGTAAGTTTTAGGTATACAACGTAATGATCTGCTAATGTATATACTGTGAAATGATCACCACGGTAAAGTCTAGAAGCCTGTTTTATCACCCAAGACAATCAATCTCTAACACGTCTTTTCACTCCCTGGAAAATAAAGTGTAAGGTGTGACCCTTACCACAGCCCCACAAGCGGGATAAGCAAATTCAACCTGATTAAGAACAAACATTGAAAACACGGCTGGCTCCCTGGTCGCGGTGCAGGGCAAATTTCCGAACGCGGTCTCAGCCTCGTGTGTCCCCCGCGGGGGCTTGGGATGAGGTCACAGTGCGAGCTGTTCTCTGGGTGTGCCCAGCACTCTCGGACGGGTATTTTGCCTGGATTGGGCAGAGGGGCTGTTACACAAGAAGGCGCGCTAATGTAACATCGTCAACTACATACTAATTTTTTAAAAGTACTTCAAAAAAGGAATCGCACAAATAAACGGGAAATTGCAAAAGGGAAAGAAGGAAGGTGTGCTAGAGCCTCCGAGCTAATTTTGAACGTGCGGCTGTCGCGGCGGTGACAAACGGCGCGGACAATTGCCCTCCACACCCTCTCCCCCCATGTTTCAAAATGGCTGCGCTTGGACGTAAAGTGAGCACCTCGTGAGTCACGTTCTTCGAGGAGACAGACGGGCCCCTTGCTCCTGCGGTACGTCGCGTCGGGCCATCTGTGAAGGTGAGACCCCAACCACGGGGAGCTGCGAGCCAGGAGCACGGTCTCAGACTCCAGGTCGCCAAGGCCAGCACCGGGTGGGTGCGCTCACGCCAGGCCCGGACCCTTCCTCATGTGCCCTGGGCACAGGCGCCAGTGCCCCGACAACACGAAGGGCCACTGGGGCTGCCTGCTGTCCAGCCAACAGGGACCCCCCAGGGGACGAGGGGGACAGGGAAAGTACAGACGGGCTATCCCTCCCATCCCATTTCTGTGCAAGCAGTACTGAAATGGAAGGCCAACTGTCAAGGATCGTCTATGGGTCACACTCCATGACGGTAAACGCCGAGTGACTAAAGTTTTAGTCAAAGGGTTAGTTCTTTCGGAATTCAATTCTAACCCGTACACAGTTCTGTACACGCCGTCTTATTGAAAAAAGGGGTCTGTGTCAATGTTGTGTTATGCTGGCATCCTACGGGACCACCGGTGATCTTTCTCACATAAAGCCACTGGGCTGCCGAGATATCTTCTGTCACGGGATACGGCCTGCCACTTTAATCCAGCTCTTAGGCTGCTGACAATACAAACCCTCCTCAAGGTGGAAGCTTCAACACGGAAGCACAGGATCTCAGGCGGCCCGTCTGAAACTTCTTGGCGCTCTGCCGTAACTAGCTCGTAGCCTTTGCAACACAGAGCGGAGTCTCGTTCTGTTCAGATGCCAGCTGAACGCGGTTCCGTTTTGCCTTGAATGCAGGCCTGCTTCAGGAGGGGCGTTTGGTTGGAGCCCAGAAGCCTCTAAGTCCGTTCGTGTTATCAGCTCCTAACCAGGTCCTTGCACAAACAGAGCAATGAAAAGGAGACCTCTCGGGAGCTAGAAAGAGACGTCGGGATGTGCGCAACGCTCAGTCTCCTGAGCTGCCACCGTGTCTGCCCCAGAGTGACGTGACTACCGGGACACCGATATTCTGGCACGACGCACGCCTCGCCGTCTCTCGGCCTTTAATTACGGGTTCGAGTGTGGCACTATGCCCTCTTCCTACCTCGAGACACGCTACATAAATTATGCCCACCTGTCACCTCTCATCAGCGGCCTGCAAGTTTATGGCAGACGAAGTCCTGCCACTCCACTGCTGTTTGGCCACGAATAGCTGAATTCCTGCTAATTCAACCTAATATTAAGTCCTTACCATAATCTCGCTCACTCATCAGGAAAAGGAAAGAGCAGCATTTCATTTTAAGCTCGGGAATTATGACATTACTCTTCCTTTGAAGTCGAGGGTTTCATGTCCGGAGGGACACGGTCAGAGGACAGGAGTTTTTACCCTTCCTCTGAAGTGTAACGCGCGGCTCTGGCTTCAAATCAAAGGACACAGACCCCTTCGCAGTTTCTCTTTCATTCTGACCGGAGGTGTAGACCTTCTAGCCCTGCCCCAGTCCCACGGCATGGTTATTACAATCTCCTGGTCAGACGCGCCCAGTAATCTGGGCGTGGACAAGAGCCCGGAGCAGGTGAAGAATGTTCTAGGAACTCTGTGGAAACTGTCGCTTGCTTTAGAACTCAGGGAAGCGGGGGCCCTCTGAGGATTCTCCTTCGCCGTATCCCCTTCCTAACCACACAGCTTTCCTCCATCCGAGTTAGGGACCGGGACGGAAGGCCGGGAACAGGAAGGCGGCAAAGCATCTGGTTACTTGCTGTCTACTTCCGTTTCGAACCCAGAAGAGGGGCTCGTGCAGAGCAAGCAGTCACTAACTACGTGGTAAATGTTCGATGACTGAACTAATCATTTCGCTTCTAATTTTTTTCTTAATGTTTTTTTTTTTTTGAGAGAGACAAGAGACACAGAGTGTGAGGAGAGGACAGAGAGAGAAGACACAGAATCCTAAGCAGGCTCCGGGCTCTGAGCTGTCAGCACAGAGCCCGACACGGGGTCAAACTCACAAACTGTAAGATCATGACCTGAGCTGAAGTAGGACACTTAACCGACTGAGCCACCCCGGCGCCCCTCATTTCTCTTAATTATACTCTCAAATAGCACACCACTTCTTCATTTCTAGCTAATGTGTATCAATGCAACTAGCTAAAATTTATTTTAAAACAATCTTATCGGTGACATTAGAAATTGCATGAGCACAGGAATGACACCCATGCTGTGTGCCATATAAACCGAAATTTCCTTAAAAGCAAAGACCACAATGCTGTGTCTGTGTCTGGACTTGGCACGGCATGGGGACCACAAAAGGCATTCGACAGCCGTCTGCTGGACAGATGGATGGATGGATGGACTGATACCATAGGCTTCTTCTAGGATGCTGCCCAGCATTACTGGAAAACTAGCCTTTGATTGCAAGAAGGAGGCCAGGAACGATATTTGTATCACAAGCAAGAGGATATCACAGAGCTAAAAGCAAATTCTGGATCTCACGCTGACTATTAATAATAGTTTTTTTTAACTCCATTTTTACTACCTTATTCGATAAATGATACAAGATTCCCGAGGCTGATTTTGACACCAGGTTTCCCGGTCTGGACTCCGCACAGCATCTGTGCTGCACTTCCCAGTGTGTGAGGTCAGCCCCCCTCCCCCCGAGCTTCGTGGACACTCCACAACAGGCCCGGCAGCACCGCGCAAGCTCACGAAGGCCTTCTGTTTAACGCGCACCTGTTGGAACGAGGACAACTAAAAGACGGCGGGACAGAGAGAAGCAAATTCCTGAGCCGGTCTTCACGGACAGACCGCTGTGACTTTTCACGTCATGCACAACACTGCTGGTTTGGGGAGGAGCTCTTGGGAGCATCCCAAAGGGTTTATTTCACCACAGTGGATAGCAGAGGAGATATTTCTCCATCTGCCTTTGCATGTTTATATTCTCTTTCAATGTATGTATACATATGCATTTTCCGTGAATCAACATAGACTAGGGTTTCTAAGTTGATTAAAAAGTCCTATGGACAATTTACCAAAACCTGAGAAACCAGTGCCAAACAAACTAGAACTCTCCGTTTGGAATACAAAGTGATTTTAATTTTTTTTAATGTTTATTTATTTTTGAGAGAGACAGAGTGCAAGCAGGGGAGGAACAGAGACAGAGGGAGACACAGAATCCGAAGCAGGCTCCAGGCTCTGAGCTGTCAGCACAGAGCCCGACGCGGGGCTCGAACTCGCAAACTGCAAGATCATGGCCTGAGCTGGAGTTGGACCCTTAAACGACTGAGCCCCCAGGCGCGCCATATAAAGTGACTTTAAATGAAACACAGCTATTGCGCTCGACACGCTCTCAGGAGGTCCCTATGTTCCCGTTCATGTCTTTGTGAAATCCCCTCCCCTTGAGTGTGGGCGGGATGTGTGCCTTGCTTCTAACCAACAGTCTATGGCAACGGCAGTGGGATGTCAGCCCCACGATTAGTTGTGTCACATATAATGTCTTGTCTGACTGAAGACCCTCTAGAAACTCTCCGTGGTGGGCTGAGGAAGTCAGCGGCCACACTGGGGAGGCCCATCCGGCAGGAAGCCAGGTGAACTCTCTAGGATCTGGGAGGAAGGTTTTAAGATGTAGGGGTGACCTCTCGGGCAGAGGGCGTCGTGTAGTTTACAGCGAGACGTCGGGGCCCTGGGTCCCACAACTGCAGAGATACGAATCCTGCCCCTGACCTGGATGAAGCGGTCAGGCCCCTCCGACCGCAGTCAGCTGACCCCTCGGCTGCAGCCCCGAGCACAGCAGACAGGTACGCTGTGCTCTGCCTCCTGACACACGGAGACTCGGAAGCGTACTGGTTGAAGGCAGCAAGTCTGCGGTAATCTGTTACACAGCAATAGGGTGTGTATCATTTATACCAAAAGGTGAAAGCTGTACTCAGAAATACTGCTAAGAGAAACGAGCCCCTGAAAATATGGAAGGGATACCTATTTTATCAAGTGTCTCTTTAACAAAATGTTCTGAGGGTGACATTTTTATAGATATTTCATTAATTTTCATGAATATGTTTTACAAATAGAACCAAGCAAGAGTGATCTGGTCAAGGCTACTGGTGGAGACCGCTGAGTCCCCCTCCTCATCCCCTCTTCCTCCTAGAAACAGAATCACCCCCTCTCCTTAACGTGTCTGAGCGCGGATGCGGTCGCTGCGGCTGAGACTACATTTCCCAGGCTGCCCTGAGGCACAGGGCGGGTACACTACATTCGAGCACGCGCAGGTGAGTGGAGGCAATGGGTACAACCATGGCCTTCAAGACGAAGCTGTTCATCCCTCCCCCCTCTTTCCCCCTCCCTGCCAGCCTTGAGAAGTGAAGACGTGCACCACACTGGACTCTGATCAAAGTCATATGTTGAGGGACCACCAGCCCGACAGCCCTATCTGCCCATCCTCGCCTTGTCAGGCAGGAGGAAATGAGCTTTATCTTATTTAAGTCATTGTATTTTGTATTTTCAACTGACGACCACGCAGGTCACACCTACGGAGACAGAATTCACGGCCACGTGCCTTCCTAAATTCCGAGCACAGGCTCTCTGGCTGTTCCATACCACGTGTCCTGAAGTGTCAAATTATAGGACCTACCTGCTTTCCACGAATGGGAAAATTATAATCACCCCGATTTCAAAATCTGGCCCCTCAAAACGTATTCGTATGCATGATTTAAGTGTTTATATTTGGCACCTATGACTCTGAACTTAATTTCTATCATACCAGCTTAAACACATCAAAACACACCACTACTTTTATAGCTAAAAAGGAAAGACCTTATACAAGTGACAGTAAGAGTTACCATCGGTTCAAATGTTAACAGTGCCAGACCTGGGGAGGCCTCTGGGACCCCTGAGCGGCTTACGGCTGGCAGCCAGAGGAAAGCCGTCTTATAGATCTTAATACTAAACCTAAGTATAATAACAAGATTAAGTTAAAGTGTTAACACTGCTCTCCAACACGTGAAAACGTTTACCCACATGACACAAATCCTGCTCCATATTACCATTCAAGCCTGAATAATTTCCCAAAGTGCCATTATGAGAATTTTCTGACCCCTGAACATACTCCTCTGCCATGTGTGTGTGTTTATGACACAAATCCTAATGACGACTAGAAAACATTGTCTATACTAGTGGCAGAATTATGGCCTATTTTAAGGAGACAAGACCCAGCGTCAGAAGGAAAAAAAGCATTTCTAACAAACGGACCAACGCTCTTCAGGCAGCGAAGAGTAACAGCAGGCAAACACACCAAATACGAACTAGGAGTATGTCCCTCAGCACGCCACTTCGGTTATCCGCTTCATTTATACACGGACACTGGGGGGGAAAAGCTTCCACAAAACAAAAAACAGCATCCCCGGAAAGCCTGGACTGTGCCTATCGAAGTGAGTCCATTGGCAGAGCAAAGGTGTAAGTGACTCAGATGTTTAAGTTGCCGAAGTGCTCGTCAGACGAAGCGTGGGCAGGCGACACTAAGTAAATGCGACGATAAGTGAAGAGCAAGCGCGGGCCCGCGGCCAAGCCCGGCTCGCTTTTTTCTTCCCCATGAAAGCTCCTTACTGCTGCTTTTCCCCTTGCCTGTCCCATCTCAAGAGAAAAAGCAGGTTCCTCTCTCCTCTAAAGGAACCCATGGTCAAGTAAGGAGGACTGCCGTGAAATACGAGGGCTTCTGTGACGAGGAGGGCACCCAGGAGAGCAAGAGGGACCCGTGTAGGAACAAGACACAATCAGGTAGCCGTGGTGTTAATGCATTCACCAAAAGAAGCGGGATATTAAAAAGAAAACAAAACAGAAAACAACTGACAAAAATAGCAATAGTAATTCCATACCTATCAATAATTGCTCTAAATGCAAATGGGCTGAATTCTCCGATTAAAAGACATAGAGGGCGCACCTGGGTGGCTCAGGTGGTTAAGCATCTGACTTCGGCTCAGGTCATCATCTCGCGGTTCGTGAGTGTGAGCCGGGCACTGGGATCTCGGCTGTCAGCACAGAGCCCACTTCAGATCCTCTGTCCCCATCTCTCTCTGCCCCTCCCCCCCCGCCACACTTTCTCTCTCTCTCAAAATAAATAAACTTAAAAAAAATAAAAGGCACGGAATGGCTGGCTGGATTTTGTTTTTTAAAAGACCCAACTATACGCTACTGACTAAAGACTCACTTCAGCTTTAAGAACACACCAAGGCCTAATGTGGAGCGATGGAAAGGCTAGCCCAGGTAAATGGGAAGCAAAAGAGAACAAGGATAGCTCTACCTACATCAGAAAAAATAAACGTTCAGACAAAACAGTAACAGAGACAAAGAAGGTGATTATTTAATGTTAACAGAGTGAATTCGTCAAGAAGACGAAACAGTTGTAAATATATATGCACCCAACATCGGAGCCACCTAAACACATTAAGCAAATACTAACCATTCGAAAGACTAAAACACACAAGCACCCAATAATAGCAGGAAACTTTAATACCTGACTTTCAATAATGGGCAGATCACCCGGACAGAAAATCCACAGAGAAACTTCAGACTTGAACCATACCTTAGATCAAACGGTCCTAACAGACGTATGTATACAGAACATTCCAGGGGCGCCGAGGTGGCTCAGTCAGTTAAGTGTCTGACTTTTTGATTTTGGCTCAAGTCATGATCTCACAGTTCGTGAGTTCAAGCCCCACGTCGGTCTCTGTGTTGGCAGCACGGAGCTTGCTTGGGATTCTCTCTCTTTCCCCCTCTCTCTCTGCCCCTTCCCTGCTCATCCTATCTCTGTTTCTCTGAAAATAAACTTAAAAAATTTTTTAGACCTTTCAACAGCAGCAGCATACATATTCTTCTCAAGCACACACAGAACATTCTCTAGCATCGATCATATGATAGGTCACAAAACAAGTTGTACCAAATTTAAGGAGACTGAAATCATACCAAATATCTTTTCTGACCACAATGGTATGAAACTAGATGTTAATAACAAGAAGAAAGCTTGAAAATTCATAAATATGTGGAAATTAAACAACACACTTCTGAGCAACTAACGGGTCAAAGAAGAAACCAAAAGGAAAAGTCAAATGGAAGAGCTCAAAAAAAAAAAAAAAAAAAAATCAACCTAAATTTATACCGTAAGGAAATAGATAAAGAGGAACAAATTAAGCCCAAAGTTAGCAGAACGAAGGAAATAACAAAGATCAGAGTGGAAATAGATGAAACAGTGACTAAAAAGACAATAGAAAATATCACTGAAACTAAGAGCTGGTTTTTAAAAAAAAAAAAAAAAACAACAACAACAAAATAAATGAACAGTTATCCAGATGTACCAAGAAAAAAAGTGAAAAGATAAAAATTAGTAATATTCGAAATGAAAGAAGACATTACAACTGATCATAAAAGACTATGAATAATTATACACCGACAATTTGGATAGCCTAGAAGAGAAATGGATGCATTCCTACAAACAGACAACCTACCAAGACTGAATCAAGAAGACACAGGAAATCTGAACAAACCAATTACTAGTAAGGAGACTGAATCAGGAATTAAACACCTCCTAACAAACAAAAGTCCAAGACATAACCCAACCCTAACCCTAACCCAATCCACCAAATGTTTAAAGAAGAACCAATACCAACCTTTCTCAAACTCTTTGAAAAAAAAGAAGAAGGAACATTTCCAAACTCAGTTTGGAAGCCTAGCATTACCGTGATATCAAAGCCAGACAAGGACCTAACAAGAAAAGTATTTCATACTCAATGATGAAACACTGAAACTTTTCCCTCTAAGATAAGGAAGTAGACAAAAATGCCACTCGCATCATTTTTATCAATGTAGTAATGAAGTCTACACAGCAATATGCCAAGAAAAAGAAATAAAAAGCATACAAATCAGAAAGAAGTGGTAAAACTAAACCTGTCTCTATTGGTGACATGATAATACACAAAGAAAACCCTAAAAATTCCACAAAAAACCCCAAGCAAAAACAAACAAAAAAACAAAAAAACAGAAACTCTATTAGGCTAAAAAACCATTTCAGTAAGGTGCAAGATATAAAATCAATATATAAAAATCATTTGCAGTTGCATACCAGCAATGAACTCTCAAAAGAGAAATTAAGAAAACAATCCTATTTATAATTATATCAAAAAGAATAAAATACTTAATAAATTTAACCAAGGGACTGAAAGATCTGTGCACTGAAAACTACTGAAGAAGACACAAGTTGAAGATATTTCATGTTCATGGCTTGGAAGAATTAACATTACTAAAATGACCAAACTATCCGAAGCCATCTATAGATTCAATGCAGTCCCTATCAAAATTTCAATGGCATTTTTCACACAATTAGAAAGAAAAAATCCTGGAATTTGTTTGAAACCACAAAAGACCCCAAACAGTCAAAGCAATCTTGAGAAAGAAGACCAAAGCTGGAGACAACATGCTTCCTAATTTCAAACAGTTTTATAAAGTTACAGTAATCACAGTATTATGGTATTGGCATAAAAACAGACACACAAATCAATGGAACAGAACAGAGAGCCCAGAAATAAACCCACACATCTATGGTCAATTAATTTATGACAGATGAGCCAAGAACAGTCGATGGCAAAAGGACAGTCTCGTAAGTAAATAGTGGTAGGAAACGTGGACAGTCATGTGCAAAAGGATGAAACTGGACCCCTGTCTTACACCAATTACGAAAATCAACTCAGTGGATTACAGACTTGAATGTGAGACCTGAAGCTATAAAAGTTCTAGATGAAAAAACAGGCAGTAAACTCCTTGACATTGGTCTTATCAAATGATATTTTGGATTTGACACCAGAAACCCAGGCAAAAATGCAAAAATAAACAAATGGGATGCATAAAACTAAAAAGTTCCTGCACGGCAAAGGAAACCAACAACCAAATTAAAAGACATCCTATGGAATGGGAGAAGATATTTGCAAACCACATAGCCAATAAAAGGTTAATATCCCAAGTACACAGATAACACATACAACTCAGTAACAACAACAAAAAAACCCCACAAATTTAAAAATGGGTGAAGGATCCGAATAGACATTTTTCCAAAGATGATACACAAATGGCCAACAGGTACATGAAAAAATGCTCAACATCACCAGTCGTGAAGGAAATCCAACTCAAAACTACGAGACACCACCTGTCAGAATGGCTCTCATCAAAAAGTCGACACAAACACTGGTGAGGATTTGGAGCAAAGGGGACCCTCGGGCACTGTTGGTGGGAACACAAATTGATGCAGCCCTCGTGAAAAATAGTATCGAGGTTCCTCGAGAACTTAAAAACAGAATTACCTTAGGATCCGTCAATCCCACTTCTCGGGATATACCCAAAGGACATGAAAAACGCATCCTGAAGAGATGTCTGCACTCCCGTGTTAACTGAAGCATGAGTCACAATAGCCTAGGTATGGAAATGACCTAAGTGCCCATCAACGGATCAACAGATAAGGAAAATCTGGTATGTATATGAAATAGTCAGCCTTAAAACTCAGGAAATATTTGTGACAACATGAGTGAACCCAGAGGGCACTGTGCTGAGTGAAACAAGCCAGACAGAGAAGGACACATAGCGTGGTAGCACTTGTATGTGGAATCTTAAAAAAAAAAAAAAAAAAAGTCATAGAAACAGAGAATGGAACAGTGGTTACTCAGGGGTAGCAGAGTAAGGGGTGGGAAAAGTCAAGATAGATATGGACTATAATAACTTTTATGATAGCATTGATAAGATCTGAGGGTCGAATGCATAATACGATGACTATGTCATACTGCATTCTATAACTGAAATTTCCTAAGAGTAGAACTTTAGTGTTCCCGCCAAAACAGAACAAAACAAAAAGACGAAGGTAAGCATGTGAGGTGATGAAAGTGTTAATTAACTCCGTGGAAAGGGATGTATGTGTATTTCGCATTGCCGAGTTTTTATGCTTCAGATGTCTTGCAGTTTTGTTAATTATACCTCAATAAAGAGAGAAAAAATGAGCATACGCATATAGAAGAAGGGGTACTGCTTCTGTCTTCACTGCGGTTGTGAGCAGTTCGAGAAAAGAAGTCGGTGTCTGGGTAGAGAGGGACAAAAGCCATGAACGCAAACATGGAGAACAGGAGTGACCCTCATAGATGGCGGGGGGGCGGGGGGGGATTTTCTGCTCACGCATAAAAAAGTGAGGTGGAACAGACAGCAGCTTCTCAATGTGGAAAAACTCCAAGAGTGGGTGCGTCACCCGTGGCTTCCACCTAGGAACTGGGAGGAGGGAACGGACGCAGTCGGGCCGTGTGGGCAGCCGCTCAACTCTTCCGTCTCTCCTCCAAGGGACCGGCTTGCTTGTAGGGTTATAACCAACACCTGCGACCGCCTCCGAGCAGGCCCACAAGACCCCCCGCCTGCGGTATAAAGGTCAATAAAGACCCCCGCCTGCGGTATAAAGGTCAATAAAGACCTGCCCCCTGCGGTATAAAGGTCAAATAAGGGCTTGTCTACTTCTTGCATGACCCGGACAAGGAGAACCCCGGAGTCTCTGCCGGAGAACGCTCGCCTGTTAGATTTGATGCCCAGCACTCTTCCCTCCTCGCTCCGCTCTTCGGCTCCTCAGAAAACACAACAGGTAGGCCCCTGCTCCTGCAAGGGAGCTCTTGTCCAGGCCTTGCCGTGGCCTCGTGCTCTCCCAGGGATATCTGCGTGACTCGCCTCCCGCACTTCGCTCCGGTTTCGGTTCAGATGATCTCTTACTGCCCAGGGCTTTTCTGAGGCTAAAACAGGGACACTGTCCCTCCCAGTGCCGACCGTGGGCACGATCAGGAGGCTGGCGGATGAAGACCGCTCCTCAGGTATACTGCTGCCCTCCTGCCCCTGGTAGCTGGGCCCTCCTGGCGGGGGGGGGGGAGGTGGGGGGGTGGGGGGACACACTTGCCCCCTGGGGCCCTGCTCATCCTAACCCCCAACATGGAGGCCCTGCCCTGGCACTTGCTCGGGCCCGGTTCCCCTGCCTGCCACCACGGCCTCTCCCCAGTGCCTTCTGGGGCAGCGGATCGCCCTGCCGAGCCACGGGGCCACGCTACCCCACCCCCAAGACCACACCTGGCCCGTCCTCCTTCCCGTCCCCGTTGGCACCTGGGGTTGCTGCCCCGGAAGGGCTAAGGGGAAAACGATGTACGGAGGTGAAAGGTAAGAAAACACCTGTTTGGTATTTTCAAAATGTTATCCCAGGTACAAATGAGTTTTGATGGTGCTTTTAAAGTCTTCGTGGAGGAAACTGGAGAGGCTGTGTGTGTTTCCTTCCCTGAACCCCCTGAGCCCCCGGGGTCCCCTCCCCCTTACAAGTGCCCGCGGTCCTTTTCTCCTCACCTGGGGTGTGACACGCAACGGGCAAGCACACAGGCTGGAAAGTCATCCATCCTTTCGAAAATCATCGAACGCTCACAGCATGCCAGGTGCTGCTACAGGGGACCATTCATGGACACTACCCCCCGTGGCCACGCGGCCTCCCGGAGAGACAGACACTCGGCGGTGTCGTCAGAATGATTACAGCGTGGCAAGCACCATGTGAGTCCGGGCTAGGCACGGACCAGCCACACGGTCACCGCCAGATGCTACGACCTCCCTAAACCCTCACCTTGCCCACCTGACCGTGATCACATGCGCCTCACAGGATTGCTGAGGGGCTCAGAGGAGAGGAAGTCAGGACTAACCGAGTCCTTTGCAAGCAGGGAGAATACCACGTACCTCTCTGCATCCTGTGCCTAGCACGGGGTCCTCAAAAACTATTCACAGAAAGATGATAAAAAGAGTAGGAAGACCAGAATCGAACTACTGTGATCTAGACACAATCAACATCGTAAGTCTAAATTCTCTTTCCGTTCTTAACTCGTTTCAATAAACACTGAAGTCGTAACCACGTCAACAAACGGGTAAAAAAGAACTAATTTACTGACTACACGCACCCACACCCGAACGTCTGAATTTCTGGAGTGCTAAAACAAAATTAAAAGATGGTCGCTAAAAGGGAAATTAAGATGGTCGCTAAAAAGGAAAACTACTGTTGCAAACTTTTATTAACTTCTCGTAGGACCGAACGAGCGGAGACAGTTAACACTGAAGAATTCAGGACCCTCGTGCAGATAACGCACCGCAAGACCTACGGCTTCATCCCTGAAATCTGTGAAATCTCCCCTCTGCACAGTAACATCTTGGTTTCGCTGGGGCTTCCCTCTTAACCCTTCCCTGGTAACTTCGAGTGATGTTTACTCAGCTTCCTTGATTCGAGGAACAGTGGTTTCCCGAACGTATTTTCTAGTTCACGTGGTGAAAGACCCCCACGGATCCTATGAGGAGGGCAGCCTAGGAGCTTCGTGGCGCCCAGGATGTACACGGCCGGACACGCTCGATGCGGAAATGGGTCTTACTAAGCAGTGCTGCCCCTCGTAAGATGAAGCGGAGTTAATAAGGCTGCTGACCACCTACCCCTCCAGGAATACACGATGCCCCCGGCCCCCCACCCCCGGGCAGTCCCGTGAAGGCACTCCAGAAGTTCATGACCTGATGGCATGTTCTGAAGCGTAGCCCAGGGCCTGTGACAGTGTGTCTTCTGTAGGTCGTGTTACTACCTGTATCTTGTTCAGAATGACCGGCAGAAATAAAATACGTGACTGATCCACTGAAATTATGAGGGCTGTCTGCTTTCTCTCAGCGTGTCATCAATCCTCTCTGACGACCTCGTCTGAAGAATTTCCAAAATTCCTGGTGTAACAGCTTTTAGCAATTTCTTACAAAAAAGAAACTGCCAGAGCTCTGGTTGAAACATATGGAAAACTCGGGTAATGACAAACAGTACATATTACCGTAGTTCAAAAGAAGGGTTAGATAAAAAGAATCGACTAATCATTAGTTAAAATTTGTCGTCACTATAAAAAAGCAGCACCTAAGTATCATAACTCCGTATAAAACTAGGAGGAACCAGCCTTATATTTCAGCGTTATGATAACAGGAGCGATACACCGACTTTGCTCTAATCACGCCTCCCAAGGTTGAACGTGCAAGGTGTAATCCTCAAAAGGGTCGCCCTAAGCGAAGGCTTGTTTAAGGCCAAAATGAACTGGTGGCCTTCTATTTCCTTCTAAGTCTACGAGTTACTAAGTCAAATCTTACTCCATACGACAATAGCTAGAACACGCGTTTGAGGCAAGCTGGTCAGTTCAGTCTCCTCCTTTCCTGGAAGGACTAGAACCCATCAGGTGTGACCTTCACAGCCCTTCCCTGCTCCAAGCCTGTCAGCAGTCACTCTTCTCTTAAAAATTCAGGTAAAATTCACATACCATAAAATTCATCCTTTTGAAGGGCACAGTTCAAAGCTTGCGACCATCACCACTGATGCCAGGATACACTCATCACCCCCAAGAGAAACCCCTGACCCAGAAGCAGCCACTCTGCATTCCCTCCTCCACCGCCGCTCCCCCCGCCCCTGACGACCACCGATCTACTTTCTTCTTAAGATTTACTTTTTAAGTAATCTCAACACCCAACATGGGGCTCAAACTCGCAACCCTGAGATCAAAAGCTGCATGTTCCACCAACTGAGCTGGCCATGCGCCCCACCAGTCTGCCCTCCATACCTACGGATTTGGCTATTCCGGACACTTCATATACATGGAATCGCACAATAGGTGGTGTTCGTGCTTGGCTTCTTTGCTTAACATAATGTTTTTTGAGAGTTATTCATGTTGGGGGGCGCCTGGGTGGCTGTCGATTGAGTGTCCATCTGACTCATGATTTTGGCTCAGGTCATGATCTCAAGGTTCATGAGATCGAGCCCCGCATCAGGCTCTGGAGCTGCTTGGGATTTTCTCTCTCCCTGTCTCTCTGCCCCTCACCTGCACGTGCTTTCTCTCTCTCTCTCAAAATAAATAAATAAACTTAAAAAAAAGTTATTCATGTGGTAGCATGCGTCAGTGCTTAATTCCTTGTTATGGTCAAATAATCTCTCACGGTATGGATATACCACACATCCAATGTCAACCAAAGGACATCTGGGTTGTTTCCACTTTGGGCTATTATGAATAACGTCGCTGTTAACACCTGCATACAAATTTTTGTGTGGACATGCTTTCCATTCTATGGAGTATATAGCTAAAAGTGGCACTCCTCCGTTACGCGGGAACTGTTTAACTCTTTCGGGAATGGCCAAACTGCTCTCCAAAGTGTCATACCACTTTATACTCCCACCGGAAGTGTGCAAGGTCTCAATGTCTCTACATCCTTGGTAATACTTGGCGTCGTCTATCTCTTTTATTATATCCATCGCGGTTTTGATTTGCATTTTCCTAAGGACCAATGATGTCGAGCATTCGTTATCTCTGGTCTTTTTGTTGACAGTCATTATGACAGGTGTGAGGTAGTATCTCATTGTGGTTTCGATTTGCATTTCCCTGATAATTCCGGATACCAAACAACTTTTCATGTACCTGTTGGGCATGTGTGTCTTCTTTGAAAAAAGGTCTATTCAGATCCTCTGCCCTTCTTTTAAAGGGATTGTCTTTCTGTTGAATTACAAAAGTTCCTTATATATTCTGGGTATTAACCCCTTCTCAGATACGTGATTTACAAGTATCTTCTCCCACTCTGTAGGTTACCTTTTCATTTTGTTGATGGTCTCTTTGCTGCGCAGCAGCTTTTTTGATTAATGTAGTCTCAATTACTACTTTCTGCTTTTGTTTGTGCTTTTGGTGTCAAAAAAGTTGTTGCCAAGACAAGACCAACGTCAAGGAGCTTTATCCAGTTTTCTTCCAGTTTTACAATTTTAGTTCTGAGGTTTAAGTCTTTAATCCATTTCAGGTTAATTTCTGCGAGTGTTGTAAGAAGAGGGTCCAATTTAATTCTTCTGCATGTGGTTATCCAGTTTTTCCGACATCACTTCTTTCTTCACTGAGTATCGTTGGCTCCTTTGTCAAATATTAGTTGACCATATATGTAAAGGTTTATTTCTGGGATAGATTCTGTTCCATTGGTCTATGTGTTTGCTGTTATATCTGAACCATACTGTTTTGATTCCTATAGTCTTTTTTCCTTTTTTTTTTTTTTTGAGAGAGAGAGAAAGAAAAAGAGTGATTGTGAGCAGAGGAGAGGCAGAGGGAGAGAGAGAATCTTAAGCATGGTCTGTGCTCAGCACAGAGCCCGATGCCGGGCTCAATCTTATGGCCATGAGATCATGATCTGAGCCAAAATCAAGAGTTGGACCCTCAACCCATGAGCCACCCAGGTACCCTGATTACTACAGCTTTGTAGTATAGTATGAAATCAAGACATGTGATGCCTTTGGCTTTGTTCTTTCTCAGGAAGAACTTTGACTATTTGGGCCATCAGAATTTTCATAGGAATTGCATTAAATTTGTACATGGCCTTGGGTATTATAGACATTTTAATGATATTAATTCTTCTATTCCATTAACATGGTGTGCTTTTCCATTTATTTGTGCCTTCTTCAATTCCTTTCATCAAGGTTTTGTAGTTTTCAGTGTATAGATCTTTCACCTCCTTGGTTTAATTTATTCCTAGGTATTTTGTTCTTTTTGATGCAATTAAAAATGGGACTATTTTGTTAATTTCTTTTAGTTCACTATTAGTATATAGAAATGTAATAGATTTATATATATCGATTTTGTATCCTGCAACTTTACTGAGTTCCTGAGTAGTCTAACTTTTTGTAGTCTAAAGACTGGCTAGGACTTCTATTTTTTTAATAAATGGGGTGGGAGTGGGGTATCATATCTTGCTCCTGAGCTTTGAGAAAAAGCTTTCAGTTTTTCATCAAGTATGGCATTAGCTGTGGGTTTGTCATACATGGCTTTCATTATGTTGAGGTACATTCTCTCTGTACTCAATTTATTGACAGTTCTCATCATCAAAGGATGCTGAATTTGGTGAAATTCTTTTTCTGCATCTGTTGAAATCATCACATGCTCTTTATCCCTCCTCTTGTTAATGTGATTTGTGACACTAATTGATTTGGGGATGTCAAGCCAGGCTTGCACCCCTGGAATAAATCCCATTTGATTATGGTGTATGATCCTTTTAATATACTGTTGACTTCGGTTTGAATTATTAATATTATTAATATTATCTTACTGAGGACTTTTGAATCTACATTCATCAGGTATGTTGGCATGTGATTTTCTTTCCTTGTAGTGTCTGTGTCTGGCTTTGTTGTCAGGGTCCATAAACTCAGGTTTCTAAACTCCATAATGCTGGCCTTAAGGAGTTTAGAAAGAGTTTGGAAGTATTCCCTCCTCTTCTGTTTTTTTGAAGAGTGAGAAGGATTGATATTCGTTATTTTTAATTGAACTAAAGTTAACTTACAATATTATATTAATCTCAGGTTTACAATATAGGGATTCAATTACACAAACCTCACCAAGATATGTATGGTTCTCATCTGTCACCAAAAAAAAAAAATACTTAATTAAATAAACATTATTGCCTATATTCCCTACGCCGTATTTTTCATCCCCTTGACCTACTTTATAACTGGAAGTTTGTATCTCTTAATTCTCTTCATCTATTTCACCCATTCTCCCCATCCCTCACCCTTCTGGCAACTACCAGCTCTGATCTCTGTATTTATGAGTCTGTTTCCTTTTGTTTGGTTGGTTGGTTGGTTGGTTTGATTTTTATATGAGTGAAATCATAAGGTATTTGTCTTTCTCTCTCTGATTTATTTCACTTAGCACAGTACCCTCTAGGCCATCCATGTTGTTGCCAATCGCATTTCATTCTTTTTTTATGACTAATGCTCCATGGTATGTATGTATGTATGCATGCGTGTGTGTGTGTGTGTACACATCTTTATCCATTCATCTATGGACACGGGTTGCTTCCATGTCTTGGCTATCATAAATAAGGCTGCAATAAACATAAGGGTGCATACGTCTTTTTGAATTAGTATTTTTACTTTAAGGTAAATGCCCAGCAGAATTAGTAGATTATATAATATTTCTGTTTTTAATTTTTCGAGAAACCACTGTACTGTTTTCCATGGGGGCTGTACCAACTGACATTCCCGCCAGCAACGCATGAGAGTTCCCTCTTCTCCACATCCTCACCGACACTTGTTATTTATGGTCTTTTGGACACTAGCCATTCTGACTGATATGAGGTGGTATCTCATTGCGGATTTGATTTGCATTTCCCTGAGGATTAGGGATACTGAGCATCTTTTCCTGCGGCTGTTGGCATTTGTAGGGCTTCTTTGGAACAAAATCTATTCAGGACCTCCTCTGCCCATTTTTATTTATTTATTTTTAAAGGTTTATTTATTTTTGAGAGACAGAGCGTGAGCAGGGGAAGGGCAGAGAGAGAAGCAGATGCAGAATCTGAAGCAGGCTCCAGGCTCTGAGCCATCAGCATAGAGCCCAACTCGGGGCTCAAATTCACAGACCACGAGATCATGACCTGAGCCGAAGTCAGCCACTCAACCGACTGAGCCACCCAGGCGCCCCTCCTCTGCCCATTTTTAATTGGATTATTTGCTTCTGGTGTTGAGATATATAAATTCTTTATGTATTTTGGATATTAACTGCTTATCCGATATATCATTTGTGAACATCTCTCATTCAGTAGTTTGACTTCATTTTGTTGATGGTTTCCTTTGCTGTGCAAAAACTTTCTAATTTGATGTCATCCCAAAGGTGTGTTTCCCTTGCTTGAGGAAACAAATCCAGAAAAATACTGCTAAGGCTGATGTCCAAGAGATTCGGGTATGTGTTTTCCTTTAGGAGTTTTAGGTCCTACATTTAGGCCTTCGATCCATTTTCAGTTTATTTTAGTGTATAAGAAAGTGGCCCAGGGTGCCTGGGTGGCTCAGGGTGAAGCAGCCGACTCTTAATTTTAGCTCAGGTCATGATCTCACGCTTGTTGAGATCGAGCCCCATGTCAGGTTCTGCACTGACAGCACGCAGCCTAGTTGGGATTCTCTCTCTCCTTCTCTCTCTCTCTCTGTCTCTCCCCCTGCACACACATGCGCTCTAAATAAATAAATAAATAAATAAATAAATAAATAAATAAATAAATAAACGAACTTAAAAAAAGTGGTCCAGTTTTTCCAATACCATTTACTGAAGACTGTCTTTTTTCCATTGTGTATTCTTCCTCCTTTGTCACAGGTCACGTGGCCATATATTCCACGTGTTCTGATCCACCGATTTATGTGTCTTTTCTTGGTACCAGTACCAACTGTTTGCTTGCCATGGTTCTGCAGTTTGAAATCTGGGAGCACGATACCTCCGGCTTTGCTCTTCTTTCTCAAGACTGCTTTGGCCATCCAGAGTCATTGGTGGTTTCATACACATTAATAGGACTATTTGTTCTAGTTCTACCCCAGCCCATCTGTCTGCAGGGACAGGCCATGGTTACGGAGGGGGCACTGGTGGGCCGGGGCTGGCTGAGAGGCCTGGCCACAGCTGCTGTGGGTGTGCTGCTGGGCAGGCTGGGGGGAGGGGCACGCAGGGGGGAGGGGTACCTTCGGGTGAGCATGATCGTGCAGGCCAGTGACAAAGACAGGGCCCGATCCAGGCCTGCCGTGGCTGCAGAGGCCCTGGAAGTCTCGCCCCAGGCACGTGCCCGTAAGGGTGGCTGGTGACGGGTGTGTCAGGCTGGCAGCATGTAAGAGGCTAGCCATGATGGCCACACGCAGTGGAGGACAATGACGAGGGTGGAGGCTGGCGTCTTGCCCTCGTGTAGCCACGGAGGCCCAAGCTGGGGCACTTCTGGGGCTCCGGTTGGGGAGGGAAAGGGGCAGGGGGATTCGGATGGCTGGCGCAGCAGACACGAACACCTGTGGGGCAGACACCTGGTGGAATCCGCAGGGGGCCCGCCTCCGGGCCGGGTCTTGGCGGCAGAATACGCTGGATCTGTCTACAGAGAAGGGTATCACGGGTATCCGCAAGCGCTCCAGCTGCACGGCTGCTGTCGGCAGCCCGTTTTCCTTCCCTATTCCTTGCGGTCTCTCTACGCCTCGGGTCTGCCCGTCTAGGTGGTGCGGACCTGAAGCGTGACCTTCGTGTGGTGCCCCGAAAGGCCGAGGAAGCGGGCCGCTTCTTCCTTTTCAGGGGAGGTAGATTCTTTCTAGCCGGAAGTCCCCTCGTGGCTGCTGAGCGATGTCGGCTTGGGGGGGGGACGTGATGCTGGCAAAACGAAGCCGTCTTCCCACTCTTCTCATGTGATCGTTCTCAGGGTTCTGAGAACGACCCACAGTCGTTCACCGTGTGGCCCAAGGGTCTTAAGTGGACTCTAGGGCTTTCCAGATCCGTCTGTGTTTGCGAACAGCTCCGTGGTTGAGAACTGTGGGGTGGGGGGGGAGACAGAGGCTGGGGTCTCTTACCCCCTGGGTGATGTCGTTCTCGGGATTCCACAGCCTCAATAACTGGAGATTTTGTAGTACGTTTTGAAATTGGGAAGTGTGGGCCCTCTGACTCTTTCCTTCTTTTTCGAGATTGTTTGGGCTATTCTGGATCCTCCTGTATTTCAATGTGAATTTTTTTTATCAGTTCTCGGTCTTGGCAAAAAAAAAAGAGGCAGTTGAGATTTCCCGACTGTTTTGAATCTGTAGGTCAATCTGGGGGTTACTGCCTTCTTAACGAGTCTTCCAGTCCGTGAATGTGAGACATCTTTCCGTTTCTTTAGGGCTTCTTCAACTTCCTTCAGTAACGTTTTATGGTCTGCAGTACACGACTGTTAAACGTGTTTGTTAAATTTATTCCTAAGTTCTTTATTCTTTTTGATGCTATTATAAACGGAATTATTTTCTTAATTTAGTTTTGGACTGTTTACTGCTAGAGAACAGAAACACAATTGGGGTTCATTATTAACCTTCCATCCCGCAACCTTGCTGACCGTGTTTGTTAGTGCTAATAGTTCTTTACGCATTCCTTGGGATTTTCTATATACGCGCTCATGTCATTTGCAACAGAAGTAATTTTGTTTCCTCCTTTCCAATCTGAATGCTTCTTGTTCCTTTTTCTCACCTAACTGCTCTGGCTATCACCTCTCGTGTAAAATTCAATAGAAGCGGTGACCGCGGCCAATGCCGTCCTATTCCTGTCTCAGGAGACAGCTCTCAGACTTTCGGCACCGAGGACGGTGTGAACTGTGGGTTTCTCCTCGATGCTCTCGTTCCGGGTGAGGACCGGCACTGATTCACGATTCCTCATCACCAGTTACGTTCGCTACATCCTCAGGTCCTGAAAATTTTATCTCGGTATATTTCTTCTATTTCTTCCCTTATGCACGTGACTAAGGTCAATGCCCAGATTTGCACCCTCATCATCTTCTGTCTAGACTGTAAGAGCTTTAAGGCAGGAGCTATGTGCGTGTGTGTGTATGCAATGACTAAAAGAATTGGATCCGTTAAACAAGATCAAGACGCTATGAAAAAGCAGCAGCAGCAGCAGCTACTGGCAACAAACACATAATGGTGAACAGCGAAAACCAAAGCTAAAACTAAAATAACAGTGGGGAAAACAGTGGGAAGGGAAAAAAAAATCAAGGTAATCTCCCAGAATAGAACACAGAGCAGAGGCTGAACCGGAATAACTGAAGGAAGGAAGGGAGACGCCGGACGGAGGGGCTCCGGTTCTGCGGCGTGATGGATTCGATACCTCAAGCGACTGTCCCAAATGCCGCAACTACACTGCTGGGTAAAATATACTAATAAAACAAAAAATCTGTGAGTGCATTGCCGAGACAGGAGAGAATGAAACGTTATCAAAACGATCCAGGAGATCATTTTTACAAATAAAAAGGCATGTTTTTTCAGTAGCTGGTGAAACCCACGATATTTTTACATCCGTTTGCATCTATTACTGCCCCTGCCTTCAATCTTTTTGCCCTCCAACCCACGCTCCACACTGCAACCTGCACTCTCCCCTACAGCGAGTACCTGCTTGTGTCACTACTCTGCTTACAAACCCCAAACCTCCAGGTCCCCCCGTTCCCTCCGGGATCACGTCCAGGCCTCGGTGCAGACACACAGGCCTCTTTACTCTTTGATCCTAGTTTCATGTTCAACACCCGGACCACAGCCCCTCCTCCCGCACCAGGCCCCCTGTGGTCAAGCAACCGGAGACAAGCATTTCCCCTCCCCATCACTGTCCCTCTCTCCCTCCCCCCTACGCTGCCTTAAACTGGGGTAAAAGCTGACTTCGAGGGGACCAAGCACAGATAAAATGCCATCCTGACGCCATGAGCACAATGAGACACCTCCTTGTCTGTAACAGAGTTCTCGTGGCGTCGCGATAATGTCATTTCTCACACTAACTTATACACGGACATACCCGTCCTTCCCAAAGACAATGTCTGTCAAAGGAATCAACCCGCGTGAGGAGACATGGTACTGTCAGGATTAAATAGGAGTTGTAGTTTGATTTCTCAGTAATCTGTTTCTCAGGATCTGTTGTAAACTCTCTCTTTCTAAGAAAGGTTTTATAGTTGATTTGAAAAAGAAGGGTGGAATAGGCAAAAACGGGGGGGCAAGACAGAGAGCATAGTGGTTTTCAAACCGTGGGGCCGCCATCTACTAGCGGTTTGCGAAACCAACAGAGTAGGTTGTGACCCGCGTTTAAAAAATGAAAATGAAGAATAGAAAATACTGGAGCACGACGCACACATTTAGGGTAACTTTTAGTCCATGGCACTTTGTTTCAGTTTTACACACGCACACCCCTAAGCGTACATACGTATATTTGTATAATACATCGTAATACAATGCATTTCTTACTGCGGGCTTGGGCCAAATGCTTGGAAGCCAACACGTCAGTGGTTCGAGGACATGGGTGAGGAAACGAGCAGTACTCTAGGCAGAGGGAGAAGCCAAGGATGCGACAGCAGGTGAGAAAGCTTAAGATGGGTGCTCTCCTAGCATTTCCTAGATCTTACCCACAGGGAAGTACTTTACGAAGAGATAAATCACCTCTGTGGCTCTCTACACTGAGCACTTGGAGACACCCGTGTTTTCTAACATTACGTATAATCGAATGCAGGCTCTCGAACACTGTGCCAGTCTCTACAGCTCCTGCTTCTATCGGTCCTGAGTTCACAAAGCTCGTGAAATCTGGTTATCATCTGCACAGAACAAAAGGAGTCGTAGGCCGTAGGTGAAAATTATGACCTGCTTTTAGCTAACCGCTCTGAGATGTCCCACCCTGAAAAGGAGACGGCCATAAACTCCGGAGGGACTCGTAACGAGCCAAGGCAGGACACCGAAGCATCAGAACAGGACACGGAGGAAGGGCATGGTGTCGGTACTCGTGTCTCGGATCCAACCGTGCACTCCGGTTACGTGGGATCCTGTCACTGGGGAAGCAAGCTGGAGGGCACGTGAGGACTCTGTTTGCCACTCACGAATATGTGGAATGAATATTCTGAAGTTTTAATTCAAAATAAGAGGTTATTAAACATAATTAGGATTAAAGTGCCCTGTGGAGTCTCAGGATCGGTGCCAGTAGACTAATCTGCGATTACCCCACCACGGCGACTGTGCTCATTCCTCCCGAGGGAGACAAACCAGCTCCCGGCTGAATTCTCTTATTTAAATGAGCCAACTCAGCAGCGTCTGGGATCACTCTACTTGTTTTCAATACTGTGCTTTTCTCAACTGTGGCCATCTAGTATTCTCTCAAGTCTTTTTCTATATTTCTTTGTTCACTTTAATCTCAATACAGGACTGGCTGAACATTTTGGAGGATATTCTAAGTTTTAGGAGGGAAAACGGGTTGCACAAAGCGGTTATGGAACAAATGTAAACTACCGTTTGATTTATGGACCTCCGCTGCTCTCGTTCAAAGGACTTCGCACCAGGCAAGGGTTGTTTAGACTGCACTTGGGCTTAAGTGGAAAAAAGTTATGGCCGAAATTGTATAAATCACCTCAAATATTGTTTGATTTTAGCTTTCAAGAGTCTGAGTTTTCCTAAGTGTGTGGAGAAAGTTTGGTTCAGTTTTCACTCTCCATAAATCAGCGAGTATTTCAAAGCTTTCCCGAGACACAGAAAAATACACACGTGTGAAAAGAATGACCGCACGACTGGAAAGTTGAGGATCTGAAGCTAATGCACATTAAAGCAAGCAATGAGTCGGGTCCTCGCTTCTGTCGTTATTAAGTATAAAAAGACGTGTAAGACACCAAGGTAAGCTCTGCACAAAGCCACCGTAATGGTGCTCGAGCAACCAGCTGTGCGTTACCACGGGGGCCTCTGGCTGTCTTCCGGGAACAGGGATCGCCCTCAGAAGTCCCTGACGAAAGAACGCGGCACACGCGAGAGACTCCCGTCCATTTCTGTGTGCCGACGTGCCCTTCCTGTCGCCCGCCCTACACGCGAGGGATGCGATTTTCTTCCTCGAATGCCAGTTTTGCTCATTTAAATCCCCCCTTTGGAACAAACAAAGCCAACATGGGGGACGCAGTCGATGGTACCGTCACAGTGTTGTCTGGGACAGATGCAAGCTACACTTGTGGTGAGGACAGGGTAAGGCACAAACACGTCGAATCACCGTGTTGCTGTACACCTGAAACCAATGTAACATTGTGTGTCAACTATGCTCAAATTAAAAAAAAGGAAAGTCCCCTTTCAGTGATCGTTCACTATACTGACAATAATAATGCTGGACATTTGGTTTGCATTTACTACGTGCCGGGCATCGGGCTAAGTGCTTTTGACAAATGTTCTTAGGATAACCACAGTGGGTTCGGTATAGCCCCCTTACAGATGAAGATCTGATGTTAAGACTGGCTCTCGGCCACCTGGTTCTGAAGCTCCGCGCCCCTGCCTCATTCCTGCACTGGCTCCCAGGCAGAGTCCACCTCAGCCTCCACGGAGGAGCCGTCTTCGCTCGGACCGTCTTTCCCCTACACCGAACTTCGGCTGCCGACCTCCCACTTCCTCACAGAACTTTCTCACTCCCACCTTTGTAATCTGCCCACGTGACTCTCCTGGAATGTTCTTTTCTCTCCAACACACACACTGGCCCTCTTTCAAATCATAGGTGAAACCTACAATATTTCATTAAAACCATAAACCAAACAAGCATGCTCAACTTCCCTATTATTATTCAGCATTATTTTCGAAGTTCAAGCCACTGGACCATCAAGGACATGTGGACACATGAAGATTGGAAAGGGGTGGCACGAACAGTATTTACATGTGCTGTAAGATATGTAGATACATACATATTTACCTGTATCTATGTCTGTCTATACTTATATCTAGATGAATATATAAACATGTATATATAACATATACCTTCCTGGGGGAAGGGGGGGAGGGAGGCCTTGGCTTCGCACGTAGGGAAGAGTCAAGCCTCCTGTCTGCCCTGCACGTAGTATCAACACACTGTGTCTGGCACACAGCAAGAAAGGCCCTTGGAAAATGATGAATGAGAGTGAGCGAAGTCTAAACGGACACCTTAGCGAGGACTGAATTGAATCCTAGTAATGACATCTGGGACTTCAAGGCGACTTGGGAAAGTCAGAGAATCACATCACATACTCAGTTTCAAAGAAATCCATCCATTTTCATTTATTAACGTACATGTGTATTTATCCAGGTAAAGAACACCCTTTCTTTCCTTACGTTCTCCACCACGGTACTTGCGCACAGTGCTCTGCAGTGAAAAACTGCTTGGTGCTGTGAAGACGCTGAGTGTCACCTCTAAAGTCATCTCTCGCGGAACGCGCCTTTGCAGGGCCAGAGGGTCTGCACCCTCCACCTCCGAGATCTCTCGAAGAGAGCGAAAGCATGCAGGCTGGAGGTGGTGAATTTCATATCCAGAACTGAAGCCCCGGGGAGAAGGGGCTTCCACTCTGAACCTCGTCCAGGCTCAGCCCTGCTCCTTCATCTCGGCTGGGCTCCGAGGAAGAGAAGGGCCACACGATCGCTGACATTTCAGTGGCCTTGCGTCTTTCGCGGCACAGAAAGAACTGGACGAACGCCTGTGTCGCTGGAAGCCCGCCGGAGCCGTGTGCGTCTGTGTGTGCGCACGTCTGCCCCTCTAACTTTACACGGAACGCGTGCTCGTTAGAGAAAAACTGGAATGAAAACTATAAAAAGAAATTGACAGTCACCTGTAATCCGTGACTGTGATAAATATTGGTTAATGATAAAGCTCCCTTCGATCTGTTTTCAAAAGTCAAAAAGCACACTATCTATAATTCTGTTATATGCTTTCACTAAGCTGATACTAAGATTTCTTTGTAAACGCCAACGGCTGTATACTAAGTCATCGTGTGGACTCCAGGTGTCAGGATATACTAGGTTACGATGCCAGTCACACGAATCCTACCGTCTCGCTGGCTTCAAACAGCAAAGATTTGTTCCTTGAGCAGACGACACATCTCCCTCCGGTGCATGCGCGGAATCCTCTCAGGTCTGCGGCGCCTGGGCACCCAGGCTTTTCCTGAGTCCCCACCACCTGGAAGGTCACTGGTTGCCTGGCCGACCGGAAGGAAATGTGGAAAAGAGCACAGTGGCTCTCCAAGGCTGGAGCCCAGCAATGAGCCCCAACACTTCCACTCTATTTCTTTGGTCAAATCAAGTCGCATGACCACAACTAATAACATGGAGCAAAGGCGTGCAATTCTACACACGCCAGAGACGGCGTGGAGTGTGAAGTGAACAGGCCTAACGGCAGGCACAGGGTACGATACGGTTTCGTTTAACCTTTCTTTGAAAGTTGGACTCCAAGTTTTTGTAGATACGGTCATCAACAGGTATCAAGTTTTATTTATTTACTTTTCTATGTATATCTTCAGAATAAACGCTCAGTGTTACATTCATGGCTTTTGTAGGCTCTTCATGTTCTTAATCCCTCCTGCCACTCCAATTTCTCCTCCTATGAACGAAGATAAAAATATATCGGTGTATCGATACCATCACTAGTATTGTCTTCTAATAGAGTATGGAGTCACGATTAGTGAATGTGTCATTTTGCTGTTATTTCCATTTGCGTATTTTTGCATGCCAGGAGAATCAAACAGTTTTTTGTATATATATTAATCATTTGCATTGTCTTCTTCTGTGACTGAGTTGTATGTCCATTTTCCTTGGCGGGAATGCTGGGATTCTGTTGTTGTTGTTGTTCTGCCCATGTTTTATTTGTACTTGTATGTGCCCTTTGTACAGCAACGATATACACCATTTGTCATAAGTGTCATCATTTTTGAAAACCAGTATGTTTGTCTGTGAATTTTATTCATGTTTTCTGCGAGAAATTCAAATTTTTGCGATCAAATCCATTCATCTATATTTTCAGTTGTAATTTCTTCCAGGTCTTTTTAACCTACTAACCTTCTCTAAATGAAAAAGAAGATAAAAGGAGACAGATAATGGCTTGTTTTTTTCTATTTAAGTGTTTGTTCCACCTGGTATTTATTCCGTGACAGTAAGTAAGTATAAAGTGAGGCAATATGTACGCCAATCCCGCCTGGAACATCTGGGTACATTACTGAATCTTCACTCTACTCTGTCCCTGTAACACAACGCCAACGTCTGGAAAGCTTCTTGGCTTCAGAACAAAAGTGAACGGCCCTGCCCCTACCCAGAGGATCAGGAACAAATAAACAAACAGAAACACTGCCCGTCCATTTCCAAACTGACGTGAACACAAGTCTCGTCTTCGACTCCCACGATCGGTTCTGAGCTTTCCTCACCCAACTGCCGTACATTCCGAGCGAGACCGCCGGTTTCCAGGACCTTGGGCTCTCTCATTCCCCCCTCCCCCACCTCACTGGTTTCTCTGTCTCTTTCTCCTTTGTTGGTCCCTCCTCATCCTCCAGCCTTTTACGTGATGGCCCGGGGCTCATCTTTCACACATAACTCTTTCCGCTTATGCTCACCGCTAAGCGTGATCTCGCCCAGTCGTCGGCTTTGATATAATCTGTGTGCAGATAACTGCAAATCTCTATCTCCAGCACGGACTGCCCCTCTGAACTCTGGACGTGTATAACCACCTGCCTGCGCGACATCTTCTCTCGTTTGACTAGTGGTATCTCACACTCGGTGTTTCTAAAACTGGTTTCTTGATTGCCCCTAAGGACCTCGCCGCCCCACAGTCCTCTCTCTAGGTTAATGACAAAGCTCTCCTTCCGGCGGCTCGGGCCAAAACCCTCGCAGTCACTCTGGACTCTTCCCCCTCTCTTATACTCCAAATCCTATCTGACCTCTACCTGAAACCTTCGGATGTGGCTTCCTAGTTCATCCACACCGGAGCCCAAATCCTTACAGAAAGAGGACATTCGAATGGCCTATAAGCATACGAAGAAGTGCCCAGAGCTCTCAGTCATGAGAAAACTACGAATTAAAACCACAATGAGATATGGCTCCAGACTCCCAAAACGGCTAAAATTAAAAGGACTGACAACATCAAGTGTTGGACAGGATGTGGAGTAAATGGTACATTCAACCGTTGCCTGTTGGGATGCAAACTCCAGAAAATTATTTTGACAAACTGTTTGGAGAGAGCTGCAATATGGCTCAGGGATAGCCCGTATCACCCCAGCTATATACTCCACAGACATGAATGCTTAGATCCTACTAGAAGATGCGCACGTGAATATTCACAGGAACTTTATGCATAACAACCCCAGAAGAGAACTAACTCAGATGTCCGCCAACAGTAGAACGCATTAGTAAATTGTGGCATATTAAAAATGGAATACTTCAAAGCGATGGAAAAGAGTAAGTTACTAAAACATGCGACAGCGTTCATGGACCTCGCAGACACGATGCTGCGTAAAAGACGCCAGACTCAAAAGAGTACGTACCACACGGGGGTACCGAGCTCAGGTTCCAAACAGGCAAAGCCGGTGGTCACCTGACTGACAAGCTGCAGGGGCCTCCTGAAAGCAGGTACTGAAAATGGTGTATATTTTGACCTAGGTAGCAAGGTATACACATACATAATTTCATGCGGCTGTATATTAGGATTTGTGTGGACTATGTAAATTATGCCTCAATAAAAGGTTAAAAAAAAAAAAAAAAGACCAAAACACCTTCTATTTATATTTGTTGAGCACTGCCACACAGAAGAGACCTGAAGAAATAATGACCAAATCGGAAAGGGGCCTGCTGCCATGTGAATCTCACTCCCATTGGGGAGACAGAAATGAACCAAATGACATCCAGAAGTTACGAGCTGGGATGATGGACATGAAGGGAAAGAACTTGGCTCCGTGAGCGCGTGCCACAGAGGCGCTGGCTGGGTCGGGGGAGCGACGTTTGCAGCAGAGCAAAGTGAGAAGAAGGGAGAGCGCGCTCCAGGCCGAGGGAAGTGAGTGCCGAGAGCCCGGAGCCAAAGAAAGGAGGGTGTGTCCAGCTGGACAAAGCCGGGTGACCGGGCCACGCAGGAACCCGTGGGCAGCGAAGGTCTTTGGCCTTCAGCTCAAAAGCGACGGAAGGCACCGAAGGGTCTTAAGGGAAGGGGTGTTATGATCGAATGCGTATTTAGAAAGGATCTCCCTGATGGCCGCGTGGATATGAGGGAGGGAGAGCAGGTAAGGGGACGCTCGTTCCGGGAGCTGTAACCGCCCGGCCCAGAGTCCACTCATCTGGGAGTCAGGGCAGGAGAAGCAGCGAGGGACGGTCGTTACTGAGACCGCGGATTTGATGTATCTTTACATCTAACAGACGTGATTTCAACTTCAGGTCAGTACGCAAGAAACGACAGTAACACCAGGTAGCCCTGTGGACAGAGGCGCAGGGCCAGGAGCCCCAGAGCACGGGAGAGACGTTACCCGCGGACCCCTTTGCATTTTTAGGGGTGTGCCTATCGGCCTACTCAAAATGTAATTAAAAAAAATTTTTTTTTAACGTTTATTTATTTTTGAGAGACATAGAGACAGAGCGTGAGCAGGGGAGGGGCAGAGAGAGAGGGAGATGCAGAATCTGAAGCAGGCTCCAGGCTCTGATGAGCCGTCAGCACAGAGCCTGATGTGGGACTCGAACTCACAGACCATGAGATCATGACCCGAGCTGAAGTCGGCCGCTTAACACCGACTGAGCCACCCAGGGCGCCCCTCAAAATGTAATTAAAGTGTAAAATTGATATCACTCAACGGGAGGCTTCCTCGCCTCACGAACCTTACCCTTGGCGTCCCTGCTGGTCACAAGGCACAGAGGTAAAAAGACACTGCAGCAAGCCCCTCTGGGTCCTGCCACTCCATGACAACAGTGAGGTCCCCACGTCCCACTCAGGGCTCACACTTACCACGGACGAGAACGTAATTTACCTTCGAGAACCGCCAGAGAAGCCGCTTCCTGAGATCGAAACTGCCTAAAATCTAAAAGACACATGGGTGTCGTTGAAAATATAGTTTACTTGCTAGAGGAAAAACTCCTAAGATCCTGGGCTCGCATTTCACTAGCTCTAACCTCAGTAAATGTGCAGGGTAAAAAAAAGGATAGCTCGACTCACGAAAACCGAGACACAAACGAGAGCCAGTGCGTTGGCTCGGAGAGCTCTATTATAAAAACAACCCGGGTCGTCCTACAATTTCCTTGTGTTTCAAATCAGTGAAATCTAGAGTTGCAGCTGTCCCACAGACCGAAACCATATAAATTTTTAGAAAATGAGTCAATCAGGAGATTAAAGTTTCAATTTATAACACTTCTGTGTTTTAGTTACAAAGTCGTAAATAAATCTAGCATGACAGAGAAGGTAAATATTTTCTCGGTTGTTTATGCAGCCGAAGAGGAAAGGAATTTAACATGCAATTAACTACTTAGGTTTTTCTTTTTTTTTAGATATGCACCATATGGTGTCTGTAATTCAGATAAGGCGAAAAATAAATATTGTTTTGTTGAATCTAACATTTGCTTAGCAACAACAAGCACTCCGAACTAGGGCGATACCTGGGCAATACCTTCATCGCCTGGGCGTGTTTTTCCACTCGTACAAGAGCTGGTTCCTAAGAACAGGGGAGAGAGAGAACTGCTTCCCCAGGAAGAAGGGGGAAAAAAAAAACTGAACAGGAGGAATGAAGATTTTTATTCGATAAATGAGGTTGAATTCTCTGGAGAGAGAGTGATGAACTTTTCTCCACTCGGGGGCTCGACTTTTATAGTTTAATAGGTAGTATTTTTTTTTTCACATTAAAAAAAGAGACCTTTACGCCATTCTTTAAACCAACATCTGAACAAGTGTGAGGTTAGGAACAGGTCGAAAGCAGACCTCGGATTTCTATATAAAGACTCCCTCCCATACGCTCAATTTCTCTTATCGGCCTTACTTTAAAAATAGCTGGGGAAAATCTGATTGCCATTGTAGTCTAGAGGGCAGAAATCACTTAGGAGCTATTATTTCTTATCTTCGTGATTTACCAATTTTTCTGAAAATTAAAGCTTTTAAAACAAAATCATTAAGGGTCGCCTGGACGGCGCAGTCTGACTTCGAAGCGTCCGACTTCGGCTCAGGTCATGATCTCAGGGTTCACGAGTTCGAGCCCCGCGTCGAGCTCTGTGCTGACAGCTCAGAGCCTGAAGCCTGCTTTAGAGTCTGTGTGTGTCTCTCTCTCTGCCCCTTCCCCGCTTGTGCTCTCTCTCTCTCTCTCTCAAAAACAAACATTAGGGAAAAAGCTGTTCCCATTAGAAGATCTCATCCGCCCACACTGGCTGATCTGCTGTGTGTCCGCTGCTTAAATACTGCCCTCGGTTGTCTTCTCAACTTCCCTTCACCTTACTCAGCAAATTCTCCCAGCGCAGTGCTGTCTGTGACCACAGCTTATAGTTCTGTCTCTGTCTCCATCTCTCTCTCTCTCTGGGGTTAAGGTGTTCTAATCCAGGTACCTCCAGCCTCGATCTGTTTTCTGGGCCCGATCACTGCTCACAGGTGTCTCCACTTGGATATTCTACTGTCACTTCAAACTACACCCAACATCTTTGCACCCCTCATGCCACACAGCAGCCATCTCTCCTCTGTGCCATGTCCCACTGAACGCCGTCCTGGTCCCCCAGCCCCACGGATGGGCTCCTTCATCTCATCCCCCCCTCCTTCTCTCACCTCCCAACCACGCAAACGCCACAAACCCAGGTCTGTCTGGTGGCTCACCTGAGCCCCTAAGCCACTCCTCTACTCTTCCTAGCCACCTTTTAATTTTTGCTTGACTTCCGGGTATCTGGCCAGGGCTACGCCTGCATGAATTCTTAACGACGCAAAGTCACCATGTCGGCAGGGGTGAGGAAGGAGGCAGGAACCCACTGAGAACAAAAGGCACCTCTTTTTCTCACGCAGATTTCAGGTCAAAAGCCACTCCTTTAAAAATCATGGAAAGAGACTAAGTGTCCATCAACTGACGAATGGATAAAGAAGATGTGGTAGATATACAATGGACTACTAGGCAGCAATGAGGAAGAACGAGATCTGGCCATGTGTGGCAACATGGATGGACCTGGAGGTATTCTGCTGAGTGAAATAAGTCAGGCAGAGAAGGACAGACAGGTTTCCATGCATAGGTGGACTCTGTGAGACTTAACAGAAAACTAGTGGGGAGGAGAAGAGGAGAAAGAAAAAAGACACAGAGAGGGAGGGAGACAAAACATAAGAGACTCTCAAAGACTAAGAACAAACCGAGGGTTGAAGGGGGTGAGAGAGGGGGGAGAGGGGGGGGGAGAGTGGGTGACGGGCACTGAGCAGGGCACGGGTTGGGATGAGCATCGGGTGTTGTATGGAAACCGATTTGACAATGAAAAAATTAAAAATAAATAAATAATAAATAAAGCTGGGTCTCGACATACCCTTTGTGTTCGCTGTATTATGCTTTGAAATGTCTCAGTCTCTCGGCTTTTATGTTCAGTCCGTCTGCTCACAAAGCAATTTGAGGGCTCCAAGAATATTTTGCTTAGTAACGAAACGTTTGACAGACACGGGACAGAATGACAATTATGTACACATATCCCCCAAGCAAGTCAGTGCTGACACAGACTCTGAGGACAAGGGTTTGGATCTGCTTCACTGACACTGCATCCCCATCCCCTAGGCAGTGGACGGCACGTAGCAGGCGTTAATAAAAATATATATTATACATATATCAATTCTTAAAAACAATTTATAAATGTTATGTGTAGTAATATAATTGAATTAATGTGCAAATATATAAATTGGGGTTTGGAAATGGTTCTCTTTATGCCACATAACAAAAGGGTGTTTGCCCTTTGATATGTTTGACTAAGTTTAGCATAACTTCCAGCTCTTCTAAGAAGCGGTGCTACGGATAATTACACTCTATGTGAAATCTCTCTCTCTCTCTCTCCTGTATAATTAGACGCACTAGAAATCAGTGCCCACAGCAATCAGTCTTGGGTGGCGGCAGCCTTTCCGAAGCAATGCACGCTGAAGAGGTAGCAGCGACCAAGTGTGTCCCGCAGGAAGCCCGTGGCACCGCCCACCCGAGAAGCGGCAGAGGCGAGCGGTGAGTGCAGGCTGTAGAGTCCCCGTGTCCCCCACCGCAGGCAAACTGTGACTGGCGTGCCACCGGAGCTGGAGTTTGTGGCTGGATTTTAAAAACTGGAGTTTTCAAACGTGGACATGCCTTCTTTCACATTTCAAAAAAAAATTTTTAACTAAACAAAATTTCACTTCAGAAAGAGAGAGCACAAGCAGGGGAGGAGCAGAGAGAAAGGGAGATTTCGAGCAGGCTCTGTGCTGTCAGGGCAGAGCCCAACATGGGACTCGAACTCATGAAACTATGAGAAAATGACCTGAGCCAAAAGCAAGTCGGTCCCTTAACTGAGCCACCTAGGTCCCCTCCCCGCCGGCCGGAATTTTGTTTTTTTAGAGACAGAGAGCACGAGCAGGGGAGAGGGGAAGAGGGAGAGAAAGAGAGAATCTTAAGCAGGCTCCACGCTCAGCGTGGAGCCCAATGTGGGGCTCGATCCCTCGACCCTGGGATCATAGCCTGAGCCAAATCAACAGTCGGATGCTCAACCGAATGAGTGACCCAGGTGCCCTTTCTTTTCCCATTCTTTGTTGGTGTTTGTTCTAACAAGAACAATGGCCAGATATCGACACATCGTCCAATCCCAGTAAGTGCTGTCCTCGAATAATTTTTACATTTTAGCTTTATTCAAGACAGTAAATTTTAAATTATGAGCAGACGAGAAAAGCAATCTCCTTAGATATATCTATTAGATGTTTTCATGAATTAAAGACAGGTGCTCGGGACTTTTCTGTTCTGTACTCATCACTGTTTTCAACATGAGGTGGTGAAGGACAAAGGTCTCACCGGCGGCCAGAGCTATTCGGAGAATACCATCATTCCCAGGAGAGCTGTGCGGGAGACACGGCTCCACCAACCGCGTTCGCAAGACTCGTTCAAGTGAGTGAGATACAAACGAGTCATTAACAACTCTTGGAAAACCGCAGTCTCTCAGCAGACTTGAACTTGAAAAACACTCACGGGGCCGGAACTGAAGGGTCCTAAGGCTAGAGGAAGGCTCCGACCCAGACTCTCCCAGACACGACTGCCTCTCAGCTGCTTCCGAGAGGTGACAGCGTGAAGATTAAACTTGGAATCCTGTAGAAATAAACATACCGCGTCTTCCACTTTCCGAGTAAATAATGGAGGAGATACGCAATCATGTAGGAACAAAACATTCTGAGAAGAGATGGTCATTAATATAAAAACCAAACATCGGGCTCTGAATAGAGTGAAAGTGGTAACAGTACAAGAGTAGCCTGTGGGCTATGCCTTAGCACTGGGCTCTCTTTACAGCTGAGCAAGAGCTTCTGGGCTCCTGGCAGACCGCTGTTAGAATAGTAAGGAATTCACAAGTTTCATTTGTCTATACGTTATAGACAGCACCAAGGCTATCTCATAAGTCTTAATAAGTTGCTGCCATAATAAGTCTATTCACTTGAAAATGAAGCACCCACGACTTATTGCAGGAATACCGATGGAGCTGCCCCTGTTCAATAGTTCGTGGCATACCTAAGTGCAGAGTTTGCCAAAATCCGATCCACCCAGGCGAATGCCTAGAAACCAACCGGGCAGACTTCCGCGGTCAGTCAGCTTCCAAGCAAAGCACGAGAGCCTCACAATGTCCATTCACACGCCACGGATCCCGAGAAGCCCATTCAACATTATTTAAGCAAGTACTCCTCAAACATAGCTGATGGGACACTTCATTCTCAAGATGAGGCACTAACGCCCTTGGAGAGACGCTTCTCTAGACACGTATGTGATCACCGTGTCAAAGTGCAGGGCACGTTACGTGCGTATGATCTGTGCGGCCTCTACCAACACTGAATACTCCGCAGGCTGGTGTTCAAATTATATTCTCCCGTTCTCACGACAGGAAAACCACCGTGCTTCCAGGCTGCGTGGCAGGATGCTCGGAATCCCCCTCCCGGGTCAATGTTCATGATAAACTCAGTCTTCCTCCAACCCCCCCGACTTTCGCGTCCAGCCGACCACCACGCCGCGTGAGTCCGCCTTCTACCTTGTTCTCATAGCCACTTCAGTCTTCCCATCTCCACGGCCACTTCCCTGGTTCAAGCTGCCCACTCTGCCCCAGCGCCCCAATAACTTCCCAACCGGTCTCCCAGCACCGTTCTTTACCATGTACAGCGCAGCCAAAGTAACCTCTGAACGAAGAGAAATACTTACTCCATACCGATTTTCCATGCTTCTATAAACCACTAAGACGGGGAGAATGACAAACTTCCAATGTCACGCCCACTCTCGGCCCAAGGAAGCAGACACTTCCGGACCTGTGTGCTCCTGTCCCGTGTTCCAGAGGCGACCGCCATCTGAGCTCGATGTCTACTCTGCCTGCACTTTTCTTTGGGGTTTGACTGCTTATGTGTTTACCTGTGATAATGCGCTGCTTAGTTTGTATTATTTTGAACTTCATTATAAATGTACACTGTTTAATTCTTCTGAAACTCACTGTTTTTTACTTGATGCTGGTAAGTTAATTATCTGTGCCCCTCGGTTTCCACGGAATGTAATTCGATCCGATGAATATGGCGCAAATCACTTATCCATTTCTGCACTGACAGTCACTTGGGTTCTTTCTCGAGTCTCACCTTGCCCTTTTTTCTCACTTTTACTCTCACCTTCCTACTTTTTTTAATGTTTCAAGGTTTTCTGGGGTTTTTTTTTAAACGTTTATTTATTTTTGAGAGAGAGAGACAGTGTGAGTGGGGGAGAGGCGGGGAGAGGCGGGGAGAGAGGGAGAGAGAGAGGGAGAGAGAGAGGGGGAGAGAGGGAGAGAGGGGGGGGAGAGGGAGAGAGAGAGAGAGAGAGAGAGAGAGAGAGAGAGAGAATCTGAAGCAGGCTCCAGGCTCTGAGCTGTCAGCACAGAGCCCAGCACGAGGCTCAAACCCATGAACCGTGAGATCATGACCTGAGCCAAACTCAGACGCTTAACCGACTGAGCCACCCCGATGCCCCTAATGTTTCAAGTTTTTATTTAAATTCTAGTTGGTTAACAGAAGTAGAATTTAGTGATTCATCACTTACATATAACAGCCAGTGCTCATCAGCCATATAACAGGGCCCTCCTTAACGCCCATCACCCTTTCAGCCCCTCCCCCCCACCTCCCCTGCAGCAACTCTCAGTCTGTTCTCTATAGTTAAGAATATCTTTGGGGCGCCTGGGCGGCTCAGTCAGTTGAGTGTCTGACTCTTGATATCGGCTCAGGTCATGATCTCACAGTTTGTTGGATTCTCTCTCTCTCCTTCTGCCCCTCTCCCCCACTCATGTTCTCTCCCTCTCTAAAATTAAATAAAAACACAAAACGCAGGGGTGCCTGAGTGGCTCAGTTGGTTAAGCATCCAACTTCTGCTTCGGATTCTGTGTCTTTCTCTCTCTCTGTCCCTCCCCTGCTCATACGGTCTCTCTCTCTCCCTCTCTCAAAAATAAATAAAACATAAAAAAAATTAAAACACACACACACACACACAAAAAAACAATTTGCTGCTCGTGAACGAGGGGGACAATCCCAGTACAGAGATAAATCTCTGTTTTCTCAAAAGGAAGCAGGACAAGGATAGTGGGCTTAATAACATCATCCTTTCTTTTAAGTTAAAAAAATTTACTGAGAGCTGACTCAGAATTTGGTCGCCACTGTTCCTTCATGTTTGAATATTCAACCACCCCGCAGAGGAATCCGGACGGCAGGGAAGGTGGGGTCCTCTTGTAAGGAGAGGTTCAGCTCCAGCTGAAGAAAAGGAAAGCCGGCGGCGGGCAGCTCGGCCCGGCTCAAGCCCCCCGGCTTTAGAGAGCTTCCCAGCTCCTCCGAATTTTTGCCTTCCTGTGGTTTCATCACTCGCTGGTCATGCTAAACTACATGGAGCTCGTAACACACCCATTTATAAACTAAGCAAAGAACAGGGTGCCTGGGGGGGCTCAGTCGGTTAAACATCTAACTCTTAGTTTCGGCTCAGGTCATGATCTCACGGTTCATGAGTTCGAGACCCATGTTGGGCTCCGAGCTGCTGACAGTGCAAAGCCTGCTTGGGATTCTCTCTCTCTCTCTCTCTCTCTCTCTCTGCCCCTCCCCACCTTGTGCACACTCTGTCTCAAAATAAATAAACTTTTAAAAAATAAAACTAAGCCGAGAGTAAAAAATGAGCACAAAAAGCCTAAGAGCACAACAGCTCACGAATCAGGCCGTGTTCTGCAAACTGGAAAAAGCTATTGAATCTAGGCCATTGTTATCATGATTTATTCCACAGGCGAATAGTTACTCTTATCACCGTAAATGTTCACTAACACAGATAATCCAGAGCTCGATAACGCGCAGCATGAGAACGGCCAAGTGCACAGAAGGGCAAAAGCAGGTATGTAGCGTGACTGGCATCACATCCTGGAACAGATGATTAAGCGTCGAGACGACCAAAACCATTGATACGGGCTGTTATGACGAAACATACGCCGTTACTTGACTCGTCTAGTAAATGTGAACTATTCCAACGTGTGCGCGAGCGTCAGGACCTGAAGATCCGGGGGACAGTACGGGTCAGTGAGGAGCCTCTCCACCCGTGCGCTGGGACCCCGTACCGTGACAACGGGTTTTCGGCATTGTACCGATCACAGAGCACTTTCAAGTTTGCGCTCTTTCTATCGGACTGGCTAAGCAGGAAGGATACACACCAGCCCCTCCCGGCAGCCACCACCCCGCCTAGTCAGGGCAGCCCGCCGGAGGACGAAACGAATCCCAAAAAGGACAGACCCGAGAAATCAAAGAAAGATACTTTTCGAACGATATTTTGTAAGCGCCAACCAGATCCAACTGACCTGACACCAGATAGAGCCTTGTATGTTTCAGTTACGAGTCTCGGTTATGAGCCTTTTCTGCCTAAACAGTCTGAGCCGGGCTTCTACAACATGCACCGCAGAGTCCGCAGCAACACTAGGGCCACCTGCACGGCTGCCACAGCCAGCGCTGTTCTTGCCACACTCGGCTTCCCCACAGGGACCCTGGAGCAATGGAACGGTGTGATTTCAGGGGTTGCTTCTGAATCCCAACACAGCCTACGTGATTTTAGAGAAGACATGTGATGTGTATGAGCCTCAACGGGAGCCCCAAATTCGGGGATACTCTAAGTTATAGGGCTGAGAGCGAAACCAGAGGTTCTCTTGCACAGCAGCTAGCTGGAGGCGGGCACCTCGTTCTCAATAAACGGTAACAATACTCCTGCCTTCTATGCTGACAGACCACACTAGATGAGAGAAGAAATGCAAAACCTCTATTATAATCCCTGATGCAAACGAGTAGGTACTCAACAAATGTCAATTTCCTCTGCAGTGAAAACGAGGGATCAGTAATTACACTCATCTTGTATTCACTCACCATCCTTCTCGTTACAGGGAAAGAAAACCAAAGAATTACAGACGAACTCCGACGACCTTTTCCACCGCTACCTTCCCAGGAATCCAGAAGCACACGGCTAGCAGGAAGAAAATCAGCACGTGTGAGTGGAAGGTTGGAGATATTAAATGAGCCAGGCAATTTCTAGCATTTGCCCCAAACGAAACCTGCAAGGGGAGGTGACCATGACCTACTCCCTCTGATGGAGACGCTCGCTGACCTGTTCCATGGCAAGTGACAGGATCAAAACGTGAGACTCACGGTATTTGGAACGTATGGTAAGCCGTAAAATTTCTCCTGGGTCTCCCTGAGAATCTCTGTGGTCGATGTCCTCAGGGGGTGCTGCCCGTGGTAGAGCTGATCCAGAGTGGCATAAAAGACCTGAGAAAGATGAAAACGTCCGCTTACTTTTAGCCACCCAGCCTTCCATCTGAGACGTGACGAGCCCAAGGTGTTAGGAGTGTACCGGAACACTAACTGCACGTGACAGGTGAACACATTCACAAATACAAACGTGTACGGCTGGAAACGTATTTTGAACCACAATTAAGACCACGCTAATGATGAAAAGGAAAGCTCTCAACCTTTTCGAGATTAAGGATGTTAAAAATTTTTGAACCTTACCTATAAGGTACTCTTTACGTACAACGTAGTAAATTAAATTCGCGACCACAAAACTGGAAGTTGGCCCATTGACATCGATATATGCAAAATATACAGTTGGAAATACGAGAAAAATAATGAAGTTACAACTTGTGACACTCTGGGTCTAATACATCCCGCTTGGTTTCTTCCTGAAATCCTGATGGAACTTAAATGAGAGACGTGAAATGGTCCGAATCCAAGTTTTGTGACGAGAAGGGACGGAACGTTGAAGAGATGGGGCAGAGTGTGGCAAGCACGGCTGTCCTGCGACGGGGCAGTACAGATGTCACTAGGATTGTGGCGCAGCTGCTGCAGAGTCCGGGGCCCGGGCCCAGCCGGCTCCCGCACCTGGCGTCAGGAGACACCAGGGAAACAGCTGCTGTGCGCGGGCAACTGTGGCTGACGGAGGTGACCGGGAGAGATGGCTCTCTCACCTCTGAGGGGAGGATCCAGGCCATCGAAACGCGATAGTTTGCACGTGAAACCTGCTGCTTTCAAGTTCCAGAAACTAAATTTTACATAGAAAACCCAACACAAACACAAAGTGCTTTCTCATTGGAGCATCTGGCTTGAGTGTGAATATTTGTTCGGAATCCACCTGAAGCAAGAAAGCAGAAAGGCTTGATTTTACAGGGACAGTTCTGACATGCAGTTATGTTTCTCATCTGTATCTTTCTGGTTTGAAAATGGAATTTGCAGAGAATGTGCAGCTGTTGACTTAAAAGGACTGAGGATTAGTTTGGATAAAAGAAAAAATTTAAATGACCTCCAGCTCTTGGCTTCATGTAGCTATAGAATTATGGTTCTAAATTATAAGTCAAGTTTAAACCTTCCCTAGAAAAATACAGACATTTCCTAAATAGAAACATTGCTGCACTCTAACTGGTAATCTAAGCATATAGCTAAATACCGCTCTTTTGGTTCTATTTTCTATAACGAGGAACAATGCACAGAGTGATCCGAGGAGCCTAAATGACTCACCCACGTCTTGTCCATAGTCTAACAGAATAAATTATCAGGAACCGAAACTTAAATTCTAACCTTCACGAAGGTGTGGGGTGGGGTGTTTTTTTTTTTTTTTTTTGGCCTCAATCTATAAACAGATCCGATTTCAGAAGTTTCGTTCCTACAGTTACGCCTTCCGCAAACGGAAGGCATAAACGTGGAATGACGGGAAGGACGAAAGCAGAGCAAGATAAAGGGCGCGTGTGCGAGTCTCACAGCTCACCTGCTGATAAACCAAACGATTCTAAGCCCCCGAGCCGATCTGTCCACCCAGAGAGTCGTGCTCTCCTGGGACCAAGAGCCTTAGGGCCACGGAAAAACAGGAGCCGGTTTTTAAAACAACGCACCACAAAAAAAAAAATAAAAGAAAACTGCAATTTTCAGCACACCGTGCATGCCGCCCTAGAAACCTGGACAATCACTTCCGCCCGCCCTCGTTCGTCTGCACGGCACGAGGGGACTACGGTGGGGCAGGAAAGCTGGCGGGGCAGCTCTCTGGCAAGCATTTGCCTTCCTCTCTTCCCTCTCTCTTCCTCTGCGTCTCCCAGGGGGTTACTCATTTTGGAGGCCTGTTTCCCTTTTAAAAGAAAATCCTGGAACCACTACTCAGAAAGAGAGCCACAACTCGGGCTTTTAAAACGCGGGGCTTCCACTAGAGATACTGGCCCATCAAAAGACTTTGGCTGAGTAATGGGGAGAGTTTCAAATGATTTGAGAATTTTCCAAATAACGCAGACATCTTTTTAAAATTAGATTGACAGGCACAGATATCGAATAATGAAAATCCAAACGTAAAGTCCGCGGTTTTCTCGACAGCATGCGTTTTCTTCAAACGTGGATTTGAACGTAAGACATAAACGGAGTTCACGGAGGCTGAATTTTACAAAACCATAAAGCAATTAAATGGTGCCCGCCCTTTGAAATAGGTAGCAGGATCATTATAAAAGTGAGCACTGCCTGACATGAAAGACGGGTGTTTGGGCCGTGTTTATAGAATTCTCCAGACCTGATGAAGAGCAAGAATTCCGTAAACAATCTCAGCAATTAAAGAAACGTGAACATCTGGTATCACGGAGACCCGACGTCCAGATGGTCCTGAAAACTCCCCTCGTCTTTAGCTGGAAACCTAGAAAATTACCTTTGAATACTATCTAAAACTAACAATCCTTACTGTTTAAACTTCACATGAAACCCACAAATTTTTAAAGATACAAAGTGACGAAAAATACACCGCGTATGCTGAAACGTATGACTGAAAGGAAGCCATGTGGCTCTTCCGAGCTCCGCTCCTCCTGGCGGAACCTGGGAAACAAACACGTTTAACATCCAGTTCACGAGGAGAGTAGCGAGGCCTGAGTGCGTGGGTTTCGGTCAAGTTCTTTGAACTCGGATAAAAGACGTGTCAGAAGCATAATTATTATAATGTGTGTGGAGCGTTGGCAAGAATTTAAAGTTAGATATTTGTTTTGAAGAACTGCTCTGAAAAACTTCAGAGCCCAGGCGCATACGTACCTGAAGTTGCATGTCGGCCGCGGCACACACCTTTTTAGACTCGCAAAGCCGGGACACCATATTTTTGGGCAGGGACTTGAAAGACAAAAGAACATATATGTGAGAGAGTGGCTTACGAAGTCACTGCACTGTGTGCTTGTGAGGCAAGAGAGTTAAAAATGACATCAAACAAAAAAATTAACACTAGAACTTCATGACTGTCGGATTAAGGTCTGTACGGGGAAAAGACAGCACTGGAGGCAAAGAACAGAGTGGCAGCCATCTTTAAAAATCTATTTAAAACCTGAGTAAAAAGTTCATACTTTTTCTGCACCTTCGTCACCAGTGGAAGCCTGCTGAAGTGCTCCGTTGGCTCGTACGTGCATATAATAAGGGATGAAAGGAAGAGAGTCAAGTGTCAAAACAGAGCTGACAATTCTTGGTGTCAGCCAGCACTGAAGCTGACTTGACACCACAACAGCCAACCATGATGGTGAATTGCACGCTCTCTTATTTTCCAACCTGAAAGAGATGCAGAGCTTGGAAACTCAGGGTAATGACCCCGTCTGGTTTAAGGCTTCCTCCCTGAGACTGATTAGGGTGAATCCCATAGCATCACACATTCGCGTAGAAATAAAATAATAACATGGTTGAGGAAACACGTGGGTCAACTGACTCTACTTGGAAATCATTAATATTGATGTTTACTGAAAAACGTGACCATTTTATGCAACTCTATTTACATAGAAGCTATAAAAGCCCCTCTACAGAGAAACGCACCAGGGCAGAGCCCTCTGGCAGGTGACCGGCGCTCCGGCTGTGTGCATTAGGCGCCGACGAAGGACAACGTGAGCCGTCTGCCGGCAGGGGAACCGAGCACTGTGATTTATGTGTGTGTATCTCCTCCGAGTGCCCGGCCCACAGCAGACACTCAATAAATCTTTCCGGAAGAAATGAAGGAACACAAGAATAATCATTTAAAAAGGCTTCTTAAGTGAAAGACTACACCAGGATGTGATGAAGGCTCAGGCAACAAGGCCTGTTCTCTCCTCTTTCTGTTTGGCTATAAGAAAGGCAAACAAAGTAAAAACAAGGGAAGTTTAAGGAGTAAAGACACGGCCCGCGGAGGCTGTGTAGCACATTCCGGCACAGGTGAAAGGCCTGGGGCTTTCTCACACTAGGGGCAGCCATCTTGAACAAAACAAAAATTCCTCAGGATTTTAAAAAGTCAAGATTTAGTTGAGTCGTATATGCCAAGAACTTATACCAGAATGTCCAGGTTTCTTTAAACCCTTACTTTACGTTATACCTTCAGCTGACAGGATTTGTGCTATACTTGGATTTTTTTTTCCTTTGCACTTATTTATTTTTGAGAGAGAGAGACAGAGCACAAGATGGAGAAGGGCAGAGAGAGAGGAAGACACAGAATCCGAAGCAGGCTCCAGGCTCCGAGCTGTCGGCACAGAGCCCCACGTGGGGCTCGAACTCACGAACCGTGAGATCATGACCTGAGTCGAAGTCGGATGCTTAACAACTGAGCCACCCAGGCGCCCCTACACTTGGATTTTTTTTATGACTCACAAAGCTTTAATAGTTTTGTTTCCATTTTTAAAAAGTCTGTGGGGAAGGATGGCATTTTCTCATTTATCCAAAAATGAAAAGTGCTGTGGACGAGCACCGAGTCAGGCATCGGGGACAGAGCACGGCGAACCCTGGCCAGGGTCCCGGCCCTGCAAGCTTCACAAGCTGGCATTACCCACGTAGGGACAATTTTTAAAAGTGTGAACAACTACCATGAGTGCTGCGAGGGGAAAGCAGGGCGGGTCGCCCTGAGAACTGTCACGGAGACAGGCCCGGCCGCGGGACTCCCGGAGAAGTGCGATCTGCACAGTGAACAGGCACTGACAAGGGACGGGCTGCAGGGAGAAAGACGCGTTCCAGGCAGAAGAAACCACGTGTGCCAAGGGCAGAGAAGAAGAGGGCCGTTGGCAGGCGGCGACAGAGCCGTGGGCAGGAAAGCGGGTCCGCCCCAGGCTGGAGAGGCTGGCAGGGGCCAAGCAGGGACACTGGTCTCCACCCTCGGACTCTGGGGAGTCACAAGGTCAGGTTTGTGTTTTTGCAAGATTCCTCTGGCTGCGGTGTAGACACTGGATCGGAGGAAGGCGGAAGTGGATCAGGAAAACACAGGAGGCTACAGTTAGTGCACCAGCAACCTAAGCAACTGCCGGAAGGACGGGGGCAGGGGCGCCATTCTGGAGGGCGGGAGCTGAGTGGGAGGGGAGGCCCAGAGATGGTGAACACACGGGACCCAGCACTGTTTCCGGAAGTGCGCGGAGAGGAGCAGGGGGAGAGGAGCAGGGGGAGGGCAGCAGGGGCGGAAGGGAGGTGTCGAGGGGAGGTCGGGAATGCACAAGCAGGCTGCAGACAGGCTGATGGTAACGAGGCCGAGAGGGACCAGCCTGCAGATGTCGACGGGCGGGGAGAGGCGATGAGGGCCTGAGGTGGCTAAAAAAGAAGGGGACGCTGCACAGACCACGGGCGAGGGGCGGCTCGGGTGTCGGGCTCCCTGGATGGGCGTCCCACAGGGGACGAGTTAGATCCTGAGGTTTAAGGAGGTTAGAGAGAGTTGGGAGCGCGGTCCGCTGGGAGGTGTGGAGTCGAGAGCCCTGGCATCGCAGTGTGGCCTGGGACACGGGCAGAACCGGGGGAGGCACGGATGGGGGCATGGACGGGGGCTGGGGAGGAACATGGGGCCAGCAGTGGGAGACGTGGGGGTAGGGAAGGCCCACGGCGCGGCGCCCCCGCTGAAGGGGGTGTGGGGAAACGAGGAGCCCGGGGCCCACGGTGGAGGCCAGGCATCTCTCAAAGGTTTACTACTTCTGCCGACAGACGACGGTAGGGAGATGCCGAGTACTGGATCCAAGAGCCAAACCCAACACACCCCATCCCATTTGGAAGCAGCCGGCTTATTGAGAGGCCAGTCCCTCGGAGACGAACCCACACAGAAATGGCAGATGTTAAAGGAACACATTTAACGAGGCTTAATTCTTTCTTTGTTGGGTTTACAATAAAACGAAAGATGTGAATAAAGACACCATGTAAGAACAAGGAAGGCTAAAAACAGCTCGTCGAAAATTATGTAATAGAAAGGAAACGCATGGGCTGCTGTAGTCACATAAAATGTCACCGCTTGAGGAAGGGGGTACCGCTGCTGGTGCAGGCGACATGGCGCCTCCATGAACCTGTCATTATTTCAAAATAAAAGCGTAAGTCCAAAACAGCCTCCCAGAATTATGTCTTCAAGGCCTACTATACATTCTGTAGTAAATTCAAGGAACGTTTTACCAAAAATATACAGAAACATGTAAGTAGAAGGCAAGTACAATCGAAGTAGACCGGTTCAAAGAAAAGACTCGTAAATCCACCAAGTCACCAATTAAAGAATGTATATGTGAGGTGGGAACAGGAAAACAGGTTTTTAAAAAAATCTAGTTTGGGGGATTAGGGAGCGTCCTTGTGAGGAGCACTGGGTACTGGACAGAAGGGCTGAATCACTGTATTGTACACCTGAAACTAGTACTACACTGCATGTCAAACCAACTGACTTCGAATAAAAACTTAAAAAAATAAAAATAAATAAGAATCTAGTTGGGCTCTTAGTCTACTGAAATTAATCAATGCGTCTCAGGTGTTGGAGGGGAGGTGTGCTTGGCACTCCTGCCGTATCTCCAGCAGGCTCGGTTCCAGACCACCACGCCGAAGTGAGTATAACAATGTTGAATGAATTTTTTGGTTTCCCAGTGCATACAAAAGCTAGATTTACACTATACTGTAGCCTAGTAAGGGGCAATACCGTTATGCCTTAAAAAACATTACTAAAATATGCTAACCATCCTCTAAGCTTTCAGTGAGTTGTAATCACTGATCACAGCTCACTGTGACAAAAGCGATAATAAGAAAGTTTGAAATATTGCGACAATTACCAAAATTCGACACGGAAACACAACCCTGTCGGAAATACAGCATCCACGTGCCTGCCTGATCCAAAGTTGCTATAAATCTTCAATTTGTAAAAAATGTAACTATTTGAAAAGCACAATAAAGCAAAAGCACAAGAAAATGAAGTGTGCCTATGTTTTTTTATATTATTCTCTTAGAAAATAGTTCCTTTTTTTCTAACAAGAACAAAAAACAAGATTTTCAAATCGATTTTCGAGTTATATGAGAATTGTTTTAATAAAAAGATTTAGAAGTTAAATCTTAAATTTCAAATTAGAAAAATGTTTCATGGGGGCGCCTGGGTGGCTCAGTTGGTTAAGCATCTGACTTCGGCTCAGGTCATGATCTGATGGTTCGTGAGTTTGAGCCCCGCATCAGGCTCTGTGCTGACAGCTGAGAGCCTGGAGCCTGCTTCGGATTCTGTGTTCCCCTCTCTCTCTGCCCCTCCACCCACCAAAAATAAATAAACCTTAAAAAAATAAAAAAATAAAAAGAAAGAAAATATTTCTTGGTTAAGATTTTCTTCTGCAAATATCACTTTACTAACCAGAGTCATGATAATCAACATTGAAATAATTCAAATTTTGCTGTCATTCTGAAAGAGGCTATATCTACCGAGTAGCAAAGTATTTTATATTGTCTCCTAATGTGAAGACACTCACATTTGATGTACTGAAGAAACAGAATATGAATACACCCAAGCTGCAGGTAAGGAGCAACCATATATAGATAAAAACACATTTGCAAACTGGCACAGGCGCTCTGCAAAAACAGTGGGGAGGTTCCTCAAAAAATTCAAAATAGAACCACCCTCTGACCCAGCAATAGCACTGCTAGGGGTTTACCCAAGGGAGACAGGAGTGCTGGTGCATTCTTAGGAGACGGGATCTCGGCTGAACAGGCCTCTCCCCGCGGGGCCGACGGTCGAGCTATTAATAAGGAAATGTACTTTCCTATGTTTATTTCTCTCCCTTTGTAAAATCGCCCGAATTCATGGAATGAAACACACGCGCCTCCTCAAACTGCCCAGCTTTAGAAGAGGATACTTTCTCCGTTGTGGTGATTATTTTAAGGTTTTCAGAACCCTGAAATTAACCAACATGCTATTAGCCTGTCTTCCTCCATACTGCGGTATCTACCACAAAACTTGGTCAACTCGCGTTCTGCAGATCGCCTTAGGTAGAACTGGGCATCCAAGAGCGCATCAGGTGCTGCATCTGTAGGGCCCAGCTCCTACTTAGAAAACACTGGCACTAATAGGAAAACGTTCGCTTCCTGATGCTATTCTAATCGAACGCATCTCAAGCTGAGGATCCTGACAGCTCACACTTTCACGTTTTCTGAGAAGGAGTCGGCTGTACTTTCTATCTGTTCCTCTGTCTTTGTTTTCCTCTGGCTGCCTTCAGGGTTTTCTCCTTATTTCTGACTTAAGTGTGTTCTCTTTGTTCTCTGGCCTGCTTGGGGTTCACAAAGCATCTTGGATCTCCGGCTTGATTTTCATTATTTTCGGCAAATTCTCAGCCGTTATCCCTTCAGACAGTTCTTCTGCCTTAGTACCTCTCTCTTCTCCTTTGTGGAACTCCATTGGCCCCGAAGTTCTTGGATGCTCTGTTCCATCCCTACTCTTTCCTCCCTCCCGCTTTGTATTTCAGCTCGGCTAATTTCTACTGATCCACCGTTAAGTTCACTGCGCTCCCATTCTTTCCTCAGCTGCGTCAAGCGTGCTGATGAGCCCCTCAAAGGAATGCTTCTTAAATGACATCATGGCTTTATTTCCTGCGTTCCCATGTGGGTGTTTCTCACACTTTCCATCTTCTGCTTCATCTGTTCGTATATGTTGCCTACCTTTTCCTTTAACAGACTTCTTTGAATCCCTGTCTTCTGATAGTTACTTTCAAGCTCTTCTAGTTGTTGGTTATTTTCAAGTCCCTGAGTCTCTGAGTCTACTCAGAGATTTCTTGATCTTTGAGCAAGGAGGCGGGGTCTGGGGCTGTTTCTGCCCAGCAGCCAATCACCTCCCGTGGGCCCGCAACACTGAGGGAGGCCCCGTGCGGTCTCCCGCCCTGCACCCAGTAGCTCCCATGCACACCCGGCGAAGGCCGATGGAAAGAGCCTACAGGTGGACGCAAACTCCCTCTCTACCAGGGCCGTCGCTCTTCAGACTGCCAGGCCAGCCCACACTTGACCTTCAACGATTTGTTGAGATGTCCTCTGGTTTTTCCTTACCCTTCTGCACGCAGCCAGGCCTTCTCCCGTGCTTTGCCCCAGTGAGCCAGGCTACACCTCCTTGGATTCAGACAAGTGCCTGGGCCTATGACCTCGACTCTCTTAAGAGCTCAAGGAAAGTGAGGATGTTATCTCTGTCCTGCGTTAACTTGGGAGCAGTGCCCTGTCGGCCTTCCTTATGCCCAACGGTTCAGACTTCCCTCAGTAATACCACTTGGGCTTTTAGCTTCCAAAGGAAAAAGAAAGGCGGAAAAGCTTTGCGAAGGGTGAACGACTCTCCATTAAGTCAGGCATCGGACATCATTAAAGACTATCATGAAGAAACTTGCAATGCAGGCATCCACAAGTGTCAGTAGGTTTTAGCCAAAAGACAGTTCACCCAACAAACATTTAGCCATCGCCCATCATGTGACAGGCAGAGTTGATATATCAGTGAATAAAATTGAGAAAAATCTCAGTTCTCAAGGAATTTATATTCTAGGAGACCGTTATTATTATTTTTAAATTACCAATGGGGGAGGGGACACTTTCCCATGGCAACTACAATGGCACCTTATACTAGGAATTTACTGAGTGAATGAATGCTTTTAGTATATGCTGAGGGCGTTCAGTATATGCTGAGATAATGTATTTGGGTATTTTACCATTTCGTTTCCTTTGGAAGTGTATGAGTGTGAATCACATTAACCCTCATTCACTATTTGTTGACTACTGCTATGATTTAAATATAAGGTAAGGAAACTCACACATGAACTTAGAGTGTATAAAGAATACATCTGTAAACAGCATGGTAATCCACACAGTTTGACCCTTTTGGTCAACTTAAGGAAACGGTGCTTTAAGTCTCTGTCATTTTATTCTTTAAGTTACAGGCTTTAAATGTGTTTTCAATTCACTTAGGTGGCCCTCCAAATTTAATACTGCAGCTCAGGTATCATGCCGCTTGATGGTAAAAGTATCCCTTTGCAAAATTTGTTTTATTACCACTCTAACAAGTTCCTCCCAAAAAAGGATCAGTGGTAATAAAAATTTCAGTCAATATTAATTAGCACTTAATTAATAGGTGCTGAAGTTAAGACAGGGAAGCAAAGGCAGGAAAACACAATGAGGGCAGCCCGGAGGTTAGGCTCATAAACACGTGGGTCTCGCGCTTTCATTCATCGTACACAGGTGGGCCATCACTTTCACTCCAGTCGGAGAGGGACACTCAAAGAAGTGCCTGCTCAAACTGCTACGAGGACAGGTCTAGATCCTTCGCCTGGAATTCCATAATCCAGAAAGGTCTGAAGACTGAAAGTTTTCCCACCAATATGACAACACACTTAATGGCAAAACGTGGCCTGAACAAAAACGAAGTCTGCCAAGTGTTTATCCCGCTTCGTAAGTACGCAGAAATACGAATCCCTCTGCCCACACGGTCCTCTGCCAGAACCCGCCGTTCTTTTTTAATTCAAAATAAAACATATAAACCATTTTTCTTTCCTAAAATCTGGAATCTACTCCATCCTAAAACCTGCAATCCCACGGATTTAGATGGAAAACGATGAATCTCTGCATGGCACCTACTTTGCCTGAGATACAAAGTGAACTTTCCGCTGAAAAAATAACAGACGGAAAAACAGATAAATAAAGCTTTTCATTCAAACTGTTCCACAGACAGCACCATGTACAGCTCTTCCTAAGAGATGTATAGGGTGTGTCACTAAAAATGAGTTAAATGAACCTGTCAGAATGGCTCACATGAACAACTCAGGCAGCAACAGATGCTGGCGAGGACGCGGAGAAAGAGGATCTCTTTTGCTCTGCTGGTGGGAATGCAAACTGGGGCGGCCGCTCTGGAAAACGGTGTGGAGGTTCCTCAAAAAATTAAAAATAGAACTACCCCACGACCCAGCAATTGCACTACTATTTATTCAAGGGATACGGGTGTGTTGTTTCGAAGGGACACGTGCACCCCAGTGCTTACAGCAGCGCTATCGACAATAGCCACAGTATGGAAAGAGCCCAAATGTCCATCAACAGATGAATGGATAAAGAAGATATATATACACGTATACACAGACACACACACACACACACAATGGAGTATTACTCGGCAATCAAAAAGAATGAAATCTTGTCATTTGCAGCCACATGGATGGAACTAGAGGGTATTACGCTAAGTGACATTAGTCAGTCAGAGAAAGACAAAATCATATGACTTCACTCATGTGAGGACTTTCAGATACAAAACAGATGAACACAAGGGAAGGGAAGCAAAAATAATATAAAAACAGGGAGGGGGACAAAACATAAGACACTCTTAAACACGGAGAACAAACAGAGGGTTGCTGGAGGGGTGGTGGGAGGGGGGCGATGGGCTAAGTGGGGAAGGAGCATTAAGGAATCTACCCCGGAAATCACTGTTGCACTGTATGCTAACTAACTTGGATGTAAATTTAAAAAATAAATTTAAAAAAATGAGTTAAATGACCAAATACGTGAGAGACTCTCCCTATGTTCTGCATTCTGTGCCTGTGGAATCCAGCTGGGTCAAAGTTACCTGACCTTCACCAGGCACTGGCCGCCTCCCAGGCCCGTGTTCACTGAGTGGAGGCCCTGCTTTGTGGCGGAAGATACAGCAGTCAAGGCAGGTCGGGTTGGTCCCTGAGGTTCCCCCCCACCCAATGCATTTCTCTCCTAGAGATTCCCAATTCAAAGCAGCATATTAAAAGTTATGAACAGTCCTAGCTTCTAATAGAAATCTTAATTAATTTCGACATTCATTTCCCCCAATAACTTGAGCACAGAACATGCTTCCACTCCCTAATACATCTTTACAGAACAAGAAATTTAATATACAGGACACTCGTCAGGAAATAGTTTGCTAAGGAAATTAAATGTAAACCGTATGTAAGAGAAAAATTCTTACCAATAAAGCTTCTTTAAAAAGGTACAATTGCGGCCGTATCATTCTCGCTAATCTTGACGTTTCTTCCTGATCCTAAATTTATACACACTTTCTTTGGGAAGATTCTTTTCAGTTCTTTAAATCCCGTCTTGGCACTGTCCTCTCCGGAGGCTGGGAGACCCCCCCAGGTTTCCTGGAAACTGGTCTCCAGGATGCCCCAGCTGCTTCCTCTGCCCCACCAGTTCAGTGCCTTGGTCCGAGCGGCGATTTCTAACTACTGCGAGGTGATGGACCGAACGAAGGCGAACACACTAACTTGCTTTCCTTCACGGCCGGGAAATGAACGGGCCGAGTTCTAGGGGGACACGTCTCTAGTGCCCTCCCCGCATCGGCACTTCCTGAAGCCCCTCCGGCTCCTCGGCTCCTAACCACCTACTGTTCTCCGCCCAGCCACGGACAGAAGACAGGCCAGCCTCGCGCAAGAAGTCCGCACCGGAAATGCCAAATAATCCGAGCCCAAACCCCACACCTCTCCCCTGCAAAATTATTTTTCTACAGCAAAAAGAGACAAATTTCTACTTGCCCCTTTTTAGGTATGTCCTGCTATCAGTATTGTTTTCGCAGAGCCGTTTTCGTTAAACACAATCATACATCTGGGAACGAAGCTTCGCCGTCGGCAGCCTCACAAATGATCTTGGCGCAGAGCTGCTCGGATGCGGTGTCCCTCGACGAGGGCAGATTATTTTGAACAAGGTTTGAGCACACCAGTGCAGATCGATTTCAAAATAACGTTTCCTGGATGAACGTTACGTGTCAGATCATTTACGCCCTAGCCTGAGTTTCTTTTATAAACACACCTGCAGGTTTTTCGTCTCTCGGAGAAGGCTGCGGGTCTGAAGTAGCCCTGGTTTGATGCTAGCGGATTTCCGTGTGTGCGGAATGGAGGCTCTGCCCGGCGAAGAGGACCAAGCTATAAAGGCAAAGTCAGGTTCGTCAGGGAGGCACGCTCGGCCTTTCTTCACGGAGCACCCCGCTGTGTGCAGGGGGCCCTGCTGGGCGGCTGGGTGATTCAACAGTGGGTCCCTCCAGCTCCCGCTCCCAGGAGCAGGAGAAGGAATGCATGCGGGAACCACCAGTGCAGGCGAAATGCCCCAAGTGCCACGAAACAGAGAGCGACGGAGGAATTGGGAGGACAGCCATTATTTAAAGTGTCCGAGAGGCAATTACTCTAACAATTAATTACGCTTCCTATACTACCAGTGTGGTGGTATTTCCGTTTCAAAGATTCACTGTAGCCCTAAGATATAGAAACGTACTGGGGGTGTTTATCCCCATTGGTAGAGGAAAACAGTAGAAATGTTGTGTCTACAACTGGGGCCTAACATGCCAATAATTAACCACGGTGACCGAATTTACTTGATAATCCAATATGAATTTTTCCACAACTATCTTTGATCTTTATTTAAAAATAAGAAAGTTGGTGTTATTTCTGAAGAAGTAAGATCTGGCTTTGCAGGACTACAACAAAGACAATGCGGCCTGTCTCATAACAGAGGCCAAGCCCCCGGTAAAGTACGAAGCGCCGGCCCAAGTCTCAGAGTCTGGCAGGCTCTGCTGCCCCACCCCCGGGTTCGCCCACGTAGAGATTAGCAGCTCCTAGTTCTAGAAGTTAGTCCATCACTCATCCTTTAACCACCGATGCATCTGGTATTTAAATTTACATTCCTGGAGCCCCAACCAGACTCCGAGGAGTAGCCACTATGGTGTGAAAGTTCCCTTGAAAGCACCCTAGGGGCCAGAGGCCCCATCCTTCTCTGTGCACCCAAAGCACACGGCTGGGCTAGAGCCCGGTCCCCACGCTCATCTTTTTTCTCTTCTTCTTTTTTTTTAATGCCAGAACAGAACTGTGGCCAGAAAGAGGAGATGAATGACCATAAAACTGATCTTTTCTTGTGTCAAGAAGGTAGAGTCGGGTCTCCTGCTTATATTAAAATATGAATAATAAGAACAATAGTTACCCAACTACATGAAGCCCAAAGCAAGTAAAGACCAGCAGCCTCAGCATGAATTGGGAGCTTCTCAGAAACACAGTCTTGGGCACGCCACGCCCCCTGAATCAGAATCTGCATTTTACCCAGATCCGCAGGGGACCTTATGCATGTTGAAGTCCGAGATGTTCTGACTCTGAAAAGCACAGTCTTCACAATCGCCTGCACCACAGCGGTGAGTAGAATTCAGTCCTCTTGATTTTATAAGCGGAACTGTCTACGGGCAGGTGGCGCCATGAAGAAAGAGGACGGGCGGCTTGCGCGGGCCACCGAGGCTCACCTGCTCCCTGAGGGCAGGCACGTCTCCCGGTACCACGCTTCCTCAGGTGTAAGATGAGAATAAAAATATCGCTGCAAACACATGAGTATGAAGACTCAATGCAGTAAGAGTTATTCAGTCAACTTGTGCAAAGGATTAACCAACTGGAAGAAATTCGAGTCGCGGCCCCTAACACACCCGTCTTGCCAAGTGCTGGCATTGCCACGGTGACCACGCACGCAGCACGTGGCCCCGAGGGTCCCAGGTGAGGCCTGCGGTTCGGGTGTGAGTACTAAGAGCACCCCTCTTCCTTCTCAGCAGTGGCCTGGCTCGGACACCAGGCTACGTCACTGCCCCAGTAACAATGACCTTGAGAGCTCCCAACGGCAGAGGTGTGCAGACAGCCCACCCACGCCGCCTGCCCGGAGAAGGAAGGCACTTACTGTATTCTCGGGATGGACACGAGCGCACTGCCGGCTGAGCAGACACAGGAACAAAACTGGTAAAATAATAAAGCCTTTTCTGTTACACTAAGAAAGCACAGTCAGTTTCTTAACATAACCGACTGGGTGCCCTGGGTGGCTCAGTCGGTTAAGCGTCCGACTCCTGATTTCGGCTCAGGTCACGACCTCACGGTTTGTGGGTTTGAGGCCCACGTCAGGCTGTCAGTGCTGGAGAGTCTCTCTCTCCCTCTCTCTCAGCCCTTCCCCCACTCGCTTGTGTGCGCTCTTTCTCTTCCTCAAAAATAAATAAACTTCGAAAAAAAAAAGCACAACATTTTTGGAAGGTCTCAGACTATCATCAAAAAATACAAATGTCTTCGGGAACTTGGCATGACTTGAATTCTCTGGATGCTTCTCCATGAGCTCAACTTGTAGGCATGTAACCTCCTCACTTCACCAGACACTTCCTGTCACTTCACAATCTGGCCAGTCTAATTTAAATAATGTCTTGTTAAACGTTTTGGCATCAAATTCTTCCAGGGCCGTGTCACTGTGATAAAACATAGTTTCATTTATGACCATTTAGAGAATTTATTACGGTAAAAGCTGCATAAATATCAAAAGTTCGGACATTCTCTGGTACGAATCCTTGTTTTGGTAGTAATTCAACTCTTCCCAAAGCAGAGAACTCTGACCACGGATACCCTTTGGGAAGATGCTGGACCTAATGACATGAGCTTGTTGAGACACACATGATCACCCAGAACAAGAAAAGCCTTCAGCGGCAGAGAGCCAAGCATCAGAGCCGTGCAGGACACGAGTCAGCAGCCAGCGTGCAGCCTGATCCGGCACCAGCACTAAATCTCCGCGGGTGTCGGTGACGGGGCAACAGCTGGACACGCATGCAGGAGCGAGTCTGTTCTGCTATTAACCCATAACCCAGATGGCGTTTCACGAGTATAACCGAAGAGCTGCCTCGTCCCAAAGAGACAAAATCTCAGATCTAAATCCATGGGAAGTAACACCGCCATTAACTTACAGGAGTCTGAGTGTTGTTTTCTGATGAGTGGAGACGAGGTGAGAAGAAAGATCCTTCAGAAACACTTACGTGTTATCACGGACTCGCTGATGGTTCAGAGAAAAAGGCAGAAGTATCATGACATTTATAGGGTTCGGTGAAATATTTTCACATGTGAGAGAGCTCTAACTTCCAGTTTTTTCTTTAAAAGATTCCAATAATACTGTGTTCGCGGTCTGCACACATTACTGAATTTGACGGAACAGAGTTCCTGAGGTCAGTATGGAGACATTACTTTTTAACTTCTAACTGTTTACTTTTTATTTTATATAAAAGAGCAGGCATCTCAGACAAGTTCGGCGACCGATCAGAGGTCAACCGTGTGTGGTGGGAGCGGTCTGGGGGTGGGGGGCAGGGTCAGGCCCGTCTCTGCCTCCCGGTCCCTTGCTCTGTCTAGACATAATTGAAAAGCATTAACACTGAAAGTAAGAAAAGTTTCAAAACAACTGAAACCTGCCAAAACTAATCTAGTTCCCAGTTGCGCTTAGAATTTTTACCTTCAACCTTTGCTCGTATCTCCTGACAGAGAACGACAGGAGATTTATGACGAGCCTATCTGTCTCCTTGGAAGTAGATCTGAAGCAATTTTGGCCTTGGGCTGACTTTCGCAAAGTAAGGGAACAAACTAATCTTATAATGACGCAGCACAGACCAGTTCTAAAATGAAAGCACTAGATTTCTACATTCTAAAAATAACACCTACGATGGAAACCTGGCCTGTTATTTTCTGGGACAGATTGTGTCAGAAGTAGGAACCATTTTCTACCACAGCAAACGCTGGAGAGAGAAACACCCACATTACAATTCTGACTTTAGCAACTCCGACGGAGCGTTAAGGAAGTTCTGACGTGAAACTAATAGATCTACTAACAGATCACGAATGGAAACTAAGAGCCCAACCCCCATGTTACTCTTGTGTGGCCTCTGGCAAGTTACTCAACCTAAGTCGGTTTCTATGAAGTGTGGACAACCCTGTACCTACTTCGTAGTTGCTAGATAGATTCAATAAGATAAAACATAATAATAAATGTTCGTTCCTATTATTTACTGTTTGATAAAGATTTTGTGATAAAGATGACTCGAGCAACAAGGATATGAGTGGTGGCCAATGGACAAAATTGTATAAAAATTGTAGTTTCTCTCAAAAATCAAATGACTATATATTTTTTACTTTTAGGTAATCCGTATGCCTGAGGTGGGGCTCGAACACACAACCCCAAGACTGAGAGCTGCATGCTCCACCGACCAGAAGCCAGCCTGGTGCCCCTCGTATGACTGTATTTAATGCTTAGTGGCAGAGCTGGGGCTGCAAAATTATCAGAATCGACTTTAAGATGAAGCAGTATGAAAATTAAGACAACACATGAGGAAGAAAGGAATAGTTCCTAAGAAAAATATAAAATTCTCTATGTTTATACCTCCAATAAAATACGCTCGAAGGGCGCCTGGGGGGCCTCAGTCGGTCAAGCGTCCGACTTTGGCTCAGGTCATGACCGCACAGTTCATGAGTTCAAGCCCCGCGTCGGGCTCTGTGCTGATAGCTCAGAGCCTGGAGCCTGCTTCAGATTCTGGGTCTCCCTCTCTCTCTGCCCCTCCCCCACTCACACTCTCTCTCTCTCTCTCTCTCTCAAAAATAAGTACACATTAAAAAAATTTTTTAAATATATGCTCCAAGTACACAGAGTAAAAAGGAACAGAAATGTACAACAAGGCTGGGACAATAGCGGGTAGGAAGCCATAATGACGTACACCTGTTATTATACATTTCTCCAAACTCCCCGGATGTTCACCGCCAAGAGCGAACCCTACTGTAAACTGTGGACTTGGGGTGACTACGACGTGTCCGAGTAGGTCCATCAATTGTAACGAACGTACCACTCCGGTGGTGACGCTGACAGTGGGGGAAGCTATCCGCGTGTGGGGCAGGGGGGAAACGGGAAATCTCTGTACCGTCCCCTCGGTGTTGCTGTACACCTAAACTGCCCTAAATAAAGTCCTAATTTTAAAAAATAGGTAGAACTAAGGTGAAAAATGATCTACACATCATCCTGGAAGAAGATTCCCACCTCTCAATTTTTGTTAGTTCAAAAAAACTACTTACATATCAAAAATCTAAACAACACAAAAGGCTGACTTAACGGACTTCTATATGAAACCCCGGATCTGATCATTAGAAAATGTACGGTGAGCTCGAGCACGCACAAAACTTTTCCAAAACCCCGATGATGTGCTGAGCTGTAAAACACCAACCAACCACAGAGACTCCATGCGGGTTAGACTCAGGTATCGGTAGGAAACACATAAGTAACTCCTCTGCAAAGATTTAAAATCTTAAACCTCCTTGGTCAAAGAGGAAATTACAAAGGAAATCGGCAACATGAGAAATATTTTGTGTTAAAATCATGGCATGCGGCTAGAACCCCGCATCAGCACAATTTATAATTACAGCCTTGGGGGCTTGGGTGGCTCAGTTGGTCGAGTGTCCAACTCCTGATTTCGACCCCGGTCATGAGCTCATGGGTTCAGGGGATCGAGCTCACGTGGGGCTCCGCAGCTGAGAGCCAGAGCCTGCTTGGGATCTCTCCCCTCTCTCTGTCCCTCCCCCCCAGCCTGCGTACGTGCACACATGCTCTCTATCGAAATAAATAAACTTAAAATAAAAGTATAGCATCAAAATTTAAACAGATATGTTAGATGTACTGAAATTTAATTAGCTCAGTGTGTACCTTGATTGAGAGAGAAACAAAGGAGGAAGGAGGAGAGAATAATAAAACAGAAACTAGTTAACGTTAAAACGAACAAAATGAAGGGTATAAACAAAGTGGGTATTAGTTCTTTGAAAACACTAAAAAGACAGACAAACTTCTGCCTGCCACAATTAATAGAGAAAAAACTGAGAGCACGATATGAGGAATGAAAAGGATGTGACTTACCTACACCGAGCAGGATTCGAGGGATGAAAGAACGCCATAAATGCCTTTATCCCAATAAACTTGCAAACTTGGATTAAATGGGTAAATTTCCAGAAAATTACAACTTACCAAAGCTTACTTAAGAAGAAAAGAAGGCCCGAAGACTCTCAGGACTATTAAGGAATCGGTCATTTAAGATCTCTTCCCACAGAGAAAATAATAGACCCTGAATGGTTTTATAGATGAACTCTGACAAAGTTTCCAGAAACCGATTATTACGATTTTATAAAAGCACTTCTAAGGAGCAGGGGGGAGAACAGGAACATCTGGAAACTAATTTCATGAGATGGTCTGTTCTTAACACCAAAACAGAGCAAAGAACCAGGGAACGAAGAAAAACCATGAGTTGGCTTCTCGTAAATACGGATGCAAAAATCCTGTGTTAAAAACAGGAGCAAAACAAAGCCCCAGCACTGTGTCAAAAACAGTATGTGAGGCCCAAGCCTACCGAACCCCGCCATGCGGATAAGGCTTAACATTCAACATCGATTCACGAACACTAAGAGAGCAAAGGGAAAAAACAGCTCAAGGGCGCCTGCGTGGCTCAGTCGGTTAAGTATCCGACTTCGGCTCAGGTCATGATCTCACAGTCTGTGAGTTCGAGCCCCACGTCGGGCTCTGTGCTGATGGCTCATCAGAGCCTGGAGCCTGCTTCAGATTCTGTATCTCCCTCTCTCTCTGCCCCTCCCTTGCTCATGCTCTGTCTCTATGTTTCTCAAAAATAAAATAAAAACGCTAAAAAAAAAGTTTAAAAAAAAAAGAAAAAGAACAGCCCAATTACCTGAAAGACGCACACGCGCACACACAAATCTGATAAAACCCAATACCCCTTGATAATTTTTTTAAAGTAACTAGTAACAGGAAGGAATTTCCTTTTCCTGATATCTACACCAAATCTACAATAAACATCTTCCTTTATGGTAAAACACTGAAAACATTTCCTTTAGAAATCTGGATAAAGGCAAATCATGCCCATATCCCAGCTTCTATTCAACACTATCCTGGAGGTTCTAGTGTGTCAAGTAGGGCAAGAAAGAAAAATAAACAGAGGTAGGAGTTGAAAAGGGAAAGTAGAATCGTCATTTTTGCAGAATTAACTGGTTAAAGAAAGTAACAAATTCTATAGATAAGTTATCTGAATTAAAACCAAACTTTAGCTAAGTGTCCGGAAATATGATCTATATGTAAAAAAAGGATAAATAACACTTTTAAGTCCCAGCAACAATTAGAAAACAGAATTTTTCAAAATAGACTATTTATAATAGTATCAAAAAGGTAGGGCATCTAAGACTAAGCGTAACAAAAGCTGAGCCTTAGGAAAAAATTTAAACTTTATTAAAAGGAGGTGGCTGGGTGGCGCAGTCAGTAGAGCGTCCGACTTTGGCTCAGGTCATCATCTCATGGTTTGTGAGTTCGAGCCCCGCATCGGGCTCACTGCTGTCGGCACTGAAGCTGTCAGCACAGAGTCGGCTTCGGATCCTCTGTCCCTCTCTCTCTGTCCCTCCCCTCTCTCAAAAATAAACATTTTAAAAAGACTTAACATTTAACAAATGGAGGAATCTATCACATTCATGCATCTGAATATCAATATGGAGAGATATCAGTTCTCTCAAATCGAGCTTCAGATTTAATGTAATCTCAACCAGATTCTTCCCACAGTTTTGTTTTTGTTTTTTTTTTTTTTTAAATAGGCAAGTTAACTCTAAATATATACGAAAGAACACAAGAGCCCAAAACGGGACAAGAGATTTTTTTAGAGTAAAGGAAGCCCTGATGAAGTTCCTGTAATGAAGACAGCAGGGCATCGGTATCAGGGCAGACCAGGTAAACAGCGGGATAGAAGAAAAACCCCGTAAACAGATTAATAAGTCTAACGGGCATGTGCTTCACGATGGGTCACCGGAGAAAGAATAAACGATGCTGGGGTGATGGTCATCACAGGGAAGAAAGGATACTGAACTCTACCTTATACTAAACCAAAGAGAATTTCCGACTCGATTATAGAGACCTAAAAATAAAGGAAAAACATTAAAAAACTTTCAGAAGAAAACAGAGTATTTTATGGCTTTTAAGGAAACAAATGTTTTTCAAAAAAGATCTAAAAAGCACTAACTGGGGCCCCTGAGTGGCTCGGTCAGTTGAACATCCAGCTCTCGATTTCAGCTCAGGGCATGATGTCTTGGTTCATGGGTTTGAGCCCTGCATCCGGGCTCTGCACTGACAGCACAGAGCTTACCTGTGAGTCTCTGTCTCCCTTTCTTTCTGCCTCTCCCTCTCAAAAATATATAAACTTTTTAAAAAAATTTTTTAATTAAAAAATAAAAAGTACTAACTATACAGAAAAGATTGCTAAATTTGACAACCTTAAAATGAAGGAATTAAATCCATCAAAAGATACCATAAGGAAAATGAACAGACAAACCATAGACGGAGGGAAGACATACGCTTAATACAGGGTTATTCTAACATATCAAGAAGGGGGAGAAATCAGTAAGAAAAAAGCAAACCACCATATAGAAAAATGCTCATAAGGCAAACAGACACGTGACAAAAAACAAAAACAAACAATAAAAACATACGGGGTGCAGGGTGCCTGGGCGGCTCACTTGCTTAAGTGTCCAACTTCAGCCTAGGTCATGATCTCGCTGTTCCCAGTGTTCGAGCCTTGCGTCGGGCACTGTACTGACAGCTCAGAGCCTGGAGCCTGCTTCAGATTGTGTCTCCCTCTCTGGCCCTCCCCCACTCACACTCTGTCTCTATCAAAAATAAACATTAAAAAAAATTTAACAAAAACAAATCATAAAAAGATGTCCGACTTTAAAAAGTAGCCAGGGAACACTGCCGCCAATCATGGCCACAATAGCATTCCATTTCTTAACTACGAAACCGGCAAAACTCAGACTTCTGACACTATCAAAGGTCGATGCGGATGTGGTGTGATGGGAACCATCGCCGGGAGGAGGGCGAGTAAGTACAAATATCTCAAAAAGCAATTTGGCATTGTCACATAAACTTAAAAACACGCGTCCCCTCCAAGCCCGGCAATTCCGGTCCTGCACATGAATTTGAAATGTACAAAGATGCTCACAGCAGAATCGTGTGACCTAGCAAGACCCCGGAAGGAGCCGTGCGTCCGGTGACAGGAGCACAGCGTGCTAAGTTACGGAACGGCACACTGAGCGGAGAGTGGACGCGCTCCAGCTATCTGCACACCCGCTGAGCCAGGCGGACAGCTGGCGGAAACGGATCACGGATTATAGACAGTGGAACACCGTTTCTGTACAGCTCAAAACCAAACCGAAACTCCGCATTGCTTACGAATAAGTAACTTAGGTGGCAAAAACTATTTTTTAGCAAAAATTAAGAAGAATTCAGGACTCTGAGGGGAGCAGATGGTAATGTTTTACTGCTTAAGTTGGATGGTGGTTTCCCAACTGTTCATTCTACAAATGTTATTCTGCAACATTAAATATTAGAAGTTTATTACTTTCGGAGGCGCTTCCTTTCTAATCACTCATGAGAAGACACTGAACTGAAATCGGCTTCAGCATAAGCCCCTTCCACTGTTACCAGTAACACTGGTTTTTTGCTGGAATGACGTAGAACAAACACTTCCTCCCTTCACATGGCCTCTTCAGATACTCTACGACAGGTGCGGTTTATCTTTCCTAGTCTTACACCGTTTCCAATACGAGACGGTTTCCAGTTTTATCCTCATGCTGCAGGCCACTCCTCAGCATGTTTTCTTGCTCATCGCTGTGACCGGTGGTGTCGCATGCTGAACAAAACACTCGAGTCCCCGACGTGCGCTGGGGTGTGCCACCCGCCGCACGTGATAGCAGGGGGGATTGTGGGAAAAGGCAGGAGGGATGCGAGTGTGTGGGGGAGATGAAGAGGCAGCTAGAGATTATTGGTTGGAAACTGTGGACAAAAGGGGACAGAGGCAGACACTGCTGAAGGGACAGAGGGTGGTGCGATATTATGATTTAAAACATATATTGAATCTTCATCCCTGCCTGCATAATAAAAAGTGAGAAAAATTCTGGATACTCTAAACACTCTCAGGACAGCCTAGCCTCCTCAGAGGGATACGGAGGGATGAGGGTCAAGGGTCAAGCTTTTAGACTCCATTATGGAAGTGCTTAACATTTTCAACTTTGGTGTAGGGGCTTAGACTATCTTATTTCCTTGAATCTGGGAATGCGATAATAGTTAAACAAAAAAAATGTACCTGTAATTTTAGAAGCGCTGGGGAGGGGGCACGCTTACACCATTAAATAGATAAACACAGAGCTAACAAGAGATCTCAGCTTCAGAACTATTCGAATCAGAAAAAAAAAGAATCATCATCTAGTAAAATTAACCCAAAGTGCATCAAAGATCTAAACATAAGACTTAAAACTATAAAACTCTTAGGAAAAAACATAGGGGAAAACTCTGCAACATCAAGTTTGGCAGCGATTTCTCGGATATGACACCAAAAGCACTGCCAACAAAAGGAAAAACAGACTAACGGGCCTGTATCAAAATTAAAACCTGTGCACCAAAGGACTGAAACAGACTGAAAAGGCAGACCACAGAATGGGAGCAAATACTTGCAAATCACGTGTCTGACAAGGGATGAATACTGAGAATACATAAAGAACTCCTACGACACCACGACCAAAAACCAGACAGCCCAATTGAAAAATGAGCGACGAACTAGAACCGATATTTCTTTGAAGATATACAAATGCTCAAAAAGCACATAAAAAAATGCTCAACAAGAAGTGTGGAGGTGCCTCAAAAAATTAAAAATAGAACTAGCCTAAGACCCAGCCACAGCAATTGCACTACTAGGCATTTATCCAAATAAATACCCTGGAGTGCTGATTCGAAGGGGCACACGCACCCCGATGCTTACAGCAGTGCTGTCGACAGCAGCCAGATTACGGACAGAGCCCAAATGTCCATCATTTGGATAAATAAATTGGTGAACGGGTAAAGAAGATGTGGTATGTGCATACACCGACAGATATACGTACAATGGAATATTACTCAACGATCAAAAAGAACGAAATCTTGCCTTCTGCAACCACGTGGATGGAATCAGAGTGTATTATGCTAAACAAAAGAAGTCAGTCAGAGAAAGACAAATTTATGATTTCACTCATATATGTAATTTAAGATACAAAACCGATGAACACAAGGGAAGGGAAGCTAAAACAATATAAAAACTCGAGAGAGAGAGACAAACCAGAAGAGACCTTAAATACAGAGAACAAACTGAGGGCTGTTGGAGAGGAGACGGGAGGGGGACTGGCTGGGTGACGGGCATTGAGGAGGGCACCTGTTGGGGTGAGCACTGGTCCTGAAATCATTATTACACTCTAAGTTAACTAACTTGGATTTAAATAGAAAAAAAAAATGTTCAACATCACTAATCTTTAGGTGAATGAAAATCAAAACCACAATGAGACACCACCTCGCACCCATTAGGATGGCTCCCATCGAAACGTCAGAGAATAACAAGGGCCGGCAAGGATGTGGAGGAAAGCGGACCCTTGTGCTCAACAGCACACAGAGCGGACGGTGAGACGCTGCGGCCGCTGTGGGGAAGTGCAGGGCGGATGCTCGGAACATTTAAAATAGAATTTCTATATGACCCAGCAATCCCACTTCCGGGTATACATGCGAAGGAACTGAAAAACAGAGACTCAAGCAGGGGTGTGTCCACCCAAGCCCACAGCGGCATTATTCACGACGGCCGAAGGGGGAAGCACCGAATACCCATCAGTGGATGCTGAAGGGATGAACTGTGGTGGACACGCACAATGGAGTATTGTTCAGTCTCTAAAAGGAAGGCAGCTCTGACACAGGCTACAACATGATAAGCCTTAAAAACACGACGCTAACTGACAAAAGGGCAAATACTCCAGGATCCACTAACATGAGGCGCCTGCCATAGTCAAACTCATAGACACAGAAAGCAGAAAGGCGGCTGCCGGGGGCCGGGGTGGGAGAAGAAACAGGGAGTTGTTTAATGGGGACGGGGTTTCGGTTTTGCAAGATGAAGAGCGTTCTAGAGACGGATGGCAGGGACAGCAGCCAACGGGAAAAAGGTGCTTCACACCGCCGACGGGCACACCGCAACATGGGTAAGGTGCTTTTTTTTTTTTTTTATTAGAGAGAGAGTGTGTGTGCATGCACACACGCGAGAGAGAGAAAGAGAGGGAGAGAATCTCAAGCAGCCTCCCTACCCAGCACAGAGCCCAACATGAGACCCTGGAATCATGACCTGACCTAAAAATCAAGAGTCGGACGCCTAACCAACTGAGCCACCCTGGCGCCCCAAGATGGTAACTTTTACGTTATTTTCACTACAACTAAAAAAAAGTTGCATCTGACGGTGTGTAACGGAGAACAAAGATCGTGCGTCCAGAAGGGTGGGGCCACCTACGGAAAATTTTCCGCTTACTGGGAACAGCCGGAAAGGGGGTAGGCTCCAGGCGGGAACCCATAAGCACCGCGAAGAGCGACAGTAACCTTCGATGCCTTGGACGGCACAGTCCCGAGCGCAGCCTGAGCCAGCATGAGGCCGTGGGGGAGACGCCATGGGACTACTGACTCTCGCTCCGTGTGCGACGTCGAAAACCCTGGGAGGTTCTCACACGAACTGCTACCACATCCGTACTCCTTCTCTGCCGGGGTAATTAATTCGAAGATGAATTGATAAGAAATTCCGCTTCGGCTCTGACGCCTAGCTTGTCAGGACGGCTCTGCATCTCGGACGAGCGCCTCTGGCGTCTGTCGCCTCTGCCGGCTGCAGGGCCCCTGCGGCTCTAAGAAGCATACTCGTCATTCCTCTCCCACGAGGAACTCACTGGCTACGCCTGTGCTCTGGTTCAGATAAAATACTCGTAGGTGTTACTAAGTCACTGATACGCGATCCTTGCTCTGAGAGTTCTCTCGGACACGCCACACGATGGTACGAGAAAAACAATCCTTTCCTGACATGTAGCAGAATAGGAAATGAAGCATGAAGAGGCAATCCTGTTATTCTTCTTATGGGTTTTAATGCCGTTTATTTACAAAGCCTTGGATTTTAGGGAATTAACTCCTTGTCCTTAAGGCTAGAAGTGCCCTTAAAATGAAATCATCGAGCCGCTCGGTATCTTAATTAGTGACAAGAAGAGGCAAGCCCTTTGTGAAACTCAAGGCATCCGCACGTTTCTTGCCTTCTGGCGCTCTTTCTGTTCTCTGTGGGAATCGCGAAATTATTTTAAGTTCTTTAGAGGCTGTGTCCGCAAGCCCCCTTAGCCCAAGGCACAGGCCTTCTTGCGTCTGAAACTTGAATTAATTCAAAGCAACTTACTGCTTCTTTCCTGTTTCAAAGTACAGCTTTGGACTCGACACTGTTTTCTGGCAGCTATCTTGTTCAAAAATGGCTCTTACGGAAGGACACCATATTGAAGTAAGAACTGTCCTTTTTGGGGACATTACACCATCCTCTGAGCAGTGGCTCTTGCCATTCTTGGCTATTCTGATTGTCATGTAAATAGATACTATTTTAAACACTGACTTGAAGGACTGTGGTGAATTTTAGCCCCAGATTTACCTTCTCGCCTTCCGTGTTACTCTGAGAGGCTCCCAGCACTCTCCTGCAGGAGCCCTGACCTCGGGTTCGGAGCCCCTGAGCAGTCGAAGCTCCTCGGCTCCTTCCCTGCTGACGCTGCCTCATCGGATACCTCCCGCCCTTCTCTCACAGGTCATTCCCAACCCCTTATACTTTAAGTACCAACTCGATGCCAATTACCCCCACACACTGCACGATCGATTTGACTTTGTGTTCAGAGCTGTATCGCCAACGGCCCCATGGGCACAGCCAAAAAAGAGCTTGGTCTTCCTTCCTCCCATTTGGACCTCTTCCAGAATTCTCTGTTCATGGAGTCTCCATCTTTGATTTCCCTCTCTCATCCCTGCTACCCGACTGGCCTCGAATCCTTCCTATTAAGTCTCCGATACCTCCTAAACTCTGCTTCTCCTACGTGACTACACATTCTCAGGACTGAGCAAGGACACGAGTTCGAAGATGGGACCCAGGGAAGCCGTCTGCCCAAGGCTGATGAGACAATGGGTTGGGGCAGAGCTCTCTGAGAGCCAGGAGGACTAGACCCAACTCCTGAGAGGAAGTGCGATGGCAAAGCCCAGTGTAAACACTGCCAACTAAGACTACTCAAGTCACGAACGGTGGTCTAGTAAATGAGCTGGGATTAAAACACGTGTGTCCGCGAGAGGACTGCAGAAACCGGGAGTGAATTCTAGAAACAAAAACCTTCCAGCCTCTTCTTTTCTCTCCCCTTTCTCCTCCTCCTGTTCTCGCCGCTCCCAGCGCCCCTGCCACGATCTCGGACTTTTCCACGAGTCTACAGGCTTCCCCGCTGGCCGGAACACCCTGTCTTTGGTTTTGCCTTAGTTCCTCTGCGATTTGAAGGTCATGAGTGCGAGAATGTTGCCTCACTCACTCCTGGCTGTTTGTGAGATGCTGAGAACAGTGCCTGCGACTTACTAAAACCTCAGTAACTACTTCTGACTGAAGGGCCCGTGTGTGTCCTTAGTGTTCTCAATAAATACACTCAATGAGATGCAAAAGGACTACCAAAAGCTGACGGGCAAACTGCCCCTTTTACGTATTTTTTCAAGACCTAGCTCTAGGACTTCCTGCACGAAGCCTCTCCCGGCATTCCCGAGCAAGCTCAGGGGGCTCTCCTCATGGCCCCCCGCCATGCGCGTAGCTCTGCCCCAACACGTCTTGTGCTCTACCTCCCTACAAGACGTGCAGGGGGACTAGTACCAAAGGAGGGATTTCGTCGGGTCTACCTGGTCAGTCCCAGACCCCAAACTATGGACCCGTGGACGGACTGTGCTATTATTCCCTGGCTTGTGCATTTCCAGGTTCTTGGCTGAGTCTAACTTCTCTGAAGGTTAATGGGCAGAGAGCCAACCGATCGCCAATATCTCAGTTCTGTCATCTTAATAACTGAGATAGACTATGACAAAGACCTGGTCAGACTGGTTATCCAGAAACCCCTCCATCATTCTACAGCGGACAATAACGGTGAGATGAAACTGAGTCCAAAAAAGAGAAATGACCAAATCACACTAGAAAAGAGAGTCACAAATAAAGGTGGGTTTGGAGCCTTTTCTCATTCCATTCCTTCCTTCTAGTGCTTCTCATGAGCGAGGCAGGATTCTAAGTGCTGAGGACCCAAAGATGACTGTCATTTCACACTCGCACTCAGGGGGGCACGGTGAAGGGGGAGATCCGGGACGAACATGGTATTTACCACTGAAGTTCTCGGAGAAGGAAAAGAAGATGTTTCGCAAAGTCCGTGTGGCCAGCTCACTGCACAACATCGGTATGAGGCTGCCGGCTAGCTCATTCCAGAGATCTCGCACGTCGCCCTACTCTACGGCTTTTCTTAACCTTCGCACTCACACCGCAAACCCAACTACTGAAACCAAAACGGGGACACTGAGGAATCTTCAGACCTATCGTGCAGGGAATGACGGGGAGAATGCACAATGCAGTTCAGTTCTACAGAACAAAGGAACAAACAGTCAGAGGCATAAACGAAAGAGGAAGGCGAGAGCAATGGCTGTCCTGCAGCAAGACGGGTTCGGAGGCCTGTTGCTCAGTCAGCTTGTGTCCACCTCCGGGAAACAGGAACGAGGCACTTTCCTCGGGGGGCAGGGAAGACAAGACGGGCTGTGACTTGGCTGATGACAGAGAGCGGATGTTTTGTCAACATATGGCTATACGCCACTATGGTCCTACCGGCTGGCAAAAATGAAGAAATAAAAATAAAGTGGAAGGATTCTGGTCCCTGAGAGGGGGGGACAGCTCTGAGGGGGGACGGGTCTGAGGGACACCGTGCGGGTCAGGGAAGCGCCCCAGGAGGACGCCAGGGCAGCGGCGCGTTCCCCTACCTGCCCCGTCTGGTAATGCCTGGCGAACTGGCTCACCACTCGATAGTCGTTTGCAAAGTGCTCCATCAGAATGGACGGCACCTCGGCGAAGTCGGTGGGGCACCTGGTCCCTAGAGTGGGGGGAAGAGGAAACAGCTGGCATGATTCGAATCCATGTATCTACCTTTCTTTTATGTACTCTTTTAAAACTTTTATTTGTTCTTCTGATGAAGTAAGATAAGATTTAATTCATTAAATCAATATTTTACTTCTATAAAATTATTGTACATATTTGCAGAAAAGTTTATTATAATCCCATATATTTTCCTATATATCAAAAGTAAAACAAAATATTTGCACAGCTGGATAAAACACCTTGCAAAGCCACGGCTCACACCCTCTACAAACAAATCTGTCTTCGGCTACGTCGGGCTACACGCGAGACACAAATTAAAACATTCTTACAATTAATGTACCATTTGTCTTTAATTCGCTGAATGCCACCACCAAATGCTTTTATCCTTCACTTGCTTGTTGGTTGCTTGCTTCTCTTCCCTCTGCTGGACTTTTCATCTCCAGGACTGATTTATTTTATAACTGGAAGCTAATAGCTCGTAGTCTTTTCTCCCATTTTGCCCACCCCCTTGGGCCGTCCCCTCTGGCAGCCACCGGTTTGTTCTCTACATTTAAAAGTCGGCTTGGTTTTGGGGGGGTTTTTGTTCATTTGCTTTTTAGATTCCATATATAAGTGAGATCATCTGGTATTTGTCTTTCTCTGTCTGACTTACTTCACTTAGCACAATACTCTCTAGTTTCAACCATGTGGTTGCAAATGGCAAGTTCTCACTCTTCATGTCTAAGTAATACTCCATTGTGTGTATATGTGTGTGTGTGTGTGTGTGTATACCACTTCTTCATCTATATCCTTCATTTGTTTTAAAAGTATTTTTTTTAAACCATTGTTTGCTCTTTGCAACAAAGTCAATCCTCAATGAGAAAAGCAGCGTTCTAACCTTAAAATTAAAGCAACAAATCCTGTAAGAACTTTTTGGTGACATTTTATAATTCCATCCACCTCACCCGGAGTCTTTTCAAATATCTTCTCCTTCCCCAAAATACTGTATATGCAAAGTTGGTTAATAAATACTGGATGACAGCAATTTAGCAGGTCATCTATAGCTGACCATATATGACAATGAGCTTAAGACGAAACAACAGGGAGGAAAGTCTATACCTAATATCATCAAATACGGCCACGTACCGGCAGGAAAGGCTGTCATCTTACACAGGGAGAAAGCACAGGAAAAATGAAACGGACCTTATCAGTCTTCTTCAACATGCTTCGATATGTTTTTCTAGCTGATTTTTGGAGAAAAAGAGGCAACATCCTTTCACTTCTAACTCTATGCTAAGTACTCAAGAGACAAGTACTTACTCACCACACACACAGCCTAAAACTTAAATTCCAGGGGCGCCTGGGTGGCTCAGTCAGTTGGGCGTCCAACTCTTGATTTCAGCTCAGGTCATGACCCCAGGGTTGTGGGATCCGTGCTGAGCACGGAGCCTGCTTAAGATTTTCTTTCTCTCCCTCCTTCTGCCCCTCTCCCCTGCCACTCATACTCGCTCTTAAAAAAAAAAAAAAAGCATCCAAAAACTTAAATTCCATATAAAACATGAGAAGACGAAAAAGGGGCAAACGCAGAAGATGGGGCAATCCTCGGCAGGAACCGTCAGCAGGGAAGGAGGCAAACCTACGACGACCAGGTTACACAATAACCGGAAGCACCAGCGAGGCGCCTGCCGTGAACGACCCCCGACAACATTAAATGATCCGGTTTTCTGACTCAAGAGCTTTCTTCCCCCCAGTTTAAAATACAGTACATGTTTTTAAAGGATCCTTGTTAAGCAGAAGTCCCCGCGCCACGGCTCACCGGTGACGTGCTGGTAACGGGTACGCCCCAGCATAGAATGCATGGCATGCCCCATTTCGTGGAAGAGGTTTTCCATCATCCCGGGCGTTAACAAAGTCGGTAAATTCCTTGAGGGGCGGGGAAGATTCAGCATCAGAACCACGACCGGGAGCTGATAGTCTCCGTCCTCCTTTAACCTGCCTCCACGGATCGTAAAATGGCAGTCCTTGACGAGACAGAAAACATAATTAGAGATGAAAGTATTAGGTAATCTGAATGTAAGGTCACCCAAGATGTGGGAGTTCAAATTTTAACTTGATTCTGGTCTTCTCTTTACTTAATTACAGACGCTTTTCCGAAGGCTTTTATTTTGCTAAAATGTTAAGTTTTCTCAAACACCGGTCATACGCTGAGCTTCTGTTGATTAAGTACTTCATTCGCTGCAAAAACATGCACTGAGGTGATGCTATGCCGGACGCTGGAGACACGGTCATCAAAGGGTTTAGAGCCACGCCCTCGACTGTCCACAGGCAGGTGGGAAGGGACAGACTTGGGGTGGGAGGGGACATTAATGTGTACTGAACTCCTTCTACGTGTCAGGCAGCGAACCAGGCAGGAGACGCTTCTCATACCTGTCGTGTTTATCACTCAGAAGTGATGAGCTCCGAACGATCCCAAAGCAAGGACTCTGGAGTAACGGTCGCTAGCGGGCTGAGAGTCACACGCATTGTATCACTTATTCTTCACTCAACCCTAGAGGTAGGTATCTCACTTTTCAGATGAAGAAAAGGAAAGAGGGACTTGGAAATACAAAGCCATGTGCCCAAGGACACATGACCAGGACTGCTGCATGCTGGGTCTGAACTCAGGCCGCCGAGAAGGAACCACATGGCTCCTCGCCACCAACCTGGACTCTCCGCCAGCTAAGAGACAGAAAGCAGGGCGTGGGTCTGGTGACCTAGACTCTGGCCCCGCCTTTGACCTTCCCTCCAGGAGCCTTATTATCCCTTCCTTGTCAAATCCCAGAGCCCCTCGGAAGATGCCACATGCTCACGGCTATTCAAATGCGCCGGCAAGTGTGAATCACTGTTCATATACAGGGCGTTGGGATTTCGGTTGTGACTTAAAACCTGAACCCCTGCCATTTCCCATCAAACTACCCGAAACTGCTGAAACTAAGTGACCAGCAAACCTAGAATGCGCCAAAAGGCAATGAACCTCACGTTTTCTGTACAAGGAGCAAACTGGTGCCTGATAAGGTTTATGTGGACATATCGTCTATAATTCTAAACTAAGACCCTTGCCGAGTAAGAAGAATAGATAAGGGCTAAGGCTCTAGTCAGGATGTCTAGGGTCAGGGGCGCCGGGGTGGCTCAGTCAGTGAAGCATCCGACTTTGGCTCAGGTCATGATCTCATGCTTTGGGAGTTTGAGCCCCGCTGTGGGCTGTGCTGACAGCTCAGAGCCTGGAGCCTGCTTCAGATTCTGTGTCTCCCTCTCTCTCTCTCTCTCTGTCGCTCTGCCCCTCCCCACCCATGCTCCGAGACTCACTCTCTCAAAAATAAAATAAACATTAAAAAAAAAGTGAGGGTTCAAACCCTAGCACTTCTGCTGTGTGACTCCGAGCAAGTAACTTCACCTCTCTGGCCTATCTTCTCCTAATGTTACAGCTTAGTTCAAAAGGTTGAGATGAACGTTCCAAGACGTGAGGTGCGTAAAGGGCTCAGCAAAACGGCTGGCACACAGAAGGGCTCGTACAATGGCCGCTGTCAGTGGTACCGCGACCCAGATAAAAGTGGCAGACAGCGACGTTCGTCATTACTTCCATGACCTTCATTAACCTTAAACTCTACCCTAATTTCTAACGGGCATACTCGGTAACCACCGGCAACGTCTTTTAAACGCTGGGGAAGTCCCACACTGAAGCGTGTTCTCAGCGCTAGAGACGGAGAAGAGGGAGGTGTGGCGTTCGCAGTGACACACGCGAGCCGCCGGGCACTCCCTGAGGAAGGAGCTTGTAAGGAAAGCATCACCTGATGGGGCTTGTCTGCTCGCTGGAAGAAATCACAGTAAATGTACCCCAACAGTCCTTCCGATTCGTGAACCACGGCCTAGAAGAAAAGGACATTCAGGGGCGATCAGAAACTACGCGTGGAAAAACCGCATCGCCGTAACTACGGACACCGCTACTCCACACGTCCCGTGTCAGCTCCAAACAGACTCCGCATCCTCCCCAGCGCTCGGTGGACTGTGACTCGGGGAGTCCGTCCAGGACAGGAACCCGCCGCTGCCCGAGCCCTGCCCGCTGACACCCGCGCCCTGGGACACCGGACCCAGCTCTTCGGCCACTCGCCGCCTCCCCGCCACCTCCCCGTGCGCCTGGGGAAGCGTGGGCGGGACAAGGTCGCGGGTCAATCCTATGAGGCAGATTCGCGCCCCAAACGTCAGCCCCCGAATCCGGACACGACGGAAGGTGGCCTCCGGCTTCGGCTGAAGATCGGGACACTACTTCCGGCCTCCCTCCCGCCCGGCCTCTCAGGGACGCCCGGCCCGCGGGGGACTCCACGGCGGGCCGCCGGCTCCCGCCTGTCTGGCCCCGACTCAAGGGCTCTGCCGCGGGGGACCTCGGCCTCCTGCCTCACGACTTCGTGCCGGCCGCGTTCATGAACTCGGGAAGCAGCTCTTAAGCGCCGTGGGGGTGCGTGGGATTTATCAAGGCACTTGGGCATCAGCGGTGAACAAAACCGCCAAGAGGGCCGCCCGAGTGGGGCCCACGGCGTGTGGGGGGGGAATCTGGGGGGGCCCACGGCGTGTGGGGGGGAAGTCCGGGGGGGGCCCACGGCGTGTAGGGGGGAAGCCCGGGGGGGGGGCCCGGTGGCGCATGGCGGGGGATGACTGGCGGGGCTCACGCTCTGTCATGGGGGGACCTTCTCTTTAATGCATTTTGTCCTTTCACTCTTGTGGCCCGTGCCTTTGCACGGTACCGGACGGACGCCGCCGCCCTGCGAGGCAGGCACTCCAGGAAGGGAGTCGCGAGCCTGACGAAGCGCGCCCCCGCCCTGCAGTCACCAGGCCCGCCCAGCTCCCAGGAGGCAGCCTGCCCACGAGTTCTCTCCTCCACACGAAGGGGAGGGGGAAGGGGGGGAAGGAGGGGAGGGAGGGACGCCGGCGGGCAGAGAGTAAAAGAGCCTGACACCGCAGAGCCTTCCTGAGACACGGAGAAGTCTTCGACAGAGCCTCAGGATCTTCAAAGGAGGGGAAGATAAACCTACTCGCATCTCAAATCCGGCGGGCCCTCCCAGGAGCCTCGAAAAGGCTTGAAACTATTGGCAGAGAAGCCAAAGCAGAGCCCGGGAGACACATCGGTGCATTAAGCAGACAGAAGCTCCCCCGAGACGGGAAGGGGTTGGAAGAAAGTACACGTGACAGACGCAGTGGCTTCTGGAATTAACCGGAAGTGACGCTGAGCACTGCGGGAGTATGAAGAGCAATGACGGATTTCCCTTTAACTAGAATTTGTCAACACACGAGAACTCGACGTTCTGTCAGCCCCCGTTCCTCACTGCCATTAGGTTTCCACCGATATGAGGCCACAACTGATTTCAGAGAAAAATGGGGTTTTGTACAGTGTCCTGGGGTTTTGTACAGTGTCCTGGATTTTTTTGGGGAACCGGAAATCGGTGAGCCGGGACCCATCAGGGCGAGTCCACGCGGACCGCGCTTACCAGTTTGCGGACATCTTCACACCACACCTCCCCTTTCGCAGGCTGCTCTGCGTATAACGTGACCCCCAACAGTTTGGTGAACAGAATATTGAGGCCTTCCACGCATGCTCCGAGGGAGAAGAATGGACAATATAAACTGGGCTCGATATTGTACCTAAAAGAAAGAAAGGAGGTTCAATAGCATTTTTGTTTACTGCAACTTCTTAAGGTAAATTCCGGTAACACTCCATTTAAAATCTAGGATCACGGCAGATAAAAAAAGGGGATTGAAAACAATGGTATATTTCTTTTTCTTTTTTTTTAATTTCAGAGAAAGAGAGTGCGAACCCGGGAGGGGGGCAGAGGGAGAGACAGGGAGAATCCTAAACAGGCTCCAGGCTCAGCATGGAGCCCAAAGTGGGACCCTGGGATCATGACCTGAGCAGAAATCAAGAGTTTGACACTCAGTCAACTGAGCCACCCAGGCGCCCTCAGAAAGGCATATTTCTATCTTTTGAGGGATTTTCAGAAGAAAGGCAGTCCAATTATTCTTAGCAGTAAGAGTAGTAAGTAGTAATTCTTAGCATTAAGAAACATTTTAGGGGCACCTGAGTGGCTCAGTCGATTAAATATCCGACTTCGGCTCAGGTCATGATCTCACAGTTCGTGGGTTCCAGCCCCGCGTCGTCTCTGTGCTGACAGCTCGGAGCCTGGAGCCTGCTTCGGATCCTGTGTCTCCCTCTCTCTCTACCCCTTCCCCACTCACGCTCTGTCTCTCTCTCAAAAATAAACAGTAAAACAAAAAGTAACTTCCGTAATGAGTAAGTAAGGTAGACGCACCATCCCATAAACCTCATCCCTTTCAGGTTATTTCCTTTCACTGCCTTAACCAAGCAATCTGTCTCAGTCACCCACACCACACACTGCTTTAGGCATACCCACGGATAAATCAGACCAGTTTGAGTTATAACGGTGAAGTTCACTTTACGAAACATGGTGCATTCTAAAAACTTGTGACTCACATCAAGAAAATAGGAAACAAACCTAAGACCTGAGGCATACTAAATGAATTTAAATTTTACCTCTTGTAAAGTATTTGTTAATGGAAAAAACCTCTGTAACACATATATATGTTCATAAGATCATATATCAGATCTTAATTATCTGTTTTATTATTATGCACCTTAAACGAAGCATGACGTACTGGTAAGGTTAATTGTTCTTCACTCAAAAATGACTTATGTCCTCTTCCTACATGAACCACAGCACACGCAGAATATGTGATGTGAATGTCCACTTTTGAGTCATTAAGTCAGGCCAAACTTTATGAGCACAGCTAGAAAGAATGGTCTAGAATATGAGGAGGTGCTTACTGTTTCCCCTCTCTGGAATTAACAAACGATGTACTTATGGAGACAGAAGGTCGCTGCAGTTGTGATGAGCATAGCATAACTTGTCAAATCACTAGGTTGTGCCCTGAAACTACCAGAACTTCGTGTGTCAACTATACTTCAATAAAGAATAATTTATTAAAATAAAAACATACATATACACAAGCCTACATGTAAAACATATGCAAACCGTATGCTTATGACTAGACGGGGGGCTGGATTAGTGAGCGTGTATATATTACACAACGAGAGAGATCTGAGCTATGGAAATCCACAAACATACGACTTAATTCCTGGTCCATTTTTCATAAAAATAGAATCTCACTGGCGAAAGGTCCGTCAGCCGTCTAGCGCCCTCACTGGTCGATTCACGCACTCGCGCAGGCCGCCGAGGAACCTGCTGGACGCTGGAGGTAAGGCATGAGGAGCTCGCTGTGAAGGAGGCAGGGAGGTGGGCGGACTACCATGTCTCTCGAGCCTGGAGCAGCGCGGAGCAGGTGCTAAACGGCCGCGGGGGGGGCGAGCAAAAGACCCGAACAGCGGGACAGCAGGAGGGGTGACGACTTCGCTTGAGGAGGAGAGCGCAGACACAGGAAGGGGTTGGAAAGGAGTTCGGAAACAGGGTGGGGATGAGGAGTGAGGGCAGGGACGAGTAATAAATTCCAGGGGGAAGCAACAGTGTGAAGTCATGACACAGCCTGGAAACTTCTAAACCAGGTGGCTAACCAAGAGCGAGTGCGTGAGGCCGGGGTCAGGGGGAAGACACGCAGGGGCGGGGCCCAGAGAACCGAGGGTCTCACACGCAAACCTGCGCGGCTGGCGTCCTGTACTGGACGCACAGTCTCTCGACTTTCCCGTCATGCACCCCAATCCTCGGAAGAGGTTTTGAGCGCTCAGCCTTAATATCATGTACAGTAAGTCCTCTGCATGGGCTGCTGTTCTACGCATTTCAAAGCAAAAAGAAGATACATTCTTACAAGTTGAAACAGAGAAAAAGAAAGCTCACTAGAATTTCTAGGGCAGTCTGTCCACTCTCTGCGAACTGCTCACAGACTGGGGGACAGGGGAGACCGCGTTCGCAGGCAGCAGAGCGGCGAGGCGACACCTTCGGGGACACTGCGAGGCGGACGGCGGGACGGCAGGCGGTCGACAAGGGTCTGAATAGAAGCAAAAGCGGCGGGGGACGATGGAGAGGCAGTCATGAATTTGTTTTTCTTGGAGATGAAAATGTTGCGCGACCATGCAAGTGAGAAAGAATGGTCTAGAACACCACACGGGCTTCTTTATGAGCAAAGGGATGGGTGAGATGGCTGAGTCCTTGAATCAGAGCAAAAGGCACACAAAAAAGAAAGAAGGGAGTGTGGGTGTGTCTGTGGGAGAAGAAAGGAGGTGGGGCAGGGTCGGGGAGAAGGACGGAGTCACAGAAAGTAAGTGCAGTTCTGGAGACACTGCCTGTGAAGCGCCCGTAAGACGTCGGACGCTCAGGACGTCAGGACGGAGACTGCTCGGGTGTGGGCTGACGCTGCGGAACGAGACGGGTCACTGGGGAGGGGGCCGCCGCGAGAGGAGGGGCCCGACGGCGGGTCCTCCAGACGAAGAGGGGCGAAGGAAGGCAGAGCATAAAAGTCGGGGCTGTCCGGGCATGAAGAGGAGGGACATCGTGGGAAGAGGGGAAGACGTGCTGTGAGAGCCGGAAGTCACGGAGGCTCTGGTCGGGCACGCGCGGAACCTGGGGAGGCACTGCTCCATCCTGAAGACAGGAAGATTGCTCGGCAAACCGAAAACCTGCATCCAGCACAGAGCAAACTGCTCCCCCGACATTAGAAAGACGCTTGTCTGATACAGAGAATCACCACTCAGAGAACTCTCCGGCACAGACCAGCACCAAGGTAGGAAAAATTAAACTACAATGGACAAATCGCTGGAGACCCAGTGTGGACACCTCGGAGAATTAAAAACCTCAGGGAGGCCCAGTTTAAGGGAGGATCCCCACACGTTTTTGAGTTTTTACCTCCGGGAGCCCTACCAGGTGCTCACGATAAAGATGGAGAAGAATTCTCCCAGGGCTTGCGGGGGGGGGGGGGGGGGGGGGGGGGAGTAAAATTTAGCCATTGTGAAATATACCAGAGCTTTCCATTATTCTTAATAAGGCTGCCCTCAAAAGAAACTATCTTACCAGAGCCTAACTCACCTGGAAGAAAAGACATGCCCAACCCGATCCCCCTGTCTCATAAAGCAGAGAAGGGGACCTGGAAAGCACTTGTGAAAGCCAGAGCCAAGGGGCACGGGCTCCATAAAAGTCTGCGACCTAATCACAGGACTATAGGATACACCCCCTCGCCCGCACAACCGGGCAATGGGGATCCTGTAAAATACCAGGAGAACACAACTGACAACTGCACACCTCACATCTTGTTAAGTAGAAGTCTCCAGGGAATCCAGACACAACATCCAGGGAACCCAGACACAACATTGGAGAGACAAAAAAGAAAAAAGAAAAGAAAAAGTTTAGCCTCTAATGCCGCAGCTACTGTACATGTAAACACAGCCTAACTCCTACCAGTGAGTAAATCATCTCCACCTTTCACCGAACAATTTCAAGTCATGATGAAAGACAAAGACTATAGTCGTAATAGATAGAAAAAACATTCAGGTACACTAGAGACATTAGAATAACCAGATTGAGAACTCAGAACGACTATGATTAACATGCCAAGGGGTCTAAGGAAAGTAATGTAAACAGAGAGAGGGAAACTCTAGCAAAGAATCAAAAGGAAAGGCTAGAAATGGACAGCAATGTGACACAAAAGACAGCCTTTGCTGTGCCCATCAGGACACTGGATGTGACGGAGGAAATCATCGGGGAGCCTGGAGGAATGTCAATAAAAACTAAGAATATGATATAAAGAGAAAAAAAAAAAGATGAAAAAGATGAGAAGACCCAACTAATTGTGGGATAATTACAAAAGGTGTAGTGTACATGTAATAGGAATTACAGAAGGAGAACAGAGAGAGAAAAGAACAGAAATGTTTGAAGTAAGAAGGGCTGAGAACTTTTACAAACTAAAAAGACCGAACTATAGAATCAGGACAGTCAGGACACCAAGCAGGGGGAAAAACACACTTGGGAATACGATATTTCAACTACTGAGAATCAAAGACAAGGAAAAAAATCTCCAAAGAAGCTGGGGGTGGGGAAAAAAATCATCTTACCTGTAGAGAAAGTAAGAATAAGAATTACATCAGACTTCTCTTCAGAAACCATGCAATCGAGAAGAATGTGGAGAGAAATACTTGAAGTGTTGAAATTAAAAACCTCAACCCTAGAATTCTGTATGCAACAAAATTACTGTTCAAAACTGGAGAAATAAAGACTTTCTCAGACAAACAAAAATTGAGAGAATCTGTCACTAGTAGACCTGACATGCAAGAAAGGTTAAAAAGAGTTCTCTAAGGAGTAGGCAAATGAAAGAAGTCAGAAACTTGGATCTACATAAAGAAAGGAAGAGTGTTAGAGAAGAAATAAATGAATATATAAAAACAAACTTTTTATTTATCTTGAAATGATCTAACACATAACAGTTTCTTCAGAGTATTAACAGCAACACTGTACTAGGAGATTACAGCTTAGAGATGAGTGAAATGCACACCAGCAATGTTATGAAGGACTGAAAAGAAGCGCTGGGTACTTGTGCTAACCATGAGCCAGTACAGTATTATCGGAAGTGGACCTACACTGTAAACATTAGGCCAAATACTTCAAAAATGGAAAAAAGGAGGAGAAAAACTAGAATCACATAAACTACTAAAATCAAACCATAAGGTAGAAAAAAACAGTGGAAGACAAAAGAGAAAGAAAGAGAAAGAAAGAAGGAAGGAAGGAAGGAAGGAAGGAAGGAAGGAAGGAAGGAAGAAAGAAAGAAAGAAAGAAAGAAAGAAAAAGAGAGAGAAAAAAGAAGGAAGATGGGCAAAGAATAGAAAACAAAAACAAACATGGTGATATGGTAGGCATTAATCCAATTACATAAACCAGTCACTTTAAACATCGATGGTCTAGATATAACAATTAAAATACCAGAGAATGTCAGTAAAGATTAGAAAAACAAGACCCCCAATTATATGTTGTCTATAAGAAACTAATTTTAATTATAGAAGTACAGATAGATTAAAAGTAAAGGGACGGAGAAGGATACACCATGCGAATCCTAAGCACAGAGAGTTGGAGTAGTTACATTAATTCCAATCGGAGCACACAGCAGAGAAAACGTAACCAGGGATGAAGATGGGCATTACATAGTGAAAAAGGGATCAATTCACCAAGAAGACATAACAATACTTAATGTCTGTATAACTGTTAATGTATTTTAACAAATCATCAAAATACATGAATGAAAAATTGATAAACTATAAGGAGAAATAGATGAATCCAGTATTGAAATCTGGAGACTTCAACATCCGCCTATCAGAAATGCATAGATCCAGCAGGCAGAAAATCCGTAAGGACATAGTTGAACTCCTGGATTTAACAGACATCTAGAGAAAGCTCACCCAACAACACTGGCAAACACATCCTTCTGAAGAGCATAAGGAACATTCACGAAGAGAGACCACATTCTGAGAAATAAACATATTTTTAACAATTTAAAATTACAGACATCTTACAATGAATGCTCTCAACCACAATGGGATTAATGTAGAAATTAGTAAAAAAAAAAAAAAAAAAAAGATGGCTAGAAAATTCCAAAACATCTAAATATTAAACAACACACTCCAAATAACACATGGGTAAAAGAAGTCTCAAGGAAAATTTTAAAATATTTTGAACAAAATGAAAATGAAATACAATTTATAAAAATTTGTGGGGTGTAGTTAACGTGATGCTTAGAGGAATATTCATAGCAACTAATGCATATATTAGAAAAGAAGAATGCTCTAAAGTCAATAATCTAAGATTTTGCCTTAGGAAACTAGAAAAAGAAGAGCAAATTAAATCCAAAGTAATAAGAAGAGAAACATGTGTTTACAGTAGAGCAGGAGTCAATAAAATTGAATATAGAAAATTAACAGAGAAAATCGATGAAACCAAAAGCTGGTTCCTTGAAAATATTAAGATAATTTATAACCCCTGGCCAGGTTAACTAAGAGGAAGAAGAAGAGGACAAATTACTAATATCAGAAATAAAAGAGAGGATATCACTACTGATAAAATGGGCATCAAAGATAAAGGAATATTATGACAATTCTATGCTCAAAATTTTGATAACCTCGATGATGAAATGGATCAATTCCTGGAAAGACACAATCTACCAAAGTCCTGCAAGAAGCAATACATAATCTAAATAGGCCTATATCTACAGAAGAAGTAGAATCAATAATTAATAACCTTCCAAAACAGAAAACACTAGGCTCAGATGGATTTGCTGGTAAATTCTACCCAACTTAAGGTAGAAATTATACCAATTCTTTACAGTCTTTCCCAGAAAACAGAAGCAGAGAAAATACTTCCTAATTCATTCTATGAGGCCCCTTAGCAAAACCAAAATACACGGTAAGAGAGGAAAACTACAGACAGTATGAACACAGATACAAAAATATTTTCTCAAGAAAATATCAGCAAGTCAAATAAAACAATATATAAAAACAATTCTACACCATGACCAAGTGGGATTTACTCCAGATATGCAAAGCAGGTTCGGCATTTGGAAATCAATTCATGTAATTCAGAATTACACTGACAGACAGAAAAGAAAAATCCTATGATCTTACCAGTAGCCTCAGAAAAAAACATTTGAAAAAAAATCCAATACCCATTCAGATAAAAATTCTCAGCAAACGAGGAATAGAGGGGAACTTCCCCACTTGATAAGAACATATACAGAAAAATTATACTAGCATCATACTTAGTGGTGAGAAAACGAGATGCTTTCTTGCTAAGATCGGGGACAAGGTAAGGATGACTCTTCTCACCAGTCCTAGTCAACGTCATACTGGAAGATACAGCTAAGGCAATAAGACAAGAAAAGGAAATAAAAGTTATAGAGATAAAGAAAAAGAAATAAAATAGCTCTTGTTCACAAATGACATCATTATTTATGTTAAAAATCCCAAAGAACTAACAAACTCCTGGAATAGGCAATTATAACACAAGGTTAATATACAATAACCAACTGTTATATTGCTAATATAACAATACAAGGTTAATATACAAAAACCAATTGCTTTTGTATATACCAACAATAAACACTGAAATTTGAAATTATAAACACATCATTTATATTAACACCAGAAAAAAAAACTATCCTAAAATATTTAAACATTAAAAAACACATTTGACAAAGTACCAACATCCAATATAACATACAACATAAAACTCTCAACAAAGTAGACTTAGAAAAAGCATACCTTAACATAATAAAGGTTCTCATGATATGACAAACCCAGAGCTAACATCATACTCGATGGTGAAAAACTGAGAGCGTTTCCTCTAAAATTAGGGACATGACAAAGATGTTCATTCTCCTACTTTTATTCAACAGAGTACTGGCAGTCCTAGCCATAGCAATCAAACCAGAAAAAGAAATGAAAAGCATCCAAATTGGTAAGGAAGAAGTAAAACTTTCACTATTTGCAGATGACATGATCCTATACACAGAAAACCCTAAAGACCGTACAACAAAAAACTGCTAGATCTGATAAATGAATTCACAGGATATAAAACTAATATACAGAATTCCGTTGCATTTCTATACACTAATAAAAAAGTAGCAGAAAGAGAAGGCAAGACAACAATCCCATTTACAATTGCACCAAAAACACTAAGATATCTAGGAACAAACTTAACCAAGAAGGTGAAAGATGTGTACTCCAAAAACTACAAAACAGACGAGAGAAATTGAAGATAACACAAACAAATGGAAAGGTTTTCCATACTCATGGATTGAAAGAACAAATATTGTTAAAATGTCCATACTACCCAAAGTAATCTACAGATTTAATGCAATTCCTATCACAAGAGCAACAACATTTTTCATAGAACTAGAAAAAAATAACCCTAAAATTTGTATAGAATTACAAAAGATCTGAATAGCCAAAGCAATCTTGAGAAAGAAGAACAAAGCCAGAAGTATCACAATCCCAGATTTCGAGGTGTACTCCAAGCTGCAGTAATCAAAAAAGTATGGCATTGGCATGAAAACAGACACAAAGATCAATGGAATAGAGAGTCCAGAAATAAACTCATACTTTTACGGTCAATTGATCTATGACAAAAGAGGCAAGAATATACAATGGAGAAAAGACAGTCTCTTCAACAAATAGTGCTGGGAACACTGGAAAGTTACATGCAAAAGAAAGAAAATGGACCACTTTCTTACAATCATACAGAAAAATAAACTCAAAATGGATTAAAGAACCTAAATGTGGAACCTGAAACCATAAAATTCCTAGAAAACATAGGCAGTAATTTCTTTGATGTCGGATATAGAAACACTTTTCTAGATAAGTCTCCTCTTGCAAGGGAAACAAAAGCAAAATTAAACTGTTCGGACTACACTAAAATAAAAAGGTTTTGGACAGCAAAGGAACCATCAACAAAACAAAAAGGCAATCTACAATATTGAGAAGATATTCACACATAGTATATCTGATAAGGGATTAATATCCAAAAAATTTAAAGAACTGAAACTCAACACACACACACACACACACACGCATACACACACAATCCAAACAATCCAATTAAAAAATGAACAGAGGACCTGAACAGGCATTTTCCAAAGAAGACATACAGATGACCAAGAGACACCATGAAAAGATGCTCAACATCACTCATCATCAGGGAAATGCAAATCAAAACCGCAATGAGACACCGCTTTACACCAGTCAGAATGACTAAATAAAAAAACCCCAGAAACAACAACTGTTGATGAGGATGTAGAGAGAAAGAAACCCTCATGCACTGTTGGTGAGACTGTAAACTGGGGCAGCCGCCACGGATAATAGTATGGAGGTTCTTCAAAAAATTAAAAATAGAATTACCAAATGACCCAGTAATTCCACTACTGGGTCTTCGAAAATACACATGCACCATGTTTACTGCATCACTGTTTACCATAAGCAACCCAAATATCAATCCATACATGAATGGATGATGATGCGTATATACACGCATATACGTATATGTGTGTGTGTATGTATAGTGGAATATACTTGGCCGTAAAAAAGAATAAAATAGTACCATTTGCACCAACATGGATGGACCTAGAGGGTATAATGCTAAGGGAGACAAGTCAGAAAAAGACAAACACCACAGGATTTCACTTACAGAAAACCTACAAACAAAAAAGAGACAGAGAAAAAAGCAGACTTTTAAATTCAGAGAATAAACTGGTAGTTGCCTGAGCAGAGGCGGGCAGAGGATGTGTGTAAGAAATCAAGGAATTAAGAATACAGTTATCATGACGAGCGCTGCGAACTGTATAATAGGATTATTGAATCATCATACTGTATACCTGAAACTAATATAACACTTTGTTATACTTGAATAAAAATTTAAAAATTTTAAAAACCAATAAGATCTATATGAGGAAAACTACAAAACACTGATGGAAGAAAGCAAAGATCTAAATAAACGAATAGATATCCCATGACCATGGACGGGAGAACTCCCTATTGCTAAGATGTCAACTTTTCCCAATGTGACCTGTAGGTTAAACGCAATCTCAGTCAAAATCCCAGCAAATTATTTTGTGGATTTCTACAAGCTGATTCTAAAGTTTATGTGGAGAGGCACAAGACCTAGAAGAGCAAGTGGAATATTGAAGAGAAGAGCAAAGTCAGAAAACTGACACTTCCCAACTTCGAGACTTCCTAGAAAGCTCTGTGGAATTAACAAAAGAATATACAAACAGATCCATGGAACAGAAATAGACCCACACAAATATAGTCAGCTGATTTTTGACAATGGAGCAAAGACAATAAAATGGAGAAAGGATGGTCTTTTCAATAAATGGTGTTAGGACAACTGGACATCTACATGCAAATATAACTCTAGACACAGATGCTGTATCTTCCGGAAAAACTGACTCACAATGCATTGTGCACCTAAATGTGAAATCACAAAACTGTAAAACACCTAAAAGATAATATAGGAGGAAATGTAAGTGACCTTGGTTTGACAGTGTCTTTTTAAAGACAGCCCCAAAACAATGAAAAATTGATAAATGAGACTCCATTAAAAGTAAAAACTTCCGTTCTGCAAAAGACACCGTTAAGAAGAGAAGACAAACTATAGACGAGAAGAAAACTTTCTCAAAACACGTATCTGACAAATACAGGTATCTGAAACATACCAAAAACTCTTAAAACTAACAGCAAGAAAATAACCAAACTGATTAAAACTGAAAACTGAAAAAAAGATCTGCATAAACGCCTCGCCAAAGAGACACACGCGGCAAATAAGAATCTGAAAAGACGCTCCACACGTTACGTGTCATCAGGGAAATACAAATTAAAACAAAGAAATACCACAACGCACCTTTCAGAATAACCAAAATCCAGAACACTGACGACCACCAAATTCTGGCAAACATACAGAGCAACAGAAATTCACATCCATCACTAGCAGGAATGCAAAATGATACAGTCACTTTAAAAGATCGTGGGGGGCGCCTGGGTGGCTCAGTCGGTTAAGCGTCCGACTTCGGCTCAGGTCATGATCTCACAGTTCATGAGTTTAAGCCCCGCGTCGGGTTCTGTGCTGACAGCTCAGAGCCTGGAGCCTTCAGATTCTGTCTTCCTCTCTCTCTGCCCCTCCCCCACTCACAGTCTATCTGTCTCTCTCTCTCAAAAATGAATAAACATTTAAAAAAAGTTTAAAAAAAAAGACCGTTTGGCACTTTATTACAGAACTAAACATCTTCCCATCATACGGCCCAGCAGTCGCACTCCTTGGTATGTACACAAATGAGCTGAAAACTTACGTGCATACAAACACCTGCACACGAGCAGCTATAGCAGCTTTATTCATAACTGCCAAAACTTGGAAGCAACCAAGACGTCCTTCAATAGGTGAATGGATAAATAAGGAATAAAGTGAATGAATAAAAAACGAATCAATTTTTTAAATTCTATACAATGGAATAATCGCACTAAAAAGAAATAAGCTATCAAAACACAGGAAGACATGGAGAAACCCTAAGTGCCTACTGCTAAACGGAAGAAGCCAATCTGAGTAAGGCCACACACTATCTGACTCCCGGTACGTGACGCGGTGGAAAAGACAAAACCGTGGAGACGGTGTAAGGACAGGTGGTTGCCAGGGACTGGGGTCGGGGGGTCGGGGGGCGGGGAGGGGGCGGCAGGGATGAACGGGGGAAGCGCGGAGGATTTTTACAGCCATGAAATGATGCCGACGACGCTGTCACGGTGGATACCTGGCCACGACACGTTTTCCAAACCCCCGGAGGGGGCGACACACAGGAAGCCCTGACATAAACCAGGGACTTGAGTTACCACCTTATCGATTACAACTGGGAGAGGAGGCAGGGGATTTATAGGAACTCTCTATACTTTCCACGCATATTTCTATAAATCTAAAACCTCCATGAAAAATAAATTTAAAAATTGATTAAAAGAGAAACCGGCGCCACGGTTAAGAAAGCAAACCTGGAAGAGGCCTGCTCTCAAGCCGCCTTACAAGGCACCGGAGTTACGAAAGCATGGGCCGCAATTCTGCGCCGCCAGTGAGGCGGTGCCCTTGCTCCTGCCACTCCCCCGACGCGCAGGGTTTCCCACTTTGGCCGACGGGAACCTGAATGGGCCATGGCTGTGTGGGGGCGGCCACGAAGGCTCTCTGGCTGCTTCCAGAGGGTCTGTCCTCACTGTCCACACAGCGCTCCCCTCTCTGGGATTCTGTCCTCTGGACCGAAGGGCCTTGGCCTCCATGGACTCCCAGCTCTAAGGGCTCTGCCAGGGAGACCACCGCGGTCCCCTCGCCGTCCCCACTGGGGGAGCTGGGGCCACTGCGGGGGTCACTTGTTTGTTTTCCCTCTTTCAGGGAACACGGGCTGACACTGACCATTTTCCTACATCTGAACATCACTGTCTCATACTTTTTTTTTTTTAAAACACTTTTTTTAATGTTTAGTTTTGAGAGAGAGGCAGACAGAGCACAAGCGGGGGTGGGGGCAGAGAGAGAGGGAGACAGGATCTGAAGCAGGCTCCAGCTCTGAGCTTTCAGCACAGAGCCTGACACGGGGCTCGAACTCATGAACCCTGAGATCATGACCTGAGCCAAAGTCAGATGCTTTAACCGACTGAGCCACCCAGGAGCCCCCTGTCTCATACTTTTTATGAGACTTTTTAGTTGTGCGTGCAGGAGGCAAATTTGGTTCCTGTTGGTCAGAAGTCCTCTTGTATTTGAGGGCACCTGGGCGGCTCAGCGGGTTGAGCATCCGACTCTCGATTTTTGGCTCACAGTTTGTAAGATCGAGCCCTGTGTCAGGCTCCAAGCTGTCAGTGCGGATTCTCTCTCTCTTCTCTTTCTGCCCCTCCCCGCACTCATGTTCTTGCTCTCTCAAAATAAACATTTTTTTTAACAAAAAGAAAAAAAGAAGTCTCTGTATGTTTGAATTTTAGGACAGTTGATATTCAAAAGTGAACACTAAACGTACACTTTCTTAGGGGGTGAGAAAAGGGAAGTAATCAGGAATGCCAAGACTACAGCCATGCCTGTCCAGCGGAGTGACGCCACAGCCATCCGGGCCGTATGTGGGGAAACAGAGATTAGAACTGGATAAGGACCAACATTCAAATCATGGGAGTCCCAGTAGAAGATAGAGAGAGAAGGGCAGACAAAACATTTGAAGAAATAATGCCTGATAAGTTCCCAATTTTTAAGAAAGAATGAATATAAATATCCAAGAAGCTCAAAAAAACCCCAAGAAAAATGAATCCAGACACCCAAACCAAATTAGAATCAGACTTTCAAAAGCCAAAGGTGAAGGATGACTCTTAAAAGCAGCAACAGAAGCAAAGCATCACATACAAGGTATATTCAGTGAGATTTTCTGCATATTTCTCATCGGACACTTCTGGAGGCCAGCTGATATATTCAAAGTACTAAAATAAAAATACTCAATCAAGAATCCTATATCTGGCAAAACTGTCTTTTAAAAGTGAGGGAGAGGGGCACCTGAGTGGCTCAGTTGGTTAGGCTTCCAACTTTGGCTCAGGTCATGATCTTGTGGTTCATGAGTTCAAGCCCCGCATCAGGCTCTGTGCTGAGAGCTCAGAGCCTGGAGCCTGCTTCACATTCTGTGTCTGCCCCTCTCTCTGTTCCTCCCCTGCTCACACACTGTCTCTCTCTCTCAAAAATAAGTAAAGATTAAGAATAATTTAATAAATAAATAAATAAATAAATAAATAAATAAATAAATAAATAAATAAAAGTGAGGGGGAAATCAAGACAGTCCCAGATAAACAAAAGCTGAGGAAGTTCAAGACTACTAGAATTGCCCAGCAAAAAAATAACCAAGGGAGTCCCACAAGGGGAAATTTAAGGACCCTGGACAGTAATTGAAACCATATGAAGAAATAAAGACCTCAATGAAGGCAAATGCATGAGAAGTTATAAAAGCTAGTATTGTAACAACGGTTTGTAACTGTATTTTCTGTTTCTACAGGATTTAAGAGACCAATACATTTAAAGAAAACAACAAAAAAAAATCATTAATGTAAACTCTAGTATTACTGTAACTTTGGTTTGTGAATCTAAATCCTGCTCTCTACATAATTGAGGAGACTAATGCAGCTGAAAGAATGTCGGTTTCTGTTCTGGGGCACACGTGTGTGAAGATGTAATTCTGTGACATCGACCACTGAAAGGAGAGGGGACAGAGCTGTAGAGGATCCTTTCTGTATGTTATTGAAGTTAAACTGCTCTAAATTAAAATTAAAATGTTATAATTTTAGGAGGTTAAACATAATCCCCATGGCAACCATAAGGAAAACAACTATAGAATATACAGAAAAGAAAATTACAGAGGAATATAAACATTTCATTACAAAAAATCAACTGAACACAAAAAAAGACAGTAACGTGGAAAATGAAGAAATAAAAGTCTATATAAGCCACAGAGAAAACGGAGTGCACGATGACGGAAATAAGTGCTTTCTTATCAGTACCTGAAATGTAAATTCACTAAACTCTCTAATCAGAAGACAGAGATTGGCAGAATAAATAAAAACACATGATTCAACTATACATTGTCTGTAAGAGACTCACTCGAGATCCGAAGACAAATGGGTTGAAAGTAAAAGGATAAAAACACATAGTCCATGAAAATAGTAACCAAAAGGGAACAGGAGCGGCTATGCTAACACGAGACAAAATAGACTTTAGATCTAAAAATATTAGAAGAGATAAAGACAGGGTATGTCAATTAAGTGTTCAACAGAGCGAGAAGATAAAACAATTAAAAACATTTTCACAGGGGCGCCTGGGTGGCTCATTCGGTTAAGCGGCCGACTTCAGCTCAGGTCATGATCTCGCGGTTTGTGAGTTCAAGCCCCGCGTCGGGCTCTGTGCTGATGGCTCAGAGCCTGGAGCCTGCTTCAGATTCTGCGTCTGCCTCTCTCTCTCTCTCTCTGCCCTTCCCCTGCTCATGCTCTGTCTCTCAAAAATAAATAAATGTTAAAAAAAAAATTAAAAAAAAAATTTTCACAATGACAGGTCATCAAAATATATGAAGCAGAGATGCAGGGAGAAACAGACAGTTCTACAATAACAGTAAGAGACTTCAATACCCCACTTACGATAATGGATACAACAAGACAGAAGATAAATAAGGAAGTAGTAGACCTAACACCATAAGCCACCTAGATCTAACAGCTGTATACAGAACACTCCACCCAATAACGGCAGCACACACATTCTTCCTAAGTGCACATGGGACATGTTTTCAGGATGGACCATATGTTAGGCCACAAATTAAGTCGCAGTAGATTTTAAAAGATTGGTGTCATACAGAGCATCTTCTCAGATCACAACAAGGTGATGTTAGAAAACATGAAACAGAAAACTAAAAAATTCACAAACTGTGGAAATTAAACAAACTTTTAAACAACCAATAGATAAACAAGAAACAGCAAAGGAAATTATAAAATACTTAGAGATAAATGAAAATAAAAACACAACATACCAAAACTTAAGAGAGGTGACAAAAGTGGTGGTAAGGGGGAAAGGTATAGCTATAAATGCTTACGTTTAAAAGACAGAGAGAGAGAGATCTGAAACCAGCAACATAACTTTACAACTTAAGGCATTAGAAAAAAGAAGAACTAATCCCAAAGCTAGAAGGAAGGAAGGAAAGATTAGAGAGAAATGAAATAGAGAAGAGAAAAATCAATGAAACCAAAAGTTGGTTCTTTGAAAACATCAACAAAATTGATAGCCTTTAGCTAGGTGGACTAAGGAAAAAAGAGAAGCCTCAAATTATTAAAACCGGATACAAAAGTGGGGGCATTACTACCGATTCTACAGAAATAAAAGAAAATTATGAGAACACTATGAACAATTACACACCCAAAAAACTGCATATTTCTAGAGACACAAAAGTTACCAGACTAAATCATGAAGAAATCAATAATCTGAACAGACCTCTAAATAGTAAGGAGATTGAATCAGAAATCAAAAATCTTCCAACAAAGAACCCTGGACCAGATGGATTCACTGATGAGTTTTAAAGAACGAACACCAGGGGCGCCTGGGCGGCTCAGTCGGTTAAGCAACCAGCCTCAGCTCAGGTCATGATCTTGTGGTTTGTGAGTTCCAGCCCCATGTTGGGCTCTATGCTGACAGCTCAGAGCCTGGAGCCTGCTTCGGATCCGGTGTCTCCCTTTCTCTTTGTACCCCTTCCCCTCTTGTGCTCTGTCTCTCTCTCTCAAAAATGAATAAACGTTTAAAAAAAATTTTAATAAATAAATAATAAAGAACAATCCTCTTAACCTTTTTCCAAAAATTAAAAAAGGAGTACTCCCTAACATTCTATGAGGAGAGCATTGCCCTGATACCAAAGCCAAAGATATTCTAAGAAAAGAAAATTACAGGCCGGTATCTTTGATGATCATCAATGCAAAATTCTCAACAAAATATCAGCGAACCAAATTCGATGGTACACTAAAAGGATCACATACAACGCAGTAGGATTAATCCTGGAATGCAAGGATAGTTCGACATATGAAAATCAATCAGTATAATTTGCCATATCAATAAAATGAAGGGGAAAAACCCACATAGTCATCCCAATTGATGCAGAAAGAGCATTTGACAAAAGTCAACACCCTTTCATGATAAAAACACTAAACACATCAGGAATATGAGGAAACTACTACCTCCACGTAATAAAAGTCAAATATAAAAAACCCACAGCAAACATCATACTCAACGGCAAAACCTGAAAGCTTTTCCTCTAAAATCAGGAACAAGACAAGGTTGCCTGCTTTCATCACTTTTATTCAACGCAGTACTGGAAATTCTAGACAGAGTAATTAGGCGGGAAATAAAATAGAAGCCATCTAAATTAGAAAGGAAGAAGTAAAATTATCTTTTTGCAATTGATATAATCATATAGGTAGAAACTAATTATTATTTATAAGAACTAATAAATTCAGCAAAGTAGCAAGATAACAAAGTCAAAACACAAAGAATCAGCTACATTTCTATACACAATGTACAATGTGAGGAGAAAATTACAAACAATTCCATTTACAATAGCATCAAAAGGAACAAAATGCTTAGTAATTAATCAAGGAAGTGAAAGATGTACAATGAAAACTACAAAACACTGCTGAAAAAAATTAAGGAAGACTTAAATAAATGGAAATATATCCCATGTTCATGGATTATAAGACTTCATATTGTGAAAATGTCAATATTGCCCAAAGTAATCTATAGATTCAATGCGATCCCTATCAAAATCCCAATGACTTTTTTGTGGAAATGGAAAAATCTCATCCTACAATTCACATGAAATCTCAAGAGATCCCAAACTGCCAAAACAATCTTGAAAAAGAACAAAACCAGAGAATTCACACTTACTGCTTTTAAAACCTACTACCAAAATAACACGATCGACACAGCATAGTACTGGCATAAAGGCAAACATACAGCCTTGCATATATAGTCAAATCATTTTCAACAATGTGCCAAGACCATTCATATGCAGTCTTTTCAGCAAACAGTGTTGGGAAAACAGGATAACCACGTACAAAAGAATGAGGTTGGACTCTTACGTAACACCATATACAAAGATTAACTCAAAATGGATCAAGGACCTAAATGTAAGACCTAAAACAAACGAAACTCTCGGGAGAAAACATAAGATAAAAGCTTCACAATGCTGGATTTGGCAATGGTTTCCTGGATAGGACACTAAAGGCAAGGCAACAAAGGAAAAAAATAGACAAACTAGGCTTCATGAAAATTTTAAAAATCTCTACATCAAGAGACACTATCCACGGAGTAAAAAGGCAACCCACAGAATGTGAGAAAACATTTACAAGTCACATACTTAGTAAAGGATTAATATGCAGAAGATAGAGGACTAAAATTCAAATAACCCAATCCAAAAATGGGCAAAAGACTTGAACTGACATTTCTCCACTGACGAATGGCTAATGAAACGATGCTTAATATCAATCAACATTTGCCGAGAATGCAAATCAAAACTGCAATAAGAAACCACCTCGCACTCATTAGAACAGCCACGATCCAAAGAACAAAACACAAAAACAAAACAAAACAAAAAGGAAAACAATGGCGTCGGTGAGGATGTGTTGAAACTGCCACACGTGCACACCGTTGGTGAGAATGTAAGATGGCACAGCCACTGTAGAAAACAGTACGGCGGTTCCTCAAAAAATTAAAAATAAAATTAGCGTATGATCCAACAATTTCACTTCTTGATATATGACCAAAAAGAATAGAAAGCAGGGTCCCTAAGAGTTACTTGTACGCGCATGTTCAGTATTATTCACAAAAACTAATATGGGAGCAATCCAAGCTCCATCTACCACTGAGATAAGTAAACTGTGACATACAGCAATGCAAATGGACTCAAGACCTCTGAACTGTACACTGAAATACGGCTAAGAGAGTAAATTTCAAATTACGTGCATTTTAACGCCATAAGAAAGGGAAAAGAGAAAATAAATACAAGAGAATAAAAGAATCTATATCTTAAAATTAAACCTTCTTAAGGTTCTAATAAACATGTACGGTATCCGATTATGTTTATAGAAAAGAAACACGGCAGAGCTAACAACAACATAGGCTTTCCATAACCTAAAAATATTTATTGACTTACTCATAAGTGGTATTCAGGTCAAATTCAAGACGACAGTTTAGCTTGGAGAAAAAAATTTCAGTATAGATTATGTTTATCTAACACTCTACAGCCAACTCCAACTCTGTAAATTATTAAGAATGCTAAAAAGCAAACGGTTTTCATCTGCAATGACTAAGACAAAAATGTATTATAAAGTAATATAAACTCCCTGTTTAAAAAAGAAAACTCTCAAATAATATCCCTGGCTCACTATGCCCATCATCCACGGGATATATGAACCATTTCTGTGTACCCTTATTTTATTTGTATAAAAATGTTTACATATATATGAGAGTACACACGTGTACAGAAAAAGAGATAGATATACAAAGCACATATATATATATAATACGAATAGAAACATACCATTCATACTGTTCTACAATTAACTTTTTTAACAAAAACCTAATTTGAAATACTGTCAGTTTCGGTACACAAGACAACGTCTCATTCTCTCTCGGGGACCACCTACGACAAGCGTCTACCCTAACTCCTCGAGCACGTCACCTGCTCTGACCTGTACGGACAGGGGAGGTAAGGCCGGGAAGTGCTGCGCCTTTCAAAGGGAGCGTCCCTTCCCTGACGCTGCTCGGGAGGGCTCCCACGCGGTGAGGATGCAAGACGCCGGACTTAGGACCACGTTTTAATTCATTTTAACTTCTCTACGGAAAACGCACCCACAGGGACCCTCCCTGCACCGCTCTGCCTCGCTCCTCCTGAGGGAGTCGGCCCGCTGCCAGCTTCTCTCCACCACGGCCGGACCTTCAGCGAGCACCCTCGTCACACCAGGCGAGCCTACCCGCAGGCCGGACCACAGAAGTGGCCTTGTTGCAAAGAGTATGAGATGTTAAAAAATTTTTTTAGAGATTTAATTTTATTTTGAGATTTCAAATTTTTATATAGGTATTCCGAATCACCCCCCCAAACGAAATCTGGATTAATTTACATTCCTATCAATGGTGTATAAGAATGGCCAGGCGCCCTCCCTCTGGCTTATGTTCTTTTGAATACTTTCTTCCTTTTTTTTGGCTCTGTGGGCGGCATCTTCTTTTTCTTTCTGGTAACCTGGTGTCAACAGTCTGGTTTTCCTCCTCTGGTGGTCACCTCTTCTCATTTTTTTAAACACTTAAGCATTTATTTGCTCGTTTATCAACTTTAAATGATATCTGTTATTACCTACGATTCCCACTATCGCGTCCTCCCATTTCCTATCTCGCCCTCCCGACCTGTTCCCTTAGTGTATGTAGACGTAGGTGCAGCTATACTGATGGCCTTTTTGTTCATTTCGCTAGGTGCCAGCAAGGGGGTAGAGCGAAAGGCCTTTACCTTGCACCACGTACTGGGTATCTCTAAGAGTGACGCGACGTGGGAGCGGCCACCGTTAGCAGCTCGTAGGAAAGAGAAACCAGCAGCGCCGTGCAGCAGAAAACCTGTCCCGGCTGCGGTAAGCAGGACGGAGTCTGGCACGCGAGGATTCATTACTGTGAAACATCAGGGGAGCTTCAGTTGGCGAGTAAGTCCACTTCCCCTCGCTGTCATCTACAAAACCAAAACTCACCCCCAAGTCACAACGATGATGACGATGACAGCAACTAACAGTCACTGTCACTGGACTAAGCCCTTTCGAGTACATGTACCTCGTTTAGGAGCAAAAGCAATCCTGGTGATATTAATACCCCCACGTGACCTGACTTACATGATAAGTTACAGGAAGGGAAGCAATCTCCCGGAAGTTACACATGGTAAGTAGAGGGCTGAGGTTTCTTGGGAAACGGGGATGACAGTGGCATGGGAGCTGAGGGAAAATGACTCTGGTTAGCACCTGGGTACTGAAGTCCTTTCCCCAAGGACTTGTTACAAGTTCAAGAAGTAAAGGGAGACTGCCCGTCCACTCCTACCCACAGCTCCCAAACCACCGGGAGAGGAAAGGAGCTCCTGACACACGGGGGGCGTCAGAACCCTGAGCACACTCCTAAAGCTGCCAATTTGGGGTGTTCTGTCATCCGTTCTGGTTAAAAACAGGCGACCGACGGGTTTGCAAATTCTCGATTTTCCAAGAACTAGAACATACTATAATCGACAGGATAAAATGGCATAAAACGAGGCCCTCCTGATCAGGAGCCAGAGAATTGTGCCATCTCTCAATCCCCATCAGGAACACGAGTCATCACCGAAATCAGTACAGAATTATCAGTCAGAGGTTTTCAACTGAAGAATTCTTTGTTGTTATTTGAGGGCTTTCAAAAAAAGAAAAAAGAAAAAAAAATCACTGTATCACTGTACTTCTGAAGCACGATCTATGAGTCAGATTTATATTTCAACCTCGGATGCACCTGGGATTATAGAGAGAACGTGGACATTATTTCCAAACACATCTTGGCGCTGAACATCGTGAAAACATAAAAACCCAATTAAGTACAGGTGGCGAATCCTGGTTGAAACTGCAGGTAGCCATGGGCTTCAGTCTTCCCCTGCGCTACCCAGGAGCTTCAGCGAATGTCAGAGAACGTTCGCACCGCCCGGCAGACACCCAGAGGGGCTCCCGGGTCAGAAACAAGACGGCCAGGCAGAGGACATGTGCGGGCGAGGGAGAGCGCATGAGGGAAAACGAAATAGAGGACGTTTTTGGCAACAGGAACAACTGTCTAAGCATGACTTTAATGTGACAGTCGGACGATGTATTAAAATGTTTCGTCTTGAAAGACACAGGGAGAGCTACCGTTTCATCTGGTTCAACCAAGGAAAGTAGTAAAAGGAGTAAATGATGCTAAAACCTGTTTACCCCTCAGGCGATCAGACTGTACTGAAAATGAAGGTGGTCTTTTTCTCGCTGTTTCATAAAGAATCGGCCACTGCCAGCTGTTTCTATCTTGCCGTCTGAGGCTAAAGGCAAGGAAACTCCAGCCAAACTTCCCACTCATCCAAGAACAATGCTCCTTAATGGTACAGACTGGCTACTGAGTTCACTGAGATTGTAGTTAACATAAATCAAAACTGAAGTTAACGAACTCAGTACGATTTCCTCATCACTCCGGAGAAGTGGAAAAGTTGAACCGGCAGGCCTGGTGTCGGGAGACAGGATGACCGCGTGACACTGCTGTGACGCTGGTGACAGAACCCCCGTCACAGAGGCCGGAGTCACATCTCAGGCTGGCAGCGAGACCTCTACTCGTAACGGTCTCTCATTCAGCTTCCTCATCATATCAACATGTAGAATTAGATGGTCAGACCTGAACTGCGACAGTAAGACGAGACAGAATGACCAAAAATAATGGGGGCCCCATAACATCCAGGTTGGAGAACGCAGCAAAATGATGCCACGAGAAAGCGATCGCACAGACCCAGAAGTCCAGGAGACCTGCAGGACAAGTAAGCCGGTGTCTGCAGCAAGGTAATAACATGAAAAAGCCGGGGGGTGGGGCTGGGGCAAGAGAGGCGCACACTTGCTCTAGAGCAAGACTCAGGAGACGGAAAAACCAGATAGAGCGTGCAGGTCTTGTTTGGATCCTGGTTCCAACGAGCTGCCTGCGAGAAAAAGGACCTGATACTGTCTAGGAAATATGACTACAGACTGAGTATTAGGTGTTGCCAACGCACTGCTGTGAACCTTCCTGGGCAATGACAGTGCTGGAGCGATGGACGAAAATACCCGTATTCTTTAGACACACGCAGGAAACATGTCCGAGTGAAATGACACGAGGTCTAGGGTTAAGTAACAGGGAGGGAGGGCGGGAGGGAGGAAAGAGGGAAAAGGAAGGGAAAGGAATGAAGAGAAAGAAGGAAGGAAGGGGAAGGAAAGAAGGAAGGGGAAGGAAAGAAGGAAGGGGAAGGAAGGGGAAGGAAGGAAGGAAGAAATCTGTGATATAAATGAAGCAAACGAAGGCACAGTTTTGATTGTTACTAAATTCGGGAGATGAATACACGAATACAGGGGGTTACCTACGTTATTCTTTATACTTTTATTTTGAAAGTTTTCATAATAAAGGTTACTTGTTTTCAACACTGATGGCACCAAGCTCACTGCACATACACTAGCCAATAAACTATACAATTTTCCACATCAAACAAATCTTTATTATCTTGAAATAACAGAGAGTCATCTGTCTGTGAAAATTCAGGGTTTCCTGAAGAGTTTAAAACATGAAACATTCCTAGTTCATTATATGAATACTCTTGAACTTTTAAGAATACACCTAAGCAAGGAATAGACAATACTAAATTCCACTTCCCAATAATATCCTTCCACAAAAATATCACCAAAATTAATGAAGTAATATTCACTGAAATTCACCGTTGGCAGAAAAGAAAGTTGATGAGCATTAAAAACAAACCTCGAATACCTCCTTTAAAATGATTACCTCTAGGACACAGGGACAGGAGGGAGTGCTGTGAGCAGGGACGGGTATGACACCAAAATTTCTCAGTGAGTGCTCTTTAAAGTTGTTGTGACTTTTGGAACCACACAAATATACAGCCTGTTCAAAAATACCATTTAAATTTTAGTGTTTATTTATTTTTGGGAGAGAGAGAGAGACAGAGACAGAGCACAAGTAGGGAAGACAGAGCAGGAGGAAAGGAGGCGGACAATCTGAAGCGGGCTCCAGGCTGTCAGCACAGAACCCGACATGGGGCTTGAATTCACGAATTGTGAGACCATGACCTGAGCCGAAGTTGGACCCATAACCAACTAAGCCACCCAAGTACCCCCAACATTTAAATTTTAAATAAAATAACTGTATACGTACTTTTCATAATTTAAAGAATGACTTTTCAGGACGCCTGGGTGGCTCATTTGGTTGCACATCCGACCTCAGCTCAGGTCATGATCTCACAGTCTGTGAGTTCGAGCCCCATGTTGGGCTCTGTGCTGACGGCTCAGAACCTGGAGCCTGCTTCGGATTCTGTGTCTCCCTCTCTCTCTGCCCCTCCCCTGCTCACTCTCAGTCTCTCTGTCTCAAAAATAAATAAACGTTTAAAAAAAGTTTTTAAAGAATGACTTTTCCTGTCCTAACGAAGATTCCAACACTAGTTTACTGGCTGGTGTCTGTGCAGCGAGCTTGGTGCTGTCAGTGCTGAAAAAAGAAAAATCAAGATTTTTCTGTGCTCTTTACGATTTCCAGTGGTCTATTTCCCCAGATCAACCTCGGGTGGTTTTACCACACGTTAATTTCTTATCTTACTTCTAATAGGTTCTTTCCTTTCTTTAGGCGAACATCTGAGAAACTTGAAATGAGGGCCACCTGGGTGGCTCAGTCAGTTGAGCATCTGACTTCAGCTCAGGTCATGGTCTCACAGTTCATGAGTTCGAGCCCCACATCGGGCTCTGTGCTGACAGCTCGGAGCCTGGAGCCTGGAGCCTGCTTTGGGTTCTATGTCTTTCTCTCTCTCCCCCTCCCCTGCTCATGCTCTGCCTCTGTCTCTCAAAAATAAATAAATAAATGTTCATTTAAAAAAAAGAGAGAGAGAGAGAAACTTGAAATGAATCTAAACTTAAAAGCAAAAAAAAAAAAGGAAAGGTCGCGGGAGTTAACTTGAAGAATAACTCAAACCAAGGAAAGCCTTCTATTTTTTGTTCCATCTCAATCAAAAATCACATTTAAGTCTCTACTTGAAGCAGAGGAGTCTAAGAAGGATTTAGCAGTCTTCCCGTCTTCCATCCTTCCAGCCTCCGACCCGAACTGTTCTATTTTTGCTGTCTTTTCTCACCCATGACCTGTGCCTCTCAGCCTACTCTTGTCAATCAGGATTACTGAAACCTCAAACCAGAACTCCATCGTTTGCCTTTAAGCTACTTAAAATAGATGTTCAATCTTGATGCCTTTTATTTTGTTTTGTTGTCTGATTGCTTATGCTAAGACTTCCAGCACTATGTTAAATAGCAGCGGCAAGAGTGGACACCCCTGTCGTGTTCCTGATCTCAGGGGGAAGGCTTTCAATTTTTCCCCATTGAGGATGATATTAGCTGTGGGCTTTTCATATATGGCTTTTATGATGTTTAAGTATGTTCCTTCTATCCCGACTTTCTCGAGAGTTTTTATTAAGAAAGGATGCTGTATTTTGTCAAATGCTTTTTCTGCATCTATTGACAGGATCATATGGTTCTTATCTTTTCTTTTGTTGATGTGATGTATCACGTTGATTGATTTGCGAATATTGAACCAGCCCTGCAACCCAGGGATGAATCCTACTTGATCATGGTGGATAATTCTCTTTATATGCTGTTGGACAACAAAACAAAATAAAAGGCATCAAGATTGGCAAGGAGGAAGTCAAACTTTCACTTTTTGCAGATGACATGATACTTTACATGGAAAACCCGACAGAATCCACCAAAAGCCTACTAGAACTGATTCATGATTTCAGCAAAGTTGCAGGATACAAAATCAATGTACAGAAATCGGTGGCATTTCTATACACCAACAATGAAGCAGCAGAAAGAGAAATAAAGAAGCTAATCCCTTTCACAATTGCACCAAAAACCATAAAATACTTAGGAATAAACCTAACCAAAGATGTGAAAGACCTCTACACTGAAAACTATAAAAAACTTATGAAGGAAATTGAGGAAGACACAAGGAAATGGAAAAACATCCCATGCTCATGGATTGGAAGAATAAATATCGTCAAAATGGCAATACTACCCAAAGCAATCTACACATTTAATGCAATCCCAATCAAAATTGCACCAGCATTCTTCTCAAAGCTAGAGCAAACAATCCTAAAATTTGTATGGAACCACAAAAGACCTCGAATAGCCAAAATAATACTGAAGAATAAAACCAAGGCGGGAGGCATCACAATCCCAGACTTTAACCTCTACTACAAAGCGGTAGTCATCAAGACTGTATGGTATTGGCACAAAAACAGACGCATAGACCAATGGAATAGAATAGAAAACTCAGAAATGGACCCGCAAGTATATGGCCAACTAATCTTTGACAAAGCGGGAAAATGTATCCAATGGAAAAAAGACAGCCTCTTTAACAAATGGTGCTGGGAGAATTGGACAGCAACATGCAAAAGAATGAAACTAGACCACTTTCTTACACCACTCACAAAAATAAATTCTAAATGGATAAAAGATCTGAATGTGAGACAGGAAACCGTCAAAATCCTAGAGGAGAAAACAGGAAAAAGCCTCTTTGACCTAAGACGCACAAATTTCTTACTCGACACGTCTCCAAAGGCAAGAGAATTAAAAGCAAAGATGAACTATTGGGACCTCATCAAGATAAAAAGCTTCTGCACAGCAAAAGAAACAACCAACAAAACGAATAGGCAACCAACGGAATGGGAAAAGATCATCGCAAATGACATATCGGATAAAGGACTAATATCTAAAATTTATAAAGAACTTACCAAACTCCAAACCCGAAAAACAAACAACCCAGTGAAGAAATGGGCGGAAGATATGAATAGATACTTCTCCAAAGGGGACATTCAGATGGCCAACAGACACATGAAACGATGCTCAATGTCACTCATCATCAGGGAAATATAAATCAAAACCACACTGAGATACCACCTCACACCAGTCAGAGTGGCTAAAATGAACAAATCAGGAAACTATAGATGCTGGCGAGGATGTGGAGAAGTAGGCACCCTCCTACACTGTTGGTGGGAATGCAGACTGGTGCAGCCACTCTGGAAAACGGTGTGGAGGTTCCTCAAAAAAATGAAAATAGAGCTACCCTATGACCCAGCAATAGCTGGGAATTGCTAGGAATCTACCCAAGAGACACAGGAATGCTGATGCATAGGAGCACGTGTACCCCAATGTTCACAGCAGCACTTTCGACAATAGCCAAATCATGGAAAGAGACCAAGTGCCCATCAACTGACGAATGGATAAAGAAGTTATGGTACTTATATACAATGGACTACTACGTGGCAATGAGAAAAAATGAAATCTGGCCATGTGTAGCAACATGGATGGAACTGGAGGGTATTATGTTAAGTGAAATAAGTCAGTCAGAAAAAGACAGATACCATATGTTTCCACGAATAGGTGGACTTTGTGAAACTAAGCAAAAACCAGGGGGAGGGGAAGAGGGGAAAGGAAAAAAAGACACAGAGAGGGAGGGAGATAAAACATAAGAGACTCTCAAAGACTAAGAAAAAACTGAGGGTAAGGGGGATGAGGGAGGGGGGAGAGGGGGTGATGGGCATTAAAAAGGGCACATGTTGGGATGAACACTGGGTGTTATATGTAAACCAATTTGAAAATAAACTATTATAATAAAAAAAAAAATAGATGTTCAACCCCCCGACTCTTACGATCCCATCTGAAGCATTTCGGCATCCCCTTTCCTTGGTTCTTTGAACGGAGTTAAGAGCCGAACACATGACCTAGTATGGAAACTTGAAGTAAATTCAGTAAGGCCCCTGGTGGATACAGGGTAGGTTACACTGTCTTCCTGGAAGAGCTGGTGATTTCTTAAGTCTAAGAACCAACAAACCTGGTGGAAACTTCTGTCAACAAACGGGCATTTTGAAGACACCCCCCCCCCTCAGAGGGTCCGCCCTGCTTTCAACAATCTGAATTCCCAATTACTGGCTTAGACGCAGTCTGGGACAATGGCTATCCACCAATTTCCATTTACTGGGAGTCCAGAGTATGCATTTCACATTTAACTGCAAATTGAAAAAATAAGACAAACTTTGTTCTCACGAGTGTTAAGGTATGGTTGACAAGACGTGTTTAACATGTGACACCAAAGGAACGCATCGTTAGAAGGTCAAGAGTGCCGCATGTGGGCTGCAAGTATAGTGGTGACAGGAACTACGGAGGCTGTGGCTGGAGGTGTCGTGGACTCTTGGCAAAATTTCACGTGTAAGACAGAAAAGGAAGGCAAGGGAACACTATTAGCCGCCAGACTCAGGCTCTGTCCGAGACACAGAGGGATCTAAGTGTGAGGCGCAGAGTTTCGTCTGGCTCAAGAAAACTGTGAAGGAAGAGGAACGTAGGAAAAGCCAGAAGGGCAGGCCGTACCCAGCAAATAACCGTGGGCGTGCACGTACTTCATCACTAAAGAAAAGCACGTCGTGACCGGCTCCTAGAGGCCATGAATGACGCCTCCAATCCTATTTCGAAGGCAGCAGCAACCCTGTGACCTTCGAGAGGAAAGGGACCCACAGTGAGCTTTCCGGCCAGCCAGGCCCAGGGTTCCTCCCCCCGGTCACGGCGATGTTCTGGGAGGCACAGGCGAGGTGGACTTCCCTGGCCCTGTGTTCCTTCTCTGTCATTAACGGCCTGTCTGGTGATACATTCCTCACACTTAGACGAGTGTTTTCTTAGAGAAGACTTCAAGGAGAAGTGACCACTCCTTCAAAAAATATCAAAGAACACTTAAAAAGCATCTCTGAGAGTAGTTCATCCTCAAGGAGAGTGTCCACAGAAGGCCAATTCCACACAATGTTACGTTATTTCGGTACTCGTAATACCGACATTATGTCATTTAATTCTACCTACAAAGTAGGGACTGTCATAACCCGCATTTTATAGAGACCCTTGCTGAGAGGCTAAGAGAGGACAAGGAACTTTCCAAAGCTCATGGATAGCTCTTTAGTGGTAGCGCCAGGACTAACTCGGGCCCCTCAGACTTCAGGGAACAGACTCCACACCACCCGCCATGCTGCCTGGGGTGTTACCCCTCAACAGCAGCCCGTGTGAAGAGTAAACCCCGTCGCTGTGGCCAGTCCAGAGGAGAGAGAACTTCCCACCTATCGGGGGGCTCAGAGATCCCTAAGTACTGACTCTAGAGTCAGGCAGCAACACAAGGACTTCGCAATAGTGTACTTTTGGTAAAAATAGAGAAAAAGTCACCACCTTCTACTCAGTATCTTTTATCTAAGATTCCCATCAAACTTCTCAGGGGCCTCCGGCTCCTCATTAACGCGCATACTCTGTAATTGATGATCGCTCTCCACACCTTCAAATATTCACATGTAGTTTCCACGGAACCTCCATCTGGGCTTCCTACACTGACAGACGAAAGCTAACTAACAAAAATATCACTTAAGTCTAAAGCTAAGGCATGCAAGAGGTGGAGGACATGATTCAGAGGAATATATAAAAATCACACAGCAAAACTCAGAAACAAACAAACACATCTAATTTACATGACTTTCCAGCAACAAAACATTTTTAAAACCTTATATAGATATGGAAAGCATTAATAAAACAATTTTAGTGTTCCTTTATTTATACCAAACCAGATCTCTCTTCGAAAAGCTTTTTTTTTTATTTTTTTTAATGTTTATTTATTTTTGAGAGAGAGAGAGAGAGACAAAGTATGAGCAGGGAAGGATCAGAAAGAGGGAGACACAGACTCCGAAGCTGGCTCCAAGCTCTGAGCTGTCAGCACAGAGCCCCACGCAGGGCTCGAACTCACAAACCGTGAGACCATGACCTGCGCCGAAGTCAGACGCTCAACCGACTGAGCCACCCAGGCGCCCCTCTTTGAAAAGGTTTTAAAACAGAAATGATATGTTTTCTGTAACGATAAGGAGCAAGGTCTGAAGGTCTACAGCCATAAAGCCCTTCTGTGAAATAACCATATTAAGCGATAACATACCGCGAGCGCTCACTGTGTGTCAAAATCAAACGGGCACAGATTCAAGATGGCTTCTGTGTCATGGAGAAGGTGGCTTGTGCTGGAGCTGGGATGTAAGTATAAAAAGACAGTAGCGAACAAAGTATTAGGAGACGATATGCTTTGTAAGCAAGATGAGTGGAAGGAACAGAGAGGTCACGGAGAAGCCAAAGAGTGGAAACTGAGTATTAAGGGGGGGAAGCCCTTCAGCACACTGACTGATCTGAGCGCACCCCCTCCTCCTGGAGCAGACAAGAACGCCTAAGGTTACGATCTTCTGCTTTTATGACAAATGCCAAAAAAAAAAAAGAAAAAAAAAACCATTAAAATAAGCGAGATCTAGTTTTAGTGACACATTTACTTGAGTAACGCACAGGAACAAATAAACTTCAGAGTTTAACACCAGTCAAGTCGGTATATCATCATCATGATGTACACCAACAGGCTTTAATGAAGAAAAAGGCACAAAACCTTTATTTTCTCCCATTACCTAAATCAATCTTAACTGTCTCGGTTAAGAGCTGAGTAGCTCACGGAGGAACTGTAAGAGAAAAATGTTAGAAATCTGCTGAAGGGTAGGATTTGGAGGTTTCTCAAACTCCCTACTGTGTACGTAAAGTTGCCTGCGACAGAAACATTTCTAAACACGCTCGCTTTGCTTTTTGTTATTTTTTTGGGAGGGGGGTTGGGTTTGTTTTTGTTTTTTTGGTTTTTAGATGTGTTCACTTTGAACGGCCCTCCATATTTCTGGGGTTTACATGCAAATATAAAAACGACAGAAATAGGGTATATTTAAGGGGGAAAAAACCACGCCTACTAGTTTGCCTTAATATAATAAAAGAGAAGACTACGGAACTAGAGGAGGGCTTAAATCAAGTCAACTGTCCTAAATCTTAATTTCACAAGTATCCTTCCAGATGTGCCGATAATATGTTGACAATATGTTCAAATAAAAATGAGGGAACCTAAGACAACCATGCATCACCATCCCCAGGACTGCTCCATTCCTTCGTTAGTTGAACATATATTTGCAGAGCACCCGCCCTGGGCCAGAAACAAGAGACACCCAAGTCCCAGCTCCCGAAACACTCCATCCAGCCAGAAAACCCGGAGGCGACCCCCAGGAAGCAGCCAGACTCCGACCGCCACTGGGAGATATTGACAAGTTGTAAACCAGGAAATGCCATGAGCCTCGGAAGAACGGGCTTTGGGGGAGGGGCAGACCACGCTAAGACTTCAGCGCAGGTGATAAACCAGATGAAGAACACGTGGGCAAGCGCTGGCCGCGCCAGCCGAGGCCGTGAACTTGAGACTGTACAGGCTTCTAATGCGAGCGACGAGAGTATTACTCGATTCATGTACAAAGCGGTCAATAAATAGTTTCTTTCTTCCTTCTCGTATATAAAGATTTCTCAAAAAAAACCAGAAGAACAAAAAAACTTACCTCTCTGCACGAATCACACCGCTGTAGTAGGGGGGGTCCCATGGCATGAGTTCCTACGATGGAAAAATCCACTGCTATGAGAATTATTGACTACTTCACAATTTTTACCAGAATTTAGCCAGCTTATGAAATGTAACCCTATCACTACAGCAGGTAAGTTTTTTAAACTCCCTCAGAGTACCCACCTCTTTATGCCGACTTCTCTATCTTGAGTCCAGAGGTATAAATAAAACACTGTCCCAGAATTTGGGGGGAAAGTAAATGAAGTAAAATGTCAACTTCTAAAAGTCAGCATTAGTAGATTAAATTAGCCATGGTGGAATTTTCCCCCAAAACGTAACCCACGTATTTATACGTAAAACACACTGCAGGTAAGATTAGGGCTCTAAAGGGAAGATTAGAGTTCTTTCTAAACCTAAGCAGGAAGCTTAGGGTGGATCCCCAAAATGAAAGCAACAATCTCAAGTGTAACGAAGGGGGATTAACTCTAATCGTGGCAAAGAAAACATGCCATAAAGGAGCACTGTCATCACAGTTGGTTTTGACAACTGGTACAGACCAGTGAGGGGGAAAAAAGAAAAAAAGCCTGAGTTCCGGGCAGATCATCCTCGCCACCAACCGTCCAGGTGACAGGAGGGACTAGGAGCCCAGGCTGTGACATCAGAACGCCCGGGCTCTCGCGCGTGCAATCCGCACTACTGTGCGACTCCGGAAGAGTTGCTTCCACTCGCTGGCGTGTTCCCAGGTCCCCTTCCACACGACCCGACCGCGCCCCTCTGCACCCCGAGCCCACCTCCTGCGACTCCTGCCCGCCCTCGCTGCGCCGTCTCCTCGCCGTCCCCTGAGCACACTGGGCTGCCGTCCCCTCTGCTGAGAAGGCTCTGCCCTCGCAACCTGGGCCGAGTACTGCCCCGTTTCTCCCAGGCCCCACTCAAGCGCCTGCTTACGCGGGAAGGCCTCCCGGCCCAGCCCTTACACAGCGGCCCTCCATCCCCCCTTCTTCGCGCCGTGGCCTCCTGTTCCTCCTAGCACCACAGGACACGGCCGCTCATAATTTTTTTTCATGCATTTACCACATTTTCCTCCCCCACAGTGTAAGCTTCCTGAGGTCAGGGACCCTGTTTGCATCTCTCCTACCACGTGGTGGCGCCCGGAACGCCGTATGGTTCACAGTGGTGCCTCAATAGTTATTTGCTGAGCGAATCCACAGCACCCCCCAAACAGCAGTTTTTTCATTTTGAGCAGTTTTGAGAGAAAGAGAGAGTGAAAGCGTGAGCAGGGGAGGGGCAGAGGGAGAGGGAGACACAGAATCCGAAGCAGGCTCCAGGCTCCGAGCTGTCAGCACAGAGCCCCATGCGGGGCCTGAACCCACCAGCCACGAGATCATGACCTGAGCCAAAGTCGGACGCTCAACTAACTGAGTCGGCCAGGTGCCTCCCCCAAACAGCAATTCTTAACGCACCTAAACGATTAAATGGAATACCTGGCACTGAGTGCGAGCTCCCTAAGTGTTGCTTCTGTCCGTGCTACCTCCATCCTTTAATTGTCAGTTCAGGAGCACCGGGTGGCTCAGCTGGTTAAGTGTCTGACTCCTGGTTTTGGCTCAAGTCATGATTGCACAGTTTGTGAGTCTGAGCCCCATGTCAGGCTCTGTGCTCGGGTGCAGAGCCTACTTGGGATTCTCTCTCTCCCTCTCTCTTTGCCCCTCCCATGCTCACTCCAGATCTCTCAAAATAAATAAATAAATATTAAAAAAAAAGCACAAGAGCATCACACAGGTATTATTTAGTAGGGAACGAGGGACACTAACTTGGCTTAAAGGGGCAGCAGAAGACAAGGCTACAAAAGCAGGCAGACACAAAATTAGGAAAGAAAGGCTTCTTGGGAAAGCTGACAAACAGGACGTAAGGGGCGCCTGGGTGGCTCAGTCAGCTCAGCGTCCGACTCTCGATTTCAGCTCAGGTCACGGTCCTGTGGTTCGTGATTTCAAGCTCTGCACTGACAGTGTGGAGCCTGCCTGAGAGCCTCTCTTTCTCTCTCTCTCTCAAAAATAAATAAAAATTTTAAAAAGGAATAGAAAAGCGAATCTGAGAATTACAGCAAGCAATTGAAAAATCTTAAACAAGAGAGTGACAAGGTCGGATCTGCCTGTGGGCAAAATCCCACCAGCGGTGGCCACTCGCTCATCCATCCGTACTTCGCGGAGGCGCTGAGTACCCAGCCCGCGTCTAACGCTGCCCTAGGCACACTGCTAGGCAGCCCAGATCAGGAGCCGGAACAAAAGGCTAGAAAAATAGTTCGGCAACTACAACTACGATCCGGGTGAGAAGTAACAAGGGGGGCGCCTGGGTGGCTCAGTCGGTTGAGCGTCCGACTTCGGCTCAGGTCATGATCTCGCGGTCTGTGAGTTTGAGCCCTGCGTCGGGCTCTGTGCTGACAGCTCAGAGCCTGGAGCCTGCTTGGGTTCTCTGTTTCCCTCTCTCTCTGCCCCTCCCCAACTCATGCTCTGTCTCTCTCTGTCTCAATAATAAATAAACATTTAAAAAAAAAAAAAAAAAAAAAGAAGTAACAAGGACCTCAAGCAGGGCTGTGGTAACGGGCGTGGAGAGGCAAGAACAGAGTTCTCCGGAAGGTAGAATCTACAGGATTTGGTAAATGATTATATGTGGGCAGAGAGGGGAAAGAGAGAAATAACCCGAAAGGCTTGTTGAAATAGGATTGGAGGGCTAGAGATTCACAGGCCTCACGTGGGGTGGAGAATTTGTGTTTCTAACAGGCTCTGGATGACGCTACCATTTCTGGTCCAGGGAACACACTTTGAGAACCACTGGCCTAGAGCGAGTCCAGGTTCTGAGCAGGGATGCAGGGTGAAGGGTGGTACCATTCACCAAAACAGGGAATTCGGGACAAGATCAGGCATTTCACAAATACCTGCAGAACCACCTGGATACCACAGGTCTAGAGAGGAGAGTTTTGTATTAGCTTGAAACGAAAGGGCTTCTGACAAAACATTTTATCTTTTCTATTTCTATATTCACCAAAATAAATTCTGGTCTCATCTCGTTTCCTACGTGGACCTACCTACCAAGCCAACGCTGCAGGTGACTGACCCTAGTTACTGTGCTAGACGGCTCCTGCCACAAATTAACAAACTGACATACTACTCTCGAAATTGGCGAATCTGACAGGATTACTTGATTTCTTAGTGGCCACATCGGAGAAACCGCCACACGGCTTCTAAATCTGCAAGGCTCATTTCCTAGATGTTCTCTGTGACTTTGGCCCCAGCACTCAGCACCGAATCAAGACTCGCCGACGATAGCTCCTACAGGAGAATGAGGCGGACGACCAGCAACCCTATAAATGCCCTTGAGTCAAATGAAAACGAGGGTCCTAACACCTGGAATCCCATCACTTGTCAGGGCACACCGTCACTTGGGCGTCCTTCTGGACATAAAGACACCGAAGTCTGGACGGTAAGATCATGTAGTCATTTAATCTTATGGCTGAAAACACCACCTGAGTGTTTTAAGATGGGGTAACCTTTGAAGTCCACATCGATCTTTTTAAGTGAGCTCCACAAATTAGCAAATAGAAGAGTAAACTGTAATGTTAATACTGATGGTTAAATTGCCACCTGCCAGATCGGTGTCCCGCTGAGCCTCCTTAAAGGCCGCTTCAAACTGAGACGCCCACTTGCTGTAGAATAGAAGCAGCTTTCGCGTGAGTATATATGAACATACGTGTTAATATACACTTATAGGTGTGTATACCTGTATGAGCGTGTGTGTGTGTATGTGTGTCATGTCGACTAACCAACGAAAATACTGGATTTCCTAGAAATGTCAGGCTCAGACCTACGGATCAAGTATTTCATCACTTTATTCGCCAAACCCAGAATCAGAACCAAGACGAGAGATAACCAACAAGACTGTACGCACCTTCAGCGTATCACAAGAAAGTTCTAGAGTCAAAAGATAAGGACCTCTGCTGATAGACTGTTGATATAATAAAAATATTCCGAGGCACCTGGGTGGCTCAGTCGGTTGAGCGTCTGACTTCAGCTCAGGTCATGATCTCACGGTTTGTGATTTCGAGCCCCACGTCAGGCTCCGTGCTGACACCTCTGAGCCTGGAGCCTGCTTCAGATCCTGTCTCCCTCTTCCATTGTGACCTCTCCCCGCCGCCATTCATGCTTTGTCTCTCTCTCTCTCAAAACACAAACATTAAAAATATATATATATTCCAAGTGTCACTTACAGAATTTTGAGGATTTAGTTTCATTTTCATCCTTTGTATCATCTCGAAGTCTTTTACAGTTCTGTAAAACAGGTTTATCATCAGGACAAAATTTTAATAATTACGTTAATAATTTTGCTTATGTACCTTTCCAATATTCGTGATAAAATCAGAAGTAATTTGCAGTGCAAATGTAAGCCGATATTAATCCACATTTTACCTGTGTTAGAAGCGACATCAATATCTCATTACTGCAGTTTCTACCTTAAAAACATCCTAGCAGTTGGATAAAGGTCTTGACAGTATCAAAGCTTGGGAAAATGAGCAATGTTACACAAACAGGCAAAATATTAACCACCAAACTTTAAATAACTGCTTTTGGCTACACATTAAAGTGGTAAGAGACTAACACATCATTTTCTCCAAAAAAAACATGAACAGAGATTATATTTAAGATTTCCATTCATAATTTTCCCCCGGAGGAAACCCTAGCTGGGCGATAATCAAATATGTGCTTAATGTATAGATTATGAAGTTTCTGCTAGAATTAACACCTGTATATAACTGTTAAAAACCTGGAGATACGTTTGCTCAAAATACGTTCTATAGCTACCTACGCGGGAAGAAAGAATACTAACACTTCACTAATAAAGCAGAGTAAGTTCTCAACTAACCCCGTAATTCATACTTCCTTTTCATTCGATCAGAGCCACAGTGATTCACTGGGTTAAAAGAACATTTTAGAATTTAAAATATAATCCAAATTAGAGAGGACTGGGTGCTAAGGAATGAGTTTACAATAGAAAATGGAAATTTGAGATAAATTCAACATGTTGGTGGTCAAAAGGCAAACGAAATTCTAGACGGCGCTGCAGGACAACCGTGACATGCCTCCTTCTGGAATCCTCGGCATCTGAAGGCTGCTGGAGCAAGGCCCCTCGACAACGCACGAGAGAAGCACCAGCAAAGGGCAAGCGACAGGATCAAGAAGGGAAGGCAGGGACACAACGAAGGAACTCAAATGGGGAGACGGGTCATTGGTAAGATCAAACACACAGCGCAACGTACCGCATCCATGAGCCACACACATTTAGGCCAGAGAGGAGAAACACGACTTTATGAGCGTGTAAAATGTATAGCTTTACAGCAGGAGTTGAAAATGCATAGTTCCAAAAAGGTTTGGAAAACATCTTTTAATTACGCATCAGGGTTCCTAAGACAATGAACTGGTTAATCGGAGGGGACAGCCTAAGTTTTCAAGTCTGTCACCTTGGGAAGACAGCTATGTGCTTTCAAAGTACTCCTCACTGTTAATCCAACCTCCTGGCTCGGCCATGGATCTGACCTGAGAGTCCCACGCTGACATTCTTACTAGGTCACCTCCGAATTTTTTATAAATCGAGTCTTCTTTTAAAAAAAAAAAAAAAAAACTACATGGGGGCGCCTGGGTGGCTCTGTCGGTTAAGCGTCTGACTTCGGCTCAGGTCATGATCTCAGTTCATGGGTTTGAGCCCCCCGTCGGGCTCTGTGCTGATAGCTCAGAGCCTGGAGCCTGCTTCGGATTCTGTGTCTCCCTCTCTCTCTGCCCCCTCCCACTCATGCTCTGTCTCTGTCTCTCAAAAATGAATAAAATGAAAATAAAAAAAAAAAAAGAAAACAACAACTACATGATACACATCTAAAGAGTAGAGAATAAAAACTAACCTTTCGGAAAGTTTGTCTGATAGCTTCTCGAGGAACTGCATGACGGTCTCTGAAATGAAATCCAAAAAAAACTGTCTTCAACTACATAAAATACAATGAGCATTCCTATTAAAATTAGAATGTAATGGTCATAATCTATACAGTACGATGTCCTTAAAGTGACCGCTGTCAAAGGGCGCCAGGGTTGCTAACATATCCTGGGCAGATAATAAATATTTCCAAATGACGATGATCAATTTATCAGAAAAAAAAATTTAACGAACATAGTAATAACCCAAACCCTCCGATTATACCCCAGAATAAGGAGTGAATGGAGAAGTTAAAAAAAAAAAAGAATCCAAAATTTCAATGTTTCTATCCACTCATGTGTAAGAGAAAAAATAAGTTTCTTAGACCTGCTTAATTTTTCCTGTGTTTCAAAAAAATAGCGACTCTGCTTTGTTCGTACAAATTAGTATAATGTAGAAGTATGAGTCACTGAAAATTAGATTTTAAACATTAATGTTTTTCTGGATCACCATTTTTTTAAATAATTTATTGTCAAATTGGTTTTATACAACACCTAGGGCTCAGCCCAACAAGGGCCCTCCTCTGTGCCCATCACCCACCCTCTCCCCTCCTACACCCCCCTCTCCCCTCAGTTTGTTCTTAGTCTTCGAGAGTCTTTAATGTGGATATCCATTTTTATTTTCTATATATAGCTGCAGAATAATCTATTTGAATACGATCAATACTAAAAGAAAATAAACAAAATTAGAACCTTAGAAATTTAAGCTCTGCTAGGATTTCTTTTCATCACTTAGAGACTTCCGCCGCAGTCATTACAGATTACAAACTCATAAAGGCAACACAGTGCAATGGTCATTATTTCCCATGACAGGGAATCTTTCGTGTGTACTTTTGAATTTGCCACTTTTTGCCACTGATTTATGTGTAGAGCCTTCACATGCATTTTAGAGTTTGCCACAAACACTGTTTTTATATTTTCCAGATGATCTTGCACATGGTTTTAAGTTTCTCGCCGTCTCCGATTTACCTCCTTTCTGAGTACAAGAAAAGCCTGAGGGAAGCATGGAGGTTAACCTAGCCCAGCAGCCCTGGGGCTCCCCGCCACTCTCGATACTAATAAGCCTCGTAAACAGGAGTCCTGAACACACCGCCCCGTGTGCCGCATTCAGGGGTATTAGGCCTTTTAGGAAAAAACATGATTTCGTTAAAAACGAAACCTTATTTCAGGATGTCACACCAGCTGCCGTAGAGAAGTATGTTCAAGTAAGTCTGTGCCTGCTTTTCTATTTCTAAGTAAGATTCTTACTCACTTTCACCCGTTTTTGTTTTTCTAGCTCTCTTCTGTGTGAAAAACCTGCCTCACTTCGTCCAGCTGGAAAACGGTCATATTACAAAGAATGAGTTTGAAAACCCCCGAAAACAAATCACTGCCTCACTGGAGGCCCACTTCCGCAGTCGCCCGTCACGAGCGCCCACCCTAACCTCTGTTTACATCCCTTCCTGCTCCTTCCGTCTGCCGAAAGCCCACCCTTCCTTCACCACCGATTTCCGGGCTCACTCCCCTCCCGAAACCCTCAGCAACCCCACGAGCAGCTGACCGACTTCCCGAACCCCCACATGCTCTCGCCCTGTTCTGTCCATACTTACACTCGCCCGGCACTGGAAGGACGCCGGCCCGTACTGCCGTCTGTCTCTGTATCGCTGAGCTCCCCGCTACATTTTAAGTTCCTCGAGGACACAAAGCCACATCCCACGTGGCTCTGTGCACCACAGCCCGACTCCGAAATACGACTAGACTCAGCAGCTGGCAGGCAATGGATTTGCTGGTGACGAGCTGGCGCGAGGTGGCGCGAGCTGCCGCAGGCCGGGCGACCCCCCACTCCTCGCTGCTCACCCCAGAGGGCCGTCCTCCGCCTTCCGCAGACTTCCCCTGTCCTCAGCGTCTGCGTCAGCTGATCCCCGTCCTCCCTTCACACACTGCCTCGCGCGGCTCCCAGAACCACCCGCTCTATGCGCTCTCCTCGTCTTTCGCTGATGCTCCTTCCCGGCGGCCACGACTAGCTTTTCCTCCTACCTCTGATGTCTCTCACTTGGAGGGCCCCAGAGCTCAGTGCCTGGGCTGCGGCTCTTCAAAGGCACTCAGTCCCTCGGACGTCTCGTACCATCTCCTGACCTGAAATACAGGCCCAGGCTCACCTCTCCGGCTCAGGGCCGCTCCTCAACTCCCGCCCGCTCGGCGTCACCATGTGCCACCGACCGGCATCTCGACTTAACCGGAGCCAGCCTGCAGCCCTCTCCCTCTCAGCTAACAGTGACTCACTGCGTCTTTCCAGTTGATCGGGTTCAACGCCCTGGTGCCCCTTCGAAACGCTGTATTTCTAGAATCTGACCCCCCTCTGACGCCATTGGCATCAATCCCTTTGGTCAAGCTGCCATCCTCGTCATGGTGACTGCAAAGCCCCTTCTAGAAGGCCCCTCCTCCACCCCTGCCTCTCTGCGGCCTAGCTCGGGGTCAGCAGGACGTGACCTGCCATCAAGATTTCAGACATGTCACCTTCCTTCTCTGCTCGAAACCCCCCAACGACTTCCCATCTCACTGGGGGAAAGCCCCTGAACACACGCCCCCGCCCGTCTGCCTCCCCCTCTTCCTGCTCCCCTCACTCGCTCCACTCGCCACTTTGCCCTGTTGGCTTTTCCTCAAATGTGTCCAGCTGCCTAGGGTCCTCTGCACTCGCCGTGCCTCCATCTGGAACTTTCTTCCCCTAGAGAGCCTCGGGTTATTCCTGCACCTTCTTCAAGTCTGTGCTCATTTGCCCCGCCCCCAGCGACCCCCTCCCGGGCATCTCTGTTTCAAATCCAACACCACCCCACCCGCCCACATTCCTTACCCCCTCCCCACTCGGTTGTATCAACTAATATACAGACTCTTTATTTCGTTCTTATCTCCCTCACGGAAACATAAAGGGCACAAGAGCAGGAGTTTCCATCTGTGCGACACACCGATTTATCTCTAGGGCCTAGAATAAAATCCGACATACCGGGGGCACTTGTTAAATACTTGTTGAATCAATGGCTGACATCGGAGAACGAAGATGGTGTCTTTTATGCATCTGTTTAGTCTCGAACAGCCTACAAAGACCATAAACTTAGAGCACGGGTTGGGGGTTCAGCCCTGCCGCTTTTCGGCCCATAACTAACGCTGGGCTCCTATCCTAGGAAGTGGGTACAAGCACCTACTTCGCAGGGCTGCCCAGAGTGAGCACCTACTTCGCAGGGCTGCCCAGAGTAAGCGTCACGCTACTGGCACAGCCGACCCTGAACAACACAGGGCGGAACCGTGCGGGTGTGCTTATACACAGACATTTTTCACAGATACAGTATACGTGGTACCATAAATGTGCTTTCTCTCAGGATTTTCTTACTAACATTTTTTCTCGAGCTTACTTTCTTGTAATACAGGACATAATACGTGTAACATACCAAATATGGCTTAATCAACCATTTGTCATCAACAGTGGGCTGTCAGTTGTTAAGTTTTGGGAAGTCAAAAGTTATATGTGGATTTTCGACCGTGCGGGGGCGGGGGAAGAGGGGCTCGGCACCCTGCACTGTTCAAGGGTCAACTGCACATAAAACAATAGTAAGATACGGTAGGTAACACGGTGACAACAATGGCCACAGAAAAACATACAAAATGTCATAATCTATTTAGGAGCTACGTGGGGTGAAACAAATTGTATGCACTTGAAGGGTTCAGAGACAAGCGCGTCTAAGGGAAGCAAAAAGTGAAGGCTTCATTTGTGAAAGAGGTGGGTTTGGGGCCGAGCACTGAAAAATTGTACAGGATTTGGACGGACAGATGGGTACGGGGGAGCTGCTCCCCATGGGGAGCGACACGAGCAAAGGGGTGAGTGAGACGCCTCACTTCGCAGGGAGCCTCGACAGCTCAGGGGAAATGGCCGTTTACACCAGAAATGGCCGTTTTTAAGAACACTCTGGAGAAGACAGGAACATACTAGAGAGAGAAGGGAAACGCGTGGAAGGAGGAAAGACAGAACGGAATTAATGCGTGACCTTCCGCCCCCAGTTCCTGTCCAGCGTCCCCTCTTACCTGGGAACAGCGCGTCCACCCAGATGCACAACCGGAAACCGAGGGCGGCCAGCACACAGGTCCTCCTCCCTCTCAACCCACCACTGCGTCGCGCGGTTCCACCTCTGAGAGCTACCTTGAATCTGAACGGTTCGACAGCTACCTTGAATCTGAACGGTTCGACCATCGCAACTACCCTGCTCCTGACTCGGTGTCCAAACCACCCCTGCAATTTAATGAGCCTTTGAAAAACCCTACTATATATGCTTGTGTTATTACTATGGTGTAACGTTTCCTTTTACACACAGCACAAATCACAAAGGGCTCAACAGGGCACAAGGCGGGACTCTCACAAACCCCAGACGCTTCCTCCCTACCTTCCCGTCTGGCGCTCTTCTCTCTGAAAAGAAGGTGTAAATAACCACACGCTGTTACAGTCCTCGCCTATTTCCGACCTTGTCTTCGGCAGATACGTTGATCTTTCCTCCTCGCTCATCCTAATCCCTACCATCGTGGTTAGGCCGAACACAGAAACTAGCTGACTTTAAACGGACAGGATTTAAATTAGCACCAATGAAAATGTAAGTGTGACTTAACTCTGAACACGCGTGAGAAATAAATTACCTCGGCTGGAGGGAATGCATTTCAAATTACTAGCTCTACTTAAAAGTCAGGTCCAGGGGTGCCTGGGTGCCTCAGTCGGTTAAGTGTCCGACTACGACTCAGGTCATGATCTTGCCGTTTGTGAGTTTGAGCCCCGCATCAGGCTCCGTGCTAACGGCTTAGGGCCTAGAGCCTGCTTTGGATTCTGTGTCTCCCTCTCTCTCTCTGCCCCTCCCTGCTCACACTCTGGATCTCTCTCCTTCAAAAATAAATAACACATTAAAAAAAAAAAAAAGGCAGGTCTAACAAAGAGGGAGAAAATCTCGATAAATGGGTCTCCGAGTGTATTAAAAAGAGAAGGCTAATTTACAGCTACTTAAAATCAGAAGTTCGGTTTTGCCGAAACCCTATTTTAACAAGCTGGGTGGACGAGCTTACCTGGAGTTTTGGCTATTGTTCCTCGGAGGGCTCTGTGGGAGTAGGTGGAGTACCCCACTAACTTGGCCAGAAGGTCTCTGTTTTTGAGCAACTCTTCCAGACATCTCAACTGATCAGCATTGGGATAAAGAAAAATTTTATAGGCGGCTTCTCGCACCTACGTTTGAGAGGTAAGTGGTAGAAGGTATAGTAAGTACCGTGACACAAAGGTCCATGCAATAATAATACGGGCTAACTCTCACCCCTCTGTTCTGCAGGCGGTCATTACTTTAAAATAAAAGTAAGGGATGGGGCGCCTGGGGGGCTCAGCCGGTTAAGCATCCGACTTCGGCTCCGGTCATGATCTCCTGGCTCATGAGTTCGAGCCCCGCAGCGGGCTCTGTGCTGACGGCTTAGAGCTGGGAGCCTGCTTCAGATTCTGCGTGTCTCTCTCTCTACCCCTCCCCCACTTGTGTTCTGTCTCTCTCACTCTCTCAGAAATAAACAAACATTAAAAAATAATCATAAATAAGGGTTTACACAGGGCGAACAAAGCTTTTAGATTCACAGACTAGTCCGGGTTACAAACACATACTTGACTGGGGCTCTCTGTCACAGGGTCTGGAGGAGACACGGCTTTACCCTGCCCATGTGCCATAAAGCACCTTTAACCCGGCAAAGGCTCCGGGCGGTACAAATCCGAGTAGTCGAGAATGTAATTGTTATTTGTCGTGCTTTAAAAACGAGGAGTTCTTTATGAGACGTGAATAATTAAACCACTTTCATCATTCAAAGCATTTACAGAATTCATAATCCCGAAGACCGATTTTAGGGCTTAGTAACGCTCCGGTATTTGTAAAGGCCTGGTTACATTATCACTGACTTTCGGGCGAAAGCGGCGGCAAACGCAGGCGAGATGCGGACCACGAGGCGAGGGGAACACACGCACCAGGTCGTCCGGGGCCTCGGCGTGCAGACCGTCGACTACCACGTGATTCCCGGTGACTCTGAAGTTCTGGCGAACGGGTTCCGGTAAGAGGTGCTTCTCGATCTTGTTGGGGAGGTTAGTTCCCATGAGAAACGTGTTACTCAGATCCAAGATTTTAACGTTCAGGTCCACCGCTCTCCTACGCTGCACGCGGAGGGAGCAACGGTTATTTAAAAGCACTTAAAGTGATAGTTCACGACTGACTTCAGAGACCACCTATAAAGATGGTAGAGCAACATACCGAGTAAGATACTAAGAACATTAAATAAAGTGAATATCGAGTATACTGTTTATGCCATAAACACATAATCTATAATAATATACTACAAACAATATGTAAATTCTATTTTTGATAGATATCTAATATCCTAACAAAATGATTATCCTATAATTTTTACAGCGTTTCTATGCCTAATATTTACGCACGTTCTAGAGTTCTGTTCTGCCTAGGTTCTATAATCTTTGAAATCAACAACATTGGAAGATACAGAATCCTTCCCTATCCCCCAAAAAACCTCTTAGTTAAGCGAATCAGCGAATAGGAGGTAGTTGAATCGAGTCAGTATGAGCTTGTAAGTACCAGTAGACTGAAAAGAGTAAGGATTTGAAGGGCATGTTTGAAAACATCCTCAGTCCTAAAAGATAAGACGAAAAGGCAGAGGGAGAGGGAGGGAATTACTACAAGTCTTCATGAGAGCATAACGGGCAGCCCGAGGGGGACACACGCTAGCAGTCCTGACTGCGCACACTTGAGGAGCTCGAGGGGACAGCAGCGGGGGGCGGGCAGAGCCGGACGGAGCCCGCGGGGCACGGCCACATCTCCCGCTCCGTGCCTGGCACCCGTCGGCCCGCCGAGCCCCTGACAACGACGTGGATGGTGCCGGCACACCTACGTGGGCTTTTTCCTGCAGTCACGCTTTTAGGATAGAGGATCCCCTAAGAAAACACGTATCGGCGAAGCAGGTGACACAGGTGTTTCGAATGAAACCTAACTGTAGTCCACATACTCAGTCCCGTCTACTGGAGGCCGAGGATGAATCTGCAGCTACTGTCACTAGACGACTAGACGGGCAGCGGGACCTGTGCCCGTGACAGGCTCCAGGCGAGATCGGATCCGCATCTTTCTGGAGAGGGGCAGCTGTCAGCACATGCTAAATTGTACCATGACCCTAAAAAATGCTTAAGCAGCACAAAGATTTTTTTAAAGATATTTAAGAAGCCAATGTACTCTTGATAAGATGCTGGGGGGGAAACTAAGTATATATTAATAACCAAAACTTCTACAATACAGAAAATTCAAACTTGGTGGGAAAATTAAGTTTCATACACTCCGAGATCTTTATTAGAACAGATTTCCTGTTGCCTCTTTTGCTTCTACTATGACCATTTATCGCCACCTAATGGTAATCACTGGAATAACCAAAAAGGTGAAAGATCAGGAAATTACACAACAGTTCCAGAATGTTCCACAAAGGTTCGACTACGAAAGTATAAAGTGATAAAATTATTTTAAAGAATGTACCACCTACCAAAGACCCCAGGAAATTAAAACCTGGGTTTACCTCCTGCCCTAACCGATTTTCCAGGCCCAGCATGCCATCATTCTGGGCTAATTAAAGACGCAATGCTCTGACCTTGGAGAATTCTATGAAATCAGGGTGCCAGTTATCGAATGATTGCTAAAAAGTATACGCTTCCATTAACTTTAAACTTTCAAACTATATTCACGGGAGACCTTTACAATTAAATAAGAAATACCTTGGGAAGAATACAGAAAAAATATACCGGCCTCCATAATCTGCACATTGTGTTGGCGGGTTTCAAGATCTCTCTTTTAAAAAGTGTCACGTGTGTCCTCTTAACTGTCTTAGTGGCGCACCTTTGAGAACAGGCAGAAATTATGAGAGGAATTTTCATAGGTTTACTCTACTCGTGTGTTCAATGCCCATGAGTTCCCGGAGTTACTGGTCAGAAGGGGCAGCTCCCCTTGTAAGAACACTCGAGACGTAACAGCAGCAAGTTCGATGCCGGCAAAACTGCCTTGACTCGACACCTCATACTTTTGAGTAAAGTCTCAAACGCATCGTTCCTGAAGGTCATGGAAAAGAACAAGACTATTCCCCTAGGTTCTCTGCTAGCAACGATACTCTTCGCCGCCCTCTTCCCTCTGAGTAGCAAACGATTAGTATTAGCCCGCGCTGTTACGGTTCATCGTACAGCCATTCAGTATCTGCCGACGCCAGAACTGGACAAAACGCGGCCCGTGAGCTTGGTCCTCGAGAAGCCTGTGACCCAGAAAAGCACGGCAGCGGGAGCCGCTTCGAGGAAGGTGGGTAACAGGAAGCGCTGCGTGCACGAGGCGGGAAAACGGGGGTTCGGACGGGACACAAACCGCCTGCGGAACTGAGGAGAGCTCCGCGGACACGCGGTCTGGGGGTGCAGTCCTGGCGGGGAGCTGAGGGGGCAGGCCTGGCGAGCGGGCAGGAGGAGGAGGACGGGAGCGCACGCAGAAGCCGCCCAGCGGTGTACTCAGTTCACAGGGGGGCGGGCGGAAGGCTGCGAGAGCACCCGCGTACCCTCTCCGTTACCCACTAGCGCTAGGGATACTTTCTCAGCAGGCAACGGAAAGTGACCGGAAGGTTCTGGGCAGGGCCGCAATGATCGAAACGAGACTTTAAGGAAATCACTCCAACGGTCGCAGACGGGTCAGCCTGCCCGGCAGACCACCTGGGCGGGGTTGGCAGGCAGGCTCTGGAGTCCGAGCCTCCGGCAGCGACTAGCGGTGTGACCCTGCGTAGATCACATAAACTCGAGGCACCCCAGTTCCTCAACTACAAACGGGAACGACGGCGGCGGCCTCAGAGAGGTACAAAGATCTGATGAGAAACATGCTCTAACCAGCCAATGCTTAACCACTGTGAACTACAATGCGTGTCAGGAAGACAAAGACCGTGAGGACAGCCCGGGTCTACGGTGACGAGGGTCAAGGCAAACTGTCTGGGGGATGCAGACAGATGCAGGAGCTCACAGAAACAATCCGAGGATTCTGTTACTAATTAAGACGTGAAAGTATTGGGAATAAAAGAAAAAAATGCAAACTAACCCCAGATTTTTATTCGAGTGACTGGGAGAAGCGTGGATTCATTATACAGAGACGCAGTGATAAAAGATCGGGCCTGGAGACAGGCAGGAGTGTCCATTTTAAACAACGTGAATTTACAGTAGAGCCTTCTGGACCGCCGGGAGGCAGGTGTGGGCTCGGGGTTAGGTCAGGGGGCTCGCGCTGAGCCCTTAAAGCCACATAAACACACCCACCTGCAAGCGGCCCCCGCGTTACCCAAACCGGCCCCACCCAAAATAAATATGACCCATTGAGGATGATACGTATCCCCGAGACTCTGGCCTCCACGTTCCAAATGCTCTGAGAAGCTACTCTCTATTAAGAGGTAAGTGGATTTATGTTCTGTTTATTAGGAGAAACTACCTACAAAAAAAAAAAAGAAAAGAAAACCAGAAGCGTAACGGGTTAGACTGCAGGCAAAGCAGGGAGGTGACTGCAGAGTGGGCGGTTCCTTCAGGGGCGGTCAAGTCGCCCTCCTTCTCCCAGCCCGGGACTGAACACTGAAATGAGGCATTCGGTTTCTCAGGACGCTGTGTTCTAGGAAGAGACGTGGCCAGGGTTCGAACACTGCGGCCACTAAGGATGGAACTTGAACAAATCGCTTTGAACAGAATCCCGTGTCCGCTGCTGTGAAAGGAGGGGTGTAAACAATGTGTAAGGCTCCCCCCGTCCCAGGGTAGACCCCGTGTGACCCCGCTCCCAGAACAAAACCGCGTGGGTGTGTCGAAGACGTGCGCGACGCGGACAGCTGCCCTTTGGAAGGTGCTCACTGACACTCCTTGTACTCCCACTTCCGGACCTGACTCTTCCCGAGCCTCAGCTGTCCTGCTGACTTGCCTCTTTCCTGATACTGCCCGTCTAAAACGCATGACCTCTAAAACACCCCACGCGTCTCGAGAAATTTCTTAATTCTGAACTATCCTGGGTGGCAGGCAAACTTCCAGAGAGCACTACTTTCAAATACAACTAACAGAAGGATCTCATGACACAAAGAACCTCAGGGTTTTTATGATCTACAAATTTAAGCGACAGCAATAAAGAAACCAACTAAACATTAGTAAAACAAGAGAAGGAAAAAAAAAACAGAGGAAATACTCACCTTCTCTTTGTCTAGATGGATTCCGCTGATTTCAAAATCAAACATAAACAGTTCGGCCACTCGCCTACAAACAAAACGAGCCCAGGTTATAATGGGTAACAATAATTATTAACAAAATCACTTTCTTATTAAATAAATTGGACTTTTCAACCATACTCCCCAAAAGTCAGATGTATCAACACACACGCACACACACTGTTTAAAACCAGGAGCTTAAAGGTCACCTGGGTGGCTCAGTCAGTTAAGTGTCTAACTTTGGCTCAGGTCACAATCTCATGGTTCACAAGTTCGAGCCCCACATCGGGCTCTGTGCTGACCGCTCAGAGCCTGGAGCCTGCTTCGGATTCTGTCTCCCTCTCTCTCTGCTCCTCCCCCGCTCCTGCTCTGTCTCTCAAAAATAACTACGCATTATAAAAAACTTTTTTTTTTTTAACCAGGAGCTTAACATCCTAGAAGTCAGTCCACACATCCAGCTGACTGACCGGGGTTTGAGCTCTCCTAGGGGTGATTTAGTATCACACGCCATGCTAACTGTACAGGAAGTCTTAAACTGAACCAAAGGAAGGACGATTACGCCAATGAGGCCAATTTATCTGCCGTTTTTTTTCTAGAGGCGATGGTCATCTTTTTGACTGTCCCCTGTCTTTCCTTCAAAAAAAGACTTGCTGCATACTTTATGCAACCTGCCAAATAAATATTTGTGGGACTTACACACGCTGCCTAATTGCAACTAGGTGAGCCTGCATACTGTAACTATAATATAGTTTATACCTAGCATGCATATTTAACAGAACTCTACTCCATAAACTGCTTGTGGGTAAAGACACATATGTTCTTATGTTCCACAAGGCATGGTCCCAGAAGGAAACAAATACTTCCTGAATGAATGAACACAAGGTTAAAGATGTAACAAGTGTCCTAACAAGGATACAAATGCAGTGTTTGGGGAGTTCAAAGAGAGACCACCAGAAAGATCCTTGGACATGTCAGCACCCGTAAAACATCACCTTCCGTTCCTGATCAGCTCCCACCCACCACGCTCCTCCCCTTCTGCTACATTTGCTTCAGACTCCGGACGGAAGGTTCCCTCACTATTTCCAGAATTCATACTGGCATGCACCGTAGAAAGCAACTTTTTTTTAATTTTTTTACATTTTTTTTTATTGTCAAGTTGGCTAACATACAGCACACACAGTGCGCTCTTGGTTTGGGGGGTAGATTCCCGTGACTCATCGCTCGCTCACATACAACACCCAGTGAGAGCAATATTTTTCATCTTCATCAAGTGCATCTGCAAACTTAAAAACCAGCCCCGATTTCCCCAACCTTTCCTTGATGTAACGATTTCTATCAGAACCCCAAAAAGAAACAGAAACAATGGAACAGAAAATATCTTGAATAGGATCTAAAGTAAGGGGTGCCTTTTCATTAATTTTCTCCCGTAATAGTTTATACTTAGAAGTACATCTTTCCCTCTTAATTCTAAGCTAATCTGATATATCGCTTGCCTTCCCATTAGATACCGAAGGAACCCAAACACTTCATGCATACATATACTAAATGAAAGAAAATTACGTGTGCGTTGGAAACGAGAGCGGTACACACAACTCTTGAAGTACACGACGGTGGAAACCGTGGTCCCTGACGTCGGGAGAGGAGGATCTAAATCCGACTGGTCAACACGCCTCAGGGGCCAGGAAACAAGAGTGTATCTCGCCGCGCTTACGCGGAATTACTAACACGTAAGTAACAAGTAACTGCACGTCACTTCTTTACTCGCATACGAAAATCACTCCTTACGGGGCGGCCACTTATCTGGGTGGTGACGGGGAAGAGGGTTAGAAATAGGGCAATCGCCCAAATTACCCCCGTCTCCCCTTCCCTGCCACCACTCTCCTGTCCGGGCTGCTGTAGTCCTTGCCTGATAACACGGTCATCGCCTTGCCTCCAGCCCCGAGGCTGACCTTTCTCAAGGTCACAAGTCCTTAGCGTGGTTAACCCGGCACCTCATGAACCACCCGATCCTCCGCGGTGGGGTCTCTGAAGGCTGTCCCGCCACCAGCCAAATGAGCTGCCTCTGCTAGACTAGGCTCCGGTAGCATTTGTGATTCCCACTGAACGAACTAAATTTTTAAAAGAATTGTGGGGCGAACACAGAATTTTTGTAAAAGGCTGCGTGGGTGCCGCGCGAGGGAAGGCCGTGAATCGGGCTGCAGATGCTCATACGGGTGTTCAGCACAGGGAGCACAGAGAGGGCAGAACAGGGCTGCAACCAGGGTCCCTGCGGGCACGGCGGAACACAAAAACCAGCCGAGGGGCTTTACGTGTAGAAGCCTATGCCTCCATTCACGGAGTACAAACCTGTGAACGCCACCGTGCTAATGACTGATCTATTTCAACTCCATCCAAACCCCGATGATTAAAAACATGAAACAGGGTACACTTGGACAGTTTTTCAAAGGGCTTCTGCATCGGGTTTTCAGTTTCTCTCCCAGCCAGGAGCAGCCACCTAGAATTTTAAACTCTTTGATGCCGTGCCGGAAACTGAGTTTCTTGGCTAATGAGAATTGTTTTCTTTTCTCTTTAATCCCGCCGCATGCTTGGACCCAATTTCAAGAGTAACACCTCTTTCGGGCAATAATAATTTTTTTAACTATTTTCTTTTCTGGAATTAACTTATCCAAATATTTGATCTCCTCTCCTGGCTTTCCCTGACTCTTTAGAAAGCATGTATTTATCTTCGTGACCATTGCCCAATATACCTTGAAGGGACGGAATTAAAGTCCTTCTAAAATTCTGAAAGTTCAAGAGCCCACATTAAGAATTCAGTCGCTTACCTTCTCTCCTAAATAACGTAAAGGGCCCCGCGCAAGCCCCTAGAATATCCCCGTGCGCTCTACCTCAGGGCCGTCTCCCTTCCTCAACAGTCACCCCGAAAAACATTCCACTTTATCTTTCCTAGAAAGTGGAGATATTTTCGGGTTGTTTTAATAAGACAAACAAAAAAGATAACAGGGGTTGATAAATAGGGATGGAAACTTATCGCACAATGTAAGTTTATTATATTATATAATGTAGGTTTATCATATAACAGCTTTTACTGTAGAAATGTAGGAAGAAATTAAAATCACTAACCTCTGCAAAAATAACCACTATTAATGTTCTTAGATCGTCCTCCAAACTACTTATTTTTATTTAAGACGATGCGAAATTAAGTAAGAAGGTTAGAGAAATCAGCGCAGCGCCCAGCGCACAGTAGGGACTGAAAACTGTTTGCTGAGCTTCTGAACGGACATAAAGGGACCAAAGTCCTCACACTGAAGCCTCGCTTGCCCGGGCTGCCAGGCCAGGTGAGCCGGGAGGGACACCCAGTAGGATGCCTGGCCTGAAGAGCACGGGCAGAGGCGGTGTCTTTGGTCTCGTGAAGATACTGTCTCGGTGGCAAAGAATGTGTGGCCGACACCAACGACAGACCGTCCCTTGGCTTCTGTCCAGTTTACTCCCGGTACACGAAACTCCTTGTGTAGAGTAAGCGGGAGCCAGCTAACGCAGACGTTTGTATCTTGCTGCTTCTCGTGAAATTGTGCGACCAACACCGAGTGTTTCTTTAAATACCATCAAAACCGTGGCTTTTAACGTTTGTAACGTTCGGTCACATGGACTAAAGACATTTCCATTTTTCCCACTTCTGTAATCCACGCTACCATAAAATTCCTTGTCCCAGAAAACCCTTTATCCTTGTGTGTTTCCTCATGATGCATTCCAAGAAACTGACCAAAAAGATGTCCTCAATACGTATTTATCAACTGACACTGAACTAGAGAAGACCCTTTACCCCGAACCATTAAAACACTATTCTTCTTCTGTTTCAACTCTGCTAAGTGATGAGTGCTCTGCTCTGTCTTTAAGGATGGAGGGTCCCGTTCTTTGAATACGACGAGCAAGACACTGTCAAAGCATTTGACTTTCATTATTCCATTTAAACTTCATAATAATCCTACGAAGTTCTTTTTTATTCTCTTCTTCCAGAGGAGAAAACGAGACCCGGAGACCAAAGCAGTCACAGGGCGGCCACACGTGCAGCCGCCGTTCGATGCGGCAAACCAGCGTGACGCTCACAACGCTCTTAGTGGCCACCCGCTGCTACTCCTGATTTTGGGAAAGGAGAGCTTCGCAAAGAATCTTTTACCCGATTTTCTACAAGGAGATTCACTTTGTTTTTTTAGTAATCTGTACGGCCTCTTAACACAGTAAAGATATTAACCCGTTATCACGTAAGTAACATCTGTCCTGTGTATTGACTTTGAATGTGGAGGCGTGGCACACCGAGGTTTGCGGGTTTTATATAAGGGAATCGCTCTTTTGTGGTTGGACTCTGGTATCGTGAGGAGACAGACCTCCCCACATTCCAAGATGGTCAGTGGTTTTATGATTTCTTTTCTTTTTAAAGCTTTATGTCTTTAAGTAATCTACTTGTTTCCCAACATAGATATCCGCTGGCCTAATATCATTTACTGAAAACCAAGTCTTTCCCTTTCTCTACTGATACGAAATGACACTTCTGTCCTCTACTAAACACAGCCAAATATATTCGTGACTCTCCGGACTTCTCTCTGTCACTGATCTAAGTGACTATGCTGGCATACGTACAATACTCTTTTAAATAATTTTTACACTATGCCTTACTATCTGGTACAATTCTCTTCTTAGCACTTCTCTCGCCAGAGTTTTCCTGCCAATTCTGGGACATTTACTGTCTAGGACTTTCAAACCATTGTGCGTGACAACAGAAAACTCTCCTCTACAGAGCGGACAGCATTAAACTTACGGACCAATAGAGAACACTGTTGAGCTTTCTTCTTTCTTACCTAAGACTACAGTATGTTTCTCCGTTTAAATATCGTGTGTGTGTGTGTGTGTGTGTGTGTGTGTGTGTGTGTGTGTGGTTCTGCATGCTTTGAGTTCCTGAGTTTATTTCTAGGTGTGTCACAACTTCTGTGGCTCCTAGGACTGGGATTCTCCCTCCATTCTATTTTCTGGAGAAGGTGTTTGTTCCATCCTTTGCCTACAGGAAAGCTCCTGACGGTTTTGGAAAAAATCCAAGTAAAACAGGCTTCTTTAGGCCTGGGCTTCTCATGGACTCTCATAAACTAAAACCGTCCAAGAGGGGACAAAACATTAACGAGCCAGAGTCCCAGACTTCAGTGACCAGTGGGACCGGGATCCTCCTGTGAGCTCCCACAACCAGCATTTCAAGGAATGCATCTAAGGTGATGATCTGTGCAACTTAAATCACTTCTTTTATACACTGACTTGTTAAGATAATGTACTAAGTCTGTAATTCTCTGTTTCAGGCTTATACTTTATAATCACGGTCTCACACTTTGCCAGAGGCAGGTTTCCTCTGGATGCCCACCAACACTTGCAGTGATGTACAAACGCCGTGATCTTCAATAATTATTACTTCCAGGGACGCCTGGGGGGCTCAGTCAGTTAAGCAGCTGACTTCAGCTCAGGTCATGATCTCACAGTCTGTGAGTTCGAGCCCCGCGTCGGGCTCTATGCTGACGGCTCATAGCCTGGAGCCTGCTTCAGATTGTGTCTCCGTCTCTCTCTGCCCTTCCCTTGCTCACACTCTGTCTCTATGTCTCTCAAAAATAAAATAAAAACGCTAAAAATAATAATAATAATAATAATAATTACTCCAATTCTTGTTTCTTCCCACTTCCAAGTTACCTTTCCCTTCTCGAATACTGATATTCTACCCAGCTCATTTTCCTGAGTGCAGTTATCATTTTGTTACTTTAAAAATCCTATTGGCAGGGCGCCTGGGTGGCTCAGTCGGTTAAGCATCCAACTTCAGCTCAGGTCATGATCTCGCGATTCGTGAGTTCGAGCCTTGTGTAGGGCTCTGTGCTGACAGCTCAGAGCCTGGAGCCTGCTTCGGGGTCTGTGTCTCCCTCTCTTTCTCCTACTTCCCCTCTTGCTCTCTTAATCTCTCAAAACTAAATAAAGCATTAAAAAAATTAAAAGTAAAAATATAAAAACTAAAACAGAAATTCCGCTGGCATTTTTAGTAACATCTAGAAATGTGGTATGTTTCCTGTTACAGCAAGTCCTTTGCACCTAAAATGCTCTGCTGTTCCACTACGATTTTTATACAGTGAATACAGTACAGTGAATACAGAAAAGTCAATCTTTAGCAAAATCAGGTCATGAATAAGCTGCTGTCAACACCAGCGGAGTATAAACCCGGCACAACGAGGAGGCATTCACCCTTTACTTGTTTTGCTACTGAAGACAGTATCGGGCTCAAGCCTAAACTCAGAGTAATGACAAACTACTCGGACGGTTCCGCCGGCTTTCCTGGTATCCCCAGCGTGAGGATCGATGCAGCGAAGTAAGAGCAAACCAGGATCTGCACACTAGGACGCCAGGTGAAAATAACCCCCCAAAGACAGGCTCGCTGCGCGATTCAGACGGCTCAGCACTCACACATCAGGTTAACAGCGAGATCCCATTATCGACGGACCCCTGCCGAACACGGCTTCCCGCGGGGCTCAGGAGCCAGTATGGAGACAGAGGGAAGGAGGAGGAGAGAGAATCAGGGAGTGAAAAGAGGTAAACAAGCACCAACGGGTAAGAAAAAATATACCCTCTGTGCCAGGAGACAAGCAATATATGGATGGGTTAATGACAAACTTATGAAATTATTATAAATACATAAGTCTGAGCAAAGAAATATGGCACCCAAAATCCTGTGTCAAATATTTTTGCGTACTGACTTAGAAATTCAGCTTCTTCAGTTGAGAATAATAAAGGTCACCTAATGAACCAAAGGAAATCATTCCCAGGACCTTGAGATCCCGCCAGTAAATAAAATCGGTTTGTTTCTGTCTTCGGGCGGTATCGATTATGGAACTTCAAGCGAGAAGCTGAGTGTAATTACCAACTGTTTATAGGAATTCATTCCTTCGTTAAGCACCTACTGCAGACCGGGAACCGCTCTAGGAGCTGGGATACAGCCCTGAACAAAAGGACCAGGTCCCTGCCCTCCAGGAGTTTCCCGTCTAGGGCGGCAGAGGGACGTAAACAAATCAGCAAACAGAACGTGCTGGAAATGATTAGGACTCAGGAAACACAGGCAGGATAAGAGGACGGGGCACGACCTGGCACAGAGGGGGAGGGGACGCCATCTGAGTGACGTCCTAGAGAAAGGGCAGGAGTCCTGCAGACACCGGGAAGGAACCTTCCAGACAGAGGGGGCTGGGAGTGCGGAGCCCTGGGGCCGGGTGGGGGTGGGGAAGCCGTCCGCTCGCACCTCTGTGGTCACAGCCATAATGAACGCAAAGCGACGAGTACCTGGTTTCTGGATCGAGGGAATCCACGAGTTTCTTGTCCGCTAGCAACTTCTGCAAACTTTGATACAATTCCACATTGGTGTTCAACCTAGAAAAGTTACAGAAGAAAAAAAAAATTAAATGACTTTCTAGTACCTTGTTTCTAACATTACATTAAGAGAATGGTGGGACACCCTAGCATACGCATGCCCAGAGACCAAAGTTTTGGGGTTTGGTTTCGTTTCTTCATTTGGAATAGAGATCGCATAACCAGCTAGTACAGGAGCGGGAGGCGGAGGAAGCCGCAGACAGCAGCTGGGACCAGAAGAGCAGTCGGACGGGGGTCGGGGTGGGGTGGGGGGGGTGGGGGGAAGGTGGCAGCTGGCGGTCTGAGTGAGCCGAGCCCGCTGACACGGAGAACTCCTTCCGTGAGCAATAAGCCAATGGGCATCTGTTTGTTTTGTGTGTTTTTTTAGTAAAGGAGTGAGGCTGGGAGGAAGCGTGAACACGAAGATTTTGCAATTCTGAAGTGAAGACCCTAGGACCCGGGTAGCCCTGGCCCACCTGGGCCAGGCCCACACAGCCCGGAGGGTTCAAGCACGCAGGCTTCGCGGACGCGCACTTGAGCTCCAACACCAGTCCTACTGCTACTCTGCGACCTCGGGCGAGTTATCTGAACTTCCCCCCGCCACAGCTTGCCAGCCTTCGGGCCACCCTAAGGGTCAAATGACACGCTTTGCGTGCAGCACACACTCCCCACCCTAATGAACAAACAGTAGCCTGGCCGGCCTGCCCTCAGCCCCCCACTGGAGTTCTGCCCTCAGCCCAAGCCGCCGTCCCGCAGTCGGGTCCTGAGTCCTCCTTTCCCGGATGCCGGAAAGTCCTGGCACTCTCGGGGCTAAACGGTGAACTGGTTCTGGAGACATCCGCTCCCTGCCTGCTAGGTGCCCTGGGAAGGGCAAGGCTGGAACCACCTGCCGATTCGTACGCGGGAACGCAAGGCCGCCGGGTTCCCCAGTCAGCGCACAATAAAAACCTGCAGCTCTGGAGGAACCGAGCGGTTCTGTTTCTGTGGGTCTCGGGGCCGCCCCGGAGACCGAGGGAACGGAGGCAGCCACCGCCCGTGGGTCACCAAGAAGGCGGGCACGCCACCTCTCCCGCACCCGGGCGTCGCTCCCAGGAAACCGGGAGAAAATCCCTCCTCCAGGCCTGCTCTCCCTACGGGCTACTCCGGGTCAGAGGACAGGCATTCGGAGACAGCCCGCGGTGTCCTCGCTTCAGCAGTCTGAGCAACTTCCCCACGCTACATTTTATGTCGTAAGATCCTGAGATAAAGTCTCCAGCTGACAGCCGGCATCGACTCTAAACACACACACCTCCTTCAGGCTTTTCCTTCCACGACTGGAAACAGTAGTGAGATCGTCCTACTCTTCAAAGAGCGACCGAAGCAGGGGAGATAGGACTCGGTGAGGGGCGCCTGGGCAGCCCGGCAGGCCGAGCGTCTGACTCTCGATTTGGGCTCAGGGCGTGATCTCGCGGCTGGTGAGTTTGAGCCCCACATCGGGGGGCTGACAGCACAAAGCCTGCTTGGAATTCTCTCTCTCTCTGCCCCTCTCTCTCATTCTCTCTTTCAAAATAAATAAATAAATGTTTAGAAAAAAAAAGTCAAGAGTTCAGATAGACTAAGGGAGAAAAGAAGTCGCGGTGCTCAGTGGGAACAGAGAGAAAGTTCCGGTGGAGGCCGTGAGCTCGTCTCCTGACCCTCCTTTCAGGCCGTCGGCAGGCCTCGGGCCGCCACGTGGCCAAGAAGGAAAGACCAACAAGCCTCTCCAGCCTGAAGGGAAGACCTTGCCCAGACACTCAGGACAACACTCGGCTCTCAGTCACGGTTCCCTCCTGTCCTCTGGCGAAACTCAGAACCCACAGCCAGTAGAGCGGAACCGCATGGAAATTCAGGCCCGGTCCAGCGCAGCTCGGACTCAGCTCCTGGGGCGCTTCCCTCCACGACAAAGGCTCTCTCCCAAGGAGCCCCCGCCCCACACCCGGTGTCCCGAGGTCGCAGGCTCCAGCCTCATCTCCTTCAACTCGCTCCGATGAGCAGCAGCAGCAGCCGTAAGAAGCCGCGGGCACCGTCCCAGAGTGGGCGACGCTCCGTGGGGGCCAAGCCGTGGACCCTCTACCTCCTTGTCAAGGCAGAGAGGCCGCCGCGCTCTTCCTCCAACAACTCTCTTGCGCAAAGAAGTCTTCCGACGTTTTCGGTGGGAGAGTCATGCCAGGGGGCCCTGGTGCTCGCTCTCGGGGGCCACTTTCTGGCCAGGCGTCGGGCGCCGAGGGGCTTTGGAACACGGCACGGTGCACCTCGAGGTCGCTTTAACCAGCACTTGGGAGCTCTCACGAATGGCTCAAAATACTTCAGTGCACTTCAGGATGGCTTTAGAACAACACCTTTCCTCCTAGGCGCACCCCCCCCCCCCCGCCGGTTTCGTGATCTCCCCAGACCCTCCCCAACCCGGATCCGAGGGCTGGGGTCGGTGGGGGGGCGGTCGGGATGGTGTTGGCCTCTCGCCCCGCGGCCCACAGCCATCGAGGCGCAAGTGTGAGCACAGGAAGACCGGCGACTCGAGGACGAGAACGGGAACAAGAACGAGAACGGGAACGAGGAGAGCGGGTGTCCGCGGGCCGCCCACAACCACGGCGGCGCTCTCCCATTTTCCTCAGGTAAACCGGGGGCGAGTCACATCACCACCTCGCTCACGAGGGAGCTAAGTGACACAACAGGTGAATGGACACACAGACGCGAGTCACGCCGCAGGCCTCCCGCTTCCCCCCGCCCCCCATCCCGGGGCGCCGGCACGGGGCAGCACACGCCGTCCCCCACCCCGAGGACAAACGTCTGACAGCATGAACGCACCAAACCTCGCCACCCGAGACCGCACCGCAGGGGGAAGGAACCTACTTTTCCACCGCGGTGCCGATGCTTCTGCAGGCTTCCTCCGCCGCCTCCCGGAACGCAGGCTCGGGGTGGGCAATTTTCACGAAGTCGGCCTAAGAAAGCAGACAGACAAAACCGAGAGGGAGCTGGACGGAGGGCTTTCTCCCGATCGGAGGGCAGGAGTGGAAGCCTGCGCTGTCGCGCGACCTCCGCGTCTGCACCCCGAGCTGCTCCGGGCCAGGAGCCCCCTTCTGGGCGCGCCTTAACCCCGAGGGTCCCGGGGGTGCGGGCCGATCGGTCCACGGAAAACGCCTCCACTCCCCTTCGCTCAGGGAAGCCGTTCTCCTCCAACGAGAAACCCCAAGTAAAGCCTTCCTAATTCCGTCGTTGGAAAAAAGCACAATTCGATTTCAAGCGTTCTACGCCTCTAACTAAACTCGCTTACAGTGTGGTCCTCACAGGTGAACCTGGCCCGGAGAGTGGCTCTTAGGGGCTTTTCTTTTCTTCTTATAAATCGACACACAGCACAGTTTCAAGACTGATTTAACTACCCGCTGGCCTTTGCGCAGAAAACAAAGGCACGGTCTCTCTTTATAGGCCTTTTAACAGAAGTGAATTCAACTCACACCCACCGGCCGTGGCGGCTGCTATCCTGACTTCGGCGGGAAACTGAGCTACGATTCTTTTTACTTTTTTAATGAAATCGTAAAATTAGACTTTAGTTTTCGTGTTAGTTGCAGTGTATTTCAAAAGAAAAATGCAAGGGAACGACAAAATACCACATATGCTCTTCGGCAGTGGGCTTCTTCGCGAAGACACCTAGGTCTATGTCTAGTTCAACTTCGCAATGAGAAACTACGAAGCCATTAGGACAATCGGTTTCAGATCCGAACCTTAGTCTTCATTGGAAAAGACATTCCCGAAAAGGGTGATAAAAGCTGGCTTTTCATAAGATTGATTTTATCCTAAATGTCCGATCAGAATTCTGGCAGACGTTTTTGTGAAGACTCTTTGCCACACGAGTAATCTTTCTTTTACTCCTCACCATGCGTGTTATTTTCGGAACCACACACAGTGAAGTACAAGGTCTACACCTCACCTTTTCCTCTCTGGTTTCCACTCCTGATGACTCACTCCCACTGCAACAAGTCAGCTCTCACACGCTTCAGACGCTGTTAGTGTACGTGCCGCCGAAGCCAGCACCAATGCTTCTACCTTTATAGTCTGGTATTAAACTCAATAAACTGAGCTTAGATTTTCACGGCTTGACACAGAGGTACTTTCGCGGCTATGCCAGGCGTCTTACCAAGTCGGCCACCCTGCACAAGGAATCCGAGAGCTCGTCGAAAATGAACACGGTCTGGGGCCCGGGGGGCAGGGAACACACGCGCTCCACGAGCGCGTCCGCCTTTCTCAAGGCATTTTCCTGGGCGATCCGAAATCCTTCTGGGGCACTGAGCTCAGGAACTCCAAAAAGACCCTGCAATCCAGAGAATATTTCCAATTCGTAACTAAAAATATGATTTTTTTTTTTTTTTTTTGGTATTAAGTAGAAGTCCTTTTTACATAAAAGAAATCTCGGTTTTCATTAGTGGATCACGTGACACCTGTGATCACGACGCCATGTTCACATTCCCGGCATCCTTCCCATAAATTAAACTACGACTATTTTAAGAATATAAATTTGAGGGTGGGGGCGCCTGGGTGGCTCAGTCTCTTAAGCATCTGACTTCAGCTCAGGTCATAATCTTACAGTTCATGAGTTCGAGCCCCGCGTCGAGTTCCGCGCTGACAGTTCAGAGCCTGGAGCCTGCTTCAGATTCTGCGTCTCCCTCTCTCTCTGTCCCTCCCCCACTCACGCTCTCTGACTCTCAAAAGTAAAGGTTAAAAAAATTTAAAAAAAGAATATAAATTCTAATTTTTAATTATTTCACGTAAAATGAAAACAGAACGATACAGGTTCAACACCCAGCTCAGCCACTACTACAGAGCCTACCTCATGAGTGGCTGCAAGGATTAAATGAGATGATACATAGTTTAAAAAACATTTTAACACTGCCTGGCACACAGAAAGCCATTTAAGAGACATTAGCTATAATTACCATTAGCTTTGTGAGTTTGGTTGGCCAAGTTCTCTCCCCGCCTGGGTCTAAGTTTCTCATGAGGCACAACGGGGATGCCAATACCTATCCGACAGCATGGATGCAGGTACCACCAGATCAGAAGGTAGATGTAAAGTCTTCTAGGGGCACTGCTGGCCACTGGGTCCGGTCCAGTACATAGAACCACGCAGTCCACAACCCTTAGAGAGGATGAGTGGACTGCTGAGCACATAGAGATTTCGGAAAGACTGACTAAGCGTGTTAAAACCAACTCATCGGCTGAAAGCAGCAAACTTCATACTTCCCAAAAGCATGTCGGTACCTTGAGAAAGACAAAAATCCCTGATCTAACGGGAACAACCCTCCTTTTGTACCAGCTCAGTCACACTTGTTACAGCACTCGGGAGAGAAAACACAAAGCATTTATTATGCATTTACTGCACGCCGAGAAGAGAACTATGTACTTTATACAGGTTCCCTCATTTAAATCACAGAATCCTAGCGCAGGAACCGTCATTCTTCTTTTACGGATCAGGAAACACACTTTAAGAAGCTAAAAAAAAAAAAAATATATATATATATATATGTATATATACACACACACATATATTTGAGGTCATTGTGGGAAAGACATCTTTAAAATCCACATTTTTTCCATTATTTCTGGATTGCAATTTATCTATTTGCAAGTCTCTCCTGAGAAGGCAAAGTCCTAGAGGTAGGAACCGTTTTCATCCCGGTAACCAGCTGCCCTGCACAGTGCCTACCAGATGGGCAAACTCGTGAATGAGACAAATCAGTGTCCTGGGGCTTAGCTCTGCAGCTTAACTTTGTAGGTGACTCATACGTTGATTTTGGAAAACAACAAGAGGTCAAACTTTCGGGACTGAGAAGGCTACCGTTTCTGCAAGAAGGGATGCGTGAAATTCACCTCGCTCCAAAACGGCTAAGAAGTTGAAAACAATAAAGACGGTGGTGGGCAGAGCGGAATCGGGACCAAAACCAAATTAGACTCTTTATGCTGATGTAATTTGATATGATTCAAGGAAACTATTTTTCATTTCCCAGCACACCTCTCCTGACTGCGCTCGGGAATTCTAAACCTCAGATGAATACATAAACCTTTGGGGGTTTGTGGTGTTCTTATCTGATCAAAAACCAATTCACGTATCTGAAAACCTACCACCAGTATCTAAAATCATGATCTACAAAAGAAAAAACAAAGCTAAAATTAGTTCTATTTCACCCACCCAAAACCCCGCTTACTCTTTACTGGTTCTACTCAGTACCTACAGGTGACTGTTCTCCTCACGCCAATTAAGTTAATACCTTATTATGTTATTTATATGGAAGCTGGTGTAGCCAATTTCATACAAAAGTATTTTTAAAATAGACAAAGCTAATGACAGAGATGAAATAAGAAAACACTCAAATCATTAGGCTCACTGTTAACTGTATCCTAACAGTTTCTAATGAGAAAGGTGGTGGTAGAAATAATGAAGAAATTAAAAAGGCAAAAATAAAAGTAACCCGAGGTGGGTAGAAATCCACAAACATAAAGTACAACAGGCATAGAAGGGCAAATCCCTTTCAGATGTGCCTTGAAATACTGCCTGCCTGGGTAACGCCATACACCAGGCTGCGAGCGTGGGGCTAAAAATAAACAGGAACTAAAGGAAGAAACCAGCGTGACTAACGCCATCGCATAACGGCAAATTAGGCTGTTCTCAACAGTGTTGTGTTTTATGACAAGAAGAGCCCAAAGCTTTGGAAAAAACTAAAAGCGGCATTTCGGGCATCAGTGGAAGTAATAATTACACGACTACCTGACGCCGCCAGGGAACAGCTGGGCGAGGCACCAATGCACAAGGGTCGGGTTGGAGCAAAAGTGAACTTTAGCTGGGGTTGGTGCGAGTGTGAGGCGAGTGCGGGACCCGGCAGGCGGAATTCGCCGCCACCGGAAAGATGAACTACTTTAAGTTCACGTGGAGCGAGGGCTCACGCAGCTGCAGGTCCCAGGACCCACGTTCTGGGGGCAGGACCCCTAGAGGCCGCCCCGCCCCCCTTATACCCGCCCCTCAAAGACGAAGTGACGGGCAAGGTCACCCAGAGCGCGCACGACACGCTACTGTACAAAGCGGGTTCGCTGCCCGGCTCCTCCCAGACCCCAACGACCTGGCCCGGATCCCTGCTGGCCACGCGGGGGCCCAGGGGAGCCCCCTCCCGCGCCGCTCACCCGGCGCTCGCCGAACAGGTCCAGGCGGCGGCCCTGGGGCTTGACATTGAAGGCGGCGCCCACCGGGGACCAGCTGGTGCTGACCCCTCGGGCCCGGATCCGGCCTCCGAGGCCGCCCAAGCCCGCTCGCCCGGGCCACGCAGCTGCCGCCCGGGTTCCGAAACCGCACAGCATCTTGAGACTCGCGCAGCCCCTTCCCTCGCCGCGAGGCCCCGCCCCTGCACCGCAGCTCCCGCCGGGAGCACGCGCACCGCGTTTCCAAGGCAGCGGGCCCCGCCGCGCCACGTGACGCCGGCGCTTCCGGGTCGGGGCGCTAGGCCCTCGGGACGTGAGCACGTCGGCGTCCCGAGAGCAAGAGCGCCGCTCCGCCACCTTCCCGGCAGACGCCGCGCTCTTGCGCCCCCTTGTGCCTGGAGTAAAGAACGGCCGAGGTTTACTCTTTCTTCCCACGTGACTGGAGCGGGGCGGGACAAGTCTCCCTGCAGGGTGAATCCATCCTGGAGGAGCCGCGATCACCGTCCCAGTGTCTTCCCCGACGCGACGGTGACGCTCGGCAACTCGGCCTCCACTCTAAACGATGGTTGAAATTAACCATGCGGTGTTGACTGCACCGCATCGTTGTGGGGAGCCGAGTAAATTTACAATCGGTGAATCTCCACTTACGTTTTGACTTGTAAGCTTGTTCTAATGATCTACCATGTAAATTTGTAGAGGGAGAATTCCGCTAAACTTCACGCAGCCATAGGAGAATGACAAGATTAGGGGGCAGGAGGCAGAGAGGAAACTGTGATCTCCATCAGCCCTCCATAGTGATGGAGGAAACCAAGGCGGGAGGCAATGGCAGGTAGAACTTAATTTCCTTGTCACCTGCAGCTAACTGACAGATCCTTGAGGCTGGCAGAGTAAAACGTTTCTCCAGCAACTCCCTACTATCTTCATGCTAATGCTTTGCTAGAGGGAAAACAACCCTAGCCTGACAATAGCTAGGCCTCCAGGATCCTGGGAGTCTTAATAGCCTGTGAAAATCTCACTGGAAACTTCCCCTGCACTTCACCTCCCCCCAGCTGGGTAGTATATAATTAGTGCTCCTTAGGGTCCACCCCCACCCCCTGCAGCTCTTCCCGCCCACGGGTCCTGTTTCTGTGCTTTAATAAAATCACCCGTTTGCACCAGACGTTTTCAAAAATTTTCTCGGGGCCATAGGCCCCGGACCCCACAAACCCAGTATCACCCAAAAAAAACCTCATCATGCGATGGGAAGCTTAACCTTGCTAAACTTCAACACCCTCGTCTGCGGAAAAAGGGAATCGTGCTAGGTGTCTGCCTCCTCTAACCTTCCAGGAGTGCGTGCAGATCAAGTGAATGGGTTTCGTTAACAGTGAGGTGTTTTACTTTTGAGAGGCTTCTGTAGGTGGAGAGAGAAAAGTAGCCGGGGTTGGAGAAGGGACGGAGCGGAAGTGAGGCGGCCGAGGCGAGCCTCGCAGCGCGCCCGGCTGCCTCCCTGCAGACACCTGCCGGGCTCTGGTCTGTTTCGGGTGGAGCAGGTGCTGCCTAAAGGCGGAGCCACAGGCGATGGGCCCCTGGCGAGCGGTCGCTTCTGCAGAAGTGAGGCCAGGGGCGTGGGTGTGGGAAGCAGCCCACCTAGGAGAGCGAGTGAGAGGGAGCGCGAGCGAGAGGGAGGGCGGGCTACCACGGCCTCGGCCCCTCTCCACATACGGCTCTCCTTCTCAGTCTCCGGCAGGCCCTGCGTACCGGCCGATCCCGTTAAGTCGGCCAGCGCAGAGGGCACCGATGGCCGCAGTCTTCTGCGAACCAACTAGAAGATTCCTTTGACTTGCGCAGAGGAACAAGAGCCCACGTGGTTCTGGGGCAGGCCACGGTCACGTTTCCTTAAACTGTTTTACCCCAAGCCATTCCAGAGCTTTAGCTCCCCTGAATGTTTGGGCTTGGAGTCCCACTCTGTGCATTTGAACGTTGCCTGTTGGGTTTGATCGGTCCTGAGAACCTTCTGGAAAGTCCCAGAAAGCCAGAAGGCGAGGCCAGGGGTGGTCCATGCTTTCTGTAGATAGCTTCTAATCCTCCTGCCTCTGCTCCACCTGGGGGGTAGGGAGTGGGGATTAGTTTCAAATGGAGTTTGTTGTCAATTTAGCCTGGCGGGGAGAAAAAGCCTAGTTAATCATGGTAAATAACAATTAAAATTTGGGTAAGACAAGCACTGTAGCGTCCCTATACGTAGGATGCTTTACAACTCAACTATAAACTCTCTTCACTATGTATGTACAGTAAGTTGTGATTTCATTTTCTCCTGATTTTTAATCGAAGATTTAAAATGAGTTAAAATCCCCAAATTCCTACCTCCGTGTGGATTAATGTCACATTACTGCCCACTGGTTGGCTCTTAGGGCAGCCCCCCCACCCCCCCGCGTGGCAGACCCAATGCCTGTATAACAGACCCTTACAGAGATGTCAGGGGGGTCATGTAAAAACAAAATTCATCAGTATATTATCGATATATTTGACAAAAATGCTAACTTTATCAAATTTTTAAAAAAGGCGCTTTTAAAAAAAAGGCCTTTTTTAAAAAAGGGCTCAAATCCGAGAGCCTTCCTTTGGCCCAGAATGGCTTTCATACGAGGTTACCTAACCATCGTAATGCAACATTTAAGCCTAAGAGTGTCCGGGGGCGGGGGGGGAGGGGAGAGGGTGATGACTTGTCCTAACTTAACCAAGTGTCTTGTGTCTCAGAGAGCCTGGTATAGTTAGGCTTTTATTTTTTTTTTAATTTTTTTAATGTTTATTTATTTTTGAGAGACATAGAGGCACAGCATGAACAGGGGAAGGGCAGAGAGAGAAGGAGACACAGAATTGGAAGCAGGCTCTAGGCTCTGAGCCATCAGCACAGAGCCCGATGCGGGGCTCGAACTCACAGACCGCGAGATCATGACCTGAGCTGAAGTCGGCCGCCCAACCGACTGAGCCACCCAGGTGCCCCTAGTTAGGCTTTTAAAACCTGCAGTCCGGGGGCGCAGTCGGTTAAGTGTCCGACTTCAGCTCAGGTTACGATCTCACTCTGTGAGTTCAAGCCCCGCGTCAGGCTCTGTGCTGACAGCTCAGAGCCTGGAGCCTGCTTTGGATTCTGTGTCTCCCTCTCTCTGCCCCTCCCCTGCTCATGCTGTCTCTCTCTCTCTCCAAAATAAATAAACATTAAAAAAAAATAAAAAAAAAAAAACCCTGCAGTCTGGATTCTTAGCCGATGAAAATCAATCACAAATCGCTGGTTAGATGCACCCCGCCCCTGCCAGCCAGCTTTCTTTATCTGTTTGAAATCCCTTAAGCCGTGTTTCACATCTCCTATGTTTATCTGCAAAAAAAAAAAAAAAAAAGAATTGTATAAAAATTTGTATCCCATGTATTGTCATAAATGTATTTTTCCCTTATTTATTTCAGCCTATAAAGTTGGGTTCCTAGATAAGTCAGCACGGGTGGCCTCCCCTAGTCAGCCCGTAACAAGACCCGAGCTGACACCGGGGAGAAACAAGCTTAGATTAGTACAATTCAAAAAAGCCAGAGAGGGGGTCCCGGGCTCAGTCGGTTGAGCGTCCAGTTTCAGCTCAGGTTCATGTGTTTGAGCCCCGCGTCGGGCTCGCCGCTGTCAGCCCAGAGCTCACTTTGGACCCCCTGTCCTCCCCTCTCTCTGCCCCTCTGCTGCTTCTCTCTCTTTCGAAAATAAAACATTTAAAAAAAAAAGGCCAAAAAATAAGGACCCCCTGGCTGAAGAAATGAAGTGACCAGTCACGCTATGGCTGAGCAGAAGCAGGACGGCAAGGTGGTTGCAGGGGCTACAATGCGAGACTGAAGGAGACCCTGGCAGGGTCAAGTGCACGAAGGCTCAGCACCGGAAGGTGAGCACCTCCTTCAGTTTTGCACCCGAGGGGCCTCACTCGCTTCACCCCAGGCCTGGCTGTGTCCTGAAAGAAATAAAGGAAGGCCAACAAAACACCTAGAAACAGAAGTCGTTTCTGTATGTTTCCCAAATTTTCCATAAGCACCAAGAATTTTTCAGCGCTTTCTTGGCAGCAGTGCTGCCTGCTTATAATTGTAAGGTTACGAGTCGCTGATGGATAAAAGTAAGACTGCCAAGGCAAAGTGAGGTCTGAGAGTACACTTTATTGCAAGCACCCTCGGGCGAGGTTCCGCGACTCGCAAGAAAGGAGTCGGGGAAGTCGCCTCCGAGATTGGGGTTAGGGGTTTTTAAGGGGTTTGACGCTGAAGTTGGCTACATAATTCTCTTTTTTTGGAGATTCTGTCTGCTTGCCAAGGTCCTATTGGTCTGCCGGAGTTTGAGGTGGAGGTTTAGGTCCCTGTTAGGTATCAGATTTCCGAGAGTGACGTGTCCCTCCTTTGTGGTTTTGGTGGGAATGTCGGCCATCTTGGGGTCCCGTCTTCAGGGTTTTTGGCAGGAATGTCGGCCATCGTGGGTCGGTTTCCATTGTCTGGAGCCTTCCCTCTGCCCTAGCCCAACAATAATGACCCTTTAGAAACTTCCCATTTTTCCCCGGGAAAGAAGACGTCGTCCCCAGTGTGTCGACTCGGCTGGAGTGTGGACAGAACAGCCGGAAGTCCCAGTTCTAGCGGCCCGCCCTGTCAGATAAACTGGCCCCGGGCTGCGATTTGGAAAGTAGTGTGGCTCGAATGAGCCCTGAGCTTGCAGCCTTTTGCTTCCTTATTAGCTGCTCTCAAACTCAGAGAAAAGTAGATCGAGGGGCGCCTGGGGGGCTCAGTCGGTTAAGCGTCGGACTTCAGCTCGGGTCGTGCTCTCACGGTTTGGGAGCTGGAGCCCCGTGCCGGCTGTCTGCACAGACCCCCTCCAGATCCTCTGTCTCCCTCTCTCTGCCCCTCCCCTGCTCGCACTTTCTCTCTCTCTCAAAATAAATAAATAAACTTAAAAAAAAAAAAGAAAAGAAAAGTGTATTGAGTTAACTGAGGGATATATGTAGTATCCCTCAAAAATTATTTCACTCGGGCCCGACTGGAGCACAGGAGACCCGAATCACGCACCCGCTGCGGATTGCTTGGTCAAGGCTGGAACAGCAACGTGGACATCCCAGTGCTGAGTCTTGGGCTGTTTCCACCGTAATCACACCGCCCCTCTCCTTGGGTCGTGGACTACTCAGTCTCCTTTTAGACAAAAGCCGTGGTGACAATGACGATCACCAAAAACCTGCCTCAGACTGGTTTATGCCAGAGAATCTGGTGGCTCATGCGACCAGATTGTGCAGACGTATCTCTGCACGAACTCAGGTGCAGCTGGGTTCGGGGGTCTTCACGGCGTCACCAGAACTAGGTCACCTCCAGCCCTGTTTGGCTCTGTTTGCAGGCTCTACAGATGAGCTAAGTGGCGACCAAGTAAAGTTCTGACCTCACCGTTCGTGAGTTCGAGCCCCGAGTCAGGCTCTGTGCCGACAGCTCAGAGCCTGAAGCCTGCTTAGGATTCTGTGTCTCCCTCTCTCTCTGCCCCTCCCCCGCTCACACTCTGTCTCTGTCTCTCAAAAATAAATGTATTTATTTAAGTAAAGTTTTTAAAAGGTAAATAGTGAAAAAATCAAATGGAATTCACCCTGCGGTGCTTTAAACTCGTTTGAGACCTGTGATCCCTTTTTTCTTCCTTTTGGAATGGGCCGGCCTGTCCCGTGCCTGTCCCGCCATTGCATTCGGGCAGCAAATGATGTGTGTGGTTTCACAGGTTCCCAGAGGGAGGGGGATTTTTGCTTCAGGATGGTCCCCGCGTTAGATCTTCCTTATGACTTCCAACCGACTTAAAGGATTAAGATGATGAGACTAGCGACTGTGAGCTGGCAACTTTTAGATGAGATTTAGAGTTAGCATTGACGCTGAAACTGTTAACACTTTGGGGGATGCTGGGGCGGGGTGAGAGTATCTGGCACTGGGGACGGTCTTGAATTTCGGAGGACCAGGGCAGGCACTGTTGAACAGTGTCTCCCAAACAGATACGTTGAAGTCCTAGCCCTCGGTATCTGTGAGTGTGCCCTTATCTGGAAACACGGTCTCTGCAGGTGTAACCAGGTTAAGGTAAGGGCATGCTTGATTAGGGTGGCGCCTAATCCAAACGACTGGTGTCCTAACGGAAAAGGGAGTCGCGCACAGGCAGACACAGAGGAAAGACAGCCACGCGAGGACGGCGGGTAGAGCCTGGAGACGTACAGGGAAGGCCCGGGTCCACCAGAAGCTGGAAGGACCCGGGTAGAACCTTCCTCAGGGGCTTCAGAGGGATGCTGGTTCTGCTGCTGCCTTGATTTTGGACTCCTAGCCTCCGGCGCTGTGGTTTTCTGTGGTTTTCAACCCCGCAGGGTGTGGTCCTTCGTTACAGTAATCCCAGGAAACCAGTACGGGTTCAAACGGTTTCATAAACAACGATTCGTTGCCCTAAGTGGCGATTAAAACCTAAGTTACCAAATGGGCGAAGCGTTCCGCCGCTTTCTGGAACGTCTCGTCACCGGCTTACAAGTTGTGTGACTTACGACACGGAATGTACGCCTGAACACTTCTCTTTTCTTTCTCCCGGGGGTCTCCAGAAAGGAGACCTCTAGGACCTCTAGGAGGTCGCCTAGCCTCCAGGCGAGGGCTAAGTCCTGATGTAGCTGCTTCACGAACTAAAACGACATCAGCACACGAGTCCCGTAAGAAACACACGTGCAAAGGACTCTTCGGATAAAGGGAATGATGAAAAATCATAAATGAATTGTAATAAATGATGCAGGCATTTTTAAAAAGATTTTATTTTTAAGCCATCTCGACGCCCAACGCAGGGCTTGAACTCACAACCCCGAGATCAAGAGCTGCGCGTCTCCCCGGGGCTGAGCCGGCCGGTGCCCCAGCGCGAGCGTTCCGTGGCCTCTCTGTGATGACGGCAGTAACAAGAGCAATTCGGAGAGTAGAATCATCGGGCGACAGCCTGACCGGGCCGTCCCCGAGGGGCGGTGAGCGGAGTCGTGAACGCCACCCCGTCACTGGCTGAACAGGAGGAAGCCTGTGAAAGTTGTGTCGTCGTCCTCGTCGGCGAACAGGCCGTTGAACCTCTCCCCTCCCGCCACCTGCAGCCACACCTCGGTCGCCCAGCTTCAGGGGCAGCACGAGGCCGCCGGACGCCTGGTCCTCCGAGCTCATGTAGGCGTCCTTGGTGTGCAGGACTTTTACCCCGTTTTTGACCAGAGCCACCTGAACGTTCCTGGAGAAGACGGTGACGTGGTAGACGAAGTAATAGACGCCGGCGACGTGGCAGGTGAACTTCCCCGTGGCTACGTCATAGTGATTGAATTCGTTGTACAGGATCTTATCGAATTTAACGGGCACGTCGGAGGCCGGAAACTTGCTCAGTACCGTGAGCCCCACCGTGAACGCGCTTTTGGGCAAGACGGGAGCCTCGCCGATTTTCCCTTTCTCGCCTCTGTCCCCTTTCCAGCCTCGCATCCCCCGGGCTCCTGGCTCCCCCTGGGGCCCGAGGGGCCCAGCGTCTCCCTTGGGGCCAGGCTTTCCGATGGGGCCCACGGGGCCAGGTAGACCAGTGGGACCCGAAGGCCCGGTGTCGCCCTGTCGTCCCTCTGGACCGGTGGGCCCCACGTCACCTTTCTCCCCCTTTTGCCCCCGAGGGCCAGTCTCTCCCCTGAGGCCCTTCTCGCCCATGGGACCAACGAGTCCCTTCGGCCCGTGTTTTCCCGGGGGGCCTTGTGAGCCTTGATCGCCTTTGACGCCTTTGGCTTCGACTCTTCCGTCTGCTCCTAGGTGGACAGAGAGAGAACGAGGGGGAAGATGAGTCGCGAAACATCACCTTGTAGAACCAGCGTTGGCTTTTCCATTACTGAGCAGACGCTTGGGACACGGCGGGGCAAGTTCAGCAGATGCCCCGGGTCCGAGCCGTGATTCATTCCTGAGTCGCCTGTGCGGCGTACACACGCGCTCACACTCAGGAACACACGCGCGTGCGTGCACGCCCAACGCCTTCCTGCTCCCATCTGCTGTATTCGTGTCGGGGCCCCCGTTAGAACTGCCAGCTCGTTACCGTCACTGTCGCCTCTGACCACCGATCACTGCGAGTCTTGGAGGACACGGCTTGGGAACAGAGAAACCACCAAAGGCAGAGGAACCCGAGCGGCTTCCAGTGACCTGCCACCCCGCTCTAGTCCTGTGACTTCCTCTAAAAAACACCCCTGAAGGGAGGGAACGCCATGCAAAGTCTTCGTAGAGAGTGACAGCCACCGTCCTCCACTGTCCTGTCCAGCCTGTGTGTTGTACCAGCTGTGTCACCACGTTCCTCACTGTGCGCACACACTCCGGCTTCCCCGCCTCCTCCAGCCCGACCGGGGAGCAGCGGCGGCGAGCACAGATTCTGGAGCTAAGTGTCAAGATTCGTCCCTGCCTCCCGCACGTAGGCGCAGTGGGACACGCTGGTTAGCACCTACACCTGTTGCCTCATCGCTAAAATCGGGATGATACTACTACCTCATTTATTGGCTGTTGTACTGAGTCGATATGAGAAAAGCGGGGCGCCTGGGGGGCTCAGTCGGTTAGGCGTTGGACTCTTGGTTTCGGCTCAGGTCGCGATCTCATGGTTCAGGAGTTCGAGCCCCACGTCGGGCTCTGCGCTGACAGTGTGGGGCCTGCTTGGGATTCTTTCTCTCTCCCGCTTTCTTTGCCCCTCCTGCACTCTCTCTCGCTCTCTCGCTCTCTCTCTCTCAAAATAAATAAACTTTAAAAAAGATACGTGAAAAGCACTTAGAGCAACCTAGCACAAAGAGTTTGCCACTGAGACCCTTCTCCCCGGCCATCGGTCGCCACCGCCAGGGCCCTCCTCACCCTCCCGGGCCCAATTCCAGTGCCGCCTTCCCCACGCAGTGTTGCCAGAAGCACGGAGTCAAAATGTAGCGTCACTCCTCAGGGCTCATCCGCTAAAACAGGCTTCAGCCAACTGGAGCCCATGAGCCAAATCCAGCCTCCCGCCTGCTTTTCTACGGCCCAGAGGCTAAGAATGGCTTGCAGTTTGAAGTGGTCACAGATAGTCTTCTGCAATACGTGAAAATGATATACCATTCAGCTCTTGGTTTTCATGGAGTTTCGTGGGAACACGGCCCCACTTACTTATGGAGCCGCCGTGGCTGCTTTGCACTCCGGTTGTGACCGTGTGGCCCGGGAGGCTGAACTTAATTGACTATGTGGCCCTTTACAGAAAAAGAATCAGGAGCTTCCAGACAGCAGGAGCTGCGTCGTCCTTACTGTCAGATCATCGGAGAGGCTACAGAGGCTACCTGAGCACCAAAGCGTAAGCCACTGCCGGCTCAGAACTAGAGCGTGGGGGAATGGAACGCAATCTCTGACCTCTTTCTCCTTTCTCTCCACTCATTCCGTCCCTCCCTGGACCACCAGGGTGTCCCGGTTCTCCTAGGTGGAAGAGACGAAAACAGGCAAGAGTTAAAATTCTAATTCTGCATTTCCTGACCATCGGTCTCGATCGGGGGTGTAGACTGAAGAGTCCTCGGAGTGTGCCCCCCACCCCCGCCGCCGTGCACACACTGTCTTTCGCAGAAGCGCAGCTGGAGAGAGGCAGAAGTGAGTCGTGTCAGGGAAGTGAATTATGAAACGGATTGAGCGGACGTCCCAAGCACCCAGCTCCAGGAAGACAGGACCGGAAGGTAATACGTGCACAGATGATCGCAATTACGTTCTTCCCTTGCGAGGGGAACTTGGGTGGTGACTGACCGTTGGAGCCACTGGGTGGTTTCTCAATCCTGCTCTTTCTCTATTGCTCTCGTGTGGAGTGGAGTGGAAGGTTCCCTAGCCTCCTATGAAAACACAGATGGCTGCGGTTACCTGGCACTATTTGGGGTGGATGGGAGGATTCTGGAAGGATCTCTCCAGCCCCTGAGAGTGGTGGTAAATGACACTGATTAAGCTGGCGTGGCCGACCCCATTGGGAGCATCAGGCGAGTGAGGCTTTTGCTGACCACACACGAGTTTCGAGCCCAGCACCCTGGGCCCGGAACGAGTTTTGAGCCCCGGGCTGCAACTTCCATGTTATAAGTCAACAGCTCTGGAATCAAAGGCAGTCCTTGCCGTAAGGAAGGAGAGTGGAAGCAAAAGATGAAGGGGTTGTGAAGACACAAGCGTATCCCGTGTATGTATACACACGTATGCGTACACACACGCACACCCGCGCATGCACACACACTGGGGTCCCAGTGGGAGGGAAAGGGAGAAGAATGGGTTTCATTAAGATTGAGGTTTTGCCATTTGGGCTTTTTACTACCCAGAAATGACACTGGTCTAATGCAGAAACATGACATGGACTCTACTGGAGACGTTAGACCCCACGGAGCCGATTTGCAGGGCAGGTGGTAAGACAGATGGGTGGTGACCCTGCGCTCCCTCCAGCCCACCCCACAAACCCCCCCGGGTCAGCAAACGCCATGAGCAGAGAAATGCCTAAAAACACCTAGGCTCTCGTTCAGCTGTATGGCTGACTTCCCACACTAGGGAATTTGTTCCAATAGCCATTTCTCCAAAACTTGATATTAAGACTTTTTAAAAACCCATATTCCAGGGGGCCTGGGTGGCTCGGTCGGTTAAGGGACTGACTCTTGATTTCAGCTCAGGTCACGATCTCACAGTTCATGAGATCGAGTCCCCCCCTACCTTCAATCCTCCCAGCCCTCGTCAAGCTCCATGCTGACAGCATGGAGGCTGCTTGGGATTCTCTCTCCTTCCTCTCTGCCCCTCCCCCCACCCTCTAAAATAAAATAAGCTTTTTAAAAGTCCATACTCCCAACAGCATTTGCTGGCAAAGCATCCATTTTAGCCCATCCTGAAGTTGCTTTCTGCGTATTATTTCAACCGTTTTCCACACAGCCAGAGGACTCTCTCATCTTCAGACAGGATTCTGAAATAGCAAAGAGGTTCTAAATGTTCATCCTTCAGTTCGAGGACGTGTTCATACGATGCTGTATCGCTGAGGGAAAATGACGGTTTGTCATTTGTGCTTGTGGGGTTTGGAAAAAGGTTCCACACGAAGTCCTGAAGTGTCGGATTTAATCGGGGTGTTTCTATTAAGAACCGAGACGGTGCGGTCTACGGTGCGGAGGAGAGTCACTCTAACGGATGCAAATGTGTATTCGTATGTCCCGAGCCTTAAGAATTTCTAGGTTTTTGTCAGACGTCTTGTCAGGTCTGACTAGTTCAGCGTCACTTTCTCCCACCCACGTGCCCTGGAACAGTTCGCACCGGGAAGAGAAAGGACAACTCTGTTATTTTGGTGTGGCTCTTGAATGTTGGCATTATCAATTTGACCTTCCCTCTTCGGTTTCTTCGCGGAAGTATTTCGGGCACCCGCCTGCAGGTGAGAGTTTGACGGGACAATCTGAACATCCCGCGGGCTGGGCACATGTGACTCCAATATGCCACAGCACACAGAGGGACGGGGAACGTGTGAGGGCTCCCACTCCTCCCACGGGACACGCTTCAGGCCTCAAATGACATGTCCATCCGCAAAGGGACCAAGTGAAGCCACCTGAGTCAATTCACAGATTAAAGATTTCAAAGTTCATATATATTTTTAAATTCTGTCTAAGGTCTTATTTTATTGTTGAGAAAGAGAGGGAGAGAGACAGAGCAGGAGCAGGGGAGGGGCAGAGAGAGAGGGAGACACAGAATCCGAAGCAGGCTCCAGGCTCTGAGCCATCAGCACAGAGTCCAACACGGGGCTTGAACTCACAGACCGTGAGATCGTGACCTGAGCAGGAGTCAGATGCTTAACCGACTGAGCCACCCAGGCGCCCTCTAAATTTAGCTTTTAAAATGTCAATAGGAGTTTTGATGTTTTCCCCTGGTGCCCAGGTAGACCATCCTGCCTATGTTTCAGGAAGGTGACCCTGTGGTCAGACCCAGGCTCAAGAGCCCCGTTCAAGAACCGAGTCTATCACTTAGCATGACGGAAACCACTCACATATCCTGGCTTTTGCAAATCTCCTTCCCAGAGGCTGTATCCTGTCCCCAAATCCCCAGACCCTGGGGCCGGTCCCGACACCCGAGTACAGCTGTGTGGCTTCAGTCACCATCTACTTTTGTATTCTCTGTCCCTCCCCGTCACCTGCCTCGCTGTGAGGCAAGGCCCTAGCTCTCCCCTGCACGGCAGCGAGGCGCTCTCTCCTAAATATTTGGCAACCCGATTTCTCTGTATGCTCCATGTGCCACAGACCCGCCACCCCTGCCATCCGAGGCAGAAATATCTACAACGTCGGATACTTCTGGAGACAGCGTGCGGCACCCGAGGGATGGCCCGAAAGCAGCTGTCCCTACCAGCTGAGAATGTCCATGGAGGGGGAGCCGTGTGGGTCTTGCCCGGCACCGTACCCCGGGATCTGGCCCAGAGCAGGCTCTCGGTCACCGCTTTCTGAGCCATGGGTGTATGAATGGAAGCGGGGAGCGGGCAGGTGAGGACTACCTGGTGATGGATGAATGAATGAATGAATGAGGTAAGAGGAATGGATGGGTAAGTGGGAGGGTGGCTGACGGCCACCAAGTGGCGAGTACCTGCCTCTCCCTTGTCGCCCTTTGCTCCGTCTCGTCCATCTCTCCCGGGCAGACCATTGTGACCGGGGCTCCCAGGGACGCCGGGGTGCCCTTGCCTGCACGTGTCCTGTGAGTTCACGTTTCCCACGCAGATGCCGCTGGCAAGCAGGAGCACCCAGATCCTCATGTTCCCGATGACGGAGCTGAATCGAAGGAGGGAAACACAGACCAGAAGGCAAAGCCTTTGTTTCTGGGGCCACAGACGCAGCCTCTGTTTCTCGCTGTGGGACACGGACCCACTCCCGATCGGCCTTGGACAGAACGGCCAAGACAGGTAAGGCGAGAAGCCGCGAGCAGGCCAAGCTTCTCGCCAGCAGAAGGCCACCGTTCTTGAAAGGAACTCATGCAACCGGGACCACTCTTGATGGTGAGCGGTCAAGCAGAAGCCGAGTTCCGGGTCACACGCGTCCATTTACCACTCCACTCCACTTTGGGCAAACCACTTTCTGGAGCCCGAGAAGAGAATACTACTTACTTCTCAGGGCCGCTGTGAAAAACCACATTTGATTACGGAGGGCATGAAAAGCACATTTTCAATTGTAAAGCAAACGCAGAACTCGCGTTGGATCCCGCAACCCCACGGCTGGGTAGACGTGCAAAAGAATTCGAAGCAGAGACCCCAACAGATACCCGCCACCCACGCTCACCGAAGCTTTAGCCACAGTAGCCCGCAGGCGGAACCACCCGCGTGTCCACGGACCCGCGAATGGATGAAAAAAATGGGCTTACACGCACGATGGAACGCTCCTCACCCTAAAAAGGAAGGACATTCCTACATCTGTACTGCAACACGGATCAACCTTAAAGACGTCATGCTCAGTGAAAGAAGCCGGATAGGACAAATACCATATGATTCCGCTCGTCTGAGGTCCCTAGAATAGCCAAATTCCCGGAGACACGAAGCAGAATGGCAGGTGCCTGCGACAGTGTGTTGAATAAATAAGTGTTGAGGGGCGCCTGGGTGGCTCAGTCGGTTGAGCGTCCGACTTCAGCTCAGGTCATGATCTCGCGGTCTGTGAGTTCGAGCCCCGCGTCAGGCTCTGGGCTGACGGCTCAGAGCCTGGAGCCTGCTTCAGATTCTGTGTCTCCCTCTCTCTCTGCCCTTCCCCCACTCATGCTCTGTCTCTCTCTGTCTTAAAAATAAACATTAAAAAATTAAAAAAATTTTTGAATAAATACGTGTTGAATGAAAGGAACGTGTCGGGGCAGATACTTTAGGACATAAAAACCAAACCAAACCAAACCAAACGACGTGAGCCTTGTGCCACACAAAGGACGGTGAAGGTGGCAGAGGAGCAGGGAAGCGCGAGCTTGCCTCGTCCCTCGAACACAGCGAGGCGACTCTCGAATCATTGGGAACACTCCAGAACCCCGCCTGGGCTGCCCAGCTAGAGCTGGAGAAGCAACCACACTGCGGAAGGGAGGAGCTGTGGAGAGCTGACGGTGGGGGGAGCAAAGGACTGTGTGTCCTGGGGAGGGGAGGGAGCCCTGATCAGAGAGAGAGAGGAGTGAGAGAGAGAGAGAAAGAGGAAGAGAGAAAGAATGAAGGCACACATGAGGGATCTCAGAAAAATGAATCTTCCCCCAAACCACTGACCGGGAAAAGAAGCGGGGCGAACCATCACGACTTTTTCTATAAGCCACGGAGCGCGCAGTCTGAAGTTTCCGAGGTCGGCGCCATCCCCGGCTTTGCGCGGCGGGCCTGGCGGTGCTCCCGCAGGGGAAGGAACCCGGGGGGCCCAAAGCAGGCCGCGTGGTCTGAGGATCTCCTGGGTTGCGCAAGGAGGGACCGTTCCCTGGCTCGAAGTGCCTTTCGGAGAGGTGGATGGCCTCTCCCGGGACGGAAAGACGCAGGGGGCGCCAGCACGCGGCCCGACTCACTGGCTTAAGAACAGAGATGCCGGTCGAGGGCAGCAGACCTTGGTGCCGGGGGCTGGCTGTGCTTTCCCGTAACTCCAAACGGCTGTGCGGCCCCAGGACCGACTTCCAGGACAAATGGCAAACAGCAAAGGTGCGGCAAGATCCTTCTCCGGAGGCTCAGCCGGGCTCTGCATCACGCGAACCCCTCAGCTGCGGAGGTGTGAACCCCAGCCGCGCACCTGAGATAAAGCACGGGAGTACCGTGCCGCCAGGCAGGTGAACGGCTCGATCGCAGGGAGGGTGGAGGCGGGGATCCGGCAGAAGCCCGGACACAAGAGGGGTGATTGCTCTTTTGTGAGGGCTTCCTGAGAGTGGCGGGTGAGCACTTACCACTCTGGGGAGGACAGAGCGGGATCCCATGGCTCGTCATCAGGGCCACCCGGAGAAGGCAAGCCCTGTCCCCCTGCCCCCTGGAGGTGTGTCTTCACTAGGGCAAGTCCACCTGAGAATCGGGACAGCAGGCCCCACTCCCAGGAACCCAGCACGAATCCCTTGCACACACCATGCCTACTAACCATAGAGTGTCGCAAAGCTTCAGCTCTAGCGGAAATAGGACCTAGGTTCCCTTTTTTATAATTTTAATTCTAGGGGCGCCTGGGTGGCTCAGTCGGTTAAGCAGCCGACTTCGGCTCAGGTCATGATCTCGCGGTCTGTGAGTTCGAGCCCCGCGTCGGGCTCTGTGCTGTCAGCTCAGAGCCTGGAGCCTGCTTCAGATTCTGTGTCTCCCTCTCTCTCTGCCCTTCTCCTGCTCACGCTCTGTCTCTGTCTCAAAAACAAATAAACGTTAAAAAAATAATAAAATAAAATAAAATTTTAATTCTAAGTTTTTTCTTTTTTTCTTTCTTTCTTACTCCCCCCCCCTTTTGGATCTAGCTTCTTTTAACAAGCAGACCAAAACACACCTAGGTTCTAGCTTCCTTTATTATTTTTTTCAGTTTTAAATTTTTATCTTACTATTTTTTCCCCTCCCAAATGACAAGATGAGAAATTCACCCCAAAAGGAAAGAACAGGAAGAAATGACAGCCAGGGATTTAATTAATACAGATATAAGTAAGATGTCTGAACTAGAATTTAAAAGAACAATTATAAGGATACTAGCTGGGCTTGAAAAAAGCACAGACGACACTAGAGAATCCCTTACGGCAGAGATAAAAGAACTAAAAACTAGTCAGGCTGAAATTAAAAATGCCACAACGGAGATGCAAACCTGATTGTATACCATGGCAATGAGGATGGACAAATCAGAGGAACGAATCAGTGATACAGAAGATAAAACTATGGAAAATAATGGAGCTGGAAAAAAGGCGGAAAGAAAAGTACTGGATCAAAACGTAGACTTAGGGAACTCAGTGACTCCTTATAGCATAATAACATTTGTATTATAAGAGTCCCAGAGGAAGAAGAGAAAGAAAGAAGAACAGAAGGTTTATTTAATCAAATTATAGCTGAAAACTTCCCTCATCTAGGGAAGGAAACAGATATTGAAATACAAGGAACACGGAGAACTCCTATTAAAAAAAAAAAGTTTATTTCTTTCTTTTGAGAGAGAGGGAGTGCACAGGAGCAGGGGAGAGGTAGAGAGAGAGGGGAGAGAGACACAGGGCTCAATCTCACAAAGCATGAGATCATGACCTGAGCCAAAAATCAAGAGTTGGGCACTCAACCAACTGAGCTACCCAAGGGCCCCCTGAGAACTCCCATTAAATTCAACAAACGCCAACCATCACGAAGACATATTATAGTCAAATTCACAAAATACGCAGACAAGGAAAGAATCCTGAAAACAGCAAGGGAAAAAAAGTTCTTCACCTAGAAGGGCAGACAGATCAGATTTGCAGCAGACCTGTCCACAGAAACTTGGCAGGCCAGAAGGGAGTGGCATGATATATTCGACGTGCTGAATGGGAAAAATACGCAGCCAAGAATACTTTATCCAGCAAGGTTGTCATTCCGAATAAAAGGAGAGACAAAGAGTTTCCCAGACAAACAAAAACTAAAGGAGTTCTTGACCACTAAACTAGCCCTGCAATAAATATTAAAGTGGACTCTTTGAGTGGGGGATGAGAAGACCAAAAGCAACAAAGACTAGAAAGGAACAGAGAACATCACCAGAAACACCAACCTTATGGGTAACACAATGGCACTAAATTCATATCTATCAATAAATACTCTGAATGTAAATGGATGAAATGCTCCAATCAAAAGACACAGGGTATCGGAATGTAAAAAAAAGTAAGACCCGTCTGTACGCTACCTACACGAGACTAATTGTAGACCTAAAGACATCTGCAGATTGAAAGTGAGGGGGATGGAAAAAAAAAAAAAAACAAAGTGAGGGGATGGAGAATCAGCTATCAAGTTAATGGACACCAAAAGAAAGCTAGAGTAGCCATATTTGTATCAGACAAAATAGATTTTAATTTTTTTAATGTCAGGAAGAAGTCAAACTTTCACTATCTGCAGATGACATGATCCTCTATGTAGGAAACCGAAAACTCTCCACCCCAAAATTGCTAGAGCTAATACATGAGTTCAGCAAATCACAGGATATAAAATCAATGTAGAGAAATCTGTCGCATTTCTATACACCAATAAAGCAGCAGCAGAAAATGAAATCAAGGAATCCACTGTGTTTATAGTTGCCCCCAAAACCATAAGATAGCTAGGAATACACCTAACCAAAGAGGTAAAAGATCTGTACTCTGAAAACTATAGAACACTTACGAAAGAAACTGAAGAGGACACGAAGAAATGGAAAAAGATCCCATGCTCATGCATCGGAAAAGCAAACACTGTTAAAATGTTTGTACTACCCCAAGCAATCTACATAGTCAATGCAATCCCTATCAAAATACCACCAACGTTTTTCACAGAGCTAGAACAAACAATCCTAAAATTTGTACGGAACCACAAAAGACCCCGAGTTGCCAAAGCAATCCTGAAAAAGCAAAGCTAGGGGCATCACAACTCCAGACTTCGAGCCATAGGACAGAGCTATAGTCAAGACAGTCTGGTACAATCGTAAAAACAGACACCTAGATCAATGGGACAGAATAAAAAGCCCAGAAATGGACTCACAACTATATGGTTAACTCATCTTTGACAAGGCACGAAGGAATATCCAATGGAAAAATGACAGTCTTTTCAACAAATGGTGCTGGGAAAACTGGACAGCAACATGCAGAAGAATGAACCTGGACCACTGTCTTACACCATGCACAAAAATAAATTCACAATGCATGCAAGACCTAAATGTGAGACAGGAAACCATCAAAATCCCAGAGGAGAACACAGGCAGCAACCTCTTTGACCTCAGCCGCAGCGACTCCTTACATGTCGCCAGAGGTGAGGGAAGTGAAAGCAAACATGAACTATTGGGATTTTATCAAGACAAAAAGCTTCTGCACAGTGAAGAAAACAATCAACAAAACTATAAGACAGCCTACGAAATGGGAGAAGATATTTGCAAATGACATATCCGATAAAGGGTTAGCATCCAAAATCTATAAAGAAATGATCAAACTCAACACCTGAAAAACAAATTAGAAGAAATGGGCAGAAGACACGAATAGACATTTTTGCAAAGAAAATATTCAGATGGTAACAGACACACGAAACGATGCTCAACATCGCTCATCATCTTGTAAATACAAATCAAAATCCTGATGAGATTTCACCTCACACCTGTCAGAGTGGCTAAAATTAACAACACAGGAAACAACAAATGTTGGCAAGGATGTGGAGAAAGGGTGTAACCCTCTGACACCACTGGTGGGAAGGCAAACTGGTGCCGCCACTCCGGAAAACAGTGCGGACATTGCTTAAAAAGTTACACGTAGAACTACTCTATGACCCAACCATTGCACTACTAGGTATTTACCCAAAGGATACAAAAATACAGATTCAAAGGGCGCATGCACCCCGATGTTTACAGCAGCGCTATCGACAGCAAGCAAATTAATGGAAAGCGCCCAAGTGTCCATCAACTGATGACTGGATAAAGAAGACGTGGTATAGGGGCGCCTGGGCGGCTCTGTCACTTAAGCGTCTGACTTTGGCTCAGGTCATGATCTCACGGTTCGTGGGTTCAAGCCCAGTATCGGGCTCTGTGCTGACAGCTTGGAGACTGGAGCCTGCTTCCGATTCTGTGTCCACCTTTCTCTCTCTGCCCCTCTCCTGCTCACGTTCTGTGTCTCTCTCTCAAAAGTAGGCACAAAAACAATGTTTTTTAATTAAAAAAAAAGATGTGGTGTATATATACACTGAACTATTACTTAACCATCAAAAAATGAAATCTTGCCATTTGCAACAACATGGATGGAACTAGAGTATATTGTGCTAAGCCAAATAAGTCAGTCAGAGAAAGAGAAATATCGTATGATTTCACTCACGTGTGGAATCAGGAAACAAACAAGATGAACATATGGGAAAGAAACAAAGAGGGAAGCCAACCACAAGAGATACTTAATGACAGAACACAAACTGAGGGTTGACAGGAGGAGGAAGGAGAGAGTTGGGCTTCATTGGGTGATGGCTATTAGGCAGGTACTTGTTTTCTTTTTTGTTGTGTTTCGTTTTGTTTATTTATTTATTTTTAGGTGGGCACTTGTTAAGATGAGCACGGGGTGTGGTATGTAAGTGATGAACCACCAGTATCACGCTATATGTTAACGTAACGTAAATTAAAACATGGAGAAAAAATAATAATACCACGAGGCGAGGAAAGCAGTCAAAACCCAGGCCCTCACAGAGGAGGGCCCTTGTTGGGATGAGCACTGGGTGTTGTATGGAAACCAATTTGACAAAAAATTATTATAAATAAATAAGTAAATAAATAAATAAATAAAATATTTTCTAAAATTCTAAAAAAAACAAAAAGGAACCCAGGCCCTCGTCCAGGGCTGAAGGCCGCGTATATCTGCACAACCTTTCAGATGAAGAGAAAAGCCATTTGTATCTTAAGTCCAGTGATTTCCTGCCAAAAATTCTTCTTAATAACCCAAAATTTGTTTGCCAAAGATATTAACCACGGCGTCATCTGTAATAGTGCAGAAGTGCGGACTGTGTACCATGCTACCATCGGTGGTTCTTAAGTAGAATATTCCATAACCCCTGAAATAATTAGGTAGGTCATGAGAAATATATGACAGATACATGTTGTGTTTGATTTTTTAAAATTTTTTAATGTTTTTAAACATTAAAATATTGAGAGAGAGAGAGACTGTGAGCAGGGGAGGGGCAGAGAGAGATGGAGACAGAGAATCGGAAGCAGGCTCCAGGCTCCGGCTGTCAGCACAGAGCCCGACGCGGGGCTCAAACTCACAACGGTGAGATCACGACCTGAGCTGAAGTTGGACGCTTCATTGACTGAGCCACCGAGGTGCCCTGACGTTGTGTTGAATTTTTTTTAAGTAGACTAAAATGGCGTGCACGTTATGAATTCCATGGGGACCTGTGTAATTATATACGCATACCAACAAACACTAGGAGCAAATCTATCCCAGTGAACGTGGCTGCTTTAGAATAGCAGGGTTATGAAAGCCGAGAGCACCGTTTACACACCATACGTTAGCCAATTTGACAGTACGTTATATATATTTTTTTTAAATAGCAAGGTTACGGGAGATTTTTCTTTTTAAAAAATGCTTTCTTACAGTGTCTATTAATATTTCCAGATAAGTATTTTGGAAACCAGCTAGACCTCTCATCCAAAGGATTGTATCGCCATCTTATGGAAGCTTCGAAATACCACAGGGTCCAGTTTGATGGCAAAGAAGGTATTTTTACAAAAGGAAATACAGATGTTTCCCTTTGAAGTCACAAACTTACGCCATTTCAGGAAACTGAGTTGTTTTCTTGGTGCCAAATTCCATAAATCATCTCCACCATCCTCTTTTGTTTAACTCAGAAGTGACTGGTCGTAGTTGAATCTAAACGGCACAGACCAGCCTCTGCTAAGGGGGCTATATTTTTCCTTTTTACTTTTTTCAAAACATGTTACAATTATTCCAATAATAACGACATCTCAAGATCAGAACGGTGTAGATTGGGATAAACCCCACTTTGCCCTCCAGCTAGGGAAGAGCTAACATCTATCCTCCCGTAATTAAAAAAATTTTTTTAATGTTTATTTTTGAGAAAGAAAGAGAGAGAGAGAGAGAGAGAGAGGCAGAGAGAGACACAGTTTGAAGCAGGCTCCAGGCTCAGAACTGTCAGCACAGAGCCCAATGCGGGGCTCGAACCCATGAGCCCTGAGATCATGACCTGGGCCGAAGTTGGACGCTCAACCGACTGGGCCACCCAGGCGCCCCCGTCATTTCTTGAGCACTTGCTCAGACCTCGTGCCTAGCACACAGACAACCTTCGACAAATGATTTTGGAGAACCTAATATACTTTGCTCCCAAATAAGCCGTGAAATCACTTATGGCACGATCTCTAACGAGAAAATTGAGAAGACGGACGTGAGGGTTTGCCCAAGGAATACAGAAGACATTAAAGAACTTTCCAGAGAAATATCCTGGCTCCCGACGTGTGCGAAGCATCACTCAGGGACGTGGCTGGGTATCAAATCTAATCTGTGTCGATGCCTTGGGTGGAGACGGCCAGTGTCTCCAGCCCCCCTCCTCTCCTCGCTCAATGTAATAGAAATTCTGGGTTGGCGGGTGGCTGCCCGCAGTGGACATTTCCCAGCCTCCCTTGCAGCAGCCCGGAAAATACAATGAAACTAGATTCTGGCCAGCGAGGAGTGAACAAAAGGGATTTGTGCAAGGACCACAGGCTTAAGGGGGTGGGGGGCGCTGTCCCCGCCCTGGGCCCCTTGCCCCTTCCTGCAGCCGGAGGGGAGCCAGACATCCTGGACTCCTCGAAAGACAGCAACACTTCGGGGACAGAAACACTCTGGTCCCTGATGGCCACACAGACCGGACCTGCCCTCCCTGCCCATCTTGGACATGAGAGAGAAGTCTACCACAAACCTCCTTGAGCCGCTGTCACTGGTGTCTCTTTCCCTACTGCCAAGCCCACGTCTTGACTGAAGCGAGTGGTCGGCTGTCAGAGGTTTGAGCACGCGTCCAAGCAGGGAGGGTCCGTGGACACGTGTGGTCCCCCCGATCGTCGGAGTTGCCGAGCAGTTGCTGCCACACGGCCCTTCGGGGGTAGGTGTCGGACTGCACAGGAATAGGGGCCACCCTCCTAGAACACCGAGTTCACGGGGCCAAGGACCCTGGGGTTCTGCTGTGAGCTCCTAAACCGGACACGCTGCCCCCGGGGTGGGGGTGGGGGGTGGGCAGAGGGACACAGACTGCGCAGCCCTTTACAGTTACTGTTTTTAGACCCCCCCCCCAATAGGTCCTGCCTGAATTTATTCTTTCCGGCGTTTCTCCTTTGCTCGACCTCTATTTCTCCTTCACCACGGAACTTCTGGATAAACGGTCCTTCCGTTTAATAAGACGCGCCCGAACCCGGCTGGGCACTCGTGGGGGGTCTCCCGGCCTCCGAGCTTCTGCCCCGAGTCTTGTGTGTCACATGCAGGAGATGAAACACCCCCTAACGCCCCTCCCAGATTGGACACGTTAAGAATCTAAAAATCGAAAGCTTTTCGCTCATCAAACACACTTCCTTCCACCTGCCCTGAACACGGCACGCATAAGATTTCTTCTTTGCCATACATTGAGGGGCTGGTCTTGGAGCTACGCCGTGCAAATTAGGAAGTACGGCCGCACACGCAAACAAGTACACACCGAAGTTTGTGCCAAATCATCTACCAGCTTCTCTAGAAAGCTCTCTGAGAAGGTCTGCTCTCCTTACGGTTTGTCCTGCAGCTTCGTCCCTCCTCCGGCCGGTTTGCAGGGTTCCGGCAGATCTTCAAAATCTGCCTCTGTGCCCCGCGCACCCTCGTCCCCAAGAATGGAGTTTGAAGCCAGCTTGCCCCTTTCCTCCGAAGACTCCGTAGACAGCTGCCTACCTGGCAAACAATGAAGCAGGAGCCTCACACGCGGATGGGGAAGAGCTGTTTCGGGGCTCCGATGCCCTGAACTGAACTTAAAGCAAGTGTTTCCTAACGCACTTACCTGAACCCCACGGCCGCAGGCTGCGCCCAGGTGCCGCACACAAACCAGGAGTCAAGGGCTAACTAAGGAAAGTCACGCCTTCCTGCCATATAATTCCCCAGCGGATCCATCTGCAAAACAGCAGGAAGGGGAGGGAACCGAGGGAGGCACAAGATGTTTTGGAAGAACTTCAAAAAGTGCAGAGACTGGAGTCCGGGAGCATCTTCTAGAGGGTCAGTGCAGCAGACGTGGCTCCCCTCGACCCCCCGGGCCTCTTTGCTGGGTCAGAGCTGAGCGTCCTTCGCATCCGGCCGCCCCTCCTTCCCCGCTGTCTCTTTGCTGGACACGGTCTCCCAAATCACCTCCTGCTCTGGCGTGAGAGCCACCCTTCTCGCCGACACTGGCATGAGCTGAGCGAATCCCAGACTGGAATCCCGTTCGGTCTCCTTCAGCCGTGTGCCGACCGAATGAAACCCCAGCACCTCCTGCTGGTGGCAGGCCCTCTGGGGTCCAGCTTCCACCACTTTGGTTTCATTCAAGCAACACGCCCCTATTGTCACATGGTTCACAAGGAATTTTTTTTTAATGTTTATTTATTTTGGGGGAGAGAGAGAGAGACAGAGCATGAGTAGGGGAGACAGCATGAGAAAGGGAGGCAGAGAATCTGAAGCGGGCTCCAGGCTCCAAGCACAGAGCCTGACGTGGGGCCCGAACCCACGAACCGCGAGATCATGACCTGAGCCGAAGTCGGAGGCATAACCGACTGAGCCCCCCAGGCGCCCCGCGATGAATTTTAGTTACACCTTTATGTGCCCGTCTTCCCTCTGGGACCTTCGGAGGACCGCCCATCTCCGCTCACCTCTCCGAGGGCCCGAGGCAGGCCGCGCCCCTGCCAGGTCCTCTGCCCCTCGGGCTCTTCCGGCAAGTCCCCGCTTGCCCTCTTTTCACCTCTTCCTCCCTGGAAGCCACCCTGGAGAGGCCTTTCCGATTCCTCCTGCTCGCCGCCCCCACTTCCGGTGCAGCCCAAGGAAAGGGAGCAGATCAGTGTGGGAAGTGAGCGGGTGTTGGGGGAAACGGAGGGGACGAGCTGCTTGGCAATCTACAATCTCTCAGGAACACTTTGATTACCGTGGCGCGAACAATGGGCTATTTACTTAACTTCTCGGAGCGGTTAATTCGAGAAGGAAATTAGTGCATGTGCCCCGCCCCCAAAGCCTAAGTGGTGGGGGATCTCCTGGTGAGTCGCCTTGACCTCCACCCGACACGAAAGGGGTGTATAGGCCTGTGTGGCTCATCTACCGTCCATCCAGGAGCCGCTCCCACCGAGGACGCCTCTTCACCCTGGGTGTGGCTTTGCCGGCCTCGTGCCAGCACGTGGGGACTTTTTCGGTCTAGTGGCTCCTCCCTGTTCCCTGGGGGGCCCTTTCACTCATACTTGTCAAGTGGTTTAAGCCCGATCATTGGGGGCGGGGGGAGCTTTTTACTGAGAGGACCACTGTCACTGTCTCGTCAGGAAATGGGCTGCGGATTCGGAAACCCTCCGAGCACTCACTTTCCGTTAAAACACACACGCACGCACGCGTACACGCACACACACAACCTTATTTTACTACTCAAATGCATTACCGGAACCAGTTTGGCAAATTAACTTTAATATACAGATACAAAACAACAAATAGAGATTCACAGCATTTACAAGAAATCATTCAAATAACATTGTAAATAGGATTTTTTTTTTTTTTTTTTTACAAAAACTTCATTCAACAAGTCTTGTACAACACACTTCAGCTGTCAACAGCTAATTCATCAGTTTGGAAGCGGTCACTTGACTTAACGACATGTCTTGATGCTGATGGGTTACAGTCCAAGGAAAAGGTTACTAAAAGCTTGCAAAATAGGTAAACACGACTGATGCTAATATTTACAAAAGAGACCAATCATTAAATTACAGAATCAAAAGTATTTTTTAAATACAAAGGTTGATGCCTATGGCCTAACTAAGGACAATAGAGTTAAGTGTGCTGTAGCTAAGTCTATCTGCACCAAATACTTAAGCTTCTGGGTTTTTCTTTTCAAGATCAGGGAGTTGGCTACTTATTCTTTTCAAAACCATTTGAATCTACTGTCGATGCCTGCATCCGGAGAACAACGGCGTTAGCCAAGTGGAATTTTAACAAGGACATTTGTAGGTTAAGCTTACGACAGGGACGACTGTTTTCGAGCAGTTTGACCTAGCTGATCTGTGTCCGGCATCCCTGGCCCGTCGGCCATCAAAAGGACATTTATCCCCACCTGTTATCACTGTCCTGGAAGGACGCATCTGTTTCTCCTCTCTTCCAGGAGATCACCACACAGCAAGTTTCTTCCTAACTCCAGGCAACGAAGTAGATTTGTATTGAGAAATCTCAGCAACTGGAGCACGCGGAGACTTCCAGCTGATAAAGGCCGGATCGTGGCTGTTACCAGATTTCTATTGTGAAACAAAGTTTGAATTAAAAGCACTTTTGCTTTGTGTCTAGACCACAGCACTGCAGGATGGAAGGGACTTTCTGAATAGGCAGGGAGTTAGTCTTCGTCTGGATTACGCATAAAAAGGCACAACGATATTCAGAAACAGCGTGGAGACTGGGGTGAAATGCTTTCAACAGCGAAATCGGATCCGCCAGGGAGAAGAGGAGGTCTACTGAAAGGAAAGCCGCCGAGGAGGGGCCCGGGGAAGCTCTGGCCCCCTGCTGCCGGCTCTTCCTCACTGGCAGGCCAAAGGCGAAGAATGGCATTTCTCTAGGATTTTACAAATGTCCCATTTTATGAGGGTTTGCGATTTCCTCCAAGGCTGTTGTGCATTTTAGGAAGGATCAAAGTTGAGGTGGTTGCTTTTGACTCAAGGTCATTTGAATGGTCTTCCAAAAGAGTTGGCAAATTCTGAAACACATATAATAGAATAAGTGAAATTCGTCCGTGTTGTGCCATCTTTGTGTGTGTGTGTGATTGTGTATGATTGGTCGTGTGTGTGTGTGTGTGTGTACGGCAGGGGGCATCCATATTAGGCAGTGGGGGGCTTAAGATGAGACAAAGAGGAAAAAGCAAGACTCCCAATGAAATCCCTACAAGATCCATACAGGAGGCTCTTGGCTTCTTTTTTTCTTTCCAGGTGGAACACGTGACTTAAATGAAGAAGGAAAGTTTGGCAAACCTATGATTAGAATACTTGAGCCACGTATTCCTTATAGAACTCAGGCGTTTGGTAAAAAAACCCAAAAAACAAAAACCCAAGCTAGACAAATAGATTTAAAGGCATTCTACCTTCAAAAAAAAAAAGTCTCAGTTTTCAAAATCACCTGAAGAATTCAAGCGGTATCCCCTCAGGGTGGATATTCAATACTGTGACTCCTCACGCGGTCCCAAGTTCACGGGGGCAGCCTCCTACAGGCCCTGGGGTCTGAGCTTCCTTCTGTTACAGAGTTCACGGACAGACAGGTGGCGACCAGAAGCTGGGGCTCAGCCGGGAACTCACTCTGGTCACAGAACCGGAGCCCCTCCTCACTGCGCATTAATGGACGCTAGTCACCAGAAGCCCTTGGAGTGCTGCTTCATTTGAACTGAATCCTCGCCGAAAATGTAACATAAGCAAATGTTTTCTCTTTTCTTCCCCAAAGGAATTTTAGATTAAAAAAAAAATTGTTCAAAACTGTTGTATGTACAAACAACTCCGTTTAGCACAGAGACTCCTATGGCTGTTACCGAGGGGTCCACGAGAAGCATCTTAAGTGTCGTTTCAAAATATATCATTACATTTTTAGTAGAAAGGTCAGTTATACAAATGCAATTAAAATGGAGCGTTCTCTTCAAGGAAACAACACAGGCACACGCACGCAGGTGTCTATACACAGAGCCACAGCGCCTCCCGAGACGCCACCTTCCTCCCGGGGCCCGGGTGTGAAGCAGCCCGGGTGGGTGCCCGCAGGGCGAGCGCACGGCCGCGGCAGAGCGGGGTCAGGACGGGAAGGCTTCCAGATGATGCTCCGCGGCCCACGCAGACGTCCGGGATTTCTACTTCTTGATGCACGATGTCGCCTCCTTTGGGACCAGCCCTGGGTGGGGGAGGGTGCGGGGGGAGGGGAGAAAGGAGGGACAGGACGCTCGGAGGCACACGGTACTCTTTTGGCTCCGACGTTACAGGCTGGCCTATCGTCAAGCCCTGGGCCCGCTGGAAAACAGGACTTCCTGACGGGAGTGGACAGAACGGCGGTTCTGCGCCACGACCCCCCTGCCGGGGCGCGGGCCTTCGACCGGCAACTCCCGCAGCGCCCGTCGTCTTCGCCCGCGTCCGGTATTTTCATCAGAATTTACAACACAGACGGAGACCCCGGGGTTCCGATCGACGGGGATCGGTGCACGTGGCCTGCGTGAAAAGACCGCTCCGTCGGAGTCTAGCTCTGTTCTCGTTCCTTCGTAAAGAATGAGCCTCCAGAACGCTCCTGACGGCACAGTCCAGGCACGGGCAGCGCGGCCGTTCGGGGCGTCTGCAGGGAAGGTCGGCTTCGCGGCCGGAGGGAGGCGGGCTGCTCCGAACCTCGCGCTCTCTCGGGGGGTCGTTCGCATCGCCGTCACTTGATTGGTGGGGACGCCAGGGACAACTGAAGGGAAACCCTCACGGGCGTTCTAAGAATGCCTCGCCGTCGGTGCGCGTGCGTATTTATCATAAAATAGAAGCAAAAGGGTCTTTAGGTTGCAAACAGGTGTGTCTGGTTAGTTCGGCCCTGACGCGCGAGCACGTGGTTTCCGCCGCACCCCGGCAGGAGGGGCCCCGACTGGAGGACGACAAAACCACCCCGCGGCGGGGCTCTGCACTCTCTCCCCGGAGAGCAGCCGGGTCTTCGCGAAGCTTCCATAGTCCGGGCTGCCCTCTGCCTGAGGGATTCACCGTGCTCGCCCCTCCAGCCTGTAGGGGACGTGCCGGGCAAGAGGAAGTCTGCGCTCCTGTCTGGCAACAGTTCAGACGACACCGGGGGCCACCACGGCCACGTGCGCTGTGGCGGGAAGTCCCCTAATACTGTGGCTGGGAGGAAGAGCTCGCCCGTGCTGGAGAGACGCTTCGCACCAACCCCATCCTCAGCGTCCCCCCGGAATGCACGTGCAAAAGTGACAGTGCGGAGTGGTCCGTCCTCAGGAGTGGCAGCAGCGCGCGCCCGGCACGGACCACGGGGGGGGTCTGGTGGGGCATCGGGGCCGCGCCTCCCTTCCTAGGCAGGGGGCGGGCCTCGGAAGACCGAAGTGCCTCCGCGCCCTTCTGTTCTTCACGGCCCCCCGCCCCGAAACAAGTCTTCAGCACGGGGCTCAGCACGCGAGAGACGCACACGGTTCCCCTCTCCACGGCCACGTCAGCGGAGGCGCGGCCTCCCGCGTTCACTTCTTGAAAGGGGTGAGCTTGTTGAACGTGTGCCAGAAGAGCGAAGGCTTTCTCTTGGGCTCCGCCAGGGCGAACACCTGCTGCTGGGGGACGCTGGTGGGCACGGTCACGTGGCGCTGGTGAAGGGGGTGCAAGCTCTGGTGCGGCAGGGCCACCGGGCATGCGCTGTAGCCTACTGGGGGGGAGGGAAGGGGACGGGGCAGGGACCCCGCGTCAGCCGAAAAGGAAAAACAGCACCAAGGCTCGGACTCTCTCAGCCGATCCTCAAGTCACACGCACCCAAAGGGCATCTAAGAGCCATCGTGGCACCTCCGTGCAGACGCTGCGTGCGCAGCCGCGACACAGATGACTCCGCGAACGCCCTCCAGGGAGGGAAACTGAAACGCAGAGAGGTCGTGACTATCACCCACGGTCACCCAGCAGAAGTGGCAGGATCCGGGCTGGAGGGGACTGCTGCTCGGCATGAGAAGCCTGGAGCTCAGACTGCCCTGGCCCGAATCCGGCTCTGTCGCTTACTGGCTGTGATTATTTGGGATTTGATTTCTCTGCGCCCCCATTCCCTAAATCTACAGTGGGGAGGACAGCGCCTCCTGGGTAAGCGAGCTAACATAAGGAATGTGCTTAGAGCAGGGACCCCGAGCCAAACTGCTTAATGGAAACGGTCTCATCGGGACAGGGGTCTTCAGTCTGCGGCAGAGGTAATGAAAAAGGCCTGTTAAAATCAGCTCCGTGGCCGCAGGCTAACTGTGCAAGTAGGCGTGGCAAGTAGGCGTGGCCAGCAGCGACAGCACGGGCTCTACGAAGGGGCCGGACGCAGGTCAGAAGGCATCCTTGCCCTGGCCTGGGTCTGGTGGGAGGCTCTCTGGCCTTCCCGGATCAGACGTGCCCGAGAGGTGACCACCCGCCCCATCGGCCTCCCTTCCCGGGGTGCCGGGTGCCCAGGTGCTGAGCCGGTGCTCCTGAAAGCCAGCCCCGCGATCTAACAAATTCTAACAACCGATATTCACTGGTCACCTGCCACGGAAGCCGAGAGGCGAACAAACAACAGGTCTTCCGGCCTTCGAGGGTGTTTATGACTCAGTGGGAGGTGGGGGGGTGTCTGCATTTGAGCTGAGGGAGCAGGGCCCTGGGAATGTGAAATGCGGTTTTGGTCAGGAATTCTTCTAGGCCCCGAGCCCATGCACGTCACCACCGCCCTGGGCTCAGCTGGGTCTTGTTTTCGCATTTTCAGGTACAAAAATACCAAACGGGACACAATTCATAGGACACACTGCTCTTAGAAAGTCGATGTGAATAGAAGTTTCTAAGAACATGATAAATGTTTATAGAATAAAAATCCTTATTACGTAATTCCCGTTGGGCGAGAGCATTTGTATTACACGCACTGGAGAATTAACTGTTTGCTCGCACACTGGACCCCGGGGTGTGACCTGAGCCCTGGTAAGTTCCTGAGGCTGCTCAGTGCAGGGGGGGCAGACAGGCCCCGCTCTACGCAAGCTAGCGTGTCTTCTTAACTCATCACATCTGAACTTGATGTACTGGACTCTGCGGACATTTTTTCTTACCTAAACTAGAACGTGGCCTGCACCGATAAGCAGTTAGGGGCTGGAGATGGCCTCCGTGCGTGCCCGAGGCACGCGGGAGCTGCTGGCTTGCCTCGGGCCGGCGAACTGGCCAGAAGACTACCTGCACTCCCTCAGGACGGAGATCTAGAAGCTCTCAGAACACACCTTACAGGCTCATACTCAAATGTAGGCACGCACTGACACTCACGCCCAACAGCAAATGCAGACTGAGACGCCCATTTCCGGGGGCCTATCCTGACGGCCCCGTACCATCAGCTGGCGGTCAGCGGGCCAGCGACTGCAGGCATGTCCCTTCATCTTCACTCCGACACCCACGCACACGAAGGCGATGAGGAGGTGAAGCTGTCTTCAAACACTTACCTTTTGACTTTCCATGTCCTCCTGCCTTTTGAGCATTTAGCATGGCAAGTTTCTTTTGATTTTCTGAAATTTCCATTCCTGGATTTGGGAACAGACATGATACACATTCAAAACAAGCGAAACCCTCGCAGAGCAAAACGAGAACCATACCCCGGATTAACCCTGAGGTGTTCGCCATGACCCGGGGCAAGAAACCTCCTTCCTGGAGGAACCGGGTAGTGAGGACTGTCCCAGGATGGACGCTAGGAGGCTCCCTACAAGAACGCGCTACAGGGTGAGATGGGGGGCTGTTGATCACGACACGCAGACTGCCTGTGGAGACCCTGACGCACGTCCATGTAGGCTCACCCACAGCACCACCACAAAGGGTGCGGACCCAGGAGGGGAGGTGCGCCCGCCTGCTGTGAGAGCCGAGCGAGCGGGCACAGAAGGAAACCAGGGCCCGGCCTCCACCTCCGCACTCTGCTCCCGGCCGCTCCCTGGGCCTCGGCTCCTCGACCGACCTGACATGTTGGACGGGTCCTGCTGCCTCCCGCGGGCGCCTCCCTCTGGCTTCTACTGCCCCTAGAACCGCACGGGCCTCCTGCCCCGTTCCCGCCCTCCATGCCCAGCCTGCTCTACGGCGGAGCTCCGGGGTCTCCCCGCGCGCGTGAGTAACAGACACCCAGACTAACGTAACATGTCTGGGAGGACCTGGGGCCACCCTTGTTCATTCCACAGTCGCCCAGTCCAGCGACTCCACTGGTGCCCCCATTCATTCATTCATTCATTCATTCACGTCTTCCGAGGACCGGCTACAAGGGAAGCAGGGTACGCTAAAGAGGGTCAAAATCACGGCTCTCCTTTCTTTTCCTGTCAAGGGGCAGAGGTGACATGTGTTTAGGATGTGTCTTGTAATACTTGGTTCTGAGGGGAAACTGCAATATTCCAGCTGACACTAGATGACACTAGATGACGTCACATGGCAAGTAAAATTGGGATCTTGTAGACACATCATCTTGCATTTGAGTAACTGACACCTGTGGATATCTGGAGAATTCTCAGCGTGACAGAGTGAGGGGTCTTATTCCAGTGCGACCCCAGTCACACGGGGCACGGATCTATGGCGGCTGCGGGGAAGCAGCCTTCCTCTTGGTAAAGGGCCCGTCCACTGAGAGGAATGAGTGCTGCAGGGGTCACTGAAGGCTGGGGCCTGGTGTTTCGGAGGAGATGCCTGCTTGATGGTGCGGGAGCCGGATCGACTTCCAACCCCCTTCCTGCCGGAACGCAGGATCCCGAGGACCCTCCTGTGGGGGGACCCCTGTCCGTGGCCAAGCCCAGGGCCGGGGCTGTGTAGCGTGGGCAGGACAGAGGAAGGCCGGGGTTTCCCCTCTAGCTCCCGCCACTGCAGCAGGTGGCTTTTCGGTCCTGCACGACGTAACCGTTACGGTCTGGGCCTAAGCGGGCCGCGGTCTGAGTAGCCTCACTGCACCTCATCCTTCAGGGCCCCTGGTCCCCTCGGCACGCTGACGCCATTCGACAGTTGAGGTTCAAGCCCTAATGTGCCCGGAAGGCCGCGCACCTTGGGCTAACAGACCGGGCCTGAGAGTTTCAGGTGGTGAGGGCCACTCGGCACCTGGGGGTGAGCAGGCCCCGGGAAGATGAGAGCGACAGGAGGAAGCACCGCCTGAACCGGACGACGGGAGGCACGGTCCTCGGCTTCACGCACGAGCGAGATGGGGAAACACGCGGGCCGCGGTGCGGGCTCTGAATCGACCACGGCAGCAAGGCGAATCCACAGCGCTTTCGCGGCACACCTGAAGAGGCGGCCTCAAGGGTCAGCTGGTATTTCTCGCGGCCTGGGTGACAGTCACCAGAGTGTGGCCCAGTCTCAGGGAGACACTGAGCTGGTTTTAAATGCTACAGGGGCGCCTGGGTGGCTGAGTCGGTTAAGCATCCACCTTTGGCTCAGGTCCTGATCTCACAGTTCGTGGGTTTGAGCCCCGCGTGGGGCTCTGTGCTGGACAGCTCAGAGCCTGGAGCCTGCTTCAGTTTCTGTGTCTCCCTCTCTCTCTGCTCCTCCCCCACTCATGCTCTGTCTCTCAAAATTAAATAAACATTAAAAAAAAATTTAAATGCCACGTTGCCAATACTGTTAAGAGTAGGGAAGTGCCTTAAGCCTCAATTTCCTCACCTGTAGTAATGGGTATAACAACGGTATATGCATCTTGGGATTAAAGGGTACACTCTCTGTCTGTTAATCGACTATGTTATCGGTAAGGCTCTGCAGTCGGCAGTAGGCCATTAGGAGTTAAGTTTTTGGGAGTCAAGCGTCCACATGTGGGTTTCTGGCTGTGCGTGGGCTCGGCGCGCCCAACCCCATGTTGTTCAAGGGTGGACTGTATTGGGGTTTTGCAGATCCCGCCTGGTTTTTTCAAGGGGGGCGGTGGATTTAACTCTGGGGGGGTGGGGGGCGGATGCTGGGGGCGGGGCTGGATGCTGGGGCGGGCGCTGGGGGGCGGGGCCGCGGCGACTCTGGAGGCGCTGCTCACCCATCTCGCGGTCCTCCCGCACGCGCCGCCTCTCGTCCCCGCACGCCTGCAGCCACCGCGCCTTGTCTTCCTGCTTCTTGGCGCAGAGCAGGTGAACCTCGTCCGTGGCCGTGCTGACGAGCTTGAAAGCGTTCTTCACGCTGACGTTCCAGTCCCTGTCCCGCCCGTCCTCCAGGTCCACGAGCTGCACCGCGTCCATGTCGGTGCGGCCTCGGTAGTAGAGCACGTCCCGGCGCAGCAGGTCCTTCTTGCACGACACCAGCTGGTGGTCGAACAGGAAGAAGGTCCGCTGCTGGCTCTTGCCGTGCCTGCTGACCTGGGTCAGCTCCCCGGAGTGGATCAGCTCCGAGCTGCGCTCTAGGATATCCAGCCCCTGTTAGGAGGAGAACACGGGTCACCGTCGCCGCACTCCCGTGCCTTCACGCGCCAGGGAGACGGGACACGGTCTGCCCTCGGACCTTCCAGTTACCGGAGACCCATTCGCGGGTCAGCGGGGCTCAAAAGGCCACGTGAATCTCGGGTTGTTCGTCTCCTTGTGTGTGAAATTTATTTCCTACTCCGTGAGAAAATGTTACAGTGTTGTCTGAAGCGGATTCCTTAGGAGAAAGGTCTGGATCAATAGACTCCAACAGTCTGAGAGGCTGCTCCTGGGAGAAAGAGGGCCCCACGGAGGCTTTCTATGGGTGGCACTTAGGGACCCCGGGGCTCGGGCTGTCCCCTCTGGTACACAGAGCAGCTCCCAGAATAAAAACTAGCTGAGGATCCTGGAAACGAGAGGCCACGTGGCCAAATGCCAACAAGAGATGGGCAAACTCGTGACAGTAAGTCATCCCCTAAAAGTCACAGCCAAGAACACAAGGAAAAATACACCTTTACCCTGTTGGGTTGGGTGGGACCCAATGTAACTTTACGGTACTGGGTACCACACTGGCCTTTGGTCCCTAAGATTTTATTCTCCTTGGGTCCCAGTCATACAGGTATCTTGTGGAGGCAAAAAATCTGGACTCCAAAACAGTTCTTCTACTTCCTTGCCCACGGCAATTCTGTGCCCCGGATTCCTTACTTACAAGGAGAGTTAAACGCAGTGATGTCTGAGGGTCCATCTAAGCTCCGGAATTTTCTATGGCCCCTGAAACAAAAGCATTTCTTTCCAATGTTCACGGCTATAACCTATTTTTCGTTAAAAACCTAACTTCTCAATCCAAACTTTCTTAATCCTTCGGGATGGTGAGTTCTGACCGATTCATTTGATGTAGGGTGAATTTGGCTGGGTCTAAAACCAATCAGAACGGCACCAGCTGATCATTCTTGATGACGGCCGTAGGGTCCAGCGGCCACCAGCACGCACTCTGCAGCCAGGCTGCCTGACTAGATTTGAATCCGGCTCTGCCACCCTCACGCCCTGTGGCCTCGAGCAAGCTACCTAACCTTGTGTGTTGCCATTTCCCTAGCTGTTAAGTGGAGGCAATAGTAGTTCCTACCTCACAGCATTATTGAGAGGATTAAACGAGCTCGTGTATAGAAATGGCCTAGACCAGTGCTGGGCACCATCGTGGTCATTGTTTTTATAAATAAATACGCACGCTAGACCGTTACTACAGGGCGTGCCCAGGACTGCGCTTACCACCATCTCAGACAATCCTCACAACAGCCCTATGAAGCAGGTCATATTTTCAACCCCAACTCATGGATGAAAATACGAGTCTTGCACAGATCGTTCCACTTCAAAGGCAGGCAGAGAGAGAAGGAGACACAGAATCTGAAGCAGGCTCCAGGCTCCGAGCTGTCAGCACAGAGCCCAACGTGGGGCTCGAACTCACAAACCACGAGATCATGACCTGAGCCAAAGTTAGATGCTTAACGGGCTGAGCCCCAGGCGCCCCTAGACTGTGTATTTTAAATGTTGTTCGTTTGCTTTCACAGAGCGTACCTCCTAGCATGAGAGGCAGCGGAAACAATAAATGAACGACAGACACTCTTGAGAGTTGATTTCTTGGTGCAGGTGAGGCGTCAAGGAGCTGACTTTTAAGGACAACCACACGCTTCAAAATACACACACCGTTAAAGCCAGGAACAGACAGCGTCGCGCACGGGATGTCAGCGTGTGTCATCGAACGGGCCCAGAGCGAGGGCGGCGCGGCGGGCGCAGGAACGGGCTCTCGCTTACCTCCCAGCCGACGACGGACACCTGCCACCGCGCTATCTTGTCTATGCTCTCCAGCCTGCGCTTGCGCTCGTTGATGAGGCAGGCCACGTTCCTCATGGCTTCATAGGCTGCCTTTATGTCGTCGTAGTCGCTGGAAAGCGGGAGGTTCGGTTTAACCGCATAACCTGGACCTCGCAGAGGCAGACTCACAAAGTAACGCCCCCCATCCCTGATTTGTATACCGAGAGTCTAGACAACGTGGCATTTAAATAATGGCCATTGTTCCCTTTTTATTCTCCTCTATGAATAGACTACAGTCTCCTAAGTTAAGGGAGCTGACCGAACGCAATCCAGAATTCTTTGGAATAAGAATGTTTTCATTCATTTCCCAGAAATCGCAATGAATGAAAGTGAATGCCACAAGAAACAAGTTTTAGTCGCAGTGACAATGGATTATTTTCATTAATGAAGAAAGGACGGTCTTTATTAGGGCTCTGGTTTTCTCATAAGCAGTTTTGCTATATAAAGTACTTTAATAATCACTAACCATTCTCTAGAGTGATTATTCGCTTTGAGCCTCCTCTATGATGGTATTCAGGAAAGGACACAAAGGGGACAGGAGCCACAGAAGCCTGACCTGGCGAGTTATGTAAACGCTAACACCGGATGCGCCTCACTGACCGACCTTCCTTTCAATGGTGTTTCCAGACGCCGCGGGCAGACCAAACTCAAAGGCCCCCTGTGGGAGGCTCGAACACTGGAGGTGCTGGGAAAGTAAACCGCCGCGACACCTACACACGGACTAGAGCAGGGCGTGTCTAGGACTGGAAAGTTCTACATTCAAGTTTTGCTCAGCGTTAATAATTTGGGGACATGCAAACAAATCGTCCAGCCAATGAGCTCCATTCTTTACTTTCTGCCACGTTCCTGGGTCTTATGGGATACACGGAGTCTTTGGATCTCCGTTGCACTGAATTCGAATCCTCCTGCGGAGTCGGGGCAAAAAAACCTTGGGAAGCAGATTCTATTGTTTATTTACCGAACACAGTGACACTCCGCTCCTGGGAGGTCCCTTGGCATTCCCCCCGCCCCCCAAGGCAGGCCCCGCTGTCTTTACACAGGCCCGTTCACACTCAGAAGCAGGGCACAATGGAAGAACAGAACAGACACGAGGGGGCTGCCAAAATAATGGGAGCCACCACTCACCCCAGACCCCCGGCAATGAAGAAAAGTGCACGAAATTACTGTATATTTTTTCCCACAAGATTTTCTATCAATTTTAGGAAACGGGCAGAGCATAATGGTTTTTTTGGAAAAAAAATTTGTTCCGTTTTACTGAATGAAGACAGGGCAATGGGCTTTCTGTCATTTCCTTTACAAAGATTTTGGGGGGGGAGGAGGGTAAATATGCCAAAGTGTGGGAACGCCTCCTATGAGAAACGCCCTCAGAAGAGAGAGCTCAGCTGCTGAAGGATGAGGCGCGCGCACTGCTGGCCACGCCCCCCATCTTGGGGTGTCCCCATCTGCCTGCCCGTGTCTGCCAAGATGTCTCTCTCATGCCCTTATATACTTCCTCTCGTCCCTCATTGTGGTGCGTTGTTATTCTTTAACATTTTCTTCAAATTTGTGGCTCTCTGAACTTTGCTATTTTGCTTCCACTCAAGTTTCCTGATCTTTCCGTCGGAAAAAGAAACAATAACATATATATATATATATATATATATATACACACCTCTCTTCCCTCTTATCCATTTCGGTGAGCTCTTGTCTCCTAGTCCTTTAATCTTAATTCTGTACACTAACATCCGTGTCTACAGGGTCTATTGTTTGGCAACCCCGCTCTTTTTCTCTTTCTACCTTCTGATCTAATTGTGAAAAGATTCCTTTTGCAAGCGCCACGTCTCCACAGGAGTCCGGCAGCAGACAGGACAAAAGACGGCTCCATCCCGCACACTCTGCAGGGCCAGGGGCTGCCGTGGGTAATTTGATTGCTCTCAGGCAATAGTTAGCTGCGAAAACCCAGCACCGTCGTGGTTTGGCACGGCAAATTTCCTCTGGGTACGATCCTCTCTCTCCCCACCCCCCATCCTAGAACCTTTCAAGATCTTCCTTTTATCCTAAAACCTTGGATACCACTGGCTTTCCAGTCGTGGCCTGGTGAAAACCCCAACAGCCCAACCAGGGCCACCTACAGGCACCAGGCGCAGCTGCGTCCTGCATGTCTTGGGGAAAGGCACCAAATGGCACGCTCATTCCAACGCCCAGGGGGTGAGCTCTTCCGAATAGTCACAGCACGCTTATCCCTTATTCTGTACCTGCAGGAAAACACTGAGTTGCTATTAAGTAGCAACTTAACAGTTCCCCTAGAAGAACCTAGGGACAGTGTGCCCCACGAGGAACTGGAGCATCCGGGGACCCTGATGAAAAGCCCCGTGCTCCAAGGTGCACGGGGTATGGGGCGGAGGGGATAATGGAGACAGAGCGAGCACCCAGGTTGGGCGAGAAGGGGCTGAGGGCCGGACAGACGTCAGGGGGATGCTTCTCCAAGCTGACCCTGCACAGTGCTCCGCACCCTTGAGATTCCCTGCGCTTTCAGACTTCAAACCCTGGCAGGCCTCACCCTTCCCTAAAGGGAACACTTTGTCGCAGTACGGGATACCTCTCGGAGGGGAGTTGCTACAGGACCGGAAGCAAACTATTTCTGAAACTGAATTTAGGCTGGTGTGTGTGTTTTAAAAACCGTTCTTTTAACTACGGGGTAGCTATAAAAGAGGATTTGTGAGACAAACGTCAGTTCTAAGGACCAACAATACAATACAAACCCCCGTGTGCTCATGACGCAGTTTAAAAACTATTCTTAAATTTTCAGCATCTCCGGGAATGGATGTTCTGCAGCCTCCTCAATGCCCCTAGCTCGAGACTTCATAGTAATCCTGAACATTCTAAGCAACACGCCAATTTCTCCCGTAACGCTCACCGAGAGTGTCAAGAGACCCCGTGAACCCGCGCGTCACTGCCACTCAGGAAGCTCTGAGTTCTCCCCCTTCGCCCCCCTACGCCGGGAACTAGGGGGCAGGGCTGGGAGCAGGGGCGGGGCTGGGAGTGGGGGGGTGGAGCTGGGAGCGGGGGCGGGGCTGGGAGTGGGGGGGTGGAGCTGGGAGCCAGGGGGCGGGGTGGGGAGCCAGGGGCGGAGCTGGGAGCCGGGGGCGGGGCGGGGAGCCGGGGGGGCGGGGCGTGGAGCACAGCCGCCCGCCCCTCTCACCTGTGCTCCTGCGTGGTGTACTTGAGCAGCTCGGCCAGCTGCAGCGGGTACTTGCAGATTTTCTGCACCGGCGTCAGCAGGAAGCCGTCGATGGCGATGTCGATCATCTGCTGCAGCAGGCGGCAGGCTTCGAAGAAGTGTCGGTACCTGCCCTGCTTCATCAGGTTGGACAGCTCCGCGCAGGCGCCGGGGTGGTTGTTACAGTACTCCGAGTAGATGGCGAAGCCCTCTTGCTGGGAAGGGGAAACACGGGGGCGTCAGGTTGTGGGCTGGCGACGGGCGCGGCCCCACGGTGGGGGTGCATCCCGGAGAGGCCCCCAAGTTGTTCTGCAATGTTCCTCGTGCCTGGGCAGTAAGCCTGCATCTTCTGGGGGAGGGGGAGAGCAGGGGGCTGGGGTGGGGAAGAGGGGCTGCTCTAGGACTTGGTGCTCCGGTCCCACTCGAGGGCCCCTTCCTCGAACCCCGACAGTGTGTCACAGTGGCACGGGGCTTCCACAGGAGAGCGGCACCCGCTGCCACCACGGTCTCCGCCCCAGCTCTGAAGGCGCTATTCCCAGGTCCAACTGTCTCCCCCTCCTCCTCTTTACTTTCACTGACAACCAAACATGGTCGTGACCGTGACCTGGAGGGGAGGATTCAAAGCCACCACCTGCTCCCCCCACGGCAAGTCCTCTCCCCATCGTCCTTCCGCCTGGTTTCCACGCACCGGAAGCCCCTGGCCCTCTTCCTTCCTCCCTGACCTCTCACTTGGAGGCCGCTGCCACCCTGCCGGGTCTCAGGATGCCTGCGCTGCTCTCCTGGACTCCAGAGCGGCACCCCGTCGTGGGCTTCCCCGTGTCCACACTCCCAGGGCCTCTGCGCCCCACCTCCAAACGCCCCCGCACCCCAACGGCAGCCACGGCGGCCAGGCTGCCTGCTCACAGTCGTGGCCCTGCCCACGGCCCCGTGGTGTCCCGCCCCACGGCTTACACTTGTCTGGGCCCCACACAACACGTCTCGAGTCCTAGATCCCTAGAAATCAGGTCTTCCCAACCCACCTGTTAATTCTTGGAGACCCAATGCCCTGCAGGCAGCTCTGACACCCCAAGACCAGTTCCGGCAGCTGGTTCCCGGAAATCGCCATGCCCACACTATCTGACCTCCGGCTCCCCCCCTCCGCTGCAGTCACCCTTCCCCGGGCCCACCTCCCCTGCCCCACCAGAAATAGCACCGCCTCACCCCTCATGCAGCTTCTCCCGTTTTCCAGTCAAGGCCCACACCCAGAGGCTTCAGAGGCTCCGCCTACATCGGGCCCTGCCCCCTGCAGCCTGACCTTCGCTGACCTCTGACGCTTCTTTTGGAACCTTCCGCTCTGCCCAAACAGAGCGGACCCAGTGCACTCCTGGGGCTGCCCCTCCCAGCTGCGTGGCCGCCACAGCATTATGTTCAGCCACTTAAAACCAACCCACTCGAAGATCAGCTTCCGGTCTGCTGCCTCTGTACAGGTACAGGTTTCAAAATCTTAAGGCATTTAGGTAAAGACTAACCATAGACACCAAGCAACTGAACTTACAACTGACCTCTCCATTCCATAGGCAACTAATCCAGCAAACAAAGCGAGAAACGAAACAGAACAAGAAAGGACTCCTTTCTAGACTGGAAAACATTTCAAAATCATCAGGACCCAGCAAGTGCTATCTGAGGAGGTGGCTGTTGTCACTGCTGTTATTATTACGATGATTATGTTCAGTTGGGCTGGGAGTAAAGTCTCCTTCCTCTGAAATCTGTTAGTACCAAACAGGGGCACTCAATCCTCAGTTAATAAGCTCACGCCATCGTCACAAGACTGTTCTGAGGCAGTTACAGGGTTCCACGCGGGGGTCCCAGACCTGCACACCTGCATCTGAACCCAACCTGCTCCTCACTAATGTGTGACCTTGAGGGGCGCCTGGGGGGCTCAGTCAGGTAAGCGACAGACTTCGGCTCAGATCGTGATCTCACAGCTCGTGGGTTTGAGCCCTGTGTCGGGCTCTGTGCTGACAGCTCAAGCCTGGAGCCTGCTTCAGATTCTGTGTCTCCTCCTCTCTCTGCCCTCCCCTGCTCGGGCTCTCTCTCTTTCAAAAATAAACATTAAAAAAAAAAAAAAAAATCAAATGGGTGACGCTGGGTCACTTACTCCCTGGGCTAGTTTCTGCATATGGAACACAGGTAAAATCATCAGTCCTACCCGCTTCGTAGCAGTACAGAGGCTAATGTAAGAAAGCCCTGGAAACGGTGATTAACATGTAATAGTTACTTAATAGGGATTATGAGAAATTGCTCCAAAACAAACCCCTAACTCCAGACTGCATAAACGTGGGAAGGTTTCAAAATCTTAAGGCATTTAGGTAAAGACTAACCATAGACACCAAGCAACTGAACTTACAACTGACCTCTCCATTCCATAGGCAACTAATCCAGCAAACAAAGCGAGAAACGAAACAGAACAAGAAAGGACTCCTTTCTAGACTGGAAAACATTTCAAAATCATTGAACCGGATGTGGTTAACGGGAAGGAACAGGCGACATACGTGTTGAAGAAAGCAGGATCCTATTTCACTTAAATGAGGTTCCTCTTTATTGTACTGTTTCTCAAGGTCTTTCAGGAACTTTCTCTGGAATTTGTAAATGTCTTCAATGTTTCCAAAGATGGTGGCTAGCTGTGCAACAGAAAACATCCCCGTGTGCTTACGACACTGTCGAATATAGCCCTGCAAGACAGGAACACTTTTAAAAGTTAATTTGGAGAGTCACAGAAATTATTTATTTGAATAATATGACGTTTAGGGCCCAAAGTCATTATCTTGGAGTCAATTTTAAGTAGAGAAAACTGTCTTAACCCTATGGGTCCCTGATGGGATAACCACACTTCTGAGACTACAGGGTGCTAAGGATATTTTTAAAAGTAAAGAGAACAGCAGGTGCCTGTGGTTGGACTGATGCTGCAAGAAACCAGACCAAGTTTTCGGATTGTACTCCTGAAGCAAAGCCGCTAGGTCTTAAATACGAGAGCTCGAACACTGGGACTGGCATACGTTTTCTACACTCTTAAGATAATCATTCTCCCATCCCTAATTTCATTTCACAGCCGAGAAGACCTGTCAAATACAGAATGCCACAGCTTGCTGACCGGCTCATGCAGCTGGCCTACTGTCATGGCAAAGGGCCAAGGACATCGTATCCAAGGATTCCACCATTTCCTACTTTCTATATAGAGCACAGCTCTGCAATCTGTAATCCAAGGCCTGCCCTGATTACAGTCCTGCTCACTCTCCAGGTGCAACACCCTCGCTGCACCATGGCTTGGGTAGAAGTCAGTGTGGAAGGAAGGAAAGGCTATAAATATGTGTAATAATTATCCCTAAACCAGCATCATAGAATTACCTAGCCTCAGCGGACTACACGCTAAAATACGTTCCGCTGCCCGCTTGGTCTGAACTTCAACGCAAAGACAACGTAATGGTTCAAGATACGGGCTGTAGGGCAGACTGTCTGGTTTCAATCCCAACCCTATCGCTTTACCTTCTCTGTGCCTCAGTTTCCTCATCCGTAACAGGAGGGGTAATAGAGCGTCTGCACGAATTCATCCAGGTCAAAGGATGGCACGAAGTCGAGGCTCGACGATTATTAAGCCATGACTTACTTTCCTAAGATGGCACTTCAAAGAAACTCCCTTAACTAGACACTTCTACGGAGCAAGACGGTTGGCATAACTAAGCTAAACGCTGCTCAATCTTCATATGGCAGTCAATCCGAGCACTGGGCACTCGTCTCCCTCACGCTTGTCTTTAGGGCTGAATGTTCACGGCTGGGTTGAGAGTGCGGCACTCAGCACTCACGGCCAGGCCAGCAGCAACGATGCGATGGGCCGGCGCCAGTGTCGCATAATGCTCGCACAAAATCCACCCAAACTGAGAGTGTCGTGGGAGACGCACGGTGCGTCGCACAGTAGAATACCATGACACTGCAGAGTACAGCTTTGGAAATCACTAGATAAAAACTCACATCTTTTGTTTTGTCCACATCTAAATGACTCCGAGCCTAACCTGTGAGACGGCGATTAGGTGTAGTGGGAGTGTACATAGCGGCACACGTTTGTGAAGTTGTGCAGGTTTCACTTGTTCTGTGTCCCTCTTCCTGCTCGCACTCTCCCTCTCTCTCTCAAATCAATCAATCAATCAATCAAATAAAAGACAGAGAGTCATTCCCTCTGAATAAGCCCCGGATGCTCGCCGAGCACACAAGGGTTTAATGAGGGCACAGCCCGTGCGGGGGCCCCATGGACAGATGGGGGAGAGGTGAGGCCACAGGAAAGTCTGTCTGACCGGGGACAGAAGGAACCATGCGGGCATGTCACACAGACAACCCGGGGCGGGGCACGGGGTCCGGGGTCCCACCTCGCAGATGTCCTTGAGGTGCTTGATGTACACCCGCTCGGTGTTCATGATCTCCTGGATGACGTTGGTCCTCATCTGCTGCTTGCTCTCCGAGTGTCTGTGGCGGCTCTTGCCGGCCTCCTCCTCCGGCTCCTCGGCCTGGGCGCCGCTGGGGTTCTCCGGCAGCTCTTCCTGATTGACACGCAACTGCGGGCCACATACGGTGACAAGTGACTTGGGGGGAGGTGGCACCAGAAGGACGCCCCCACCCCCCCACCCTGGGTTTCCACTTCTCCAAGAGCAGGTTCGGAAGGCAGCCCAGCCCTAGGCTACGTCTTCATGTGTTCGGCAGGGCCGCGGCCGTGCCAGCGGCTAAAACCACGGCAGCGATGCCACACAGTTGGTTGACCGTGGTTGAAATTTTTCCTTGAATCCATCTAATTTTTGAAAGCTTTCCTTAAAATGATTACAAAGAGGGGCGCCTGGGTGGCTCAGCCAGTTTAGCATCCGACTTCAGCTCAGGTCATGATCTCGCAGTTCTGGAGTTCGAGCCCTGCGTCGGGCTCTGTGCTGACAGCTCAGAGCCTGGAGCCTGCTTCAGATTCTGTGTCTCCCTTTCTCTCTGCTCCTCCCCCACTCACGCTCTGACTCTCTCTCTCTCTCTCTCAAAAATAAACATAAAAAAAAAATTAAAAACTAAACAAAACAAGGACAAAGAACCTGAGCTGGACGCAGTTCTGCCGCCCCCCCGGCAGCGGTGAGAAGTGGAAAGTGTGACGCACTTACCCGGACAAAGCTTGCGGGGAACCAGGCTTCCTTGTCTTCGTTCCGGCCCCACCACCAGTCCTTGTTAGAGGCTTCCAGAACCTGGATGACATCTCCTGCCTTGAAGCCCAGCTCCTGGTCGTCCATGGTCACATGGTCCCACAGGGCTTCCGCGCACACCACGCTGCCATCGCTGATCAGCTGCAGTGGGGACACGTGCTTAGGGCCAATCCCGGCGGCCAGAGGGGCGAGGGCCTCGCCGTGAGGTGACACGGACACCCTCTAAGGCTCATCTGTACACGCTACTGGCTTAGGGTCAGCACTTAGTATTTGACCGTCGTGCAGAATGAGTTTCCTTATTAGGGAGAATCGGCTGGGTGCCTCTCACATGCTCTTATAGGAAACCCCGTATCAACTTTTTTAAAGAAAGTGTTAAAATGGCTCACTTATCGGTACATCGGTTCCCTAGCAAATACGACTATCTGGAATTTTCAGCCCCCAGATGGTTTCTGAGCAGACAAACTAGGTAAGAGAACCAAGCTCCGATGGCTATGGATAGACTTTATTGCACAACACTCACGGGTTCCCCTAGAGATTACTCTCCACGCTTCATTCAGAGTTTGAAGAAACTTCTAATCTAACTCCATCGTCTACTGCGATTACAGAGAACGCTGTCGTGTTCTACAGCAACGACCCGATCACTAGTGGAGATGCGGACTCACTGGGGAGTGACATTCCATGTGCTCTGTTCAAGAACTCCAAAAGCCAGAGGTGCCTTCTAGAAAGAGTTCCATACAAGGGGCTGAAGATGCACGGTGGCGGAAAGGACACCACATCCATAGGAAGAAACACGCGGTTAATTTCAGGCCCGCCATTCGCTAGCAAGCGAGTGTAGCAACACTCAGGCTCTGAGTGTTTATTGAAGCCTGGGTACTAACTGTGACAGCTACCTCTCTGACCGGTTGTGAGGGCTTTCTGAGATAACGTAAGAAAAGCGTTCTGGAAAGCACCATCCAAACGCTGATGATCGCGGCTCTCGTTACTCAGAGCGGTGCGTGAGTTTGGGTACCTAGAAAACTTAGTCACATACACTGTCCCTGAAAATGCTAGAACACCGGAGTTCTAGGTTTGGGAATGTGTTTAGTAAGACATAACCAAGAGGGCAAAGTCTGAAGCGACTCTGTGGCCTGGAACTCGGGCACCCGAGACCTGCCATTGTTGTGTGGGGTTCCAGTACCTCATTGACGGCCAGCTGTTCCCCGCCTGGCTGCAGGTATCTGGGGTTGGCCTGACAGATGTCCTCATAGCTGTAGTCCTCCTCGCTGCCGTTGTCGTCCACTAAGGCAGAGGACTCAGTGCCTCCATCTGAAGAGACTAGAAAAGAAATGGCATGGTTTATGGTTTCTGGTTCAAAAAACACAGCTAAGACAAAATAAATGACCTTTGAGGACGTTACCCCCAAGGGGAAGTAACCGTTTGTGTCTTCCCCAGAATGAGAAGTCATGAGAAAATACGTATAGACCTATTAATCCCACGGTAGAAGCTGTGCTAGGTGAGAGCAGCTGGGGTCGAGGGCGACAGGAAGTGGGAGTGAGATCGCCTCGGAGGGCGCCGCCGACGCTAACACACAGCGCCACTTTGTGTGGATGAGGACAGTGAGCGAACTGTGCGTCAGCTGGCTGGCAGCTTGTGCTCCAAAGCGGCCAAAGAACATCGATACAGATCAAGTGTTCTGCCTCCGTGTTTCACCTGCAAGGCGGTGGCGCTACTACAGTCAAAAGGTGACAAGAGTGTCCTAGGTGGAAACCCGCAGCCGTTCTTTCCAAGTGTCTATACTATGAAAGGGTTAGAACTCATAATATCAGAGTTAGGAATCAGATACAGCACCTTTGCCAAAAAAAGAGAAAGATCTTTGAAGGACAGGTATGGCGTTTGGGACCGCCCACCTTGGCATTCAGATTTTTTTTTCCCTGGGGCAGTGGCTACTTAATCTGTCGTCGGCAGAGGGAATTATAAAAAGAGTCCCCTGTGGAGAGAACAGGGAAAGGCTTCACGGAGGAAGGCGCTGGCTCTTCTGGACGCTCTTGACTGAGAACAAAACGCGGCTCGATCTGAAGCACGTGGTACGTGGACATGAGACTGGACAAGTAAAGGAGGGGGAGCTTCAAGTGCTACGGTGCGCAGGGGGTGGCTCTTTCGGGATTCTGAGTCAGGGAGCAACAGGTTTCGAAGGGAGGCCCCGACACCATGGAAAGGGAACAGGTTCCCGAGTCCTCGAGGCGGGTCTGGATTCCAGCCCCGCCCCTCCACAGGCACGGGACCCAGCGCCGGACTCCCTGGGCTTCGCCTCCTTCAGTTGTAGAAAGCGTTTTCTTTGTTTTTGGAGAGCGAGGGGAGACGATGCGTGTCAAGTCCCCGGCACCCCTGCCTCGTGGCCGGGACCCACCAGAGGAGGGTTCGGGCGCGACGGCAGCACGCGAGGCGGGAGCGGGGCCGGAGCACGAGGACTCGCCACAGCAGCATGAGGGAGGGGCTGGGGCCCACGCCAGGCCCAGGACACCCGCCGGGGAGACGGTGGGTGAGCTGGGGAGGGGTACCGAGGAGCCGCACCCGGGGAACAGCAGGGGGGACGGAAATCCGAGGATGGTGTCCATGTAGGCGGAGCCGATGCCGGAGCAACAGGGAGGATGAGGCCGACGAGTCGGAAAATCCCAGGTTCCGGGTAGCGTTCACGAGAGAGCGAGGCAGAGACGCCAGTGTGGCGGGAAGGAGGAAGGCTGGCGGAGGAGGCTGCGGCGGAGGCGCGGTCGGCTCCTGCCGTTTTCAGGGACTTGTGATTCTGGATTTCCGGTAACTGCCCTCAGGGGGCAGGTCTCCTTTCTAAACAACTGTTTTTTTTTTTAAATGAGATATTTTCCATTCTTTATTTTGTACCAGGTCTTCAAACTCTGACCTGCGCCCCCTCCCATCCGGACGGCTGCATTCCCGGTGCCCCCCAGACCCATCCGGCCGAGACCATGAGCCCGAGCATCTCGCACCCGGCCCCGCGGCTCCCTCCTGTCACCTCGGCCACGCTGTTGTCCTGAACATCCTTTTGGGAGAAACACACTCTGTCAACAGAGCCTCGAACTCTTACAGCACAACAACTGGAACTACTGAAAACGATTTGCCACGGTGGGCGGTGATCGGCGCTGACCGCTTGCTCTGGGGTCACCTTTGGGGCACTGGATTCTGAAGTCTTCCTCACACCGCACAGACAGGACCGGGATGACGACAAGGAATTCAAGCCAAGGGAAGGAAACCAGAGGGACTCAGGGAGCACGTGGAGCAGGTGGGGGGGGAGGGAGGGGAGGAGGGTAAGAGGGCGAGAGTCCCTTTCACGAGCTCCCTCCTCCCTCGATGCCCGTCCCCCGGGCCGAGTGCGGGACACAGCGCCTTCAACGATGCCCGACACGCCAGGTCTCCACAGGGCCCATGCTTTACAGGTGCTTTCTCACCGCCTGGGTGCCCCCTCTGTACTTGGGAACCCCCCAACCCAGCTGCAGTCACCTCTTCTTCCGAGCCCTCCTGTGCCCCAGGGGTGGGGAGGGGTGGGGGCGGGGCAGCTGTCCTGCAGGACTGCCTCCAGCTTGCTTCTCTCCAGCAGGCACCATGGGTCTGCCTGTCCCTGTCCCCGCTAGGACGGCAGGCAGAAGGTGGCCTCCCCACGCCTGGGGCAGTGCCCTGGGTGTCAAGGCGGGGAACTGGGACCAGAGGGCGACTCTGCAGTGAGTAGGAGCTCTCGGGCGCTGCCCACCCTCTCCCACTTCGCCCCCCTCCCTCTGCCCCGTGCGGGCAAGCCCAGGACCTGCATCTGAGCCGGGGACGTGCGGGCAAGTGGGCTCAGAGGGTGCCGGGCAGGCGTGTCCCCGGACCTGACCGCGAGTCTAGAAACCTTGAGGAGCCCTAGCTTGCCAACTGATTCACGTGGAAGGGCGGCGGTGCAAGCGCGTCCGTCCACGGGGGCGGGGGGCGGGGGGGGGCTTCTGTCCCCGGGGCTTCTCTCTGGAGTGCGATGCGTGCGGCGCGGAGGGCGGGGGGGTGTGAGAGCGGGCACCTGGAGGGAGGCCGCCTGCTCCGAGAAGCGTGCGCCAGCCTGTGTTAGAGCCTGGATGCCAGCGGTGACGTGTGCCTCCAGGCTGTGGTCACGGGGCTTGCAGGCAGAGGACACGAGGCCACGCTGTCTAGGGCACCCTCCTGGTGTGTCTTTGGGGGGGGGGGCAGAGAACGTCTGAAGGAAGGAAATGTAATCCTTTTTGTACCTGTGTGAGTCTTTCTTATTAGACTCCCAAAACAATACCACTGAAGCTCGAAGCCTCCCCTGACCGGGTCCTTCGTTAGTGGCTGACACGCCCTCGTGGTCCTGGGAAGGAAGGGGGATATATGCAAGCCCTTGGTCTTCGAGGGGACCCAAAGCAGCCGAAGGCTCAGGCTTCGGCGGACGCTGACCTGGCCCAGCCTGGCCCTGGCGGCGCTTCTCCTTCCCACATTCCCGCCGCGGCTGCCGAGCCCGAAGGAGTGATCATCAAGGTGCCTGGGCCCCCTGCCCACAGCGAAGCCCCGAAAAGGCCACTTTTCCCCTCAAAGACCCACGGAAGCATGTTTCCCAGCGAGAATTCTTACCATCATCTGACCTGGCTATTGCCATGAAAATCAGTAAGGCAGGGGGGAACCACAACAAAGGCCAGTGGTGATGGTGTACAAAGGCACAGTTTACGGGAGTCTAACGAGAAAGGGGTCCCACTGGAAACCGCTGAGCCTCCACAGGAGGCGGCGGGATACAGCCGTCTGGACGTAGGGAAGCACCTTCACCCACTCGGTGATCTCGGAGCTGCCGTCATAAACGCGTAGGAGCCACCTTCGGCTGAGGGGCGCCATGAGAAAGATCCCAACGGGGAGTTGCGACGGCGTGGATTAGCGTTTACTAACCAAGAAAACGAGACGCCGCTGGGGTCGGCTGACTCAGACTTCCAGCGGGGAAGTGGGGTCCGTCAGGAGCCCTGTGGCAGGAGGGACATGGGGCAAAAATGCCCGGGCAAGTGTCCCAGCTTTACTGTCTAGCTAAATGACCCGTGAGCTGCTCGCTTACCCTCTTCCAACCTCAGTTTTCTCATCTGCACAATGGGAGTACGTTTACACGGGTTACCTATTCAGAGCCCTCCTTTCTCTTCTGCCTCCCCGCACCCCGTCCAGCTCCTTGGCAAACCCTGACTCTCGCTTCGGAATGCACCCGGAAACTGGTCAGCTGTCACTGCTGCCCCGCCCCCAGCCAGGTCACTCCAGCAGCCCCCCGCCCCCCGCAGAAGCCAGAACCATCCTGTCACTGCACGGCTCCCGTCGGGGGAGAACGCCCAGGTCCCTGAGGACGGCTTCCTGTCCCGAACACACTCTGCGCCTCCCAGCCCTGTCACTGGGCTCTGGCTCTGCGGGCTGCCCGCTCCGGCTCTGGAGCCGGGCCCTCCGGTCTCAGGGTCTGCTGTCCCCTGCCCCCGGCGTCCTCGCACGAGCTCTCGGGCAAGTCCTCCCCTGATCGGCTCATTCGAAACACCCGCTCCCTCCACCCCATCTCCGTTCCCGACCCGTTTTCCTCCCCAGCATTTCTCACCACCTAACAAGCTCCGCCTGCTGTCCGTGTCTCCAACTAAGATGTGAGCTACGTGAAGGCAGGGATTCCGTCTGCTTTGTTCTCACCTGGACCGCTAGGACCCGGACCGCTGCCTGGCGCCGCGGGCACTCACTAAGTAGTCGCTGGCTGGCTGGCAATACAACCAACATACAGTCTAAGAGCAGGGCTCTGGGTCAGACAGACTTGGCTTCAAATGACACCGCTGCGTAAAAATGCTTTGGTTTCTTTTTTAATAGTTTGAGTCCTCGGTAAAGTTTATTTTTTTCACTTGCCCAAATGGTCAGAAACAGTAATACCCATCTCACAGGGTCGTTTCTAAGTCCGCAACGAGTCACCGTTATTATCCCCTCCCTGTGAGCCTTGGGTGGAATGGTGACGGACGAAGGCCCTCTGTAAGCTGAAAGGCGTCACCGAAGTGCGAGGTCATTCCCCGCGGCCCCACAACGCACCAGTGTCACTTTGCGAGACCCGGCTCGTACGATCCTCGCGGCGATGCCGTGGGGCAGGTACTACTAACCTCCCCGGCTTCCAGAGACGTGACCTCACATCGCAGTACGACACAGCGCGTGCGGTGGGGGCCGAGCTGACGTCACCGGCTCCCACTCACCGGTGTTACCGCCCCTGCGGGACCACCTCTGTTAGTAGTGACGAGACAAAAACACTGGACGGATATTAAAAATGGCTTCCTGCCCCGATTCTAGTACTTCTCCACCATTCTGGGGCCGAGCAAGGCTTGCCCATCCCCTCTCCTCTTGACTGCCTTTCTTCCACGGCGGATCCCGGTTCCCTCCGGGTCTGCAAGGATCTGATTTTCTGTTTCATCCTTCTCCTTTCCTGACCTGAAAGTCCCTTCCTTCTAAGTCGATGGCCCCTCGTGTTTCTGTCTACAACTGACGCACTTTTCACTGTCCACACAGGAGGGATTCGAGGCCTGCAGCTGAGGCTGCACCTGTGCACCTGCACCGTCTACACATGTGTTTCCCGCCTGAGAACTTCCTTCAGGGAAGCAACAGAGTCTATTTTTGCATCCCGGGCACCTAGCTCGATACCTGGCGGGGAAAAGGCGCTCAGAAAATTATTTTTTTTAACTGAACTGCAAATTGCTGACGAGTGAACTAAGGTCCCAAGAACTTTAACTATTTAACTGGGCCGCACAGAGGCGGGTCTGGGGCAGGATGCACACGCTGGGCTTCCTGCTTCCCACCCCCACCGGACTCCCCGCCAGCCAGCCTGTGTGCCGCTTCCGAGGAACACTTCTTTTTTGGTCGGTACCTTTTCTGTCTTTCTTTCTTTCTTTAAATGTTTTATTTATTTTTTTTGAGAGACACAGCATGAGTAGGGGAGGAGCAGACAGAGAGGGAGACACGGAATCTGAAGTGGGCTCCAGGCTCCAAGCTGTCAGCACAGAGTCTGACGCGGGGCTCGAACTCACGAACCCTGAGATCATGACCTGAGCCGAAGTTGGATGCTTCACCGACTGAGCCACCCAGGTGCCCCTCTTTCTTTTAAGTAGAGTTGACACACAACGTTACTTAAGTGTGAGGTGTGCCACAGAGTCGTCCGACAACATTGTGCTATGCTCGCTCGTGTAGCTACCAGCTGCCCCCATGCAGTGCCGTCACAGTGTCACGGACTGTATCCCTTATGCCTTTTATTCCCACAACTCACCCAAGGCAAACTTCTGGAAGCACAGGTTTCATCACGTTCACTAGAAACTACACCCCCGGCGCATCCTGACAACTCTCCCGTAATCCGACCCCACTCTGCGTGGGCCACCTCGTCTCCTACCGTGCGCCTCAGCCCACGGCCACCTCGCTGGGCAGGCCTGCACGAGCACACAGGTCTGCACCACCGCCCGAGTGGGTCGCAGGCTTCTTCACGCTGCGCGAGTACTTCCTCACCAAGAGAACGTAGTCTCATCTAACTTAGTGCCTCCAAGACCTTCAACTACAGAGGAAGGCTGGTCATAATGGTTGTCTATGAGGGGAGTTTTGCGAGACATGGGGCTGCTATAAATTCTCAACGTGTGCTTCGGCACGATTAGGAGAAATCAACATATTCTAGTAATAAGAGTACAGCCAACGTCTCCCTTTCTCTTTTCTACTGTGGTAAAAACCACGTAACAGCAAATTAACCATCTTACCAGTTCAATATTGTCAGGTGTATTCACATTGCTGTGAACGGGGCTCCAGAACTTCTTCATCCTGCAAAACTGAAGCCTTCTACCCACCAATAACTACTTCTCCCGCCTTCCTCCCCCCTCCCTCGGCGGCCACCTTTCTGCTTTCTGTTTCTGTGATTCTGGCTACTTGAGCTGCTTCGTTGTAACGGGAGTCCTACGGCATTGGTCCTTTCCTAACCGGCTCAACTTCACTCAGCATGATGTCGCAGCGTGCATCCGTGCAGTTGAATGCATCTTCCTTCCTTTTAGAGGTGGAATACTATTCCGTTGCACATACACACTGTGTTTTCTACATCCGTGCACCTGTGGACGGACACTCGGGTCGCTCCCAGCTCTTGGCGACCGTGAGGAACGCTGCGGTGCACGTGGGTGCGCAAGCAGCTCTCTGAGATCCTGCTCTGAATCCTTTCGGATACGCGCCCAGAGGGGGGACTGTGGATTATATGGTGATTCTACTGTAACCTTTCTTGGAACTTCCATACTGTTTCCCATAATGCATATTCTCTCTTTTTTTTAGTTTTTTAATGTTTATTCATTTTTGAGACACGGAACAGAGCGTGAGTGGGGGAAGGGCAGACAGAGAGGGAGACTCAAGATCTGGAGGAGGCTCCAGGCTCTGAGCTGTCAGCACAGAGCCCGACACGGGACTCGAACTCACTGACCTCGAGATCATGACCTGAGCCAAAGTCAGACGCTCAACCGACTGAGCTTCCCAGGCGCCCCTTATAATATATACACTCAACAACAGTGCACGGGGTTCCAATTTCTCCACATTCTTGCCACATGTACTTCTTCTGTTGAATATATAGGTGTGGAAAAGCCAGTTTTGAAAACAATCTTGTAAGCACACGGCAAAGACTGTGGAGAATGAAAATCACTCTTACAACCCCCAAGCTCCACAGGGCACATGGGTGGCTTGGTTGGTTAAGTGTCTGGCTCTTGGTCTCCGCTCAAGTCATGATCTCACGGTTCATGGGTTCGACCCCTGCACTGGGCTCTGTGCTGACAGTGAGGAGCCTGCTTGGGATCCTCTCTCTCTCTGCCCCTCCCCAGCTCAGGTTCTCTATCCTTCTCAAAATAAACATTTAAAGAATCATCTAAAACCCCAAACCCTAGATATAATGAGAGCAGAGATGGGCCGCCCTGTTTCCATAGCACTTCTTACAGGTCAAACCAAATGAAAACCGCCTTTGTCACCTAAAGGCTCTCACACGGAGTTGTGGCACTCTGGCTAGGGCCAACTCGGAAACAACACACCTCTTCCCATAGAGTAAATACACGTACGTAGCCTAAATCTGCATAAAATGAATTTTTAACGCTCTTGTTGAACCGGCAGTCAGAGTCCTTCTGGAAAGGCTGCTGGTACCTGGGGTCGCCCAGGCACTGCACTGTGGCTGCCCCTTTTACAGTCGGTTCTTCAGATTCAGCTCTGGGTTCTCTCCCCTCCAAATGCCTGCTTACTTCCTGAAGGAACTGGTCGCCTCTCCAGGCGGCAGCAGGCTGAGGAAAACTCCCCAGGGCCACGTGTGCACTCTGGCCAGATGCAGCTCCCGGGACGACCGGAAAGAGCCACACGGTCATGGAGCATACACTATTTTTAAGTCGGCAGGACCGTTGCAAATACAATTAGAGATGATACAATTAGTGATGACATAAGGTATTTTGAAGAAAGGCCAACGATAAACAGCTTCCACAGTCCTCAGGGAAACATCCTTCGGGGAAGCAACACTGGGGAAGGGTCGAAACCTGGCCGCCGACTCCAAAGGTGGATTTTTTTACGACAGGAAATACCAAACATCACCAACAATGGAAGACTTTATCTTGTAACATGTGCCAAAGGATAAGGGCTTCCCACAGGAGTCTGACTTACGCACACAGAAAACAGGCCCAGGTCCCGGTGGGGGTCTTTGTCGGGACTCACGACATGCCTATTTCCCATCTGGCTTATGCTTGCATGGTTAAGGGCCTGTGCGCAGAGGGATGGAATTGCGAACGCACTGGTCTGGGAGTCCGGAGACCTCGGTTCGGGTCCCAGCAAGACCACGCAGATGACCCTGAGCTCTCGGAGTGTTCACTTTCTCTTTTGCGACTGAGAAAAACGGCCCCCCTCTCATGTGTCGCAAGGGACTGTGGGGAGGGCAGATGGAGGAGTGCGTGGGGAAGGGTTTTGTGAAATAAAAGGAAGGTAAGAATGAACACAGCGGGCCTCACAATGAGGCACGTGACACGGAGGCCATCCACGTGTTAGCTGCTGTCACGATGGCCTGACCCCCATGCAAAGTACCGATGAGGCGCCCCTCTTCCTGCCCGAGTGGCTCCCCCGTGAGGACTTCCCCGCACCAAACCTGACGGACTGCAGGGAAGTTCCTGCGCTTAGAATCATCTGTTACAAACGTATTCTAGCGAGCCTCCTGCTGGTCGCACTCAGACTTCCTCAGGTTTGAGATCAGCCTGTCTCACTTCCCATCTTAAAAACGGAAACGGCAGACGCCAGGGAGGCAGGCAGCCTGCGCTCCGGGCTGTGAGCGGCTCACAGAGCCACCGCTCTTGGGGCCAAAAGCCCGACCATCCAGAGCGAGCCTCGAGCCACAGAGATGCACACAGAAGGTAGGAACCAGGGCCCGGGGCTGGCCTTCGAGGCCGAAACACGGCACACTACTTCCCGGGCCATTCCCCTCCAGTGGCCCGCACGCCCAGCGGGGATGGCACCCGGTCCCGTGGGGAACGAGAACAAGAATAAAGACTCCTGTCCCACGCCGGACCGTGGAACCGGGCTCTCAAGGGGAGTGGAGATGTTTGCGAGAATCCGTCTCGAAAAGCACGCAGAGAGGTTCTGAGGTCTGGCTAAACGCGGGACCCTCGGGAATTTAAGGCCAGACTTCTTTAAATGCGCGCACGTGGGTCGCGCGTGGCTCTGTTCTAGGACACGCATGTCCTGTTGCCGGCCCACGCAGCAAGCCACGGTTTGGGAGGCAACGGGCTCTCATCTCACTGGCTGCGAAAACCTCTGCTTTCGCTACCTCGTCCCACCGAGTGCTCCCTGTCTTAGCAAAAAGGGACAAAATCCCTTGGTCCACGCTGAGTCCTCCACTTGGGGCCACACTCCCACCCAAAGTGCCGATCGAATTCTGACTCGTCCTTTGAGGCGGCTTGGCTCCCGCTTCTTGGGTGATGGGCTCCAGGACTTTCCTCCTGTTGCTCCCTGAGCCCTGGCTGTAATCGTCTCCGTCGGCGGTGCAGGGTAGCTGACTTCTTAAAATATTCACCGCATTTACGCAGCTGTATTTTAGCTGTTTAGCTCCGATTCTCTGGGTTGCTGTTCACGTGTCCATCTCGAGATAAGCCCCAACCCCCTACCCCAGGGAGATAACTTTCCCAGGGAGAAGAAACACGCTAACTAGTCACTGTCACTGGATTGGCTGAAAGCCTGAAATATCTTTCCTATCTAGAATTTAGAATGTTACTGTCACAAAAGTCACCGTTGTGCTAATCTAGACTTGCAACCCATTTTCCATAAATAGTATTCTTGAGCCTTTTCAACGTATCGACAGTAAGATCAAAAAGGGTCCCAGAAATGGACGTGCCGGCCTCCACTGATAACCGTCCATGACGTCAGTGGGTCTTCTGAACCTAATTCCCCCACATAGAGCTTTCTATCTGGATTCGGCTCAGGGCCACTGCTGACCTCTGCTGTCCGGGGCGGGGATGGGAACACGACATGTCACAGCTGAGCTGAAGTCACACCAAACCCCTGGCAGTGGGTTTTGTTTCTACCAACATTTTCGTGAATTTTGTCTAAAACTGCCAAGAATCGTCATCCCTCTTCTCAATTTAGAGTCAAAACTTGCCCGAGAGTCGGGTCACATATACTCTATCTCATTAAGAAAAAAGTCTGCCCGGGCTCATGGCAAAGTGGGTGTTCAGAGCCCTCAGATACGAGAGTCTGGGCCGAGACAACGCCCCCGACGTCTCCCCTCCACTCTCTCCGGAGAACACGGTGGCTGGAGAGTCCACGATCCCTCGGGTTTCACTTCTGGCTTGTCCCCTGGAGTCCTCTTAGCCAGCTGCTGCACCTCCTGGGGCTTCCGGTTCTGAGCAGGGGTGGCCCCTCGGGCGGCCACCTGTGGGTCTGTCCTGCCCCCCCGCCACCCCCCCCCCCCGGGAGCCCTCTGGGCTAGGTCTCACCACCCTCCCAGCTCCCGATGGCCGCTTCTTCCGCCTGGGTTTCACCACATCCTTGGAATGACTGTGAGCGTGTACCAGGCACTGCGCTAAACACTTAATATAAATCATCTCAGTCAAGCCTCGTAAGCACCTTGGAATTATTACTGTTCGTTTATAGAGCAGGAAACCGCGGCTCAAAGAGGTTAAGTAACTGCTCCCAAGTGGTGGGGCTGGGACTCAACCCAGGTCTGTCTGGCTCCGAAGCAATCCTGCGACGCACCTGCCACAGTCCCGGCCTCCCTCACTCAGCTCACGTGGACAGGACCACGACCTGGTGGCCCGTCCTCCCCAGCACCCACCTTCCCCCTGCCCGTCCCTGGCAGGAGCTTCCTCCAGAGAAAAGAGCCATCGGGCTGTCCTTCGGGGTCCCCCGGCCCCTCCCCTGGCCCCCGCCCAATCGGGGCGCTCAAATAAACCAGAACCCACAATTTAGCGATCTCACTCAGTACTTTACCTCACACTGTCATATCTTTTAAAGTTGACTAAACACTGTTTGCTATCACTTCCATCATATATGTACATATATTTGTGCTCAGTGTTCTAAGTACATGAAGAAGCCTTTGGAACACTGAGCCAGTAAACATTCAGAGCAGGAAGAGGAGATTTCTACAGAACTGGTCTTCCCGGTTGGAGTTCCTTCCTTTTCCTCACAGCCAGGCTCATGGCGGGAACAGAGCCACCTGTGGAGACAGGGCAGGAGCAAGGGAGCCCCAGCGGAACGCAGGGCCGGGGGGGCAGGGCGCAAAGCCTTGCCCCGAAGACTCTGCCATGCTGCCTCACTGTAGCTGCACGCAGAGCACTCCACTCGAAGCCCGAGGCTGGGTCAGGCCTTCCCGCGGCCTTTGCAGGAGTGTGGGAAGAAGGACTGGGAACCTTGCCCGGGGAGCGGAGGAATGCTGGGAGGAGGAGCAGTGGACAGCGGGGGCTCCCATCCCGGGCCGCGCGGCCGCCTCTGCCCTCCCACGCGCTGGCCTGGCCGGCTCGGCTGGGAGAAACACGCAGGTCCGCCCACTGGTGCCCGGGGGGAGCGGGGTGGCCAGCACCCCTCTGCTCCCTACTCGGGCCTCCTTTGGGCCATGTCAGGACCGGGACATGGTACCCGGCTGCTCAAGCTGGCAGGTCTGGGCTCCGAGTGCAGTGATCAGGGGGCAGCTCTTTGGTGGAAGGGAGTCCATGGTTGGTCTTGTTTTTTTTTAATCTGCCAGACACGGAAGCCGTGACCACATCCCCGCCTGCCGTCAGCCAACACAGAAAACCCATCACAGTGAGGAGGAAGCACAAACTCCAAATGGTCTTGCCCCGACGAGGCCCGAGGCTGCCTTCAAGCTGTCAGGTGCAATTCTCATCCATTCCAGCCTGAGTGACCAGCATAGATTTAAGGCAAAGGCAGAGACAAGACTTCCAAAAAGCATCCTATTGTATCCGTGTTGTAGCCGCTGGCTAAAATTCTTGCTGTGAAGTAGTTTTTCTCTTACTCCTTTTAAAGACTACAATCTGTAACTTTCTAGTGCGAGAGAGCCACAGTTCCTTCACCTTTGAGTAGGAACTGCTGTGGCTGACACCACTCACAAAGACACCGAAAAGTAAGAGAGAGAACAGTGCAGTCCAGAACACAGGGCAATACCACTTTTGAAAACGGTAAACAGTCTTTCTCAGAAACCAATGCATAGCCTTACACGCCCCAAGTCAGCAAGGAACACTGTTACAGACAGCCCAACAATAAACTCTTGCATTGGAGAATTTCATGTAATCAGAGCAAAAACCCAGAACAACAAAAGCCAGGTCCGGAACTCACACAGGGCGCCTGCTTCGGGTCTATTTCACACTAACCGCTACACCATAAACAAAGCCACTTTCTCTGATCTACTGTGTCCACACTGCAGAGCACCCTCAGGACGCTGCGCTAGCGGGAACGGGCTTTCCCTGACACACTCACACCGACAAGCAGCCGCGGCAGCGAGAAAGCACTGGAACTTGGACGGAAAGAGTGGAGTCAGCGACCCCGGCACGACATAACACTAACAATCCACTCTGTGCACACGTACCCATGTGAAGGCTTTCCAGACTCCAGAACCGTGCTATCTCCCCTCTGGCCACCATCCTCCTCTTTGAAAAACGGCCACATTCAGAGCGGGACCGGGGCGTGACTGAGCAGCGCGGAGAATCGCACAGGCTCTCGGCGACGGAAACCGCAGAAAGCGCTTATTCACTGCTTTGACGCTGTGCACGCTCCCGGCCGCAGCCTGCTCGGCTGACAGCTCGCTCGCTGGCTGCTCGCTGCCTGCTGGCTGCTGGCTGCTCGGGGGTGGCGGCGGCAGCGGGCGGTCAGGGAGGAAATTCTAAACTCCTGCCGAGCCTCCGCATACCAAACCCACACCCGCTCACCAGAGCGTCAGGTGTGGTCAAGGGCCGTAGATGAAGGTGGGAGAAACAGGAGAAACGCGTTTGCTGCTTTTCATCTGATCCCAAAGCCTGAGTGAGACTCTAGGGGAGCTTTTACAAAGGTATCTGTGTCACAGGGAAAAAAGCAGGGGGGCTGCTAAGTTCAAAAACGCAGTCAGGGTTTTAGAACAAGAATTTGAGTTGTGATGCTGCAGTGTGTTAACTGTAAAGTGATGAAAGCACATTAAAGAAAGGATTTTGTTCAAAAAATATATATGTAAATATGTGTGTACCCTACCATGGGAAAGTAACAGGTACATCCTTCACTACATAAAAACCTACACCGTGTATAATGAAGAGAATTGCTTTCCTTAAAGCCTCTCTCTAGACGGCACACATACTCATACTCTTCACTACTGCCCATACTCTTCGCTATTTTCCGAGTTATGCACAATGAGCAAGTCTTTCTTTTACATTATGAAACAATGATCGTTAACAAACAAACGCTTCCTTCGATTTCTTCATGACAGGAAGACACTGCTTTTTTCACTGCATCAACGAGATACGATATACGCAAAGTAGTGGTCACATGGTCACTGCTATCCCCCAATAAATGGTGGTTCAAAATAGTAACAGTGCTCCTTAGTAAATGCATGTTTTACACTGATGGCAGTCGGAGCACCTGAGGTTAAAATCTGCTCTACCAAACCACATGAGGAAAAGGTTCTCCGTCTCTAGGGAGCTGGGGTTCTGGTCTGTAGAACGGGTATGACCGGGGCACAATAATCCCCTCGAGGTTACTGAGAACACATTACAGAGGGCTGAGAACAATGCTGGCCCTTCACTAGGGATCAGTAAACGCCAAGAGTCACGCCGCCACAACTCCAGAAAGCCCGAGGTCCATCGGAAGGTGCTAGTCTCCCCAGAATCCGCGGCATGAACTCGCCGGGCAAAACTGCGTGATCAGTTATCTAAGTGGACCGTGTGCTCACGTTGTAGACTGTTCGTAAGGATTCATGGCTACTTCTACTGCCTTGATGCATCCCACCCTTAAATCCAGCTAAAGAAAATTTTCTGGTGAATCACAGCTTCAATAATCCACAACAAAGGTGAAATGCATGTGAACACACACGCACACACACGCACAATCGCACTCACAACACCAGATCGGCTTTGAATCTTTGCTTTGCAAGTATTTTTAGAAAATGATTTACGAGCGGGCCGCCTGGGTGGCTCAATAGGTTGAGCATCCGACTCTTGATTTCGGCTGAGGTCACAATCTCATGGTCTGTGGGTTTGAGCCCCATGTCTGTCAGGGCAGAGCCTACTTTGGGAATCTGTCTCCCTCTCTCTCTCTGCCCCTCCCCCACTCATTCTCTCTCTCTCTCTCTCTCTCTCTCTCTCTCTCTCTCTCAAAATAAATAAACATTTGAAAAAATGATTCGAGAGAGCCAAATTTTTCAAACGATTATTAAAGTAGCTCATGCAAAAGGGGCCTCTCCATTCTTTCAAAAGGAGGCACTAAATTAAATTATGAACTCACAAGACTCTCTGCAGTTGTTTTTCAGAACAGACCCTCTCTCTAAGGGTCCTATATGCCACGTGGAATACCAGCTGCACAGAATGGTTCACGAAAAAAAGTCCGCCTCTTGGAAACGCACAAGGATACATTCGTAGTCACAGACTCCCAGAAGTCCAAATAATGACATCTGTGTTACCTTGTTTAACAGACTTTCCTGATCTTATTTGGTCACAAGATTCTCTCTTTATAGTAACACATATTACTACCCCCCAGAAAAGTGTCCCAGGGCCTGGCTACTCCGGGTGTGGTCCACGGACCCGTGGCACTGGCACGGCCTGGTTGGAGGTGAAGACTCTCGGGCCCGAGCCCTATCTGCGGAACCAGAATCGGCACTGGAACAAGGTCCGGGCCATTCAAGTAAACATTCGGGTTTGAGAAGTGTTGCTCTGGGCAATTCGAGAAACTTTCTCCTGAGGCAGCATCTTAAAAACGCTAGTGGGCTTTTTAAAACTCGAGTCAGAAACTAAGGAAGCCCATGGCATGAATGGGTAGGTGTGGTTTCAGTTAGAACAAAGAGGCAAAATGCTGAATGCTGAGATACCGAGCAGCGAAAAGTTGGAATTAATTCTGATGGGTCTCCCTTCTAACAAAGTTTAAATTCCAGCAGGAGGCAAATAAAATCCAGAGTGTTTTTGTTTCCTTAAATTTGGGGTTCGTCTGTCCGGTTGGTTGGTTAAAATTACAAGCTGTCAAAAAGAAAAGGATCTCTTGGCCACATTTGCTTGGTATTGTCCTCAGGGTCTGTTTGTCCACTGTCACTTTTCGCTGTACAGAGGCCAGCTCTTACAATCCAAGGACTCTTTCCAAATCCAGAGATGGGGTCAAGCGACGACACTAAGATCCCTGGGAGTTTTCGGACCTTAAATTAAAGGCATTTACTAAGTAAACTTACTTTACTGCACACTCAAAACAAACTAAAGACAAAAAGGAAAAAGTAAACAAACAAAAAACTGTATTTAAATGAGGCATCTCATCAAAGGACACTGATCGACCCAATAACCCTTCTAAGATATTTCTGGAAAAAGAAATACATAGATAAGTTTAAAAAATTAGCTTAAAATTTTTTTTTAGTGATTAAAGCCTATATTTACAAGATCAATAGGAATGCTACAACAAAGACCTTAAGTATAGTTGAGAAAAAGCTTAAAATCCACGCCTCTCCCAACGCACACTAATCTGGTCTCCTTGGACACGATTCCACTATATTACACGATCGGGACTGAGAAGTTACAAACATTGACAACTGGCAACCCTAAAATGACTAAGCAAGGTATCGGTCCCACAACAATCCGGCAGAGAAATTCAAATCATATATTAGTATCGAATATTTCGAAAGTAGTGAAGATAAAAGAAAAGTTGAAAACACAGGGAATGTTCTGATGGTTTTTGTTAGACAGACACAGAAGTAAAGGTGATTTTCGGCAAAGCGGTCTTGAGACCCATATCCATTCGCACGCGCATTCGTGAAATGGAAATGCCAGAAACCCGTCAGGCTGAGCCAGTCGTGAGGCCTCAGACTCACACCAGCGGTCGGTCATCTCTTGACTTCTCCAGGACTGTTTCTCGAGATTGACTCGATGGTTGTTAGCGTTCCATGTAGCTCTGAATTTCTGGTGTCTTCTTATTTTAAGTACTATGTGGTAGAGATTTTCTTACGTGACCACCTTCTGATTTGTACAGAAAGATGGCCAGCAAAGTTCCCAGCTGTAGCTTCTGCTTCACCAAAGCAGCCGCTGACCTGCATGGTAGAGAGGTGTCCTGACACTAGGGCTATCCCAGCAGCTTTATGTCCCCGCCTAGGTTTGGATACGGCTCCATTACCGAGACCTACAGGACAGGCACAAAATGGTAGAGGCCCCGGGGGACAGACTAACACTATCCTGCGACACGACAATACCGTCAACTTTAGAAACGGGCTCAAGGATGGGTACCACAACAGCCAAGAACCAAGGAAGTGCCTACATCTAGCCAGACCAAGCTACAGCCCAAACTCCCATATGAGCAACGTCTACCCAGAATCAAGAGTAAAGCAGCATGCGTTCTAGGCGCGACTCGCTCGCTCTCCTCCATTGCTGGTACGGGGCTGCAGTTCCGAACCTGGAACTCGGGATTCCTTTACAGGAAATAATCGGTTACTCGAGTCAATGCCCCCTTGTCCTCTAGGGTATATAACTGAGTGTCTGGAGTGATCCCTTTATTCTGCATGCATTCAAAACAAGAAATATTATTAATCTACAGAAGTTATGCTATTTCCCAGAGAAATAGGAAAAAAAATGTAACAGATATCCAGCGTAACATCTAACATTTTCTAGAACATGCTGATGTATGGCTGTAGACAGTTTCAGTATGCAGTCTGCTCAGGTACGGCGAAGGCAGGCTCAATTTAGATCTCACTGAAACAGCATTCAGCAGCCCGCCTCCTCGCCGCGGAAGGGGAGGACCCAGTGACACAGAGCACACAGGAAGTGACCATGAGTTACAAGAACATGCGGGGTGAGAACCATCCAGTGCACACTTGAAAATGCAGAGGAAGAAAATGTGCCTCTCTCGGTGTCTTCCAAGCTGCTTTTTAATCTGTGGTAACGGAGACGTGAACACACAAGACAACGGAAAATGTCTTCTCGGTGGCTTAAATACACCCTCCCGTGTGCCTCTACTGCACGCCCAGCCTCTCCCAAAAAGACGCTGTTCTCGGTGTAAATGTTTATGACAACATTGGGACTAATTCAGAAACAAAGAAATGATTGCCCTTTATTTTTTTTAAGTTTGTTTATTTGACATAGAGAGAGAGAGAACCCGCACATGTGAGAGCGAGCAGGGGAGGGGCAGAAAGAGAGTGAGAGAGATACTCCCACGCAGGCTCTGCGCTCTAGGTCGCACGGGCTCGATCTCACAAACCAAGAGATCATGACCTCAGCTGAAATCAAGAGGCAGACGCTTCCCTGACCGAGCCATCCAGGTGACCCTAAAAAATCGCCCTTTAAAAGACAAGGTACCGTCCTAATTTTCAGGTCTGCTTCCCCCGTCTTCCGGAAGCAGTGCGTGGGTTTTTCATCCCCCGGGACCGAGGACGCGTTCCAGGTCTTTTCTGTGTTTACGTGAGCGTCTCTGCATCCTTGAGACTGCGCACGCTTGGAACGTTACAAGACGCTGGAGGGATTTCACCTTCTTCCTTTGCTTTAGTAAAAGGCAATGATTAGGGCATGGTCTTAGTGAAGTGCCAACACACAGGGACGCTGTGCAGACGAAAGAGATCACTTCCTGCTTTGTGATGGAAAAGCACCGCTCTGGGAGAGAGCAGAGGAGAACGGCAGCGATCTGGGGTCGGGAGACGACCTGGTCTGGTCGGAAGGCCGGCCCCGCTGCTCGCAACTTCAAGCCTGCTCGGCAGAGTGAGGAAACAGCCCTGCACGGTTTTAAGCCCCAGATTCGCCTGTGAGAACAGGCCCGCGTACAGAGCACGGGCGCCGTGTGGGCGCTTGCTAGATGCTTACATCTCGTGGCTCTCCTTCCGCGACTTTTAATATTCTCTCTCTAACTTTTAAAATCCAATTTCTGAAACGTGTAGCAGACACGCGATATTTTAAAGACTTTTTCATTGTTTTTTAATTCTAGAAAAACATAAATAAACAAATCCAAGTTTTAGAACTGACGATGTTTTAACTGTTAAGACCGTAACAATTTCAGGAGTTTGCTGGAAAAAATGTAAAAAAAAACTTTACTTTTCTGAGACAGAGACTAGAACACTGTGTTCCTTTAAAAAAAAAAAAATCTTGATTCAAGGCAATGATAAGGCACGGGACGCCAGCTCCATAACCGCCACCAGAGCGAATGGCGTCTCTACAAACATGCAGGCACTCTGGCTCGAGGCACCGATGTCCTTGTTTGTAGTACTTGTCTTGTTTGTAATACTTGTTCCTGTGCACGGAATAATTTCTAAATTCCTCCCCCTGGGGAATCCCCACTGTCTCACAGGATGGCCGGAGAGAGGGGACTGCAGTGCAGCTCGGTCGGCAGGCAGGAAAACATCCTTACAGTGAGTACGTGCCTGAGGACAAGTGACCGGAGTCACCGTGTTTCACAAATAAATATGAGCAGGGCCTGGCGTCTCCAGCAGTAGGGCGTACAAGCAGGCTGGGGAAGGGAGACGAGACCTGGACCGGACCCACGGCGCCCGCCCCTGACAACCGAAAACCCCGCCGCCAACGCTCCTGCCTGCGTTCCAAGAACGGTTCAAACTACTCTCCATCGAGATCTGATTTTGTAGTTTTTCCTCTGATTCGTTATTGAAAGGAAACTTTTGAAAAGCAGCTGCAGAAGGAGATCATCCAAACAATAAGAGATGAGACAGAAAGCTTTCTGGTGTGGTTACAACGACTTCAAGGCATCACACGCATCTTCGCATCTTCGCACCTGCTGTTTTCTTTTGTTTCTTCTGCTCTCACCAAATGCTCAGTGCGGTCTCTGAGTGGTACTCTGGAACATTCTGAGAGAATGCCTAAAATCCTGGGTCGAGAGAGTTAACAGAAGAAAATTCGGCGGAGTCTCTTCTTTTGCGAATAACCGGAGTGTATGCGTTTTAAATCTGCTTACCCCACATCCGGAGGATAATTGAACAGACTACCGCTCCTCAGAGACTCCAGTGCTCCAGGACTTTCCTCCTAAGTGACTCGTCCTCGGTGAAACTGCTGCCTCCTGCAGTTAAATACGTAACCCAGAACTCTGGCTCTACACACGGCCCAGCGGTAGTCGCCGCCAGCGTCCTGTGGAAGGAATATGTCCCTCTAGTTCTTCGCCAGAATGCGGGCTAATGCTTGCTGCGGGCCTACTGTGCACCGAGTGATTCTCACGCATCTGTGAGCACAGAACATTAGTATTTCCTTTTACAATTGAGGATGTTAAGACTGAGGTCAAGGTCACAAGACTCATCGACAGAGGGCTGGCATTCAAATCTGTTTATGGACTCAAAGATCTGTCAATGAGAAAATGAACTTTTGGGGGCGCCTGGGCGGCTCAGTCAGTTGAGCGTCTGACTTAGGCTCGGGTCATGATCTCACGGTCTGTGAGTTCGAGCCCTGCGTCGGGCTCTGTGCTGACGGCTCAGAGCCTGGAGCCTGCTTCGGATTCTGGGTCTCCCTCTCTCTCTCTCTGCCCCTTCCCCATTCATGTTCCCTCATGCACTTTCTCTCTCTAAAATAAAATAAACATTAAAAAATTTTTTAAAAAAAATGAACTTTCATAACAATTACCAGAATAAAAAACTAGAAGGAGGATCGACAACAAACTGAGGCAAAGGAAAAAATATATTTTCTTTGTTTTGAGCAAATAAGAGAATAAATCTAAAGTGTTTTAATAAATTTATTAACTTCATCGCAGACTTTTCCAAAAAGCTGCTTCAGGTAATTTCTCACAACTTAATTAATAACTCAAGCGTTAAAATGGCGTAAAGCCTTACGGTTAAACTTCCTCCACCTCCTTAAGGCTGGGATATCACCCTCATAACCCGCAATCAAGGAGTGGAACTCGCGATGCGTATTTAATATCACTGTTTCTTTCAAACGCACTTAGTAAAAATAAACATGGACGCATCTGCACTGCATGAGCTTTCAGACACTGTGATGTAAAGCCAAAATGATTTTTTAATAAGGTAGCAAGACAAGAGTTGTTCTAATCAGCCCTGGCATTCATGAGAAATGAGACACTGTGGCTAACACTTGAGGTCCTGACGTCGGCCTCGCTGCCGCCCTCTCGCCGCTTTCCGGCCCTGCCCTCCCAGGGAACTCGAGCTGCCTTTTTCGATCCAGGTCAACTCGGTCCTTCTTGCCGCTAACCCAGTGGATGTTTTTCAGAGTGCCCAACTTCACTCCGGATACACGTGACATCGTTAGCTGCTCTGTCCCTGAAGCTGGGCTTCCTCTGCCATCTGGGACACCACTTCCCTGTCTGGGCACTCCTCTCCTATCTTTGTGGATTTTTTTTTTCCTTTACTGGTCTCCAAATGTCTATCCTCTCCTCATCTTTCACACACCCGCTTCCCTCCTGGGTCTCCCTCCTCAAGAGGAGACCCTCAGGATGCAGGGCACGGTGAAGACATCTCCACTTAGCTGCCCCACCGGGGCCTCCAAGCCGACATGCCTGGAATGGAACCCAGCCCCCCACCCATGTGCTGTTCGCCCTGTACTCCTCAGCACCCAAAGCATCCCAGCGGCCTGACCTCCGGGTTCTCGTCTCTCCAGGACTACGGTCACGTTCCGAGATCAGGGCTCAGACCTCTTGATTTAGCAACACATTCTTCCCGTCTCCAGAAAGGACACAATCTAGCCAGCCCCCGTCTGATCACCTCACTCCACTTAAAACCCTACCATGGCTCCTACTTGCCCCCGGGGCCAGTCTAATCCCCTCACCCGGAGGGCTAACGGGCAGGTCCTCACCTCTGAGCTCCAGTCTGGGTTCCTCTCTCAACACTTCAATCCTTCCCTCCCCTTCTGCCTCAGCTGGGACACCGACCAGAGGCCCTCCCTCACGTGCTGGTGGACCGCGCGGAAGTCCTGAGTCAAAAACATTACACACGCGCTCACACCATAAGCGGCTTGACCTAAAACATCTAAAAGTGCAGCTGAGTTCATCTTTGTTGTCGCAGAGGACCAGAGGCCTTCGTGTGTGACCATCTGACCGGAACTTCTTCCTTGCAGAAGTCACACCAGAATGTGTCAACCGTGATTTCCAGTTTTGGTTTCTTTAAAGCACAGTAATAACCAGAGACACTTGTGAAGCCTTTGGAGTACAGACGCCTTGATTTTTCATTTATTACGGCTATCAATTCTCCTCTAACTCGGACAGGAAATTGTTTTGGGGAAATTCGCCTTTACTGAATCTCTGCAAAGTACTCAACTTAATTTTCATAGAAGTGAGTCTCTTCAGTCTTACATTTGTTTACCTACCTAAGTAAGATCTATGATTATAATAATAAACACAGCTTCCATAAATGGGTTTGGAGGCATGCCCTTGACTCCTGGTACAGAAACAACCCAAACGGTAGGAAGGAGTAGCCTAATAAAGCCAGCCCTCAGGACCCGGCAGGCATCGGTGGCATGTGGGGGACATCCTGAAGCTGAGAGGCCTGTGGATGGGGTCAGAAAGTTTCTGTTGGGCAACCCTAACCTCAGTTTCTCAAATATGCTCTCCTCTCTCTGGTTTCCACGCTTCGCCTATGCTGTTCCCTCTGCCTAGACTATACCTTCCCCAGCAACGAACCTAATCTAACTCCCATTCACCCTTCACGTGGCTCCCTGCCAGACTCCCAGAACCCAGGAAAGCCCCAGAAGCCTCTGCTTAACTATCAATTTTCCCTTTTGGAAAGTAGTTAGCTAATTGCTGGAACAGGAAAAGAAACATTCCGAGCGTGACCCCCACCCGACCAGGGCTGCGGCTGCGCAGATGAGTCATAAAATGCCCCACAGTGACCTCGGCTTCGTTATGTTAAAATCCCTGCCCTGGGAGGAGCCTAAGCTTCATCAGCATAACATATATACAGTGTTGCGCATGGGCGTGTTTTCCCAGTGCGCATGTGCACCTTATGCCCGCCCGTTTGTGGGTTTATGGCGAGGTCTCCCCCTGTGAATACTCATCCCAAACCCCAATAGAAGGAGCCTGCTTACCCCTGTTTGGGGAGTCACGGCTTTGGAAATTATCCCGTGTTCTCCTAAACACAGACGACCTTGTGAGGCAGCTCGGCCTGACCACGCCCTCGTTACTCACCAAGGAGCCGCCCCACTGGTAACCTGATAACAACGTCTCAACTTTGATAGCATTTCCTCCAGGAAGTCTTGGGGCTCCCCGGACCTGATATGCACGCCCTCTCTTCACGCTTGGCTCCTTTATCCTCGAAATGGCTTTCCAGGTGCCCACACCGCAGGGCGGTCCTGGGAGGATGGTCTCCGGCTTCCCCAGGACCCCCGGCCTCCAGCACAGGGCTCCATTCCTAACAGGGCAGAGCCAGGGACCTACAGGTGGAGACAGACCTACCTCACCTCATTACATTCCTTGGTCGTTGGTTAAATGTATACGGAGGAGGGACCTCCTAAACCCAGGGCGTGTGAAAAGCTCAGCTCTGGAAGTTTCAGAGCGCCTTGGGCACTTCCGGAAACAGCGCGGTGTGATCCCGTCGTAATGGCTCGTCCCATATCCCTTCCAACACTAGTATCGACTTTAGAAGAAGGCTGAATAAACTGGCTTTTACAACCGATACTAGTTCCTCAATGGGGGAAAGTAAAAATCAAACTGAAGAAACCAGGAGTCGGAGACAGGGAAAGAAGGTCACCCCGGAAAGACAATCCCCGACTGTGCATTAAAGACGACAAACGAAGTCTTAGGGATACTTTCTCTTCCCTTTAGACAAACCAACCTTAACCTTGTAGGCAACACGCGGCCGGATGAAAGCAAACAAGGCGTGGGGGGCCGTCCTGGGGGCGGCCGTTGCGGGGGCGGCGCTGCGGGGGCGGGACGCAGGGCGAGCATCCGCGAGCCGGGCCACCGGGGCTGGGCGTCCTCGCCGGCCGCTGGGCTCCCGGGATGGCCCCGCCCCCAAGGCTCTACTTGGGCCTTTCGCAGGATCATTGACTCAGCAAGGAGGACTCCTGGGCTTCACCTGGGCGCCCCACCCCTCCCGGAACTACTCGCGGGGGACCCAGCACCCACGTCTGCAACGAGAAGTCACGGAAGGGACCGACCCAGGCTTGAAGGCATCGGGCAGAAGCCAGTGCCGACAGGCAGTTAGCAGATACTCTGCCGCATCGCAGTGGCCAGTGGGGTCCACCCCAAAGGCTAGGAAGTGAGCTCACTGACTAGGAGAGGCTCGGCTTTCCGTCTCCCGAGCCGGCAGAAGGGCCTGGCAAGGGTTTCCACGTGGAGCTGCGCGGCGCCAGCAGTGTTAACTGGAGGGGCCGCAGGAGACTACTGAGGGCTGGACACCACTGCCGTCAGGCTTTTCTCTAAAATCGTCCTCGATTTATTCGGTAGCAAAATGAAAAATACGGTAAGCTGAACTTATCACGAAATAATTTATTCTGGAAATTTCTCGGTTATCTTATCCCTCACACTCGTCTTTGTATTCCAGCGGTAGACCCTGGGAAGACCAACTGGAAAGGCCCAGCTTGACGCCTGTGCTATCTTTTATTGGCACTCGAACCAGGAATTTTTAACCACGCAGAGCAGGCTTCCAAAATACAGTGGACTCCTGAACAACGTGGGTTCCGAGCTGTGTGGGTCCACACACACGCGAATTTTTTTCAATTAATTTTAGTACAGTCCTGGAAATGTATTTTCTTTTTCTTATGATTTTCCACCCCCCCCCTAATTTTTGGAGTTTTAAAAGTCAGCAGGTTTGTCTCATGATTTTCTTAACATTTTCTTTGGCTTACTTTATTATAAGAATACAGTATATAATACATCAAATAGACAAATTATGTGTTAGTCAACTGCATGTTCTCAGTAAGGCTTCTGAGCAACAGGAGGCTATCAGCAGTTAAGTTCTGGAGGAAACAAAAGTGACACTCAGAGTTTGGGTTACACAGGGTGGGTCTGGGGCAGGTCCCTAACCCCCACATTATTCAAGGGCCAACTGTACTCCCTCCACCAATCATTGGCGTGCTCTAATGTGCTCACAGACAGGTTGGCGGGTGTACAATTTGGGTCATTTTGTCCTTCGTAGACCAAGATGTTTTTTATATGCAGCAGTGCTGGCGAGGATGTGGAGAAAAAGGAACCCCCATGCACCACACTGTTGGTGGGAACGCAAACGGGTGCAGCCACTGTGGAAAACAGTAGGGAGGGTCCCCCAAACTAAAAACAGACCTACCATATGTTAGTGTTAATCACACTACTGCTCATTTATGCAAAGAATATGAAAACACTAATTCGAAAGGATATATGTACCCCTATGTTTATTGAAGCATTATTTACAACAGTCAAATTATGGAAGCGGCCCAAGTGTCCATCAACTGATGAATGGAGAAAGAAGTAGTAGTATATATATATATACACAACAGAATATTACTCAGCCATCCAAAAGAATGAAATCTTGCCATCACAACAGTATGGATGGAGCTAGAGAGTATAATGCTAAGTCAGTCAGAGAGAGAGACAGATGCCACACGATCTCACTCATATATGGAATTTAAGAAACAAAACAAACAAAACAAAAAAACAGAAAAAATAAGAAACAGACTCAACTATAGAGAACTGATGGTTACCAGATGGTTACTGATGGGGAGGGGTGGGGAGGATGGGTAAAGTGTTATTAGGGGGGAGGTAGGTGGGGAGGTGGGGGAAGATGGGTAAAGTGTTACCAGGGGGGAAGGGGTGGGGAGGATGGGTAAAGTGTTACCGGGGGGAGGGGGTGGGGAGGATGGGTAAAGTGTTACCGGGGGGAGGGGGTGGGGAGGATGGGTAAAGTGTTACCAGGGGGGAGGGGGAGGGGGTGAGGAGGATGGGTAAAGTAGGTGAAGGGGATTAAGAACTGAGTAATTTATAAAAACGCGGAATCGCTATATTCTACACCTGAAACTTCTAACACTGTACGTTAACTATATTGGAAATTAAAAAAAAAAAAAAGATGTTCTTTATATATGTCTTGCCTTTAAGGACTGGATTTTTGGGTTGTTTTCCAAGGAAAAGGGTGGATGGGGATTGTGATTTAGAGTTTTACAATGCCATTGTTAGCAACTTCAATTATTACATCATTTTGCAGAAGAGTGAATGATTCCAGCCTTGGTCATTACAGGGCTACCCTGGTTTAATTTGATTCTCTTTCCTAGCTTGCAAAAAATGCCTATATTCATAGGAAATTAAGATGTAAACATTTTTTAAAATCAAAGCAACCAATAATTTGAGTAATTTAGAAATATTTCTAAAAGCCATAGAAAGTCTAAGGTAGGGCGCCTGGTTGGCTCGGTCAGTAGAGCATGCGTTTGAGTCCATTGTGTGGTGTAGAGTTTACTAAAAAATAAAAAAAGTCTAATCAAATCAACTTGCCATGTGCGTATCTCCTCAGGAAACCATTTTCTTGTTTTTTATATTTAATCATTACTGTACCTAATCCCGTTTTCTCTCCTCTGTTGTGTGGCATTGTTATAAAATAATCCAGTGCTTATTGGTCAATGAAAAAGCTTTAAAAATACAACGAACAGATAGTTTTAAAAATGGCATCCCCAAATCTACGGATCTTCGAAGTCATGTTTTAGCTCCTTGCTTGTGACCGATACAGATTCCACAGAGATGGAATGGCTGAGGAAACCCAATGTTTTCCTTTCTGGGAAACGTTCCCCTTCCGGTTAAGACAATCACTCGGTTTCTGTCACGCGAGCAAGCTAATCTAAACTCGACGGGTGAGGTGAGAAGGAGGGCAAGGATGAGCAGACACGAGCAAGAAGAGTTCTGAAAAGGGATCCAAGTTGACTTCCGATCGATACAGACTCGCCGAGGGAAACCTAAAGGAAACCCGGGAAAGTCAGGAGCGCGGGCAGGCTGTGACGGGATCGGCTGCCTTGGATGTGAGACCAAAGCTTCACAGAAGAAAGCAAAAGGCGGCAGAGAGAAGTGCCGGAGAGAAAGTCACCGCGGCACAGGCCCGCTTCCCGAGACCCAGGGAGAAAGAAGGGCCCCGCACACCAAAAGCAGCAGAGCAGGAAGGTGTTTACAGGATGGCGGCTCCCGCTCATGAACTTCATAAAAGCACTTGCAAGTGCCCTTGTGATTCCTGGTTGCACTGTGTGATTTCAATACAATCTGACTGAGGGCTGCTCCACGTGGCCTGCCTTCACAGACTAGAAGGGGCTGGGAAGGAGAGAAGCAGCAAGAAAGGAGGGCGGCACGGTGCTGGGAGGTGCTGGGAAGTGCTGGGAAGGGAGAGAGAGCTCGCAGCCCCGGAAGGAAGGAGGAGGTCTTTATTTCTTAACAAAAACTAATTGGCGAATATTCAAATTTCTACATTTTGAGAAAAATTTAGTTGTGGCCATTTCTTGATTTGCGGATTTGGGGAGCAAAGCCAGGGAGGAGGAAACACACTTTCATGATTCTTCAAAACTTTTATGATACATTTCAAACAAATACAAACGCAGAGAAATTAAATGACGAACCCACAATTATCAACTTTTTCCCAACCTTTCTCAGCAACTTTTCGAAGCATTTTAAAGCAAATCTCACATATACTGCTTCGTGCAAAAAATATTTTAGTATGTACCCATAACAAATAAGGGCTTAAAAATAACCATACCTATCAGGGTGCCTGGGTGGCTCAGTTGGTTGAGCGTCCGACTTAGGCTCAGGTTCTATTCTCCCTGTTCTTGAGCTTCAGCCCCACGCTGGCTTCTGTGCTGACAGCTCAGAGCCTGGAGCCTGCTTTGCATTCTGTGTCTTTCAGTCCCTCCCCTGCTCACACTCTGTCTCTCTCTCTCTCTCAAAAATAAATAAACATTAAAAAAATTTTTAAAAACCCACTATCATTATCACTACTAACAAAATGAACAATAATTCCTTCCCTGAATTCTCAGTCCCTGTGAAAATTTCCCCACCTGTCTCCTAACAATCTTTTTATAGCTGGTTTGCTGGTGTCAGGTTCCAAATAAGGTGTACACACTGCATTTACTGAACGTTAATTTAGATTAAAGCCAACCCATCCATCTGGAAGACATCTACCAGAGACCAGCCATTCACAACACGGGCTCACGGCGTCGGCTGTCATCCCGGCACTTGGAAGGGCCGCAGACCCGGCCCGGCCCTGGCCTGCTCTTAAGGCAGGGGAGAGGCCGGCATCTGGCACAGAGGGAGGAAGAAGTACGAGGACCAGAAAGATGGCAATGCTGGACCTAGTCTGTCACGCATGGACCCACCGTCCCCTGGGCTGCGTCTCGCAAACCAGACGATGGACGTGGCGGCAGCTCTTCTCAGCGCGGGACTGCTCATCTGTCCAGGCAGGGGAGGCAGTGGGAGGCGCCGCCGCTGCGCTGGAGTCCCAGACCCCCGGGGCAGGACAGCTGTCAGAGAACAGCTCCTGCGCAGGGCGGCACATGCGGCTCGTCCTCTGGGACGGCTGACCCACTTGGCTCCTGCTGTCCCTAACCTGTTACGGGGTCTGCAGGGACAAAACTGGCGACCCCACTAAAGTATTACTTGGTTTGTGGAGTGGGAAATTTCCAACTCTGGCGACCGAAGCCTGACTTGAACGGCCACGACGGAGAATCAGGGACTCTTACATGGCTCCTGGATCAGGTGGTGTCCAGACCCGGGCCTCGTTATGAAGCAGAAGCCAGGTAACCTGGGGTAGGTGTCCCACAGTCTCAACTCTGCCTTCCGGCCTTCCCGAAAGGGGTCTTCCTGGTGATGGTGCCCCCAGCCCAGAAAGGGAAACCCCCAGTAGTCAAATCGAAGTGATCACTCTTCCTACTCCTTTCTGACGGGGAGGAGAGAGGGCCCCGGCAGGGACTTGGCTTGTGTGGACACATGGTTGGGGCGATGGCTTGGCTGAGTAGCTTGGAGGAATTCGGGACGAACAAAGCAGGTAACGGACTGGTCTGGGGAAGGAGTATGATTAAATATGTCCGAAGTCACTGAAAGCATGAGAAGTCGCCTGTCCCATACGCACGCCCAGTCGTGTCCCGCGTGACTCCTACAGCAGAAGAGGCTGTCTGGTAACTGTGTGAGCACTGTGTCCCATTCTGTAAACACCGATCTTTGTCCTAGTCATCTTGATGCTTTCTCAGTGGGTTCCGGGTTAAAAAAAAAAAAAGGCCATGGTGGCAGAAATGTGTGCCAAGCCTGGGCTAAACCACAGGGTGTCTTCTCCACCAAGTTAATGACACGGTTCCTTGAAGGAACCAGACAGCTCCTTGTGGAAAGTTGATTACAATGGACCCTTTTCATAATAGAGGGGTTGACGACCTGTCCTTAGTGGGAAAGATTATTTACTCTAGATCTGGATCTGTTTTCCTTACCTGTCAGGCCTCTGCGAGAATCTCGCCGAAGGCCCCATACGATGTCACGGCGCCTCACGCGGCCATGCTTCCTACCCGGGGGACCCGGTGAGGGAAGTGCGGGGATAGGCCAGTGCCCGAGAGTGTCACGAGCTTTATCGTATTTGCCACTGGCCGGAAGCGTGGAATCGCGGCCCAATGAAAACGATGTTATGGAGATGGCTTGGGGACACGTCTTGACATGGTGAGGCTGCCTCGGATGGGGTATGGACAGCACTGACTCGGTGACAGGTCAGGTGATGCTCGCCCACGGCCAGAATATGCGGGTCCAGAAACAAAGGGCCGGCACCGGGACTGCTTCTCACGATCACCTAATGATACATTTGCAAAAATATTTTCTTCCTATTCAACAACTTTGCCTGTCAAAACGGAGTTCATGCTCCCGAGAGAGAAGTCCTCCCACCAGAATCCGCAGGCCCTGGAACTGGAAGCTGGACTGGAAGCGAGGCCGGTCATTTTCGCCGGCCTGCGCACTGGGGAGAATGAGCACCCAGACAGAGCCCCATGGGCGTCTCTTGTGGTCGCTGCCACCACGGTTTCCCAACTGGACTTACGCAACAGTGTCCAAGTCAGTCTCCCTTCCTCTGCCTTTCCTCCCCCACGCCGTCCTTCCTCTCGAAAGCTTAAATCAGTACCTTTCACTCCCCGGCTGGCCGTGGCTTCCCGTTTCACTTACAATAAGGCCAAGTCCTACCCGAGACCTGCAATGCCCTTTCTGTCTGGACGCCGGACTGCAACGCCCCCTCCTGCCCTTGTGTCTTGCACTCTGGTCACCCTGGCCCTCTTGTGGAACCTCGGATACATCAAGTTCAGCCTCGCTTTGGGCCCCCGATGCTCCTTCCACAGGGACCTCTCCTCCGCCAGATCTTTGGCTCTTGCTCCCCTCTAAAGCCTCCACCCCGGTGTCACCGCCTTAGCGACAGCAGGTCACCCTCTGCCGTGCCCGTTCCTGTGCCGTCTCCGGTATCACCCACGTTCGTTCTCTCGGAGGCCATCACGACGGCCTGAGATGATGCTATTTGCTGACTAACTGAACTGGTTTCAAGGCCAGAATGTGAACTTGGCCGTGCTCTAACCTCTGCTGTATTTCCAGACGGTAAGACGAGAGCCTGGCAGGCGCGGGCTGGGGCTCCCCACATTCTTTATACAGACGGACTGCTTTCTGACGAAGGACGGGGAATAAAGAAGACTGCGGTGACTCTAAGCGAGCAGAACCACTAAGAGCCCCACGCTACAAAGTGAAGGTCTGGGCCACCGCAGCTGGCAAAGAACGCTGCCAGGCAAGGTCCCGGGCAGGGGCCAGGGGAGCGTGTGACGGCGACTAGAAGAGCAGAGTCAAAAGCGGCAGGTGTCACCTTGTGACCAGAAGCAGGAGAGAGAGTTCCGTTTGTGGCACCGCGGATGGATAGGTAGTATTTAGTTATTTCCTGTTTCCCTTCCTCCCCGCCCCCACCTCTTTCCATCAGGATAGCGGGGTGTGGCTTCAACGGACCTCTGGGTTTACGGGGTGGAAAAGGCAGTGCAACAGAACTGGAGAAGAAGGGGCTGGGCTCTGGAGGGCCCAGGCTTGAGACGGCGGCAGGAACTGACAGCTTTTGACTTGTCTCCCTCTAGGGAGAGAGTGAGAGGGGTCTGAATTACCTCATGTTAGAATGACATTTTTTAAACTTTTTTTTTTTTTAACGTTTATTTATTTTTGAGAGACACAGAGACAGAGTATGAGCAGGGGAAGGGCAGAGAGAGAGAGAGGGAGACACAGAATTGGAAGCAGGCTCTAGGCTCTGAGCCGTCAGCACAGAGCCCGACGCCGGGCTTGAACTCACAGACTGTGAGATCATGACCTGAGCCGAAGTCGGCTGCTTAGCCAACTGAGCCACCCAGGCGCCCCAGAATGACATTTTTAAAAAAAATGAACACTCTCTACCCCTCTTCACTTCTCTTTATAATACCGCCTGCCCTGTGACGGAGCCACTTGTTAATTCATTACCCCCTCACCAGAGTGTCAGTGGTTTAAGGGTGTTGTTCTGATCACCGCTGTCATCTGGCACCTGCTAAGCACTCAACAGCTACTGAATGAATGAATGAATGAATGATTGAATGAACGAATGAATGAAGGGAGAACGTGCCCAGAATCTATTTCTATTTGTTGTTGTTTTTTTAAATGTGTATTTATTTAATTTGAGAGAGAGGGAGACAGAAAGAGAGGATCCCGAGCAGGCGATACGGGGATGGACCCCATGAACCGTGAGATCATGAGCTGAGCCGAAGTCCAGAGTTGGACGCTTAACCGACTGAGCCGCCCAGGCGCCCCCGTCTCTATTCCTAGCACTACCTGGACTTCCTCTAAGGGAATGACCTCCCTTCCGTCATGTTCAACTTCGGTGACAGGGAACCCACGTACCTGCCTCCTGATACGGAAGGCAAAGGGCCTCTTGTTCCAGAGGCACCAGGTGGCAGACACGCCACCTAAGTTTCAAGAATTGATTTCTCAGGGGCGCCCTCGTGGCTCAGTTGGTTAAGTGTCCAACTTCCACTCAGGTCATGATCTCACAGTTTGTGGGTTCGAGCCCCGCGTCGGGCTCTGTGCCGACAGCTCTGAGCCTGGAGCCTGCTTCGGATTCTGTGTCTCCGTCTCTCTCTGCCCCTCTCCTGCTCGTGCTCCGTCTCTCAAAAATAAATAATAAACATTTAAAAAAAACAAAAAATAAATAAAAAAGAATTGATGTCTCTATCCTGGGATTTTGACTCTTGAGTGAGTGACTGAAGGACAGAAGGAACGTTCTGTTCTCCACTCATTCCTGGGGGCCATCACCCCTTCCCACTCCAGGCTTTCCTCAGCCTCTTGCACGTGCTTCCTCGGTTCCCAGGAAAACCCCGACTGCCGTCCCATTTCCTAGACGGGTTCTCTCACCATTCTGTCAACTCTGGGAACACCTAACACTCTTCCAACAAACTCTCTTTGCTTAAGCTGGTCAGAGTTAGATTTTGTTGCTTCTCAACAAAAATCGAAACAGAACACTGTTACAGGGTTGGGGGAGAACTCACCTACATTCCTTCCAACTGAACCACACCGCCTGCATTTTTGCATATTCTTGTGGAGTCTCTGACCATGTGCGTACATGTTGCAAACTGCTGCAATCGTGGTACATGTTATAGGTTGGATTATGGTCCCCCCCCCCCCAACCCTACAGATACAGGAATCCAGTACTGTCAAAGTAACCTTGCTTGGAACTAAGGTCTTAGAAGATGATCAAGTTCCAACGAGACTATCAGGGTGGGCCCTAATTCAAGGGCATGGAGAAAGCCTAGTGAGGTCAAGGCGGAGACAAAGGCAATGCCCAGGCACGGGTCCCAGAGACAACAGGAAGCCAGCACAGGGGCTGGCTGAGATTCCCCGGCCCTGCTCTCGGGAGGAACCAGCCCACCGGCACTTCCCTCTGACTCTCACCTCTAGTACTGAGACAACAGATTTCTGCACTGAAGGCACCCGGGTCGTGGGACTCTGTCACAGCAGCCTTGGCAGACTAATACAGCATACGTGATTTTATTTTCTATTCTTTTCTCACTTGACAATTGCAGCTGTCACTCTTCATGTTGTCGGCGGCACGTTTTTCCCACTTACGTGTGAACTGCTTTGAGGCAGTGGCCTACACGGCACCCCGCCTCACGGCTGCAGCCTAACGGGGGCATTTACACGGCTGCCACTTCCCTGCCACCACGGCGCCGTGAACACTGCGTGCGCGTGGCTCTCTCTCTCCTCATGGTAACTTTCCCCAAACGCATCACCAGACGCGGACGACCGGGCCAGAGGGGGCAGAGGACCGGGCCGGAGGGAGCGGCTCTGCGGGAGGAGGACGAGGCATGCGCTTTGTCTCCACGGGCACACGAGGGAATGAGCTTTGAATTCTGAATGGGAAGAACGCGGACCCAAGGGAAAGAAGGGAATTCTAGGCAAAGGGTGCACCTCGAGCGCCGAGACGCAGGAGCGCCAGGGTGGCCAGCTGGCGGGAGAAGGGAGGGACACGGGCGGAAGCTGAGGCTCGGGTGGTACAAAAGCCAGGGCACTTGTTTCAGGAACTGGGAATGGATTCCTATGGTGGGAGAGAGGCGAACGCGAACAGGGACTCTGACTAGAGAGCGGATGACAGCCTCCCTGAGGAGGTGACGGGGTGGCCGTGAGCGGAAGGGTTAAGGAGCCTGAGGAGCAAGGTGACCCTGAGAACTGACGGACAGGACCCAGCGGCTCCCTGAGGCGGGCAGCGATGAGGCCCAGGTGTCTGGACCACGCAGCTGAGAGGCTGACTGAGGCATGAGGTGTTCCCGAATTTCCTCCACCTGCACCTGCAAGCCCCACCCGGACTCTTCCCAGCATATGTGACAAAAGTCCCAAACCACGGCAACACTAGAGGGCGGTGGAACGTCCTCACCACCCACCAACTCTCTGACCCCTCGCCACCCAGGGTGGCCCTCCTGGGACACGGTCCTCGACACCCTCTGGGTTGGAACCCATCAGTGAACTTCCTGTCACATTTCTGGTCACTAGCCAGCATCCCCTTCCACCTGTCCTCAGAAGTGACTCGCTCACCCAGGGAGTCCACGCCTCCCTGTTCTCTCTCCCTCCCCCCACCCATCGATGCTTCCTCTCCTCCTCTCCCAGGAACTTCAGTTCTTCAAGGGACACCCTCTGCCTTCGTCAAGCCCGTCTAACCCTCGCCTCTTTGCACGGCGGAGGGCCTGCCTGCGCGGCGAGGTGGCGTCACTAACGCCCAGCCCTCACTCTCGTGCCCACCGCACGGCGCTCACTTCTAAAAGACAGACGGGAAACCGTGCCGCTGGGCCGTGAGCGCCGGGGTCTGTGCACGTGTCTAAAGAGTCCGTCTCGCTCAGGGGTGAAAAAGGAACCACTTATCTTAAAAGTTCTGTTTGTGGATTCCAATCCCACGCCCGCCCCTTCCCGGTGAGGGGCTGATACATCAGAGCACAAGGGACAGGCTGCCCCACGGGAGGTCTCTGGTAAGTGTCAGCTCTTGTCACTCCTGTCCAGGGCACAGCAGGCCACGCCGCTGGCCCCCCGGCGGGCCGGCCCCGCCAGGAGCATCCGTGAAGGGAAGGTCTCCTTTCTGAAGGATGTGAACGCCATCCCGAGACCACGCGGGACTGGTCCACACCGGCGCGCACGGACTGGGTAAGCGCCGTGACAGCACACCGACTTCCACGTCAGACAGACTTTTCTCTGTTGTTCCGCACCGTGGCGGCGGGTCTCAGACACCCAGGAGAGCCTCAAAGGTGCTAAGACAAATGCCCGGGACTCTGTTCTTAGCTCTCCACCTGCAGGAACTCGGGTTCCCAGACACGACAGGGGCGGCCTTCTCAGACGGAGTCACAGCGCCGACACGGCGCGCCGCCCTAGATGGCTGAGGACGCCCCCAGACCTGCGTGGATGGCTGGAAACGAGCCCCCCTCGCTCCCAGGGGCATGACGCCCCGGCCCCGAGACAGCGGAGCGGCGCGCCATCGAGCGGGCACCTCGGTTTCGCTGGCAACGGTCCCGCCGAGGACTCCACCCCGGTTGCTGAAAAGGGAGCCCCCCGAACGGGGCGGGCCCCCGAGACTCACCGTTGGACGCCCGCATCTGCCGCCGGCGTCCCACGCGGTCCAGTCCGATGGGCGTGCTCTGCGAGAAGGTGAAGGGCCGGAAGCGGGCCGACACCGCCTGGTAGGGCCGCACCTGGTGAGCCGGCACGGGAGGCCGGGCTGCCGGCTGCAAAGGGAAGCAGAAGGCTGTGAGGAGGCGCCAGGAAGTGGCACCTCGGCAAGCTCTTCACACACACAGCTGCGAGCAGCTCTGCGCCGCCACCCCGGAGCCACGCGCGCACGGGAAATGCTTTCTCCAAACCGTGTCAAGAGCTTCGGGCTGCACCGAGAGGGCCGGCTGCAGCCAAGGATGCCGAGACTCACCATGCATCGCGCCTCACTGGGCAGCGACGCACCAGGCGGTACCTCTCGGTAAGAGCAAAGCGTCCGGGAAGAGGAAACGCGGGTTTAGGAGGTGGTGGCTTGCACAGGCAGATGCTGGGCAGAAGGGTAAGAAGTCTTCCCAGCGGCAGCCGCCAGGGGCAGCGGGGCGCCAGAGACCGAGCCCCGGAGGAGGACCCGGAGTGGCATGCCCACGGCGCGCGGGCACGAGGCCGTGTGCGGAACACGGGTCTTCCTCACCTAAACCATCACGGCTGCGGGGCTTTGTTCCAAAGGAGAGCTGCCGTGCGCACATTTACCCGGGTCTCTTTAGAACGGCCTGCGTCCCCTGCTGGTCTTCCAGATGAGCCATCCCTGTGGCCCAGTCGGAAGGCCAAGCTGGTTTACGCTTTCCTCAGGCTACCTTAGGGTCGTCCCACCCGGTTCCCGAAATGAGCCTACGGTGCATCAAATTATCTCCCCACACTCCTTCTTGGCGCTCTGAAGTGAGAGAGTCTCTAAGTGCTTTAGGTTTTCTCGGGTGTGTTTCGAGCTAAAGCGGATTACGGTTCGCTCTGGTTCAGAATGACCTCCTAGCACGTGACACATCTCACCGCGAGAAGTTCATGTATCTTCCACTCCACTCGCTTACCTTAAGAATTCAGTTCAGTTTAACTCAATTAAACAACAGGTATTTGAGTGCTTGCTATAAACAAGGCACTGGGATGGGCTTTATAGGGAGAAGCTAAACATAAAATCCAACACCAACACAGGCTTCCCCTTTTAGGAGAATTTTGTGAGTTATTTACGCGATCGGCCAGCAGGCTCCAAGAGTGACACTGGGCGCGTACTCCTATGCCACCCTGGGAACCCCCGGCCACGTCTCAGCAAACAACCCACGCTCCCCCTGAACAGGGCCTAAATTACTTCCGTGTTTTGTGGCCTCGAAGTGCTCTCTGCGTGACTGATAAACACTTGTGATCTCTTGGTAAAGGGCACAAAAACGGTGGAAAAAATTATTTCCTTAGCTCCTTAAAAAACCGACTACTTATTTTTTCTCATCTTTACATTTTAACACTAGAGGACACCTCCTCTTGCAAGAACTTCTTCCCCGAAGCTCACTAACTGTGCAAGGCTACCATCCCCTTATTAAAATCTCGGGTGATTTAGAACGAACAGCAAACTTGTATTGCATATTGTTGGAGATTCCAGCAGAGACAGAAGATTAGTCAAAGGCATCCGCATGTCAGATTGTTAGTGTAATTCAAGCGTGTTTCCAAAGTCAGGAAGAAAGGCTGGGAGAGTAGCTCCGTGAAGCAGAGAGAAGGAAGAAAAGCAGCGGCCTGTGTAGTCAGTCTGCAGCGGAGAACAGAGGCCAGGAAGCCGGAGGCCTCTGTCAGCCTTGGTGCGAGCGCACCAGATCTTACTTGGGTTAGAAGGCTCTCTATTTCCTCTGTCTGGCTGCTCCCGTAGAAGCTGACCCCGCCTATCACAGAGATGGGGCGTCTCCTCCGGCTTCCTTTGGGGCAGCCCACGGCAGGGTTCTGGCCGGCAGGGTCCGCGGAGGCCGTGTGTGGCTGGTGGTCTCCATCCACGGTGTCCTCTTTCTGGGGGTCCGCAGCGATGGCGTCTTCAGGAATAGACAGACTTCGATTGGCCAACTGGCCATAGTCGGAGAGCGGCCGGGGCCTCGACCTGCGCCCAGAGCCCCATTTCCTCCTGGTGATCCTCTGAGCCTCGGTCCTCTCTTCATCCCGGGAAGAGCCCCGCCTCCAGGAGTCCTCAGCCACGACCTTTTCAAATGCGAACAAGTTAGGTGAGCACCAAGCTCCAGGAAGGTACTGGAAAAGAACAAGCCACACACTCCCCCATCCTCTTTAGCCTTGCCTCAAGGCTTTCCTGACTGATGTGTTTATTTTAAAAAGTTATCTGTGTAACAGAAGGACGTAACTGAAAACAGGCATTAAAATAGGCAAATCACCTTTCCCTGCAGGCTGAATTAAAACTGTAATTTCAATAGTGATGTATGGTGACCAGCGATGAGCTATGATAAAGGATATTAAGAAACTAAGTGCCATTGTGAGCCACTAGAAAGAACTTTCGACTGTGGTGTCACCCAAAATACTGTAACAATGGCACGGGGAGACGCAGGACCCGCAGGACCCGGAGGAAGGAAGGAGTGTGGAACATGTCACATTGCCACTCTGGGGTAGTTTCTTGCAATAATCTTTAAAAACAGAAGGGGCTTTAACAAGATGAGGTCTGGGCTGTTAGGGCCTGACATTCGAGGAGTCAGGTCTGACGGAGAGAGCACTGACCCAGGATTCAAAGAACCAGATCGGGCTCCCAGCCAGCTGTGTGACCTGGGACAAACAAGGAACGACTAAGCTTTCAGGACTAGACGGTCCCCCAGCTGGAGAGTGTGCGGTCCTAAACTAGGCGACACTTCCGAATTGTTCGAATGCCTTTGCAGAGGCAATGCGGCGTACCAGAAGAGAACCATGAGCGTGGAAACGGGCGGGCTTCTGTGTGAGTCAGGCTGGGCCACTAGCTAGCTTTGTGACCTCAGGCCAGTCACCAGTCACCTAGTCTGGGGATTTGGTCCTGCAACTGTTCCCTGGGGAATAATGGGTCCTGGTGTGGCAGTAGGGAGATAGGCCTTATCAGCCGCCTGTTAATTATTGCTGTTAAAAAAAGGCAACGTGAACCACCCGTGGCCCAGCCCTGCCCGGGGATAACCTCCCTCTCAGCCAGCCCGAGAGCTGGCTCAGCGCAGAGCTGTCGCACAGCCCATGGGAGGGGGCGGCAGACCCGGTCCGTGTCTGTGAGCCTGGGCACCTTCGGCTCTCCTATCCCTGGTCATTATTTAAAAAGAAAAGGGCACGTGGCAGAGATGTCACTCGAGGGTGGGGCGGACGGGGCAGGCAGAACAGGCCACCTTGGCCTGGAGACTGTCAGCAGCACTGTCCCGGGGGCAGCCCCGCCCTGCCCTGAGGACCGGCCGGAGAGGTCACGCTGCTTGCCAATCAGTGGTGACTAAGACCTCAAATACGCTCCTGTCATTTCCAATCCCTATGCCTAGAAGTCCCTAGAATGTACACAGTTGACTTTTTAAAAAAGAATTTTTTTTAATGTTTGTTTATTTTTGAGAGAGAGACAGAGCAAGAGGAGGGAGGGGCAGAGAGAGAGGGGGAGACACAGAATCCGAAGCAGGCTCCAAGCTCTGAGCTGTCAGCACAGAGCCCGACCTGGGGCTCGAACTCACGAATGCAAGATCATGACCTGAGCCGAAGTCAGACGCTTAACTGACTGAGCCACCCAGACGCCCCATACACAGCTGACTTCTGAGCCACTTAGGGGTTAGAAGTGCCCCCCACCAACCACCTGCTGCACAGTCAAAAAGCTGCACGTAACTTTTGGCTTCCCCAAAACGTAACTACTAATAGCCTATGGTTGGCTGGAAGTCTTACTGATAACAGTCGATTAACAACAATGATTGGTACGTTGTGTGCATTAGATACTATGTTTTTACAATAATGTAACCCACAGAAACAGATATTAAGAAAATCATGAAAAAATACATTTACAATATTGTACTTATATATATATATATATATATATATATATATATAAAAGCACGGATAAGCGGACCTGCATAGTTCAAACCTGGGTTGTTCAAGGGGCCACTGTACTGTGAAAAGCCCGAGGCCACCAGGGCACCTGGGCGGCTCTGTCATCACGTGTCTAAGTCTTGGTTCTGGCTCAGGTCATGATCTCAGTTTGGGTCGTGAGTTCCAGCCCTCCATCCGGCTCTGCGCTGACAGCGCGGAGCCTGCTTGCGATCCTCCGTCTCCCTCTCTCTGCTCCTCCCCCGCAACATAAATAAATGTTACAAAAAACTTAAAGAAAAATCTGATGAAGAGCAAAGAGAGCAGAGAGAGATTTATGGACACTCCATTCCACCGCCGCCATTTTCCCAGATCAGGAAAACCCAAACCCAGGGAAGTTAAGTGACTCGTCCAGGGCCACGCGGCCCGTGGGCGGCAACAGAGACGCTGAAATGTGGGCCTCATAGTTTGCGTTCCCAGCGATACCACAAAACCTTCCCCCTGAACCAAGTCACCTCTGCTCTAAAGTTCTAGCAATCACCACTTTCCTTGCTATCGGCTGATTCTGACTCCCTGAACTTTATCTTTAAAAAAGAAAAATCTGATGAAGAGCAAAGAGAGCAGAGAGAGATTTATGGACACTCCATTCCACCGCCGCCATTTTCCCAGATCAGGAAAACCCAAACCCAGGGAAGTTAAGTGACTCGTCCAGGGCCACGCGGCCCGTGGGCGGCAACAGAGACGCTGAAATGTGGGCCTCATAGTTTGCGTTCCCAGCGATACCACAAAACCTTCCCCCTGAACCAAGTCACCTCTGCTCTAAAGTTCTAGCAATCACCACTTTCCTTGCTATCGGCTGATTCTGACTCCCTGAACTTTATCTTTAAATCCAGTCACCACTGAGGGGTCCCGAGTATGCTGCTGTGGCGTAAAAAGGCTCTGAGCTGAAGGTATGTAAGAATACGCTCCTCCACCCCCCCCAACTCCCTAATCTGCCTGGAAGCAGGGCCTCCCGAAAGCACTCGGGGGTCATCAATCCACGGTCTGGGGATAGGGTTTTTCTTCCTTCTAACCAGGGAGATTTGACCTTTTCGGTTGAGAGGGAAAGCCTCAGCAGACACTGCCCCAAACTGATCAGACCTCCCACCTGCCGCGCTCCCCAGGCCCCTTTTTCTCTTGTAAATCCCCGGGTTTCCCATAAGTGCCCTTCTCCACCTCCCCTTCTTTCGAGGGGAGACACGCCCCCACTTGTAACCACATCCTGCGAACTGCCGCTCGCTCACATGAAGAAAAGCCCATCCTTTCTCCTGCGACGCTGTCTTTCGCCAGTTTAACCCCCACACCCCCGCACGGTAAGCCAGGGGAAAATATGAGAGATCACGAAAAAGTAAAGATTGCTCTTTGCACTACACGGGAAAACCCGGATATCACGGCGAGTTTAACTACGTTATTAAACCAAATGGCACCATTTAAGCACACAAGAATTAAAAGGTTCTGCAACAAGGTGTTAGAAAGGTCCAGAAGCAAAACAAAATTACAGGCAATGAGTCGTCTGACTGGTAACAAAATCTACCTGTGGTTTTTTGGTTTGTTTGTTTTGGGACTGTGTGTGTGTGTGTGTGCGTGTGTGTGTGTTGCACTTATGCAACATGTGGCCTGCCTCGCTGAAGCCTTGCTGATGCAGATCGGAAAATAAGGAAGTGGGCGTGGGAAAACAAGAGGCTGTCTTAGCTGTTCAGGTCAGAAATCCTTCTGAGACCAAAACACACCCCAGGACGTGAGGAGGCTGGATAAAGGCAGGTATGCCCAAGCAGGAAATGAGAGGGCAGGGACCATCCCTTTAACACATCCCGCCTCCCCGCTTCTTCAATCCCCCCCCTTCAAGCGTAGCTCCCACTGGGGTGGGGGGTGGGGCAGGGAGGCAGGATCCGCATAAGAACCGACTGCAATTCTACTAGAACTATTTCTACAGCCCCACTGAAGATACGAAAGGAGAAACCAGCCTCTCTGAGTGGTACTGCATGTTCTAGGAATTGCAAAAATTAATTAACAGAACAATATCTACAATCGAAAAGTCCCCTTGACTCCTAGCAAAAGAGGGAGAGACTGTGATCTTTAGCCAGAAGAGACTTTACATTCCTTGTAAAACAAATGTGAGCTCTGATGCATATCTGAAAACTGAATCTTCTTTTGGCAAAGTCTGCGTACTTCCGAAACGTGACCGAGGTGCATTCCGGGGAGCGCGGTCTGTGATTACACCTGCAACTACACACACCCACCGCCGCCGCCACCAGCAGTCCCCAACGAGTTATAACCTACCCCAGACTCCGCTACGGCCAGCGGCGGCCCACAGACACACTGAAGGAACAGGCAGTTGGCCAGGTCCATGCTCTCTGAGATTCCTTCTTGCCTTTAAAACACGACAGTGAGGGTGTTAAGCCATGGCCGTCGGAGCTGCGTCCACTGCAGCTTCTCACGCCCCCGGCAGCCCGAGCCTCAGACCAGTCCAGGGCTCGAGCCTGACTGGCTGATTCACACCCAAGTCCTATAAACTTCTGGGAACAAACCCTGCAGCGAGCGGCTGACCTTTTAACTCCCGCTGCTCTGGGTAGTTTTAAAGCACTTGCCCTAGTCGGGACTCCTGCTTTTTTTTTTTCCTTCCCATACAAGGTTCCTTCCTTTGCTTCCCAAAAGTAAAAAGCCAAGAGAGATCTTATTACCGCCAGTGAGACATTTCAAAACATTTTTTGAAACCACAGTGAGAGTAAATTATTAACTGAGGAAAAAGACGTGTACAAAAACCCCTGATGTCACCTACGTCCATTTAGAAGCTTGGGCTGAAGAAAGAAAATGGGAACAAAAAGCAAGAGCTGTGGGTTGATTGTGCCCTCGCCCCCATAACAGGTATGTTGAAGCCCCAACCCCCAGTACCTGTGAATATGATCTCTTTTTAAAAATTGTTTTTAGGTTTATTTATTTCGAGAGAGAGTACAAGTGGGGGGGGGGCGAGGCAGAGAGAGAAGGAGAGAGAAAATCCCACGCTGGCTCCGCACTGGCAGCACAGAGCCTGACTCGGGGCTCGATCCCACAAACCGTGAGATGATGACCCGAGCCGATATCCAGAGTGGGACGCGTGACCGACTGAGCCACCCAGTCTTTGGAGATGCGATCGAGTTAAAACGAAGTCTGTTAAAAGGAAGTGCGGGATTAGGTAATCCCACAGCTGCTGTCCTTAGGAAAAGAGGGAAATTTAGGCACAAAGGAAAAAGGAAGGAAAGTCATTTGAGGACAGAAGCAGAGATGGGAGTGGTGCGTCTGGAAGCCAAGAAACTCTGAGGGAGGGGGCGCGGCCAGCAAACACCTGAGCTGGAAGGGGCCACGAGGAAGCCAGACTTCCGGCCGAGTGACAATGAGAACGAACGCCGGCTGTTTCGAGCCATCTAGTTGGTGGGAATTTGCGACAAGTAATTCAGAGGAAAATACGACAAACAGGGAAATTAAGATGCTCCGGGAAGACGGGAAAACAACGAACTTTCACACCGGACGAGCCGGGAGTGTCCTCAAGATGCCCACATTTTCGCAGGGTCTCAGCGTCCCCAACACCGTGGGGAATTCAGGCGCAGTCACAGAGCTGGAGGGGGGATGAGAACGCGTCTCGACGATTCATGCTGCAAGACAGCAAGGACAGACGTGGCTGCTGACGCCCCAAGGTGCCGGAAGGACACGGGGCACGCGGTCCCTTCCCGGATCCTCAGCACCACACCGTGAGCTAGAGCAGTTCGTGACATTTCACCCACTTACACACTGGAGCCGTCACCTGTGAGGTCGACAGAGCCGAAGGAGAAGGCCCCGTAAAACAACCCTGTGTGCCTGACTTCCCCATCTCTGTCCGTTCCACTCTGGTCTCTGCGTCCTTGGCACACACTTGTACAGAAGGAAGACAGAACTTGGAAGGTCTTCCTACCCTCAGCTGTAGAGCTGCTTGGAACGAGGGGGGTCGGGGGTGGGGAATGACAGGAAGGGAAGCCAGGTGCCCCTGCCATCTGGGGAAAGCTGGAGACCCCTCCTTCCCCAGTGACACGCATACAATAATCAAGTAAGCTCGTTATTTTGAAATATAATTAGCAAACTATTAAAAGAATTGATATAATAGTACATATAAAACACAGGAATTCAGAGGCACTAGCAATAGGGGCACCTGGGTGGCTCAGTTGTTGGAGCGTCCAACTCTTGATTTCAGCCCAGGTTATGATCTCACGGGTTTGTGGGATGGAGCCCCGCATCGGGCTCTGCGCTGACAGCACGGAGCCTGCTTGGGATTCCCCCGCTCTCTGCCCCTCCCCTGTGTGCACTCTGTCTCTTTCTCTAACCCTCTCTCTGTGCCCCTCCCCTGCTTCCATTCACTCACTCTCTCTCAAAAAATAAGCTGATAAACTTAAAAAAGAAAGAGTGCTAGCAACAGGTCTCGTTACTGCCGAACTTCGGAAGTACCGATGAATAGGAGAGGTTTTCAGACATCGGCAGTGTGAAAAAGATCTGTGATTTCCGTGAGTGACAAAAATCACAGGTGTCGATAAAATCGCTGTGGCTCGAGGCCTACGTTCGTAATGTAAGGAAATGCTACAATTCCCTACAGGGGAGTGAAAGAAATTAAAGCCCCCGCCCCCTAATTTCTGTTGACAGAGCCCTCAGATGAACCGAGGTTCACAACTCTGTTTACATAGTTTCACTTCAGACTGGGCTATAGCATCAGCTCTGTGCTCCAACTCCACAAAAATGAAACTTTAGGCCTTATATATTGTAAATTTTAAAAAGTGGCCTCTCAGGGACGCCTGGGTGGCTCAGTCCACCAAGCGACCGACTCTTGATTTCAGCTCAAGTCGTGATCTCACAGTCATGAGATGGCTCCTTACGCTGGGTGTTAGAGCCTGCTTGGGATTCTCTCTCTCCCTCTGTCCCTCCCCTGCTCATGTGTGTACATGTGTGCGCACGCTCTCTCTCTCTCTCTCTCTCAAAATAAACATGTAAGTAAATAAATGGCATCTCAGTATCTAAGCTGTGTGACCCTAGTTTTCCTTAAATGAAAATTAATGTCTCATAATAAAAAGGATTTTCCATACGCTTTTTTTTTCTTTCTTTCTTTCTTTTTTTTTTTAGTGTAGGTGTTTTATCTGGATTGCAGAGGGCCTGGAATGGCCCGGGCTATAAGTATATGTCCTACGATTCTAAGTGAGGGCGGGAACCCATAGGATCCCAAATCAGCTACTAACTTTTTAAGGAGCTCAAAGTAAAGACGAGAAAATCTTTACATATTTAGAAAGAAGTCTGAGCACTAATGACATTTTTCTCTTTTTGCTGCTTTAACACTAAAAAGATAGTATCTTAGAAATCTTGTCATGAACTTGCCTTTATAATCTACCTAAAATTATGTTTTCAGATAAGTCAGGAAGGCATTATTATACCCGTTTTGGAGATGAGAACCCAGTTCACAGAGATGGCAACAGAGTCAAAGAAAGAGCGAATGAGAGAGATCAACCACTTCCTTTAATCTCATCTTTGCAAGGCCAGCCCTGGACACACACCACACCCCTCCCCCGGCCCCGTTTACAAACATAAGTAAGGAAAAGGCAATATGGTTTATTGCAAAAACCCTCAGCTGCAACTTGCACAAATGCCGGACTGCCTAACACTGCTCCATAAAAAGCCTGGGTGTGCTGATCACTTTTACATCTGTCCACTTCCGGCTGCCGCTTCCCCCCCGGACTTCCTGTCCGGGCTGCTGGTGGGCCCTCCTCAGGGTGCACGTGTGCCCGTCTTCCCAGACCCCTCCTCTCTGCTGCTTCCTCCCGCGTCCCTATCTCACCTCTACTCCTGTTCCTGCCTCCTCTCCCTTCTCTCCCCTCCCTGCCCACAACGTTTCCCTGAAACTGACCACACACGGAATGCAAACACGGTTGGTTCTGTTGGACTTCCCGGATCACGTTTGGTTTCTTCTCCTTAGTTTTTAGAATGAGTGGATGGAATAATCTTTCTTTCTCCAAAGCTTTTTATTTCATAGACCTTGGTGCTGTGTGTGTGTTGGGGGGGGGCGGGGACTGGACCACCTGAGTGTTCTAGTTCTCTGTCTCCCTAACTTTCCAGGCCTGCATGCGTCTTTTCCACCGCACTTAGGCTAAAGAGTTGGGTTGGGGCACTTCTACAGTTGCCCAAGCAAGGAGGGGAGAGAGGCAGCCTCTGACTTGGTGTGAAGTAAGGGAATGGCCAAACAGCCATCACTCACCTAACGACCACCTTAAAAATCAGGCACGGTCAGGGGCTCCGTTCCACCTTCCGAGGTTGCCTCTAGTTCAGGGACCACCCTGGGAAGGGACAGACACCATCATAAACTTGTCCCTTCCCTCCTCAGACCCCAGATTCGGACTTAGCCTGGATCTGGACCGGGCCTGGGCGAGAAACAGAAGGAAAGTGGGAACCTGTTTACTGCGTTTTTCCTTCCGTGGCTCAGAGGCACAGGTGCACGTCAAGGCTGGGTGACACTCTCACCGGCGTGCTGTATCTTTAAGAGCCGAGGTTTGGAGCTGGAAGAACCACCGTGGTTGCTGGCATTGACAGCCAATGAAACACAAATGATTAACCAAAAACTATTCTGATTGTTATCGAATGAGATTACACATGCAGGAGGATTTTGACACAACTCTTAAAAACTAAAGGAAGAGAGAAGAAAAGAAACGATCACAATCTGGAAGCTGTGGCCCTGTCCCTGTCCCTTGGGTTCCGGGAACAGAGAGGCCATTTGCTGGGAAACCATTACGTGGTATCAAAAACATGTAAAGATATATTAATGCTTCTTCGCGCCCTTGCAGTAAAAGGGGAGTGTGTGTATATATATTTATATAGTGGACGTCAGCTGTCCTTGCGTGCTGAGACTGGTGACACGGGTGCTAAAACAGGGCGAGTGAATCCGCAACCCGTCTCGTAGGCAGAACAGGTCACTGATTAGAAATGCAGGTGCTGAGGCCCATGAAGCTCACAGGGAGCACGACTGGATACTCTCACCCGACTCCATTAGCGGAAGAAGGCACTTAAATGTGAACATTTTAAACGCCCCCAAAGACTTACAGTACCAGGCTGAGAAAGCAGTGCAGCCAAGCTCACCCCCGCTTTCTGTAAAATAAGGAAGTCTGCGTGACTGTGGTGAGCCCCCTCCGGACCCCCCTGACCGTGCGCCACGCCCCAACCCGTCTCCCGTACATCTCGGGAGGGCGGCCACCACTGGCCCTGTGTGAACACAGGGCCGGGGAGGAGTTTTCCTCCCCAGGCCTGTGTAACAATCACTTCAGGGAATTCCAGCTTCTGGGCTTATCCAAAAAGTCAGACCATACTACCCTCTCCGAGTCAACGGCGGCAACGCAATGGTGAGCTTGACACCTGAGCAGAGAAAATAATAGAATTGTAAGCTGTACTTTATTCCCGGACTCGTTAAGAGTAGAGACACATTTTAAAACCATATTATGAAATAAACGTATATAACAATCCCATCTTAACAGCTTGGAATGTATCTTATCTTGAAACACAGGCTGAGGAATACAGTGGTCTACTCGAACTTTTTTTTAATTTATAAAAAGCATGATTTCATGAAAATTAACTTACTGTCCTCTTCTCCAGTTACTTACTAGGGACAACTAAACATCCCAAAATCGTGAACCATGTTTTAGATTTGAATATATTAGAAACCTATTGTGTTTTCAAACCCTTTTGAACACTAGAAGTGTTTTCCTCAGCTGTTCTGACTTCCGTTGTGCAGAGAAGGCGGAAGGAGCCAGGAGGAGAGCGTAAAGAAACACGGGCAGCAGGGGACGAGGTCCCGGCCGGTCGTCTAGTGGAAAACGATGGAGAGAGGGGCGTGTCCACAGCACTGCCGGCGCGTCCGGCCACCGATGACAACATCCGCACATTCCAATCAACGGCCCCGAGGGACTTTAGAATCACGAAAACTAAGGGTTTCTGGACTAAAATGAGAATGGCAACTTCGCAAATCATGAGTAATTAAAAATGCTTCACGCGTGTTGCAAGGGGTCACTGGCTGAGGAGACGGACAGAGAAATGAGCGAGCTAATGGGCAGTTCTGGGCGGCGAGGAAGCTGTTCCCTCCCTCCGTTCGGGTCTGATTTTATAAAAGTGAGCTTGATTTAAGTTATTGCTTAGTTATAAGAACGAAGTGTTTCAAAGTCCATAACCGTGTTTTAGATCAGGAAACAACCATCCATTCCTGTCTCCTTCACGACCTGTTTGAATTGTGCCGCCCTGAAAGCAAACGGACTATGGTCTTCCTCCCCTTGCTGTCAACAGCCCAGGCGTGCAGGCGCCCTACTTAGTCTCAGCGACGTGATGTACAAGGTGATGGAATCTTTTCCGACAAGGAAGTGTCCCCCGCTGGCAACAGAACGTAAAAAGTAAGATTGAGGACTTTGGAAAAAAGCTCTTCGCTGTATTTCTGCGGAAGCCTGCAGCGTTACCGTGTTGGAAGCGGGAAGGGCTACGACGAACAGGAGGCGAGAATGAAGAGCGCGCAGTGACGGTAAACTGAACGAAAGCACCCAGAAGAGTCCGAGAAAGTAATGACGTCACGCGGATTCTCTCTCCCAGCGACCCTCACTGATGACAGATTGCGTCACTCGCCTTTAAACTTGCAAGAGTCCAGGGGCGCCTGGGGTAGCTCAGTCGGTTAAGCGTCCGACTCTTGATTTCGGCTCAGGTCATGATCTTACAGTTTCGTTAGTTCAAGCCCCGCATCAGGCCCTGCTCGCACTCTCTCTGTCCCTCTCAAAATAAATAAACTTGAAAAAGAAATAAACAAATAAACAAACTTGCAAGGGTCCAGCCAATGAACCTAACGAAGAAAACACTGACCTAAGTTGTGACTCTTCTGCCACAAGTGGCTCGGCCTGTCTGTAAGGGACGGTCACAAAGGCTGACCTCCAGACAGCACCGGTGGGGTCTCTTTTTTATTCCTATTGAGGGACAGGAGAACGTGTACTGGTGCCAAGTATCTTGAAAATGTTTAATTCAAAACTTGGCGGTGAAAGAATTACAGATGAATAATTCAGACCACAAAAAGAGTAAACATACAAAGCCAAGTATACAACAGAAGCTTGCTGTAAGTAAATATGTAACTTTACACTACGCAGTGGAGAACGGGGCTGTCATACCTGACCTTAGTCACAAACTGTATCTAAGGTCCCATGCCTCGTGTCTCTCCACCTGTGGTGTTGACACACCGTGGACCCGGGGTCACACCAGTTCTGCTGTCCAAGGTGCCTTTCTTCAACCCTGTGTCGTCAAGTGAACTACCAAACGAAGCTGCCAGAAGCTTTGTTGAGCCTATCCCCAGCAGTCAAAAAACAAAACAAAAACAAAAACAAAACAAAACCTCACCTAAAAGAAAATGAAGACAAAAGGCTCTGGTTTGGGCAGAAACTGGCCCAAGCTCGGCGGAAGGAAACCATGGGGTCACAAGAGAAAACAGAATGGAAATGGATCGAAGGACCAGGGCACCAGTGCTGGAAATGGGGCCTTTACCAATCCTGTCTCATTTAATTAAAACACCCTCTGCAGCCGATACGTACAGGCTTCGGTTTTACAAATAAGAGAGACTGTGAGGTTCCGCCAAAGGTCAGGAAACTAGCAAATGTCTAGAAGTCAAGTCTACATGCCAACTGTCACGCGGACGGTGTTTCTGGGCTTCCCCCCCATTCTGACACCTGGCTCCAGGCCCAGCTACCATTTAGCGGCTGTGTGATCTGGGAGAAGGGTCTTATAACCTTTCTAAGCCTCAGTTTACCCATCTCTTAAAGCAAATACAAAAATGCTGGCCTACCTCACAGGGTGGCTACGAGAATCAAATGCAACAATGTTATGTGAAAGACTTTTATTAGCTGAAAAACTGTCATATAAATGCAAGAGGTTACTACTGACATGTGTACCTCTATTCTATTTTTTACTGATACTTTTATTTTTAAGAGACAATTACATTTTTTTAATATTTATTTTTCAGAGAGGCAGAGAGAGAATGAGACACAGAATCTGAAGCAGGTTCCAGGCTCTGAGCTGTCAGCACAGAGCCAGACGTGGGGCTCGAACTCACAAACCACGAGAGCATGACCTGAGCCGAAGCTGGATGCTTAACCACCTGGGCCACCCAGGTAACCCAAAAGACAATTACATTTTGAGAGTTCCAAATGAGTTGGTAAAATTCCAGTTTCCAGCAGTGGGTGGAGCAACTTCTCAACCTAATTTTTTTTCTAGACTCTTAAAATTGTTTTTTAAGTACTCTCTACACCCAATGTGGGGCTCGAACTCACAACCCCGGTAACGAGAGTTGCATGCCCCATCGACTGAGCCAGCCAGGAGCCCCTTCTCCACATATACTAGAGCAAATTCTTTATTCTACCATTTCTTGCTTAAAAAGTTTTAATTTCACTCTTTTGCCAAAAGGAATTTTTGTTTGTATTCCATATAAATTCATATTCGTTTGATAATATAAATTTCCATCCAACTGATTAATAGAGTTCAATGAGAAAAATAGGATTACAGGCTACCTCTTAACTTTTTCAGGAATAACTCTTTCCTAAAGCAAGAATTAACTGGGATTCATCTAGAAAAGAAAAGCCCGAACCTAAAAAAAAGGACACTTCATACCTAGAAGAGCCTACACACTTAACACCTAGAGCCTCGGCCTGGACGGCAGGTCTCAAACCTCAGTGTGGCAAAAATAAGTCCCCAGGGTAGCATGTTTCGAAAGTCCAGAGTACCGGATCTGGACTCCAGTGATTCCAATTCAGTAGCTCCAGGCTGGCACTCAAGCATCTGCACTGTTGGCTTGTATCTTCATTCCGAACTCTGAGAAACTGGCTGGACGATCAGAAGTAATTTGCAAAGTTTAACCGGTCTGTACTGAAGTATCCGACCGAAAGCAGCAATCGCAATGATAACCAAGACTGTGATGATGAGAAAGCCAACATTTATTGAACTTACTGTGTTCCAGGCATTGCAGTATCTCATAAGCATTAATTCATTTAATCCTGGTCAATACTGATAACTCCGTTTTCGAGGAAACTGAGGCTTACGTAGGTCAAGGATACAGAGCTGGTTAGTGGGGAAACCAGGATTTGAACTCAGCCAGCCCTGCCACAAAGCCCACCTGTCCTATACCACGGAGCTTCTCCACCACTCAGAAATGCTGGCCTTGGTGGCTGGCGACACACCGGTGCTGGTTTCCTGGGAAGTTACCATCTGCGAGTGCTCCTTCCTCTCCCACTTACCCGAACCGCCCCCCACCCCAGCTGTACTACTATCATTCTAAATGAAGGCGACATTCCAGACTGTCATTTTGTCCCTGGACTGTGAGCGGTAGGAGAAACATAGGTAACATTCAGTTTACATAGCAACATGTGGCAATTTGCTGTTACGCCCTTCTGCCAATTAAACCTAGTCCTTCCACTTGCCATGGCAACTGCATGTGGCATGAGTGTGTGTCACCAAGCCAACTGGAAACGGATTCCCAACCTTGGACGCTCTGTGATCTTAATTATTACAGGGAAGCTTAAGAGGAGAAAAACGAGCCGGGAGAAAAAGAGAGATACTGGCAATTAAATCATCAAACTAAAATTTCCACGCCTGGGTGGCTCAGTCGGTTAAGCGTCCGACTTCGGCCCAGGTCATGATCTCACAGTTCGTGGGTTCGAGCCCCGTGTCAGGCTCCGTGCTGACAGCTCGGAGCCTGGAGCCTGCTTTGGATTCTGTGTCTCCCGCTCTCTCTGCTCTTCCCCCATTCACGCTCTGTCTCTCTCTGTCTCTCAAAAATAAATAAATGTTAAAAAAAAGAAAAAAACAAAGAAAAAAATTTCCTCCCCAAAACACTGACACTCCTTATCTGTGTGTTGTAACTTTAGTAAAGTCTTACTATGCATTAGTTATGCACAAATTAAAACAAGCCACCAAATAAAAGTAAACAGTGAAACCTTAACAGATACTCTATGATACTGTTTCATAGCATTTAAGTATTTCATTTCTTCAGAAAGTTTAACAAGCATACCATTAAGATGGTACAATTACGAATGTGATACGTTAATATAATTTATACCTGATTACATATTGTTATCACGGTAATTCTATAAACACGAGGCTCCTGCTCAGGATATATAGGTATGTAATTCTGTCTCCTTCTTCCCCCCCGCTTTCGATTTTTAAAGCAATCTTTATTTTTTTTTTAAACTAACTTCTAAACCCAACACGGGGCATGAAGGGTCATGCTCTCCAGACCGAGCCAGCCGGCTGCCCGTTCACTACTCCCTTGTTTTTAGTGGGGAAAGTCCTATCTGATGACATTTCACCAGAGAAAAACTGTTCTAGAAGCAAGTCACTTTAAAGTTCAAGGATGACATGATTATATGTTTAGCATACTGTTCTTTAGATTTCAAATTTTTGGAAAGAATTTAGAAGAAGCTTCTTAAAGTTTTCAAGTTCAGCAGCCTGTCTAACATTGAGCGCCCATTCAGAAATACTTTGAAACCTCCCACTGCAAAGGATATACCTGCTTATGTAACGATGAACAGAAATCTGTTTTGGAGCAAGCGGAAACTTCTTTTTAAAAAAAGACAGAAAATGCTGACTTCGTTGTTAAATAGCTACTTTCACATTTAGGCTCGGGACCTGCATTTTATGATTTCAGAATTTTTCTGCAGGAGCTCTTTTTCTCTTTCGTTCTTCTGCAAAAAGGAAAACAAACACGCACCCACACAAAACACCTTAGGAGGAACTCCACGCAGACCGGCACGAGGATGCCGGGGAGAAAGCACATCGACTCTCTTCCCAGCACCCCCCGGGGCGGTGCTGAGCAGACACCCGCCCCAGGGTCGCCAACACTTAGGGAAGAGACGGATGGTCGAGCAGGTGTCCTTGTAACAAAATGTTAGCTTCATCAGAAAAAGATTTTTAAGGGGCGCCTGGGTGGCTCAGTCGGTTGGGCGTCCGACTTCGGCTCAGGTCATGATCTCGCAGTTCCACGAGTTCAAGCCCCGCATCCGGCTCTGTGCTGACAGCTCGGAGCCCGGAGCCTCCTTCGGATTCTGTGTCTCCCTGTCTCTCTGCCCCTTTCCCACTCATGCTCTGTCTCTCTCTGTCTCAAAAATAAATAAACATTAAAAAAAAAAAAAGAAAAGAAAAGAAAAAGATATAGGGGCCGCCCGGCGGGCTCAGTCGGTTGAGCGTCCAACTCTTGAGTTCAGCTCAGGTCATGACCCCAGGGTTGGGGGATTGGGCCCCGTGTCGGGCTCCACAGGGTGCATGGAGCCTGCTCAAGATTCTCTCTCTCGCTCTGCCCCTCTCCCCTTGCTTGTGTCCTCTCTTCCTCTCTCTAAAAACAAAAATTACAAAAATTTTAATAAAAAAGTAAATGAATAAATAAGCACAAATAGTATCACATCTTCCATTGGTCTCTCCAGCTGTGATTGCAGTTACTGTGATTCTAGAGCTTCTCTGTCAGAGAAAAGTGAGAACCCAGTGGGGTGTGGAGACTTATATTCTCTGTGGACCGTTCGACGAACGGAGGCGGGAGGACTCCAAGCCCGCATGCCAGAAAAAACGAACCTGGGCCTTTACCTCACATTGCACACAAAAATTAACTAAAAATGGAGCATTTGCCATTTAAGAAACAAAACAAATGAGCCAAAGGAAAGAGAGAGAGAGAGAGAGAGGCAAACCAGGAAACAGATTCTCAACTAAAGAGAACAGACGGGTACCAGAGGGGAAGCAGGCGCGGGGACGGTGGAAATAGGGATTTAGAAACTGGGAAATGTGTAAATCGTGCACCTGAAACTAATGCAACACTGTAAGTTACCTACACTGGAATTATAAATAAAAACAAACAAACAAAAAAGAGCATATACCTAAGTGTAAGAGCTAAAATTCCAGACGACAGGAGAAAAATATTTGTGATTTCCGTCAATAGACATTTTTGCTCTTCAAAAGACGTAATTAAGAAAATAAAAAGACAAGCCAGAGACTGTGAGAAAACAGTTGCAGGTCATGTATCTGGTAAGAAACTGGTATCTAAAATATATGAAGAAATCTTACAGCTCCATAAAACCGAAAATCCAATGAAGTTATGAGCAAAATTTCTGCAAAGACACTCCACCAAGTAAGAGAAATGAGCTGCTAATAATCAGATGCCTGACTGCGCCAGCCATGAGGGAAACACTAGATAAGATCGAAGTGAGAGGTCGCTACACACCCACCTGAAGGGCTAGAACCCAAACCCTGCTGATATCAAGTACCGGCCAGGACACAGAGAAACTGGAACCGGACACACCGGTGGTGGGAATCTAAAGGGGACAACTGTTTTAGAAAACAGTGTGGCGGTTCCTCAAATGGTTAAACACGGACTCACCGTACGACCCAGAAACTCACCCCCTACCTACCTACCTACCGAAGAGGATGGAAAAATATGTCCACACGAGACTTGGGCATAAATATTCACGGCAGCGTCACTGACCACAGCCCCAAAGCGGCAAGAACTCAGACACCTAACAACGGACGAACGGATGAACGAAGTGTGGGATGATCCATACGACCAACGATCAGCCGGCCGCAGCAAAGAACTGATGCGCGGACACCTGCTGCGACACGAATGAGCTTGGAAACAGTTACGCGGGGTGAAAGAGGCCAAACACGGAGGACCACCTAGCACCTGGTTCTGTTCCAATGACGTACCCAGAAAGGTATCATCTATAGATCAGGTGCCAGGGACAGAACAGGGAATGACCACAAACGGACGTGAGGTCTCCTTCGGGGGTGATGGGGTGACGGAAATGTTCAAAACTAGACAGCGGTGATGTGATGCACGGCTCCGTAAATTTACTACGAATCGCTGAATTGCTCACTTAAAAAAAAATATCGAGGCAGAGTGCAGGTGGGTAGTGGCCTAGGTCTTTACCGGGAGCAGGAACTGACAGCACAGAGCACCGGGGGCCTGTCCGGGGCAACGGAAGCGGTCTACAGCTCGACTGTGGCAGGGCCTGCCCCACTCCATCCACTTCCTGAAAATCATTAAGCTGCACACTCACAACTGGTGAGTTTCGTGTCATGTAAATTATTCCTCAATAAAACTCCTAAAAAGTCTCAGGTGGACTTTCTATTTCTAGGGTCATTACATTCACTTCTGTATGTGCAACCCCACCTTCCTGATTCCAGGAACGGCTCTGTGAGACAGCTGTGGATAACTTCCAATCTCCAGAAGAACTGTTTCCATCTCTCAACTAGCTGCCTGAGCGACCCGGAGAGTCGTGCCTGTTAAGTATTCGGCAAGGAGTCAGAATTAGGTGAGGTACCTATACCTCTGATTAAGTCACACCAGAAACAGACCTTTGCCGCTAACACTATGCGTTAAGTCCTCACCATCATCACAGAACGCCACAACTTGTAATCACATTGCCAACAGGCCTGACTTTAGCCCTTGCTCACCTGCTGGATGATTCCAGTAACTAGAAGTCAGAGGGAAGTTTTACTTTAGGTGATACTGTACCTTGTGGTGCCACAAAATACCCTGTTTCTGAGGCGAGAACAAAAACGCAAGTAGTGGTTCCGGGGTGGGCCCACTCCATGGGTGGTGGGCGAGCTAAGATCGGCAGCTGCCTGAGGCCGAACCCCCGTGGTAACAACGTGTACACTACAAAATCTCCCAGCCAAGCACTCGAATCGCTTTAGCTTTATGAGATCGGGTTGGATAACGGTTTCCGGCCAGTCTGAAGCTACAAATCCCTGAGGAAGAAAATGATAAAATCCTAAAACACCGGCGTGTTCGAGTAAACCGAGGCTTAGAAAAGGACAGCGGGAGCCAGCGAGGCTGTGGGAGCGCTGGGGGAATAACCTACGTTCGGCCCTGGTCCGTGGTTTTCACGGCTTGATTACTGATCCCAACACAAGGAGCATCCTCCGAATCCTCATCATCTTTGACTTCTGTCTCCACCAAAACACTCGAACGCTAGCTAAACATATAAACTGTGAAATCATTCCGACATGCAAACTCCCCTCTCTGTTACCATGGTTTTAGTACAGATCTCGTCCCCCCCCCAGGCTGGACTACAGAGGGCCGTTCTCTCCCAGGACCGCCCCGCTCTCTCCGCAGCTTGGCCCCTTCTGTGGTTCCTGGTGAACGCCCCTCTCTGGCTTCCTGCTGCTTGCAGGCTGACGTCCAGGCTCCAAGCAAGGGCTTTCCTAACTTCCTACACACCTATCTTTGCCATCTCGCCTCCCACTTCCCTACCCAACCCAACCACCCTGTACAGAAGTGACGGTGAGCAAGGTGTAGTTTGCTTCACACCGCAGAGTATCATCTTTGGGGACACTTACTATACGCCGAGCTCAGCGCGGAGTTCTCTACCTGCGTCTCCTCACTGCATCTTCACGACAACCCCAGGTGACAGGCAGGTACCCTCGCCACCCCTGGTTTACAGGGGGTGGGAAACAAGGCTTAGACAACTCCTCTGGCCAACTTTCTCTCGGTGTCTACGGCCCCTGTCCCCTCCCCCCCGCTCTTCCGCTTGGCCTAGAAGGCCCCGCAGCCCCTCAGCTGAGCTGCTTCCTGCATCTTTTTCAAGACCCCACTCACTGGTCTTTCTCCAGTCATGCAACTCTTTGCCCAGAGTTTCCTGGTACTTTGTGTGTGTTTCACAGGAAACTCTTACCACACTGCATCACGACTGTTTGTGTCCATTCCAATCTGCCAATCAGAATATGGGTCTGTGAGAACAAGAGTAGCTCTTTTCTTTAACTCTTCCTTTCCCTGCGTTTGCTTTGGCATTTATAGCAGGTGGGCATATACTGAACGAGAAGGCACAGTAGTCTTTATAATGCGTCGTTTCATTTGCTCCTTTTCCTTCCTTCTGTCTTCTATTCCATCCCCACAGTTTACAGACTTATTACCTCTCTGAGCTCTCTCTGGCAATAAATTTTCTGATCGCTTTTCTTTCCAATTCTCTTCTTTACCGATGGTAGATTAACTTCCTCCAATCGCAGTTCTGAGCTTGGCTCTCCTCTATACAAAAATATCCTGGACTCTGTGGGGCTTACCAAGTAATGTATAGGTTCTTTTTTGTTTTTTTTTTTTAGTTTATTCTGAGAGAGAGAGAGAAAGCAGGGGAGGGCAGAGGGAGAGGGAAAGAGAGAATCTCAGTCAGACTCCACACTGACAGCGCAGAGCCCGATGTGGGGCTCGAACTCAGGAACCATGAGATCACGACCTGAGCTAAAGTCAGACGCTTAACTGACTGAGCCACCCAGGCGTCCCTAGATTCTTTACTCTAAATTCAAGAGTGTCCATGATTCGGGCTTAATGATTTCATCTTAATTTGGATCTTTCTCCTACACCAAAGAGAATTATGTTACTTCCTGTTCTTCCAAATTGCATAAAATCCCTACACATCCGACCACTGAAACTACACGCACAGACATTTCACCTTCTTCAAATCAGGTTCGGTCACCCTTATTCGGCCCTCCTTGGTGTGATACACGTGTAAACACCACAACTCCTCTGAAATCCCACAGCATGTGGTTTTGCCTCTTTCGTGGGAGTTAATCTACATAGGATTTTGATACACCTTAGCTCATTTATAATGTCCTCCACATCCGTACGGGGCCCCACCTGAGTGTCGTACACCTGGTCGGTACTCAACGAGTTCGCTTTGGCGCGACACTGAATGAACTGATTAGTGTTAGCTCCTCCTGGAACCTAACTAAACTAAACCAAACCTCGCCAAACTCTCACGCTTTAAAAAAAAAAAAAAAAATTAACATGAAATCAAACTAACCAACTGAACATCTTCACGGTCCTTCCGTAAGACTGTAACAGTGCAAGTCGAAAACCAGTTCTGGAAGAATCTGACCCTTAATTGGCCCGTGTCTCAAGAAGGCAGGTCAGCCTAGGATGGAAAGATCACCTAAGTGGATAATTATCACCACAGTGACAGCCAGCGCCCGACCCTGGGCGAAGCGCTCACTAGACCTAATGCCCCCGGTTCCTGCAAACACCCAAGGCTGGTGGAGCTCTCCCACATGGCGCCCTGGGGAGACTGAGGCCGAGGGAGCTCAGCAGCTCCGTGGTGGGTATCTTCAGAACGGCGGAGCCAGGATTCACACCGAATTAAAAACACCTACTAAGAGATGAAAGCTCCGTGTCAAGGAGTTACAATGGATTTTCGTCATTTAAAGGGGCCTCGTCTATGGCCTATCTCAACACTACCACACACTCCTGAATCTCTACTGCGTGCCTAAGGACAGGGTCCCTTTCCTCCTGAGCTACTTCGGCCAGTGGAGTTATCCTGTGACTTGGTAAGAAAATCAGGAAAAACATTCTAAACTCCTGTGCTTTATCAAGGAACGGGTAGCACTGTCCACAAGTATAAATGCTAACTGCATTCTGGACCATGTAACAGTTCTAGGGTGCCCTTCGAATGTCATTCTTACAATGAAACTTACCACTAGGTGGCAGAAGTATAAAGTTAAAGGGGCGGTTTCTCTACAGTGCTACATAAAGGAAGAGTAAGTAGCTGGACACCTTCCGACCCCTTTTCCCCAGGAACACAAATCCTGTGAAACTGCTAATAGTTTTTCAAAGATTATTTTGTCACTTTGAGAGTGGCGAGTTATACATAAATGGTTCTACATTAAAGTATTCTCCCTTATTGAAAACTGCATGTTTAAATATCATAATATACACAGATTTCAACCTTTAAACAAATTTTTTTAATGTTTATTTTTGAGAGAGAGAGAGAGAACACACGCATGAGCAGGGGAGGGACAGAGAGAGGGAGACAGAATCCGAAGCAGGCTCCAGGCTCTGAGCCATCAGCACAGAGCCCCACGCAGGGCTCGAACCCACGAACTAGGAGATCATGACCTGAGCTGAAGTCGGACGCTTAACCGACTGAGCCATCCAGGCGCCCTTGACCTTTATTATACTCAACAGTAACCACAGCTTCAACTAGCTTTAAGCATATAAGCAGAACCATTCTATCACTGAATTAAACAAAAATAACACGCTGTACATTAAAATATATTGAGACTGAAATTGATTTTTGTGTAATGCTATATCAGATAGACAAAGTGCTTCTAAATCACAATGGTTAGAAATCCTGGATTTTGCCACGTTTTTTTGTTGTTGTTGTTCGTTTGTCTTGTTTCATTTTGCTTGTATTTTGTTTCTAAATGTCAAAATAAAAGAGAAGGTTTGAGGTTCTATTTTACAGACACTTCTCTGCAAGTAACCCTGAAGATTACCAACATGTAAAATGCAAATTGGGCAAAATCATCCCTATATTTTTCTTATGACATTTACCTTAAAACCACACGTGAGAAGGGCACCTAGGTGGCTCAGTCGGTTAAGCGTCTGACTTCGGCTCAGGTCATGATCTCCCAGTTTGTGGGTTCAAGCCCCGCAACACAGCTCAGAGCCTCGAGCCCGCTTCAGAGTCTGTGTCTCCCTCTCTCTCTCTGCCCCTCCCCCACTTGTGCTCTCTGTCCCGCTCTCAAAAATAAATAAACCTTAAAAAAATTTTTTTAATGTGATAAACATCTTGAGACAAATTTGTAGAATTATCTATCACCCGTGTGCACTTTTGATAACTTGTGCCCTGTTTTGTATCTTTGGTACAATTTCTTTGTGGGTAGAAATTAAATTATACATATTATTAAATTATTAATGATGTGGGGTGCCTGGGTGGCTCAGTTGGTTGAGCGGCTGACTTCAGCTCAGGTCATGATCTCACGGTCTGTGAGTTGGAGCCCCACGTCGGGCTCTGTGCTGATGGCTCAGAGCCTGGAGCCTGCTTCAGATTCTGTGTCTCCCTCTCTCTCAGCCCCTCCCCTGCTCATACTCTGTCTCTATGTCTCTCAAAAATAAATAAATGTTAAAAAAAATTTTAAATTATTAATGATGTATAATTAAATTATATTTAGCAAATATATGGGTAAACTATATAATGATCAAATTAATTCTCAAAACTTGAAACTATCTCTTGTATATGTTCATTTAATATGCACTCAGGAAGAAAATATTTTAAGGATGATTTTTATTTTACTAACTTTATTAAGCAGAAAATAAAATCCCCACCTTTCACATAAAGAACCCTCTAGAACTATGCAAATCCTTTATTTTGGAGCAGGGGGCTGAGGGTGAGGGCTCCTCCAGGAGCGATCAAGGGTGGTTCTAAGCCATCCGTGGGACAGGCTGGGTGTGAATTACACAATGATAAGAATTGTATCTTATCAGGGGCGCCTGGGTGGCTCAGTCGGTTAAGCATCCGGCTTCGGCTCAGGTCATGATCTCGCCGTTCAGAGTTTGAGCCCTGCGTCAGGCTCTGTGCTGACAGCTCAGAGCCTGGAGCCTGTTTCCCATTCTGTGTCTCCCTCTCTGTCTGTGCCCCTCCCCCACTCATGCTCTGTCTCTCCCTCTCAAAAATAAATAAATATTAAAAAAAAAAAAAAAAAAAGAAGTCGGGCTTGAGTGTGTGGTGTATACACACCGACCTCCGAGCTCTGTCACTGAGTGGCCCAGGGGCAGGGATACCCTGCGGCTGCGCGCATGCCCAGGGCCAGATCTTCGGTTCTATTAAAAAAAAAAAAAAAAAAAAAAAAAGAATTGTATCTTATCATCCAGCAAAGGGGTCAAGGAAGCCCAGCGTGCTTCAGGCTGTGGCCAGCTAAGCAGAGCTGAGCCAGTAGAACTGGAACTCCTTCCCAAGGCTGGCGACTACTCTGCTGTCCTTACCAGCGTCTCGCAAGGCTTCTGCGGAAATATGCAAATGAGCAAATGGTCACCAGTATCTAAGACCTCTAGAAGACACACGGGTCCTGAGGTCTCTGTACAATCTCAGACCCACAAAGCCTCACTCCTCTGGCTGCCCGGGGGGGGGGGGTGTGTGTGTGTGTGTGTGTGTAGGGGGGGTTCAGGCTAATTTAGATCTCCCAAAAGCAACCTGTGATAGGCTTTCTACTCTTGAAGACTCTCTGAAAAGCAAAGGGGAAAACATACAGTCCAGAGGCCATCCTGACTTCCAAGTTTGCAAAAGCTGCTGTGTCATCCCTCAGCTGCAGACATTAAGCCCAAACTGAGGTCCCCTCCAGGGATCGGTGGGAAGGAAACGGTGGCTAAGGGATGATTTTCCACGGCAAGCACCAATTCATCCCTGTAAAGCAGTCTAGAAACATACATGAGGAATAATTTGCAATATACACACATGGAGGCACGTCCTTATCCCGTAGCTCTGTAATAGACTGAACGCATTTATAAAGAAGTGAAAATGAGACGGTAAGGTAGAGCCGTCTGGATGTCTGACAGGCCATGAAAAGACCCCGTTCTTGTAGCCTTGACGGTTCCTCGTTGATTCAATTCATGAGATGCTTACGTTCTACTCTGAAAATAAGTAACATAACCATCATAAAAGTTTCTCTGAGCCATCCTCACTCGGGGGCTGACAGGTATCAAACTGCACATTCTAGTTCATTCCTAGGAAATAAAAGAGATTTTGAACATACAATGGGGTCTTAGCATGAAGAATCTCATTTACATGCACTCTGTTGGAAAGGAGACAGAAACAATATAAAACATAAAGAGAAGGCGGGGCCCCTGGGGTGGTTCAGTCGGGTTAAGTCTCAGACTTCGGCTCAGGTCATGATGTCACGGTTTGTAGGTTCAGGCCCCATTACTGGAGCCTGCTTCGAATTCTGTCTCTCCCTCTCTCTCTGACCCTCCCCTGCTCATGCTCTCTCTCTTAAATAAACATTAAAAAATTTTTTTAAATATAAAGAGAAGAAAGCTATGGGAAATAAAAAATGTTTCAAAAATCCAATTTTTGACTGGCTGCATAGAGCGGAAGAGAGGTCTCTTTCCACCACCTCCTCCCCCCCAAACCCAGAATCTAGCGTGTGGTTGATGCTCAATCGACAGCTTTTGAACGAATGGTGTGGCAAGTGCCATCTCAAGGAATTTCATGGGGTAGCAATTTATTACGAGAGAGACAAAGATGCCTTGTGAACTGGGTAAATGGCAACTTGACAGGAATAATCTCGATGGCAGTGCAATTAGCACAGGGCCGCCTGCTTCTGCGGGAGGCGAAGGAAAGAGAGTGACGATGCCAGCGGAAACACGCCAGCGCACGGGCAACCTCCAGGAGAGGCGAAGGGTTACGCTGTGACAGGCGCTCCCCCCCTCCCCGCCACCGTACGCGGGCGGTCACCTCCAAGAGGTCCCTGCTCTGCCCTTACCTCCTCCCTCCTTTCTTCTGGACCCGACGCCAGGTGCGGGCTCAGCTGAGGGTGGCTGCTGGCGCTGCTGTCGTCACTGCCCTTGTCACACGTGGCCTGCGCCGAATCCTGGGAGGACACGGGCCCCTCTGCCCTTTCTTCACTGTCCACCGAACTCAGGGACAGCGCGCTGAGACTGCCGGGACACGTGGCATTCCCCGCGCTGGGGCTCTGAGGGCTGGGGGGCTTGGGCGTGGTTGGCCTTGGGGGGGTGGGCGGCTGCTCGGGCTCGAAGGTAAACCGGCTGCCGGCCTGGCGCTCGTCCGAGTCCCGGGCAGCCGGGCTCCCGCAGGCACCGCCAGCGCCAGGACCCGCCCTCTCCGCCGCCCAGGAGCCTGCGGCCTCAGGAGGACACACGGCGGCGTCCGCGGCCGTGTCCACGTTCTCATCCGCCAGGGGGCTCCCCGCCCCCTCCAGGCCGCAGCCAGGGGCGGCGTGCGCGCCTGCGCACCTCCTCCACTCGCGCTCGGCGCTGCTGGACACGCGGCGCGAGTAGGCGTCGTGCAGCCGGCTGTGCACCTGCAGCCTGTGGCCCGCCTCGCCCGGCGGCGGCGCCCCGCTCCGGGGGCTCTCTCTTCTCCAGGCAGGCGTCTGCCGCGCTGCTCACGAACCTCAGGACGCGGTCAAAGTCCCTGGCGCGCAGCGGGCTCTTCCAGCGTTTCGTCCTCCTCTCGGCCCCACCGAACTTTTCCGAGTCGGCGGACGAGCTGCTCAACGTCCGGCGGGGCGCGGGCTTTTCGGGCGCCCCCTTGAGGTCCGTGAGATTCGAGGTGGACTTCCGTTTGAAGGAGCTCTTCTTCAGAAAGTTCAAGTTGTCGGTGCTCTTGCTTTTCCGGTAGATGATGCTGTTGTTCTCGGAGTCTTTCACTAGAATCTCACGCAGCGCGGGCTCCGGGGGGCCAGGGGCCGGGGGCCGGGCGTGGTTCGGGGCGCCCTGGTGCTTCTCGCAATCCAGGAGGCTGATGCGGCCCAGGCCGTAGGCGCGGCGGATGCTGCGGGACCGGTGCGTGCTCCTCTGGAAGGCGTCGTCGGCTTCCTCGGCGTCAGAGCAGTCCGACGCGCCCCCGGGCCCCGCCCTGGCGGCGGTGCTCGCCGCTCCCGAGGAGGGGCACCTGCTGGTGTGCGCGGCGGCTGCGGCGCCGTTCGGGATGGGTTTCCCCGGGTCACGTTCAGGGGGGCGTCTTCCTTTGCCGCCTCGGCCGCCTCCCGGCTCTGAATGCCTTGAAGGACGGAGGACTTCAGTTTCTTAAAAGATCCCATCTTCCGAAAGGAGGCGAGGGCGTTCCAGGTGGAGGAATTTCCCATCAGGACCACGGAGCGGGGCCTCTCCGGGTTGGCGCCGGCCCTCTTCCTGCTCACGGAGAAGAGGCGGATGAGCTTCGCAGGGCTGAGTCTGGCCTCCGCGGCGTCCGCGTCCCCGCCGGGGCTGCCGCTGCAGCCTCCGTTCTGACACGCTGGGTGAGTCACCATTTTGGGGTCTTTGGAATCGGAGACGGAACAGGGGATCGCGGCAAGTCGGCCATGGCCGTTCTGGGCTGTTGTCATGTTCTCGGGGCGGCGAGCCCGTGGCCACAGGGCGGCGGGGTTCAAACCCACGTGCACGGCTGTGTCCACAGGCCCCAGGCGCAGGCCTTCATCGCCGAGGCTGCTGCCGGCCTGGCTTTGACACCTGCGGTGCACATCGGGCTCCTCGGTGGCGGCCACAGCCTGCGGGCAGAAAACAAAACAGGGAGTTAGTCACTTTCCTCCCGCAGAAGAACCTCTATGAACAGCAGCTTCTTACTTCGTCTAATAATTGCCGGTACAAAAGCAGCATGCTCATGACAGGGCTGATCAGATCAAAACCATTTTAAATTAGGGCCGCCTGGGTGGCTCAGTTGGTTAAGTGTCCGACTTTGGCTCAAGTCATGCTCTCAGGACTGATGAGTTCGAGTCCCGCATCGGTTCTATGCTGACAGTGTGAAGCCTGCTTGGGATTCTCTCTTCCTCTCTCTCTACCCCTCTCCCACCTCTCAAAATAAATGAACTTAAAAAAATTTTTTTAACCATTTTAAGTTAAAAAGTCACCTTTCCTAATTCATTTCACAATGAATTAAAAGGAAGAATGCAAATATACATTCCTTAAAAAAAGATTAATTATGGGTTATACATTCAATGTAGTGGTAAATTCTTCAATCCATGGAGACTTGTTTAAAACTTTTGAGGGGCGCCTGGGTGGCTCAGTCAGTTAAGCGGCTGACTTCGGCTCAGGTCATGAGCTCTCGGTCTGTGAGTTCAAGCCCTACATCGGGCTCTGTGCTGACAGCTCAGAGCCTGGAGCCTGTGTCGGATTATGTGTCTCCCCCTCTGTCTCTGCTCCTCCCCCACTTATGCTCTGTCTCTGCCTCAAAAATAAATACTAAAAAAAATTTAAAAAACTTTTGAAAAATTGCTGGAATGCAAAGGCCAAGGCGTTATTCAACACTGGGTCTTCTCTTTATTTGAAATTGAAGAAATTTTTAATTATTAAATAAAAGAACACGCCAGCACCTACTTCAAAACGTGGTAGGATGAAATAACCACCTATGTTAAATTTAACCCAGCTGATAGGCAGACCGGGTGGAAGGACCAGTGCCAGGAGCCATAGTAAAGACCAAGGTGCTGTGAGCTGCCCACTGTCTACAGAGACACCCACAGTGCTCCAGGGACACAGGAACACAAGGGACGAGCTGAGGTTGCATGCAGGAGGTCCAGCTTTGTCAAGGAAACAGCATTAGTGAGGGGCCTCTGTCAGCAGGATTCTTATTGGCTGGGGAGTGGAGGGAGACAAGGATATTCCTTAACTGTTACGCATTCAGAGACAAAACTTCAAATTAAACAAATGTCGCCCCTTCTTCTCTCTTCCCCCATGCCCTTAATTAAGCCCGCCGCACTCCTGCAGTCCGTGCTCTCTCCCCCAAGTGAAGATGTTGCTCTCTCCTTACCCTCTGCCCATGCGGCCACGGCCTGCTCGGCCTTGGCGGGCCAGCTTACATGTCACAGCTGCCCCCTTGTCAATTAATTCGTCAATGAAGAAAAGCAGGAAAGATTATGATAGTCACCACTAATGGCTACCACTCGCTAAGGGTTTACTGCATGTCAGGCTCCTGTGCTAAGTGCTTTTGAAACGACATACCGCTGGGTACTCCTAGACACCTGTAAGATCGATAGAATAATTTCCATTTTGCAGATAATCGAACGCACGCTTGGGCAGAGGGTGCCGGGGGCTCCTGCAGCTGTCCTTTCCAAAGCTAGGCTCCTCTCCACTCCTTCAGACTAAGGAACAAAGAGAGAGGCGGAGCTGGGATATGAACCCATCTCTTGGTGCCTGACGCCAAGTTCAGTGCCCCGTGCCGTAACCCCAACTCAAGTCAATCCCAGAAGTCCTTACGCCAGTCAAGGCCACTATTCCAAAGGCAATATTAAAGGCAGCAGAAGAAAAGGACGAGTAAGTTGCATCAAAACCTTAAGGCTAAATCCCAGTTTAGCTTCGTCCTCTCAAGTGCAGGGAAAAACGTGACCTCGTGCAAAGAGGTCTCATCTGATGCTACTCTGCAAATTCTCTCACAGGCTCATTAATTTTTCTCTGCCCCTCCATGCTGCCCCCTGAGGGATTCCCGGGGAGACTCACATTCAAGGGCTGATTCATCTGGGACCAGGGAGGCTACAGAAGTCTGTGTAGTCTGGAGCCTTCCTAACGGCCAGGCACTCAATTCCGTTACTCGGAGGCCTAACGGGACGACCACAAGCCCTCTGCAGTTTCATGTTCTGATGGAGAACTTGGGGAGCCTGGAGTTCTGCTGCGTGCGAACGAGCCATTCAAGGAGCAGAAACTTGAATCCTCCCAGCATTGAGGCTGGGTATGACATCTGTAAGGAGTGGCAAAATGAGCCTACCACCGAGTATCCCCTGTCCACCCTCACCTATTCTGAGAGGGACAGGGGACCGCGGTGGTTTCGGCCTCTCACGATCTTGAAACAGGCAGATAGTTTATGCAAACATCAAGTCCAGTCACGGGCACTGACTGATGGCATATTCCATAATACTCATGGCCTTGTTACGACTCGCACCAGATACAGAAGGACAGACGTACTCTTTCTCCTATAATCTGGCTAGACGGAGACAACTTACCGACACAACTAGAGGGCATACTGAGACCTTTTGTAACGAAGGATGAGAGTGTGTCAGGCTGCCCCCGGGGTCTCGAGGGGTGCAGGCAGTGCTTGATTTTAATGTTGCGTAGGTTTGGGAATGTTCTATGACAGGCATGGGGGCAGGCCCAGGTTTTAAACGCAGTACTGTCACGTGACTCTTGAGGAAAGTCAGGTGAGTAACCCGTGCTTCGGTGCCATCTATCAAAGAGCAGGTGCCAACATTTACGTCTATAGTAGATCAACCAACCGATTAATTCATGAACCTCTGCAGTGACAAGGTGATAACCCGTTCTAGATGGGAACTTGGCATGAGCAAAGGAAGATCCAAGAACCTAAATTCTGATTGGGAGACAATAAATTTGGGTGACCAGTTGGCCCAGGAGTGAGGTATTTTCCAGGACATGGGATTCTCAGGGCTGAAACCAGAGTTCTTGGCAGGCTGGGATGTCTGGTCACCCGACATTAAGTAGGACGATATAATTGGAAGGATGGCTCAGTGTCATGAAGGAGTAGAAATTAAGGTGAAAACAGGATTAGAAAAGACCACATCCCTTTAGTCTAACACTCTGAGACTGTCTATAGGTGTCATCATCTTTGGGCATCCCTTGCTGATCCTCCTAAAATTAAAGCCCCTAACTCTGTGGGCTGTGGGCATCTCACCAAACTGCTTTACCAAGACATATTTATAATAATAGGTTTACACAGCTGCCTTCAGAACAGGACTATGAACTCTTTGCGAATAAGACCGGTGTGCAACATGTAAATTATTTAAGTTTATCTTGATATCATATTGTGTCTGTTATCCTGCCTTGTCAGTATCTATGCCAACGTAACAATTTATCAATCCCCCATACCTTTGCAATGTGAAGATGTTTAAATTTTTACAACACCAAGAAGTCTCAGCATTTACTTAAACCTTAAGTTTTAAGATTAAGGATCTAGTAAAATACAGATCCGCGTTTCGATTGGGGCAACATGCTTTTTAAAAGACCAGTGACTTACTATTTCGTTCATGCAGCTGAACAATGTGATTGTTGTGTGCTTGCTTGGAACGAAACGGAAAATCACGGAAAAAGGCTTTTCCTGGCATTTCCGAGAAACATACCAAGTAGCATTATTTAGAACTAATACTTTGACCTCTATTAACTAACAAGGGTTGTGATTCAATCACTGGTTTTGTAGCAAGTCTTGTAAATTGTGGGAGCTCTGCCAGAGAGATTTATGAACAGAATACAAGGAAGAAGTTTAGATGGGAATATTGTGAAATCCATTGTCTACGCGCTCGATTCTGGGGCGTATGAACTTTGGAAGAGAACATTTCACTCGTAATGAGAGAATTCTCTGAAAACAACTGTGACCAGTAATTTTTAAAGAAGAACTTAGAATACTTGAAGTCCAGAGCTGTATACCAGGTTAAATGTACACACAATTTGTAATCTGTTCGTGTAAATTACAGGAAATGGGACATCGGAGGAAAATAGATTGAAATCTGAAAGTCTAAATCTTTCATCCCCGCGCAGTAGAAGACTGCCTTTGGGAACATCTAACCCCTATTTGTAAAGACTGGGACACTGGGACCCAGTGCATCTGAGAGACATGCTCCTTGTCAAGCCACTATGGCTGAAGGCACAGTGGGCTGGGAATCGGAGGGACCGGGTTCGGGCCCAGCACCGCCCATACCTGGGGGTGAACCTACAGCTCTTCCTGTCTCTCCCGAGCTCATTGGTCACCAAGTGTAAGAGATTCCAGTCCACATCTCGACAATCCGCGCTCAGCGCGGCTGCCACAGCCCTATTTCCGGCCTGTAGTGCCTTCTCCCTGGACACCGGCATTAGCCTCCTTGAAAACTCTCCCGTCTTCGCATCTGACTCCCCAACAAGCTGGCCAGCGCCCTTCCCGAAACACTGCAGATGGAGTCGCACCACTTCATCTAGCGTCCCTGGCTGCCGCCTCTGAACCTTGAGAAGACGGAGAGCTCAGCCGAGCACACGATCCCTTTCGCTCTCGCCGTGCCGAGTCACTGACAGCGAGGCTTTCTCATGCTGCTGTGCTTTGGGTGGTTTCCTGGTGTGCTCGGATTTTCTCCAGCCGTTTCGGTCTCTTTGTATTGTACGGAAGCACAGCTCCTGGGCTCCTATGACGCGGGGCTTCTGGCCAAGCTGGCCAGTGGTGGGGGACGATGCGTGGGGGAGGAAGGTGGACACCAGGGTATTTCTCGCCCTGTGGGCTACAGCCTCTCGTCTCCTCTCTGGCTCCAGCTTCCGCTGGCCAGCTCCTCCCTCCTAGGTCCCAGCTCCCACCAGGTGGCACCAGTGCCCAGCTCAAGTAGAGCCACCTCTCCCCTTGCCCCCTCGCCCCTGGGCTGGTAGCATCTTCCTGCCGTTATCGCCCACCGGAGTTCCTTCCTCGTCTTCTGTTTCCTGGCTGTGTGAGAATAATCCTATTTCAGATTCTCTTTGCTGGAAACACCTAGACTGACTGATAGATGTGCGCTCTGCCTAATCCACTTTCATGAATTTAAATCGGCTTTTCCCTCGAGGAACCCTCTTCTTCCTGTCCGACTCAGACGCCCTTTCCCTGTGGTCCGTTTCATACATCGCCCCTTCTCAGCACTTCCCATACTGCTCTGTGATTCTGGTTTCTCAGTCTCCCTTCTCTGCTTAACTCTGAAAAGGTCGAAGAGTCAGAAATGAGGTCATATTTAAGACTTATTTATTAGGTCTTATTTAAGGTCTGTTCTCAGCATTCGGTCAGTTACTGAATACCTTAGGTGTGTCAACCTAACACGTGGGGCCGGATAACTCTTAGCCATGAGCGCTGTCCTCTGAACCGTGCGGTGTTAGCAGCCTCCCAGCCACGGCCTTAAAATGATGCGATTAGGATGAAGAAATCGGAGAGAAAGCTCGGAAAACCACGGAAGTGCTGTTAGTTCGCTTCGGAATGGTGTCCTTGACACTGCTGGAATTTATCATTTTCAATCACAAACAGTGTGATGGTACTGAAAAAACAATTTTTAAAAGAGTAACACGGTTAGCAGCTACAGTTTCCTGTAGTAGAAAGCTCAACTTAATGTTTCTCTTCCATTATTTTAATTGTTGTATCTAATTTTGTGGATGTTTTTCATAGATTCGGTGAAAAGGAAAATTTAATATAGAAATGTAAATACTGATATGTTAATAGTCAGTTGATCCCTTTTTAAATCTCACTGCAAGAATTTCATTTCAGTAGGTAATCAGATTTGTCCAAAGTTTACTAACATGAATGCTCACATTACACAGAACATATGTCTGAGTTAATAGGACAATTAAGAATTTTATACACAGGTCACAACACACTTAAAATGTTGCCCAGTATTAATGTCGACATGTATATATTGATAACATTTACTTCAGTCTGTCTGCCTCAATACTAATCAGCAAAATTTGAATTAAAAAAATGTTCAGAGACAGGTCCAAAGGAACTGTGATTATTAGGAAAGTGAACTTCTGTAAAATTATACTTTCTCCTTTTTTTTTTTTTTTTTGAGAGTGAGAGAGAGACGGAGCATAAGCAGAGAGAGGCAGAGAGAGAGGGAGACACAGAATCTGAAGCAGGCTCCAGGCTCTGAGCTGTCGGCACTGAGCCCGACGCGGGGCTCGAACTCATGAACTGCAAGATCATGACCTGAGCCAAAGCCGGATGTTTAACTGACTGAGCCACCCAGGCGCCCCCCACTTTCTCCGTAAAGTATAAAAGATTTATTCAATAAAATATGTCTTGGAAATATGTAATACAACCCGTACTCTAATACTTTCCCTACTCTTAGTTCAAAGAAACTATTTTAGTTTATTAAATGTAAAACGAAAGTGAGTTGGCATATATATTAAGCTGATGTGGCTCTTTATAAATCTCTTTATCCAGGAAATTAAAGTCAGTTGCATTCATACTTGGGTACAGAATAAGATGCTCTATTTCACACCATGTATGATCATATTAACTTAAATCAGATATATATATGTATATACTCTAATCTGAGTACCCAAATCATTAACACCTACCACTTAAACCAAGACGGCTGTGAAAAAAGTCACAGGTCTGTAGCTAAGACGTTCTGATCAATACTAATCTCTTAATATCTGACAGCAATAAAGGCCTTACTTGGTTGCAATTACATCGAATTTCATTTTCAGTAACTTAGAGCCTAGGGATTGATAAAAAGAAAGCCCCATGGTCGTAAGTCTTTCTCATCTGCCGAACTTGCCCATTTCCTTCTCCCTTTCTCTTCCTGCCAGTCTCTGCCTTCTGCTGTTCATTCCACTATGTCTCCCAGAACCTCGCTGAAATCAGGACTCTGAACAGAAGCTGAAAATTCCAGGGGTGCTAGGTGGCTCAGTCAGTTAAGCGTCCAACTCTTGGTTCCAGCCCAGGTCATGATCTCATGGTTTACGAGTTCGAGCCCCACATCTGGCTCCATGCTAACAGTGCAGAGCCTGCTTGACATTCTCTTTCTCCCTCTCTCTGCCCGTCCCCCCACTCTCTCTCTCTCAAAAATAAATAAACTTAAAAAAAAGAAATTCTAGCAGCCTACATTTCATGAACTGGTTGTACTCTAAATGTACAACAGGCAGTCTGTTTCCCTGCAGACTCTGTCCACCAAATTATATTTAACTAATAATAGTTCATAGTTAACCAGAATTTATAACATTTCCATAGCAAAATATATCTAAGATTCAACTGTGGGTTCTAGTTCCAGGGAGGAAGCTACTCAACCCCAAGCCCTCACCATCCTTAATATAAGACACTCTCCTTCTCCTGTCCAACCCCCGTGTGCACATGCTTGTCAAAGGAAGAACGGAAGGTGAGGGCCCCCGTGGATCTGGCATGCTTCGAGTCTCTTCTGTTGAAGAATTCAGGGAGGATGCTTCAAAAAAGCCAGAGCTCTGGCTCCACTTCAACACCCAATCACTTAAGTGCTTAAAAATGCAAAGCGTACGCGAACAGGTAACCCTGGATGAGACTGAATCACTGCATCTGTGGGAAAGGTGTCAATTTCATACAAGCCGTGTGATTGTCTTGGCTTGCCTTTATCTGGGTTACTAGGCTCAACCACATTCCTGTGGGTAAGATGGGGTTTCCCGATGGGGCTAGATGTTTGCTCTGTCAGTTCTGCGGGGCGGAAGGGGTGGAGAAAATGAGGATTTGCCAAGGCAGGCCTTAGACCAGAGACAGGAAAACCTTCCTTCGATCTCTGAAATTGGGGGTCAGGCAGGTATAGCAAGACGAGCTAGGGTAGGTCTGGATCTGGGGGACAGCCGACCCGAGCTTCCCATCCCTGCAACGCTCGGCAGGGTCCCAGCCTCCCAACCGCTCCTTCCCCTTCCTGCGCTCCCACCCCAGAGCCGAGAGGGCCTTGGGACACTTGGAGAGAGTCACTGTCTTGATTTCCTATACCTCGTCCCGTGTCTGCCATCAGCAGTAACCACCAAAGTTCAGGGCGGGGGCTGCCTAATGCCCGTAGCCAACGCCAAAACTGACGTCAGTCACCCCAGAAACGCTATCTCCCTTGCACTTACTATTCAGAGCAGAGAAAGTTTTCCAGATGGATGGCCCTAATCTTGAAGGCACTTTGAAGGTCACTGGAGCAAAAACAATGTTCCTGCTTGCTGGAGGCAGGTTTGGCAGGATCGGGAGCCTTGCGTCATCGGACTCACAGTCTGAAACACTCAGTGCAGGCTGTGGGGAAGCCCTTCCGAGGATCAATGCAGCTTGTAAATACAGTGTTTGGTAAAACACACTTTCCACTGTTTATAAGAGCACATATCTGTGGGGCGCCTGGGTGGTCAGTCAGTTGGGCGTCTGACTTCGGCTCAGGTCATGATCTTGCATTTGTGGGTTCAAGCCCCACATCGGGCTTTGCACTGACAGCTCAGAGCCTGGAGCCTGCTTCGGATTCTGTGTCTTCCCTCCCTCTCTGCTCCTCCCCCACTTGCACACACGCACGTGTGTACTCTCTCTCTCAAAAATAAACATTAAAAAAAATTTTAAAAAAAGGTGTGTTTGCATTGTATTTTCCCTGAATTTTTTTTTTTCTGCTCAAGGTTTTTGTTTTTGTGTTTTGCGTGAAATGTGTTTCTAGGCATAGAACCACAGTTTAGAACACTGCATTTGGGGAAACAGGACCGACTTTCGACTCTGTTTCTATCCAGTGGCCAAACGAGTTTTAAATTGGAGATCGTCACAGCGGCCCACTGTGGCATCGCCGAGGACAGAGGTCCAGAAAACACTCTCTCCCTGCTCTGTTCAACTAGGTATCCCATACTCTCTCTCATTTTCCATTAGTAAAGCTGTTGCCAAAACACCCTATACTGTCTAAGTTATCTTCTACCTGAACTGACATTTGGATACTGTCATGCCCTTCACGCCTCTGGGCAGACATCGCCTTCAGGAGACACGCTGGGCAGCGACGTGGACGCCGCCACCGGTGAACAAAGCCAGTGGTAAGTGGACGGCTGTTCCTGAACAGAGGCGCCTGACCTCAGGCCCCTGCCCGTGGGACAGCACAGCCCCGGCCAGGCAGGAACTGATCTGTGGCCACTGCGTTCGAGGAGGAGGAGGAGGCTACTACGGTGAGCCCCCAACCACGAGGGACAGCACTTACACCTCTGGGGCATGAAGAAGTGATGCTGGGGACTTCGCACACTGTTCTCAAACAGAAGGAAGACTTCTTGCTGCTATGACGGAACCATATTCTCGCAGTCTCCCATGGCGTGGAAATGCAACCCGGCCTCAAGGACAAGGAACACCTGGCAGAGGGACAGAGGCCAGGATCCCGGCAGGGAAGGCTCACGGTGGTAAAAAGGGGCGCGTTTCTCAGGCTTGCACTCTTGGTGCCAATTTCTCAGCATATATCTGCCCCCCAAAACAGGGCTCGCTGGCAACTCGGAGGGCTCCTCGTTGGCTTCTTTGGGGTTTGCCATTCTTTCTACAAAGATTTGTGGCCAGAAGCTTCCGTGGGATCACACGACCTGCTGCCTCATCACTTGGGTTTCTTTGTCCAGAGCACGGTTCTCGGTGCTCGCTGATGTCTGTCCTATGGACACAGCCTGTCGTGGTGACTGTCCTCTCCATCTGCTCTCCCCGCCAGTCCACTACATACTAGGAGAATCCTGGCCCCTCCGAACACCCGCCCGGGAGCATTTTCCGTTCTTTCTTTCCAGTCGGGTCTGTTGTGTCAACCTGTGGGGCCTCACGGCCCATCAAGTTCACCCAAGCCTCCAACACTGTGCCTGTGGGGAGACGTGGCCTTCACCGTGGCCACACCATTTTTCCTCCGCGTCATTCCCCCGACACGACGTTCTGGCCCTCACCAGCCAGAAGCTTCTGGAAGCCTAGCGTGACAGGAGCTGTATCAGACTCGGGAATACCCTGGCATCACACCCTACTGACGTGGCTTCTCTGACACAGAGCTTAATAATGTTCTAAACACATCGATGCAGGTGCCTGGGGGGCTCAGTCGGTTAAGCGTCTGACGTCTGATCTCGGCTCAGGTCATGCCCTCACAGTTCGTGGGATTGAGCCCTATGTCGGGCTCCCCTGGTAACAGCACAGACCCTGCCTGGGATTCTCTCTCTCCCTCTGCCCCTCTCCCCCCTTTCTCAAAATAAAATAAATAAACTTCAAAATAAATAAGTAAATAAATACATACTCAGAGGCTCAGCAGAGCCTCAAGTGAAATGAATACTATGTTCTGTCTTCTGTGGAAAATTTAATGCCAGTTTAGTTTAGGCGCTAAAAATCAAACAAAACAAAGAAAAAAACTAAAGAACAAGAAAGACTTAAGTATCTGGAACCTAAAAAAAGTATAGCAGAGTGTACAAGGTAAGACACGGGTGACTCTCTGAGTCCAGGCAATCAGGAAAGGAAAAAGACAGACTGGCCTTTTGAGAGCCGCTGAAAGAAGCCAGGGCTGACCACAGAAGGCCCAGGGAGCGTCCCTCTCAGTTAAGTCCACACCGCAAAGAGTTACCGCTGAGACGGGTTAGGTGAGCAAGGGCATGGAGCTGAGGCTCGGAATTCCTGGGTCTGCATTCCTTGCCTCTGACTATCTTTGTTGGAACCTGGGCCGCTTGCCTCCCATCCTGACCTCAAATTTCCCAGTGTGATCCTAACATTTCTTTGGAAGTTTTTCACAGCATTGTTATGAGAAGCAAATGCATTGTAAATGAACATTCTTGTCGAAATATTAACTGTGCTCATACCATGACACCTTACTCTGTAAAGCATACATTTTATTGTTATAGGTTAGTATAAAAAAAGTGAACAGGAAATGGAATTCCAGCTCAAAATTTCTAGATCAAAAAGAAGTGAAATACTCTGATGTAAACTCAGTGGACCTAAGCCTATCACATACACATTGGGACTTAGGCAAAAATAAGAGTCCACGTGGGTGCAGAAAAGTACCCACGTGCGTCGGTCAGTGCTTTGGGGCCCACAGATGGAAGCACTTCCTGCCAATTCAAAGGTCATGGCCACATGGGCAGGTAAGGACCAGTCAAGAGACACCTAAATGTGGATAACTCTCCAAGGACGGATCTGGAACGAAGTATGTATTAAATTGCATTATTTCATTTTGACGTCGGCTCTAACTTTTCTCCACATGCATGCATGATCTCTACCTTAGGACTCTTCCTGACCCTGACATTGAGATACAAATAAGGGAAGTCTCAAAATTTTGACAAGCAGAATTCTAAAGGTCAGTTTAGAAGTCAGCTGTTCAGAATTGAACACACAGTTTCCTCTAAGATTCGTCTATTATCTGCCAATCCCCCTTAATCCGCAAACAAACTGTGTTTCCAATAGTAATGGGGCTGCTATATTAATAACTGAAATTACTAGCATATTAAACTAAATGAATGATAGCAATGAGTAAAAAGATGAACCTGATTTCCTTGGCTCAGGGGCTCATACGGTGGAAGTGGAAAAGGTAACAGCAGAAGAGCTTCACACCCTCCTTCCTGCACAAGAAGGACCCTGCTGGTACTCGGAATCGGAGCGTTTGTCTTCGGCCTTCTCTGACCCTCACGTTACGCTCGTCCTCTGTGAGCTGTTTCCACCCCCCACCCCCACCCTGGACACGTTCCATTACGTAACAGGTTACTTCTGCCTCTGGGCCACCCTCCTCTGACTTCTCAGTCCAGGATGTCCTTGATGCCACGGGGACAGGGCAAAGCCATGCAGGCCAGCACACAGGAATAAAGCCGCTGTCGTGTCCTTGGCCGTAACTCGCTACTGCACTGAGGTCCGGCCTGCTCTGGAGTCAGCAACCCGACCCTGGCCTGCCAGCCACACTCCTTGTATTCACGGCACCTCGACACCCCAAGCTCATCTTGTTCGACTGTCATTTCCCCAGTGGCGGGGACTTCAGGGCTTAGGGCTCGGGAGTGGCACAGCCAAACAGTTACCTCTATGGAAGAAGGTCCGTGGGTCTAAGCCTGCCTGGCTTCAAAACAAAGGCCGCCCTTCCATGTTTTCAGGATCCGCGCGAGGCAGCTGTGCTTCAGTGTGACCGACAGAACTCTATTGAATTTCATTTCCAAACAACCCTGCTTCATGTCTCCCCCGCAGAGACACAACCTGCCAAAAGTCTGCCGGTTCGTCTCTTTTCTAATTATAATTTCAGAACCATAATGATACAGCAATCAACTTTATAGGCCCAATAGTCTCACCTCGACCAACTGTTCTGACGCAAGAGTCTGGGGGTGGGGGGCACGTGTGGCAAGTCTGTGGGCACGTAGGTGGCCCAGGGCCACATGCAGGTAAGAACTGTCATCACCGGAGTGAGTGTACACTAGAAAGACACACAGACGGCCTCAATGGAAATGAAGTTCCTGTGGTCTGTTCCAAAACTTTGTCTTTTAAGAAGAAAGAACCTCTTAGTAGGCATCATTCATTCATTCATTCATCAGGAAGTGCTTCTTTGGTTCCTCCTGTCTGGCAGGTGTCAGGGGAGACACCGGGGTAGAGGGGTGGACAGCACACACCGTCTCGGCCGCCACAGACCGCTCTCCCGCTAAGGAAAGAGACACAGTCGAACCTTGAACAACACGCACCTGAACTGCGCCAGGCCACTCGGGCTCGGACTTTTTTCGGACCATACGGTACAATAACGTAAATGTATTCTCTTTTTCTTACAATTTGCTTAGTAACATTTTCTTTTCTCTAGCTTACTTTATTGTAAGAACGCAGTTCATAATACATATAACATACCAAGTAGGTGTTGGTCAACCGTGTATGCTGTCAGTCAGGCTTCTGGTCAAGGGTAGGCTATTAATGGGGCCCCTGGGTGGCTCCGTCAGCTCAGTGTCCGGCCTCAGCCCAGGTCATGATCGCACGGTTCATGGGTTCGAGCCCCGCACTGGGCTCTCTGCTGTCAGCACAGAGTCCACTTCAGATCCTCTATCCCGTCCCCCTCTCTCTCTGCTCCTTCCCTGCTCACTCTCTCAAAAACAATAAATTTAAAAAAAAAATTTTTTTTTTAAAGAGTAGCCTATTAGGAGTTAAGTTTATGGGGAATCCAAAATTAGATGCAGGTTTTTGGCTGTTAGGGGTTGGTTGCCCCTAAACCCCATGTTGTTATTTAATTACCGTGTCATTAAATAAGCAACTGTGAGGTGCCCGGTGGCTCAGTCAGTCGAGCGTCCAACTCTTGGTTTCGGCTCAGGTCATGATCTCACGGTTTCATGAGTTTGAGCTGGGTGTCGGTATTATAGTGAACTCCGCATTGTTAAGACACCTGAGCTGGCCTCCTGCAGGAAGTGGCAGGACACTAGGGCCTGAGACGACTGAAGGTGGAGGGTACCGACCTGGTTGGAGGAGGGCGGGCGGAGAAAGCTGGGGCCTTGGGAGCCTTGCTGGGGCTTCAGCGTGTATTCTGAGCGTTGGGGGAACCGTCAGCCTCAGGCGGCCTACAAGGATCTGAAGGCAGCAAGACTAGAGGCCGACAGAGCCACCAGCATGGACACCCGTGGCCTGGGCTCACGTGGGGGCTATGAGACGGGGACGGTGGTGGAGACAGAACGCTGTGTCCTGGTGACCGGCTGGGTGTGTGGCGTGAGGGGGAGGGAGTCGGGTGGGACTGCAGGTGACACGCTGGGACAAAAGGTCGTACCGTTTACTGAACTTCCGAAGCCTGGAGGGGAGCAGACTGGGAGGAAAGACGAGGACTTTCTGATCAAACTACGCTGCGTTTGCATCGCAAACGTGTGGCCGTGCTCCCACGGCCCGCCGCTGATCGCCCTGGGCCTGGAGTGGGCGGCAGGTCCAGGGCGCGAGGCCCAGATCCAAGGTTGTGCTGTCATTGGGAGGGGGAGTCGCACGAGAGGGGGCCGGAGAAGCACCCCTAAGTGACAGCTAGAGACAAGGGGTCTGGAAGAGGGAACTGCAAAGGAGACAGCAAACGGAGGGACTGAGTATACGGTCTAGAGATTCGAGTCTTTCCTACCTGTTTCGCAGGTCAGCACGCGGAGCTCCAAGAACACGGAGGCCGGTACTGTCACCTCCTGACAAAGACCCTCGCTTTATTTTCTTGGTCAGCCTGTGGCAAGAACTATCTTTTCACCTTCAATTCGCGCACCCCACAATCTAGTTTCAATTAAAACACTGATCTTTTGGTAATAAAAAATGAAGTGAAGGGACGCCTGGGTGGCCCAGTCAGTTACGCGTCCGACTTCAGCTCAGGTCATGATCGCGAAAGTCCGTGGGTTCGAGCCCCGCGCCGGGCTCTGTACCGACAGCCTGGAGCCTGGAGCCTGCTTCAGATTCTGTGTCTCCCTCTCTTCTCTCTGTCCCTCCCCCACTGACACCCTGTCACTCTCGGTCTCTCAAAAATGAATAAATGTTAAAAAAAATTTTTTTTAATTAAGTGAAGTGAAAAGTCTCATCTCTCTGTCCACTTGAGACTATCCAACTGTCTACCTGTCCAACTGAAAGCATAAATACGGCTTCAGAGAGAAACAGGAATGGGTCCTTTAGAATACCTACTGGTAATACAACGGTGATTACTGGGCATTTTCTAGTTGAGTTCCTAAAATCCGCTCGACCCTAAGCATGGCTCTCGTCCCCTAACTTGGCAATTAGCGACATTTCTCGCTGTATCCCTGTGACACCGGATCCACACACAGGAACGGGGGGCTTGCCCATACTGCGTGAGCCCCCAGAAACCACGGTCAACACCGGTCTGCTCTGGGGAATTACAATCTTGTCCAGGAAACAACACAAACATAATTAGAGAGTCCTATTTTCTAGGAATTTTGTGAACTTTGGTTAAAAAAAAAATCAGAACAACCTATATCCAACCTTCTACAGCAGAGTGACTGTGCATCTCTTGAGACCTCCGTGTGACTTCAGATCGCACCAAGCGTAGTCGTTTCGGCAGAAGGTGAAGCTTTTCTTAACTTTCTCCTTCTTTCTCTCTACACTTAGAAACGTCCTTTTTCAGACAGCTAATTAAAACTATTTAGGTAAATGGAGTTGGGGCAGGTATTTCTTTCGGCCTGGGGGTTCTGTAAAAGACTCCCTTAAGACACTAGGGACCATGGACTGAGAATGTTCTGGGGACTCTCTGAACCCCAGAGTTAAACGTATTTGCCGCTAAAGATCAATCTGGAAAGTGCCCCACCCCCACCAGGCCTTTCACGCCCTAACCACTGCGAGCAGCCAGCGTGAACCCCCGTCCAGACAGGAAGGCAAGAGGGCTAGGAACGCGGGCTCTATTGACACTCCCTGCCTGGAATTCTAGCAGCCCTGGGAGACGATGAAATTGTGCCCTTTAACTCCAGCCCTCCTCAGGCACGCTCTCTTCTATTCCACAGTAGAACAGTCTGGAGTTGGAACCACCACGCTTCTAACCAACAGGAATACGGAGCACGGGCTATCCATCCTGATGGGCCACCGAACCTCTTATGAGCAGTCACTGGAATCAAGTCGCTTCCTCCCCGGCACCCCTCACTATTCTGAGTGGCCACAGGGTCCGTGATTCTCGACACACTCAGCAACTCGGAGCCTCACTTGACATTAACCGGCTTCCTCCAGCTTGCTGACAAAGGAATTCCAGTCTCAAAATTATTGGCAGACAATAAGAACAAGGCCCGCCACTCCCCAGCTGAAGGCTTTTCAACAGCTCCCCATCAGGGAGGGCTGCTCAAACTCTGCCTCTAAATTACTCCTGATAATAACAATCAACGAGACGGTCCACAGGCCAGGTGCTCTCGATGCTCATAACCACCTTCTGCTGTCCCACCGTGGGCAGACGCCAATCTGAGGTTGGGCCCTGAGATCGCACGGGAGAAAGTGATGGAGCCAGCCCCCGGATCGGGTAATCTGGTCACAGCCCACGAACCCTTAACGCTCTCAGCCAGCTCACACCTTGGGGAAGGCTGAGGCAAGCGGGTTACTGAAAGCAGAAAATTTTAAGTTCCATGATTTGTCTTTAGAGGCGTGTAAATTTTGCATTCTTTTTAGGAGGTGTGTTTTTATTTAAAAACAACAACAGGGGCGCCTGGGTGGCTTAGTCGGTTAAGTGACCGACTTCAGCTCAGGTCGTGATCTTGCGGTCTGTGAGTTCGAGCCCCGCGTCGGGTTCTGTGCTGATGGCTCATCAGAGCCTGGAGCCTGCTTCCAATTCTGTGTCTCCCTCTCTCTCTGCCCATCCCCTGCTCACGCTCTGTCTCTATGTCTCTCAAAAATAAATAAAACGTTAAAAAAAATTTAAAACAACAACAACAACCTTTTTATCTTATACCCATTAAGGATGGCTGTTATCCAAAATACAGAAAATAGCCAGTGTTGGCGAGGCAGTGGAAAAAACTGGAACGACTGTGCACTGCTGGTTGGGAAGGGATAATGGAGCAGCCGCTATGCAAAACAGGATGGAGGTTCCTCAAAAAGGCAAACACAGAATTCCCACAGGATTCGGGAATTCTACACCTAGGGGTACACACAAAAGAACTGAAAGCAAGGCCGTGAAGAGACCACGTGTACACCTATGTTTGTAGCATCATCATTCACAGTAACCAAAAGGCTGAAGCGATCCAAAGACTGTCAACGGACGAATGGATACACAAAGTCTGGTCCTCCATACGACAGAATGTTACCAGCCTTTAAAAGGAAGGTGATTCCGCACCGTGCTGCGGCATGGCTAAGTGAAGAGGGCCAGGCAGAAAAGGGCCAACCCTGTATGATTCCAATTGCCCCGAGGCACTTACTTAGAGCAGCCAAGTTCATCGAGTCAGAAAACAGAACGGTGGTTACCAGGGGCTTTGCGGGGGTGGAGGAGGAACGGGGAGTTAGTGTTCACAGGGTAGAGAGTCTAAATTTGCGACGACGACGGAAGGGTTCTGGAGAAGGATGGTAGAGATCGCACAACAATGTGACTATTGGGCACTTAGTGCCACTGCCCTGCACACTGAAACACGGTTAAAATGCTAAGCTTCCTGATAGGTGCATTTTGCTACATCAACAACACGCTCTGGCTTTAAAAAAAAAAAAAAAAGGCAAAGAACAAAACGCCAATTTCGAATTTACCGTTAAGTGAATTAAAATTTTCCAAAATATATTCGATTCAGGAAAATTCAGAATTATCCTACGCAGTTTCGAATATCCCTGAGCGCAAAGCTTCCTCACGCTTCTCATCTGTGCGGTGGGGATAACAGTACCAGATACCCCGCAGGGTTGTGGCAAGGATTAAATAAGATTATTCACGCGCAGTGTCTGATAACGTAACAGGTGCTGTGGGCAGCTCTGGTTATTATTCCATACAAGGCCCTCAGTGACCCGCCTCCCACCACGGTCACCCGTGAGAGTCAGTTCAGGAAGTGAAATTTCCCTGATGGCTTCCTGAAAGGTCCTGTGCTACACCAGGATACAGCGGCCACCTGCGTCTTACACACACCAGCGCACAAAGTTAGGTTTGTGCGTGACTCACACGCCCGCACCAGACACACAAGCCCCTTGAAGGCAGCGCCTGTCTTAGTCACCCCTAGCCACAGTGTGTACATAGCCCAGTGTTTGGCACCTAATAACAGCTCAATAAATATTTAATGAAATACTTGGGGTTTCTTGGTAAACATTAAGGCCAGATGCCTACACGGTAAACTTACCCATCTCTGAGAGAGACTACCCAATTCTTCCCATGAATTATCTGCACATTACTGTATCAGAAAAGAGACCTTCCAGCTTCTCTCCATGCCTCTCCCAAGAAAAAGTCTGAAGTCTGAAAATTGGTGGGCCCATTGAATCGAAGCCACAGAAATGAATCCCAATTCTTGCCTTCAAGAACCGGCCATGAAGTGAAGGGAGACTCTACGTTGCCGGAGTCCTACCCTCCCAATACACACGTGTGACTGTCCGTCTTCATGTAACATCCAGAGACCCGGATACCAGGTCTAATCCTCAGTAGCGATGCTTATAGGAACGTGAAGGGCCCCAGGAGTCTGACCCCATGTCTTGATTGGACACCAGACTAGCCAGTTACCAAAACAGACTTTATGAAATGAAGGGTGCTTTGTGTGGAATTCAGAGAAAAGACACGGAAAGAGTTGAAGTGCTGTACTGTTGGTATTTCTTCCTTTTCTCTTAAGGGATTACTCGGGCACTGAAGTAATCACTCACAGCCTCCATGGAATGGTCCTTCACACTTTTGTGGGAAGGGCACGGCGCGTGGAACAGTGACAACTCCAGATATCTGTTCCTCTGAAACCCTGACATAATAAAAATCACAGCATAATTCTAGGAGCTGTTTATTACTTCGCAAGTTAGGGTTTGCTGTTTCCTCATCGACTCCCGCCACACTGGACACACACGTGAAATGCTGCGGCTTTATACCATGCGTTAGTGCACAAAATAAATGGTGTTCATAACGTTATCGCGGCCTCTCGTGAGTGCTGTGCTACCTCTGCTGAAATTTTCTTATCCCAAAAAGTAGGAAATGTAAAAAGAGAACAAAAGGGAAAAAAAAAAAAACCCTGCCTAATGAGAGACCTGTCACTGTCTTCTGCCTACGTCTTCTGAAGAGGAAGATTGGACCTATTATCTATTATTTTCCAAGATTCTTCCTCCTACTCCCTTCAGGTATTAAACCTTGATTTTAATCTTCTTCCCGATTTGCACACACACACAAAGTCACAGGAGCGTTCCAACGCTGTACCTCACAGAACAGGTAAAAAAAAAAATTAGGACCTTAGGTCTTTGACCAAGGCCAGTACTGGGTTCCAGGGACTTTGCTGGCAGAACGCCCTGCCCGGCTCTGGCGCAGATGAGCAAGCCCTCAAGCAGACATTTGTCCCCAGGCTAGTCTCAAGAATGTGCTGTTCTCTGTGGGACCAAGTGCCCTTTATGGTCATGGGCAAAATATTTACAGCCGCCTAGTTAGCGTGGCTGTCCAGCTTTCTCATCAAAAGAGGGCTTGGGGGCCCAGTCACAGGAAGATCAAAGTCTTCTGGACAATGAGAGCATTAATGTCCTTCTGAAATTAAATCCTAGAAGGGTGAAAAAACAAACTCACCGCCACAGAACAACATGGTCCTGACGTGTTCTCTTTTAAAAGCAAGAGTAAACTCGGACGTATGAAGACGTGACTCACGTATCACGAAGCCTCTTATTTTAACTGTATAAAAATAAATACTGCTACAAGATGGATAAACTCAAAGTAAGACCTCAAAGGGCTAAGTAGAAGAAGACGGACGCGAAGCCCACACACTGTTTGGTTCTGGGGACACACGGTGACGCCCGGAGAGCAAATCCAAAGAGACGGAAAGTAGATGAGCAGTTGCCAAGGGCCAGGGGAAGAAATGCGTGCTGCCCGTAACGGCCCTGAGGCTTCTCTGGGGATGCTAGAAGCGTCTCGAAATTAGATCATTGTGCTGGCTGCGCGGCTCTGTATGTTTACTAAAGATGACTGAAGCTTCCAATTAAAATGAGCGAATTAAAAACGGCGATCAAGCTGTTAAGCGTAAAAAGTAAAAAATACTAATCATAAAACTGCCTCGTGGTTGAGAAGTCTGAGAAACACTGGAGGAGGAGTTAGACAGCAGGTCTCGTGATTCCTGGTCAAGTTTTTATTTCAGTATTCAGGTCATGAATTTCAGTCAAAAGAGCCCCAACTGACCTCCCGAATCCCCAGCGCAGAAAAGTCTGTAACGTGTCCCACCATTTTGCCATCCTCCTCGCCAACGAGCTCCCAAGTCTTCCCTCTTGATGGTTTTTCTGTCACTTTTTTTTTTAATTTTTATTTTTTTATTTTTTTAATTGTTTAAATGTTTATTATTTAGTTTTGAGAGACAGAGTGTGAGCAGGGGAGGGCAGAGAGAGAGAGAGGGAGACACAGGATCCGAAGCAGACTCCAGGCTCGGAGCTGTCAGCACAGAGCCCGACGCGGGGTTTGAACTCCCGAACCGTGAGATCATGACCTGAGCTGAAGTCGGATGCTTAACAGACTGAGCCACCCAGGCGCCCCTCTGTCACTCTTTTAAAGGGACTTTAAAACAAACATCTTGATTTCTTAGTACCTGCCTATTTGGACTTGAGCTTTTCTCCAGGGCACAACCCTAAGTTACACAGGAGAGAAAACTTTGTTCCTGTGACTCCTGTCCATTAGAGCCACAGAGAGAAGCCTTCTGGAACAGAACAGCAGGGGCGCCCTGAAGAAGTTATCTTCGGGACATACCCTGGGTGTGATCCAGAGGGTAGAGACGTTTTTCATCTAGAAGCCACGCTTTCAGGGCCGGCGAGTTCTCCGTGCACAGCCCCCTGGGTCAGATTAAAAATATAAAGACTCAGTTTACCTCCGTGTGAGGAACTGCCTGGTGTGAGCTACCGACAGGGCGCCGGGGCCAGGAGGCGTGCTGTGTGGAGAGGGCTGCCCCAAAAAAGTGATCTCAGTTGTCCCTAGGGTTCCAAGTGGATGGTGTTGTCCAGCCGGCTGAGCAGATGCGTTCCTGCACACCTGCCTGTCTGTCCTTCCTGAATAGCCCCACAGGCTATACTGGGTATACCTTCGAAAACGAGTCACATAGGGGTGCCTGAGTGGCTCAGTCGGTTGAGCGTCCGACTTAGGCTCAGGTCATGATCTCACAGTTCCTGAGTTCAAGCCCCGCATTGGGCTCTGTGCTGACAGCTCAGAGCCTGGAGCCTGCTTCAGATTCTGTGTCTCTCTCTCTCTGCCCCTACCCTGCTCATGCTCTGTCTCTCAAAAATAAATAAAAATGTTTAAAAAAAAAAAAAGAACAGTCACATAAATGGAGCGGCAGGTGCCCCGGGTGCCACCACCAACTCCTACAGAAAATTCCTCCTTTCTCTCAGCCTGACTGCGGTCCCCCAGTGCCATCTCCACCTTCGGCTACACTTTTGGCTCCTCCTGGTTTTGTTTTACACTTTTAAGTGAATGATTTAATTAAAATAATATTGAAGCTCCTATCTCTATCCGGTCCTTCTCATTCGAAGACTCTCACCTCACGGCCACCCTTCTCTTTCTTCTCCTGCGTGTCTTCCCCTCAGGGAACCGTTTATGTCTGACCTTAAAATGTCACCCTAATTAATCTTCCTGTTCCTGGTAGTCCGATTTCTTCACAGATGGAATTTTTGACTGTTAGGAATGATAAAGACTTTTGTTCAATGTCTCATTTTACAAATGAGGACCTGAGAGATCAAAACTAAATAGCTAAGGTATTTATAGGAGCTAATTTCATGACTGCCCAAACTTGGAAGCAATCGAGATGTCCTTCAAGAGGTGAATGGATAAGTCAACGTGCTGCAACCAGACAATGAGGCATCACTACAGACAACGGTTTTTAATGGCTATAAAAGGAGTGAGTGAACTATTTAGCCATGAAAAAACTTAAACACACAAGCTAAGTGAAAGAAGCCAATCTGAAAAGGCTACGTTCTATATGATCACAACTATATGACATTCTGGAAAAGGCAAAACTATGGGAGCAGTAAAAATACCAGTGGGTACCAAGGGCTAAGCGGGAAGCACAGGTGAATAGGAGGCGCACAGGGAATGTTTAGAACTACTATGTTAATACTATAATGTGGACATTACATTAGTCAAAACCCAGAGCCTGCACAACACCAAGATGAACCGTCACATAAACCATGCACCTGAGTTAATGATAAGATGGAATAGCATTGGCTCATTGCTTCAAATGTGCTACACTAATGTAAGACGTTAATAACAGGAAACTGTGTGCAAGGGATTGAGTGTTTGGAAATGCTGTACTTCCCAATCAATTTTTCTGTGAACTTAAAACCTAAAGATCTAAAAAATAAAATGTATTAATTCAAAACATAAATAGAGGCTGACCGAGTGGGACAGTCAGGCCAGTGACACAGAGCTTCTACTACTTGAGAGCTTTGTACACAGCACAGAAGGTCCTTGTTCACCTAGAGAAGTGCCCAGAAACCACAGTAACCTACAGTAAAGGGCAGTAACCTACTGCCATTACAGCATCAAGATCCAAAAATACATCCCTCCAATCAAAACCCAAACTCTGTTTGTGCATAACCTTGACCAGCTGATCTTCAAATCCACATGAAAGAACCACGGCTTGGGGATGGCCTGCAACACTCCTGGGGGTCTGGGGACAGGGAACAGAGAGGGAGACATGCCCGGCCAATGTCAAGAGCCTCGATTCTAAGCAAGACTAAAGTTTGATTATTACACGAAGTTGAGCATTTTAACTGAAGAAATGAGTACTCTGTTTGTTTGGCTTTTTTTTCCTACTCGCAGTTGAGATTTTTATGACCCAAAAGGGACTAGATGAGTCACGGGAACTGCTTGAGTCTTCATGGAGGGCATGGCAAGAACTAATCACAGAGCTAATTTAAGGGGACCACAGGAAGCAGAAAAATAAAGTCACTTCATGGCCACATCTCGTGTGTTATGCTTACTCAACTTAGACGGTTATATGAAATATATTGTTGAGGAATATATTTATATGTGGAAAATCAACAAGTTAGTAAGTGATAATCCCCAAATTCAGAATAATGGTTACCCCCCTTGGTAGGGGTTGGCAGGGTTTGAGGACATGGAGGGAATATTTACAGATGGTGGTGATATTGTGTATTTCAGGTGGGGCAATGCATATGTGTTATTTGTTAATCTTTGAATTTACACATTACAAATATACTTTTTATAAACTAAATATTTAATAAAACAGTTTTTTAAAAGATGGACAAGGGTTAAAAGGATGGGTCAGGAAATACTAATACGGGGTGTCAGTTGAGCGTCCAACTTTGACTCAGGTCATGATCTCACGGTTCGTGAGTTCAAGCCCCATGTCGGGCTCTGTGCTGACAGCTGAGAGCCTGGACATTGTTTCAGATTCTGTGTCTCCCTCTTTCTCTCTCAAAAAATAATAAACATTAAAAGAAAGAAAGAAACAAAGAAAGAAAACACTAATACGAAGAACAGATAATATAATAGAGCCTAGTAGGTGTGCCAATCACATGGCATCAGACAGGCCTATGTTCAAATTCCTAACATACCACTCAGCAGCCATATACCTGGACAAGTTACATAACTATTCTGAACTTCAGTTCCTGCATCTGAAAAAAGAAGGAATAATAGTATTCTTTAGGTTGCAGCTGGGTTAAATAGGGTACTGCCTGCTGAAGAGCTTGGTAGGAATCTGACAAAGGGGATTAAGAGAGCTCTCATTTGTTGATCATTGACCACATGCCAAGAGCCATGGGAAGTACCTTACAGGCACGAGCACAGTGAATCATCTCAAGGTCATACAGTAATAAGCCATAGAGACAGGATTTGAACCTGTAGGGAGTCTGATTCCAGAGCTAGGTTCTTAACCACCATGTGATTCTCTCTGATGAAAGTCATATATCATTATTAATGGTGCTGTTTATTATAAATATTCACAGTTAAGGTTTTAAAAATTTGGTTAAAAATTACCTCCACATGGCTAAGATGGGACTACTTGACACAAAAGCAGTTTACTTCAAAAAGAACCCAAAGATGTAGTGGATCGGACAGCTGCTGTGACTGGATGATGTCACGCAACTATCGGAAATCCCAATACTCCTGGGCTACGCAAATGATAGATCTTTTGATCTGAGCAGTCTTTCTATCCCTGCCTTAAACCCATACACTGGCCTGTTAATTTGGGGTAATCTATCCAGTTCTAAGCACCACATCTTAAACAAACAAACTGCAAATCGACTTGGACAATGGTCAGCCACCCACATCATTCCGCGGACAGTAGAAGAATTCTGGGATTCTAAGCTTTAAAAAGACAACTATTAGGGAAGACAGCACAGTGATTTTCCTATGGAAGAATGAGTAGAGATTCGGATGTACATCCTTGAGTAGAATCAGTGCACAGAATGAGGCTGCTTTCAGTCTGGGACAGGGAATTCATGAACAATCAAGGAAACAGAACATGCCATCTAGGAAGGTTCAGACTTCCCACAAAGGAGGGCTCAGTAGCTGAAACCACAGACCACAAGTGGTGTGGGTACTGGATTCATAACCTCTAAGGTTTCCTCCACCTTTACAGTTCTCTGATCCTGAAATATATAATATCTATCCTAAAAATGCAATCCTTACATAAACAGTGGAAAAATCCTGAAGAAAAGGGCACATCCATCTTGGATGCCCTCTGGCTATCCCTGGGAACCTGCCTTTGCTGGGACTCTTCTAACTTGGCCTGAGCCAGTTTCCATGTCCCAAAGATCACACGTGGGACAGGCTCACTCAGTACCTGGGCTTTGTAAACCAAGGACAAAGAGAGTGACTAGAACACAAAACTTACCTGTTTACCTGCATAAGCCTGTGTCCAGTGTTAAATTCTAAACAACGGTTACTTAGGAAACCGATGCTGACTGCCACAAGAATGACAGAGTGGTACCCCTACAGTAATCCCAAGCCAAACTTAATAACTCAGCGGGAGCCTCCTGTGGGTTTTGTTACCTGAGTCTAAAGGATTTAGTGGCAAAGCTTTTCAGAGACCTCTAGACTTTTCTTCCCCCTTGTTTCTGGAACCTACAGCAAAGCAATTTGTATCTGAAATAGGCTTGTGGCTTTATTACAAAGCGAAGTTTCTAGGAGTCTGTCTGGGGGCGGGGAAGGGAAGCAGGGAGGACCTGACGTTTTAGTGCAGTCAGTTTAGAAACAAAATGAGGTAACAGAGAGGACGAATGGGAAGGTACACTGTTGGAAGAGCGATGGCTCTGCTTTAAAGAAGGCAAACATGTTATCGGTGGACTTGGGCTCAGGACAAAAACCTGCCTCCGGGGGGCGCCGTGCACACTGGGAGGCCCGGGGAGCGCGATGGGAAGTCCCATGCAGCCCAGTAATTTGGGCAGTATTAATGGCCCTCTCTAACGCTTCTACACATTTTTAAAAATTGCCCCGGGGCACCTGAATGGCTCAGTTGGTTGAGTGCCTGACTCTGATTTTGGCTCCGGCCATGATCTCCCAGTAGTGAGATCAAGCCCTATGTCAGCCTCCATGCTGGGTGTAGAGCCTGTGTGGGATTCTCTTTCTCTCTCCTTCTCTGCACGCACATGTATACGCTCTATCTCTAAAAACAAAAAAAGAACAACAAAAAAAAACACAACCTGGAAATGAAAATAAAGTGAAGGGTGCCCACCTTTCAGCACCCACCCAGAGCAGGTCTGACGAGCCCACCCAAGGCTCCTCCATCCTCTAGGGGAACACACCTTCTTCTGACTTGCTGTTTGCTCTGATTAGGTAAGTTACAGGTTAAATTTGTACATTACTTTTGTCCAGGAGCGAAGCAAATAACTTCTGCCCTGCAGAGAACATACTGCAAAGGTTATTGCCCTGTAGGACTTGAACTAGTTTCGCCTCTAACTTAGCAAACATTTCGGCAGGCCTTTCCCGACAGACTTGATGAATCTCTGCTCCGCCTGAAAACTGCTTACTATATTTAATCTATATTTAATCACCGCTGTGCCATTTACTCTTTCCATCTTTATAACTGCTTTCTCTTTTGTCTGTGTCACAATTTTTGTCACAACTATCATACGTTTAACTATATCATATGCATGTTCGTTAACGTAGCAGTCAGTTATGGCAGTTTCGGAGACCAGAATGAAAGACTTATTTCCCTGTAAACGCCAGTCTTTTCTAGAGACCAAAAAATTAACAAAAATTAAAACAAAAAAAGTTTTATCACAAAATTAATATTTCCAAATAACTTAGTGCTACTTTTCCAATATATTGGATCACTACTCACCCACACCTAGCAGCTGGTTGCTCATTGCCAACTCCTTCTCAAATCGGTTATCTTTCTCTAGTCGAGCCAACATGCCAGTCTAATTTAGAAATCATGCCTATCATTGTCTCTTGAAATACACTCCTCTCTACTCATCTGCCTATTTCTTCAGAAAGTAAATAATATTTAATGAACATTAAGTACAAGACATGGTAACAGACAGCTCACATGCATAAACAAAGAAGAAACCAGAATTATTTCTATAACAAACTGCAGCCTTTACTTGACTTTCTACAAACATCATCACCCATCTAAGTGCTTGCATCTTTTCTACCTCTATTCTTGTTCTAGAAGCGGTTAGTATGGATATGATATTATATGACATGGTCCTGGTCCTACTTAGTTTCTATGGCTCTTAAGCATGCTCTTTGCTCTACTCATTCTCCAGATGCTGTATCAAATGCCCAGACATGAAAAAAGATCTAGAACAGTCTAGTTACTCTGGTCTCTGCTCTGCAATGCAATTCCAATTACCTTCATTTCGCATACGAGGACATGGAGTCCTAGAGATTTATATATAAGGAGGGCCAAAGCCACACAGTAGAAGGCCTGAGGTGAACCCTGACAGAGTAACAGAATCTGACCTCTTCCCTACCACACTCCACTGCTTCTCAAGACTGAGCGAGTTCTAGAAACGTCCAACAAGAATTTAACCATGCACGATCCCTTGGGGGGAAGCAGAGTGATGCTTAGAAAGGGTAAGTCACTTGACCAAAGTCATAAAGCAAGTTTAAACACTGGGACAAAAACTCAGGTCCTTCCAGCTGTAAACTGTCACCTTCAACTCTTTATTCGTACATAGTTAAACACCCTGCCCAAAAAGCTCTTTCCACGGCATCCTTGCCTCTTTTTGATTTTATGTTGCCTTGTACTTGATTTCTTGTATCACATCTTGTTGCTGTTTCCTCAAGTACCTTGCTTGCAGGATCTTAAAGAGAATGGATAATATTTTTTATATTTCTGTCCATAGCGCAGGGACCAATCAACATTTATTAAACGTACAGATAACATAAAAAGGACAGTAAAAAAAAATCTGTTCTAAGTTGGGAGGTTTTTTTAGTGTGCTGGGGGAAGGTACAGCTATTTTCCTTTGATGTTACGTAATTTAAGACTTCATTTTGTATTATAATAAACATTAGTTATCGATTATGTAAATATTACAAAACAGAATATAAATTCATGTAAAAGTTAAAGATTGTAGTGTAACACTTCAAAGTCATGTTCGCTTGCAACAGGCTCCTTTATGTCAAGCCTTCGACCCTATGCGAGATGCCTTCATTCTTGCTGTCATTAACGAGGGCTTCACTGGAAACGCCAAGAAGCACTGATGGTGACACTGCTCACCACATTTGAAGACTACAGGAAACTCAGAAAATTTACCCCAGACCCCCTGACGTGTTCGAAAACTCTACCTTAAGTGCTGTCACTTCTGCTGAAATTCATGGCACCAAACCCTTTACTCGAACACAAAGCACGAAAGAAAATTAAGTTTCCATTTTTCCTACATGGCGGTCATCCAGATAATACGGAACAGGCTTAGTTTTCAATTATTTTCACAAATGAACACCTTGAATTTACCAATTATCATAGCACCCAAGAGTATATCCTCAGTCCTATGGGAGCCCTTGTCGTTAGTCCAAAACCTCACTTAAGTTAATACATTCAGCCTTTTCCCCCCCTTAAACCTTTCTAGCCAACTTGTTAACAGGTGTTAATATGAACCTACATTAACCAATGGAACTTCTCCCCCGTTCTCCCCACCCACCTGTCCCCAGGGAAGTGAAACTGGATTTTATCAGAGTGAAACCAACAAATCAGTTACTTGGGAGACAGAGAAAGACAAACCAAAATCGGAGAAAATCCACCTTATAGATCATCAGGGCCTGAGTGATTAGGAGTTTGCAGTATTACGGTAATACTATATTGTTCCAGACAACAAATGTTGACTAGGATGTGAAGAAATCGGAACCCCCTTACATGGCTGGTGGGGATGTAAATGGTGCTGCCACCTTACAAAATAGTTTGGCAGCTCCGCAAAATATTAAATATAGTGCAATCATATGACCTGGCGATTTCACACCTAGGTGTATTCCCAAGAGACTAGAAAACGTATGTCCACACAAAAAGTTGAACATGAATGTTTATAGCAACATTAGACCTAACAGTTCACATGCGGAGACAACCCAAATATCATCAACTGACGCAGGAAGCAACCAAATAGGATATATCCGCTGATTTGAATATTACTTGGCCATATAGTACCGATACATGCTTCACGTGGATGGGCCTTGGAAATATTATCCTAAGTGAAAGAAGCCAGTCACCACAGGCCACGTGTTGTAGGATGCCATTTAGATTTTTTTTATTCTTTTTTTTTTTTTTTTTTGAGAGAGAGAGTGACATAATGTGAGTGGGGGAGGAACAGAGAGAGAAGGAGACACAGAATCTGAAGCAGGCTCCAGGCTCTGAGCTGTCCGCACAGAGCCCCATGTGGGGCTTGAACTCACAAACCGCAAGATCATGACCTGAGCCTGAAGTCGGATTCTTAACCGACTGAGCCACCCCCGGCGCCCCTGTAGGATGCCATTTATATGAAATGTCAAGAACAGGCAACTCCACAGCGTCTAGCAGACGAGGGGTTGGTAGAGGAAATGGGGAAATGGTTTCAAAAAGCTGTACCATCCACTTCTTATGAATTCGGTCATAATTCACCCTCACACGATGTATTGTTTTACCTCCTGTTGCAATAAACAAACATGTTGCAACTGTTCTTCAGATAAGAAAACCATTGTGAGCTCTCTGTACAGGTACAGATGAGATCTCGGATTTATGTCTTGTGGGTGGAGCCCGGATTCCACACACCTTGAAGCAGACTGTCTACGAGTGACTCAGCCACAGTATAAACAATAGCGTTAGAAGAGGAAATCCTTGTCCTTCCAACCTAAAAGAGCAGAGCAACTCGGTTCGCAGTAAAACGCTGACTATGTGGCTGTGAGGACCACTGTTCTAACACTGTTCTGGGTTTAGATGTGAAGTAATCATCCTTTAAAAGGTCACTTGAGGGGTAGAGGTTGGATGAAGAGTCAGTAAATCCAGTTCCATGGCCCATGAATGACTCAAATGTCCAGACGAACCAATGACAGCAAGTATCTAGAGCAGCTCCCCACCTCCCCTCCTCGTCTCTCACACGCTTGTCCTCTCTGCCAGGGTCCCAACGACGTCTCCTCTCCGGTTCCTGCCCTGCTCTTACCGACCATCAGAAAAAGAAAAGTGCCAAGGTGATCTTAGCTGCATGGACTTTTGTTTTCTTTCTTTTTTCTTGTTTTAAAAAAATCCTGTGTTTTGGGGCGCCTGGGTGGCTCAGTCAGTTGAGCGTCTGACTTCAGCTCAGGTCATGATCTCGAGGTTGGGGAGTTCGAGCCCCACATCGGGCTCGCTGCTGTCAGCACGGAGCCCCCTTTGGATCTTCTGTCCCCCATCTCTTTGCTCTCTGCCCCTCCCCTACTCACACATTGTCTCTCTCTCTCTCTCAAAAATAAAAAAATAAACCTTAAAAAAATAAAACCACCATAGTTTTGAATGGTGCAAAGTTGAGGGCACCCGTAGGCACGATGACATCATTTCCTGGATGGGCACTCATCTGACCCCATCCGCTCCTCAGACCCCGCCATGCACGGCTGCGGCGTCGCCATCTTAGAATCTCTGGCCCACGAGGCCGCTCCGTGTGGCCTGGCGAAGCTGCTGCAGCTCGTGTAACTGGAAGGTGGCAAAGATCAGTGAGGCCCCATCCAGGGCCCTGCTGTGGGACACGGACGCAAAGACAGGAAGACAGGACTGGAAGGGGAACGGCTGGCAGCGTCCCCTACAAACTCCTCTCGAATTTCTGCTCCCTGTGTTCCTACAACCCCCCCGTACCTTCTCCCTCCTAGACCCGTCTCAATGTCTGACAATTCTCCGATTGCTTTTCCTACTGTGTCCGACCCGGAAACCACGAGGGATGAGACCACCTTGACCTTCTTCATCGCTAGAGCTTCATCCCCGAGTACGTCTGTGGGCGTGGCCAGCTACAGTTTTCAGCCAGTTGCTGCCTCCCTCCACTCTTGGAACCCCTCCTGCTCTCCTAACGCTCGGGGAGCCTCTTCGCCGGGGCTCGCCTCTCGCACGGAGACGCAACCAAGCTCACGTCGCCCTCTCGGCCGTCTCCCGGTGCCAACGAAACCTCACGTGATCTTCTGTTAACATGACCTCGGTCCGCCCAGGGGCCCGCACCCGCCGCCTCCAGGGTGCGCGGCTTCTCCGTCTCCCTATCTCCACTCCCACTATCCTCCTCTCTGGATTCATCTCCTCATGGCCACGTCCTCTGAGGGGTGCCCACCCAGAGCTTCAGTACCTCTCACCAAGATCTGTTATCAACTTAGCATTTCTCTACTCTCCAATCCATTCGGTGCCCAAATGCCAGATCAAGTTTCCCGAAGTGCATCCCCAGTCACAGTCAACACCCTGCTCAACGGCTTTCGATGGCTCCCTGGGTTAAAATCTCATCTCCTCGGTCTGGTCTTTGGGGCTCTCATCATTCAGATCCACTCTTACCTTCAACTATTTTCAAAAACTCTAAGGAGCTCCGAGGACATGCCAAGGCACGGTGCATGGCGTTTTGAGAAGAGCAGGAAGAATAAAAACTGTTCTGATCTCATGCTACTCCCCCCAAAGGTGCTGTTGGCCCCAGTCACCCTGGACTCCCTCCCGGTTTCCGCAACTGCCTTCTGCTCCATTTACCCTCATCAGAAGGTCTTCTTTGCCATGTTAGTTAACCTCTCGAAATCTTACGAGATCTTCAAAATCAGCCTCGCGTGACACCTTCTTCTACGACCTTAATCTTCCCTTCGCTTCGCCACCACCCTAACTCCAATCGCGCCCTGGGGGACGAGCTCAGACAAGCTCTGTCCCCCGGAGCCCGTGGCAGGTGCGCCATTGTTAGGGGACCCGGTCCTGGGACAGGAGAGGAGCCTTTGCATTCACACCCAAGCATCCGCCACATCGAACACATACTACCGCCAGAACTTCGGGTCCTGACTCAATGATACGGGTGTTAATGAGACACGTCGGGTGAGTGGGGGCACGGTCAGAGGCAGGGCCATCGGAAGGCTGGAGCTGAGAAGGAAGAGGGTGCTGAAAACCAATGTCCTGAAAAACATATTAGCACAGGAAGGAGGAGGAGCCGGCACAGGGCCTGCAGGACAGAAGCAGAGCGAGGAGAGCGGCGGCACAGTCGCCAAGCAGAGCTTCGAGGAGGAGGCAGGGACGCACAAGGGTCGGGGTTGCAGAGATTCAAGAGGTGCCACGAAAAGGCCACGGATTTGGGAGCTATGAGATCACCGTCTAACCTGGGGAGCACTTTCACTACTCGGATGAAGTACATCAAGTGCGAAGGCAGGAGAAATTAGCTCTCGGCGAAGAAGAGGGACAGGTGGCTCCCGTGCCCTTGCCGAGCTGCTGGAAGGGCAGGGTGGAGAGAGACGCAGGGCGGAGAGAGACGCAGGGCAAGGGCTGTTCCCAGAGCCGGCTGGGAGCTAGCGCTCGCCAGGGCTGCTCAGAAAAGCAGTCGCCTGTCAGCCGAGAGCTGTGACTACCTCACCCAAGTCTAGGAGGGACTCACGCACAAATGAGGCAGGGATGATTCCGCAACAGAGAGGGAGGGAGGTCTGGTGTTGCCTATCACTCCCCCCTCTCTTTGGACACTGAAGGAACTAACGGGCCCTGGAAGCGCGTGACCAGTGACAGCACAGGTGACGGTGCTTTGAAAAGAGGAGATTCCTGCCCGAGTGGCGTCGCCTAGGACTCGGCGTTTGCTGGCACAGCCTCCTACAGGAAAGGGAGCGATAAAAGGCTCCTTGTTGATTCTACTTCGTTCGCATAAACCCACACCTACACGCTGACCCACACTCAGGCTCCTTCAACGCGACCGCACAGGAAGTGTGACTGCAGAAAGGAAATCACTTTCTCGATCAATTCGCCAGCGAGAACTTCCCGAGGACACACCAAAGCCACGTGCCCGACGATTTCCCATCCCGGCTCTTGGTATTGCTTTCTCTTTCCCTCAGTCCCACTGGTTCTGGCGCCCGTCTCGAGCGAGCTGCTTTGTGGAGGGCTGCTCTCCAAAGCCCGGGCGTCCCGAGCACAGACGCAATACTGTACTTTCCATTTGCCTTCTGACATTTAAGGCCGAGATCCTGGAAGGGGACAGCTCTCCAGCTGCCGGGCCTGGCGTCGTGGCATGATTTAGCACCCGACGACAACCTAAAATCATTTCCGCTGGAACCGTCTATCGGACTGCGTTGCTGAAGTTCTCTCCGTGTTGTCTGGGACTCTGGGCCAGCCTGTCTTTGGTTCCACAGAGCTGTTGTTGCTGTCCCCCCTCCCGCACCTGCTTCTGGTTGAAGACTGTTCCCAGCTCCTGCAACCATATGACATTGGAGCCTGGTATATCCTTGTCATACCTTGCATTTCTATCCTTAATCACACCATTAATTTCTAATTGCTGGTGTGGCATCTTGTGGTGACTCCCCAGCTTTCTAATTTTCCACTCTTACCACGTAGTTAATTGTATGTTATGTGAGCAGACGGGTGAAGGAAGAAGACTTTCTCTCCATGCCCACAGGTTAATTTTTTTTAATGTTTATTTAATTTTGAGAGAGACAGAGGGAGAGAGAGAGAGAGCGTGTGCGAGGGGCAGAGAGAGAAACAGACACAGAATCTGAAGCAGGCTCCAGGCTCCAAGCTGTCAGCACAGAGCCCGACATGGGGCTCGAACTCATGAACTGCGAGATCATGACCTGAGCCAAAGTCAGATGCTTACCTGACTGAGCAGCCCAGGCGCCCCGCCTACGGGTAAGTTTTAACATCCGCATTTCCCCACGTGGTGGTAGTGCTGGTTCATTTTACGTGTCAGCTTGGCTGGGCCACGGTGCCCAGGTGTTGGTCAAATGGGTCTAGAGTTACTGTGAGGTATTTTTTAAATGTAATCACCAACTTCAGTGAAGCAGAGCAGATTACCCTCCATAATATGGGTGGGCCTCATCCAATCAGGAGATGGCCTTAAAAGACCAAGGTCCCCACAAAGGAAAGAATCTGGTCTCACAACTGCCTTCAGATTCAAGAATTCAACACTACAGCATCAACTCCTGCTGGAATCCCCACGCTGCTGAGCTGCCCTACAGATTCTGGACGCGCCAAGACCCAGAGTTGCATGAACTGATTCCTTAAAACCAATAATTCAGTCACTCTTTCATTCATTCATTCGTTTTCTCCCCATATACACATCCATACACAAGTACATACATACAACTGGTTGTGTTTCTCTAAAGCGCCTTGATCAATCCAAGTTATTAGATACTTTCAATAAAATTCATCCTACAGTCTTTTAAATACCATGCCTATTAAGTTAAACCAACGATCTGCTTAAGGTTTCTGAAATGAGACCATATTAAAAGACTCTACATACGGAATTGCCAATAATCATGATGCCAAAAAGTACAGAAGGCTTGCTAATGGATTTTAAATTAAAGGAGCAATTATTTCCAGAGGTAATAAGAAAGTCATAACTGAATTTCAAATCTCAGTCTCTTTATCCTCTATATTGGTTTATTTCTTGCTGAATGGATCTCCAGGTAGCTTCAGAAAAAGTAGAGCCTTGAATTAGGAAAATCTAAATTACAGACCCCTAAAAATCACACTCACGGCAGAATGTTGCCAATAAATAAAATCCCCCGTGAAAATAATCTTTGCTAAAGCAACAGAATTTTACTGAGTGGCTATCGCATTGCATTGGAAACTATTATAAACAAAAGCATTTATTGTACGGTCTTTTGTAATACAAGCCAGCATCCACTCGGGGCCACAAACACATGTCACAGTGAGGTACACTGGTCTCCATTATTAAGAAAGGCTTATACGAACTTACATAAAGAGGGTAAATGCCCACGTCGGTAGTAAGTACAATTACAGAATAGGTCCCCTGGAGAATCAAAACAAAATGCTGCATGAATGTACTTTTCAGAAGGCCGATTCCCACTGTCTTCCCTTAAAGGCATTAGCTACTCCGTGAGGGAACAACTAACATTATCTTCTCAAATCCTGTAACATAAAGCACTGGTCACTTCCTCTCTAGACTCCACGACTTGACCTTAACCCTCAGAACATAACCAAACAATGCATTTTCCTTTAACTCTGATCTTTCTTAAGATAACGAAAGAACGATTTCATCTTAAAGACGACAGACTGGACCCATTCTACCTTTTCAAATCTTCAAAAGGCCACTAAACGGGTCACCCCACAGAAGATCCGATGTTAGTTTAGGCCCAGTTGCTCCGCAGAAGAGCTCAGACCATGACATTATCAGAGCTTTGAACTCTGTGCTACACAGAACACAAAAACCCACCAGTAGGCCTTGTAGGTCGGTGCTGTTGCCCGGCATTAAGTTAATATATAACAACCATCACACATCAGAGAGAAAAACCACTCAGCAAGTTAAACATCCACTCTAGGAAAACCAAAACTGGGAACGACAAGAAAGTGTAATCTCCAATCTGGTCGGCCCTATTTGCATGCTTTTTCCCTGCCCTTGGCCATCTATGTGAAGACCTTTGCTTGTGACTGGGCGGTTCCGACTGCTGACTGCTGGGCTCACCTCTGATCCGCTCACCGGGCCCAGGTCCTGCTGAACTCACTGGTTTTGGTTTCAAAAGAAAAACACTCTGACCACTTGGGTTCAGGCAGAACCAAAGATTCCTCCCAGAGAGAACATTCTGTCTGGAATTTCAACATCCCAAATGACTGGCACGCTAGCTTCTCAGCATGAGTCATTCTCTAAGCACTGCTACTAGACAGCTACGGAGAATGGGTCATTCAAACATGGCAGCCGGCACATACGGCGAATGAAGACATTCACGGAGCTCTAGCCACTCTCCACTGAGCACGCAATTCTATATTACTTCTCACAACGATCCTGCAAAAAGAAAAAGAGCATTTCTGGGTGACTTTTAGCAAGTTCTCTTATCTCGCTGAGCTTCATTCTCCTCTGCAATGCTTGGAAGAAGAGCTCCTGCTTGGTGTGCTGTGTCAGGGTGAACCAAGACACAAAAACCTAGGGAGCACCATTTCATGAGAAGCTTACGTGATTTAAAAAAAAAACAAAAAACAAAAAACAAAAAACAAAACAAAACAAAAAAACCAACCACACAGAGCAAACTCAGGACTAGAATGAACTCTCCAAAATTTTAACCCAATCGTAGAAAGGAACGCAGGTCACCTCTCTTCCTCTCTCAGCCCACGTGTGCTGACAGGTCAGGCCACTGTTATCGGCCAGGGGAGAAATACATTATAAGGTCCTGAGAGCCCTGCCTCGGAGTGCTGTGACAACTCTCCACAGGCGAAGAGTTGCGACTTTTGGATATCGTGCTTTTTCGTGTCTTAAGTTTAAGGAGTGACGAACGCTGGTTCGAACGTTTCTAATTCTACCATCGAGCTTGTTTGGCTTTGCTGGCAGTTCGCCAGACGGAAACGGTGCAGAACTGGGTCCATCCTGAAGGAACTTGGTACTCATTACCTTTGCCAAACTCACGTCCAGCTTATGTGAGTTTATACCTGAAACAGTCAGCCCTCTGCCCAAACAACCTCCACAGGCAAATGAAAGAAAACTAGATGAAAAAATGGAGACTCGGTAAGACCGAGTACCTGAGAGAGTACTAGAAATAACAGTAATAACTCGAAAAAAGAAGGCTTTACTAACCTTACGGCTTTAAAGTCATGCATGTACGTAGCAATCTTTCTCTACCTTTTCTGGTGAGTTATCACAAATATGGAATACGTGTGAGTATATGTCTTCCTTCAGAAGCTTCACACACTCTGACCCCAAATGTGGCAATAAAAATAATGGCCCCTGCTGTGTGCCGCTAATCCTCTTTAAGTAGCAACACCGCCACGAGAACAATGTCATCGTGGCCACTGCAGTAGTTCTCTGTTTCACTGGGTTTGGCTTAATGGACCAGGCCTTGTTTCACGGGCCTGTTTAATGAAGTAGAACAACACGGCGAGTTTTCTAATGCTGATAAAATCTGCACAGCTCACTGTGTAACCCTATGAGAGACACACAAAAGCACCAGACACGAAGGTATAAAAAAAATGAATTGATAGCGGGATAAACACATAACCACAAAGTCACAGCATCGCAGCCCTGTTAATCTCCTCTTTAAAATCTTTTTAATGTTATTTTTGAGAGAGAGAGAGAGAGAGATGCGCAGCGTGAGCAGGGTAGGAGCAGAGAGAGGAAGACACAGAATGCGAAGCAGGCTCCAGGCTCCGAGTTGTCAGGACAGAGCCCGATGCGGGGCTCGAACTCACCAACTGTGAGATCATCCCCTAAGCCGAAGTCGGATGCTCAACCAACTGAGCCACCAGGCGCCCCACCAATCTCATCCTTAAAGTACGGGCGGTGGAAAGAACCCTTCTCGGCTCGGACTCTCTGCCTATCTAGAAATAGCTTTGTATCTCACCTAACCAGGCCTCCTTCCCAACATAGGATTCTTTTTTCCAAAAAAAAATCCCAAAAACCCCTATGAGGAATTTTCCACAGGGATGTTAATAATTTCAACAAAACTGTCCACTCAAGCATTTGCTGAGTGCCAGATGCACGAAAAACAAGGTGCAGATGATGAAAAACAGGAAGAATACGATTACTTAGCATTTAGCACTTAACCGAATGCGAGGGCCCGTGCTAAGTGTTTCTCACAGAGTATTCTCTGCATCCTCAAACGGCCCTAAGAAGCAGGTACTCATTCCTGTGTGACAGAGGCGGCAGTGGGAGACTACCACGGCTCGTGAGTGCCTGAACCTGAATCCAGGCTGTCTGACTCGGGGGTCTGTGCTTTCAGGCACTTCCTCCAGCACTTCAGTCAAGGAAAAGTTACGGTCTTTAGCAACGGCGTCCAAAGACATTCCAAAGAAATAATAGAAAGAAAGAAAAAAAAACTCTTTTGTCAAAGTATTTAGTAAGGAAAAAATTTAGCTAATCAGCTATTAAACAAAATTTAAGGCTTTTAACTAAATCATCTGTTATTTCAATATCAGAACATGATTAATACTAGATAAATATTAAATACTAGATATTAAAGTATGGCTCATATCAGATTCATTCTTTAAAAGGAGCTTAAGCCATTAGTTACAATAGTCATTACGTACTAAGTGCATACTAGCACAAAGTATTGAGCTAAATACTTAATATTTTATTCTAATCCTCATACCAGTTTCCATTTTACGTATGAGAGCACAGACTGACGGCAAACCTGGTAGTCCAGGGTTTATTTCAAAGAGCCAGAATGGAGACCCAGGAGGGTTGCCCCCCAAATTCCCTTTTAACCACACTTAGGTCTATGTTTGAAGTAATGTACACAGTCATATTAAAACGTGTATACGAATACAAAGCACACACACACATAGACACTCATAAACACTAGGAAATCTCGAAACAGATTATTTTTCACAAATAATAAATCTAAGTTAATTGGATGGAATGTTCCACCTTTATTTTATTTTTTTAATGTTTTTCTTTATTACTGAGAGACAGAGAGAGACAGAGCATGAGCAGGGGAGAGGCGGAGAGAGGGGGAGACACAGAATCTGAAGGAGGCTCCAGGCTCTGAGCCGTCAGCACAGAGCCCAACGCGGGGCTAGAACTCACAAACTGCAAAATCATGATCTGAGCCAAAGTCAGACGCTTAACTGACTGAGGCACCAGGGTGCCCCTAGAATGTTCCACTTCTACCATTTGCACTGTGCTGGGTACTTCAGGACAATGGGTAAAGCTGAGAACGCAGTCACTGCCCTCAAGAAGTTCACAATCAGTAGAGCAGAAAAAGGAGCGGGTGTGAAACACTCGAGACTATAGCAACCTAGTACGTAACTATGAGCACTAATGGGCCTTAGACATTAATGACTAGAGTCCAGGAATGAAACCAGCTTCGCGGGCAAGAGGAATCAGAGAAAGCATCAGGGAGCAGCAGGGATCCAACCCGTGAAAGATGAAAAAGAGTGACTGGGGGGAAGGATGATGTGAAGGGGGTCCTTTTCTTAGGAATTAAAAAAAAATGTAAGGAAAATTACTTCTTCACAAAGTCTCCCCAAAAAACAGAACAGGAGGGAATATTATCAAACTCATTCTATGAGGCCAGCATCACCCTGGCAACAAAACCAGAAAAAAAAAATCACAAGCGTAGAAAAGCACAAACTAGTATCTCTTATGAACACGGATAAAATATCCTGAACAAAATACTAGCAAACCAAATCCAGCAACACATAAAAATGATTATAAACCATGACCAAGTGGAATTGCTCCCAGATATTCGAGGTTGGTTTAACATTCAAAAGTCAGTTAACGTACTACACCATATCAACAAAGGACAAAAAAACACATGATTAAAAAAAAATTTAATGTTTATTTTTGAGAGAGAGAAAGAACCTGAGTGTGAGAGGGCAGAGAGAGAGGGAGACACAGAATCCGAAGCAGGCTCCAGGCTCTGAGCTGTCAGCACAGAGCCCCCAACATGGGGCCCCAACTCATGAACTATGAGTTCATGACCTGAGCCCAAGCTGGATGCTCAACCAACTGAGCCACCCAGGTGCCCCCAAAATCACATGATTATCTCAACAGAAAAAAACATTTGAAAAATTAAACTTCCCTTCATGATAAAAGCACTCGATAAATGAGAAGAGAACTTTCCCAACTTAACAAAGCAGATCCACAAAAAACCCACAAGCTAACCATCATGCTTTAATGGTGAAGGGCTGGATGCTTCCACCCCAAGACCAGGAACCAGGCAGGATACCTCCCATCACCACTTCTACTCACCACTGTACTGCAGGCTCTAAGCTAAGGCAATTAGACAAGAAAGTAAAATAAAAGACATCTAGATTGGCAAGGAAGAAGTAAAACTATCTCTGTTTGCTAAAACAAAACAAAACAAAACAAAACAAGAACAAGAACAAAAAAACTCAAAAGAAGTAGTAAAGTATGGCCCCTTCAAAGGAAAACTAATAAATCAACAGAAAATGTCCCCTAGAAAGACCTGATGATGGCAGGTCTACTGGATAAAGACTTTAAAGTAACTGTCATAAGGATGCTCAAAGAAGTAAAGGGAAGATGTGGAAAAAGTAAAGAAAATAATGTGAACAAAACGGAAATATCAGTAAGGAGACCCAAAAAAAACTAAAAAAACAAACAAACAAACAAACAAAAACACCTAAAAAGAAACCGGAAGAAATTCAGCAACTAAAGATTAAAAGAACTGAAATGGAAAATTCACTAGAGGGATTTAAAAGCAGATTTGAACAAGCAGAAGAAAAAATAGCAAACTTGAAGACAGGACAATGGAAATTATCATCTGAGGAAAAGAAAGTAAAAAGACTGAGGAAAAGCAAACAGAACCTGAGAGACCTATGGGACACCAGTGAATGGCCCAATATACGCATCATGGGGGTTTTAGAAAAAGAGAAAGATAAAGGAGAAAGAATATTTGAAGAAAAAATGGCTGAAAAGTTCCCAAATTTGATGAATGTAAATATCCAGGAAGCATAGCAAACTCCAAGATGAACTCAAAGACTTATACGCTGAGACACATTACAATCACACGGCAAGAGAAAAGCGAATCATCATATAGAACGGTCCTTAACAAAATCGTTGGTAGATTTCTCCACAGAAACTCGGGAGGCCAGAAGACAGTGACCAATGTATCAGTGTGCTAAAGGAAACTGTCAACTGAGAATCCCATATCCAGCAAACCTGCCCTTCGAAAGTCTGGGAGAAAATAATACATTTCCAGATGCACATAAACTGAGAGGGTTTGTGACCGCTACACCTGCCCTTTGAGAAACACTCAAGGAATTCCTGCAAGAGGCAATGGAAGCGCCCTAGGCAGTAATTCAAAAAGAGAAATGAAGATCTTGATAAAGGTAAATACCTGGGCAATTATGAAAGGTAGTTTTACTGCCTATATAACATTTGTTTGTAACTCCAAATCTTGTTTCTATATAATTTAAGAGGCTAATGCATTTAAAAGAATTATCAGTTTATATTTTGGAGTTCGCAGTGTATAATAATGTAATTTTGTGATGACAACCAAAGGGGTGGTGTTGGACTTATAAAGGAGCAGGGATTTTATATGTTATTAAGATGGTATAAATTCAAATTAGACGGTGACCTGGGGGGCTTAGTCGGTTAAGCATTCGACTTCAGCTCAGGTCATGATCTCACAGCTCATGAGTTTGAGCCCCATGTCGGGCTCTGTGCTGACAGCTCAGAGCCTGGAGCCTGCTTCGGATTCTGTGTCTCCCTCTCTCTCTTCCCCTCTCCGACTCGTGCTCTGTCTCTCTCTTTCTCTCTCAAAAATAAATAAAAACATTTAAAAATGTTTTTAATTCAAATTAGAAAGTGTTATAACTTCACGATGTTAAATGTAATCTCTATGGTAACCAACACAAAAAATAGCTACAGAATATACACAAGAGGAAATGTGAAAAGCATTTAACCATTTCACTACAAAAACTCAACTATATTCAAATGAAGACAATAATCCAGGAAGTGAGGGACAAAAAAAAAAAATGCTAGAAGCCATATAGAAAACAAATAGCTAAATGCTTGCGTCCCTCCTCAGTAATCATTTTAAACGTAAATGTGTTAAATTCTCCAATCCAAAGACTGAGATCGGGGCTCCGAGATGACTCAGTAGGTTAAGCATCCAACTTTAGGTCAGGTCATGATCTTGTGGTTCATGGATTTGAGCCCCACATCAGGCTCTCTGCTGTCAGCACAAAGCCCACTTTGGGTCCTCTGTGCCCCTCTCTCTCTCTGCCCCTCTCCCGCGCATGCTGTCTCACACTTTCTCTCCCAAAAATAAATAAAACAGGGGCGCCTGGGTGGTTCAGTCGGTTGAGCACCGACTTCGGCTCAGGTCATGATCTCACAGTCTGTGAGTTCAAGCCCCGTGTCGGGCTCTGTGCTGATGGCTCAGAGCCTGGAGCCTGCTTCAGATTCTATATCTCCTCCCTCTCTCTCTGCCCTTCCCCTGCTCACTCTATGTCTCTCAAAAATAAATAAACGTTAAAAAAAATTTTAAAATAAAACATTAAAGAAAAAAGACTGAGATTGGCAGAATAGATAAAAACACATAATTGACTAACTATATGCTATCTACAAGAGACTCACTTTATATCCAAAGACACAAACAGACCTGAAAGTAAAAGAATGGAAAAAGATACTCCGTGCAAGTAGTAACTAAAAGAGAACACAATAGACTTGAAATATATGTCAGGGTTACCTGGGTGGCTCAGTTGGCTAAGCATTCAACTCTTGATTTTAGCTCAGGTCATGATCTCATAGTTTGTGAGTTCGAGCCCTACATCAGGCTCCATGCTGACAGTGTGGAACCTACCTGGGATTCTCTCTCTCTCTCTCTCTCTCTCTCTGTCCAACTCCCACTCAGGAGCTCACTCTCATGTGCTCTCTCTTTCTCTTAAAATAAATAAACTTAAAAAATATAAACACATAAAAGTTACAAGAAACGAAGGGCATTATATATTAATAAAACATTCAATACAGCAAGAAGATAGAACAATTATAAACATTTACACACTTAATGACAGACCATCAAAATGTATGAAGGAAGCAAACATAAACTATTGACTGAGATTACATCAAAACAAAAAGTTTCTGCACAGCAAACGAAACTATCAAAATTAAAGCCAACTTACTAAAGGGAGAAGATATTTGCAAACAATGTATCTGATAGAGTTAGTATCCAAAATATCTAAAGGGCTTACACAACTCAATACCAAAGCACAAATGAGCCAATAAAAAATGGGCGGAAGACACAGACATTTCTCCAAAGAAGACATGCGGATGGCCAACAGACACATGAAAAGATGCTCAATATCACTCATCATTAAAGTTACATCGAAGATACAATGACATATCTATCACCTCACACCCATCAGAGTGGCTAAAATCAAAAACACAAGACAGTGTAAGCGCTGGCAAGGAAGCAGAGAAAAAATGCACCCTCGCGCACTGTTGGTGGGGATGCAAGCTGGTGCAGCCGCTGTGGAACACCGTATGGAGGTCCCTCAAAAATTAGAAATAGAACCACCACATGATCCAGCAATTCCACTACTGGGTATTTACCCAAAGAATATAAAACCTCTAATTCAAAAAGATATGCGCACTCCTAGGCTTATTGCGGCATTATTTACCACAGCCAAATTATGGAAGCTGCCCAAGTGCCCGCAGATAGATGAATGGATAAAGAAGAAGTGGTATATATACACAATGGAATATTACTCAGTCGAAAAAAAGAATGAAATCTTGCATTTGCAACAACACAGGGAGATCTAGAGAGTATAATGCTAAGAGAAATACGTCAGAGAAAAACGAATTCCATATGATTTCCCTCACGGGTAATTTAAGAAACAAAACAAGCAAAGAAAAAACGACAAACCAAAAAACAGACTCTTAACTATAGAGAACGAATTGATGGTTACCAGAGGGGGGGGGGGATGGATGAAATGGGTGAAGAGGATTAAGAGTCACTTACCATGATGAGCACTGAGTAACATACAGAACTGTTGTTAATATAACACTGTATGTTAACCATACTGGACTTTAAAAAATAATATTGGTAATTTTAAATCACGAAACGAACATGTACACACACACACATATACATACACATATATACACATATGATACAATAAACATATGAAAGAAAAACTGACAGAATTGAAGAAAGAGATACAGTTCCACGTTAGTTGGAGACTTAAATACCTTACTCATAGTAACGCACAGGACAAGCAGAAGTGAGGAAACAGAATTTAAACAACACAGTAAACCAACTAGATCTGACAGACACAAAACACGTCCTCCAACGTACACACAGTCCACACAGTACACACATTCTTCTCAAGGGCACGCAGGACATTTTCCGGACAGACTAAATGTTAGGTCATAAATTAAGTCTCAACAGACTTAAAAAGATAGCTCTCATACAAAATATCTGCTCTGAACACAACCAGATGAAGTTAGAAATTACTCAGCAATCCCACTCGTACACCCAAAAGAATCGAAAGCGAGGTTTCAAAGAGACATTTGTACACCCATGTTCACGGCAACATTATTCACTGTAGTCAAAGGTGGAAGGTAACCCAAATGTCCATTGATAGAAAAATGCATGAAGAAAATGTGGCAGGGGTCCCGTGGGTGGCTCAGTCAATTGAGCACCCAACCTCAGCTCAGGTCATGAACTCAGGGCCAGCAAGTTCGAGCCCCGCACTGGGCTCCGTGATAAAGATGCAGAGCTGCTTGGGATTCTCTCTCTCTCTCTCTCTCTCTCTCTCTCTCTCTTTCTGCCCCTGCCCTTGCCCTGCTTGTGCTCACTCCCTGTTAAAATAAATAAAATAAACTTAAAAAAAAAAAAAAGGAAGGAAATTTTTGACCAATTATACAACAGGAATGAACTGTGAGGACATTACACTAAGTGAAATAAGCCAGTCACAGAAATATAAATACCATATGATTCAACTGCCATGAGGTATGTATAGGAATCAAAATCATAAAGAGATTTTGGTATAATATATAATGGTGGCCAAGGGCTGGGGACAGGGGGTAGCAGCGAGTTGGTATTCAATGGGTATGCAGTTTCAGGTCCCTAAGATGAGAAGGGGTATGGGACGGATGCTGGTGTCGCCATACAACAGTGTGAATGTACCTAATGCTACTGAACTGGACACTTTCCCATGGCTACGATGGAATATTTTGAATTTTACCACAATTTAAACCAATACGCACAAGTGTTGGTGAGGAAGTGGAGAAACCGGAATCCTCCTCCGTGGCTGGTGGAACATAAAATGGTGCCGTCTCTGTGAAACGGTCTGACAGTCCCTCAAGAGGTGAAGCACAGACTCCCCACGTGCCCAAGCAGTGTCAGGTCTAAGTATGAGGTACAGCGTCCCTTTCCGGGGCGATGAAAATATTCTGAAATGGGCTATCGCGATGGGTGGCATGACTGCGTGACTATCTTACAAACAACTGAATTTTAGACTTTGAATGCACTGCATGGGATGTCAATCATATTTCAATAAAACCATTTTTTTTGTTTTTAAAGGAGGCTAGTTGCTTTGCCGGGGTGTCAATTCATTCTTAATCTGGGCAAAAGGTGGTAACGCAGCAACGGTACGGTATGAACTGCTGGGTTACCTTGCTGGCTCGGCCACCAGACAGAATGGATGTACCTGCTTGGGTCATCGCTGAAACTTTCCAATCTTCAGTTTGTGCGTCTTCTTTACATGGATAGTAATACCTTCCTAGCAATGCAGGGCTCACTTGTAATGAGCAGCACTTCTAATAATTGTGTGTAAGTAACACCGTAATTGTATAGTAAAAAAAGCTCTCACTATAAGCAGATAGATGTATATTCCTCACAAGAATCAAAATGATCGCTATTCAGGGGTGCCTAGGTGCCTCAGTTGGTTAAGTGTCCGACATGGGTTCGAGCCCTGTGTTGGGCTCTGGGCTGACAGCTCAGAGCCTGGAGCCTGCTTCAGATTCTGTGTCTCCCTCTCTCTCTGCCGTCCCCCACTCACCCTCTGTCTCTCTGTCTCTCTGTCTCTCTCAAAAATAAACATTAAAAAAAAAATCTCATTCGTGGCAGCCCATAAAGCAGTTCAAGAATTCAATAAACCTTATTGTTCATTGCTGTTGATTCAGTTTTTAAGAGCATGCTCCAACAGCAAGCACTGGCTTCGGGTTGAATTTTATAGTGCCCGGGCGTTGTTCGGGCTACACGGGGAAATTTTTAAAACACAAATTCATTTTGCAATATTTCAGGATAGAGAGATTTAACATTGGGCCACGTTCCTTTGTAGAACCTACCGTTGGAACCACGGAAGTCTCCATCCAAACTGCGTACTTCCTCTGCCACCTGCCTGGCCCCACACGGCGTGAGCATTTGCAACGTCTGGACTGTCACGAACTGGCCGTAGCTATCAATCTTCCGGAGCTCACAGACGAGGATGTTATGATGGAAATGGCCACAATAAATAGCCGGGGTCACTAATCATCACCCAGACCCATTTTATAGAAAGGGAAGCAACGAGGCTCAAAGAAGTGACATGATTTACCTAAGGCAAACCAGATCGGCCAGACTGACACACGCACACATCTATATTATTAGGAAAGTATCTGAACACTTTCTTGTAAATATCTCTAAGAATTCAACGGAACAGTTAAAAGTAATGGTGAATCAGGGAAGTAATGTTCACGACCAGCACGCTTTGATGAACTAAGAAATAACAAAGAAGTGAAATAGACAAATACCACGTTCAACTTCTTTTTATACGAGGAGGAAAGGAGGCTTGTTAATAAAAGGATAAAATGAAGAACGAGCCCGTTATTTGTTACCAAGTAATAGCTTATCAACCAAACATCTATCATTTGTTCTGATACATGGAGCTTCTTTAGAAAATGACCAGACTCGACTTTCACAGAAAACACAGTAATTAAAGGGCCCCAAGGTGAGCGAAGGAAGACTGAGGATTATTTCCAGGAACGACGCCAGGTTCCTGTGTGCTTAATCTGTCCTTGGACTGACCTGTCCCCATTAATCAAAGCCACTGGTTTTCTGGGAAAATAACATGTTTTCATGATCTGAAAAACAGATATTAAAGGGAAACTATGATGTCATGGGGAAAAAGAAAGCAAAGACTACGATAAATTTAGCTGTATTTTCTCGCTCTCGGGGGTGTTACATGAAAAGTAAGAGACCAAGGTCTTTGTTGCCTTCTGTAATCGTACCTGGTTAAACAGGTTAAACAAATAGGTGTGTTTGCAAAATGACATGAAGTAACTTCAGTATTGACACCGATACTAGATCTGTTTGCATTTAAGTTCAACACAACTCACACGGATATTCTTTATAAAGTTGAGTTATTTAAAAAAAACGATGTAAATAAATTTTTCCATTATACATGGAAACTCCTATTTTTTTAAAGTTTATTTATTTATTTTGGGGGGTGGGGTGGGGAGGCACAGAGACAGAGAGGAAGAGAGAGTGAATCCCAAGCAGGCTGCACACCATCAGCACAGAGCCCGACGTGGGGCTCGAACCCACAAACCTCGAGATCGTGACCCCTGAGCCGAAGTCAAGAGTCGGAGGCTCAACCAACTGAGCCACCCAGGTGCCCCTGGAAAGCTTCTATTTCTTAAGAAATAAAACACAAAGATAAATATAAAGTTCAAGAAATTTGTATCTGGGCTCTGTCTTTACCGCAGGCTTAAGGAAAAAGTACACCAGGGGCTCAGCAAACCCAGACCCCCCTGCACCCACTTCAGGGCCTGGCACACAGGTGACATGCAAGAAATCCCAGGTTTTCAACGGAAAGTGACTACGTAACCATGTAATAAAGAATACTTTTCCTGCAAAGCATTTTTAACATTATATTTCAAATGTAAGTTGGGGCACGTGAAACTAAAATAATCTTCTAGGCTGAATTTACTCCTATATTTCCTAGAAATCAGTCTTAGCCATGGGGATTTCTGGGTTTTCCTTCTGTGGGAGACTAAAGAATACTCCCATGCATGTTTCTCTAATTTATTTTTATACCCTCAGGGACTAGCACCATGTCTGGAAGAGAGGAGTTACTCAATAAATGCTTTAGAATAAATTAGTAATCTAGGTTTTAGACCAACAATCTGTTTCTCTGCTCGGGATCTAATTAAAGTAATGATTAAGTAAGTCCTCAGTCAACAATAACTCAAAGTTAACTCATAAATACCCCTCGACAAGAAGCAATCCAAACAAACTTGAAATAAATCCTTTTCTTCCTGTTCTGCTTGGCAACTTTAGCTGCCTTACCTCTGATTTTGAGATCAAGCTTGGTTTTCTTTAGACTTTCTGGTTCTGAAACAATCGCTGGATGAAATGGCCCTCCGGTACTTACATTTGCGATAGAGAATATAAACTCTGCTCCTCTCCCTGGAAGCTGTCAGGGTTACTTTAAACGGGCAATACAGACTTTGTCTCCTTATTTTTGCCTGACAAGATGACTTCAAATACTCTGCTGTCTATCCTCATTTCCCTTCCATTACCAGTAAAAGGAAGGAAGGAAGGAAGGAAGGAAGGAAGGAAGGAAGGAAGGAAGGAAGGAAGGAAGGAAGGAAGGAAGGAAGGAAAAAAGAAAGAAAAGAAAAGAAAAGAAAGGAAAGGAAGGAAGGAAGGAAGGATGGAAGAAGGAAGGAGGAAGGAAGGAAGGAAGGAAGGGGGGAAGGAAGGAAGGAAGGAAGGAGGAAGGAAGGAAGGAAAAAAAGAAAGAAAAGAAAAGAAAAGAAAAGAAAGGAGGAAGGAAGGATGGAAGAAGGAAGGAGGAAGGAAGGAGGAAGGAAGGAAGGAAGGAAGGAAGGAAGGAAGGAAGGAAGGAAGGAAGGAAGGAAGGAATGGGGGAGAAGGAGGAAGGAAGGAAGGAAGAGGGGAAGGAAGGAAGAGGGGAAGGAAGGAAGGAAAGGAAGGAAGGAAGGAAGGAAGGAAGGAAGGAAGGAAGGAAGGAAGGAAGGAAGGAAAAGAAAGAAAGAAAGAAAGAAAGAAAGAAAGAAAGAAAGAAAGAAAGAAAGAAAGAAAGAAAACACTTCATTTCAGGAGTAACAGCATCAACCAACAGGATGAGACATTTATAGCCTCCTCACCGACAAGAGCAGAATATATCTTCTGTTCCTGAGAACCCGGAACATATAGGAAGACAGGCAATAGTCGGGACAGTAAAACAATCCTCGAAACAATTTTAAAAACTAAAATCAGGGGCGCCTGGGTGGCTCAGTCGATTGAGCGTCCAACTTCAGCTCAGGTCATGATCTCACAGTCTGTGAGTTCGAGCCCCGCGTCGGGCTCTGTGCTGACAGCTCGGAGCCTGGAGCCTGCTTCGGATTCTGTGTCTCCCTCTCTCTCTGCCCTCCCCCACTCGTGCTCTGTCTCTCTCTGTCTCAAAAATAAATAAACATTAAAAAAAAAAACAAACTAAAATCATATAGAATGTATTCTCCAACCAAAATGGAATACAGTGCGAATCAGTAACAGAAAGCTAACAGGAAAATCTCCAAACACTCGGAAAGTGAACGACATGCATGTAAAGAGTCCACAGGGCAAGGAGGAAGTCAAAGGGAAAAATTTTTAAATAATACATTTAACTGAATGAAAATGAAAATGAAACATAACATTGTAGGACACGCCTAACTAAAGCAGTGCTCTGAGGGAAATTTATAGCATGAGATGAATACATTAAAAAAAGACGAAACTTCTAAAATCAGTAACCTACACTCCCATCTCAAGAACCTAGAAAATGGAAGTAGAGGAAAGAAAATAACAAAGGTAAGACAGGTAAAAAGAAATTGAAAATAGAAAAATAAGGAAAATCAATTAAACCAAAAGAGCTGGTTCTTTTAGAATATTAATAAAATTCACAAACCTCTAACGAGACTGACCAAAAAAAAAAAAGACATCATATGCTAACATTGGTGATGAAACAAGATATAGCCCGCCCCCCAGACATCGAAAGGACAATAAGGGAATATTATGAACAACTCTGTACCCATAAATTTGGCAATTTCGACAAAATGGACCATTTGCTCAAAAAATACAAACCAAAATTCACACGATCTGAAATAAGGAACTTCGCCAGCCCTTACCCATTCAGGAAACTGAATCTGCAATTTCAAAATTACCAGAAAAGAAATCTCCAGGCTCAGAGAGCCTCGCTAAAGTATTCAACCAAATGTTTAAAAAGGAATTAACACCAATTCTACACAATTTCTTGCAGGAAATAGAAGAGGAGGAAACACTTCTCTACTCTCAGTTTCATGAAGTTATTATTACCCTGAAACCAAAACCAGATAAAGATAGTACCCCTGCCCATACAAATGACACAACTACAGACCAATATCCCTCATGATATAGACACGAGAATGATTAACAAAATAGAACTCAGCAATATATAAAAATAATTATGCACGTGAACAAGTGGGGCTTATATGTATTGGGGTTTATTCCAGGAATCCAGGAGTTTTTCAATATTTGAAAATTAACCAACATAATTCACCATATTAGCAGGCTAAAAAAAAAAATCCCATGATCACATCAGCTGATACAGATCAAGGATATGGTAAAATTCAATACCCGTTATCATTTTAAAAATCCCAAAAAACAGGAATAGAGGAGAACTTCTTCAACTTAATAAAAAGCATCAAACAAAAACCTACAGCTCACAGTAAAAGACAGAATGCTTTTCTCCTGGGATCAGGAACAAGAGGCGAGTGCTCTGACCACTCTCTTCTTCAACATAGTGCTAGAAGTTCCACCCAGTGCTATAAGGCAAGAAAAGGAAATAAATGGCACGTACGTAGACTGGAAAAGCAGAAATTGAACCATCCCTATTTGCAGATAACGCAATTGTCTTTATAGACATATCCCCAACAATTCCTTCAGATTCCAAGTAATCTACTGAAAAATTCCTAGAACTCACGAGTGAGCTCTGCAAGGTTGCAGGATAAAGATACCAACATACCAAACCTATAGGTCAGCAATGAACGCATGGACATCAAAAGGAAAAATACGATCCATTCTGGACCTTGAAGGTATTGGGCTGAGTGAAAGAAGTCAGAGAAAGACAAACATCATATGATTTCGCTCACATGTGAAGTCTAACAACAACAACGAAACGAACAAACAAAACAAAAACAAATACAAAGAAACAGAGAAAAGTTCGGTGGTTACCACAAGGGAAGGGGATGGAGGGGTCACCAAATGGGTGAAGGAGGTCGAATGTTCGGTTGATGGATGGTAACTAGACTTTTCGCAGGGATCACTTCGTAGTGCATACAGATGTCAAACTATAATGCTGTACACTTGAAACTTCTGGAATATTATACACTAATTTTACCTCAATAAAAATACAATACTATTTACAATCACTCAAAAAATGAGATACTTAGGTATAAATCTAAATCATGAACAGGAATTACATGCTGAAGACTACATATGATGATGAAATTAATGGAAAGACACACTGTCTTTATTGACTGGAAGACTCAACACTAAAGATGTTGATTCTCCCAAAATTCCAGCAAGAGTTTTTTGTAGAGGAGAGATTATCCTAAAATTTATATAGAAAGGGAAAGGAGTTAGGACGGCTAAAATAATTTTGAAAAAGAATGAAGTGAGAGGAATCAGTCCGTCCAATTTCAAAACTCAACGGCTATACGAATCAAGAATGGTATCGGCTGAGATACAGACACATAGCTCAGTGGGACAGAAAAGAGAACTCAGAGAAGGACCTACACAAATATGCCCAATGATTTCTGATAAAGGTACAAAGCAACTGAATGAAAGAGAGAGAGTCTTTTCAACGAAAAAGTGCTAGAGCAATTGGACACCTACAGATGGGGGAAAAAAACAGAAAAGAAACAACCAAAAAAACACCAAAATCATGACCTAAGTCTCATACCCTATACAAAAACTCAAAAGGATCATAAACTTAAATTTAAAATGTAAAACCATAAAGCTTAAAAAAAATTAGAGGAAAATCTTCAAGATGTAGGGCCAGGCAAAGAGTTGTTATTCTTAGACTTAACAGGAAAAGCACAACCCATAAAAGGGACAACAAATCAAGAAACTGGACCTTGTCAAAAAAACACAACAAAACAAAACAAAAAAACAACTTTTGTTCTGCAAAGGACCTGGTCAAAACCTAGAAGGGCAAACAAGTCAGAGAACATATTTGCAAGGCACGTGCCTAAAGAAGGAGACACATACTGTGTCCCAATTTTATAATATTTTTTAAATGACAGAATTATATGGGGGATAAATGAGTGGTTGCTAGAGGTAACGGAAGGAGTGGGGACAGGAGGGAAGCGGGTGTGGCCGGAGAAGGACTTGAGGGATCCCTGTGGAGGAGGGAAATGTCTGTATCTTGACTGTATCAATGTCAGTATCCTAGCTGTGATACTGTACAGTAATACGTAAATATCACTGTACTACATCCTGCATCTCAAAATGGAAAGTTCAATTAAAAAGTTAATAGGGGCGCCTGGGTGGCTCAGTCAGTTGAGCGTCCATCTTCGGCTCCGGTCATGATCTCACAGCTCGTGAGTTCGAGCCCCGAGTCGGGCTCTGTGCTGACAGCTCAGAGCCTGGAGCCTGCTTCTGATTCTGGGTCTCCCTCTCTTTCTCTCTCGGAAGACCCTGCTTACACTCTGTCTCTCTCTCAAAATAAATATTCAAAAGAAATTTAAAAAAATAAATAAAAATAAAAAGTTAACCAACGAGAATGTAAAACTTCACAAAGACAATTCCGTATTGCCCTGACTCTCCAATTCCCGCTCTCCTCTTCGGCAAACTCCCGCCGCCTCTGTGTCCCGCCTTTACTTGCAGCAACCTCACTCCGGCTAATGAAAACAATCTACGCGCCGCTACCTTCCACAAAATAAATCAGGTCTGATTTTTCTTGAATGTTCCCAAATGGAGGTGGCGGGTTCAGTAGGAGAGCCCAGGACCAATACCACGAGTCTGTGTGAATCCCAGGACAGGGAACCCAGTCATGCGCCAGCAAGCAGGTGTGGCCGCGTGCCTGTTGGGCCGTCGGTACTTATCCGCCCTCTCTAAACCACTTCCTTTGCAACCACTCGCCTAACCCTTGTAACATTTCCACTGTTCCCTGGATCACACTGTAGAAGAAGGAACACGCGCTGAGGTCATAAGACCATACATCGGACGTCTCCGCGAGAGGCAGCCTTCCCGGCACCAACTCTCCTTGCTCTGTCCTCCACACGGAAGCAGGACACACCCTCGGATCTGCCCTGAGGGCTCTGAGACGAGGGTCACTAACTACATCACCATCTTCCTCCCACCTCTGGCCGCCAGGCAGCACTGACTGCGTGAGGCGGCCAATGGGCAATGCTTCCCAAGCACACAGGTGGCACAAGAGTCACATTCTCGGGACTCTGAAACCATCCGATCTCCTAGTGAGTGAGCGGTTTAGTGAGTGGGTGGGCCCGACACAAATCGGAATTTCTCGCTCCTCCGAGGTGATGGCTAGAGGATTCTCCCGTTGGGGAAAACAGCTTCCCGACTAAAACTCCATGCAAAGTGTGTCCCAAAGCGAATGCTTTCTGAATCCCTGCACTGATGAGTTTATATAAGGAAGAGAAAGTTTCATAACGAGGCATGTGTAACAACTGCTCACTGCGTGATCCGTTCTATTTTTTTTAAGCTTATTTATTTATTTTGAGAGAGAGAGAGAGAGAGAGAGAGAGAGCGAGCTCGTGCCTGCTCCCGTGCAGGGGAGGGGCAGAGGGAGAGAGGGAGAATCGCAAGTGGGGAGCCTGGCGACCTGAGCAGACATCTAGATTCTGACACTTACCTAATGGAGCCCCCCGGGGTACCCCGATCCAGTTCTCTTTAAATGATCGCATAAAAAAAAAAACCCTTCGGGGCGCCTGGGTGGCTCAGTCGGTTGAGCGTCCGACTTCAGCTCAGGTAATAATCTCGCGGTCTGTGGGTTCGAAACCTGCGTTGGGCTCTGTGCTGATGGCTCGGAGCCTGGAGCCTGCTTCGGATTCTGTGTCTCTCTCTCTCTCTCTTGCCCTTACCCTGCTCACGCTCTGTCTCTATATGTCTCTCAAAAATAAATAAACGTTAAAAAAAAAAAAGAAAGAACATCTGTTTGGAAGAAAACAGTAATAAAAACGCATGCTTTCAAGAGCCCTGTGGGTTTTTTAAATCTTCCCTCACTACCGACTAAAGCGCTTACCGGGGCTCTCCAGGTGACCTGGAAGTGCACACAGAGAAGGTGGCTGTCCCAGTTCAGCCTGACAAGGGGCTGGGAACCGTCCCGCCGAGCCGGGTCCCCTTTCACAAGGCTCTTTATCCCAGACTGATCTGCACAGATACCCACTATCTTCGTCTCCCAGGAAAAGTGTTCCAAGTGACACAGAGTGTTCCTCAGACTCCGCAGCCTGCACCGCGCAGAGGGGGAGACCTGGCCTCCACAGAGACAGCTTTCCAGGAAAGCCTAGAAAACCGTGCTGTCCTGCTGACAGCAGGCTGTTTGCTTCTCCCCTTCAGAGAAGCGGGAAAGAAAAACGGAGAGATTGCCAGTATCTGCGCATGAAAACGAGAAGAGGGTATTAAACTCCTACAGCACGAAAAACGTAATCTTCTACTTGAACAATTCCAATTCGGGAGTCCAGCGTGCGCCGAAATTTAATAAACCACCCTGCCTGAGAATAACTGCCGCGTGGGGTTTGATTTAATTAATCGCAGCAGGCTTGAAAACAGCCCCCAGGAAGTCGAGGTGATAAACTCCCTTCAGATGGGCTAGAATGGAAATGCGAGTTGGCCGGGCTACCACATCAGACGCGTGGAGGGAGGGGTGGGAATTTTATTTGTAAGCTTTGACCTATCCACCTGACCGTAAGCACTGGCCTTGAAAAGCTAGATGGTTCTTGCTTCTGGGTACCTCCCGAAGGCTTCCGGGTCAGCACCCATTCAGGATGAGCACCACGGTTGAGGGGGTCGGATCGGAAATAAAGATCAGGACGGGCGCCTGGACAGCTCAGTCGGTTGAGCGTCCAAGTCTTGATTCAGGCTCAGGGCATGATCTCGACGTCCACGGGTTTGAGCCCCACGTCGGGCTCTGCGCTAACAGCGCAAAGCCTGCTTGGGATTCTCTCTCTGCCTCTCTCTCACTAAATAAATAAACTTAAAAATAAAGAAGGAAAGATTAGGAAAAGCAGAAAGAGTTCTTGCTTCCTCCTATGAGACTCTGTTATGTTAGAAGGAACGCAGACGGCATTCTCTGAGCCCTGGGTGTTTTTCTGAATTTCGAGTGGAGTTGATCTTCTTTGCAGAAACACAGACAGCAGAAGCAAGCATGCATATCCGCTCACTCCTCCTGAGCCCCACTGCCCTGGACGAAGATTCTAGCTCAGAAAGAAAAGCCTGGAGGAAGGTGACTTTCCTTCACTCTCCTCCCATCCAAGAGTGAGATCTCATGAGAAAAGGAGATACTGGCAGGGGGCAGGGGGTAAGCCCCGCCCATGTCACAACTGACATTTGACAGACAGAGTGTGCACTCAGCCCCGGTGCCTCACGGTGGCCTCCGTGTCACACGGGTACAAGAGAGTACATCATTGTGGTTCCGACATACTCAGCCTCCTACGCACACACAAACACATGCGCGTGTATGCACACGCACACCACAGATGGCGGCCAGGACCCGGAGCCGGCACATACAGCAAAGTACCAGAGCCTTCTCTAGGAAGTACAGGACACGACCGTTCTGGAAGAGTGGCCTAAGGACACAGAGAGAGAGACACTCTAACTCCAGGGCCGAATGGGATTTGGTAAAACAAGCAGGCTCTTCGGTAAGGCGAGCCACGCAATCCCTGAGGAGTGTAGGTTTGTTGTAGAAAAGTCAAAGGTCTCAAAAGCAGAGAAAGCAAGTCTCGCAGATTTTAAAAACACGCCATTTTAACGAATATTCTCCTTACTCTTCCTGGTGTGTTTTGCATTAACCTCAAGTGTTTGGAACCTAAATGTACTTCTAACTGGCCTCATTTTAAATACACAATTCTTTTGACTATAACTAAAGCTGCAGATATTCATATATCCCCGCCTGCCTTACTGGTTTCAATGAGGGTTCGGGGGATGTTATTTCAGAAGGATCCATGGAACATTTAAGCAAGGGCGAGTCCTGTGGAGGCCTGTATTTCTAAAGCCTATTCAGTCCCCGGGGAACTGGAGGGATAATGTAAGACCACACAATGGAGGCCAGTCTTTACCATAATACTGAGCTGCTTGTGTGCGGGCCGCACAAAAGTCTCCCCAGTGGGGTGGGTTTTCACTTAGTGATCGGGCAGCAGAACAAATATAGTGAATCAATTCTTTCCATTTGCAACACACACTTCAATGTCCGAGGGCCGATCTAACAGTAAACGCCAATTCCCTGCATGTCCTGCTCGGAAAACAAAACCAAACACACGGTCTAACTTTTCCGCAGAACAAGAACACATACCTCAACTCGAGCCGAGGGATTCACCGACTTCTCCTTTCTTTCTTTAGTCTGGCCATCCTGCGGGGACGGATTCTGGACTAAACGCCATTACAAACCCACAGGACTTAAGCCGCATCGCAGATGTCATTCGGAGGGTGCTAACTGTGGGCCACTCACTCAAGCCTCCTGGTCTCGGGCAAACTACATTTTAATAACTTGTCAGGATATATCAGAATAACTGTCACACGGGGTTTGGCTTAATTGATCTCAACAGGGTTCAAGGAAGGCCCATGAAGTCACACGGAAAATGTCCCTCAGGTATTCTATTATTGACAGTTGAGGAACTGTGTCACCAAAAAAGTCAGGTACAGAGAAGGCTGCAGTTCTCACTCAAAACCGAAAGACTTGGGGCGCCTGGGTGGCTCAGTCAGGTTGGGCGGCTGACTTCAGCTCAGGTCATGATCTCACAGTTCATGAGATCTAGCCCCGCGTCGGGCTCTGTGCTGACAGCTCAGAGCCTAGAGCCTGCTTCGGATTCTGTGTCTCCCTCTCTCTCTCTCTCTCTCTGCCCCTCCCCCGCTCATGCTTTGTCTCTCCTGCTCTCAAAAATAAATAAAACATTAAAAAAAAACAAAAAATGAAAGACTTTACACATGCTGACAGAGAGAGAGACATGTTTGTCCCGCCCAGCAGGGAAAGAAGGGATCGACAGACTTGCTAGCTTGGGCGGGGGGGGCGGGGGGGGGGGGTGCGGTGCCAAGCAGACGTTCAAAAATAGTTGTAGCCTTAATAAAACAATGAAGGTTCAAGTGATGCGGGGGACAAGACAGGGAATGCAGAAAGATCTTACAGCCTTCAAGCCATGCATTTTAACAGCTGCAGTTAGACCCCAGAAAACAGATCAGGTGCCAAAAAAGAGCCCAGGTCTGAAAGATTTATTCCGGGTTTGAAAACTGGCATTTAGGTACAAATGATATATTAGAGCAGATACAGAATAAACCGGGTTCAGAGCCAGCCCAGCGGCTTGCCACCAGTGTTAACCTTGGGGAATCCATCACCCTGTGTTTCAGCTGCCGTATCTGAAAAATGTAGACGGTAACGGTCCCCGACTCTTAAGCAATTCCCATCCAGGTTGTAAAGCATCGCTACTTCATGATGGTAGAATCTGTATAGATTCCAAAAATTCAAGTTTTTCTGGAGAGAGATGGGAAAATGGTGGCAGGTGCTGGGAAGGCTGGGGGAGGGGATCGCTGTGTTTACGCTGAGCCTTGGCTCCCTACAAAGAGGGGGTTAGAGAATTAGATGCAGCGACCCGCGGCCTTAGGCTACGTCACCTCTCAACTCTCAGACCAAAAGACAGGACCACTGGGAGATCTCCAAACGAATATGCATTCAACAATCACCAAGTATTCATCGTCAAAAATGACTCCCTGTCTCCTCCCGCCATAAAACCATCCGAGCCTCGAGCCTCGAGCCTCGGCCAGCAGAGGTAGACCAAGCACTTACCACGCGCCAGACACTCTGCTCACCAAGAATGGGCTCCTTCCAGCCTCACAACGGCCGATCACGGCGGCTCCCACACTTCACTGCATGTGGAAAGCTCCTAAGAATTCCAATACCTAGGTCGCACCCAAAACCAATCACCATATTTGGGAGTGGGGGTAGGCATCGGCTCTTTTAAAAGACCCCTGGGTAATTCCAATGTGCGGCCAAGTTTGAAACGCTTACCTAAGGGCTGGGTTGCTACTGTCTGTATTTTTCAGATAGGGCAACTGAGGCACAGACAGGTGAGTGCCTTCCCAAGGTCACACGGCAGGCGAGCAGCAGAGTTGGGGTCTCGACTCAGTGTATTTGACTACTGCCAAACACTAGGAAATCGTGTCAGGCAGAGGAGTGACAGAAATCATATAAATTACTAGTGTGCAATGACATGAGCGGGGTGGGGGGCGAAGGAATCGTGAGGATGTATGTACACGGGGCAAATAAATGCTGTCGATGGCTGTCGACTTGACGAAAACCCTATGCAATCCGACCAGGCAGAAACAGAGCTACCTTATTTTTTGAAACAATTATCGTGTAGCCATGAAGATGAACGGTTTAGGACCTCTCAAAAGCACGTGTTCTAGAATAACTGTTCTCAACCTCCGGCCTTCCGAAACTCTCCGCGGGTCTGACTGAGAGCCCTAGAATTTGCTCTTCTAACAAATCCCCAAGTGAGGCAGCACCCCTGTTCTAGACACCCCGTAACAGTCATAAAAGAGATGCTGGGAGCTACAGCCAAGCAGAAAGAAGGGTCACCAAGCTGAGCTGACGTCTGTCTCCTCGCCTCTGCTTATTCAATCTGGCTGAATCTGTCTTCATGCCTCCATCTGGTAGCTCCTTCCCCAACCCATTCACCCCGTTCAGCCCAGGCTGTAGTGAACTCCTCCTCCAGGAAGCCTTCCTGGATCTTAGACCTCTCATGAGCTCCCCAAAAACCCTGCCCATAAACCAATCACTATGCCTGCTACGAGTTTCAAGACTTTCCTTTCACATCTACCTCTCTCACTGGACAGGAAGGGAGCTTTGTGGAGGGCGGGGCTGTTTCTGAGGACTCTTTCCATCTCTGGCATCCAGCACCAGGCCTGGCACATAGAAGGTGCCCAGGAAGTGTGCACCTGTGAGCACGCCATCCCACCAGGAAGGCCGGAAACGGAGCCAAGTTCTGAGTAGAAGCTGGTCTTCTTATAGCTGCAGACGGTCCCAATGTATACACTGGCTGTGTTTCAAAGTACACGTGGAAGTTGTTCTTAGGACTCAGGGCTCACTCATCTCTCCACTGTATGTGGTGGTTAAGGACTAGAGCCTGACCTCAGAAATCTGTTCGACGCGACCGAATTGTAATTTTAACACTCGGGTACAAGACTGCTCGCTGCTTAGATTATATAGAACGATAATCTCTATGAAAGGCTGTGATCGAAGTTCCCGTACCGGGAACGCGTCTCATTCCTGGCCTCCTGCCCCTCTGTCTTAAGACAATAAAATCTCGGACTCGCCCTCCCCTTGCACCTGTTTCCAGTTTCCCACTTTCCTGCAGGCTGCCTCCCTCCACCAACACTGTCCAGTCTGGTCCTTTCAGACCTATGTTCTAGATTTCTCCAAGGACGGCTTGCCAATCAGGAAAGAAACTCTGTCCCGAGGGGATGTTAATGGGGGCTGGGGGAGGAGGCTGGCGCCCCCTTTTTCCAGATTAGCCACGCGGACTGCTCTCGGGACTCCCCAATCTGGCTGACTCCAGACGGTGAGGACAGGGGGCAGGGGAAGGCTCCAGTCCACAGCTGGCAGGCGAGGCCGAAGATATTTTCGGTCAGGCACATGGTGCCTGAAATTACAATGTTGAGTTCTCGTTTCTTCCACAATGTCACAGAGTGATGTCCTACTGCAGGGAAACGGTGGGGGTTAGATCTGACCAAGCGATCGGGTCCTTTAAGGTCCTGGTGAGATGTGGTAACAGTCCCACGTCTGGGCCATCTGAACACTGCGACCCCAGGACGGGGCATCGCCTGCGTCCACAACTGTGGACAGTCTGACCGCAGCAAACCGGCCGCCGCCAGGTATTAGAGACACACGCGGTTGTCTCTTCCTGCCTGACATCGCCCCAGCCCCCCGGCGCCCTCTCAGGCACAGAGAAAACACCGTGGGCACCCGACGTGAGGCAGAGAGGTTCCGGGAGGGCCCTGGAACTTCCATGAGCCCCGGCCCCCCACTCTCGTGTTGTATCCGCGGCTCGGCCAGCAGGAACCATTAGTCTGTAAAACCCTGTGCGAAGCAGTGCTGCCCGAGGGACTTACAGGTCACAGAGCAGACAGACGCACGGAAGCAGACGCCAGGGTTTCCTGGGCCAGGCAGCCCTGTGCTCCAGTCTCATTCTGGTCACTAACTATGGGGCCCTGGCCGTGACGACGTCTCTGACCCCCATTTTCTCAACCGTGAAAGGGGACCAAGAAAACCTAACTCGCTATTCAGTTGTGACGATCCTCACCTGAGCCACAGAACACGGACAACAATCTGAGAGTGACCCTTCCCTCCATTCTCCCAAGGATGGACCTGGCCACCCTTCTCCTTCTAGAAGCATCGGAAGGAAGTTTATTATATACAAACGTATATATACCTCAGGGCATGAGGGTTTAATTCTGTCAAGAGAGACAGACGTGGAATGAGCTGAGTGGAGCATGATGGGAAAACAGTACCCTCCAGGTTTCCTGCGGGTTCCTAGGGGGAAGGGACTCGAGAGACAGGAAGGAGCTGGGACTCAGGAGGGCGAGGGTGCCAGTCCCAGTCCAAGAGAAGGGGGTGGGGTGGGCTCGCTGGAGCCCACACAGAAACAGAAACTAACCCCAAGGGCTCTCCCCCTTCACTTGTGTTTCTTTGAGAGGCAGGGACGAAGGAAAGCACGTGAGCACTTTGTACCTAATGCATTTCCCTCTGCAAGTGGAAAATACAATTAAACATTACAGTTACTGATCTTCAAACTGCCGTGTATTACACGACTTGCCTCTAGAAAGCAGTGTACGCTCGGTGTTCCCTCTTGGTGCTTTGAGAAGAACAAAAAAATTACTTCTTTCTAAAACATCTGAATTTATACTTCCGTGATTTTATGATCCCACGTACACCATTACGGATCTCAAAAGCAAACCGTGTTCAGGGTTTAGCTTTCAGACAAAGACAAAAAACAAAAACGCAGACACAGAGAAAACCCCTGACAATTTCTATCCTAAAGGAATCTTTCCAAAGCCTCTTAGCTCAGGAAAGGAAGAGGAAAGAAGGTTCATTGTTTTCAGCAGCAGGCAGAGAGGTCAAACCCGCCAAACTGCAGGGCCAGGCACTGGGAGCCTTGGACCAGAGGGCGACAGGTCTGGGATCTAAAGCCAGCGCGACCGTCCTGCTGCTGTCCCTTGGACGTGCTGCTTTATTTCTCTGGGCCCCAGTTTCCTCACCTGTGGAATCTAAGATCCCCTTCCTCTATTCAGGAAGATAAAGACCAACAAGACAATATTTGAACAAGGCTTGAAGGTTATATAATGAAACAGAAATAAACGAGACTCATAAAATCACGGGGCTATGAGGGACTCTAGAGGTCTAGCCAGCTAGCTGAAGTGAAACCGAACTCTCAGTGCACAGGAGATGGTTGGCAACGGTCTTTTGGTCTTTTCTTTCTTCTAGGGTTCCTGTAGCTAAGGGGGCTAGGAAGTTCTCTTCAGGAAGCAGGGTGGAAGCAAGCTTGAATGGACAGTCACCCTGGGCCGTGTCCCCAGTCTCTCTGAAGGACATCAGGCTTTCCCCGTACACTGCTCCACAGGTAGAGATATTAAGCCCTTAACGGTTATAAATTGCAGACTAAATAAAACGTGCAAATAATGACCTCATTTCCAAAGCCAAATCCCAGCCCACGTCTGAGTTCAAAAGTTCCCACCGCACGGCAGCTCAGCGCCTGGTAAGTAGGGCTCCACCACTACACAGCTATGAGAAATTGGGCCTCTTACTTCTCTTGGCCTCTCTTGTCTCACCTGTAAATTGGGGATAGTAAGAATATCTATATCCCAAGGATGAAAGGAGGATTTGTGAGTTATTACTGCATGCAAATCCCTCGGAAGAGTGACTGACTCACATTAAGTGTTTGATACGTGCTACCTAACGTTTGTACTGATATCAGTGTTAACACACTTCTAGAACTATGTCTGTGATACTGGACAGATGGGAAGGTCCTGGGGAGATACAGCTGCTCCCTACCTCTACTTCCTGACCGTTTCGGGAGATCTGAAATAAAGATGTCTGCAAGATAAGGGACGACTGATTGGAAAAGAGGAAAAGGAATCTACAGATGGTGATGGCTAGCGTAGAAAAATCACAACCAAAGACATTGAAACGAGGGGCGGGATGCTGCGAAGGCAACAGCAGGCCGTGCTGCAAAGCACTCCGCAAGGAAAAGCAGGTAAAAAAGCAAGAAAGCACGCACCATGCGGGAGAAATTCACGATGGAGAATCGAGATGCCCACACGTGCGTCGCACAAATAAAAAAGTGGATCATCAAACAGGGTGCACGGAAGATGGCAAATCTGGGGGCTGAAGGAGGTAGATGAAAATTACACTGCGGTGTAAGAAAGGGCCCATAAAACTCTAGAGAATGTGGGGGTAGAGCACAAGGTTCAGCAGCACAAGGGGCGCAGAGCTAACAGACACCAGGAGAACAATGGAGTGAGGAGGTTTGCAAATTGGGGGGCCTGAAGAAAACAGGTGCATTCGATTTCTGTGCCGGCTGGCAAAGAACTGGGCCTCTTGAAGGGGAGTTATGGGGAAGAAAACGCCAGGCAACACAGAAAACGAGGGCAGGTGCAGAGAAAACCGAGGGGGCGAGGGCTTGATTTTGATTCTGGAAAGCCTTGGTCATAAATGCTAAGTAAATTCAAATTATTGTTCTATTATTAACACGATCATCCAAGGCAACACTCCAGGAAGCAACTAACCCGGAGAGTTCTTGTTTGCTTTGGTTTGGTTTGCTTTTTTTTTGCACTCGGAGGGAGGGGAAATTTGCTCAAGCTCTGTAACTTTGCACAGTCAGATGGGTGGCCCGCCAGCACAGGGTCACCTGAGTTCCCCCTGACGCGGGCAGCAGTGACGGTTTCTACCTTCCTGGGGCTGGTATGCAAATTCCCGCACCACGCCAACCACAAATGGAACCAAACCGACGCCAGCGACTCCCTCCAATCCAGAGACGACAGACACCGGGTCCCGCCGGTCTTTTCTCGTGAAATGAGACCCAGCTGGGACCTAGGGAGAAACTTGCTTTCCACACCGAGTTCTCCGACCGCATCCCTTGTAGGGCCGCCGTCTGCAGTAGCCCTGGGCGGGGGCTCGCCGCCCCGGTCACGCTGCCGGAGCGAGCGGAGCCGTGAAGGGAACACCGGCCCCACCAGGCTCCCCGAACCTTTGTCCGCCCTCCCCGCGCGACCTCGCAGGCCAGGTCCGGCGAGTCACGAGCGCGAGGTAAAGTTTCAGGGTGATCCCCGAAAAGGTCGTGCAGGAGACGGCCTCTTCCAGGAGCACCGCCTGCACGCGCTTCCCCGGGGCGACGCCGCTGGCGAGCCCGGGGAGCGCCGAGCACCCACTGCAGGGCACCAACAGGTGGCCAGCCCGGGCGGCCCCGAGGACCGAGCAGGCGTCCTCAGGCTGCACGCGGGGCTAATTCCTCTCCCGGGGCTCCCAGCTAACAGCCCCGGACGCCGGCCCCACGCCCCGCGCCCACCCCGCAGAGCCCCACACCCGGGTGCAGCCTCACCTCGCGTGGTCCCCACTCGGCGGAGCCTCCAAAGCCGGCGGATCCGACGCGTCCCTGCGGACGCAGGGCCGGTCCCGGTCTCGGTCCCGCCGAGCTGCGAGCACGCCGGGCTCTCCAGGGAGCCTCCGCACCCGTGCGCTGCCTCTGCGCTGGCGGCAGGCGGGGCTGCCCCGAGAGAAAGCGCGCTGCTGAATCCCGCCCGCGCCGCAGCCGCCCGGCTCCCCGGGCCACGCCCCCAGCCCGCCCGGCCACGCCCCCAGCTCGGCTCTCCCTCCGCGCCCGCGGCGGGGCAAAGGCTCCAACCCAAGCCACGCCCCCGGCCGGCCCTGACCACGCCTCCAGCGCCGGTCTCTGTCCACTCTCAGGCCGCGCCCCGGACCAGGCTCTCCCTCCACGCCTCCGCCCAGCTATTCCCCGCCCCAACTCCACCCTCTCAGGCCACGCCCTCCCGCCCTGCGACCCCGGCTAAAGCCACCCTTGCCTACAGCCCAGCTGCCCCCACCGCTGCCCCTACCATCCTCCCAGCCATTCCCAACCCCCCACGGCATCCCCCATCCCCCATCAGGATATGCCCCGTCCGGACACGCCCCCGGCCCTCCTACACTTCTCCCCTAGCCCTGCTTTTCTTCCCCTCAGCTACACCCCCAGCCTGGCTCCTTTCCAACCGCCGCCAGCGACTCCCCCAAATCACTGCCCCAGACCCCCAGACCCCCAGGCCCCCAGCCTCGCCCAGGGCCCGAGGAGCCGCCGCGTCGCCCGAGCAACCGCCCCCCTGCCCTCCGCAGTCCGATCGCCCCACCTCTGCCTGGGCGTGGAGTTCACTTTAGGCGAAGGCACCAGGGCTGCAGAGGAAACACTAGGTGAGGGTTTTTAAACCCTAGTTTAAACCCTGGGGAAACCTAGTTTCCCCGGGAACTAGGGCAAGCCTTCTGTGTGCCGTTCAGCGCACCCGCTCAAAGCACTGCCGCCCTTCTCTGTGCGGCTAATCATTAATTCGCATGAAAACCACACAGGCGAAGCAAACCCTCCTGTGCTAGGATGTGGGCCCCAAATATTCCGTGAATGTTTACATGCCACTGATGAAACTTACAGAGTAAACATATTCTTTTTAAAATTGCTAGTTTTTTGGTGATTCATTTGCATGGTTACTGTCCGCCCGCACTACTGTAAACATGGATTACTTTCGTAATTAAAGAACAACTATTTTTAAACTAAAGAACCTAAAATGATGAAACTACAGAATGAAGAGTCAAATTAACTTTATATGTACTTTTTTAAATAGTGGAGAGAAAAATCTGAATAATATCAAATGGTGGCTACATGTCCGTCCGCATTTGTCAAAACCCACACAAAAAGTGAACTTGAATGTAAACTCATTTCTTGTAATATATTAATATTGACTCATCGGTTAGATGTGCCACACCGATGTAAGACATCAATGAGAAGAAATGGGGGGGGGTAGTATATGGGAACTTGCCGCTCAATTTTTCTGTAAAGCTAAAACCGCCCTAAAAAAGTCTATTAAAGTACACACCCCAAAATATTAATGGCAATTGACGCTGAGTGGTGGAAATGTGGACACATTTTAAAATTTTTGTTTGACATAAGAGACTCTCAAAGACTAAGAACAAACTGAGGGTGAGAGGGGTGTGGGAGGGGGGAGAGTGGGTGATGAGCACAGAGAGGGCACTTGTTGGGACGAACACTGAGTGTTATATGGAACCAATTTGAAAATAAATTATTAAAAAAAAGAAAAAATAACCTTTAAAAAATTTAAAATAATAATAAAATAAAAAATAAAATAAAATTTTTGTTTGAATCTTTATTGAAATCCCCAAATTTTCAGCAATGAGCACATCTTTGTTAAAGCAGAAAAAAAATGATATAAACTATGTAAAATTTTAGAGGCCCCACGACAGGCTACTGTCAAATAGTCCACTTATTTCTATTTTACCTACCTTTAAAAACATCTGCCTGAAGCTCTTATGAATGTTAAAAACGACACCTATTTTAGTATTGTTAAAAAAAGAATCTCAAGAGATAATTTTTCAGATGATCTCTTCAGAATTAGCACAGATCTGGGGAGAAAATTTTTTTGTTTGTTTATAAAAAATCTGGGTCTCGAAGGATCACTTCTGCCTGCTTGGAAGTGATTATTAATATTTACACGCAACACGCTTTCTAGTGGAGAAAAACACTTACGCTCGAAACCAAGTTCTTAGGGGAAAAGAGTCCTCGCCCCCGGATACACAAATCTCTAGAGTTTTCCTGCTACCTGTGATCCCAGGCGAGCCTTCGGCCTGAGTTTTAAAGTTTCCTTCTCAGGGAAAAGGGAAAACTCTCACATTGGATAGGTTGGAAAATACCCAACTGCAGCCCATAGAAGAATCCTGGGATCTTAGCACGTCCAGGTGCTTGATAATTATGAGTTCCTGCCCTTTAAAAAATACATTTTTCAGTGAGTCTTGAGCTCCTGGTATAAAAGATACTTATTGGAGCAAGGCAGGATAGTTCAAGAGAAACCTCTTGGATGTGACATGGGGGAGGGGATGGATTGGGCCCTTGACACTCAGCACCGCACCGTCACCAGCTAGAAGCATTAAGTGCACAAATCACCAAACTCCTCTGCATCTCATTTTTCTAATGGGCTAAAGGAGAGATTTGGACCAGCCATCTCTAAGCTTCCTTAGCTCCGTCACTGCTTGGGGGAATGTCTGTGTGGCTTCTGAGCAAAAAGGCCTAAATCTCCCCGGTGACCTTTCTCTCTGGCTGCAGGACCAGCCATCACTCACTGCCCTGCAAACAACGCTGACATCTGCATTCTCCCCTCCCCACAAAAGACGGTGTCCCAAGCTTTCTCCGAATTGTTTTCCTCTCCGCGATCTGCTCAGACCAGGCTCTGACTAGCAGCTTCCATTCTAACAGTAGCCAACCAACAGCTTTGACCAAAGAATCCCGGCGACACCACCGGTGCTTTCTGCAGGATAATGTCCAGGGACAGAAAGCACCATTTTTCACCAAGTTTAGGTGCGCTTTTTTATTTTCCCACAATTACGTCTCCAGAAGTATAAGGTGTATTTCTGTTCATATTTATTGAGCACTTAATATGCTGTGTCATTTACATTCATTATCTCCTTAAAGCCTCAAAGCAGCCCCCACGGTACTGTTATCATCCTTGTTTTATAGATGGGAAAACGCAGCTCAGAGAAGGGGAATGGATTGTTTATGGTGGGTCCCCCAGCCAGTACGTGATGGGGCCACGTTTGATTTCATGCCCCTGCTTTTACACACTCGGAAGGAGGCTGTACTGACTTCCTACAGAGTTCCGGAGAATTGCTGTCTTCAGTCTGCTGAAAGTCCACGTGCCTCAGGGGTTTTTCAGGAGAAGGGACAAGGGAGAAAAGTGTCCCGGACTGAATGTTTATCCCCTGCCCAACCCCCAGCTCTCCCCCCCCCCACAGGTCTCATATGTTGAAACCCCAATTCCTAGTGACATGGTTTCAGGGGGTAGGGCCTTTGGAAGGTAAGCAGGTTTAGATGAAGTTATGAGGATAATGCCTTAATAAGAAGAGAATTCTGGTTCTTTCCTTCTCCTTCTCCCTCTCTCTTGGGGAGGACACAGCAGGAAAGTGGCCATCGGCAAGCCAGGAAGTGGGTCCTCGGCAGACCCCAAATCTGGTGACTTGATCTTACCTCCCAACTACCAGAAATGTCAAAAAATAAATTCCCGTTGATGAAGCCACCCCGTGTGGTCTTCGGTCATGGCAGCCAAGCTGACTAACACATAAGGGAAACTCCTTTCTCCCTGTTTTAGATATTTTTTCTTTAAGGACCTTCCGAAAAGTAACCCTTTTGGCCTCGGGCCCCACCCTCGACTGCTGAAAGAGTTACCTGACAGGTGGGAGAATCCCATTGGTCCACCTAACTTATTAATAATATATTAAAAGCACAGATTCACTCTCTTCGTACCTCTCCATCCAGCAGACTGTCACCTGGACGGGATACCTGATGGTTGACATCTGACTGGGGGGGGGGGGCAGGAAGAACACGCAGAGAATATTAGCAAGAACTTTTCGCACAGACCCAAAGTCACAGTCTCTAACAGACTTTATCGGGAATATCGCTGACATTTTTTCCTTCGTCTGTCAGTCTCCAGCATCCTGTTTCTCAATTGGTTGTGAAGGTGGACAGGGATGGAGAGAGGGCTTGGCGGGCCCACAAGCGTCCCTGACGTGGAAGGTAAAGGCCCTTCTCCTCCAGCCCTGCGGCTCCAGGAACATCGTGTAACCTCTTTGTGACTGTCTCCTTCTCTGTGACATACTCCGGTAAAGATCACGTGTGATCATGTGTGTCGAGTCCTAGCTTACCGTCTGGCACATGGTAAGATGCTCCATAAACAGTGGCTGCCGTCGCTGCTCAGAATGGGTAAGAAGGATTCGCTGTCATTTATTCTTCAAGCTTATCAGAGCAGACATCTCTCTCCTTTAGGCTTTCTAGGATGAAAGAATAATGTTTGGTGTTTGTCACATTCTTCGGGCGCGTAAGTACCTATCTGGGGGAGGGTAAGGAGTGCCCAACTGATCTGGGCAGAGAGAGAAAAGCATTTTCCCTGTTCTTTGCCCAGGAGCCGGCTCCAGCATCGCCTACGGTGCCCTCCCGGTGTGCTCGGCCCAAAGGATGCTGGAAGGAAGCTGATGGATTCGGAGGGAAGCTGATGGGCCAGGCAGCCACAGGGAAGAGGAGAATGAGCAGTAAGACAGTGTCCGGCTTTCTCATTGGCCGGCCGGAACCTGCACGAAGCCAGGAGTGTGAGGGGTAAGTAGCTGTCTGCAACAGCCCGGTTCCCACGTGGTTCTGAAAGCTCTTCAAGACCCCTCTGGCCCCTCTCTGGACCGTGAATCTGGGTTTCCAGGGTGCACATGGGCCTGGACACTTCGAGAGCAGTTCTCCACAAACACAGTCTTTCTCTTTGCCTCAGCGAAGCAACTTCTGAAATCCTGTCTTCTTTATTAAATTGCCATGATTGATCCCCTCATCTCTCAGGTTTTGCTTTATCGCTCTGCCCCCTTCATTGTGACCCAGCATGCCCTCCGTCCTCTACGTCGATGTAATCTCTGCCTTGGTGATGGGAGGCAGGCAGAGCCGCCACTGCGTCCCCTTTGTGCTTTCACTACTGGGTGGCCTTGGAGAAGCCCTTCAGAACCCTAGTTTCTTCATCTGTAATGTGGAAATAATAATATGTGTCCCCTTGATAGGGATCGAATGAGGCCATCTCTGTGAAGACCTTGGAATCGCCAGACCTGCGGAGAGTGTGTAATACGAACGGCTGCTGAGAGCACAGGCACAGGCGAACCCAGACCTGCCCGCGAACTCCAGACTCTTTCCCAAGGCTCACCTCAAGTTCACGTCTTTGAAGTCTTCCCTGACTTCCCTAGGTGGAGTTCATTACTTTCTAATCTGTGGGACCCTAAGACCTTAGACACTCTTGTTTTAGTGCTAACCAAAGACATTATGAGCTTCTTGAGGCTGTAAAAACTATATATATATTTAAATAAATATATACAATATGTATTCACATATATTTTTATAAATATATATTCATATAACATAAATATATAAGTATATAATATATAATAAATATATTACATATTATAAATAAATATTCATATAATATAAATATATACATAATACAAATACATGTAGTATATAATAAAATATAATAATAAATATATATTATATACTTTTATAAGTTTATATTTATGTAATATAAATATATATGTGATATAAATACATAATATAAATATATATTTTTTTTAATTAATAGACTTTTTTAGAGCAGTTTTTGGTCTGCAGAAAAATTAGACATCAAGTTCAGTGAGTCCCCACATACCTCCTTATTCTTACCCCAAAACAGTTTCCCTCCTTATTAATGAATACACGGTATCAGTGTGATACATTTGTGACAGCTGATGAGCCCATATTGATACATTAACTAAAGTCCATAGTTCGTAGCAGGGTTCACTCTTCCTGTCATACAGTTCTGAGGGTTTTAATAAGGCAGGAGGTCATGTCTCTACCACCACAGGATCACACAGAATAGTTTCACTGCCCTAAAACTCTCCTACATTCCACCTGTTCATTCCTTCCCTTCTAAATGGCAAACACTTCTCTCTCTACCGTCTCCATAGTTTCACCTTTTCTAAAATGTCATAGAGCTGGAGTCATACAGTATGTAGCCTTGGCTAGGCATTAACTACCCTAAGACGTCAGACACAAATTTGTTTTAGCGCTGATCAAAGACATTATGACCTCCTTAAGGACAGACATTTTTTCTTTCACTTTATTTCCTTTGGGATCTCCCAGATTACTAGGTCCATCTAGTACCCAGTACTAGGCCTTCAATAGTATAATAATGATACACTATTAGATGCTATTATATGCTTTAAAGTATATTACAAACACGAAGAATGAAATTTTTTTTTTTAAAAAACGGTTTCTAAATTCAGGGTTCTGAGAGCCTGGGCAGGCTGCCAGGTCTTTTTGGCTGATTTTTACAAGTCCTATTAAAACAATAATTCTTTTCAACTCCAAAATTCTAAGCGAACTCCTAATAACCTCTATAGCCCACAACTATAATTTGAGATGAATCATGTGACCAGTTTTGAATTTCAGCTCTGACCGAACACTTCCATCTTAAAGCCCAAGTTAATTTTTTCTTCCTCCGCCAACTTCAAAAGTAAAGGAGGACAAATGAGAGAGAACAAGATGATTCACCGTTCACTGAGAAGTAGCCTTTGAATAATGAGGAACAAGTTAAGGAGACAGTTAGAGTAAGCGTTACAACAGAGGGTTACTTCCCAGATCAGAATATGAACTAAGGAATATTCACAGTAAGTCTCTAGATCTGGGTAGTGAGGGAAAGTGAATACATGGATGTGCCAGGGAAAAGAACTGTAATTATAGAATCATATTCATAGAGGTTTACGAAAACAATGTGTATACTGATCAAAGTCCATTAGACTCCAGGGTTCTGGTACCTTCTAGGACTTACTACATTGCTTGAGATACACACACTGCCCCCTGAACACTTTGCAGAATTAAACTGGTAATGTTTACAAGGAATACGACGGAGCTGTCTCCCCATCATTGTGAGAACCGCCGGTCCCTGAGTCAGAGTACACTTCATGCTTTACCTACATCTTTTCATTTGGTCTTGAGAGAGAGAGCACAGGTTTGGTATAAGACAACTGAATTTGAATCCCGCCCCTGCCACTTGGTAGCTAAAGGACTGAGAGCAAGTTACTTTATATCATTTAGCCTAAAGTATTTTAAAAATTGGGGTATAACTTAGATACTGTGCAGTACATAGATCTTACAGGTATAGCAGGGTGAGTGTGTGCGTGTGTGTGTGTTGCACAGACCCCAAGATGACCCACCATGATGCCTGCTTCTTGATGTTTCTGTCTTCATGTAAGCCGCTCTGCCACCGCAGACAGAATCTGTGATGTTCACCCAACCAATGGAATATGGCACGAGTGATAGGATATTTTATTATATAAAGACCCCGTCCTAACAGACACTGATTGTTGACTTGGTGAAGTAAGTGGCCCCGTTGGAGAGGCCCATGTGGCAAGGAACTGCAAGCAATCTCTAGGATCTGGGTGGGGGCAGGCATTCTCTAGCCAATCGCCATGAAAAAGTAGGGGCTGTCCATCATACTGTTGCATGGAAGTAAGTTCTACCAACAACCTGAATGAGCTTGGGAGCAAACTCTTCCCCACTCGAGCTTCTAGATCACAACACAGCCCAGCCGCACCTTGACTGCAACTCGGAGTCAAGGACCCATCTAAGCTGTGCCCAGACTTTTGATCCAGGGAAACCCACATCAGTTTGTGGTAATCTGTTTTCATACCACAGAAAACGCATCCAGTACCAGTGTAACCACCAGGATGATCAAAAGACAGAACATCTCCAGCACCTCCTGTGCCCTCCCAGTTAGCCACGCCCACTACCCTGAGGACAAAGATGATTCTGACCACCATCACCACAAATTATTTCTGTTTGTTTTTGACCTTCATATAGAGGCGATCATGAAGTGTGTATTCTGTGTCTGATTACTTTTACCTAACGTTGTGTCTGTGAGCTTCATCCACGGTCCACGTAACAGTAGTTCATTCTTTTCCATTGCTGTGTAGCATTTCACTGCTTGAATATACCAAGCCCTATTCTATTCGTGATGAACAGTTAGGTTGTTTCTATTGTTGGTTGGTACGCTTCCAGGAACATTGTTGAACATGCTCGTACTAGAAAAAAAATTACACCCAGGAGTGAAATTGCTAGGGCACAGAGTTTGCATATGTTGGCCTTTTTTTTGGTACTGCCAAACATTTTTTTAAAGATTTATTTATTTTTGAGGGAGCATGAACAGTGGGGGAGGGGGGGCGAGAGAGAAGGGGACAGAGATCCAAAGTGGGCACCATGCTGGCAGCCATGAGCTCGATGTAGGGGTCAAACTCATGAACGGTGAGATCATGACACGAGCTGAAGTCGGATGCTCGACTGACTGAGCCACCCGGGCGCCCCCAAACATTTTTTCCCAATGGTTGTATCAGTTTACATTCTCACGAGTGACATAACAGATTTCTGGGTATTCCAGTACCCTCATTAATACTGGGTATTGTCTTAGCCTCAGAAAACTAGGGATAACAAGAGATTCACCACTTAGAGTTGAGAGTTTTTTCAAACATCAAGTGAGAACATATGCAAATGTCCTCATAAAACAGAACTTGGTTGATTAATAGTAGATACTTATTTCCATTGTCTTCCAGCTCACACAGGTAGAAGGGGCTGGCCTGGGATTCAAACCCCAAGGGAGAAATTCCTCCCTCCTCTTTTCACCATACCTTCTTCCACTAGGCCACTTCCCAGACATTTTCAATGGGCGTCAATCTCCATAAATATTTCAAAATTATCTCTTTTTCTTAGACTCCATCCTCCTCCACAGACCCCCAGGAAGGATGTGTTCTTTCTACGTGACATAAAAACAGACAAATAGAACTGCATGCCCACATGTGGACTGTACAGTGTGGACTGTATTTGCGATTTCTTTTACAGAAAATTCTCACACTCTTTATTGCCGTTTTCTGCGGCGCGTTCCCTCTACCAAACATCTTCTGTTGAAAATGGCCTTTGGCTGCCCTTGCCGATCTCTTCATCTAATGAGCTTACTTTACGGTTAGTCCTAAATTGTCGACTTCTTCACTTTCCCGCCACACACTAGCAGACCGTTTGCTCTATTATTTCCTCCTTGTCCACATGGCAAGAACAAGTTCTATTCAAAGATGAAGGCAGTGAGATGGAATGTAAGGACTGTGTAGGTGGCAGCGAGGGAGATGCTGGCGAGGTGGGCCGTGCAGCCCAAAGACAGGACACTAGATGGACAATGTGGCTCCCACATCAGAAGTTCCAAGACCACACAAGAGCCTATTTGGAAATCCCAACGACACGCGGGCTGGTTTAGCATCAAGGCTCGTTTGCCAAAGGCTAATGTGTTTGTAATGCGCTGGAATGTTCTAATGTTGATTTCATATTTGCAGAGGAAAAAATGCAGATGGAATAAAATCGGACTGAGGACCATGTCTAGGGGGGCTGCCCCAGTCTCAACTCAGAGAACATAATTAGACATGAGAACAGATGCAACACAGACTTTTCTTCTCAGACACACACTCAGGATGGCTTTTTGATTTTTATCACATTCAACTACACTGTGTATGGAAATTCGGAAAAGTCAGCAACGAAAAGAGTATTACGATTTAAAATGTAGAAGTGAGAAAGAACAAAATGGAGAGTCAGCATTCGGCCCTGAACACCAGGGTAAGAGAGACAACACTGTTTCAGACCTGTAAATTTCTCCAGGACAGGGGCGTGGGATCATCGACCGCTTTAGCCCTGGTGCCTTGCTCAGAGGTGACCATCTCATAGAAGCCTGATGAACGAACGAGTCATGTCCAGAGACAGGGTAATGGTGAGTGACAGAGAGACATGTTGCCCTGCACAATTCTGAAAGGCTCCGAGCACCATCTCTGGTACACGTCTGAGGGAGCTGGTCACACGAGGAGAGGAGCTGTGTGACTGGGACATGGGCAGCTAAGCGTGTTCATGCACTTATTTCACAGGTCCCACCATGAGGACCGCCAGAAACACAAAAATGACAAAGACAGGGGCGCCTGGCTGGCTCAGTTAGTTGAGCGTCTGACTCTTGATTTCGGTTCCGGTCATGATCCCAGGGTCATAGGATGGAGCCCCATGTCAGCCTCCGTGCTGAGCACGGAATCTGTTTAAGATTCCCTCTCTCTCTCCCTCTGCCCCTCTTCCCCTCTTGCATTCTCTCTCTCTCTAAAATAGTTTGTTTTAAAAGTTCTTAAAAAAAAGTATGGGGCACCTGTGTGGCTCAGTTGGTTGAGCTTCCGACTCTTCATTTCAGCTCAGGTCATGATCTCATTGTTTCACGAGATTGAGCCCTGCATCGTGCTCTGTGCTGACAGGGCAGAGCCTGGTTGGGATTCTCTCTCTCTCTCTCTGCCTCTTCCCCGCTTGCCCTCTCTCTCAAAACAAATAATAAACAAAACAAAAAAGACAAAACACGCCCACCCTGGTGGAGCTCATGGTCCAGGGGACTCAGACAAAGACCTGACTGCACTGCTGGAGGGGGTGAGGGTGCAGGGGGAGGCTCAGGAGGCAGCAGAGTCCGAACCACTTCTCACCAGAGTCCCACGGCCTCTCCTGTGCCTTTTGTTGGCAGGCTCTGCTCTTTGCCTGTGTTTGCTACTTCTGACGGGTTCACCAACTTTACAGATCTGTGTCTTCCCTGAGAGCTGAATCAGGACTCTCCAGCAACACACCCTTCTCTTCCCTCCACTGCCCTCATCCCGGGCCATGTATAATATCAGTTCACTAACAGCAATTGAGTTAGTCAAGCATTGCATATGTAATGCTTAGTACTATGAAAAACTGTGAGGATAGAGAAACCAGTAATGTCTGTCAATGTCCACTTAATACTTAATATATGCCAGCTTCTGTTTTAAGCATTTTACATGTTTTAACTCATTTGATTCTCCACATAAACCCTATGGGGTGGGAACTGCAGGTATTCCCACTTTACAGATTAGGAAACCAAGGCCTTGCCAGGCAGGTTGGAGACTTCCCCAAGAAGACACATAGCTGGAATGTGAAATCAGACAGTTGAGCTCCAGACCCCACCCTCTTACAACAATGTGCCTCAGTAATGGACATTAACTTCTAGGAAGACAAACTGAACAAAAACACAGAATCAAAGACTACATATGAAAAAAACCATCAGAGAAATGGTATGTCCAGCAGACTACCAGACACAAACATTTGGTGCTCACCAAAGAAGCACCTAACTAAGAATAAATAAGTGGAGGGGCACCTGGGTGACGGTTAAGTGTCCAACTCTTGGTTTCAGCTCAGGGCATGATCTCCTGGTTGTGGGATCGAGCCTGCCTCGGGCTCTGTGCTGGCAACATGGAGCCTGCTCGGGATTCTCTCTCTCCATCTCTTTCTTCCCCTCTCCTGTTAGTGTGCACACTCTGTTTCTCTCTCTCTCTCTCTCTCTCTCACACACACACACACACTCAAAATTTAAAACAAAATAACTAGAAATGTACATGGAAATAGTGAAGGCGTATTGGGAATGGTAAGATAAATAATAAGTAGACACGTGATACTGTTTATTAAAATTATGGAATAATCTGGGATTCTATGTATATGTATGCACACCTTGAAACATTTTTTTTGCGAAGGAAGGAAAAGATAAAACAAGCTTTATTTATACATAACATGATCTCTTATTTAGAAAATCTGGTGTATTCTACAAAAATAAAGACCACTAGAACTAATCAGTAAGTTTAGGAAGGTTGGGTACCCTGGATCAATATACAATTAACAGTTGTATTTCCATATACTATCAACTAATCAGATTAAAGTTTAAAGTTAAAACATCTATATAATTTCTTTTTTTTTCATTCCAGTATAGTAACACACAATGTTATATTAGTTTCAGGTGTACAATATAGTGATTCAGCAATTCTATACATTACTCAGTGCTCATCATGAAAATTGTACCCTTTAATCCCCATCATGTATTTCACCCACCTCCCCTCTGGAAACCACCAGTTTGTTCTCTCTAGTTAAAAGCCTATTGTTTGGTTTGTCTCTCTTTTCTTCCCCTTGTTCATTTGTTTTGCTTCTTAAATTCCACATATGAGTGAAATCATATAGTATTTGTCTTTCTCTAACTGATTTGTGTCCCTCAGCACTCTGCTCTAGCTCCATCCATGTTGTTGCAAATGGCAAGATTTCATTCTTTTTTACGACTAATAGTCCATTTATATATACATCGCATCTTCTTTATCCATTCATCTATCAATGGACACTTGGGCTGCTTCCAAAATTTGACTATTGTAAATAATGCTGCAATAAGCACAGGGGTGCATATATCCTTTCAATTTGATGTCTTTGGATTCTGTGGGTAAATATTCAGTAGTGTGATTACTGGATCATACGACAGTTCTATTTTCAATTTTTTGAGGAACCTCGTACGTAGTGTTTTCCACAGTGGCTGCACCAGTTCACGTTCCCACCAACAATGCACAAAGGTTCCTTTTCCTCCACATCCTCACGAATACTTGTTGTTTCTTATGTTTTTTATTTTAGCCATTCTGACAGGTGTGAGGTGATATCTCATTGTGGTTTCGATTTGCATTTCTCTGATGTTGAGTGATATCGAACATCTTTTCATGTGTCTGTTGGCCATCTATACGTCTTCTTTGGAGAAATGTCTGTTCATGTCCTTTCCCCATTTTTAACTGGATTGTTTGTTTATTTGATGTTGACTGTGTAAGCTCTTTATATATTTTGGATACTAACCCTTCTCAGATATGTCATCTTCTCCCATTCAGTAGGATTCCTTTTACTTTTGTTGATAGTTTGCTGTGCAGAAGCTTTTTATTTTGATGTAGTCCCAATAATTTATTTTTGATTTTGTTTTCCTTTCCTCAGAAGACATATTTAAAAAGATGTCATTACGGCTAACATTGGAGAAATTACTGCCTGTAATTTTATGGTTTCATTTGTCTCATTTAGATCCTTAATCCATCTTGAGTTTATTTTTGTGTATTTCTTACAGAAAGTGGTCCGGTTTCATTCTTTTGCATGTAGCTGTCCAGTTTTCCCAACACCATTGGCTGTTGAAGAGACCGTCCCTTCCCATTCCATATTCTTGCCTCCTTTGTCGAAGGTTAATGGACCATATAATTGTGAGTTTATTGCTGGGAATTTTATTCTGCTCCATTGATTTATATGTTTATTTTTTGTGCCAGTACCATTCTGTTTTGATTATTACAGCTTTGTAATATAACTTGAAATCCCGAATTGGGATACCTCCAGACTTGTTTTTCTTTTTCAAAATTGTTTTGGCTATTCAGGGTCTTTTGTGGTTCCATACAAATTTTAGGATTGTTTGTTCTAGTTCTGTGACAAATGCTATTGGTATTTTGGTAGGGACTGCATTAAATGTGTAGATTGCTTCGGGTAGCATGGACATTTTTGCAATATTTGTTCTTCTAATCCATGAGCACGGAATGTCTTCACATTTGTTTGTGTAATCTTGAATTTCTTTCACCCGCATTTTGTAGTTTTTAGGTCTTTCATCTCCTTGGTTAAGTTTATTCCTAGATATTTTATTATTTTTGGTGCAATTGTAAATGGGTTCATTTTAGTTTCTCTTTCCACTGCTTCATTATTGGTATATGGAAATACAGTGGATTTCTGTACATTGAGTTTTGTATCTTGCAACCTTACTGAATTCATTTGTCAGTTCTAATAGTTTCTCGGTGGAGTTTTTAGAGTTTTCTATATGTAGTATCACGTCATCTGCAAATTGTGAAAGTTTTACTTCTTCCTTACCAATTTGAATGCTTTTTGTTCATTTTTCTTTTCTGATTGCTGTGGCTGGGACTTCTAGTACTGTATTAAATAAAAGTAGTGGGAGTGGGCATCCTTGTCTTCTTCCTCACCTTAAGGGAAAAATTCTGTTTCTCACCGTTGAGTATGATGTTAGCTGTAGGTTTTTCATATATGGTCTTTATTATGTTGCGAAATGTTCCCTCTAAACCTACTTTGTTGAAGGGTTTTATTATGAACCTGATGTTATACTTTGTCAAATAGTTTTTTCTAAATCTATTGAAATGGTCATATAATTTTTCTCCTTTCTTTCACAGATGTGATGTATCACGTTGAGTGATTTGCAAATACTGAACCGTATTTACATAAATCTCACTTGATCATAGAGAACGATTTTTTAGTATATTGTTAGATTCGGTTTGGTAATATTTGGTTGACGATTTATGCATCTGTGTTCATCAGAGATATTGCCCTGTAGGTTTTTTTGGTTTGTTGTGGTCTTTTTTGTTTTTTGTTTTTGTTTTTGTTTTGTTTTGTTTTTTTGTAGTATCTTTGTCTGGTTTTGGTATCAGGATAATGCAGGCCTCACAGAGGGAATTTGGAAGCTTACTATCCTCTTCTTTTTTTTGGAATAGTTTAAGAACAGGTATTAGCTCTTCTTTAAGGTAGAATTCAGGCATCCAGTCCTAGAGTTTTGTTTGTTGGAAATTTTTTTATTACCGATTCAATTTCATTGCTGGTAATTGGTTTGTTTCTCCATCCCCTCACTTTCAACCTACAAGTGTCTTTAAGTCTGAAATGAGTCTCTTGTATTCCGCATGCAGATAGGTCTTTTTTTTTTTTTTTAATTCATTTCCATCACCCTATATATTTTGATTGGAGCGTTTAGTCCATTTACATTCAATGTAATTATCAACAGGTATGTATTTGTTGCTATTTTGTTATTTGTTTTATGGTGTTTTTTGTAGTTCTTCTCTATTCTTTTCTTTCTTTGATCTCTTCTCGTGATAAGTCAGCTTTCCCTAGTGATATACTTTCATTCCTTTCTAGTTTTTGTGTATCTATTACTGGTTTTTGATTTGTTATCATTAGATTATGTGTAACACTTTCCATTTGTAGTAGTCTATACTAAGTTGATAGTGGCTTGTGTTTGAACCATTCTTTACTCCTCTCCCCACCATGACTGAGGTATATGGTATCATATTATACATCCTTTTATCTTGTGAGTCTCCTGATTGATTTCTATAGATATGCATATTTTTAGAGCTTTTGGGCTTCTTACTTTTCTTACTCTTATTTAGGCCTTTCCTTTCCACTCAAAGAGTCCCCTGTAACATTTCTTGTAAGGCTGGTTTCATGGCCATCAGTTCCTTTAACTTTTGTTTGTCTGGGAAGCTGTTTATCTCTCTTTCAATTCTGAAGGGTAGCCTTGCTGGATAGAGTATTCTTGGCTGCAGATTTTTTCCTTTCATCACTTCGAATATATCATGCTACTCCCTCTGTCCTGCAAAGTTTTGCTGAAAAATCAGCTAATAGCCTTGTATGATGGGGTTTTCCTTGTATGTAACTGTTTTCTTTCTCTTGCTGCTTTTAAAATTCTCTCTTTATCACTACTTTTTGCCACATATTTACATAATCACTATGTGTCTGGGTATGGGTCTCCTTGGGTTAATTTTGTTGGGGGATCTCTGTGCGTCCTAGATAGACCTAAATTTCTGTTTCCTTCCCCAGATTCAGGAAATTTTCAGCCGTTATTTCTTCAAATGAATTTTTGCCCCCTGTTCTCTCTCTTCTCTTTTTGGGATCCCTATAATGGGAATGTAATTGTGCTTGATGGTATTGCTGATCTCCCTAAGTCTATCCTCATTTGCATAATGTTTTTCTCTCTCAGCTTCTCGGTTTGATTACTTTCCATTATTCTGTCCACCAGGGTGCTGATTTGTTCTTCTGCTTCCTCTAGTCTGCCATTTATTCCAGCTAGTGTCTTTTCAATTTCATTTAATGTGTCTTTTATCTCATTAAGGGTCTCACTGATGTCCTCCACTCTTTTCTCAAGTCCAATGAACATCTTTCTGATCATTACTTTAAATTCTCTATCAGGCATGTTACTCATCTCTGTTTGCTTAGGTCTCTTGCTATGATTTTGTCCTAGTCTTTCATTTGGGACATATCCCTCTGTCTTCTCGTTTTGTCTAACTCTCTGTGTCTGTTTCTATGTGTTAGGAAAGTCAGCTACATCTTCTGCTCTTGAAAGTAATGGCCTTATGAAGAAGAGGTCCTGTAATACCCTGTGTGCAGCAGTCCCATTTACCAGAACCTGGTACTTCAGGGATGTCTCCTATGTGTGTTGCTTGTGTGCACTCTGGTATTGTGGCTGAGCAGCTTTTTCCTCTAGTCCAGTCATCTGCAGTGGCTCTCTTTGCCTGTTGTAGACAGTGTTTGGTGTCTGTGGTGCAGCGGACCAGTCTAGGGTCATCTTGAGTTTGAGTTGAGTCAGACCAGGCATTCGTCGGAGATGCAGTAGCACCAAACTGCAGGGTGCTTTCCCAGTATCGGTGGGTGGGACCGGTAATCAGACCAGCTGTCTGCCCCCAGCCCACAGCTGGGCTCCATCTGACTCTTGTGTCTGGTAATCTCTCCCTGGGGCAGGAGTTACTTTGGAGTGGTGCTGGCCCCTATCAGGGCTGCTTGCAGACTGCCGGCCTTGTGGCCCTGTTTTTGATGGGCTCTGGCCAAGAGCATACTGGAGGCAGCAGATTCACAACATGTGCGGGGGCAGGGCGAGCAGTTTCAGCAGGGCAGGGACTGAGGCCGGCCTGGCCAGAGGCAGCAAATCCAGGAAGTGCAGTGGGGGTGGGGCCAGGGTGTAAGCAAGGTTGCGTTGGTTTCAGCAGGTGGCCACAGTGTGTTTTGCTGGGGGCAGGGGAGGAAAATGGTGCCTGCCAGCTTTTTTGCTCCTGGAGAAGTCCCTGAGCAACTCTGAGATTAGCAAATAACTCTTCCTCCTGTAAGCCCTAGGCATTTTTCTAACTACTGTCTCTCCACTGTCTCTCTGGGAGCTGTTGGTTGTGTGTCTCTTTAATGGTAGGGACTCAGTCTCCTCTTACTCTCCCAGGCCTCTTAAAGCCTGGCCCTGTGACTTTTAAAATTCCAGGTTTTAAGTCTCATTGGTTCTAAGAACTCATGAAATTCAGCCCCTCTGGTTTTCAAAGCCAAATGCTATGGGGATTCATCTCCCCTATGCCGGCTGCCCAGCGTGAGGGTCTGTTTCTTTCCCCTCTTCGTGTCCACTGCTCTCTCCCTCCTACGGATGGTCCCGCAAGTCTGTTTTGTACCCACTGTGTCTCCGCCCTTCCTACCCTCTCCGATGCGGCCTCGTCTTTACCTTTAGTTGCGGAGTCTGTTCCGCCAGGCCTCCGGTCATTTTCTGGGTGATGTATCATCTGGTTGTATATGTGAGCTTAGGGTCCTCCTTTTCCACCAGCCTCCCACAACTTGAAATGTTTTTTACGAAACCCTTGCAGAGACAGAACTTTCAGAACAAGTGGATATTTGCATTCTCTCCAAATATATTGGCTATGAGTGATTAAATGTCGTTATTATTGTCTGCTGCCTGATTACTTCACGCCAGGCACAGTGTTGCAGATTTCATCATTAAAATCACCCTAGGTAAAGTTTCTTATTACCTTCATTTTATAAATGGGGAAACTAAGGCACAGAGAGGTTAAATACATGCCCTCCAGGCCCTCAGCTGCATGTGTTCAGCAGAGTGAGGATTCAAGTCAAGGTGTGTTTCACTATCAAAGCCCCAACATACCCAGCGTGGACATCCCGCAGCTCCCCTCTGCTGGAGGCCCCATCGCTGCATCCACAGCACAGACACTGCTGGGCCGCAGCAGGAAGCACCCAGAATCTGAGGCCATGAGCTGGCTTCCATTTCCAGAACGGTGAGTCTTGGGGTGAGTCTCTCGACCTTTGTGAATTGCAATTCTCTCTCTTCCCAGGATTACCGACGGGATAGATAAAAATAGGTGAAGGCCCAGACAAGAACTTGTCAGTTCTTTAGTGTGCATGTGGTGCTGGGGGGTGAGATCAAGGTGGTTGATTGCATGCGTCGACTTGACTGGGCCATGGTGTCCAGCTGTTTGGTTAGATGCTAGTCTCAACGTGGCCTTGATGCTCTGTTTAAGATTAACATTTAAATCGGTAGACTTTGAGTAAAGCAGGTTATTCTCCATAATGTGGGTAGGCCTCATCCAACCAAAAGTATTAAGAGCAAAGATTAAAGTTTCTCCGGAAGAAGGAACTGGGTCTCAAGACCGCAACACAGAAACCTTGCCTTTGTTCCCAGCCTGCTGGCCTGCCCTATACATTCTGGACTGGCCAGTCCCCCTTACCACGTGAGTGGTTCTTTCTCTCTCTCTTCTCTCTCTGTCTCTATTTCTGTTTATTCATAGTCTCTATGTCTATTTATACATCTTATTCTGTTTCTCTGGAGAATTCCAACAAATACAGGGGTGGAAGGCAAGTCTGGAAATCCTGTCTGAATTGAGTCCCACGGAAGAGTATACATGTACCAGTCCCAGTTGGAAGACACCTGGACAGGATTTGAATGCTCTGGACGCTAAATGAAGATAGCTAACATGTAATGAAGGCTATAATCTGCTCTCCAGCTGATGTGCAGGAAGTAAGTTCTGTGGCATACCAGCCAAGGAATGTGCGGGAGCCAGGGGGTGTACCTGGGGCTGGGGCTGGAGATGGGAAGGAATGTGGGTTGTTCGGAGAGGCTGAAGCCATGGTAGGAGAGGAGGAGATGGAAGACATTTTAGACCTGAGGCAGCTCAGCAAAGGAAGGGCCTGGTCCTTCTCATGGCCTGTGCTTCTATTCACTCGCCATTTTCTGACATGACCTTCTGTCCGTTCATGCAACCTGAGATCTCAGCATTACCTGGGGCCATACTTCTCTTCCGCACCCATGCCAGGAGCGTTCCCCATGCCCGTGACCTACTTCTGGCGGTCCCTCTACCTGGAAGCCAACTCTGCAGTTCTCCACTCAGCAATTCGGAGCTATTCTTTCTTCAGGGCTCCGATCCCACACCTACATCCCGCCCTTCCTACATGTAGAATTAAGTATCCTTTCATCTCTCTTCCATAGTTATTTTTTTTTAAGTTTTTATTTATTTTGAGAGAGAGCGTGAATGCACATGCTCACGTGCGTGTGCATGAGTGAGGGAGTGAGAGAAGGAGAGAGAGAATCCCAAGCAGACTTCGTGGCCAGCAAGGAGGCCAACTCGGGGCTCCATCCCACAACTATGAGATCATGACCTGAGCCAAAACCGAGAGTCGGACACTTAACCGACTGAGCCACACAGGTGTCCCTCCACAGTTCTTTTAGAATTATGCGTTTATCTTCACCATCAGCCTGTGAGGTTCTTCAGTTCCTGGTGCCTACTATTATACCCCATATTTAGTAGGTATTCAATAAGCATTCAGTGAATTAAATTGGGCTCGAAAAGATTGCCTTGGATGGGGGAGATTTTGAAGGAACAAGATCTGTGATCATATGACTGACAAACGGCTGAACTGAGATCCGAATCCAAGTTTTTAGCTTTATTTCAGGAGGCTTCCCTATATCACAGCTGACAGACATGCCAGCAGTGTGGGGCGCCCACTGGACAATCCCCGATCCCCGAGTAATGACGGTGGTAGGACATTAACAAACATCCAAGGCAGACAGGGACCATCTATTTCGAGTCTCGCAGTAGCCAACTTTAGACACAAAACTTTCACTGACTGAGAAAGAAGGTCCAGGAGCAGAAGACTGGCAAAATGTCAGAATGTTTCTCAAACTCCTACCACAACCCAGAGTGAGAGAAGTATTTTACATCATAATCCTGGAAACACCTTCGGGAACACAGGCCCAGGGAGAAGATATTTACGAACAATGCCGACCCTCAGCACGTACTGCACTCAATAGTCTTTATTCCATCTGCTGTTGTTGTTCCGTTGGTTCTGGTGGACTCGCTAAGGGGTGACTGCTCCTGTTGGATAAACTCTAGCGATCCGTAATGTGAAAACTACAACAGGGCAGAGATGTGACATCCCCTCCCTCTGTTCCTTTTCTTCCTTCTCCCTTTTCAGCCCACTCTCTTCCTCCTCTGGTCCAGAGATGGTTGGTTTCAGCTAGTGATCCTCTTACGTCCAGCCTTCCTAACAATTAGGTATTGTTCCCCTTTCTCTGGCAAGTTCTACTTGTAACTCTGAGTCACAGGACACATTATTTATACAATAACACTGACATTATATGTTCTATGTTATAATTAAAAAATCAAGAAGGGGGCTCTTTATCTCTTCTAACAGTTCTATAAAGCAGAAAGCCCAAGAACTCAATTTTGGTGATTGTCCAGGCCTAACTAGGCAGAGGACTGGACTGACATCCTTACTGGGCCCTCAGGATTGTGAGTGTTGACCTGAATCCTGGACTCCTGTGTGGGTCTCTGAGCCCCTTACTTCCTGAATCACAAATAATTTTACCGTGTGGTCAAATCCTCATTCTCCTTCATCTTTGTAGACTGAGTCTACATTCCCGCAAGACTAGTCGGCACCAGTGAATCACACCCCGTCCTCTGCAGTGCACAGAGAAGAGCCTTTCTTTACAGTAGAAACACTCATGGAAACCATGAATAATAACCCAAGTTGACAGCAACTCCTGGGACCCTCCTTCCCACCATCCACCCTTCCCCGGCCTCTGCAAGCTTTCCAGATCTCTCTGTACACACACTCACGTTAGAAAAGAGCATTGTGTTCGTGTTTTTAACTTATCTCATTTGTTTGGTCCAGGAAGCCTGTGTACGATGTAAACAGGTGTGGGCACAAGAGAAGGGCTGAGCCAACTGCCTACAGAGCTCAACCCTGCCACCAAGTTCCCTCTCTGGTTTTCAGCCTCTGCTAGGTCCTGTGACAGATGATGGTGTTTTGACGTCCTGGGAGGTGAGGACCAGGTGCTTGGACTTGGTGGCTCACGTCAGCGACACCTCCAGGAGCCCTGGCAGGCAGTGTTACTGAGGAGAAAGCCGGGCTCAGTTGTATTTCTAAGGTTGCCAGGCAGTCAAGTAGCACAGCACATGGCTGCACCCCAGCTTACTTTCTTCCGACTCTGTAAGCATTTCTGCTATGGCGTGACACATGCATGTGTTTCTAAACAAAAACCTCTCTTGTTCTCTTCAACTGTGCACAAAAGACAGCAGGGTTCAAAGGAGAGGCAGGACTGAGGCAGACCACGCCCACCCTTACGACTTTATCACCAGAGCCCTAACGAAATAGTAATAACCCTAATAAAAAGACTTACATGGTAAAAAAGGCAAGGTAGAGTCCTAGTAAAGAAAATAGAGGGCTCCCCATCTTCCTGGGGGAGAACGAAAACATATCTCATACCCACGTTCATAGCAGCAGTATTCACGGTAGCCAAGGGGTGGAGGCAACCCAAGGTCCCCTGTGATGTAGTCATACAACAGAATATCATTCAACCTTAACAAAGTAAGAACATTCTGACACAGGCCACAACATGGAGGAGCACTGGGGTCATTTTGCTAAGTGAAAGAGCCGGTCACCGAAGGACAAACACTGTATTATCCCCACTTACATGAGCCAAAGTAGTCAAAATCATTTATTTTTTAAAAATTTTTTATGTTTATTTATTTTTAAGAGAGAGAGAGGACCTAAGAGAAAGGGAGACACAGAATCTGAAGCAGGCTCCAGGCTCAGAGCTGTCAGCAAAGAGCCCGACATGGGGCTCAAACTCATGAATGGTGAGATCAAGACCAGAGCCAAAGTCGGATGCTTAACCAACTGAGCCACTCAGGTGACCATACAGTAGTGAATATCATAGAGACACAAAGGAGAAGGGCGTTTGCCAGGGACCAGATGGGAGAGCAATGGGGAGTTATTGTCTAATGAATACGGGGTTTCAGTTTTGCAGGATGTAAAGTTCTGGAGGTGGGCGGGGGTGACGGTTGGACACCATTCATTCATGTGAATGAACCTGACACTCCTGAACTGATCACTTGAAAACTACTCAGATGGTAAACATTATCTTCAGGGTATTTTACTCTGATGTAGAAAATAAGAAATGGGTAGCTTCATGGAAGGGATGTAGGGGCCAACACCGATGAGTTACGGGGACAAGGGCACCAGGCACACGGATTGAAAGAACCGGGCACAGAAGAAGTGGGCGAAGGAGGCCGCAGAGCAGGCGTGTGGCCCTAGCGGGGCTGCTGCTCTGGGAGGCAGCAGACACTAGTCTTCGGGGATCTCCGTGAATCGGGGCAAAGTCTGCATCGTACACACACCCTTTCCCTGTTTGCCAGTCGCCCCGAGCTACACCACTTTACAGAAACGAGACCTCTACCCCAGCGTACTAGGCTGCCCCGACCAAGTTACTCGATCAAGTCATCATTCCACCTCCGTCTACCTTCCCTGCCTTGGGTTCTGTCTAAATTACTAGAAATGTTGGGGCGCCTGCGTGGCTCAGTCGGTTGGGCAGCCGACTTCGGCTCAGGTCATGATCTGACAGTCTGTGAGTTCGAGCCCTATGTCGGGCTCTGTGCTGATGGCTCAGAGCCTGGAGCCTGCTTTGGATTCTGTGTCTGCCTCTCTCTCTCTGCCCTTCCCCTGCTCATGCTCTGTCTGTCTCTCAAAAAATAAACGTTAAAAAAAAAGTAAATTACTAGAAATGCCACCCATCGAGGCATCAACTCCCATGCCCATTAAGCAGATTCGTCTTCCTGCAGCACAGTTTTTACTGTACGTGGGAAAACACTCCACTCTTGGTGGTAAAAACACCATCTTATGCATCAGGAACCACCTTGCCCCCAATACGTGTGTGGTATTACAGCGTGTAGAAAATAACATGCTCACTAGAGGCCTCTAGGGGAAAGAGTCTATTGAGAGAGATCAAGGGCCGCCAAAGTTTCCCTCCCTTTATTTCCATGTGGAACATACAGTTTTCCCAGGAAGAAAACATTTTATGTCCGAACAAGGTCTCTTAAAGTAGGAACGGGCACAAATGGTCAAAATTAGGGGGGATGTTAAACAAATACCAGCCCATCGGCAGGATGGCTATGCTATGGTGTTGTAGACAGCACGGGGACCGTGGGCACACTGCCAACCACAGTGGAAAAAGCTTCTAGACACAAGGGGATGTGCTAACTGAATGTACAACATACTCATGACATTTTAAAAATGCCCATGGGCATTTAAAGCAAATTACTGGCAATTTAAAGAAAACTTAAGAAATTTCTGTACTTTCTATAATGACATCTGCAAGAACACTTTATAGACTACATTCCTCTATGTTAATTCATACCAGTTTACATGTTATTTCTTCTCTTATTAAGGCTATGTAGATAAAACTATAGACTACTTGGCTACGTATCTCCTTGGCAGTTTTAGTTATCAGTTCTCATCTTTAAATTAAAACCGACACTAACAAGCACTGGGATGCTTGGTGGGCGTGGAGACGAGGGGAGCTGGTGGAATTGGACAATTCCCTGTGTCGGATTTAAACAGCCTGATGCTTCCATCCACAGTAGCCCCGGCCTTGCTGCTGGGGCTGAAAAGCTCATACTTCATTGGCTGGAATCCCCAGCAGTCATTTGTGAATTAGGACAGGCTTTGTCAGTGGGATCAGGGTAATAACCAAAGTCTGCTGGCCGAGGCTCCCTCTATCCTAAATGCAGTGTGGATAAGGTACTGCCTAAAATACCGCATTAACCCACGTGCCGCCCTCCTGCCCAGTCTGCCAAGATTCCCAAATCCAGTTTGTCCCCCCTGGCTTCCAAGGCTTTCCAGAAAGTGACCCCACACCACCTGTTCGGTCTCCTTCCTCCCATCTGGAAGAGCCTCTTCCTCTGCTCCGCCGGCGTAGAGCCTTCTCTCCGCCAGGCCCAGGGAGTGTCCTCTGTCTCCCGTGAGGTCTTGGCCAATGCCGTCTACAAGGATTTTCCCTTCGTAGTCTTCCTCACACCTTCCTGGCCAGCACCGCCAAGCCAACACTTAGTGACTCGCTAGTTTTTGTTCATGCACGTTTTTCTCCACCTGGACTATGAGTGGAGCCTTCCCGCTCCGGACAAGGATCTTCCGGAAATAGGGATTAAGTCATCTGTATCTACTCTCACTGCATTAACCATTTTTCCTTTTGTACTCTTGACCGTGTCATGTGACAGGCAAAGCCGCATTCTACCGGTCTTTAAGAGCACACGGTACCCTAACGCCCTTTTCTTCAGCACGCACTGGCCTTCTTTCCAAGTTCACTCAGCGGCTCCTCCCCAAAGTCTAACAAATCCCACGTAGGCTATTAATACGTTTCTTCTCCGACCTGTAAATTAAGGATTATAGAAAGTATTTCCCCATCTTTCTGTGTTCCTAGCACAACTCTAGCTGTACAAATGCTATTGTTCAGATGCCGGCCTCCACCCTCTGACTCTCCTTCCTGGGCCCTGACATTACTTTCTCTACATCTGTTAGCATCTCACTGGGTTTATGTCCTCTGTGTACTCAAATTAACCATGAACACACTAAGAGGAATGCCATAGTCAGCTTCTTCAGGCATTAGTCTTTCCCTCCAAAGGGACATACTGTAAACATTGTCCAAAGACTCTGCAAAGTCGGTGTTGGGCTGGAATCCTCTAGCTATTGAACAATGAATGCCATGGCTGTTATAGAAACAGCCCTAATTAACAACTTTAAGAGAAAAAAAGAAATTTGATCATCACCTATTGTCCAGTTGGTTGGGATTTTGTGGCCATTGTAACAAATCAAATTCCCCCAAGGCAGCAGGATTTATCCATGTTAATCAAGTGACCTGTCCATGCCTTTCTAGACTCTCTCTTCACGGGTATCACCGATACCCAAATTGTAAGTGACGTCAGCATTGCCGGGAGTTGAGAAGAAGGTGGTTGGCCCAGGTTTCCTCTGGCTTGTCTGGTTTTGAACAGTGGCTCACTGCGGTGAATGGCTGTACACGTGCTGCCTGTGTTCTCTTTCCTCTCCACTTTCTGCCACCTCGTCCCAAACCAAAGGACATCCATTTCCTCTTCCTTCATGAGGTCACAGCTCTATTAGAATGTTCGTCTAAGTGTGGGAAGGAATGAAGGAGCTCAGGAGAGGGGGCAGCACCTTAAGTCTGAAAGCGAGCTCTGGGCAGGAACTGGAAGACAAGGGCACGGAGGCCAAGAGCCAGACATCAGCTTGTCGTCCGTGGTCTAAACACTGCCACCACAGGTCCCTGGGACCGAGGTCTTGGTGCCTCCTTGCCCAGGGCTGGCCTGGGAATGGGGAAAGGGATCTCGGCGGCTGTGTGCTACTTGCAGGTGCCAATGAGGGGCAGGACTACGGCGACCTGCAGGGACCACAAGACCTCCGCTGGCAACTCCGCCACGCTGGAACAAACCCTTCCCGGGAGAGCCTGGCACAGCTGGCATCGTGCAGCAACCCAAACAGAATGCTTGTCCTGCTGTCCCCCAACCCTTCTCAAACAAGACGCCTTCCGTGAAGCACCCAGCAGTGTACCCAGGGCCCGGTGCTGAGTCATGTGGTTCACTTTCTTTCCTCTTGTCCTTTGGGCTTGGGTGTAGAGCTTACAGGCCTTCTTTATTCATCCATTTTGAAGTGGGAAGACGGGGTTGGAAGAAGGCAAGTACCTGCTCCCTTCACCTTGGTATGCTGTTCACAATGGATGGGAAATGGGTGCTCAAATGGATCACGGAATCCGATCGATGTGGGTTCAAATCCTAACTTGCCCACGGACAGTCGTATGACCGGAAGCAGGGGCTCAACGTCTCTGGGAACCAAGTTTCTGCTCTGCAAAGTGAGGATGATAATAATAATGGTCTCACTAGGTTAGTATTAGGGTCGCCTTGGAGAGAGCACGCACGGCTCATGGGTGACACAAGTCTGAGATTCAGTGACAAGCTGCCCCCTCTCCCCCCCACCCCCCCATGTGCTAAGAGCCCATTCTGGCCGAGCCCAGACCAGGCTTCTCACTGACATGACCTTATCTAATTTCAGGGCCACCACAGAAATAGGTATGACTGGGATGCCTGGTGGCTCCATCAGTTGAGCATCCAACTCTTGATCTCAAGCTCATGAGACTGAGCCACCCATCAGGCTCTGTGCTGACAGTGCAGAGCCTGCTTGGGTTCTCTCTCTCCCTCTCTCTCTGCTCCTCTCTCAATAAATTAATAAATGTTAAAAAAAAAAGAAATAGGTATAATAATTATCCCATCTTATGGGTGAGGAAATCAGATAAACCACTTGAAGATATCCGGCCAGAGAGCAGAGTGTTGGAAGTGTCCATGTTTCCGACCCCTGTTTTAAGCCCTTCCTCCACTTCTGGGGCCATTTCAGAACTTCTGGGACTCTCTCACCAAAAGGTGTGGCATCGAGTTGCCAGAACAGTTCTGAAAAGAGTAAACCCCCAGTGTTGGGTGTTCTAGGCTTTCATTTGGTGGGGTGTTTTGAGTGAAGTGTGGGTGCTCCCGCGACACCCCCGAGCTCGGGTAATGCATCTCTCTTTCTAACCGACCTCGCTGTTCAAGAGTCTGGGAAGAAAGACCATAACTTGGAAAACAATGGCTTTTTAAGTTTAGAAAACACGTATTTTTTTTTCTGCCTTGGGTCATTCACCTTTTAAAAATAGAACCCAGCATCGACTGATCCACAAATGTAAGAGTATATTAACAACAACACTGCCAGGTGCTAAGGACTTTTACCTACACGGCACTTCTGTTCTGATGCCCTCCTCTTCTCTCCTCACTCCATCTACCACCTACGTGTTTTTGGTTTTGTTTTGTTTTTTAAATACTGGAGATCACGAAGAGAGAAAATCGAGAAAGAAGGAAGGGGAGGCGGAAAGAGCACCGTGGTGTCCCTCCCAGATCTTTAGACACTGCAACTGCCTTAAACGTGAAGGACTTTCTAGACGTTCTACCGGAGCCCCAGTGCCTCTCTCCCTGGAGGTGTCCTCGGGTTTGGAATGGGCCAGAACGTCAGAATAAAAGTGCCCTGGGAGCAGCCCTCATCCAATGACAGCGGGGGGCTGCAGAATAAACACCCCAGTCTTCCTCCCTCTCTCGCCTGCTCCCCCACCAGATAAGTGACCCAGATTCAAATCCTGGTCACAGGGGGGTTTCTGGATGAGCCCAACCGAAGAAGCAGTTCGTCATCAGTCGAAGCCTGGGAATGGATTGCCAACTGTCTCGGCAGCAAAAGACCCCTGGTTGACGATGACTCTACTAACAAATGTCCCAGAGGTAGGGAAATGAACCATCTTCTAAAGGGATCTTTCCGTAAATCATGATTCCGAACTCTGATCTGCCAAATTTCTAAGAAATACAGAGGGAAAAAAAAATACATATATGTGTGTGTGTGTGTGTGTGTGTGTGTGTGTGTGTGTGTGTAGTAATTATCTTTTAAGGAGAAAATTCCCACACTCACACAAAATGTGAATGTGAAAATTTTTTTACAGATGCTCAAAATGGCACAGTATCTTCTGTGGTATTTCTGCCCAAAATGCATACCCTCCTCCTAACAAGAGAAAACATCGGAGAAATCCAAATTGGGGGGGAATAACTGGCTGGTGCTCTTTGAAAGTCAAGGTCATGAAAGACACAGAAAGACTGAAGAAGTATAACAGCTTGGAGCAAACAGTTTAGTTTGACAACTGAATGTAATGCCGGGTCTCGGATTGGATCCTGAACCAGAAAAAGGGCATAAGTGGGAAAAATGGTAAATTCTGAATGAAGCCCGCAGGTTAGTAAAACCAGTGTTGAATCAAGGTCAATATCCCGGCTTGGGTCACTGCGCTGCGGTTGTGCTAGATGTTAACATCAGGGGAAGCTGCTGACGGATACACGGGAGCTCTGTCCTCTTTTAACCACGTCCTTGTAAGTGTAAAATTATTTTAACATGAAGGCTAAAAAAATCTTCCCTACAAACGATTAACACTGTCGAAAATTGCCCTAACACCGGGACTGTGAATCATAACTGGGAAAAACTTGCTGGATTGCTACTGGTAAAAAGTGGCAGAGGGGAGAGAGAGAGAGAGAAAACACTGCCTGGTCTCCCTTTTATAAACCCACACAAGCTGGAACACCCACAGTAGAATTTCTAAGTCATAGTTAGCTCACTCTCTGAAATAGTGTTTTTATGGTGTTGTTTCTACCAAGTTCATCTGAGATGCTTGAGCCAGGTGGCTAAACAGTTGCATGAAGACCTAACACCCCATGTGCCAGCCCAAGTGAGATGGCAGTTTTGAAGAAAAGGAAAATACCAGACTTCCCCAAAGTGGTGGCTAGTTGGTTCTGACCAAACACATTGTTGTCCTTGAAGTGATACAGGATTTAGAAAAAAAAAAAATTACAGTGTTTACTTAATGTCTCTTTTTTCTTATCCAGTTGAGGCTCCAGAGTTGGTGAGATAAAACTTTTATAGGTTGCCCTATTTCTAACCTGCTTAATGAGCATCCATTAAATACTACCTGTATACAAGGCACTAAGGCTACAAAAATAGAAAGAACTCAGATCATTTCCTCATGAAGTATTCATGTTTTTTTTTTTTTAAAGTAATCTCTATACCCAACATGGGGCTCAAATTCACAACCCCAAGGTCGAGAGTCACATCTCCACCGACTGAGCCGGCCAGGCACCTCTGAAGTATTCATGTTCTAACAGAGACTACCTTTATTTTGTTATATAGATAAACTTTTTAAGAGAGGACCATGCAAAGTATTTTTGGAACTTATGAGAGAGAAGGATTAGCTTAGTTAGAGGGGTCAAGGAGGGCTGTGAGGCATAAGTAGGAGTTTGTCAAGGACAGAAGAGAGTATGGACTTGTGACATGTTCCAGAATTCAGGGTGACTAGAATGTCCAGGCAAACAGGAAGTAGTGGAAGATTCAAAAGCATTGCCACGGCCCAAGTAACAAAGTGACCCTCATTAGATCTCCTTGAAACAATCAATGAATTCACTTTTAAGAGTTACCGGTCCTCTTCAAGATTACATAAAACAGAGAAGCTTTCGTGATCGTAGAGTTTAAAATGTGGCAGAGACTCGTCAGAGAAGTGTATGCTGCTGCTTACCAGTAAAAAACTTGGAAAAGTAACCCAGATTTTGTGGGCCCGCCTTCCCTCATTATTTTATCATTTCCTCATTATATTATCATTTTTGGCTTTTTCGCTTTAGTGAGATCCGCAAACGATATGTAGCTTAATAAACCACATACGGTCGTTTCAGAAGGACCTACACACAAACAGAAATACCCATAAAACCAAACTTTTCAACAAGTACATTTGACCTCGGCAGAGAGAGGCTGATTCTGGATCTTTCTACCATCTGACCCTATTTGTATTGGGTTCCGGAATCTCTTAACCCAGGTCCCACCAACTCTCTTGTTTAGAAAGTGCTTTGAAGATGAAAATTCTATAGCTGAATCACTAGTTTCACTTCCAACATCAATGAGCCCTTTATATTTGGAAAATACCCTCTCTTCCTGTGGAAAGAACAAAGTGCGGATTGATTATCTGAGCATCTCGGCATCTGACAGAGCCCTAGACCTTCTCCAAACCCAACATGGTATTCGAGGATAACGATGCCTTAAATATAAACTAACTTTAACCTAAACTACCAGGCTCGTGTTTGTTAACCATAAAGTTGAAGGGTCATCTCCCCCCACGAATACAGATGTGAAAACGGAAGCAAATGGATTTAATTTATCATGGCCTTTGCGGTCACAGGTAATGAGACTCGGATTAGAATTAAAGCCTTAGGGTCGCCTGGGTGGCTCAGTCGCTAAGTGTCTGACTTCATCTCAGGTTATGATCTCGCAGTTTGTGAGTTCGAGCCCCACATCAGGCTCTGTGCTGACAGCACAGAGCCTGCTTCAGATCCTCTGACTCCCACTCTCTGCTCCTCCCCTGCCTCCCACGTGCGCGCGCGCATGCTCTCTCTCTCTCAAGTAAATCAACATTTAAAAAAAGTTAAAAAAAAAAAAAAAGAATTAAAACCCTTAAAGGCGGTCTGTATCCAGAATGTTACAGACTTCGGACCAAGAACAGATAATGTCAATTATGCAAATGATTCCAAGTCACATAGCTAAGCCGTCCGGAACCAGGAATCCCTGTCCCCAAGTGCTTGACTCTATGTAGCCTGTGTTTTCTACTTTACTAGACTGCCAGAGTTGATGTTTATAATTCCGGTGGTTAGTAAGCACTGAAATCTTAAGACCTACTTTATATGTTTTTCAAATTCGAATAGTTTAAAATTTCAAAAGCATGACTTTCTCCATTACTTTGATGTAACAGATGGTAATTAACCTACCCAGATTTTCCTCCGATTCTATCACTCACCTGCCAGTTTTCTGTTCTTTCCCACCCGAAGAACCTTCCGCCCGTATTTTCTTTTCCAGTACTGTCGTGGGCTGAAAGGTGCCACCCCTCAAAAGAAAACAGGTGTAAGTCCTAATGCCTTAGCCCTTAGTTAACAATAGGATCCTTCACTATTATGCTAAGTGTAATAAGTCAGTCACAGGCAGACCAGTAACGTACGATTACACTCGAATGCGAAATTTGAGAAACTCAACAGATGAACATAGGGGAAGGGAACTAAAAAGAAGATAAAAACAGAGAGGGAGGCCAACCATAAGAGAATCTTAAATAAGAACAAACTGAGGGGTGGAGGGGAGGTGGGCAGGGGGGATGGGCTAAATGCGTGACAGGCATTAAGGAGGGCACTTTTTTGGCATGAGCACTGGGTGTCATCTGTAAGACATGAGTCACTGGGTTCTACTGCTGAAGCCAAGCTAGGCTGTATGTAAACTAACTTGAATTTAAATTACAAAACAAAAAACAGGAAAGAAAATAGGGTCCTTACAAATGTAGTCAAGTTAAGACAAGGTCACACTGGATTAGGGCGGGTCCTAATATGACTGGTGTCCTCCTAAGAAGAGAGGAATTCGTACACAGACACACAAGGAGAAGGCTGTGTGAAGACGGAAGCAGGCGTTGGAGGGATGTGTCTACAAGTCAAGGAGCGACAAAGATTGCTGGCGACAAGCAGAGGCTGGGAGAGGCAGGAAGGAAAGTCCACCAGAGGCTTCGGAGACAGTGTGGCTCCGCCGATACCTTAATTCAGCCTTCCAGCCCCCGGAACCGTGAGAGAATAACCTAATGTTGCTTTCAGGCACCCAGTTCATGGCGATTCATTATAACACCTCTAGGAAAGAATACACGCATGTTATTAAATAAGACGCTAAAATCCATTAATACCGCGATAGAGAATGTGAGAAGATATTTTACAACCAAAACAAACAACTATTAAACAACCATTGAAGAAAATATATCCAACCTTCCTCTTTATTGGAGAAAATGTCCATGAAAAGACCAGTGTGGTAGCTCTTTTATTCAAGTAGCAAAATTCAACCTAATGCACTAATCAACGCACGTCCAGTTGTGGGTCAATCGACAGGCTACGACCGTCTTGGAGGAACTTTAGAATGGGTACAACCCTACAGAGAAACAACTGGCTTCAGGGATACTTTCGTTAGCACCTCTGAGCATCAGGCGACACGGTGAAGTTTCAAGAGCACACAGTAACAACAGGTGGCTGGACACGTCGCCAAGCGTCAGACTTCACAAAATATAACCGTTCAGCGACCTGCCTCTCTGACAAGGCACATAAAATGCTCCGGCGAAGCCTGAGAGCACAGGCGCTCCTTGATAGTGCGTAATACGACTTCTTGAGAATATCATTATCACTTACTATCCTTTCCTGATAATAGGTAAGCTGAATTTAAGGAGGCCTTATTCCGAAGTCCCACTAGAGTCTTAACAACTGATAATACAGGTCCCATACTACAAGCCTTTAGAGGAAAAGGTATTTCCTCCGTTATAGACTTAATTTCTCACCGATGTCCTCCCCATGTTACCAAAGAGGAAACTGAGGCACCGAAACACTTTGCAGCTTGAAGGGGGTCCCTGGGCTCACCCGCTGGTGGCAAAGCCAGGACTACACCCCGCGACGGACGAGAAAACTGAAGCTCGAGGAGGCAGGTTCACATGGCAGAGACAGACTTGTCACCATGCTGCGTGACCGTATCTCTCATAGGTAACGGAACGTACTTCATCCACGTACTTCACGTGGATCTACGGCACCTAAATCCATCCCGCATTTCTGGACCTACTGGGTGCCGGCCTGGTGCTGGAGGCTACTGTCCAAGCTCAGCGGGCCCAGAGGTCAACAACATTGGTGGACACTGTGGTCCCCAAAGCCGAGCCCGTCAGTTTAGTTTTGGGAGGTCTAGGATTAGAATGGCTCTATTGCATTTTCTGAGTATTCTAAGTTATTTCTGCCCATGATGATCGTTTATTTAAAAATACGGAATTTTTGTGGCCTGGCAGTGAAGGACCATTTGGAACCCCAGACAAATAATTTCCTGCTCATAATCTCCTTAGGAAAACTTCTCTCCCACCCACGGGCCCAGCTGAGCTGGAGGCTCCCTGACCGGCTCCTGAGGCCCACGGCTGTTTAAAGGCAACCAAGAACTTCTCAATTCGGCCCAGGAAAGTGAACACATTGTTTTCCGGAGATCAAAAGATTGATCTAAAAAGAAGTACCCCGGCCCCATTATCTTTCGGATTGTGCTCGGCTTGCAAACTTTTGTGAGAGAAACAGGCTTGTCTCCGTCCAGCAAATGAATCCTGCCAGAGGCTTCTAAGCTCGCCGTGTTTACCCTCAGTAAATACCATTAGCATTTCATTATGTTCCCCTTTATCCTGCAGTAATTCTCCAGATCAAGCAAAAAGCTCCCGGGTGGGGAAAATGAGTTCTGTTGAACTTTGCTGGGAAAGCGGGAAAGGGAGGCATCTCGAGCGATTTTGTAGAAGGAACTGGACTCCTAATTTTGGAGATTATTTTAACCTTGGACAAATACGATTTTCTAGGACACGCCGAGTTTAAATCTCCATTAAAAATACCTATTTGTTTAAGTCTGATGTGCTGTTTCCTAGCCAATTATCACATATCTGAGGGAGAGAAAGGAGAGAAAGGAAAGTAGCTGGTTTTGCTCTTGGTTTTGTTATTTTGTTTTTTGGGTTTTTTTTTGTTCAGTTTGGTTTGGTTTTGGGGGTTTTCGGGGAGTAGTTTGCTGAGGCTTCCATAACAAAGTACCATGAGCTGAGTGGCTAAAATTCTGAGTAGGGATTTGTCTTCTCACAGTCTGGAGGCCAGAAGTCTAAGATCAGGGTGTCGGCAGGGTCCCTTCTGAGGGCCAGGAGTGGACATCTGTTCCTGGCCTCTCTCCTTGGCTCACGGATGGCTACCTTCTCCTGGTGTCTGTGTGCATCATCTTCCTTCCATCTGAGTCTGTCTCTTTGTCCAAATTTTCCCTTTCTGTGAGGACACCAGTCATCTTGGACCTGGGCCCACCCTAGTGACGTCATCTTAACCAACTATATCGGCGAGGACCCTGTTTCCAAATAAGGCCGTATTTTGAGGTGCTGGAGGCTAGGGCTTCCATACGTGAGGTTTTAGGGGACACAATCTTAAACCATAACAATGAGTAAAGCAATCCTGAGGCCCATAAAGCCAGTGAACCGAGGCGTTGTTATTTTATGGGCCCAGGAGACAATGTTGGTGCTACAAATGGCCAGGACAGTGAGCTCCAATCAGGAAACCCGCGGTTTCTCCTCCAGCTCTCTGAGGAACGAGGGGGGTCTGAGGGAAACACCGCTGGGCTCAGAAGGACCAAGTCCCATCCTCGTGGGCCACAAGCTGGCAGGTGACTTGGTGATATAATTTACATTTCCTACAGAACACTGTCTTTTGCCAAGAGTTTGTCTGTCATCTGTGTCGTCTCAGTGAACCCTTACGAGGGCCCAGTACATCAGAGAGTAGCCCCCTCTTGCGGATGAGAAAGTTGAGACCCAGACAGGTCAAGTGACCAGCTACGGTCTTAGTGTGAACAAGTACCAGGGCCAAGACCGTGACCCGCAGCTTCCGAAGCCCAAGGCCACAGCCAGGGTTCACATCTCCAAATCAAAGACCCAAGTTTTCTGCAGATGGCAAAGGTCGCTTTCAGCTCGAAATATAATGTCACATCTGACTTTTCATGAATCTTGGGTGAAAATGTGAGCTCTCTTGCTGCGCCTTCTTACTCTGTAATGACAACACGAGGCTGAAAAGCTTGGACTCACTAGCTGTCTTGTTCTTTAGTACGAGCAAGTGTGCTTGGTGTTCTGGGAAAAGGTCTTCAGTGTCTCATCGGCTTCTCCTAGAGGTCAGTGGTCCCGAAACCAGGAAGAGCCTCCGGTCTACCAGATGGCACAGCCAGGGCCTCTACTGATGTTCTCTGCTCTTCCCCCCGCCAACGACTGTCTTGTCTTCTCTCTCCTGGAAGCATTTCCCAGGGGGATCCCTTTGCTGATCTGGCCTGGCCTAAACTGCCACTCTTGGTATTGGTTCGACCTCCATGCGACAGGTGTTTCCCCACCTGTCTCTGTGACAAACCACAGGCAGGAGTGAGCCCCGGGCTTCTCTGCCCCTGAGCGGCACACCGGATCCCTGGGGATCCCCGAGCAGGGACTGCTCGCTGGGAAGGCGGCTGGGCACCTGGGTGTTCGTGACTCGGATAACCACCAACTCCAGCAGGTGCTTTCTGCCTGCTCGCTCCCTGGTTAAAGGCCCAGACACCCTCAGGTAGGGGAGGGAAACTCATCGGGCCTGAAGCCACGTCTGGTCACGCGGCTTCTGAAGTTCTCTTGGCTTATTTTGCCAGGCAGGGCCCCACCCAGGCGCCGCTCTAGCGCTCTCTCCACTTTGGACCACTTGATACCTGTCCCTACCCACTCTCGACTTTCTGCCGGCAACCACAAATCCCACGTGCCCCTGGAAAGCCTGCGCAATCGGCCTTACACCGGGATCTGAAGCCAGCTGTCTCCCAGACCAGGAAAACCAAGAAGCTCTAGTGAAACCCCCAGTCGGTGCACAACTGGCCCAACACTGGGCTGTCACCCCTTCTGGAAGCCACAGCCACACGAGATGTAGGTCTACTGCTCATGTCCCTGGCTTGATAACTTGTCCTGTCCCCTTGACCCTCTGGATCAAAACTGCTTTCTGGGGCGCCTGGGTGGCTCAGTCGGTAGAGTGTCCGACTTCAGCTCAGGTCATGATCTCACAGTCTGTGAGTTCGAGCCCCGCATCGGGCTCTGTGCTGACAGCTCAGAGCCTGGAGCCTGCTTCCGATTCTGTGTCTCCCTCTCTGCCCCTCCTCCACTCATGCTCTGTCTCTCTCTGTCTCAAAAATAAATAAACATTAAAAAAAAATTTAAAAAAAAAACTGCTTTCTTTTGCCATTTTCCTTTGTGTGGCCCGGGAACTACTGTCTGCCCTCTGCCCCAGTTCTGTGGGTGGGGCCGGCGGCCCAGTCCCAGCCATCTGCTGAAGTCTCTGGAGCTCTCTGCGAGCCTCTCCACCCACCAACCTGTCATGGAACCCTAGGACACCTTTTGGTCTCCCTACCTCCTGCTGTGTATCCCCGGCTACTGTATGGTACCTGCGTGACCTGCTTTTCTTCCCTGACCATCAGGTGCATCTAGCACCTGCCCCATCTCGGTAGGAGTTACCCGGTTCCAGGTTCTAACTCTGTCTGTCTTCCCTGTGCCTACTGAGACAAGCCCTTCTGAAGCTGTGGACGCCGGTGTTGAAATTTACATGCAATGTTGCAGACGCACAGAAATAGAACTTTATTTCCTAAAATTGATCTCAGATGTCCTAAGACCACCACCCAGGGAGAAAAAGGTGTAGCATAGTTATTGTGGTTTTAATTGGCTCTACCACACTGACTCAGCCTCTCTGGGGCAAACCCTCAGCGTTTCAAGTTTCTCTTTCCTACTCCCTGTGCAGCATCTGGGCATGGGGCACGTTTCAGGGAGGCAGGGAGGGTGGTTGATCTCTCTGCTACCATCTGGTCCACACAGGCCTCGCAGTCTCCTCCCCTTGGTTTCTGGGTACCCACATCTCTTGGCTACACCTGCTGTTGGACCCACCCATGCCCTGGAATGTACGGGAGTCCATCGATGATGTCGGCTTCCCTCCCTCCCCTCAGCGGTAACACTCAGGTGTGCTGTGTCCTCTTGTCAAACATCAAGTCCTTCATGGTCCCGCCAGCTCTCGTCACTTCTCTGCATGCCTCGCTGTAGCAATTTCTAGATCCCTCACCCCCACCTCCATTTACAAGCCATGGGAACCTCCGTGTGACAAGAGGGAAGCCATCACCTACCATCTCTACCCTAGGACAGCCATACAAATGAGACCTGGGACCAGAGCCCTCACTGAGGGTGAAACAGTCACCTTATAGTGCTCGGGCAGGTGGACAAGGCAGACGGACCCTGTGATGGGGCCTCCTGGAGCCAAAATCATTCTCAGATTCAGACACGCAGGCAGGGAACCTCGGGCAACTCGGCCAGGCTAGCAGGGCACCCACCACCGGACTGGGAGCAGAGGCACGGTTTCTGACTCCGGGGCTTGGCTAATTCCCCAAAGAGGAACCCAGACGCAGGGACTGTTTGATAAAACTGGGGTCTCGTGTAAATCCTAGACCTCAAGATGCAGAGACCTGCTCCTAGAACTGACGCCTACGAAAGGACTGGAAGAGGGGCGCCTGGGTGGCTCTGCCAGTTAAGCATCCGACTTCCTTCCGCTCAGACCATGATCTCAAAGTTGGGGAGTTCCACCCCTGCATCAGGCTCTGTGCTGACGACTCGGAGCCTGAAGCCTGCTTTGGAATCTGTGACTCCCTCTACCTCTGCCCCTCCCCTACTCAAGCTCTGTCCTTCTCTCTCTCAAAAATGAGTAAACACTAAAAAAAAAAAAAAAAAAAAAAAAAGGCCAGAAGAACACAGAGCACGTTTTGGGTGCATCGGTGATTTTTCTCTAGAGCTCAGCATCGAAACCAAGCTACCTTGCGTCCAATCATAAACTCTCGTTTTCTTTCTGGGTCATAGTTTCTCTCTCACCTGACACCGTTTCCTAAGCTGTGAAGCCACGCGCAAACGCTAACTATGTCGCTTACGTTCTGGCCTCTCCCCTTTCTCTGCTCTCTCCGGGAACCAGTTACCCTGGCCAGAGCGCGGGGCTAGGCCAATGTTCGGGCCCAAGAACCTCTAGGGGATCGGCTGTCAGGCCGCACCCCTCGGCCTGGAAGAAGAGGGGCCTTTCGGCAGCTTCCTGCGGCACCCCCCCCCCTCCCCGCCTGCCCCATCCGGGGACTTCCTGCCCCTGGCGCTCCAGTTCCCTCGGGCACCTCCCGGGTTTGTCCCGCTTTCGACAGCGGCAAGGACCGTTTTCCGCCTCTGCTTTCAAAAACGCAACAAATGACGGCCTACTCTGTGCGCCTGGCACGCGCTCAGAACAGAGGGACCAAAAACACCAGGATCCGGCCCTGACTTCTACGCCGTCTCCCTTTACGGGAATCCCTTTAAGTTTCCTTTCCTCGACCTCGATTTCCAAATACCCCATTTCCCTAACGTTTTCTCCGAAGCCCGGCCTCGTCCTATTAACACCTTTTTGTACCTTATTCGTAAAGATATTAATAATACTTTAGGTAAATCTTTCTATGCCTTTGAATAATTTCGAAGAAGTTTTGGAATCTGTAACGGCCTGGGGGGTGTCAAGACAGCGATCCCCCCCCTCCCGTTTCATCTCGGGTGAATGACGGACTGAGGTCGCAGACTCGTCAGTAGGGTCCGGGGGAGGGCTCGGACTCACGCTCTCTGTCCTTGCTGCACGGCCAGGCACAAATCAGGACTGCATCCGGCCAGTCCTGCGGCACTGAAGCCTGAGTAAGGGGGCTTCGCCAAACAGCGGCCCGTTCCTCTCCCCTTCCGGGAAATCTGGAGCCAAGCCATCCGAGGCTGACACCGCAGCTCCGTGACGTCAGCGGGTTCCAGCTCTTTCTGCGCGGCTGCTCTGTCACACGTCGCCTGTAGTCTTCATCCTTGCAGTGGCAAAGTGGCTCCCACCTCCTAAGTACTAGCTCTGTGCCACGGAGAAGAGCAAAGGGCGGAGCTCAACATGGCGGCCATCAGTGGCTTCTCCTCTCAGAAGCCTTCCTGGAAGCCCCTGCCCAGTGAGCTCTCTTGCACCTCATTGGCTGAACCGTGTCAGCTGGTCAACTCTACTAGCAAGGGACTCTGGGAGACTGGAGCTATGAGGCTGGGCACCTTGGCACCGTGACCCAAATCGGAGCTATGAGAAGGAGGGGTGGTCGGCTGTGTTTGCTGTGACGGCGTCCCTCTCTACTCTACCTTCCCTTATTTTATGTGGTCACATCGTAGTCCGGCCTCCGCACTTCCTGGTCCTCTCTCACCCCGTTCCCCACCCCCAAAAGTGTTACTCTCCCAGGAGAGCCAGATTCCTCGACTGTTGCTCCTGTTTTCAGCAAAACTTCTATTTCCTCAGGGAGTGTTAGAAAGAGTTAGAAAGCCAATACTCTTTAATTAAGTAATTAATTTGACTCCGTGAAGGCTGTATTCACCCTGGATTTTGTAACAGTTCCCATTTCAAGTATGTGGTCCTCCATAAACCAGAATACGCATTCTCGTAAACAATTGGAATGTCCTGTAAATCCCAACATTTGTGCGCTGGAACTTTACCTCCTGGGTATCTGGAAGTAGCCCAAAATCCCTTTATCGGACATGCGGTGGTCTTGGGCTCTTTCCAGGAGACAGGGATACTGAGGTGAATGAGACAAGACCCCTGCCTTCCAAATGCTCTCTGTCTAGATGGGGAGACAGTCCAGTGTCCTGGTCAGGTAAGTGGAGATGGTTCTGTGAGTCAGTCCATGCCTCACGGGGCCACAGAGAGGAGGGACACTGGTGTGTGCAGGAGTCCAGGAAGCATTAAGGGACAAGCAAGAGGACCATTTGATCCGACACAGACAAGATACGCCCAGAACGTGGTATGAATTCTTCTCTTTTTTGCTGTAAACAAATGCACGAAAACATAAAAACTCAAGTAAACCTTGGGTTTTTTTTCCAAGCAGCCACTAAGTGGACTTCGCTAATGCAGCCTTTGTTCAAAGCATTCCTTTCCAAACGCAATTATGTTCAAACACAGTTCCTTTCCTGGATTACTTTCAAGTGTATATGAAAAGCTTTTGAAATTGCTCACTGAAAAATCCTTGTCCTTGGGGCGCCTGGGTGGGCCAGATGGTTAAGCGTCTGACTTCTGATGTCAGCTCAGGTCATGATCCTGGGGTCGTGGGATCGAGCCCCTCATCAGGTTCTCCGCTGGACATGAAGCCTGCTTGAGATTCTCTCTCTCTCTCTCTCTCTCTCTCTCTCTCTCTCCCTCTGCCACTCCCCCACGCACAGGCTCTCTCTTCCCCAAAAAAAGAAAAAAAATCGTTGTCCTTTAGGATGGGTTTTATTTCTTTCTGAACAGACGGCGACACATATGGAGATGAACAGGTGAATCAGGATGAAGCATTGCTCCAGAACTCCTCACAGCTTTCTTTCCAGCAAGTTCACCTGCTGAGAGTCCCAGCTCCTTAATTACCGAAGTAAAGCCTACAGAGAAAAAGGTAAAGAATTTTCAAAGCAGTCAAAATTTGACCGGACCTTTATTTTTGTCCAGGACAACAGTGTGTTTCCAGATTCTGTTGATTTCTGTCTCCTCAATTACAGGATAAGTGGTCGCTTCTTCACATGTGGTCGGTTTTATCCTGAAAAACGGTTAAAGCTTCAGCATGCTATCAGCACAAAGGACTATCTACTTATCTGCTTAGGGCACGTGGATTTGGAATGATGAATCCTACAACGCTGGCCACCTTTAAGCTTCCCATCTTGTCTGAGAAACACCTTGCTCTCATGACACTCACTCAGTGATGAGTTGAAATGCAGCCAACAAATCAGAAAAGTTACTATTCCTTCCATGTGCTTCTAGAATTCTCAGCTTTACAGCTTTACAGCTTTACTTTTGCCTTTATCCCTGCCCTTTTGTCATTTTCTCTCTTCTCTGTTGAGGCTGCTTCTCCTCCCGGCTGGACCTGGGACAGTGGCTTCATTCATGTTGGCTAAGCAGTCTCCTTTCCCATCCAGTCAGAGGTAGGCGTCCATATTGGCCCACACTGGGCGCTGGGAGGGGTTTTCCTTTTGACCACTAAGATCTGGGTCCTGTTCACTGAGTCACCAGAACCATCGGCCTCTTTGTGCAAAGTCACGCTTTGTTGCATCAGCCAGCGGCTCTCTCGTGTGGACTCCTGGGTACTTCTGGGCACTTGGTTCCCTGGCGTGAGTCCCTCACACTGGCGCTGGACACACCTGGAGCTGTGGTGGGAACACGCCTTCGGCAGTGACAGGCCCTAAGACTGGGGACGAGTTCGGCCTGAGGGCTCGCCGCCAGCACCGGGCAGAGAGAAAACATCCTGCAGGGAAGGGTGGGGCGGGGCGGCGGCCTCGGCCTCCTCGCCTGCCTCTTTGAACCTTCCCCACATGCTGGGGGGCCGGAGGTGACTTTCTGCATCAGGAAAAGACCAGGGATCTTCAGGAAGCAGCACAGGGAACCACAGGCTAGGACTCTGAGGGCCCTCTAGGGGCCTGACCTCTTGGCCCAGGTTCACAGGATTTTGGTCCCAGAGCCACCGATGGTCTCTAGTCCCCAGGAGGGGGGTACAGACGGTATGACTCCCCAGACAGGAGTTGGGTGGCACCAGCTCAATTCCTAGAAGTTCTGCCTGACAAAAATTTGCTCTAAGTCCTGAAGGATAAATATACGTCCAGCACACAGTCTTTGGGCACACTGCGTATATTGATATATAATATATATATGCGACATATATATATTATAGGTATATGAGCAGAAACAGCCAGAAACCCTTGGAAGGATCAGAAGCTACTAGCTCTTTCTTCTGGCCCAGACGCAGAGCACCATTCATCTCCTCCAACGTCAGCCAGTATCCTCGGGGGATTCAAACCGGTGGCTGTTTACCAGAACAAACCAACACTTCCTAATTAAAGTGTCTAATCTGCTTAGGCCTCCAGCGAACTCAGGTCGTCAGTGCTGGCTCGGAGGGCCGCAAGAACCTTAGGATCTTCTGACGCAGCCTTAACATCTCTCCAGACAGGCCCGTGTGTGTGTGTGTGTGTGTGTGTGTGTGTGTGTGTTCATTTTAAACCCCGAAACACAAAAGTTAACGTTAAAAGGATTCCACCGTGGGAATCTAAGGATTAAGGCAGGCTGCCTTCTTGCTCCCTCCCTCCTACGCAGGACAGAATTCCCACTAAACTCTTTGATCATTGGACGTTCTTCCGACCCTCAGCATTTCAGCGTGGGCTGTGCCAAGTGGACGCTGGCACCAGAGCCCAGACGGTCTCTCTTTTCAGCGGGTGCCACCAGGACTTCGGAGGGGAGGCCTGCCTTGCAGAAGTCACCTTTTAAAATCACATAAATGGTCATTGGAGAGTCTTGGTTAAGACGGATGGCTGGGGGCCCCAGGGTGACACAAAAGAGGGCTGGTCGCCCACTGATGAGTTAGCCCGGCGTCTGCAGCGGTCACGTTAGATTGTTGCTCTACTGAAACTTTACTGTAACTACTTACCTATTATCCTAAATAAAGGAACATAATTTGATTTTGGATGGCAGGAAAAATCAAAAGGTTTCCAGATCACTTGTTTTCTTACCAGGTTTTAAAGATCCATGGGTACTAAAAATGTCATGGTATTGGAAGAATAAGCACAAAATTAATCCTTCCAGAACTAAGATGCGATAAAGGCTGACCTTCACTTCATGTGTTTAGTGGAAAGTAAGCAGTTTCTTATAAGGTAGGAGATTTTGGTGCCCAAATCCTCCTTGAATATCTTTTTTGCTTCTCTCACTCCAAGGTATCCTGTTTCCAAGAAACAAGGCTAGGTATATATTATATAATATATACCACATCGATGGGGAGCTGTAAAAATGCAGATTGCTGGACCTGGGACCTGCGAGGTTGTAAAACGTTAATTTAAGACAAGGAAGAACGGGCTGATGGGTAGTCAGTTACATGAAGCGTGGGCAGCACCCAGCGGACCCTCCCCCTTGCTCCGCCTGGCTACCGAGTTCCCTCTCGGCCTTAACCCTCTCTTCAAACAGCTAACCAGAAACCAGAAAAATCTGGCCGAGCATTGAGCTTAGAAGAAATTTAACTCGATGTTTCAAAATGTTTTGAAATCTTTACAGAGCAGGTTAGGTTAAGTTCCTCACAGAAGAGGCGGAGTCAGAGCGGGCCCCGGATGTCACTTCCTCTCCGACGCTTGACAAGTGCACACGCGCAGACGACCCCACAAAGCATGGGAAAATGCCCCATGGACCAGCGAGGCGTCCAGTTCCATGGGCGAGGGTGCCGGTCTGGAACGGACCCCTATGGTGTCGCCTGCGGGAGGGCGCGCTGTTCTCCTGACACCCAGGACCCTCCGGTTTCCAACTGATATGTTAGCGTTCCATCCATCCAGAGCCTCCCCTGACAACTTCAAAGGGACTGCAGACACCAGAGACCGTGCGCGGCAGGGGTTAGCCCTCTGATGACAAAGCAGTTTACACTCATTCATCTGTGCGTGCTGTTAGTTAATTACGCTGTCATTTTGCCGATAGAGGAAGAAGCGCTTGGAGGCAAACTCGACTCAGAGAGAAAAGTGAGGGATGAAGAAAGTCGTAACAGACTTGATGCTTGTTTCCATCTGGGATGTGCAATTTCAATGTATAACATCGTCATTCAATGCAAATGTTAGGCTTGCTCACAAGTCAATATTTTATGCCCTTCCCGGAACCCGATTACTGTTCAGCAAACACAGATCGGCACATCCTATGTGTGCGGGGACTGACTGATGCTTTGTGGGGAAACGGGTTTAGAGGGATCTAAACTGAACTTGAAGCGACTTGTTACAATGGCGTTCATTTTTTGAACGCTTCCCGTGCTGGGAAGCGTTCCTGTTTCCTTCCTAGGGTTACCCTTCTCCAGCCTGCTGGGTTCCCCAGCGGCTGCCTTTGTGGCCCACGTCCAGGGGCTCCCATGCCCTCAGGCTTCTGGTTGGGTTTGCACGTCGGGGAGCACAGCCCAGCCTGGAAGGAGGGAGGGAGAGAGGGATGAGGTCAGGCTGGAGGCGCTGTGGGCTGGCTGTCCTTGACTTAGGTCACAGCACCTACAGGGTGGCCGTCTCTGCCTCCGGGTTCTGGCAGTGACCTCGCAGGTCCCTCCTCTGGCCTAGAGGTGATGTCCCTACACCTTTGTAAATAATTCCTTCCTGAAACATTCTTCAAGTGTCCCCTCTTCCTGCCATGACTGGCATTTCTCCTGCCACTTTTGGTATTATTGAACTAAATTCTCGAACAACACCCTGAGGTCGACATTAGTAACTTTACAGCCCCTGGAAGTAGTCTCGGGTGAGGGGGGGCGTTTCCCCAAGGCCACGGGTAAGATCACGGAAGTGCTGGCATTCCAACCCATTTCTGTTTGGCTTCATAACCTCCGGTCTTCCTATTACAATCGAGAGAGAGAGAGAGAGAGAGGGAGAGAGAGAGAGAGAAAGGAGCTTCGTGGCCCAGATTAGCTGTCAAGTTAATAATGGAAGTAATATGTCTGTTTTTGCCCTCTTTCCGCTGTTCCTGTCCAAGGAAACTCCAGAAGGAACACTGACTGTCACCAGCTTTAGAAAATGACTCACGTCCAACATTTACTGAGGAGGAACCTGTTAGTCACTCCAGCTGGTTAGAGCATGACGGTAATGAGACCAAGATCTGACCTCAGGCCCCTCTGTTTCTAGTTAATTTAATGCTGTGACAAGGTGTTTCGTAGCCCCCGGGCCGCATCCACCTCCTGATGCCTCTCCCAGACGCCTCTCCCAGACTCACGTCACAGCAGAGAAGGCTCCGGACAGCCTCCCCCCCCTCATCCCTCCAGGCAGCCCCCACAGCATAAGAGGGCCCGAAGGGAACAGAATCGCAGCAGGATCTTACAGCCGACCTGGAGGGGGAGGGGAGGATGCCTCCTGTCATTTCTAGGCGGGGTCAGACACCTGCCTCACCTGCCCTGTCCCCGTCCCTCCAGGAGCCACAGGGTGGACCCGAAGCAGAACCAGACACTTGCCCCCAGCTGCAGGGACAGTCCTCTCTGGGAAAAGGGGGCACCCGAACCCCGCATTCCAGAGGGGGCTCCCTTCTGCGACCCGCCAGCTAACTGACCAGATGCTCATTGTGCATCTATTATTTTTCGAGAAGCGTGCCGGGCTTCCTGTGTCTTTTTCTCCTGCCTTCTGGCGCCTTTCCCTTGGGCTGTCCAAAGCACTTCTGCCTTCTTCTTGTGCCTCACCTCCAAAATGACCTCTCTCCTCCTTCCTACTCCCAGCAAGAGAAACTTCCACCCCTGAATCATGAAGACCCTAGCCACGTGTGAGGAAGAAATTCCCCGGTTATTAATTCAGCCGGGAGGACGGATCACTCTCCTTAACCCTCCCTGGGTCCTTAAACCTCCTGCATCTCTAACTGGTAACTATTATAGAGTGGGGGAGGGAAGTCGGCTGCTCCCAGCGCTCCCCCGCTCCCCGCAAGGGCTCGTCTGCCTTCTCCATCTGTGCTGAAGGAGAGACTTGCCGTACCCCCCAGCTCCCCCTTTCCTAACCTGATCACTCGCCAGCTTCCGTTCAAGAGGCAAATCGCTCTTCCTCTCACCCTCGTCTCCCCTCTGCCCCTTCCCTGCACCCCGAGGCTCCAAATGTCCCTTCCAATTTTCTTTGCCCGATGCAATTCGGAGACTCCCGTTAGGAACAAGAGGGTGCATCGAGGGTCCTCTCTCCCCCCTTCTGTTAGAGGAAGCAGCCCTCATGTGGAGCCTAGAGTCGCCTCTTGAAGAGTGCAGAAAGGGGGGTTCTGAGCCATCACACGCCAGCCCCAGAGTCAGTGCTTTGTGGCCACCTCCACGTGCCGGGCCGTGCAAGCTTAAGTTATGGGGCAGCAGGAAGCAGGAGTCTTACGGCAGACACTGGAAGGGTGGAGGAAGGAGGAGACGATGGAGCCGCTTGGGGGCATCGGGTAGAGAGACCCTGTTTGCCACTCCCTTCTCTATGGCCTCTCCTTTGCCTCGCTCCTTTCTGGCCCTGCGAGTTTCGGTGCCTTTCGGATCCTCGACCCCAGTGCAGGGACTTGCCTTTCCAAATCTGGGCAGACAGGCTGGGATGAGAGGGGGGGGGCGGGGAAAGCTGATAATATTCTAGTAACATCTGGCCCCACTGCAGATGTTTGGACAAGTCTGTACAGAACGTTAGAATAGCAAAATGGGCCTGCCAGTGATTATAGAAAGATGTCTATAAAAGAGGCAAAAATTGGAGTTCGCCCCTCTTGTCTGTTTCAGGAGACAAAAGGACCATCTATACAATATGAAACAACCAACTGACTCTTGGAAAGTTTAGTCGGATGGCTCATTTAGCTTTGGAGGAGGCTGAGTGCCCGCTCTTCGGTTAGAATTGTGTGATGACCTTTGAACAAATGCATTTCCCAGGATTACTGTTTTCACCGAAGGCTACAGAAGAGCACAGCCTTCCTGGGGCGGGGCGGGGGGGGGCGGGGATCCACCTTTGTCTGAGAAGATGGGGAGTTCCGCTGCTGCTCTGGAAAGGCAAGCCCAGAGTCTCCCGCCCACCGTGTCTCCGTTATTTCAGAACGGAGTCGGGGCTGCGGGTCTAGACCGTGTGCTCAGAGGGCTCTCCACAGCCTGCCTCCCTGGTAGTCTGTAACTTAGAGAAAAAAGGGGTTACTCATGGTTCCCCTAAGCTTATAAATTTACAGCTAGAAAATGAGAGAGATTCCATCATGGCATAGCCACCCAAAATACCCAAAACAGAACAAAAAGGTTAACCACCCCCTCCATTTCTTAAAGACCAAGACTGGTTTATCATTGGCTATTTCCTCTCTAAGAGCTCAGATGACTGCTTTCTTCGGTGAATGTAACCTGTGGTTTGATGCTTAGAAGACTCCGCCTGAACTGGGTGTGCTTGGCAAAGGAGGCCGGTCACAGTCGGTTCTAACTCGGACAAATGCCAGGGCTCCAGGCGGGCACACCGGTGTGGACCCACCGGCCCCGCCCGGAGGCCCCGGCAGGGCGGCAGCGGGGGAAGTAGCTCAGCCGACAGACAGGCGTTCCAGAGCCTTCCTTTCCCATACCCAGTGTGCCCCGGTGATCCTGAAACCCTGAAACAGGAAGTGTGTTGAGGAATTAACAATGGCCATCCCTGGGTGGAGGGCTGGGAAGTGACTTATCTTCTGTCCGAAACATTCCCCAGAGGCCCCTCACTGCTTTTGTAATTTTTAAAAAATAAAAAAATAAAATAAATTGAAAAAGCCGGCCGGCGGGGGACAACTCCCACTTCCTCTCCCTCATTTGTTATCTCGCAGTTTTCTGCCCTGGGAGGGCTCCCACGGGCGGCGCCACTCACTCCTTCCCGGCGGTGAAGCAGCTCATTCCCATCTGTAAGGAGAACTCCTGAACGTCATTCATTCATTCATTCATTCATTCATTCATTCATTCAGAGAGAGACAGAGACAGAGCAAGTGGGGGAGGGGCAGAGAGCGAGAGGACGATTAGGGCCAGAGCCGCAACCAAGAATCCGACGCTTACCCGAATGCGCCCCCAGGTGCCCCCACCCCGTCTCGCCTATTAGACTCCAAGTGCCCGCCCAGGGGGCAAGGATTCCAAAACACTGGGCCGTCCTTCAGCTCCTAAACACACACACACTAGATATTTTTCAAGCTGATACTTTGATTTTGCTTTTAAGCCTTTATAGTAATAATGACAACAAGCACGTAGGGAGTATTTGTGCCAGAATCTGTCTAAGCACTTCATAAGCATGGGACCCTGGGAACTGGGTCCTACTACCATCCTCACTTTACAGGCGAGGAAACTGAGGCAGCAGACAATATAGTAACCGGTGAGTGGCAGAGCCCGAGTCCGAATCCAGTCCGACCACGCTCCGCTCGTAGAAAATGTACCTAAACCTCCTTTCCTTTCCTTGAGGCTCCTCTCGCTGCGATGCGTGGTAGGGACCAAGGCAAGGGAAGGCCACTTACACCATAAATCTTCCCAGAGTCTCCATAACAACAGGAGCAAAGCGAGTAACCCGGGCGACTCACCCGGAGAGTCTCGCTTGCAAAGGCAGAAAGCCTTTCGCCTTCTGCAACGTGTCCCGGCAGTCGCAGGCCAATTTCTGGACAATCATTAACGAGGAAACGAAACAGTGGAAGCGGAATCCTGACTTTTATAAAGGAGGACCAGACGGAATCCCGGGAGTCGGCGGCACGGGAGGAATAGGCGGAGGCTGGCATCCAGAACCGCCTTAGTTCCAGAAACAGATCCCGGCAGGGTTGGGTCTGCTCGGTTTCCCACTAAAGACAGCTGGAATAAACAAAGCAGCAGAACGAGGACCATTTGGTGACTGTCGCTCCTTGCTATCTGGGGGAGATGGGGGAGGGGGCAGAACTAAGAGCCTCCAAGCTGTTTGAAGACAACTTCAGCATTTGATGCTCATGGGAGCTCTGGCTAAAACACCGTGGTATTTCCCGGCAGGACGTTTTTCTCAAGCCGTTCTTCTAGTCACCCAGAGAGGTCGTTTATCTGCCCTGCGAGGCTCTCCAGCTGTCTTGGACTTCTAAGGCCACCATCCCCGGCTTTGACCAGTTGGTTGGTGGTTCGGCTCCCAGGAGGCCTGTTTATAATGAAGACGGGAGATAAGACATGTCGCATAGCGACAAGTTCAGATTTGGGGCTGATTTAGAAGGCACAGGCTGGGCAAACCTTGCAAAGGGGTTCTGTTTTTCTGAGTGACTCATCGGCTGCTTTTGAGGACCTTTTTTCTCAGTGACGGCTGCTCACGCCGAGCGAGGCTTATCGTGATGTTCACCTCAGTTGGAGCAAAAGGAATCTTTCCAAGAGGTTCTGATAAATGCCCCACAGAGGTGATTTCCATGGGGAGATGCCTAGCGGCTGCGGAGAAAAAAAAAATAGCCTTTGCAAAGGCGAGTTCGGTCAATATTTTTTTCTCTCTCTCCGTATCAGTTTCAAAACGTTTCTGTTGAATTGATGCAGAATTTTCTTCTTTTAAAATAGTTCTGGGTTTATCCTTGGCAAGGATTGGAAAGAACTTGAAAATGATCACAGAAAAAAAAAAAAAAGAGAGAACATTATCCAAGGATCTTAGTGATTCAGTCCAACCCCCAAAACCTCTTTCCTGGCCCCACGACATACTGGCCGCAGGACCGAGGGTTACTTAGCCTCTCCAAGGCTCCGTGGTGTCTGTGTAAACCGGGAACAGAGGTTGGAATCTCCCGGATAGAGGTGTGAGAATTAGAGAAGCTTCGTAATGTTCTCGACGCGGCGACTAGGGCACGGTAAGTCCCGAATAAACACGTTCTTTGCACCGTTGCTCTTGTCAGTTACTGAAAGGTACGTATGTGCTGGGCGCTCGGCTGGGGGCTAGAGATGGGTCCTCCTCTCAAGACACAAGCAAACGCACCTGCTTCTCAAGGTCTGGTCCTCAAGGTGGCGGCAGCAGCACCGACGGCGACTGGCTGAAAATGCAGATCCCCGCCCCAGACCCACTGACTTTGAACGTCTGGGGGCCCGGCCCAGCAAGCAGCACCAGTCCCCCGGCGACGCTGGTGCCCGCCGAAGGCTGGGAGGCGTGATAGAACGAACGGGGCCCATCCGATGCCTCTTTGGTGAGGATTCTAAATTTCAGGGAATTTAGTTTGCGGTCCCCACGGCCATGATCGCGGGAGGTACTGGGTAGACGCAGCTAACATTTGAAATCAAGCTGGTGGCTCCAGAGAACTTTCCTGACGAGGAAAACACTCCGTCGTCTTTCAGAAATGTATTCGTTGATTTTCACCATATCGAAAGGGCAGACCAAGAGAACCTTTCACGATCATTTCGTTTTCCGTGGCCTTACATGGCACCATTCCTTACCTTCTCTGCGGAGGGACTGTCTCTGGAAGCTTCTCAGGCGGTCTCCAGGACCCAACCCGGACTGGGGTCAAAAGCCAACCAGGATAAACTTGACTAATCTTGAGCTGCTTCCGCAAAAGCAAAGATGGGAGAAGTTGTGCGAATCTAAGAAATAAAAAATGCGACTGATGGGAGCAGTGCTCTTGAAGCCATGTGGCAGCGCGCCCAGAGCCTGCCGAACCAGGAGAGGCACACTGGAGGGAGCGCCCGGCCCCCGGCGTGTGCTGCGCTTTCTTTTCTGTTCACTAAACGGTCTCCTGAGGTAAACGTGCTCTCTTCCTTTACTTGAGGTAAATCGCTGGCTTCCTACACACACATACACACACACGCACACATGCACGCAGACACACACACACACTGAGCTGCCTTCCACATCCTCATGTATTGGTTTCCAGGCAGTTCCAACACTCAAGGAGCAACGAGGAAAATTCACGATCAGATCTGCCAGGCCACCAGGAAGAGGAACAACAATCGTCCCTTTGTAGACTTTCAAGGCCCTGACTATGAGCAGTTCGAAAGCGATTCCAGTCCCAAAGCTATTTCTGGAGAGCCGTGTCCGTCTCACGGCACGTCTGAATCAGGAAACCTAACCAAAGTCGACACCGGCTGCGTACGAACTGTGTGCTTCCCAAGGAAGCACTAGAAGTTACGTTCTGCTTCCACAGTCAGACTTGGAGAGAACATTTTCATGACTCAAGCAATCTGCATGCAAGTCAAACCCATAACCACAGAGAATGCTTTGCAAACTCACGACACGTCCTCCTTCCTTGAGCTGGCGTTTATCTAACTCGCTTTATATTCTTGTCTTATTGAAAAAGATAACAGAGTTACGTTACCGAAGGAACTTATTAGACACCCAATCGAAAAAAGAGTTGGTGTCACCATTAACAATGGCTCGAACCGAAATAACTTTTGCCTTAACTATTAAATAACTGAGGTAAAATGTTTTGGCATGTGCCCACAAGGGCTTATGCAACTAAAGCTTAAGATGGCTGCTGTCCACGTGACCTCGTGTAGCGTTCCAGGAACTCAGCAGGGAAGAGAGGCAGGAAGGACCTCAGCGACAGCATCTGTGCTGCTTCCTGGGGGACGCTGTCCCCTGGCACCCGGGCCTCCGGGAAGTCAGACTTCCTTGTCTGCATGTCATCATGGCAAGCAGCCCATCCCATTAAATAGTTCATCTTTCCGGATGAACTATAAAACAGCAGAATTCTAGAAAGCAGCCAAGGATACAGCAACAGAGCAGCAGGAAGAGCATAAGAGAGTAATTGCATGGGTGAGAGTCAGCAGCAAGAGCAGGAGAGACCAAACACGGCAGCCAGACACTAAAGAACTTGCAGAAAGAGACTGAGGTCCCGGCCCAGTGAGACAGGAAACGGGGAGAGACTGCGGATTAAGAGTGAGAAAACAGAGGGGCGCCTGGGTGGCTCAGTCACTTAAGTGTCTGACTGCAGCTCAGGTCATGATCTCACGATTCGTGAGTTCGAGCCCCATGTCAGGCTCTGTGCTGACAGCTCACAGCCTGGAGCCTGCTTCGAGTTCTCTATCTCCGTCTCTCTCTGCCCCTCCCCTGCTCATGCTCTGTCTCTCTCTCTCACTCTCAAAAATGAATAAAACAATAAAAAAAAAAAAAGAGTGAGGAAACAGAGCGCAGGACTGAGATGGTAAGAATTCTGCAGTAATTAAAACAGTACGGGGACAAAAACAGAGACAGTCAGACCAGCGGGATAAGTAAGGAAACCAAAATGGACGCTTGTGTATGTGATAAGTTAGGATGTGGCCAGATGGCAGAGTGACACCTTGGTTAGGAACCGGTAGGCCAACAGACCACACGTTAGATCTGTGATGAGCTGTCGGTGTTTCGCAGATCAGAACATTTAGTTCATTTATTCAACACACATCGACTGCCTTTTTTTGGTGCCCGGTGCTACAGCGGGCGTGGGGATTGCAAAGGTGAATAAGGCACAGCGTCCTGGAGCCGCAGACTAGAGACAAGACGGGGTATGATTCATTACAAGGCAGCACGGGAGAGCGCTGCGGAGATACCAAGTGCTGTCGTAGCAACGAGGGCAGAGTAGCCGACTGACCAGGCAAGGTCAGGGGACGCTTCGGTTGCAGGGAGAAAATGTTTTGGCCCAAGCAAGGCAGTCTTGTCTGCCAGCCAGAGGAGCGGCCGACCTGTCCTCACTAGTGTCCCGCCATGGAGACAGGTCTGGAAGAAAGCCCAGAGGGTGGGGATGCAGAAAGGTAGGGATGCCACTGTCTTAAATGAGAGCATCCTGGAGGCCAAGGAGAAAAGTTAACCCATCACATGAACTGCTACTGCTAAGGAATGGAAGAGGAGACCCAAGAACTACCCACTTCCCAAGTCTTCAAGGGCCGTAAGCCTGAAACGATTCAAAACGATCTAGAGAATGGACGAAGTGACAGTGCTCCTTGACTAACTGGGTATAAATCTCGTAAAACCTTAATAACGATTTCAAACAAGGACAGTATAAATGACAAAATCATGAGTCAGTCTGGATTAGGGACATGGGGGCAAAAGAACTGAAATAAGATATTAGCAAGTAAATTTCCAAAATGTATTTTGAAAGCTATCATTACTGAAATCATGTTCTACAGTGACAGAGGGGAACTATTACGTTTTTGGTGAAGGCGGCGTAATGCACAGGCTAGTAGAATCACGATGTTGTGCAGGTGAAATTAACATTGTTATGTCAACAATGGTTCAGTAAAAAAAAATAATACTAACAATCCGTGACCAAGTAGGAGTTGTAATAATAGCTGCACGTTATAAAATTTAAATGCAATTCGCCTCATTAAAAGATAAAGGGGAAAAAAACATTTGGTCCATTAAATGCAGCGAAAGTTTTTGAACATCGATCTCACCATAAAAACTGCTAGCAAACTAGGAACACAAGAATGTTTAATATACATATTATATATCAAATATACATATATCGAATGCATCAAAAAACCTTACACAAATATATTTAAAGAGAAAATATTAAGAAAACCTGGTGACTCAGTTGGTTGAGCATCCAACTCTTTTGGTTTTGGCTCAGGTCATGATCTCACAGATCATGAGATCGAGCCCCGCCTCAGGCTAATGCTGGGCATGGAGCCTGCTTGGGATTCTCTCTCCCTCTCTCTCTCTGCTCACAGAGACTCTGCACACAGACTCACTCTCAAAATAAATTTAAAAACTTAAAAAAAATGCTATAATCACAGATACTACAAACACATTTCAGTCTTTAGCAGAGGTCCAAAAGTCTTGGTGTTAGCTTACTCGATTCTTCACACTCTTATCTGAGGTTGGTTATTGACTGGGAAGATCTGCCTTCCTTTGTGAAATCTGCTTTATGGGCTACAAATTATCACTGACTTATTGGATGTTAAATATTTATTCCTTAAATAGTGTTTAAGCTCTTCACCAGCAAAGATGTATTTCTTTCATTTCTATGTCCCCAGGATCTAGCAAAGTGCTGGGCACAGGGTAGGGGCTCAGTAAAGCCTTGATAAGTGAATAATAAATAGCCATTTAACCCCAAGCCCTGCTTCTCCCCCACTGTCCTCCAGGTCTTAGCAAAGTTCAGGCCCAGATCAGGGAGTACCAAATCCTCAGGGCCAGTCCATTTCAAGGGAAGCAATTCGTCCCTCCAGAAGCTCAGAAAGGTCAAGGAGCATGGAGCTGACCCACGGACTTATCTCAATGTTAAATGAATTTGGGTCTATTTCCATCAATCCTGGTCTTAAGAGGGAGTTCACTCCTCAGGCTTGTTCTCACCTTTCCCTTATTCCCATAGATACCACTGGATAAAGAGGAATGAAGTCTGATCTAGAACCATCTTCCTCCTTTCCTTTCCCTCTCCTTGACCAATACTCTCAAGCCTGGCCTAGCTGAGAGGGTTCTGGAGTGGGGTGGGGGGTGGGGGGGTGGGTAGGCTTATCCCGCAGAAGAACATGGCTGCCTTGATCCTATATGCTCCCTACCTTTGACCGCTCCCTACTTCCTCTGTGGGCACCCAGTCCAGGCAAAGAAACCAGCACCATTATCCTCCTATAGCTGGAATGACCTAGGTAACAACAAAGTCAGTGAAGGATTAAAATAAGAAGGTATTTTTGCCTGCCAGATTAGCAAGTTTGAAAGTATAATAACATCCAGAGTTGGAAGAAAATGAGTACTAGCATCAAATGGGAGTGATAGTTGATACACGTTTTCTGTAAAGCAATTGGGCAAGGTGCAGCAAAGGCCTTACAAATGTGCAGCTCAGCGATTTCACTTCTGGCCACGTATTCCAAGGCAATGGCCAGGGGTGTTCACAAATGATACTTACAAAGATATTCACTGCAGATCGGTTTGCTGGACTAAAATTCACAAACAACATAAATGCCCAGTGATGGGGTGCTGATTAGGTAAATTACGGTCTATCCATATAATGGAATACCGTACAGACATTTAAAGAGATAATAATGATACAGGAAATACTTCCAAACATATCGCTAAGTGGGGGGGAAAGAGGCTCTAAAAGGGCATGGATAGTGTGAGCTCTTGTTTTTCAAGTTTCCATAGCTTCCAGCCCGATCCAATATGGCTGACTCAGGAAGTACATCACTGGACACGCACAGAGTGGGGGTGCTCATCAGCAGGAGAGGAATTTTAAACTTTCTGGAAGGCCAAGCAAATGCAAGCGTGTTGCTGGCTAAAACTGAGTGCAGTAGGGGCGCCTGGGTGGCTCAGTCAGTTAAGCGGCCGACTTCTGCTCAGGTCGTGATCTCAGTTTGTTAGTTCGAGCCCCCCGTCGAGGTCTGTCGCTGACAGCACAGAGCCTGAGCCTGCTTCAGATTCTGTGTCTCCCTCTCTCTCTCTCTCTCTGCCCCTCTCCCACTCGCTGTCTCTCTCTCTCTTACAAGTAAATTTAAAAAATTAAAAAAAAGAAATCTGAGTGGAGTAAACTGCAACCCAGAACACTCACAGGAGGGAGCGAGGGAGTGGAGGTGGGGAAAGGAGCCATTCTTTCTGGCAAAACCCCAGGGCAGCTCTGGGCTTGGGGCCAATGGACTTACAGAGTAAGAATAAGGAAACGTGTTGGAAATGAGGAACATACTGGAACATACTGGAACACACTGGAACACACTGAAGTTTGCCGGCACAGCATGTCTCCCCCAGCCCTTTTTGCTACTAGAAAGTAGCCAATATTTACTCCTTGGCCCCAAAAGGAGGGTTCTTCTAAAGAGAAATTAAGTGAACCATTGAGGGAGACTTCCTGCTCAAAGGGTGCGTGTCTGCACAAACTCCCCAGAAAGCAAGTCCCTAGATCCCCCAGGCCTGGCCCCAAAGGCAGGCTCCCTACTGAGGGTGTGTCGAACAGAGAGGCAGCGCCTCACACCGCAACCAACCAGAATGATTAACTGAGACCTTCATTCTGAGATATAAACAGACTACTTACTGAGGGATTAAGTCCAATGTCAAAGGAACAAGAAATAGAGGCTTCAGTCTCGGGACAAAGGGGCCAAGTGAACCAACGGAAGGACTGAACACGGAAATGGTTAAAATTGTGAGAAGGGCTAAGGAGAATGCAAATGAATGTCTTTCATACCAGAAACTCAAAAGATATCGCTTGAATTGATATATTAATGGATCAGTAAATGAACAACACGGGCATCCTGTGCAGAGTTACAAGGGTTACCGCGAAAGGTCAAACACAGAAATGGTTACAGGAGTTTCCTCTTCTCTACTCGTGGATAGATATATATATATATATCTTTTACCATGTACGTATACAGCTTCAATAAAAATTTTAAAATGAAGGGAAGAAAGCATATATGGAGATCATCACTGTGCTTTTCTTTTTTTTTTTTAATTTTTTTTTAATGTTTTATTTATTTTCGAGAGACAGAGAGACAGAGTGTGAGCAGGGGAAGGGGCAGAGAGAGAGAGGGAGACACAGAATCCAAAGCAGGCTCCAGGTTCTGAGCTGTCAGCACAGAGCCCGATGCGGGGCTCGAACTCACAGACCGTAAGATCATGACCTGAGCTGAAGTTGGCCGCTTAACCGACTGAGCCACTCAGGTGCCCCTGTGCTTTTCTATTTCAGGTGGGATTCAAAGACACATTAATCTGAAAATGTCGGAGTCCGCGTCGAGGTACCTTCGGTGAGAGGGTGATTTCTCTCTATGAATTTCCATAAACACAGAATCGACACCACTTGTTTTTAGAATTTTCTGAGAAAGCCGGCTTATTTAAATCAAAGGCTAGGGGCGCCTGGGGGGCTCAGTCAGTCGAGCATCCGACTTCCGCTCAGGTCATGATCTCGCGGTTCCATGAGTTAGAGCCCCGCGTCGGGCTCTGTGCTGCCAGCTCAGAGCCTGGAGCCTGCTTTGGAGCCTGTGTCTCCCTCTCTCTCTCCCCCTCTCCTGCTCACTCTCTGTCCCTCTCTCTCAAAAATAAAATAAGAACTTTAAAAAAAATTTTTTTAAATATCAAAAGCTAGTGCATTTACCTTTGATTCTTTACTGGGGCCTTAGGTTAGGTGGTTAGTCGTTTTCACTTCGGTCAACCACTTTCCCGGCTTCTTGGGACTGCACAGTCGCAGGTTTGATTATGACCGTTCCTGTCTCTGGCCACGGCTTTCACTGTCGCTATGTATACGGGACATTTTCACCTTCATTTCCCAGGTAACCGGGACTGCACAGAGAGAGCCAGGGGCCTTATGAGGTTTTGTTGTGAAAGGGGCACTTCAAAGGAGCATCTGAGCGCCCCGTCACTGTGTAATCTCATATTCCATTCTCCTCCTTCACTTACCATATCTGCTTTAATTTCTAGTATTTCCTTCCCCTGATAGAGCTGTCAAAGCTTTATTTATTCCCTCCGCCACTCTGGCCAGTGTACCTTCCCCTCCTTCCCCCCTTTTTCTCTGCTTTTATCTTCCCTTCACATTTGTGCCTAATCTGAAGGTTCCCAGAAATATAGTTTTCAGAGAGGAAATGCAACTAAAATCCTATCGGTCAATTCCTCAAATGTTCAGAAGGGCCCACAGACATCAGCACACGGTTACTTTTTGAATTCGCGGCCCCACATTTGTTCAAAAGCACCCGAACCGCTTTATCTGGACTCTGTAATGAATTTCGGAACAAGATTTTTCTTTCGTTATCTCTTTCTCTCCAAGATTACCTATTAGCCCCATTTCTTTCAGCAGGGCTTTTGGTTTTCTGCCTGCAGCGGGGTGGCTCTGTTACGTGGACATGGCCCTCACCTTGAACTTGTTTGCAAAGTTCGCTCTGGAGCGAGAGCCAACTCCGCGGGCCTCGGCACCGAGGGCCGTGTTGGAAACGAACAATTCTTGAATTGTTGGTGCTCAGACGCGGTGAAACACAACGCGGGTGTTGTTCTGTGAAGGCCACTGGCTGGCCGCTGCTAACTGATCCGCAAACAGGACAGGTCTCCGCCATACGACGGCTCGACTGAAGCGAGAGGAAGCATAGGAAGCCAAAAAAATCTATCACGATTCCCACCGACTTCACCGGTGCAAGAGTTCACATTTTCATATACAAAGAAAAGTGGAGTGTAGGGAAAAAAATAACTCTTGGTTCCTAGCAGACAAAAGATAAAAGGCGGGAAAGATTTCTCTTCGTCGGTGTTGACCACAGACTGGGTGGCTTCAATAACAGAAATCTATTTTCTCACAGTTCTGGAGGCTAGAAGTTCAAGATCAAGGGGTCAGCTGGGTTGGTTTCTTCTAAGGCCTCTGTTCTTGGGCCACCCTCTCTTTATGCCTCAAGACCATTGCCTTCCTTCTGTGTGGGCCTGCGTCCTAACCTCTTTGTATAAGGACACCAGTGATATTGAATTAGGGTCCATCCTAATGACCTCACATTAATTTAATCGCCTCTTTAAAGACCTTATCCCAGGGGCACCTGGGTGGCTCAGTCGGTTGAGCGTCCGACTTCGGCTCAGGTCATGATCTCACAGTCTGTGAGTTCGAGCCCCGCATCTGGCTCTGTGCTGACAGCTTGGAGCCTGGAGCCTGCTTCCGATTCTGTGTCTCCCTCTCTCTCTGCCCCTTCCCCACTCACGCTTTGTCTCTCCTGCTCTCAAAAATAAATAAAAACATAAAAAAATTTAAAAAATTAAAAAAATAAATAAATAAAGACCTTATCCCAAATACGGTCACATTCTGCAGTCATGGAGATTAGGACTTCGGCATGTGAATTTGGGGGGGAACCTAATCCAGCCTGTAACAGAGAGCTTTCTTTATGTTTCGATCTTTCCACTTCCCTTCTCCTAAAACACATTCTCTATAGGCTGACTTTTAGAATGAATTTTTTTTTAATTTTTTAATGTTTATTTATTTTTGAGAGACAGAGCATGAGCAGGGGAAGGGCAGAGAGCGAGGCAGACACAGAATCCGAAACAGGCTCCAGGCTCTGGGCCATCAGCACAGAGCCCCATGTGGGGCTCGAACTCACGGACCGTAAGATTGTGAACCTGAGCAGAAGTCGGCCGCTTAACCAACAGAGCCACCCAGGCGTCTGTAGGCTGACTTTTAGCCCTTATTTCATACACCTTCCGTTGCTTTCTCCACTCCTCAACACACACAGTTTCCATAATGTTCCTTTACCCGGTGCTCGGGGCTGGAGACCCTGGCACGGAGAGGAAGCTGACATGTGAAACAACTGTACCAGGCCAGTAAAGAATCGATTTAAACCATGGAGGTTTTGATGACAGCTTGTGGGGGCGCCTGGGCGGCGCAGTCGGGTAAGCCTCCAACTCTTGATTTTGGCTCGGGTCATGATCTCACGGTCTGTGAGTTCGAGGCCCGCATCCGGCTGATGGTGCAGAGCCTGCTGGGGATTCTGTCTTTCCTTCTGTCTGCCCCTCCCCTGCTTGTGGGTTCACTCAGGCGTGCTCTCTCTCTCAAAATAAATAAATACTTTTAAAAATTTCAGGAACGTAAATGACATTATGGGAGTTCAGGAGACCTATGGCTTCCGCCTGGGAGCAAGCAAGTTTGAGCAGAGAAGATGACAATTAAGAAGCTCTTAAAGTAAGGAGTACAAATTCATCAGGAAGGAAAAAATGGAGATAACCTCACTCCAGAAGAGGACTGGAGGGTACAAGGTGCAGAGAGTGGGAAGTGTGGCTGTGAGCTGGGGGGTGGAGGATAGGGCATGAAAAGAAAGGAAGTTGAAGAGCCGGGCTAAGAAACGAGGACTCTAGGCAAAGAACACCGATTAATATTTTAAAACACTAATGAACTAATATTAAAATATAGGTTTCTGAACGCCTATGTGTGAAGTACTGTTTTTATGTTATCTAGACATTTGCTCAACTGGTGTTGCCTTGCAGGTTGGACTTTCGGCTCATCAAAGACAGGACCTTTATCCAATCCTTTATCTGCCTTCCGTGGGCCCCTATCGTCCTCACTACGGGTGAGTCAGTGAGTGACCAAAGAAGGAATCCTTTTGTTTCTCAGGAACTACGGTCTCTATGCCTAATATCTGTCCATGAAGGTCAAGATACTTGCACACGTCTGCCTTCATAAAACACTTGCCCTTGCGTGTATATTCAAGGAGAAGTTTTGTAAGGACAGGTAGATTTACGCCTGCTCTAAGACTTTTCATCAAAACCTATTTAAAGCTTGGGTAGACTAAGTCGCATCTTTATTTTACAGATTGATGGAATGAGGGTCTCTTTAAATTAACAGGAAGTGGGGCGCCTGGGTGGCGCAGTCAGTTGAGCATCCGACTTCGGCTCAGGTCATGATCTCACAGTTTGCGGGTTCGAGCCCCACGTTGGTCTCTGTGCTGACAGCTCAGAGCATGGAGCCTGCTTCCGATTCTGTGTCTCCCTCTCTCTCTGCCCCTCCCCTGCTCACACTCTGTCTGTCTCTCTTTCTCAAAAATAAATAAAGATTAAAAAAAATTAACAGGAAGTGAAATCAACCGCTCCTTTTTGTCAAACACCAAACACTCTTTCCCCAAAAAGGTTCCAGTCGATCCTCATGCCATACGACAAAACAGAGCCATACGCCCTACAGTGACCTTACCCTTCTGGAACCTTCTCAGCATTTCCATAGACAGTGGACATTCTCAAACATCATATACTGCTCTCTTACAGTTTCATATAAGTAATTTCCTTTATAAAATCATTAAAAGTACATTTGTATCCCCCCCCATCACCCACAGGTCATGATTATTCTTATAATAATCTGTGAGGTATATACCATCATTATCTTTATTTTAAAGATATAAAAACTGAGGGGCGCCTGCGTGGCTCAGCGGGTTAAGCATCTGGCTCTTGATCTCAGCTCAGCTCATGATCACACGGGTTCTTGAGTTCGAGCCTCATATCAGGTTATGTACTGTCAGTGCAGAGCCTGCTTGGGATTTTCTCTCTCCCTCTCTCTTTGTCCCTCTTCTGCTCATGCTCTCTCTCTCTGAATGGATAAACTTAAAAAAAAAAAAAGATGTAAAAACGGAGGCACAAAAAGGTCAAGCAACTTGCCCCAAGAGCCGCGGCGTGTAAGCGGCAGGTGGAATCTGAGCCGCGTTCTCTGCAGAGTTGGAGGTCTTGATCCTGTTACACATAAATATTCGCGTATTAATCAATTCATCGTCTGAGCCCTGGGTTACTGATTGGACTGATTCCTCACTCGACTTACTCCGCTGCTGGATGAGAAGGCGGCGAAGCGAAGCGCCGGGCCCCGGGGGACAGTGCCTGGCGATGCATTCCCCGGCCCGCACCCTAGGGCGCCGTCTCCCCGGCACAGCTGGACGAGATCAATAGACCTGTGTGTGGCTCGGGGAGGGAAGGGGAGAGACAATGTCGCGCTCTCTTCTCCTTCTGCGGCAGCAGACACGTCGCCAAAAGGCTTTTGTTTTCATAAGCATGGCTCAAAGAGAATATAAATTGAGATGGTGGTTATAATTAGGTCGTAACTATTTTTCTAAAGCTGGGAAGGAGACATATAGCTAATGATAATTGGTAACATTAAGTGAAACCCCCTGGCATGTACTGGGCCACGTGCTATATTGCCTGGTCTCGTTGTTTTAAATGTTTATTTATTTTGAAAGAGAGAGAGAGAGTGCGCGCGGATGTGCGCGGCGCATGGGGGAGGGGCAGAGAGAGAGATGGAGAGAGAGAGAGAGTCGCAAGCAGGCTCCATGCTCAGCACGGAGCCCCACACACGAGGTGCGATCCCACTACTGGGAGATCACGACCTGAGCCAATGTCAAGACTCAGATGCTCAACTCACTGAACCACGCAGGTGCCCCTGCATCTTCCCGTTTAGTGTCGCCGGCAGCCCTAGGTGGTAGGAACTCACCTCCCACTTCGACAGGAAAATAAGACTCCGAGGCTAGGGCCACCCAGCTGCACACAACACAGCTCTGCTCTCCCCCATCCTCCTCCTCCTCCTCCTCCTCTTCCCTCCCATTCCCTTTCTGTCCGCTCCTCTCCCACCCTCCTCCTTGGCCCGTTCATCTGTTTTTCTCTCTTTCCTTCAAAATTGAAGTATAAGTGACACACTTTTTCCAGTCTTAATTTTTTTCTAAACTACAATGGCACTGTGGCGATACACTTTCTTTTAAATCTCTGATTATTAGAGATGGACGATAAACTGTTTACCGTGAAATAATAAGATGTCAGCCTTAAAATATTCCAGCAAAAATAAATAAAACATTTTAAATGAGAGTGCCGATAAAACGAAACAAACAAAAAAGGGACACATTTTCATAGTATGTCTCTGTGCCCAGATCTGGAGGGGGACACTTCCAGCGCCTGAAGGAGTCCGGCTCTTCGCGCCTACGTTTCCTGTCTAATGGAAAGGCCATTACAGTCTTGGTGAAAGTCACATCAAACCGAAAGCTTCTAGGGGTAAAGATTCTTCTAGAACATTATTAGATTTTATCAGCAAAGCTCTCTGTGACTGAGACAGAACTGAAATCAGAAAAGTGGTTGGCCCAGCTGGGTCATATTGAATTTGGACCTCAGCAGCTAATTTAAATTTAAATTCAGTTTGCCAAAAGTGATTTGCATGAAATCCTTCATAGGAGAACATGGGTTCATAAAGCATAGAGCAAGTGGCCAGGGAAGGGCCACTCGGTCTGTGCATGACGGGACCTGTGACACAAGAGAGAAGCCCTTTCTCCAGTCTCTGCTTAAGGCTGTGTGCAGAGGTGACCTGGGGAGGTCACATGGATGGTGACTGTCACATGGTCACTACTATTAGCGGTGTGCTTTATGTGCTGTAATCATAGTACAGAGTCGTACCCAAAACCTGTCGCAAACTCTGCAATCTTTTTAATGTCCTCAATCTTTCTGCAAGTGCTAAGTAGAATATTAGATATGCTTAACACTGCATGGATGCCCTTTTTCACGGGGGTGGGGTGGGGTGGGGACTGAACTTTCAAATTCTATCCGATTAGCTAAGTTAATCAAATTCAATTCTATCAAATCTTGTTATACTCTCAAATAAAGGTTCTTTAAGTGATTGGCTGGTACTTCGGTAAGGCAGATGGCATGTTGACGTTGCGGAATAAAAATATCAACAGCAAGTAGTGGACATGCTGACGCAGAACACAGCCGAGAAGGAGTTTCGCTTCCGGTGTGTTCTTTTTAATATAGCAGGATTACTTAAGGTCACTAAGAGTAGAAAGGCTGCAAGAAACAGACCAAGTAATCAGTGAAAAGTGCTGAAAACAGCCCTACTTAGGGTAACTCCTACTCAGTTAATAACCAGAAGTGACAACATGGACAGGCCGAAGAAGGGGGTAACCTTTGTTATTTTTTCCCCTACGGAAGGAATGAAGTGGCAGTTCAGGACGCTACGACCAGGAAAAAGGGTGAAAATGCTCCCTAATGGAATATATATGCTTCAGTGTGGGCTTCTCTACAGGGAAATCTTATCTCATTCCTTCCCTTATCCTTCCTCCCTTCCCTCTACAGACAACACTCAAATCTCACTAGAGAACAGACGAGCCCATTTCACTGAGAGGTTCACTACAGAGGGTCTCTGCAGAATACATGATCTCATAGACAGAAAAACTCCTAAGGACTCCACCAAAAGACTGTGAGGACTGATAAACCAATTCAGTAAAGTAGGAGAATACAAAATCAACATATATAAATCGTGTTTTTATATACTAACAACAAACTATCTAAAAATAAAATAATCCCCACTCACAACAGCATTGAAAACAATAAAATACAGAGGAATCCATTTAACCAAAGACGTAAAAGCGTGTACCTTGAACACTGTAGGCCATTGATAAAAGAAACTGAAGAAGACACAAATGAATGGAAACATACCCCATGTTCATGGATCATAGAACTAATATTGTTAAAATGCTCATGGTACCCAAGCCAATTCAATGCAATCCCTCTCAAATTCTGACATATTTTATAGAAATAGAACAAACAATCCTAAAATTAGTATGGAGCCACGCAAGATGCACCCTGATTTCAAACTGTATTACAAATCTATGGTAATCAAAACAGTATGGTACTGGCATAAAAACAGACCAGGGGAACAGAATCAAGATCCCAGAAGTAAACCCATGCATACACAGTCCATATTCGACTAGGGAGCCAAGACTACTCAATGGGGAAGAGGTAATCCTCAATAAATACTGTTGAGAACACTGGATATCCACGGGCAAAAGACTGAAACTGGACCCCTATCTTAAATTGAAATTGGCTAAAGACAACTGTAAGATCTGAACCCTAAAATTCCTAGAAGAAATCATAGGGAAAAAGCTCCTTGACATTGGTCTTCATGATGATCTTCCAGATGTGACACCTGAAGTGCAAGCAACGAAAGCAAACATCAACAAGGGGTACTAGATCAAACTCAAAGGGCTCTGCACAGTATAAGAAACAAAAGCAAACATCAACAAGTGGTACCAGATCAAACTCAAAGGGCTCTGTACAATATAAGAAATCATCAACAAAATGAAAAGGCTACCTACGGGATGGGAAAAATATGTGCAAACCATACTTCTGATAAGGGGTTAATATCCAGATAATAAAATAGGAAAAAACCACAAATAATCTGATTACAAAATAAGCAAAGGGCAAAAATAGACATTTTCCCAAAGATTCACGAATGGCCAACAGTCTCATGAAAAGATGCTCTAGAGCACTTTTTATTTTTTATTAAAAAAATTGTTTTTAACATTTATTTATTATTGAGAGATAGAGCGTGAGCAGGGGAGGGACAGAAAGAGAGGGAGACACAGAATCCGAAGCAGGCTCCAGGCTCTGACCTGTCAGCACAGAGCCTGACGCGGGGCTTGAACTCACAAACCGTGAGATCACGACCTCAGCCGGAGTCGGACGCTTTACCAACCGAGCCCCCCAGGCTCCCCTCAACAGCACTTTTTAAAACCACAGGGAGATATCATCTCACACCTATTTGGAAAACTATTACAAAAAACGGGAGGTATTACCAATGCTGGTGAGGGTGTGGAGAACATGAAACCCCTTTGCGCTCTAAGTGGGAACGCAAACTCGTGCAGCCGCTATGGAGAACAGTATGGAGATCCTACAAAAAACTCAGAACTAGAACTACCATATCATCTACTAATTCCACCTGGGTATAGATCTGAAGGAAATGAAATCACTATTTCAGAGAGGTATCTGCAGCCCCTTGTTGCCTGCAGCATTCTTTACAATTGCCAAGGCATAGGAATAACCTGTGTCCGTCCACAGATCAACAGATAAATGGACACAGAGATTGTGAGATTATTATTTTCTCTTGATAGTGGCCATCTAACAGGTGTGAGGTGACACCTCACTGTGGCTTTGATTTGCATTTCCCTGACGATCAGTGATGATGAACCGAAGAAAAAGAAGCCACGAAAAGAAGAAAAACCTGCCATCCGTGACGACACGGAGGGACCCTGAGGGCGTTATGTTAAGTGAAATAGGTCAGACGGAGAAAGACAAATACTGCATGAGCTCACTTAACTGTGGATAAAAACAAAACAAAACAACACATAGAAACAGAATGGACTGGTGGTTGCCAGTGGCAGGGAGGTGGGGGAAATGGATTAAAAATATCAAGCTATAAGCTGAATAAGGTCTACAGATCTAAAGTACAGCAAGTTAATAATACCGTATTATATACTTGTAAATTACTATGACGGCAGATGTTAAAAGTTCTCATCACACGCAAAAATGGTAACTATATGGTGAGGTGTATGTCAACTAACTTTATTGCGGTAATTAGTTTGCAATACATACCTATATCAAGCCACCACCCTGTACACCGTAAACTTACACAAAACTATATGTCAGTTATATCTCAGTGAAGCTGGGGATGGTGGGGGGAATTTCTGTGCAGCAAAGGAAACAATAAATAGAGTGAAAAAGGGTTAATGTTCAGAATATATAAAGGACTCCAACTCAACACTAAAAATCGAATAGCCCTGGGCAGGTGACTCAGTCGGTTAAGCCTCGGACTTCGGCTCAGGTCCTGATCTCGTGGTTCGTGAATTCGGGCCCCACATTGGGTTCTGTGCTGACGGCTCACAGCCCGAAGCCTGCTTCAGATTCTGTGTCTCCCTCTTTCTCTCTACCCCTCCCCTGCTCGCATTGTGTGTGTGTGTGTCTCTCTCTCTCAAAAATAAAGAAACATTTAAAAACATTTAAAAAAATAATAAAACAAAAATCAAATAGCCCAATTAAAATATGGGCAGAGGACTTGAATAGATCTTTCCCTAAAGAAGACAAACGAATGGCCGACAAACATATGAAAAGATGTTCAACATCGCTCATCGTCAGGGAAATGCAAATCAAAATCACGATGAGGTATCACCTCGCACCTGTTGGTATGGCCACTAATATATACGTATACCTGAAAATAACAAGTGTTAGGAAGCTGTGAAGAGCCCGGAACCCTTGCACACTCCTGGTGGGAACGTAAAATGGTGCAGCCATCATGGAGAACAGTGGGGATTCCTCAAAAACTTAAAAATCGAATGGCCATATGATATCAAACTCCCAGTTCTGGGTGTATATCCACAAGAACCAAACAGGATCTCCACTCACGTGTACACCGTGGCAATATTCACAATAGCCAAGGGGTGGAAGCAACAGATGACCGGATCAATAAAATGTGGTGTACACCTACGATGGAATATAATTCAGCTGAAAAAAAAAAAAAGGCAGGAAATCCTGTTTAGGCTACAACATGGACATTACCTTGGGGACATTATACTAAACGGAATAAGTTAGCTGCAAAAAGACAAATAGAGTATGATTGCACTTCACCGAGTTACCTAAAGGAGTCAGTTACGGACACAGAAAACGGAATGTGGTTACCAGCAGCAAGGGGTAAAATGAAGGGAAATGAGGCTTGTTCAATGGATATAGAGTTTCGGTTGTTTTTTCTTTTTAATTTTTTTTTTAATGTTCATTTATTTTTGAGACAGGGAGAGACAAAGCATGAGCGGGGGAGGGACAGAGAGACAGAGGGAGACACAGAATCCGAAGCAGGCTCCAGGCTCCGTGCTGTCAGCACAGAGCCCGACGCGGGGCTCGAACCCACAGACCGCGAGATCATGACCTGAGCCGAAGTCGGACGCTCAACCGACTGAGCCACCCAGGCCCCCCTAGAGTTTCAGTTTTATAAGACAAAAAGTTCTAGGGGTGCCTGGGTGGCCCGGTCAGTTAAGCACTGGGCCTCAGCTCAAATCATGATCTCACGGTTCATGGGTTCCAGCCCCACATTGGACTCCGTGTTAACAGCTTGGAGCTCGGAGCCTGCTTCGGATTCTGTATTTCCCTCTTTCTCTGCCCCTCTGCGCACACCCTGTCTCTCTCTGTCTCTCAAAAATGAATAAACGTTAAAAACGTTTTTTAAAAAAGACAAAAAATTCTAAGGATCTATATAGCAAGACAATGTGGATTTTGCTAGCGCTACTGTACTACGCACTTAAAAATGGTTACGATGATCAATTTCATATCATGTCTTTCACGACACACACACAAATCGATTAACTGAACACATAGCAGTATTAAACAAGGTTAAACAAATAAACAAAAATCCAAGTTTAGCAAACCACGAGTTAGCACTAAAACATGAAAAAATCAAGTATATCAATGGTCACGGAACTCTCAAATTGAGGATAAACTACTCATCCAAATGCAGAGAATCCTCAAAGCGCGTTTGTATTAAGAAATGATTACGCGTAAGGAAAAACCCTATTCATTCTCTACTCTCTACTACTATCATACATACTTCTTCACTTTTGGCCACCAAAATGGCAGGATTTCTCCCCACGCTGACTGATTCTCTAACACCAGCTGGGGGTCTAACGATTCAACTCTATTCTGAGAGTATCTCCCCGGAGTTGTTAGCACTGACCCTATAGATTAAGGGCTCTGTGCTAAGACTGACTACCACAAGACTACCCTCCCCGCCCCCCTTCAATGCTATGGCCAGGCCAGGTGGCCACCTGTGCTTCTGACCAGCTATGTAGAAACTGGAGGTTCCTACGGCTTCTTTCTCAGGTTTGATAATTTTCTACAATGACTTACAGAACTCAAGAAAAGTTTATTTACAGGACAACCAGTTTGTTTATAAAAAAAGAACTCAGAAAGAGCCAAATGGAAGAGATGCCTAGGGCAGAATGTGTGGGAAGGAGCCGTGTTTCCAACCCTTCTCTGGGTGTGCCACCCTCCAGCACCCCCGCCAGCCTGGAGGTTCTCCGAACCCCATACTTTCAGAGATTTTTTTATGGAGGCTTTCCTACGCAGGCATGGTTGATACAATCAACAGCCATTGGTGATTAGCTCAATCTCTCATCCTTCTCTCCTCCTAGGTGTGGGGCTGAAAGTTCCCCAACCATCTCATCACAGGGTTGATTCCCCTGGCTCCCAGCCTCCATCTCGAGGTCATCCAGGAGACCAGGAGACCAGCCCCCAGCCATATCTCATTAGCATGCAAGAAGACAGTTAACGTTTGGGAGACTTCAAGGGTTTTAGGAGTTGTGTAATGGGAAAGGAGGGTGGGCAGAGACTAAATACATATTTAACATGTCAGAGTATTAAACTTAAGAGCGATTTTGAAAATTATATTTGAGTGTGTGTGTGTGTGTGTGTGTGTGTGTGTGTGTGTGTAGACAAAAGAAAAAATCGGAGTGGAGTAAAGACTGGAAGGAAAGCAATGGTGAGCATCAATAAGCAAAAATCGTGTTGGATATTAACAGTGGGTCTTTGTATTTTTCAAGATTTTATAATAAGCATGTAATTTGATAGCCAGAAAATAAAAAAAGGCTTTTTAAATTAAGAATTACAGCGGATTAAATATTCAGGGAAAAGAAGGAAGCACTGGGATAGGAAATCCCCATCGTTGTCGGGGACGGGCCCATGGGCACAGCAACTGCAGGGTGTGGGCACAGGAGCTCAGGACCCCAACATGAGGGAGAGGCGCCAAAGGGGCCAAGGCCACCGAAAGGAGCGGAAGCACTGAAAGTTACACTGAAGCTGTTTCACAGTTTCACCTGGATCCCCAAATGTATGTGAATTTCCCCTTACGAGCATCCAGCAAGTTTTGGCCACACGACACCTGCCTTCTTACAGTGATATTTCTCATGAATGACATTGTAATACTGTCGGTCACATAAATAGCTGTTTTCCCCTCCTCGATGCTGTAAAACCCCATGAAAACTGATATCAAAAGAACGCATGAATGCATCACTGAAATGACTATGAAAACACTTGCTCAAAGGCAAGAGTCCCTTGAAGGAGGGAGGGAGGCTGGGATGAAGGCGTGCGGAACAGATGGATCTTAATAACGAAGTTGAAAATTATGCGCAGCCCGGGAGGGAGGACCTCAGGTCAAAAGAAACCCTACCCTCATCTTGATAAAGGTTTTTTGAAGAGAAACAGAACCGGGGGACTAGAAAAATCAAAGATCTGGCCCCGACCCTGCTCCAAATTAGTTCTGTGACTTCCGGTAAATAGTCCCGTCCCAGTTCTCAGAAGCGGGTGGAATCAGTCGTCTGCATGCGTCTTTAGCAGAACATTCGATCATTATGAGATGGAGAAACGTAACAGCGCCATGCTCCTTTGGAAAGAGTCGAGACAGAGGGTTGAGAACGAGGTCTCGGCGAGCACGTTTCAAGACGAGTGAGCTACACAAAAAAGTAAATGAGTCTGAAAACTAAATGCACAAGCTGACGGCAGGAGAAAATGGAAAGTAATTTTCCTTTCCTTTCCAGAGCTCCTTGGTACCTCGGAGCGAACGGAGTGTAATCTTCTTAACTGCTAATGCAGTGGGGAATACAGATGTCACTTAGGAAAGAGGTTCGGGAAGGAAATTTAACGCTCATAAATCAGAAGGAATTATCTTGTCAGAGGCACAGTTCTCTGATGAGACACTCCTAGCTTCCTTTCTTTTAAAGAAAACTTTGAAATTATAAAATAAAACATCGATAGAGAAAAGCGTTACAAAATAGGGCTTAATGAATTGTTATAAGGTGAACACTTGTAATCACCCAGCTCAACGAATAGAGTTTTGCTGGTGTCCCCAGAAGCCCCTCACTGGGTCCTGAGCCAATCACAGGCCACCCACCACCGGTAACCGTGACCCTGATCTTTACAGGACTCATTTCTTGGCATTTCTTCGTAACTTTTTCTTCCAAGGGTTCCTTCGCAGACACGAGGCTTTCATCTTAATGGTTTAAAACTTTGTGAATCTGCAGGTTACTCCCCATCCCATCCTTTCCTTCTAATTTATTTGTTAAAAACCTTGGGTCACTTGACCTATAGAAATTCCCCCAAATCTAGATTTTTCTGGTTGCCTTTAAAATACCATGCAGTAGGAAAGGTAAAGAACGTGATGATACAGCATTCGCTCGGTTCAGTCAAAAGGCTTTTAGGACATTTCATTTTAATCCATATGCGACCAGTCATCTCTGAAGGATTTGGCAAAGATTTAGTGTTTTTCCATTGTCCGTCTCTTAAAGTAGACAGAGGTTCGCTGAGAACGAAGCCACTTCTAAGAGCACACAAAGAGTAAAATTAAATTCAGCCATCTAGAGCGATAAAAGAGTAAGATACTTAGCAGGTGCCCCGGACAGAAGACTGACTGTTCAAAGTGGTTACGAATAGAGATTAAAGTCACGATCCTTGCAAAAGCAAGCAGTTTAGTGTCTGAACGGTACAGTGGAGTCTGTATTCATTCTTTGGATTCTACTGGGTAACAAAGAACAACTAGCAGACTTAAATGTAGTCGTTAGCAGACAGCCGCCATTCGCTTAAAAACACTATTGCCTAGAAGCACCTGGGTAGCTCCACTGGCTGAGCGACCGGCTTCGGCTGGGGTCGTGATCTCCCGGTTTGTGAGTTCAAGCCTCACACCGGGGTCCCTTGCTGTCAGCACAGAGCCCACTTTGGATCCTCTGTCTCTCTCTCTCTGCCCCTCCCCCACTTGTGCTCTCTCCCTCTCTCTCTCTCTCAAAAAAAAAATTAAAATAAATAAATCAACATTAAAAACTTAAAAAAATACTATTGCCTATAATAGTGTGAATATAGGGTCATAATATTGATTTGGGATAAACCTCTTATGTAGTCATTTTAATAAACATTATTAATTCTTTTGAAATATAAAATATTTGAACTAAATAACTGGTTACAGATTTTTGTTAAGACACTACAAGGGGCGCCTGGGTGGCTCAGTTGGTTAAGTGGCCGACTTCGGCTCAGGTCATGATCTTACGGTCTGTGAGTTCGAGCCCCGCATCGGGCTCTGTGCTGATGGCTCAGAGCCTGGAGCCTGCTTCGGATTCTGTGTCTGCCTCTCTCTCTGCCCTTTCCCTGCTCATGCTTTGTCTCTCTGTCTCTCAAAAATAAATAAACATTAAAAAAAATTAAAAAAAAAAAGAATCTTTAAAAAAAAAAAGACACTACATACATCGTATCTAGTATGTTAAAAAATTAATTTTTTAATGTTTTTCTTTTTTTTGAGAGAGAGAGTGTGTGTGTGAGTGGGGGAGGGACGGAGAGAGAGGGAGACAGAAGATCCCAACTGGACCCCACGCTAAAAACATGTCCAATGTCGGGCTGGAACTCAGGAACTGCAAGATCATGACCTGAGCCCAAGTCCCATGCTCAACCGACTGAGCCACCCAGGCGCCCCTCTAGTAGGTTGAAATTATTTTAACCTCCTGGTTTAATAATTTTAACTCCTGGTCTCTCAGGAGATGTCTGATCCTAGCCGAAGTTGATGCTGAATGTCTAAATCGTGCTAACAAAACTTCCTGTCCACTGTCCTTCCTGTCCGTGTTCCATTGTCCACGATGGAAGCCACGAGCACCTGTGGCTACTGAACACTTGAAAAGTGGCTAGTGTGACTGAGGAACTCAAATTTTAATTTTATTTAATTTTACTCAATTAAAATTTAGATTTGAATAGCCACAGGTGGTTAGTTAACTACCCTATTGGACTGCACAGGATACTTAAATTTCCCTGGGATTTGTACAATGGCGATGGGCTGATCTTCATTTATTGGGCTAAGTGGTACAGTGTGTAGAGATTGAAGCGAGATAAGTGCTTGTTTTTCTCTACTCTTCACAGATTTTCAAGGTAATGAATTGGTTCCCCATTATCCTCTAAGGTGACCCTTTAGTTTATGTAAAGTGTTATTGTGAGCTTGTGGATTTAAATGTGAGTTTCAACCAATTGCCACTAACATTCATTGTCAAATTCAAATCGTTCCATCTTTGTTCAGTGGGAACCTGTTCAAGCTGGCTCCAGAGTCCTTTTGACATTGCCCTGGGATATCTATGGGGTAGCTTGCGGGTCACCCGAAATGACAAGCTGTTCGGGGTCATCTTTTTACATGTCTTAACGCACGCCTGGAGTAACCACTCTTCCCAGAAGCTCCGATTTCTTTAAGAGGGAAAAGATATTTCAAGACCTCAATGTGGATCCTAAGGATACTCTGCTATGGGTTTGGTCCTTATTTCTAGGCCACAGCAGGAAACAGAATTAGGAAATGTCTGATCTTTAAAAGATGAGGTAGCTCATGAGTTTGTCCTAGTATTTCCAATTCAAATTTAGGACTACGTGGTTTTTGTTTCGGTGTTCAAACCAATACTCACAGTCCCATAGAGTTTTGGCCATTTAATTTTCAACAACAATGACAAGTCAATCTAACGGGGAAAGAATAGTCTTTTCAACAAACGGTGCTGGGAAAACTGGATAGCCACATGCAAAAGAATGAAGTTGGATACATCTCATACCATCTACAAAAATTATCTCAGAATAAATCGTAGACCTAAACATACAAGCTAAAACGATAAAACTCCTAGAAGAAAACATAGGTGTAAATCTCTGTAACCCTGGATTAATTAGGCAATGGTTTCTTAGACGTGGCACCTAAAGTACAATCCACAAAAGACAAAAATCGATAAACTGGACTTCACCAAAATTAAAAACTTTTGTGTTTCAAACGGCACATCGAGAAAGTAAAAAGAGAGCCCAGAGAGTGGGAGAAAATACTTGCAAATTATATATACCAGATAAGAGACTAGTAATCAGAATAAGTAAAGATTTACAACTCAAAAACAAAAAGACGAAAAACCCAATTAAAACATAGGCAAAGTTTTTGAATAGATATTTCTCCAAAAAAGATATACCAAGGGCCCATAAGTCCATGGAAAGTCACTCAAGGGCATTACTCACTAGGGAACTGCAAATCAAGACCACTGCTAGAGGCCACTTCACACCTGCTAGCATGACTATAATCCAAACGATGAACAGTATGAGTGTCTGCAAAGATGCTAAGAAGTTGGAATCCTCATACATTGCTGGTTGGGACAGAAAAAGGTACAACTGATTTGGGGAACAGTCTGACAGCTCCTCAAAAAGTTACACAAAGAGTTAACATACCGCCCAGCAATTCCACTCCTAGGTATATGCCCAACACAACTGAAAATATACGCCTACCGAAAACTTGCCAACAAATGTTCATAGCATCCTTACTAATAGTTGCCCCCAATGTAGAAATAACTCAAATATCCATTAACAGTTGTGCAGGTAAACAAAACATGATATATCTCTACAATAATATTATTTGGTCGTAAGAAGGAATGAAGTACTGATACGTGCTACAACACGGGTGAACCTGAAAATATTATTCTAAGTGAAAGACGTTGGTCACCAAAGGCCACATGCTATAGGAGTCCATTTATATAAAATGCCCAGAGTAGGCAAATCCAGAGAGACAGAAAATATATTAGTGATTGCCAGGGCCTGCGGTGAGAAGAGAGTGCAGAGTTACTGATAACAGGTTTGGGTTTCCACTTGGGGTGATGAGAATGTCGTGGAGTCAGACCTTGTGAATCTGCTAAAACCACCGAATTGTATGCTTAAAAAAAGGATAGGACGGGAAGTAACCCAAACAGGTTCTCAGAGGCAGGCATAGTTTTCATGGTGTATTTCTTCTGGAATAAAGAGCTCTGGATTGAGCCCTGATGTTGAGGCTCTTTTCTCCAGAAGATGGTTGATAAAAAGGGCTTGAGGGGGCGCCAGGGTGACTCAGTCGGTTGAGCATCCGACTTCAGCTCAGGTCATGATGTCACGGTTCCTGGGTTCGAGCCCCGCGTCGGGCTCTGTGCTGATGGTTCAGAGCCTGGAGCCTGCTTCGGATTCTGTGTCTCCCTCTCTCTCTGCTCCTCTGATGTTCATGTTCTGTCTCTCTCTCTCTCTCTCTCTCTCTCAAAAATAAATAAATATTAAAAAAAAACCACGAGGGCTGAGTGATGCAGTGTTGGGGGTCTGGTACCACCAGACGAGACCCATATCAAAGACAGGAACGAGAACTTTGACACTGAACTGATCAAGAGCACTTCCCCAGGAAGGGAAGACTCATCTGGGAAAGCATCACTGGGAAGGTTCACCTCGGGAGCCAAATTTTTATGTGGAGGAAGGAGGATATGTTTCAAGTTCGTTGTTTTGAACCCTCTATCCCCAGAGGAGAAGAGTTTGTGGATTCATCCAATACGCAGGATAATTTTATCGATTATCTAAGGTGGGCTTAAACATTTTTTTAAGCACTAATTGTGATGAAATATAACATTGACCGTCTTCACCATTTTTAAGCAGACAGTTCTCAGTAGTGTTATTCCATCCACATTGTGCTACAAGCAGTCTCCGGAACCTTTTCGTCTTGCAAAAATGAAACTCAGTGCCCAGGAAGCAATAATTCCCCATTCTCCCTCACCCCAGGCCTTGGCGACCACCATTCTACCTTCTGTCTCTGTGAGTTTGATTACTGTAGGAACTTTAGGTATAAGTGGAATCCTGCAGTATTTCTCCCTTTGGGACTGGCTTCTTTCTCTTATTTCTCCATATTGTAGCATGACAGGACTTCTTTCCTTTGGGCTGAAAAACATTCCATTGGGTGCCTATACCGCAGTTTGTTTGGTCCATTCATCCATGGATGGACACTTAGCTTGCTTCCACCTTTTAGCTGTTGCGAATAATGCTACTATTAACGTAACTGCACAGATTTTTTTTTTTTTCCAAGACCCTGCTTTGAAATTCTTTTGGGTAGATACCCAAAAGGAGAATTGGTGGATCATACAGTAATCCTATTTTTAATTTTTTGAGGAAACTCCATACTGTTTTCCATAGCAACCCGCACCATTTTCCTTTCCCTCCAACAGTGCACGAGGGCTCCAATTTCTCCGCATGTTCACTGACCCTTGTTATTTTCTGTTTTTGGATCGTTCTAAAGTACGTGAGGTGGTTAGGTGGCTGCATAATGAGTTTGAAAAGGCTCTCCTGAATGTGAGTTTTACTTACTTATTCTGGGTATTTGCAGCATACTGGAAGAAGAGTCTAGAGCAGCAAACATCCGTGCGCCCTCCTTTTAACTTTGTCAGATAACATTGCTTGGCTGCATCCGACCCATCCTTCCCCCATTTTGAGATATCTTGTGCTGGGAGAGTTTTCAAGTCATCCAGTTCTCTCCAAAAACGTTCGTGCGTTTTTCATGACTATTTGAGCAAGCAGAACTACTTTGGCAGAAAATGTCCCCAAACCTGGATTTTCCAAATTTAGGCATGAAATGTCCCCAAACCTGGATTTTCTACGCTAACTTCAGGTTCCCACTACTAGACACCACGCACTCCCAAAGTCCTCGTGATCCTGCTACCTAGAAATACACGGACATTTCTATGATTGAAACTACAGAATACAATAGATACAATACAATAGTGCTTTGGAATAGGTTGGAATAAGGGTTTGACAAAGCCAAAAGGTCCCCTTGTCAAACCTGTTTGTGTTCTCCAAAATCCTAAGTCTTAGGTCTGTTCCGGAATGTTCCTGGAGCCTAGGAGTCTGGCCTATGCTGACATCCACTATTTGATCTGCACTCCCAAAGAGCGAACCTGCACCACTCTAGCAACATCTGGGATGGGGAGAGGCCATCTGAGTGCAAATAGGGCCATATCGGGTCCCCCTGCCTCCCCCAAGGCCTGCATACATACCTCACCGAGAGTGAGACCCCCAAACGCTGGGAGCGCCAGACAGACACGCAGAGTGCAGAGGGCAGCATCCCTGGGCCTAGGATAGCATGCTGTAGAAATGGTTTACCACCTCCAAAGGATGTCAGACTCTCCCGAGGATCCCAGGTGTAGGGGAACTGGTGCGTGATGGGCCAAGATAAGAAACCAACACAGCTCTTCTTATTAAAACCCGTCAAGAAAATAGCTACAGCTACTTCTGTTTTATATTTCTATTAAAATCTCAGGGCAGACAAGAAATCTTCCCAATTTTTCGGGCGTTTTACTTAAAAGTCAATGTTTCTTTAGCCTTCACTGATTGACAAAAAGTGTTTTTGCAATATAAATGATTATGCACTCCAGTCCATATCTTACAACCATTCGAAACATTTACTGAGAAGCCATGTGCCGAAATTCAGAGTTCTTAATGATATCTTGAAGTTTTACATCTAGAACTATAAAAGTACCAAAGTGCACATGAGGGGGTCACGGATATGAGTGTGTCTGGGGGAGAGGAGTGGAGGACTGTCAGGGTTAAAGGGGAGGAGAACTCCGTGTGCCAACCATCCCCCTCAAAAATAAGTAAGCACGCATTTTTATTCATGTCCTAATAAATTCGTATTGTCAATTATATCTTTCTTGTTACACATATAAATCAACAATATACATTCTTGATTCTTCAGAATCTGACTGAAACTCACCCGAATTGCGATTCTCAAGTCGGATGTGTCCTGAGAGCCCTGTGATTCACGGGGGCCTGGGTTCGCCCCCGAGACCCGTTCTCGGATGGCTGTCAGGTGTGTGAAGTAGATTCTCTTTACTCCACTGCAATTTTCCCCAGTGTGAAATGTGGTAGGAACCGCAAAGCTACCGTTGAATATACGAGATACGTTTCTCTATGAAGGTTTGCCCAAAGGTTGGCTCTAGATTCTAGAATCACCCGGGGTGCGAAGACAGATACCCGGCTCCCATTCCACATTCGTCGATCAGAAGCTGGGTGGTGGGAGCCCGGAAATGTCTACTTCGAGCGTATCCCTAGGTGGTTCCTATGCCTATGCGTGTTCAAGATCGAGTGACCTAGCTCTTCCCTTAACATGGCTGCCATGCGGCCAAAGATGGCTCGCTTTAGACGCAGTGACTCCGCTCAGCTCATATGTGGGTAATTGAGAAATGCAGGGATCCGTCCTTAGTCACTCGTCCTTTTAATATTAGCTTAGACAGAAAGGTTCCCAGCTCTAGTTCTAGGTGATTCGAGAACCGCCCTTAACTTTTGCCGAGTGGTACGCCCAGCAAGAAGAAAGAGGTTTTTTTTTTTTTTTTTTTCGAGTTTGAGAAGACAAATGGATCCCAAAACAGTGCTAAAAAATTATGGACAAACAAACAGTTTTATAGAGAAGACCAACCAAGTTAGGAAGATAGTTTTGAAAAGTCCAGGTCAGAGCTGCATAAAGAAAAAATCCAGGTTATAATAGTTAAGAAAGGAGAGAAGTACTTAGTATTTAGTTTGTGCTAGAGGCTACCTTCATTTTTTATTTTACTTTTATTTTTTAAAGTTTATTTATTTATTTTGAGACAGAGAGAGAAAGAGGCAGAGAGAGAAGAAGAGAGAGAATCCCAAGCAGGCTCCACGCTGTCAGTGCAGAGCCCGACATGGGGCTCGAACTCACAAACCATGAGATCATGACCTGAGTTGAAATCAAGAGTCAGATGCTTAGCCCACTGAGCCACTCAGGCGTCCCAAAGCTAGTTTTATTTTTCAATCTTGTGCTAATTAGGATATTAAATTACTTATAAGTGGAAAATATGAGTTCTTGGTGGCTTTGAAACTTCAGACTAGATAAAATTCTGCCTTAAAATTCAAATTCCAAGTCCTAGAGTCCCCTAAAATTTATTCGGGGATGAAAAGGCCCAGGAAGCTGTGGTTTTAACAAGCATCCTGGCTGATTCCTATAGTTCTGTGACCCATGCACCTTGAGACACAGTATTCAAAGTATTATTAGCGCAGCCTGGCTCTTTCCTTATATATTTGTCCTTCATTTTACTGTTAGAATCTTGACTCTCAGCTCTTAAAGCAGCCAGCCTTTTCTTAAAACTGTAACATTACAAAACATTCAAAATATTGAAAAGAAACCTATTTAGCAGTTTCTCAAAGTTAAAGTTTCCACTTCTCCTATGTGATACTGTGTTTCCCCACAATTGCTCCAGTTAGCAGAAAAGAGACAAGCCAATGAGATTTCAAAGCAACATCTGGGCCAGATATTTCGGCTGTTCTTTGGAATATATCTGAACTGTGCCTGCACTTTGCATGTTTGCTGGAGCTACTCAGTAGACTGCTTTATCCTAAGGACCGTCTCAATTTTCAGGTAGTGCTTTACCTTAGGAAAACCTGGATCACTAACTATAGCATCTCTTCTAAAAACTGGCAAATCGTTGAAGAGTATTTGCGTTCCCAACAACACAGAACAGGGAGACGCTGGTCAATGGAAAGTGAATTTCCTCATTTCCTGACTTGTAGTCAATTCGGGAAGAATGAGCAGCTTGAGTGAACCCAAAGATGGTTATTTTCACCCTTTCTATATTTGAAAAAAGTCAGGCTCAGTTGCAAAGAGAAACAGGAGAGTCCATTGATGTTTCTCAGTGAGGCTGGCCTTTTAGCCCTATGAAATATAGGAGGTTTTTTGTTTGTTTTGTGTTTGCAGGGTCTGGTGGGAAGACAGATGGATTGTTTATTGCTTTGGAAAATAATACAAGTAAAATGTGACCTTGCTAAAAACTGTGATCACTCTTACCGTTTTAGCAGATGCTCAAGAAGAATAAGATAAATTACCCGAGTCTGCTGTAGGGCTCTCAGAGTCTATCTGAAAGGAAATGGTTATCTTTATTGTTAACAATCAGATACCAAACACTTAAAAATTCAACTTAGTGCTGGCACTCCAAGCTTACTCAAGCAATCTTCTCTTTTTTTCTTAATTAAAAAAATTTTTAATGTTTATTTATTTTTGAGAGAGAGAGAGAGAGAGAGAGCACGAGCAGGGGAGGGAGAGAGAGGGAGACACAGAATCTGAAGCAGGCTCCAGGCTCTGAGCTCTCAGCACAGAGCCCGACGCAGGGCTCGAACTCACGAACTGCAAGATCATGACCCAGGCGCCCCTCTAGTGCTTTCCTTAAATGCTATTATTTTGATTTTTTTTGCTATTATTTATTTATTTGTTTGTTTGTTTGTTTGTTTAAGCTCTATACCCAATGCGGGGCTTGAACTCATGACCCTGAGATCAAGAGTCACATGCTCTACCAACTGAGGTGGCCAGGCCCCCAACTATCTAATGCTTTTCACTGGTCCCAGAGGCACTAAGCATCCCCTTCCTAAAACTGCTGCCCTCAGAGAATGTCAGGATACCTAAAAAAACCATCATATGGCTATGATTTCTTCTGTGAGTGAAGGTACAGTCTCTAAAAAGCCCTTTGAGAAGGTCAATATGGAAGCACTTCCAGAATGGTCTTCCAAAAACCTCCACAAAGATAATGAGAAATTGGCAATATGGAAGCACTTCCAGAATGGTCTTCCAAAAACCTCCACAAAGATAATGAGAAATTGGCAAAATCTGTCAAACACAAGTTTTTCAGAACGCTGTAAAGTAATCAAACCATTGCAACAATTCGTGGAGTATTTACTCAAGGACTACAACAGTCTCAGTAAGAACCGTGAGCTTTGTGGCATTTCATTTTGCCCTGTTTCTATTCACTGCTCCTCCCAGCTCCACGGTAGCCTTGGAAAACAACAGCTTCATACTTTGATAAATGTGAAACACAGTAACCTAGCAGCCACAAGAAGGGGGAGAATGAGTCTGAAGCTCCCCTAAAGCCACTGTCATTTTTAAGCCTGTCTGGAAGCTCTCTAAAAAGCTCTATTCTCAAGATTTGTCTTTATTCGACCTTATTCAGAGTAAGTCTTGTGCAACAGCTGTACCCTTAGGGCATTTGTAAACACGGTCGGTGGCAACTGTTTGACATCACAGCCGTGTGTGGCAGCGATGCCAGTGTAGACTAACAGGATGTTGAACAAAAAAACTTAAAAGGAGGTGCTGGGGAACCGTAGGTCTTCAGGGGGCTTTGTGAAGCTGTGACATACTACTGAGAATCTAGAAGGCCCCATGCATGTGCAGGGCGGTAGGTGCGCCTAGGCAAGTGCTTAGAAGGCTTAATCTCTCACCTCTGGCTGACATGGAGACCACATACAAGCACGAAGAGACAGCTAAGGCAGAGATGTCAACAGCGTGCTGGAATATGGAAGGCGTGCCTCAACACACGCACAGAGGTCCTTATAAAAGGTGGGGAGAGTTATTATCTTGCTGCATTGGAGGAACTCTCTCTCCAATCATTTGGCAACCACTAGCTGACTGAGCAGAGACTTCAGTAGGTGCAAATGACAAAGAATGCATAGTTTGTAGGATTAATTCAGGAAAGTCACTAAATAAGCAAACAGCAAGAACAACAACAATGACAGCAGACCCCAGGGAGAAGAAAATCTGGATACTTAATACTTACTTATTTATTTTTCTGGATACTTAATATTTAAAACATCTAGTTTCCATAAAAAATTCGTAAGATATATATGTAATAGTTCATGTACCAGATAAAAGTAATTAGTAGAAACTATCCTAAAAGAAGTCCAGATGTTGGACTTACGAAACAAAAACCTTAAGTCATCTTTTATAAATATGTTCAAATCACTAAAGGAAACCATACCTAAAGAATTAAAACAAAGTGGGGTGCCTGGGTGGCTCAGGCCATTAAGTGTCCAACTCTTGACTTCGGCTCAGGTCATGGTATCACAGTTGTGAGGCTGAGCCCCACATCGGGCTCAGCACAGAGCACTGAGTGCAGAGCCTGTTTGAGATTCTCTCTGTCTTTCCCTCTCCCTCTCTCTTTCCCTCTCTCTCTCTCCGCCTTTCACCGCTCATGTTCTCTCTCTCTCTCGCTTCCTCAAAATAAATAAATAAACTTCTAAAAAAGAATCAAAACAAAGTTAAAAAAATGATGTCTCATCAGGTAGAGAATATCAATAATGAGACAGAAGCTATTAAAAAGAACCAAATACAAATTCTGGGTTGAAAAGTATATACTGAAATGAAAAATTGCCTAGAGGGGCTCAGTAGCAGATTTGAACTGGCAGAAGAAAGAGGGAATTTGTACATCCATCAATCAATTGAGATTATCCAGTCTGGGGAACAGAAAGAGAAAAGCATGAAGAGAAATAAACAAAGCCTCAGAAACCTGTGTGCCACTAGCAGGTGTAGCAACATACACCTCATGGTAGTCCCAGAAGGAACGGTAGAGTCAGAGAAACAGGGAGGAAGAATATTTGAAGAAACAATGACCAAAAACTTTCTAAACTTTTGAAAACAGTATTTTACATATGCGTGCTCAATGAACTCTCAGTAGGATAAATTCAAAGATATCTAGATCTACATCTATACCTATATCTATATCTATATCATCTGTATCTGTATCTATATCTATATTAGACACATCACAGTAGAACTGTTGAAAGACAAAGAGAGGGAGAACTTTGAGAGCATAACAAGAAAAGCAACTTATTACACACAATGGATCCTGAATACGAACAAGAGCTGATTTCTCATCAGACACCAGGGAGCCACAAATCAGTGGATGACATATTCAAACTGTTGAAAGAAAAAGATTACCAATCAAGAATTTTATAGCCACTGACACTGTCTTGAAGAAAAGAAGAAGAAGAAGAAGAAGAAGAAGAAGAAGAAGAAGAAGAAGAAGAAGAAGAAGAAGAAGAAGAGGAGGAGGGGGAAGAAGGAGAGGAGGAGGAAGAGGAGAAGGAGGAGAAGGAGAAGAAGGAGGAGAAGGAGGAGGAGGGGAAGGAGGAGGGGGAGGAGGAGGAACTGGAGGAGGAGGAGGAAGAACTGAAGATAATCACAGGTAAACAAAAACTGAGAGAACTCATTATTAGCATACCTGCTCTACTAGAAAAACTAAAAGCAGTCACTCGGATTAAACTAAGAGGACACTAACAGTAACTTGGTTCCATCATAGAAATAAAGAGGACTGGTAAAAGATAACCATAGAGGTAAGTATGAAAGGTAGTGTGAATATACTTTTGCTTGTACTATTTTATTTTGCTATGTGATTTAAGTGACAGCTGCCTAAGGCAATAATTATGAAACTAGCTTAGAATGTCTAAAGATGTAAGTCATACGACACTGTAGGAGGGAGGTGAACAGAGCTAAAATGGAGCAGTTTTTGTATACTATTGTAATGAAGTGGGTATTAATTTAACAATTTAGATTGTTAAGATGTTAATTACAATCACTAGGGAAAACACTATGAAAAAAACTTTTTAAAAATACAGTAAAATAAGTAACAAGGAAATTTAAGTGGTATAGAGAACAGTATTAGAGAATATCTGTTTAACACACAGAAAAAAAGATGGTAATGGAGAAATGGAAGAACAAGTGAGCCATAAGACGCATAGAAAAGAAATATCAAAATGGCAGGTGTAAATCCTACCTAAGTGGTGAGTATATTAACTGTAAGTGCACTCCAATCAAAAGGCAGAAACTGGCCGTATGGATTTTTTAAAAAATGATCTAACTAGGTGCCATCTCCAAGAGACACATTTTATTATTTATTATTTATTTAACATGTATTTTTGAAAGAGAGAGAGACAGAGCATGAGCAGGGGAGCGGCAGAGAGAGAGGGAGACACAGATCCGATGCAGGCTCCAGGCTCCGAGCTGTCAGCACAGAGCCCGACGTGGGGCTTGAACTCACAAACAGCGAGATTGTGACCCGAGCCAAAGTCGAACACTTTTCTGACTGAGCCACCCAGGCACCCCTACAAGAGACACATTTTAGATGCAAAGATACAAATAAATTGAAAATTGAGGGATGGAAAGAGATACCCTATGCAAAGAGTATCCAAAAGAGAGCTGGAGGAGGTATAGTAATATCAGACAAAATAATCTCAAAGACAAAAATTGTTACTAGAGATTAAAAATTTTAATGAGTCACACCATCAGAGGACATAATTATAAACACATGCACCTAATGACAAACCTTAAAAATACATAAAGGGAAAACTCAGCGAAGTGAAGGGAGATGTAGACAATTAAACTATAACGGTTGGAAACTTCAATATCCTGTTATCAATAATGGACAGAATAAGTAGGCAGAAGATCCACAAGGAAATGGAAGATTTAAACGTTATAAGCCAATTAGACCTAACAGACACCCATAAAACACTCCACTCAATGATTTCAGAATATACATTTTTCTCACATGTATATTGAGAAAATATACATGTATATGTCATGAAATATTCTTCAGGATAGACCATATGCCAGGCCACAAAACAATCAAAAACTTAAAAAGGAGTATAATCATACAAAATGACTGACTAAAGTGAAATGAAATTAGAAATTAGTAATGAAAAAAATACGAGGAAATTTACAAAGATGTGTAAATTTTAAAAACACATTCCCGAATAATGAATGATCAAAGAAGAAATCACAAGAAAAGTCAGGAAGCACTTAGTGAGATAAACATAAATGAAGACAAAAGATATCAAAATTTACGGGATGTAGATAAGGCAGTGCTTAGAGAGAAATATATAGCTGTAATTGCCTATTTAAGAAAAAAAGCTCTTGGGGACCCTGGGTGCCTCAGTAGGTTAGGCGTCCAACTCTTGATTTTGGCTCAGATCATGATCTTAGGATTGTGAGATCAAGCCCTGTATCAGCCATCATGCTGGGCATGGAGCCTGCATGGGATTCTCTCTCTCTCTCTCTCTCTCTCTCTCTCTCTCTCTCTCTCAAAATAATAATAATAATAATAATAATTTAAAAAGAAAGATCTCAAATCAATAACATAAACTTCCACTTGAAAAAAATAGAAAAAGAACAAACTAAACCCTAATTAACAAGAAAGAAAACAATGATAAAGGTTAGAATAGAAATTATGAAATATAGAATAGAAAAACATTAGAAAAAAAATCAACAAGCCCCAAAGTTAGTTCTTTGAAAGACCAACCAAATTGACAAAATTTAGCTGGGTTGGACAAGAAAAAATTAGAGAAGACTTAAATTGCTAAGTTTAGGACAGAAAGGGGAGATATCCCTACCAGCCTTACAGACAGTAAAAGGATCATAAGAGCATACTGCAAACGATTTTATGCCAACAAATTAGACAACCTAAATAAATTCCTAGAAAGAATGAATGACAAAAATTGACTCAGGAAGAAATAGAAAGTCTTGTTAGACATAACACAAATAATAAAGTCGAGTTAGTAACCAAAAACTTCCCACAAAGGAAAGCCCAGACCTAGATGGCTTCACAGGTGGTTCCAACCATATGTTTGAAGAATTAATACCAAACCATCACAAACTTTTCCAAAAAGCAGGAGAGAAAAGCATATTTTTTAGATCATTTTTATAAAGCATATTATCACACGATATCAAAACTGGACAAAGACATTATAAGAATGAAAAACTACAAACCAATATCTCTTAGGAATAGAAATGCAAAGACATAAACAAATTACTAGCAAACCAAATCATATAAAAAGGATGATACATCATGAGCAGATGGGATTTATCCTGGGAATGCAAGGTTACTTTAGTGTGCCCAAATCAATGGATGTGATATATATTTTTTTACAAAATAGATTAAAGCACAGAAACGATACATACAGTCAGCTCAATAGACAAAACATAAAAAAAAAAAAAAAAAAAAAAAAAGGCCTTGTCCTGTTCATGGCCTGATGGGAGAGCTAGAGAGAGCCACCTCTGAAAGCAGGGATTGCTGTGCACACAGCCTCCCTGAATGCCAGAGTGAGCTAGCCTCCAGTTTCCAGCCATAAGCCAACCACTCCTGGACAACAAGAAGGACTTCTTCAAGAGCCTGCTGCCTCTTACCAGGAATGAAATAGGCAGATTTTCAATCACTTAACAGCTATTGCTGTCAAAAGCAAGAAAAACATCAAGATTCCTAAAATCACCACCTTGATTTAATTGTTGGTCGAACTGGAGAAACAACCTGAGAGTCTAGACATGTGGTGTCCTCCAGCTCTGTGCAGGTCACTTTCCTGCTCGAATGCACCTGCCTCCTCCAGCGTCACGGCCGTGTCTGTGTCAGTGACGGGATCCCCGCTGGAGTCCTACGGGTCCCCCAGCGGGCCATCCCCACGTGCCCAGCCTCCCATCAGCCCCCTCCACTGCATCCAGCACTCTTCTGCAGAGCCTTGCACGTCACTCGGATGAAACCCAACATGCTCCCCACGGCTCTGCCCACCTTTCCCAGCTTGTACCCCCTTGCCCTTGTTCTCTCTGTTCCAGCAGCACTGGCTTTTCCATCTCTGAAACTACAACCTGTTTCCTACCTCTGGACCTTCGCATATTCTGTTCCCTCTGCGTAGAACTACCTTCTGTCTCACACTTTAGGTCTTGGCTTACCTGTGCCCTCGTCAGAGAGGCCTCCCCTCACCACCCTGTCTACAGTCACAGCCCCTGCCCTTCCCAATCAAGACACCTCATCCACTTCCTTCATAACACAAATCACAATCTAATTATGCATATTTGTTTACTTGTTTATTTTCCGTCCCCATCTCTAGGTCTGAAGGAACATGAGGACAGAGATCTCGTGTGGGTTCACTATTGCATCTGGAAAACCTAGCATAGAGCTATGTTATTCAGGGCTTTGCAGACTGTGCTAAGATTTTGGCCTTTGCCCTGAGGAAAGTGAAGTTCATGGCCCGGCAGTGACATGGTCAAATGTGTATTTGATGTCCCCGCCTGACCGCTGCAGGGGCTGGGTTAGAGAGGGAAAGATGAGGAGACAGGGCCATCCGTGGGGAGGTTGTTGGGGTGGTCCAGGCAAGAGGTCATGGTGACTAACTGTGTAGCAATGGTGGCAATGGAGAGAAGTGGGATGGACAGGAAGCATGTCCATTGGAGAGTCAGCAGGACTCGGTGGCAGCTTGGAGGGCAGGTGAGGAAAAAGGAGTCCAGGTTGAGGCTCAGGTGGTGATGCCATTCACTGAGAGGGGAGACAGCAGGAGCTCATATTCTGGGGAAGATAAATTTACTCTAGATGGTTGAGTTTGAGATGTTTATGGGAAATCCAGGTGAAGAGGTCATAAGTAGATCTGATGGTACGAACAGAGCTACAAAAGCAGAAGTTCCATCTACATCAGACACTAGTCACAAAAATCACGCATACCTAAGACCCCGCAAGAGTAGAGCAAGGTAGCCATCTATATGAATTTGAATGGAAAACAAAAAACAACAACAGATGCAAGGCCGCGCAGGGATATAGAAATATACGGAACTGGGTGGGAGTCTGACTAATGTCCTAAGAATTAGAGTGGCCAGGTTTAGAAAAAAATACAGGATGTCAAGTTACGTTTGAATTTCAGATAAAAAGCAAATCTTTTTGGGGGCTCCTGGGTGGCTCAGTCCAAGGCTTGATTTCAGCTCAGGTCATGATCTCATGGTAGTGACAGCAAGCCCTGTGTTGCGCTCTGCAATGGGCACTGGGTGGGGAGTCTGCTTGAGAGTCTCTCTCTCTTCCTCCTCCCCGCCCGAGCACTCTTCCTCTCAAAAAACCCAAAACAAACAAACAAACAAAAAAAACAACCGCAAACACTTTTTAAAGTATTAAGTGGGTCTCGAATATTGCATCAGCCATACTTTTGCTAAAAATTATTTGGATCTCCGATGATCTGTGGTTATTTCATAAAAGGTACATTCATAGTATACAAATGAGACCAGAAGGCTAAAATTGTCACCCTAGCCGTAAAGGGTTTTATAATGATGTTTATTTTGTGGAAAGCCCACCAGACTCACAACCTAGAGACCTGTCTTTGAATGTGAACTTGTCTACTTACTAAATATATGACAATAAGCAAATCCTTTGCCTCTTCGGCCCTTCACATCCACAATAATGAAAATGGAAATACCTCCACCTGCTTTTCTTATCACAGGGAGCTTCTGTGAGAATCAAGTCTAAGTAAAACATGTGGACGTCCTATGCAAATGTGAAAACCATCTATGCAAATAGGAATGATTGTTGCTACCCGTTTAACGAGCTGTTACTGTAAAAACAGCCACGCCGTTTTGGGGAAATCGGTGTCATTTAACAGACGTTGAGCCACGATATCCAAAAGTAACATGAAACATAAAGTGAGAGAAATAGGGCAGGTGTTAGACGCCCCCTAGATGTACACTTTAGTGATCTTTCCTCGTGAGGTGTTTATAAGTTAGTTAAAAGGTTGTGTCCCTTTGGGGTGTCTGGGTGGCTCAATTGGTTAAGCGGCCAACTTCGGCTCAGCTCATGATCTCATGGTTCGTGAGTTCAAGCCCCTCGTGGGGCTCCGTGCTGATGGCTCAAGCCTGGAGCCTGCTTCACTGTCTCTCTCTCGTTCTCTCTCTATCTCAAAAATAAGCATTAAAAAATATTAAAAGACAAAGATTGTGTCCCTGTGACTCATGGCCGGCCTCACCCATAAAAAGGATCAGCTGTCGAGACAGCTTCCAAAATTATCCATATTTCCCACGCTCATCAGTGTTTATTTAGGTCTCTGTCAAAACCCCATGTCTTAGGATATGTACTCTTCATCCTTTTTCGCTCTTCTTTGTAGACATTGAGGACTCAGGAGCAATTGCTAATATTTGGCCTGTTGCCACCTTCCTCATATGCTCCGTGGCTGGCACAACAAGGAGCCTGGGGTGAAGTGCACAGAGACGGGGGTGGGGGGGGAGGGGAGGAGTGGGCTGGAAACACAGCACCAAGTGAGGAACGGACACAAAGGCCCTTACGTCTCTAGACAGACCGTTCGGAAGTAAGAGATTTAGAGCTTTGATTTTTCATTCCGTTTTGGAAAAGAAAAAGTTGATATTAAAAAAGAAGATTTAGGGGCACCTGGGTGGCTCAGTCGGTTGAGCACCGACTTCGGCTCAGGTCGTGATCTCACAGTTTGTGAGTTCGAGCCCCGCGCTGGGCTCTGTGCTGACGGCTCGGGGTCTGGGGCCTGCTTCAGATTCTGTGTCTCCCTCTTTCTCTGCCCCTCCCCTGCTCACACTCTGTCTGTCAAAAAAGTAAATAAACATTAAAAAAGAAGAAGAAGATTTATTACGCTATTTTAGAAATATCACTTAGTGCGGGCAAATTCATAGAGATACACTGTAGAGCGGTGGTTTCCAGAGGCTGGGGCCGGGGGAGGGGGAGAGGGGGGTTGTTTAATGGGGACAGAGCTTCAGTTTCCTAAGATGAAAAGAGTTCTGGAGCCTGGTGGTGAATATACTTAACACTCCTGAACACTTAAATGGTTAAGATAGTACAACGTATGTCAATATGTCACAATTGCAGATAAACCCTAAAAAACTCAACAACAAGAAAATGCACTTGATTAAAACATGGGGAAAATATCTGAACAAACACCTTACCAAAGACGGTATACTGACGGCAAATCAGCACATGAAAAGATGCTCGACATCATACGTCATTAAGGAAATGCAAATTAAAACTACCAGATGTCACAACCCACCTATTAGAATGGCCAAAATCCCAAACACCGACGGCACTAAATGCTGGTGAGGATGGGGAGTGACAGGAACTCTCACTCATCACCGGTGGGGGCGAACGATGGTGCAGCCATGTCGGAAGACGGTTTGGCAGTTTCTTACAAAACGAACCATGTTCTTCCATACGATCCAGCAATCGCAATCCCTGGTATTTACCCAAAGGGGTTGAAAATATGTTTACACAAAAACCTACCCATGGATGTTTATTCATATTCATCAAAGCTTGGAAGCAACCAAGATGTCCTTCGGTGGGTGAATGGATAAACCAACTGCGGTTCATCCAGACAATGGAATAGTATTCAGGGCTAAAAAGGAATGAGGTACCGGGCCACGAAAAGACAAGGAACCCTAATTGTTTATTATTAAGCGAAAGGAGCCAACCGGAAAAGGCTACATATTGTACGATTCCAACTATATGACATTCTGGAAAAGGCAAAACTAGGGAGACGGGAAAAGGATCTGTGGTTGCCAGGGGTGAGGGGGACAGAGGGATGACGGGCAGACCGCGGAGGGCTCGCAGAGCAGTGAAACTACGAATGACCCTCAAGCAACAGGAGTTTCAACTGGGCAGGGGGTCCATTTACATGTGAATTTTCTCCCACAAATACAGTACAGTAAGGTAAGTGCGTTTCCTCCTTCATATGATTTTCTTAATAACATATTGATTTCTCTAGCTTACTTTATTGTAAGACTACGGTATGTAACATAGATTATGTGCACCATATGGGTTAATTGACCGTCTCTGTTATTGGTTAAGACTTCTAGTCAACAGTAGGTTGAGTTTTTAAGTTTAAGTTAAGTTGAGTAGTTAAGTTTTCATGGAGTCAAGAGTTGTGTGCTGATTTTCCATTGCACGGGGGTTGGCACCCCTCACCCCCACATTGGTCAAGTATCAACTGTCCTCTTATGACACCACAGAGATGGATACACGTCATACATTTTCCCAAACCCATGGTATACACCACACTAAGAGCGAGCTCTAATGAAAACCATGGACGTTGGACGATTACCACACGTACAGGTGCACCAATCTGACGGGGGCGGCTATGCAGGTGTGGGGCCAGGGGAGCGTGTGGGGACTCTCTTTACTTCCCACTCAGATTTTCTGTGGAGTGAGAACTGCTCTAAAAATTAAAGCCTATTGAAGGAAATAACTAACTGCAGTCGCCATCTGCCAAGAGGGTACTAAAATTTTGTCTCCCAGGCTGTTGATCGAACAATCAATACTTGTTACCGAATACAGCAGACAGAGGAGGAAACGGTAAACACCCAGAGCTACGCGCTCAGTTTCACATACATTTTTAACTCCAGGGGAAGAACAAAACCGGAGCTCTACACTGCAGCAGTGAGTATAGACAGATTTCAGAATCCAAACTCAGTTGGCTTTAGGTATCGCAATAGAGACAGTTAGTAGATACGCGGCCTTGAGTACGTTCTGGAAGGTCTCAGCCTCGGGTCTGTAAAATGAAAACAAGACCCACCTGAGAAATGGTTTTGGGGGGCTAGTGCCAAGAGGGCAGCCTTCAGCACTTGGTAATTCTCAGTCTCCGGGGACCGTGTCTCAGCGTAAGCCTTCGCGTGACAATCTGCCATCACCTAGACAGTTAAGATCACAGGGCCAGAAATGTGTGGTCCCAGGGAGCTTCGTTCACAAATTGGAGGGTCAAACCCAGCTCTTGGGACATCAGAGAGTTACTACTAAATGCGGTTTAGTGAAGGGGACGGCGGGGGCTGGGGGAGCAGCTGAAGGAAGGAGACGTGAAGGGCGGGGGCTGGGGGAGGAGCAGAGGGAGGCAGCACCTGCACCACTGAGGGGGGAGTAGCCACCCCGGGGTCTGTCTGTCTGTTTCCCCCTCAGCTGAGTTGCCAGCAGTGGCCCCTGGGGGGGCGGGGAGGGGTCCTGGTGGCCTCCCAGAGTGCCAGGCTCAGTGACAGATCCAGCCAGGGGAATCAAGGTGGTTCCCAGGGTGGCCAAGAGAAGTGTGCGGCTGGGAACGGAAGGTGATTGGCAGGGGTATTTCGACCAGCCCTCACCTCACTCGAGAATGCCTCATTGTGTCCCGCTAGTCACTGACTTTGAAACGGAATCATTCACTTAAAAATATTTAGCATTCGGTCAGAGTGTCTAAAACTCAAAAGATTTTCACCTGAACAGGCGCCAGAAATCTTGAGAATCTCATTAAGATTCCGACAAATTAAACTACTTTAAGTCCCTGGATGTCGTCCATGGCTAAGGGTCACGGTCACGTTTCTCCTGGTGTCCCTGAGAGAAAACCAGAGTGTGTGATTCATCGAGGGTGTGTCCAAGTCCTGTCCCTCGGGGTGGGGGTGGGGGTGCAATGGGCCGGTCACCAGTTGGCTGTGACTGAGACAGTCGGCAGAGGTGGGGACAGGGAGCAGGCCCACTAAGCCAGGCGCCCGAGGGGGGGCTCTGGCGCAGGATTCGTGCCAGGGCTGGGAGGACCCCAGGCCCTGACACCTCAGGCCTCCCAGCGCACCCCTTCACACCAGACCTGGGCCGGCATCTACGGGAGCCGGCGGTATGGCAGGTTTTATTTGGGATCCTGGGGGCATCGATGTGATGCTTGGAGGGAAGCCTTTCTGGGCATTTAGCGATATAAGACCGCATCTCCCCGCCATGTTCGTGGGAGGGGTCCTGCTACAGCAACTACAACTATTTCTCCATACTTGCTTCTCACCTTTATTGAAAATGAAAATAAAAATGAAAAAAAATTAAGCCACAGGGAAGTGAAACTCACTCATCAGCCCAGAGTAGAGACGAGACCCTATCACGCGGTGGACTTTGCTTTCTTCACCCCACCCCCCACCCCCGGCCACTATTCTATTTAACCACACTTTTCTCTCTCCCTCCCTGGAAGGGCTCACCCGCCATTCAACCTGCTCCGGCTGCCGCCACCGTCCAGAGACTTTCAAACCAACGGTTCCTCCCCACTCTCCCGTCTGGAATTCACTTCTGCTTCTCCCGCTTGCCGAAGCTTCCGTTTGGTGTCTCCCATGAGAAGGTCTTCAGGAGAACTCAAAATTCCACCTTCTCTCCTCTACGTCCTTCTTTCTCGGAACTGTTTCTTCCATGATCCATCCCAGCCCTTGTCCTAAACCTCGAACCCATCCTTGCTACGGCCACGCTCCCCCGCCTCCTTCCCTGAACTGCGTCTAGCCGGTCACCAAGTCTTATTGCCTGGGCCATCGAGCCGGTCTCCTGAATCCCCCCCTCCACGCAGACCAAGGTTCTTTTATATAGTCAAACTGGGATGACTTCAATCATTTTCCAAGTAGCACGCTGTGATATGGTGATTTATAATAGCATATACTGTTGTGCATATTTTTTTTCTTCATCCACGGGCATGGTTCCACAAGGACACAAATGGCACACATCTTCCTAAGACTTTGTAATCTCTTAAGCAATAAGTTCAACGGGGCATTCTTGTTACCATATTTGGTCTTCCGTCCTGGGCTCCTGAAATAACTCCCAAGCAGGAAGGTGAAAGGAGTGTCTTGTTATCCGTAACAAGCCCTTCCGATCTGAGTTTATGTTAATAAGGTGGTTTTTGGAAAGCCTCTAGATAACCACGAAGGGACCTGGTTGCCAGGGAAACAAGCAGGTGATTAGAGAGTTGGAACTTTCAGCCCCACGGCCCCCCACCTCTGAGGAGGGGAGCCGGGCTGGGGTTGAGTTCATCACCAACGGCCAAGGCTTCAAGCAATCATGCCACCATAAGGCAGCTTCCATAAAAACCCGAACTGAGGGGGGTCAGAGAGCTTCCACGATGGTGTGCGGGTGGAGGTGCTGGGAGGCTGGCACGTCCAGAGAGGGCACGGAAGCCCAGCACCCCTCCTCCCATGCCCTGCCCTGGGCGTCCCTTCCATCTGGCGGTTTCTGAGTTGTATCCTTTCATCACAAACTGGTTCTCTAGGAAGCAAACTATTTTCCTGACTTCTGTAAACTGTTGTAGCAAATTAGTGAACTGAGGGGGGGGCTTGTAGGAACCTCTAGTTTATGGCTGGTAGCTCAGATACACGGGTGATAGCCTGGACTTGAGAATGCGGAGAGAAGGGGCAGTCTTGTGGCATCTGAGCCCTCAACCTGTGGCATCTGATGTTGTCCGGGCGGATAATGTCAGAACAGAGTCGAATTACAGTACACTCAGCCAGTGTTGGAGAACCGCTTGGGGTGGAAAACTGCCCCCAACATCTGGTATCAGAAGTGAAGTATTGGGGGGCGCCTGGGGGGCTCCATCAGTTGAGCATCCAACTCTTGATTTCGGCTCAGGTCATGATCTCATGGTTCATGAAGTCGAGCCCCGTATCTGTGTTGACAGGGTGGAACCTGGTTGGGACTCTCTCTCCCTCTCTCTGCCCCTCCCCCGCTCATGCGCTTTCCGTCAAAGTGAATCAAAAACTTAAAAAAAACAAACAGGAAGTGAAGTATTGAGCATAGAGGAGGAGTCTGGCTTTTTCCTTCCCTACCCCTGACTCTGCGTCTTCCCCCTCTAATTCAGTTGCTACGCAGCAACCAGATGACTCTTTCCAAACTTGACACAGAGGACTCCCTTGTTATAAAACTTCGGTGACGTCCCCTTGTACGAGTTGCCAGATAAAAGCACAGGATTCCCCGTTGAGTCTGAATTTCAAATAAGCAACAAATACATTTTTTTCATATGCCTATGCCCCATGCAATACTTAGGACATAAGTATACCAAAAGTTATTTGTTATTTATCTGAAATTCAGAAATAACTGGGCATCGTACTTTATTTTCCAAATCTGACAACCCTACCCCTGGTCTACATGACGGAAGTCAAACCATGCACGTGGCATTTAAGGCTTTCCGCCACTTGAACCTTCCCCATGGCCTTCCCCTACTACCCTTACAGTCAGACTTGTCGACTCCATCTTGGCACTAATATTCCCCCAACCCAGGGCTTCCCCCTCCTTCTCTTTGCTTGTTTATATCTGACCCTCTTTTCTTTTTTAAAGTTTATTTATTTTGAGAAAGCGAGTTGGGGAGGGGCAGAGAGAGAGGGAGAGAGAGAGGATCCCAAGCAGGCTCTGCGCTGTCAGTGCAGAGCCAGGATGTGCAGCTGGAACCTACGAACCATGAGATCATGACCTGGGCGGAAACCAAGAGTCCGACGCTGAATTGACCGAGCCCCCCTGCTGCACCAAATCCGACCCTCTTTTTAACTCCCTTTCTTCCGTGAAACCTTCCCTGGGCTCTGAGAGCTTATTGTCTACATGGCTCTGATCTGGTTAAGACGCTTTGGAACACGGGAGCGCCTGGGCAGCTTCCCGTTCTGGACCCAACACCCCCAGTCCCTTCAGCTGTCCCACATAACGGGGCTATCCAGACCCAGCACCCTTTCCTTGGACATGCTCAATGTTGCTTGTGAAAAAGCAGAGCCAGAGCTGGATCGCACACTCTGCACTAGGGGCCCACGGTCCACGTTAACAAAAAAAACCACGACGGCCTCCCGTCGACCCCTTGCTTCTGAGAAGACACATGATACCGAGCTGGGTGTTCATCACCCCTGTCATTCGCAGGTTTTATACTTCGTTCCTAATTCCGCAAAATGCCCGAATCTTCTTTTCTCACACATTATTATCACGCTAGGCGTCCTCCGACCTCCACCTGAATTTTCGGATGGAGATGAGTGGCTGCTAGGTGTCGCCTCGACTTCCGGTCAGCATTCAAAACCATTCAAAGCCGGGCTCCGGGCGGCAGCTAGCACAAGGGCCATCGTTCCCATCCCGTGTTCTTGGCAAATCTGGTAAGCGCAGCCCTGAGCTTCCCGTGACCGGTGGCGGTCCCACAGACGGGCCCTGGGCAGTGGACTGAAGTTCACCTGCAGCCAGAGAAACTACGGACTTCTCTCTTCCCCTAAGGGACACGGGACAGCAAAGACGCCCTGATGTTTTGAAAGGAAGGCCACGCGGGGCTGGGAGTCAGGCTGCGGAAATGGCTCAGTGCGCCGGAATCAACTGTTCGCCGGCCCGAGAGTGCACACGGCTAAGAGCGAGGGCACAGGAGCCCTGCCCCGGCCCCGGACCAGTCGCCAACCAGCGATGCAAGCAACTTCCCCACGCTCGTGGGCTCGGCCCCTCCTCCCTCCCTTGCTCCTCTGTAAAGAAGCTGAACCCTACGCTCGATCCCTTTCCCCACCTAGCAAAGGCCTCGAACATTGTTCCCGGGGCCCCAGGGCGCCCGCTTCCCCCACTTCCACCCACATCGTACCAATGAATTTAAATCGTTCCGCTCCTTTCTCCGCTCATCCAGTACGTTGCTAAGTTACGGAGGATAATTAGGGACAGGTTTGAGAGCTCATTAGAATTCCAGTCACGGCGCTCTCTCCCTCTCTCTCTCTCTCTCTCTCTCTCTCTGCCCCCACCCCTCGAAGGAGCAGGAGGCACAGGAGAAAAACGCTCACTCGTTAAGCTGAAATCGAGAAAACCCTTCGTTTTCAGAGTGGGTAACACAGGTGCTGGGGGTGGCCGCCGGGCTCTCGCAAACCGCACAGATGAATCCACGTGGCGGAAATACGCGAAACGCTTCGTGGGACCCCCTGCCCTGCTTCAGGGAAAACGTCAGAAAGGCACCCGGGCCTCGAGTCGGGGATGGTTTGCGCCCGCCGACAAGGGAGGGGGCCGCCAGGAAACGAGCGGTTAAAACTTCCCGAGTCTAAAGCAGCAGGTGGAATCAGTCTCACCCCCGTTCAGCTGCACGTGGGGCTTCGGAGCAGGAAGGGCCGCCTTTGTGTCCGGAAAGTGACTCCCTTAGATTTCCCGAGCAACCCTCGCAGCAGGACAGGCCCGAAGAAAGCAGAGTTTTAATCCACCGTGACGCGTGTTAGGAAATGGGCCCCTTGACACCTGAAATATTTATTGTTCCGTGTGCAAACGATGAAGGTCAGAAATTTGGGGAAACCTACAAAACCCCAACTGCCTGCATGGAGAGGGAAATCAGCGTTCTCTCTCCGGGGCTGGAGTCCCTGGTCACTCCCCGATGACCTGGCGCCCCCTGGCCCAAGCCAGCCCGGTCCTCCTATGAACGATGCCGCTGGTTCGTTTGCGATTTGGACCCCCGTTTTCTCACCCTCCCTGAGGAGGCAGAGCTGACGCCGACCCCCGGGCAAGGCACCTTTGTTAGATGCCAAGAGCTAACCCCCCCCCGCCCCCAAGTTTGCCACCGGGCACCTGTCTCTACTCCATTTTCCTGGGAGAGAAACTACTCGGCTCTCCACTGACTGGTACAGAACCTAGTCGGTCCCCAAACTATTCTCTGGTGCCTTTCTCTCCTTAGGTTCTAGAAACTTTAACTCTTAGTCTGCCTTAGAAAGCTTGGCTATTCCAAGCTGCGCCTGGGTGGCCCAGTTAAGCATCTGACTTCGGCTCAGGTCATGATCTCTCGGTCCATGAGTTCAAGCCCCGCATCGGGCTCTGTGCTGACAGCTCAGAGCTTGGAGCCTGCTTCGGATTCTGTGTCTCCCTCTCTCTCTGCCCTTCCCTCACTCATGTGCTCTCTCTCTCTCTCAAAAATAAATAAATATTAAAAAAATTTTTTTTTAAAGAATGCTTGGGCTATTCCTACCATTAACCATTTAGATACATGGTTGAAGCACGGAGAAAAAAACTGTACAAAAATACTCTTCTAACATATTAAGAGGGCTCCAGAAAAAACAGCCGTTCGTACTGACACTACTTGGCAGTTTTCGTTTTTGTTGTCGTTGTATTTATGCGGCAATGAGGGGAAGGTCTCATTTGATTTCAGCTCTGGTTGCATCTAAGAATTTCTCTCCGAGCCCTGCACTCCGATGGGCAAAACTTCATCCCCAGCTGAGTTCTCGACCAACATCACCCTCCCCCTTCGCAGCTCGTTCTGTGATTTTAATCAAATGAACCAAGCACAGTTGCCGGCAGTGTTTTTCAAGGCGTACCAGCACCGATGTCAGCTCAAACCCTGCCTCGGCCCCGGGAGAGCCGTGCGCCCCTGGGCAAGGACCTTACCCCTCCTGAACCTCGGGATCCTCACCTGACAGACACCTTGCAGAGACGGAAGCGGATTCTGCACACGAAGCAACCAGCGCGGAGCTTGGCAGGGAGCAGAGACTCAGTCGATGGCCGTGGACATTATTAGTGTTAGTCCTCCAGGGGCCAAGCTGATAAGATGAAGAGAGTGAGCGGCCCCGTGAGCGGACATGGCGCAGCCACCTGAGGGAATACGGCAGCCGAACTCCGTGCGAGCAGGTGAGGACATGACCTATGACCCGAGAGTCCCGCTTTTAAGGGATTCCCAGGGAGCACAGCACCGAGGAAGAAGGTGCGGGTGGCGGATGGCAGGATTCTCTGGGGCGGGGACAGCGGGAGGCGGTCTGGGGCCTAACGCCCTCAGGAATGGATGAGAAACCCTGTGGTCGCCCCGACTGCGGAGCAGAGGCATAAGCCAGAGTTCCCGTCAGAAACATCCATTGCTTTTTACTTATTTGTTTTGTAAAGGTTTCTAGTTTCTTAAGTGATCGCTACACCCAACGTGGGGCTCGAACACACAACCCCGAGATCAAGAGTAGCACGCTCCCCTGCCCGAGCCGGCTAGGCGCCCCCATCCGCTGGTGTTTCAAACACAGTCTGCCATCTGCCTTTGAAATTAGGAAACAGGATGAGTCCTGCGGCACAATACTATTGCTGTAAATTTAAAAAGCTTACATTCCGGGGCACCTGAGTGGCTCAGCCGGTTAAACATCCGAATTCGGCTCAGGGCATGATCTCGCAGTTCGTGAGTTCAAGCCCCGTGTTGGGCTCTGTGCTGACCGCTCAGAGCCTGGAGCCTGCTTCGGATTCTCTGTGTGTCTCCGTCCCTCTCCTGCTCGCTCTCTGTCTTTCTCTCAAAAATAAATGAATGTTAAAAAAGTAAAATAAAATGCTTACATTCATGTAACCACGCTGTGTACTGTTCAGAGATTTCTACGGATCCAGGGACGCGTGCCAAACATACCAGGGCGGGCGCTTGCAGGCCGGGGGTAGAAGGGTTAACGAGGATGGGAAGTGAGGAGGAAGTGGGCAAAAAAGAATAAAACAAGAGGGGCACCTGGGTGGCTCAGTGGGTGGGTGACCAACTCTTGATTTTGGCTCAGGTCATGATCTCACGGTTCCTCAGTTCGAGCCCCGCATCAGGCTCCACGCGGAGAGTGTGGAGTCTGCTTGGGATTCTCTCTCTCTCTCTCTCTCTCTGTGCCCCTCCCCTGCTTGCACTCTCTCTCTCTGACAAGAAGCAAACTAAAAACAAAACAAAACAAAACAAAAAACCCAAACAACAACAACGACGACGCTGACGACAACAAGGAAACACACACAGAAAAAACAGAAGGAGACCTTTGCAGACTACCGGTGCGCTTCAACGCTGAACGCGTCGCTTCACTTCATGTTAAAGACAATAAGAATAAAATAAAGCATGCTGGTCTCTGCCGTGTGGCTTGGCTGGCTGTACCTGCAACGAAATGACGAGGACAAAGTGGAGTTCTGGGAGACTCCTGTTTACAGCCACAGTACTTAGCACAGCACCTAGAAGATAACCGGCAGAAACAAACGCTTGAACGAACGCACAAAACAAAACGTACGTACACGCACGCAGAACTCTGCCTCCTTTATGTCCCGGAGGCTGACAGAACCCTTGGAACGACGGAAGGGATTCCTGAGAGCTCACCAGGAGGCATGGCGACCTCTGAGAGATGAGGAGGAAGGAAAAGGGGCCCTTTGGAGCTGGTTTTCCAGCCCTCGAGGAGGCCGCTTTAACCTTCGGAGGGAGAGAAAGAAGCCTTAGACCAAGGAAACAGGAAGAAGAACCCACCGGAGCTCGGGGTGAAGCCCAAAACTAGCAAGCGACGCTGGACTCTGAACTCTGCAGAACCCGAAGGAGGAGGACTCAGCTCTGTCCCGGGGTCAGGAGCACCGCGGGCTGGGCAGGAGGACTGCTATCCCGTGACGCCAGGGTCGACGGCCGGATCCCAGACCTCACTGCGAATTTGAGGGGCAGCTCCCTGCAGAACTGCTGCTCGGCATGCCGAGGCGAACGGTCCCCGAGTCGGACCGGGCCTAATTCCCACCTGCAAATATGCATGGCTGCCATCTTCCACCTTCCTTCCCTGCCCCGTTCTGTATTGATGGCGGGGGAGCGGGGAGAAGGTGCCTTTTGAGTATTTTATTCCTTTCAAGGCAATGAGGCACGTGGCGGTGCTAAGTGGCCAGGATCGAGCAGCGTGTCCGAGTCTTGGCTTCCATTTCCGAGAAGTGCTTGGTACCTAATTCATCTCTTCACGCACCATTCGTTCCAGAGCGGGAGACTTGCCGTGTCGTCCCTAGTCGTCTGTGTACAGCAGCAGTGACACTTCTGGGGGCTGTCTGAAGCGTCTTATTCTGGGGTCTCTATTCTGACAGGCACACAGCTGAAGGAGAAGACGGTCATAAGGCGAAGATGAACTCCGGGGTTCTAGGAGGGTTTGGGGTGTAGACCGGCCTGTGTGAGGAAAGGAACCTAAGCAGCAGGATTTTTCAGCCTTCTCGGTGCTCTCCTTCAGTTTTAACAGGAAATCGCCTCTCCTTTCCGGTGTCGTTTCTCTTCTGAGATGTTGGTGTTTACGAGTCGAGCAAGAAACACAGTCAGACCTGAACCTGAAAGGCGCAGTATCTTTAGACAGATGCCAGGGTTCCGGAGGGACTTTGTGACTTGGGGAAGGAATGACCACATCACCTGACAGTCAGAAGTAGGTGCTAGGAAGTACTGGGTACCACACTGGGTGGGAAGGGCCTTCCTCTCAACCCCTCAGGACCCCCAGAGAATCAGAGTCATTAGACATCTGCACGTTTTTGTTCCCAAGGCGGGATTCTCCGCGAAACCTTCTAGAAAGACTCCCTGAGAGCAACGAGCGACCAGGTCAGCAAAGAAAGTTCCACCGGAGTCTTTCGAGGGGAAGAGCCCAGATCAGAACCCTCTACTTTTTCCTTCTCTGGCTTCTCTCCAGATCGTTCTGCATCATGGAGCCAGAGTGATCTTTTCCAAGAGTGTCCTGGGTCATGTCATCCCCTCCCCAACCTCGACTGTGTTTAAAACCCTTCCACAGTTCCTCAGTGTAAAGGGAAAACCCCGCGGTGGCTTCCAAGGCCTTGGGTGGTCCGCCCCTATTTATATCTCCAGACTCATTCCACGTCACACCGTTTCTGCCGTAGCCACCCTGGCCTACACATCATGCTCCCCTACACTGCAGGGCCTTTGCACATGCTCTTCTCACTGATGGGGAGATTCTCTCATCTTCCGCTGCCTCTACTCATTCTTCAGTTCTCAAGGAAATATCACTTCCTCCAAGAACCCCTCCCTGATTAGCGTGGGATGAACAAGACAGTTGGTGATACTAGGCCAGGCCTTGGAAGTCCGTGAATCAAGACTGGAACTATTCCCAAAGCTTGCGATGGCAACCGGCCTGTAGGAGGGAGGAATGGGGGACCGGCCGTGGGAACAGAGTTGTGGGGCCAGCCAGGCGTCACAGCAGTGGTGGGGCCTCCTCCTGAGGCTTCACACCAGGGGCGGGGGATGTGGGGGTTCAGACCACAGCAGGAGGAGCACGATCCCACTGCCCCGCATTGAAGCCGGACACGCGTTGTCCTGTAGACGCACAGTCGTGCGTGGTGTTGGGGTCTACAGGGGCAGCGTTTGAAGTACTCCAGTGTCATGCTTCCTGGATCTCCTAGTAGACATCCGATTTCAATACTCCGTTCTGTTCTTTTGTTGTGGTAAGAACATGTGTACCGGCCAAATCACGGATCTCAATTTGGGGTTCAGAAAAATATGGCCCCCAGAACTATAGTTCAGCTCCACTGTGAATTAAACCAGCTCTTGTGGACTGGGTCCAGGGTCTCTAATTCCTATTTCTATTTCCTGTGGGAAAACTCAGCCCCAGCTCCAAAGAACTTTTGGCACGGAGCCCACGCATAGGTTGGGCACTGCCTGCCCAATGGAAAAATCCATTTGCTTGTTATTAAGTTCGACGATAATGGCGCCGTGCTCCTCCTCGACACTATGCCACATTCTCTTCATCCACAGAGATGGCATTTTAACAAAAACCAGAAATCCTGAAAACTGTGGTTTCGCCAGGAATCCAGGGCCCCTTCAACAACATGTGAATTAAAGGGAGAGAGTTTGCCATTTTCTGACCGAAAGCCAGGCGTTCTTGAGAACACGGCAAGGTTAATGGGGGCCGCCCGCCATAAGGATGGGTCAGCCCACAGGCCAGCTAACGCACGGGGACCCCAGGAATCCTGTCTGCGCTTCGGGAGGACCTCACTTGAACTCTGCTTTCTCGGCCTGCCTTCTCCTTGGTTTCTGCCTTCTTTTCTGGGGGGGAGGCAACTTCATTTTGATTAAGCAGGACATTCTGGAGTTTCTTGTTTCCTGTGAACGAAATCCTTCCCTGCCTCTCCCTCTCCCCTTCCATCTCGCTGCATTTAGCCATGACCTTAGTCCCTGTATTTTACAGACACTGCACTGTCACACCCAAGCATGGATGACCGGAGCCACAAGAACCTATATGGCCTTGAGTTTGAGCGTCCCAGATTCTGCTGGTTTGTTGACAGTTTTTCCCCAGTAACAACGAGCTCTGTTTCATTTTTGGCACAAATGATATTAAAACAAGAATAAAGCAAAATAACAAGGGCCGCCATCTATACATCTTACTATCTTTGGAACGTCTATTTCCCTCAGTCCGTGCCTGACCGTTGACCTGCTTTATCACTGACCCACTGGGTTTCTCATCTGTCACTCAGTGACGGAGCACTCACCAGACACGAGGCTACACCCAGGCAAAAGGAAGATGATTCCCACTCATCCCATAAAGGAAGTCAATCTGCAAAGTTTATAATCAGTACGGACACTGTATTTCATAACTTTTTTTTAAATGTAAATTCCTAATTTTTTCAAATGTTTATTTATTTGTGAAAGAGAGACAGAGAGAGGCCAAGCAGAGGAGGGGCAGAGAGAGAGGGAGACACAGAATCTGAAGCAGGTTCCAGGCTCTGAGCTGTCAGCACGGAGCCCAACGCGGGGCTTGAACCCACAAACTGTGAGATCACGACCCAAGCCGAAGTCTGGCACTTAACCGACCGAGCCACACAGGCGTCCCTCATGCAACTTTAATGAGGAAACTTGAATAGATTATTTCCCAGTGGAGCGTACTTCTTGTCCGTGAAGTAGGCAAGTGCATAGCAGCCGTTTTCTCTGCCAGTTCCTTAAGGACACTGAAGACAGTATTTCGATTCTAGAAGGGATATAAAACAGATAACTTTTTTTAAAATGTTTATTTATTTCAGGGAAAGGAGCAGAGAAAGGAGGACAGAAGGTCCAAAGTGGGCTCTGTGCTGACAGGCTATCAGCAGTGAGCCCAGGTTGGGGCTTGAACTCACGAGCCTCGAGATCATGACCTGAGTGGAAGTCGGACGCTCAACTGACTGAGCCACGTCGGCACCCCGACATAAAACAGATTTCGACTGCATATCTCCCAACTGGATTCCTGGCCCTGAGTTACAAAAGTAGAATCCTCATTCTGAATAAACTGGGACCCGACCTTTCCACTCCCCTGTGTGAGCTGACGTGCCACCGTTCAGTTGGCATGCACTGCATTTATAGTGGGTCTACAATGGCTAATGCACATAAAATGCTGTGTTTCTGTTTTTTCACTTGAGGAGTTCGGAGAAACTCCAGGCAACAACGTACATCAACAGCACCTATTACATTTATTTTTAAGTTTACTCATTTATCTGAGGGAGAGAGAGTAAAGAGAGAGAAAAGAGAGAGAGAGAGAGAGAGAGAGAGAAGCCCAAGCAGGCTCCAAGCTGTCAGCACAGAACCTGACTTGGGGCTCGAACTCACGAACCATGCGATCGTGACCTGAGCCGAAGTCAGTCACTCAACTGACTGAGCCACCCCGGCGCCCCCCACCCCCGTGGTGTTTATTGTCTTCATGAAATCCAAAGTAAACTCTTTATTTTACTGGTGGAAAACATGTTTATATGAGAGAGAGAAAAACGGTCGGCTCAGTACGGGCGGCACATTCCCAAAGACATTGACGGCAACGGAAGGCCTTACGGAAAACTGAAACTTTTCTGCCACGTGGTCTCCTTGTTTGAGGTATTTTTTTCTATTCTAGACTATTTTTGTGCCTAATACTGCTATAGAAACTCTTCCTTCTATGGGAGTTTCTCTTCCGTGGGGAGAAAAAGGTCAGGAGAGGGAGAGAGAAAAGAGGCAGACGATTCTGAGAACTTGGCTTTCCGTCCAGAAGGGTCTCTGAGACACAGATGACCTCGTGCCTAGCTGCACAGTGACAAGAGCTTCCTGTCCGGGTATCTCTTGCACTCTTGATTCGGAGGGCAAGATGAAAAACTTTTGCTCATTTTAACCTCAGCTGAAATTACAGACTATCTTCAAGTTTCTTGGAACTAAATACTTCACCTTCGCTGAGCTGGACAAGCAACTTTGTCATAACTTTTCCAATTCCATAAAGTAGAAACAATGCCAGCATTACAGCGAATCTGATCAGCAAGCACGGCTCGAAGGTATCAGAATAGCGTGTGGTCCTTAGAAATAAGAGAACATTTTAGCGATTCTGCATAACTCTTGAGTTTATTTAAACCCTTGGCTCAACGGAGAGAATTTCCCTATATCGACATCTGCTTTATTTTTCATTTTATTAACGTAAAGTTCTGAGTCGGCCGGGCTCATTCCTTTACCCATTCATTCCCCGTTTCGGCCAACAACTATTTGCCGAGCGCCTACGATTTGCTACTGGGGATGGAACAGTACAAAGTCAGCGCAGGCCTGTGTTTTCGCAGAGCTTACATTTTAGTGGAAGACTGGCAGTGGACGAAAAATAAATGACTATTAAGATGTTACAGAAGAATACGGGCTTTGTACTGATTTGAAACAGGTACCGTCATAAAGACAAACTAAACTCGGTAGTCCAAAGAGGTCTTTCTGGGGCATCTGGGTGGCTCAGTCGGTTAAGAACCTGACTTAGGCTCAGGTCCCGATCTCGTGGTTCATGAGTTCAAGCCCCACGTCCAGTTCCCTGCTGTCAGCACAAAGCTCGTTCGGATCCTCTGTCCCTCTCTATCTGCCCCCCCCACACTTGCGCTCTCTCAAAAATAAATAAAACATTAAAAAAATTGGTCTTTCTGAAGAAAGGCATTTAAATCGGGACTATAAATGCCAAGAAGGAAGCAGCTAGCAAAGGTCAGGACGCAGTGCCGGCCTCAGGAAGAGCACACCGAACGACATCACTATAACTCTTCAAGGGAGGGACCGAGGCCCAAAGGCAGTGTATTCCGAGGCAGCACGGCGGAAGCCCTGCTCTCGAGAGCCAAGCTCTGGCACTTGGATCCCAGATCCACCACCAGCGTTCAAGTTTCCAGGAGCAAGTTCCCCACCTCTTATGAAGGTTTTGTTTCCTTGTTGGTAAAACATGGATAATGATGGTTTCCCCCTCACAGAGATGCTGCACAGCTTACAGGGACTCGTGTATGTTAGAATAACGCCCAACACCTAATAAGTGTGACGTAAGGGACAGTCACTATGATTACTGTCCAAAGTGCTAAGTATATACAGTTATGTTCATACCTGCACTATTCCCAAGAGTTAAAATGTGTAAGCAGACACATTTACTGATGGGAAAATAGATAAACAAAATGTGGTCTAATCAAACAACGGAATGTTACTCAACCTTAAAAAGGAAGGACATTCTGACACACTGCCACATGGATGCGGATATTAAGCTATATGAAACAATCCAGTCGCGAAAAGACAAAATATTGTATGAGTTCACCTTAGACGGGGCGTCTCGAGTAGGCACATTCACAGAGACAGAGAGCGGTGGGTGCCGGGGGCTGGGCGGAGGGAGAATGAGGACTTAGTGTTTACTGGGAAGCTGAAAACGTTCTGGAGATGGATGGAGGTGATACTTGTACAACCGCGTGGATGTAACTAACATTACTGAACTAAATCAAAAATGGCAAAGACAGTAAATTCCACGTCATGCGTATGTTACTAGAATTTTCTAAAGTGCTAAATATAAAGATAACAAATGGAAGATCAGATGAGAGGGTAGCGGCCATGCGGTAGCAAAGGTCACTGGGACGAGAAAAGCCATACATCTCTGAGAGCTTCCAGTCATGCCTGACTCTACGTGGTTGGCACCCCAGACACGTTCAATTCACAGCCTCCCTGGATATTCATGGCGGCCGTGGACGGAAGTTTTGCTCAAGACGATTTCCCTTCTCACACTTCCCCGATGTGTTAGTCAAGGTTCCTGTTGCGACCAACAGAAATTGGCAAGAGAGGACTTTATTTAAAGCATATTAATATGGGCTTGAGAAGTAGGCTCCAACTTCCAGAAGGAGACTCCAAATCATGCTGCCACACGGGGCTGATTGGAAAACTGCGTCGCTGACGTCACCGAGTCCTCAATGTTACCATTTACGCGGCCGTAGCTGTGTAACTACCACTGCCGTGAGCGCCAACATCACCTGTAGGGGGGACGGGCTGTACCCTCTCCCCCCAAGAGCTACCCACCTCAGCTGTCACTCATCAGCAAGGATAAATTCCATCCGGGACTTCCTGTCCCAAATTTCTTACTTGTATATTGAATCGGACTGATGGATGAAAGATGAAAGATGGATGACAGATGAAAGCCTGCGCCCTCATCGATACGGCAAAGCGAATTCCTGGGGTCATGAGATTCATAAATCTGGAAATTTTACAAAATAGGAGAGGTGAAAGGCACAGGGCAGCCAAAATCTTCATAAATGTCTGCCTCGGTCCATCCCTCGCCTTCCGGCATCAACACGCTCTTCCTCCACAGTGAAACTCAACGACCATACGTGAGCGAGAAAACGGACCGAAAAGCTCCCATCACTGTCTCGGATAGGAAAACCTGATGTCATCAAAATACCAATGATCCTTAAATCTGTAAACTTCAGGAGATAAGAACGAACGGGGTCAGTGTTGGGCAGGTTCAGTCGGAAATGCTAAAGGGAAAGTCCAAATGAGAAACCAGGCGATGGTCTGGCTTGGACGTATGAATGGAGGAATCATTGGTGCGTTAGGCTTCGTGTCGGAGGCCACGGCCAAGGACGAAAGCGTGCGCGGCACTGAATGGAGGTGGTGGAAGAAAGGAAGCCAACGGAAGATGCTGAGGAGATCCGGAGAACAGCCTGGAGGCAAGCGATGCTCATGGGAAGACCAGGAGCATCACAGGCACAGACGGGTGCAGAGACTGGGAAAGACAAGAACCTCTAGTCTCTGGTGAGGTTCCAGAACATAGCTTCAAACCAAACCATGAGCGCGAGCCAGAACTCAGTGGAGTGAGCGGTGCATGAGTAGGAGGCATGGAGGGGAGGCAGCCAAGTGCACACAACCCTGCTATGAAGTTCGACTCGAAAGGGGAGGGGAGGGATGTGGCAGAAGTCCTTACATAACAGGATGGCTCAAGTTCAGCCCCCACGTGAGCACAGGCTGTGGAGACCAAACCGTCTGGGGTTCAGGCGTGAACAGTGGTCACCTCTGCGCCCAGTGCATACGTACGCTTGGTTTTCCATTTATGTTTCTGCAAAGGCTCCATTAAGTTTATTCGGGCGCAAAGATTCTAGAGCCTGTTTCGATTTAGAAGAGTTCTGCAAATGGGCACTTAAATAGAGACAACGGTTTTGGCAGCGATTTGGGGGTTTTAAAAAAGAAATTTGCACCAGTAACTCTAGATGTTTTTATTTGGTTTTTCTAGGGCGGGTTACGAGCCATTTCTAAGCAAACATTTGCCCTGTGACAGAGAGTAACTTTTTTTCTCACATACTTGTGCGTTCGATTCTGTAGCTTCTCCAGTTCGTTCTCACTTAATATCCTTGGTCGGATATGTACACTTCTCTATTTTCTATAAAAATCGGGAAAAGGACATATGAGTGGAATTATTAACACAGCGAGCACGTGTTATACATTTATGCCAACAAAACCAGCAATACCATGTGGTCACTGGCTGCAGGTCCTGATTTCTTTAAGTCCCGCAGCTACCAGAGCATCCAGGGACAGCGGTCATAAAGTGCACTTGGAGAGAACTCCCTTCCCCCAAAATTCTTTAAAGTCTTGCAATGTGAAAACGTTTCCCAACATAAAAACAGAGCTTGCGGGCTTCCAGAAAGATAGCCAAGTGGGCGACAACGCCAAGAGCCACCTCCTCACTGAATGCTATGACATATGGAACAACAAAAAGTTTTCGCAGCAAAAATGCCAGCAATGAACATTCGGTCTGACTCGACCCGGTGCAGGGGAGGTGTGTTTAAACTCGCCGCGCAGGGGCGCCTGGGGGTTCAGTTGGTTGAGCATCCGACTTTCCATTTCACCCCGGGTCACGATCGCAGGGTTGTGAGACGGAGCCCTGCATCGGGCTCCGTGCTGAGCGTGGAGTCGGCTTGGCTCTCTCTCCGTTCCTCTGCCCTGCCCCCATGCTCTCTCTATCTCTAAAATAAAATTTAACAATTTAAAATAAGTAAGTTAATCAATCAATCAATTAATTCGCAGTGCGGAGTTGACAAGAACGAGGCCCAGATCACAGAGCGCTGAATCAAACCCAAGTTCGCATCTCTGCGGGCCTGTCTTCCCCGGCTCTGCCTCAGAGAAGCAAGGGTAAGGTCCCTAACTCCTGAGCTTTTGCCTCCTCATCTGTAAATTATGGGTAATCAGACCCGCTTCCCAGGTTTCTTATGAGACAGAACCTCGCTTCCATGACTTGCACCAATAATGGTAATGGCATCGTTATTTTTTTTTTTTAATTTTCGAGAGAGAGACAGATTGTGCACGCAGGGGGAGGGCCAGGACGGGGGACAGGACGAGGATCCGAAGTGGGCTCTGTGCTGACAGCAGCCAGCCTGATGCGGGGCTCGAACTCACAAACCACTAGATCATGACCTGAGCCGAAGTGGGACGCTCAACCGACTGAGCCACCCAGGCGCCCTGGCGTGGGCTCGCTACTATTCCATGTTCGTTACATCCACCGAAGTTCACTGAAGCGGGCGGAGCTCCAACTACTTCTGTGCCGGTTCTGACGTCTGGCTTCCTGCCCTCTTGCCTTGCTGCTCTCCATTCGTGTGTCCAGGATGAGCTGTAGGCTCCGCGGAGTCTCGTGGGGCGTAGACTCCCCTTCTATACAGGGATGACACTGCCCCATTCAACTGGCTTACGACTGGGCTCAGGTATTGGTATTCAGTACCTAGTGTCCCTGACTATTCCAAAGCCTTTCCCTGAGGGTATTTCTTGGTCAGGGCTCTCAGAGAAACAGAACCAACAGGACGGACATAGAGATATAAACATAAGGAAAATATATAAAGGAAAGGGCTCGTGTGACCCCAGGCTGGCAGTCTCAAGATCTGCCAGGTGAGTCGGCAAGCTGGAGACCCAGGAGAGCCGACAGGTTAGTTCCGGTCCAAGTCCAAAGGTCTGAGAACCAGGAGAGGCAAGGATGTGTAGTTTTAGTTGGAAGGCTGGCAAGTTGGAGACCCAGGAAGAGCCAGTGTTTCGGTGTGAGTTCAAAGGGTGTCCCGGTTCAGAGGGTGTTAGGCAGGAAGGATTCTCTTCCTCTCGGGAAGGTCTATCTTTTTATTCTGCTCAGACCTTCCCCTGGTTGGTTGAGGCCCACCCACCCGAGGAAGAACAATCTACTTTGTTTTGTTTACCAACTGAAATATTAATCTCTATCAGAAGAACTCTCACGGACACACCCAGAATAATGTTGGAGCAAATATCTGAGCACCCTGTGGCCCAGTCAAATGGACATATGAAATTTACCATCACGATAAGCATACAGTCCCACAGCTCAGGCTTAAACTCATCAGTAAGACTCCACTGGTTAAAGGTGGACACGCAACAAACCTCTAGTGAAGCAGACCAGACAAGTCACATACTGTGGAGGGGCGCCGGGGTGGCTCCGTCGGTAAAGCGCCTGACTTCAGCTCAGGTCATGATCTCACGGCCCGCGAGTTCGAGCCCCGTATTGGGCTCTGTGCTGATAGCTCAGAGCCTGGATGGAGCCTGCTTCAGATTCTGTGTCTCCCTCTCTCTCTGACTCTCTCACTCACATTCTATCTCTCTCGGTCTCTCAAAAATGAATAAATGTTTACAAAAAATTTTTTTTCTTTTACAGTCGATACTGCGGACTTCCAGAAAGGACATGCTTTCTTCTCTTCCTTCCAGTGGGATCCCTAGAGCTGCTGTAGGCGCTCACCATCCCGAGGGAGGTCAACGTAAGAGCACAGAGCAGGCCAGGAGAGTCCCAGAGGAAAGCTGTGGTTGCCATCAAGCCACATATAAAGTCTGATTACCTCAGGACATTTGCATTGCCCAAGCAGAGCCATCCTCTGCCGTGTGGCCCAATTGGGTCGCGTTTCCTGGAACTTGCAACACGAAGTCTAACTGGTCTATTTACTCCAACACTAGGACCATTCTTGTCAGCAGCCTGGCCCCTGCTCCTGAGCTCTGTCCCTGTCTAAGCAGTCAGTATCTGCACTCCAAGCTGAATTAAAATGTACTGGATCTGGAAAGTCTCCCTCAAATGTCACCTCTGCCTAGTCTTACCAGAGTGACCTCTCTACCCTTCCCCCACAGATCTCAAGCAGATACGAATGTTGTCCCAGAGCAAACTCTCACCTGGAACATTCCTTTGACCCCTGAGATTGAACTGTGGGTCACCCTTTTGGGGGGGCGGAGATCCCCTCCACCCTACCCATACCCGGCATTCTCCCTTTCACAATAGCCAGGGCCATTTGGTCATGGATTATGATCAAATGCTAGAAAGAATTACTGCATTGGTAATACGACAAGAAAAACAAAGTAAATGATTAAATAGAGAATACAGTTGTTGCTGGCAAGTATAATTGTTGAAGCAAAAACAGTATTCGATCAAATCGGCAGCTTTTTCTATCCCCAAATTCTTTCCCCAAGAAAAGAAACAAGTGGTTGCTTTCCATGATGCTAATTTCACAAGAAATGTTAGCCGTAACTTCCCATACCAGCGTATTTTTAATTTCATATTTATTACAGACGTTACCTGTGAATTTATATGCAACCTTCCTCAATCTACTTATATTTTTGACATACACCAAGATTCAGGCTTAATAGTGGGTAGGTATTTCTTTATATCTTTTTTATTGAGCCACCTACTTTTGACGCTCTTGAAGTTTCATGAATAAAGACTTCTTCGACTTAATTGTAACCCCTTTCAATTTGCAGACAGTAGTTATAACTCAAAATAATAAGCACGAAGCAAGATCAGTGGGATTTCGAAGCATTTGTTTCCTGGATTCTGGTGTTTACTCATGAGTGTCATAACAGAGTTATATTCTAACCAGAGATGAGAAAAGTGTAAGACTGAAGAGGTTTGGTCCGGGAAGGTTGGGGAGTCTGTACAGCTGACTGTAGGGGAGGGGCCAGAAAGAAGTACAACCAATTCCATCTGCTTCCAATGTAGCCCTGACCTTCAGGCTGGCATGGGAGAAATCCACTGAGCACTAGCTGTGGCGGGTTAAGGGAGGCTCCTTTATCTCAGATCTTGAAAAGGGCAACCCCAGGCCTCTTCCCGGTTTGGTCTGTCCCTTCCCGGGCCATGGTTCCCCAGCTGCCTGGCCAGGTGTGGTCTGAGTTTCTGAATCTGGCTGCTGCAGAGGTAGGGTCCAACCCTTCTTCCTGACCCTAGGGTACAGAGGATGCGGGCGATGGAGCCACCCCTACTTCAGAGGGCTTCAGGGAATCTGGGTTCTTGAGTGACAGCAGGGTTCGGTTCAGGCCAGAAGGTAGAGAAATATGTAGCAATGGTGTAGGGGAGTGTGTTTTCCCACAACGAGAGTTCCAGAGGGTGAGGCAGAAATGTTTGAGCTGTAGTCAGCTGAGGCCCTTGGGGCAGGGGCGAGGAAGCCCAGATCAGCCTGGGGTTAAAAGGAGGGGACGGTGATTGGCCCGAGGGCCTTATACCTTGGGCAATGGCTCAAGAATTACAATAATTCACTCATCCACTCATCCGTCCTATGAATATTTATTGTGTTCTCTGTGCCAGATGGTGGTTTGGCAATGACAGTACAGCCGTGGATACCACAAAGTCCCTGCCGTGTGGGGTGCACCTTCAAGTGGGGCAGACACAGGGCTCTGGGGCAGTGCTGTGAGGACAATTAGGCAGGGGAGGGGATTGCCAGGGACAGGGTCTGCTCTCTTAGGTCAGGTGGTCGGGAGAGGCCCGTGTGAAGGACGGCACCGGGCGGAGAGCTGAAGGGAGGAGGGAGTGCCGAGACGAGGAAGCTGCCTGCAGAGGCCACGACAGCCATGTGGCGTATGGAGGAAGGTTCCAGAACAGAGGGGCCAGAGCACAGCGGGAGGGGAGGGAAGGGAAGGGGGAGGCAGGAGTGAAAGCCTGGAGCAGGTAGGCCCTGAGAGGTCCTGGCCTGGTCTTTGAACTTGATTCCGAGTGGAACACCAGGCCAGGGGCACCTTGAGCATGCAGAAGTGTCATGATCTGATGTCACACAACAGACCCGAGGTGCGATGTGGGTGCTTGGCTGCAGCCGGCCTGTAATGTTAGCTCCATCGGCACCCAAAGGCCAGGGCGGCCCGGACCACTCAGGAGCGGCTGGAGGCAGGGCAGGTTTTGGGTTTTTTTTGTTTTGTTTTGTTTCTGCCTTAAAAGTGAGTTGGCAGAAGCCAAGGAATCTTTGGATTCCAGGACTTAACAAAATATAAGAAACAAAAGCAACTTCCAACAGAGGGGCTATGGAAACGGGCGGCCTGCGCCTGGGCAGATCTGGCCCTTCTAGAAGAAGCCAACGCAGCCTACTGAACTGCTCCCAGTGGCTACAAAGAAAGGCCTACTGGTTCAAGGCTGCTGGCGAGAGGCCCCCCCGCCCCCACCGGCGTGGGGGGTGGGAGGCGTGCCCTCCCCGCCAGCAGGGCTCGGGGGCGGAGCGAACCAGGAGGGCCCTGCGCCATCGGCGGTAGTCCGCCCCGGCGTCGACTATTCCGGCACAGTCGGCACGAGCCCCAGAGTGACAACCATCCAAAACCGAAGTGTAGAAATTCTGATTCTTCCTTTCCATAATCCTGACCTGGGACCCTGACACGGACGGCAGCGCAGCCACGACACGTGCAAACATGCGCGCAGGCGCATGCGCACCCTCCTGTACGGCGCGGGGCGCGTCCTGGTTCCGCACCGGATCCCCTTACCGCGCTCGGGCCAGGCCCCCAAGCCTCACATCTGGAAGGACGTGGAAACTTAAGAGTTGGAGCTCTTCAGCCACCTGCCCCAATGCCCTCTGCTGGGCAAATAAGAAAGCAGGCCTCCAGGAAGTGAGGTGACCTCACCAGGACGCGGGCCTCTGGGAAGGCGGAGCCACCCCCGGGCCCCGCCCACCGCAGCTCCACGCCCCTATCCTTTCTGTCCCGGTGAAGGACAGACAGCCCATCGGAGGGAGAATTCCATCATGATCACCTGCTCCAAGTGTCCCCATCCTGATCCCCCGCCCCCACCCCGCCCGTCAGCCTGCTCTCAAAAGATGGCAACCTCACTCAGACCCATTGGGGTAGTGTCAGTAAACAGAACTTTGGGCCACAGGAGGCGGGCATGGGGCTAAACGGTCTGAAGGCTCTTCCTAGAATAGCATCGGCATTAGGCCATGACTTGCCAAGAGTCCCCAGAAAGCAGTCTGAGATGTAACCAAACCTGCTAGCGCTTCACAGGGAGACGGGTGTGCTCGCCTTCTCAGTACGCCCATCGGTTAGGTCTCTCGCCTCTGATGTCTCTACTGCTGGTAACATCTCCCGACCTCCTCTTCAAGACAGCAACAGCAGTGCCAAGCAGCCTTTTGAGTCAAAGTCACCAAAGTTAAATCGTGGTTCTAAAACATAACCAGCTAGCTAGCTGAGTGACTTTGGGTGAGTTGCTTAACCTCTCTGAACCTCAGCTTCTTCCATTACAAAAGAGCCCTACGACTTCACAAAACTGATGAGAAGATTAAATGAGATGGCAGAAGTGAAAGTATCTGTGCTTGGCATATAATAGATTCTCAGAAATAGTTTCTTTCTTCCTCCTTTGGGAATTACCTTCAGAGAGTGAAGCGTTAGTTTAAGTAACTTAGCACCAAATCATTATCTTCTGAAGGTGAATTACGCTTTTGAAAAGGGCCAAAAGCTATTAGAATTCGAGTGTGGTAAAGACCAGCAATCGAGTGGGCAAAGCAAGGTACGGCCGCAGTGGCTGTGACAAGCGTGATTTTCGGCACGGACCAAAGACAGACTTTTCTTCATGCTACCATGTTCCGAGCACCGTGCGGGGTGGTGTGGCTACAACAGTGAACAGACCGTAGTCCTTGTCCTGAACTCACGGGTCTGGATGGGTTGCAGTGGCATTCTAGTGGAGGTTTCAAAAATAATGTACTTGAGGTTGAAGGTATCGTAGAAATTTTGTTTAAAAAGAAGTTTTGTGGGGCCACCGGGTGGCTCAGTCGGTTAAGCATCTGACTTTAGCTCAGGTCACAATCTCATGGTTCATGAGTTCGAGTCCCGCATCGGGCTCTGTGCTGACAGCTCGGAGCCTGGAGCCTGCTTTGGATTCTGTGTCTCCTCTCCCTCTGTCCTTCCCCTTTCTTGCTCTCTCTCTCTCTCTCTCAAAAATAAACATTTTTTAAAAAGTTAAGCATCTGACTTCGGCAGGGTACCTCAGTCGGTTAAGCATCTGACTTTGGCTCAGATCGTGATCTCACCGTCCTGGGTTCCAGCCCCAGGAGGCTCTGTGCTGACAGCTCGGAGCCTGGAGCCTGCTTCAGATTCTGTGTCTCCCTCTCTCTGCCTCTCCCCGCTTGTGCTCTCTCTCTCTCTCAAAAATAAATAAACATTCAAAAATATTTTCTTAAATAATAAAAAGTTTTGCTGCCTCATATCTTAACCAATAAACATAAAGCCTCTACATACATCATTAGAAAAAAAAATAATTAGACAATTTCCCAAATAATTAGCTATTCTTCACGGATGTGGCATCGTTTTATCAAAGGAAAATAAGGAACGAAGAAATTATTCGAACTGCACAATTATCAAGGCATTTTCCAAGCCCAGGGTTTCAGACCGAGACAGTTATTGATAATTTTCTTTTCTAGAATCTCTAATCAGGGCGTTAATTATTACTTTAAACACCGTGTAGCCCTTATAACACAAAGACACATCTTCAGCTTGCGAACTGGTTTTTCACACCGTCTACGACAGTAGCCACCTACGTAGGCCGTTCAACGCCCATCTATTTTGCCTTGATTTCCGCGATCGTGAAATGGAGACGTTAGAATTGCCTACTCCTAACCCTGTGCGGAGGATTAAATGGGCTCGTATGATTGAAAAGGTTTAAACGATGCCAGGAGCACCGGGAGTTTCCGTTACTGGTGTTATTCTAATCTGACACACAGTAACAGCAAGGAGTGGGTTCTAGACCGTTTCCTACACTTGGAATCCCGCAGCCCCCTTAGGATTAAAAGATACCATCCAAAGTCAGCTTTCTGGGTTTTGTTTTTCGGTCAGCGAAAACTCACTTTGTGTGGCATCGGGATTATGCAAAGGGAAACAAATATAAAGATTCGGCCCTCTGATGTGGCAGGAGGCGTGGAGGCTGCAGAGTGTGGTGAAATGGGACTTCACCCAGGACCGGGCACAGGCGGCACTCATGTTGCTGTGTTGGGAGCGGCTGCCAAGTTTGAGTCTGACCTGGGAAATTCCTTCCCACATTGTGCAGCCCTTCACCAGGGCATCCACAGAACGAAGATACAAGGTGGGGTCTGGCAGTGACGCCAGGGGCTGAGATCACAGGAAAACAGAGGAAGGGGACCTGGTGTAGCAAACCTCAGTCTGACTTCCTCTCGGACCCCTTGGACCCCCGAGGCTGGGGGTGCAGGGCGGGCCGTGAGCCTTCTCCCCCACCCCAGCTTCGGCCTGGGTTTAGGGTCATTGCACGGGGAGAAGGAAAGAGAAAGCGGCGATACGTGTGGCGCGTGGAGAATCCTCAAGGCCACGAGGTCCGTCTCCGGGACTCTGCGTCTCTAGTGCCGTGATGGTTGGAGGTTGCGAGAAGGTGGTGGGGATGGGGCAGACCAGGAGGAATAGAGTTTATGTCCCAATATGGCAATCCCCTGTCCCCGAATCAGATCTTGCAGTGCCTTCGATCTTTAGACATTCGTGTAGAACGGCCCACTGAAACCCGGGGTAACGTGGATGTTGTCGTGGTGCTCGGGGAACAACGGGCTTCACCGAGGGCCTCGCCCCTGGGCGTGAGAAAGCCGTTCACTAGAAGCCACCCCGCCAAAGACAGAGAGGGTAGGTTGAGGACGTCGTCAAGAGGACCAGCGGCTGCAGCGGGACGGCAGGTGCCAAAGGCCGAGGAATGCGTGAGTCTACGAGGCTCCATCTCCCCTTCCCCCGAAGCCTGGTGGAGAAGGCAGGCAGCTCCCCTCTTACCTCGGAACGATCTGAGGAGCACAGTCAGACCTGCGACCGAGCGGTTTAGGTATCTTGCCGCGACACGGAGCAACGCAACTTGCTCGTTCTTGTCTTCACTCCTCTCCTGCAGCAAAGCCCCCAGAGCACCCGGAAGTAGGGAGCAGGCTTTGGGTATGCACGGTTCGGAAGACGGGTCGGCTGAAATCCACAAACCACCCTTTCCATTCGCTCAGGATACAAACGTGTATGCGTATTGTCTTCCGTGCTGGACACTGTGCTGGGCGCTGAGGGCACGGCAGTGAGCCATGAGAGAGCACCTCCCAGTCTGCAGAGCGGAAATTCTGGAGGGAGACACCGTATTAAGCTAGAAATTAAGAGTGCCATTTTGGCTGAAGTGCGCACGGTGCTATAGGAGTGTGTAGGAGGAAGATTCCGGTCAACGTACGTCTTGTCTGGGAAAGGAATAGCGATCTAAAGTTCTGTTTACTCTGCTACAACTTTGCAAGTCCAAACACGAGTCTACCGGGTTTCCCAGATGCTTCAGCTTTGGCTGCCTGCCCCGTTGCGGAACGCCCAGAGCATCTCTAAATGGATCCCAGATGCAGAATCCGAAGCAGGTTCCAGGCTCGGAGCTGTCAGCACAGAGCTCGGCGCGGGGCTCGAACTCACGGACCGTGAGATCATGGCCTAAGCTAAAGTCTGGCGCTTAACCAACTGAGCCCCCCAGGCGCCCTTAGTCCTTCCTCACTTCTAGGTTTAACCTGCTCTGTTTACTTGTTTGGTAAAAAGTGGGACGCCTGGGGGAATCAGTCAGTTGAGCATCTGACTTCGGCTCCGGTCAGGATCTCGCTGTCAGTGAGTTCAAGTCCCACTTCGGCCTCTGTGCTGACAGCTAGGAGCCTGGAGCCTGCTTTGGATTCTGTGTCTCTACCCCTTCTCCAATCTTAGTCTCGCCCTCAAAAAAATAAATAAACACTGTTTTTAAAAAGTGACTGATTTCCTCTCTTCGACTGTTTCAGCATTCATGAATACTGAGAAGCTCTCTTTCTCCCATCTTCCCCCTGCAAAGACTCGCTCGCTAAGGTGTCCGAGAGCGCTTTTCAGTGACAACCACTGCTGCTTCCTCACGCCAGGAAAACCTGTTGTTCGTACGCTCCCTAAGCTGTTCGAGCCACTGATGTTAATATGTGATATCTCTAGGTCTCCTTTCATTCCAAACATCAAACAGAAAACCACTTTCCATAATAAGATGTGACGCTGCCAAGGTCGTGCATCTAATACATCGCGATCGCTCTGTTCCGGGTCCGGGACACACACCTCCTCAGCCCACGGGAATGAATTTCCACCCGGCCTACTTGGCTCAGGGTTAGAACATCCATGAATATGGAGCGTTGGAAAGTAACTTGGAGATGACTGACTTTCTTATTTGACAAAAGAGAGGTCTGAGGTCCCACGGTGGCGTGACTTAGCCAGAGCCACCTGGCTAGTGAGAGTTAGTGGCACCTGAGGAGAGGTGTGGGGGCCCTTGTTCTCAGGGGTCCTTCTCACCACTACCACTGGCCCCCCGCTGCTCAGCACAGTGCCCGGTCTGTGCGCCGTGAAATATCATGCAACATGTACATTTTAAAGGACAAAGAAGGGGTGATTAGAAGGCGTGATTTTTATGCATTAGCTCATTTATTCCCCACAACGACCCAATGAGGTAGGTACTGTTAATGCCCTTCGTATACTGGGCATGCAGAAGATAAGAAAGTTGCCTAAAGTGGCACCTGGGGGCTCAGTCAGTTAAGCGTCTGACTCTGGTTCAGGTCACAGTTTGTGAGTTCGAGTCCCGTGTCGGGCTTTCTGCTGTCAGCACGGAGCCTGTTTCAGAACCTCTGTACGCCCCCTCTCTCTGCCCCTCCCCTAATGGTTCTTGCTCTCTCTCAAAATTGCCTAAGATAACACAGATAGAAAAGGTCAGAGCCAGGATTTGAACCCAGGCCCTCTGGGTCTGCGATCTCGAAGACGATGTTGTACCAACAATGAAGGGATGGGCACATCGCAACACATATAACCCTGAACGTGGAGGAGAGGGCTAGGGGGAAGAGGTTAAGAATGACAAAACTGAAACTGAGCCTCATACAAATGTGCAGAATTATCACAGATACATATGCTTCACGCTGTATCCACCTGAACCACAGTCTGATACCCTTTCAGACTGCCAGACGCTGTAGGGGTGCTGGTCTGAGCCTCAGAGACTACGGACAGTGAGATTGGGCACAATATTTGCTTTCTCATCATATAAATTTTGAATTATAGCAACTGTATGTTGTTCATACAAAAGATTGAATTATAAATGTAAAATGGTAGTCATAAAAACCACATTCTTAAAGAAACCTAGCTAAATCTACTTTTTTTTTTTTTTAATGCCAGAGAACAGAAGCACCTGGGCGGCTCAGTTGGTTAAGCCTCCAACTCTTGATTTCAGCTCAGGTCAGGATCTCATGGTTTGTGAGTTCGAGCCCCCTGTTGGGCTCTGCACTGACAGTATGGAGCCTGCTTGGGATTCTCTCTCTCTCCCTCTCTCTCTGCCCCTCCCCTCCTCTCTCTCTCTCAAAATAAGTTTTTAAAAAATTAAATAAAAAAATAAATGCCGAGAACATATTACCACAAGTTAACGCCAGTATCGGGGGATTTATCACTACGGCGATTCTCACACAATCACACGATTCCCCCACCACCAACCTGGAACACTACGTCTGGGCGTGCCGATCTTCCCAACGCCATACCGTTGACACTTCCACTTGTGCTTACTGCTTAGAACCCCCTCCTACTTAAACACTTACTCGAATGGAGCTGATTTTGCCGAACTTGACCGTTGCCTATCCAAGACGACTGCAAATGGGTTTGAAGTTCTCTTTAAATTCCCCTGAATGATCTTCCTCCTCTCCTGGCTAAATGAACCGGTGGTCTACCACACCAGGGCTGCTGCGACAGGCTGCGACGGGAACCCGGGACTTTCCCACGTTGGAGGTCGCACAGGACGGCTCCGCGGTGATGTCCTTGAAGTCGTTATTCTCTGCGGGCCTCGTCCCATCCTCCTCCACGTCCCCCCTCTCCCTGTCCCCTTTGCAAGGCTGCCCACGAGCACGGGGCACCGATTATTCAGAGTGACCCAGCACGGGCAAGGCTATGCAGGAAGCTCAGACAGATGCTGGACACGGAGGGAAGCCAGTGACTGCCATGTCATTTTTCAAGATGGCTACCCCTTAAGCCTATAACTGATCCAGAATAAGTCTTCCTCTGTTGATTCCTTTACGTCTGGAAAAATCCTCGAAAATTCCTATTCCATGGCTCACGCAGTAATCCATTCCTGGAAGTGTTATGGTTTCCTGTCAGGTTTCAAACGGACCTCGGGAAAAGTAAGGGATTGTTTTGGTGTCTCTTAAAATTCTCGTCTGAGTGTCAACGGCTGAGTCACCAGCCCCCAAATATTACGAACACGAAACCAAAGCATCGCCCACAGCAGCAGGATTTGGGAGTTCCCAGGGAGGACACGGCCGGCGTCTGGTCTCTCAGACACAACGACATCTAGTGGCCGTGGAGAGAAGTACCATCCTGAACGCGCCACCCCTATTCCAGACAGGTCTAGAAGGGTGCTCAGGGAGCAAGCTAGTTCACCCTCCGAATTTCCAGGTCAGGAAGTGGAAGCCGGGGGTTGGAACGGCCTACCCAATTTCACACCTCGAATGGGTGGTGTTAGTACTTCTCTCCCACAGTTGCTGCCTGAATATTAAAGACGCAGGAAGGGCCTGGGGGCAAATCACCCGCGCAACGGTGAGTGGGTAAGAGGGAGTTTCCGTGGTTTAAGGTTCCCTGAGTATTTGCATCTAAATGCAGCGATTTTCCAAACGCTATCATTCATCCCTTGTGATCACGGCACTACTGTATGAAAGGAAAAAAAGAGGTTAAAATTCACATCTCGGGCTACATAAAAACCAGGTCAAAGCAGGCTCCGAGGGAGGACATCAGGCAGGGCTCTGGTTCTGACACTCCATGCAAACGTCACTCAGACAAGACGTTTGCTGCATTTTATAACAAAATACGAGCCAACAAAATATCCTTGCTTCTCGGACACCGGATATTTGATATCTAAAATCAAAACGGAATCGCAGAGGTAGATAACTTTGTGCAGTAGGTACCGATAGGTCCTAGACACCCAAAACGGGATGCCGGAAGAGACTGCTTTTTATAGACTAACAAACAGCAGGGGAGAGGGAACACTCGAGCGTCAGGAATCGGAACTGTTACGCAAGGTAGAGGGGAAAAAAGAAAAAAACGAAGTCAAGGTTCTTCGTCCCAAAATATCCCTGCAGGAAGCTCAGCGGAACAATTTTCCGTGGCAAACAGGAGACGTGTCATAAATAACGAGTCGGGCAGGGCTGTGGGCAAAACAAGCAGCCGTCGGAGGAAGGAGGGAAGCAGGCTCGGGCGCTGGCCGGCCCTCCCAAAGAAAAGCCGTGGGTACCAAGGCCAGGACATTGAATATTTATCCTCTTCTTATAAAATGTGTCTTTTATAGAGAAATTCCATCACGTTCTAGTGTGTCCAAGGAGTTGCTTGAAGCAGAATCCTCTTACACCTCCCGTCTCTCCCTGTCATCAGCCCAGTGGGCACGGGCACCGGTCTCCGTTTGTACATGGGGGAGTCAGGCAGAGACACTGTGGTTGGAGGCTCCGAGCGATCTGCCTGGAACATTTGTTTATTTCTCCTGTAACAGACTAAAAATACAAGTAGGGGTATCAGGGCGGCTCTGTTGGTTGAGTGTCTGACTCCGGTTCAGGTCACGATCTCACGGTTTGTGAGTTCAAGCCCCACATCGGGCTCTGTGCTGACAGCTCAGAGCCTGGAGCCTGCTTTGGATTTTGTGTCTCCCTGTCTCTCTGCCCCTCCCCAGCTCGCACTCTGTTTCTCAAAACTGAATAAACGTTAAGAAAATTAAAAGACAAAACACGTTAAGATCAAACTATGCCGTGAGACCCCACGATCCTTCAGAGCCATGGTCTCTCCTCCTCCTGTTCTTCATGTGTAATTGCGCTGAGAACAGGGGCCTGCGGAGCCCTGAGGGCCCAGTAAGAGCCACTGCTGTGAAACAGCCAGGCCAGACCTAGAGCCGCACTCACTCCCCAGCGACGAGGAAGGTTCCAGTTGCTCCGCGAGAAAGGGGACAACTGATGACGAGCCGGGATGACATGGAAAAGCTGGAGATGGGAGGTCTGGACACGGCGGGAGGCCGGGCGGGTGGCCGCGGCAGGGGTGGACAGGGAAGGGACCCACGCAGGGACCGCTGCAGGGGTGGACTACCTGGGAGGCGAGGGGCAGCGAGGGCACCTGTGCACAGAAGGTCAGGGGAACCCCAGGCCTCCGCTGCCTTGTCTGTCCACCACAGCACCTCCCCCCGCCCCCTTCCTCCTGGTCCGAGCCTCCCCAACTACCAGCAGGCTCTTTCCCCCCACCATGATCTTGTTTTTTTTAAGTTTATTTATTTTGAGAAAGACGGAGAGAGAGCACAAGTAGAGGAGGGGCAGAGAGAGAGAGGGACAGAGGATCGGAAGCAGGCTCTGGGTGGAGGGCAGAGAGCCCTATGTGGGGCTCGAACTCACGAACCCCAAGATCAAGACCCAAGCTAAAGTGAGACGCTTAACAGACTGAGCCGCCCAGGCGCCTCCCCCACCAAGACCTTCTCTGCCTCAGGCCCCACCCACTTCTCACCCACGGCCCCCCTGACACCACCTACTTCTCTTAGGATTCACCTCAGAATGTCTCCTCTAGGGAGTCCCTTGTCCCAGAAGCACCCCCAAAAGGGACCATTCTCTCCCTTGAGCTCCACTATATTCAATCAATGGACACGGGCATTTATTCATCCGCTTACCTCTACGGACCATCCCACTGGGGTTGACCTCCCCCCACCTTCCATGTTGCACACGTGTGCGCCCCACATGCCTCCCCCAGAGTCCCGTGGCGGGCGTCCTCCAAGAGCCCCCGAGCAGGAGGCTCGAGCAGTGCGAGCTGCACTGACGAAGCCGGGCAGAACCTGCCCACAGAAGCCACCAGGGTATGGCCAGAATGTGACGGGCCGGGAGTCCATACAGGAGTCCATACAGGAGTCCATACGGGGTGTCTCGTGTGGTTCCCGGGGTTGGGGAGGGCGTCGTTACAGGTGCCAGTGGACCGAGCTAGGGCAGGGGGAGGGGACTGGGCAGGAACACGAGGACAGAAAATCTCTGCCTCCCGAGGACGCTTGACCTCCAGCCCCAGGGATAACGTCATTCGCTCGAAATGTCAAGACAAAGCCGGGCAGCTCAGATGACCTCACGCACGCTCTGCCCCCCGGGGACTGGGACTCACCAGCTGCCGCTCACATCCTCGTGCCAGATCACAAGGATGCCGCGACGAAGCACGTGCTGTGTGGAGCGACAGGACGGGGAGCCGACGTCTCGGAGAATCTAGGGAAGTTGGTGCAGAGGCGTTCGCTTAGAGCTCACACGCTCTATCCCTTCCATTATGTTCGGGATGTTCAGAGAAGAGAAGAGGCTTCCCACAGCGTCCCCACCCCCTCCCCCCGCCCCCCCCCATCAACGGCGGATCCGGGTCCAGAACATAAACTCGCAGTACACATGCGTGTAAGAACGCGACGGACGAAACCCTCCAGGAACACAACTCAGATGTGTGAGTACGACAGTACAAACAGCACGTTTCTGAGAAGTGGCTAGACCTCTTGGGACACCATGGCGGCATGGCTGGGGCCCCCCCACCCCTTGATTTTGTTTCTGACTGTTGTGCAAACACACACAGATGTGGGTGATACACGCGGCCGTCCATGCGTGCATAGAAGCCCGCTGTGCAGCACGGTGCTTCACGGATGGTGCTCGCTAACACCACGCGGAGTCCTAACTTTGGAGCCAGACAGAGGCAGGTTTCACCTAACGTTACAACAATACATCACCATCTCAGCCAGTCTTCTTTCTGGCAGAGACACGGCATAAAAACACGATTTCCACCCCTTGTGGACTCTTGCCCGAGGCTGAGACCCAGCTCCGGTGGCCCCTCTGTGGCCCAGGAGCTGCTCCGGCTGGACACCATCACGGGCCCCCCTGCCCCCTCGGCTGGCTGTCGTCAGACTCGGGGAAAGTGCCTCGCCTCCCCACCCCCTCAGTGACAGTACATGGTCTGAGCCAGCCTCTGATCCTGGGACATGTAAGGCGCCTCAGCTACTCTGTGTGTGTTTTGTTTGTTTGTTTGTTTGTTTGAACATTCTTTTCTTACAACAAGGATGTTTGGTTTCCCGGGAGGACCAGTCAAGCAGGTTAATTTGGCTCTGGGAAACTGACCAGTCAGCCTTATCAGATTTCACGGAGCTAGGAGTGCCGGGAAATTGCACTCTCCTACCCGCTAAGAGTGACTTTCTACTCGTTTTCTAGTATCTTCTATTCACGAGTAACATCATAGCAATTTCTCACAAACTCATGGTTAATATCAATCTATGACCTGTACCGGTGACTCAGAAAGAATCGGAAAACATCCGCAGATGAAAATACTCAGACCGGTCTTTTCTTGGCTTGCAGAGGACTGTGGCGGCCCCACGGTAAAGGTACGTTAGGTGCTTTCTTCAAGTATTTCACATGTGGCGCGGAGGCCTGCTCAGACTCCGGCTCTCCCTGGGCCATCCATTTTGAGTCTTTGGTATACGGAAGTCAGCGCGAGAGCAGATACGCGGAGGAAGTCTATACTGCCTAAATTGCACTACGACGATATTACACTTTTAATACTTCCTATGACCATTTACACTGCCTTAGGAATTAGTATCATCATTGGTGCTGCTATTATTATTTTACAGTGAAGGAAACTAAGCAGAGGAGGTGAGACCTCATCTGGTCCAGGTTAGAATTCAAACGTTTCTGACCCCTAATACGGCATTCAAGTCGCTCGAAGTCTACTTCATTATTATCAACTTACTATTATTATCTTAATTTCCTTTTTTCTAGGTCCTTTGGGGATTTTTTTTTTTTGGTTACTTTTTCTTCCAGTTTCTTAAGATGAATTCTAACCTGTATGTTAAAAATTCCTTCCTCACGGGCACCTGGGTGGCTCAGTCAGTTGAGCATCCGACTTTGGCTCAGGTCATGATCTCACAGCTCATGAGTTCAAGCCCGGCATCAGAATCACTGCTGTCAGTGCAAGAGCCCGCTTCGGACCTTCTGTCCCTCTCTCTCTCTCAAAAATAAATAACGCCTTAAAAAAATAAAAATAAAAATTTTTTCTCTAGAGAAAAGGTATTAAAGACTATTTCCTCTAAATACAATTCCTGGACTCCATAAGCTTAGTGTAAGGTCTCCTTTTTTTTTTTTTTAAGTTTAAGTAGTCTCTACACCCAACGTGGGGCTCAAACTTACAACCCCGAGATCGGGAGCCGTATGCTCTTCCGACTGAGCCAGCCAGGCACCCCTGAGTCCTCCTGGATTTAAAGCTTATTAGATAACTTGAAATTTCACCCTCAATTTCCTCTTTGCTCTGTGGATGCTTGATGAGAATGCTCACTAATTTCTGAGTATTGAAGACTGGGTCTTTATGCAATGTATCTAATCTGATTGGATTTTGATCAGAGACCGAAGATGCTAAAATCTCTACTTTCTAGAACCACTTGAAATCTCCTTCGTGATCAAGTACCAAGCTGAATTTTGTAAGTGTTCAAGGGCAAAAAAAGAAGGAAAAACTATATATTCTTTACTTGTAGGACCCAAATTTTGTTCCGCACGGGAGATTAAGAATGCCTGCAGATGCTATTTCTCCTTGATTATTTAAAGTGTCCTTGATCTGCTGAATTGTGAAATAAAAATATTTAAATCAGAGGCGCCTGGGTGGCTCAGTCTGTTAAGCGTCTGACTTGGGTTCAGGTCATAATCTCACGGTTGGTGAGTTTGAGTCCCGGGAAGAGCTCTTTGCTGTCAACGGGAGCCCACTTTGGACGCTCTGTCCCCCTCTCGCTGCCTCTCCCCCACTCGCTCGCTCGCTCTCAAAAATAAATAAACATTTTTAAAAATATTTAAAACATTCATTATATTTGTACTTGTCAAGTTGTTTACAGTTCTAATAGCTTTTGCTTTATGTTTAGATCCACGTTTGGTTTATTATTATTATTATTATTTTTAATGTTTATTATTGAAAGAGACAGAGCATGAGTAGGGGAGGGACAGAGAGAGAGGGAGACACAGAATCCGAAGCAGGCTCCAGGCTCCAAGCTGCCAGCACAGAGCACGACGCGGGGGTCGAACTCACAGACCGCGAGATGGTGACCTGAGCCGAAGTCGGCCGCTTAACCGACTGAGCCACTCGGGCGCCCCTAGATCCACATTTTTTATATCAGCATCTTATTTTATCTCAAAAATAGAAGGTAATGTTAACAAGGCAACGGAAGCAGGAGTCGCTTAGGAAATACAAAGGAGGATCTTGACGAGCTATCGCTATACTGCCATGTAGTGGCAACGCCAAGATGAAAAAGACAGACGATGCCGAATGTTGAGGAGGATGAAGAGGGACCCCCACCCTGTACTGGGGATACCAACTGGCCCAACCGCTTTGGAAATCTGATGGGACTTCTCGAAGCAGGGGTGTATTCGCAGCCTCAAACCAGCAGCGACATCCCCAGGCACGCATCTCCTCGAGGTATCTGTACACAACTGCTCTAAGATGCGTACAAGAATGCTCACGGCGGCTTTATCCACAACGCCCTCGAACCGGAAGCCCCAAATGCCATCAACGGTAAAGTTGTAAATGTTCGTATATGTGACAGACTTCTATATAGCCACAAAAATAAACCAACTACAGCTCTACGCGCATCGTGGGGGAATCCTGCCACTGTTGTATGGAATGAAGGAGGGCAGACACAGAAGAGTGAACGCTAGAGAACTCCCGTATATAAAATTCCAAAAGAGGAACACACGTCTACAGTATCGGAAGGGTAGATAGTGGATGGGTACCTTCTTAGGGAAGAGTAGTGATAACAGGGGACGGGGGCGGGGTAACATCTGGGGACTAGTTCTCGATCTAAATGCTAACATGGGAGTCTGTTGCCTCTGTGAAAATCCCAGCAGCTGTCTGTATACTTAAGACTCAGACACCTTCCCGTGTGTGCAATATACAAACGTTTTTTGTAAGAACCAAATACGGGGCTCTACACGGGATTTCTTACGAAAGCGTCACCCTGAACTTTTATGGGGTAATATTCAAATTTCAAGGCACTGCAAGAATTTCTTCTCACGAGTCACCTTGCGAAACCCTCAGCGCCGCCCAGTGAGGTGGGTGTTGGGATGTATTCTCATTTGGCGAAGCGGCAAAGGGAGGCTCTGAGAAGAATCGATTTGACCCCAACACTGCACATCTGCTAAGTGGCCGACTGGGGGGGGGCGCGTTGGCTGCAGAGTGCAGCCCCCTGAAGGGGCCAGCCTGGAGCGAGCGCCAACCACGGGAGCCCCGGGGGCAGAGTTTTTTCCTTCCCTCGTGAGTTTTCATACGGATGGCTTAGAAAGGATTCAAGCTGAAATTAAACGTTAGCATTCCTCCATTCGACTTCTCAGCTTCCCTTACATGTGGGTTTTCTTTCAGTAACAGCGGGGTAGCGTTTACAGTGTGGCTTTAGAGACTACGTTTCTTCCCCTACAAGATCTGTTCTTAAAGTATTTGTACTGATTTAAAAACATGTATTATATGACCTGCCCAATTCCATGTAATAATATTACTTTATTTAGGGCAGTCGATGGTTTTACTTTATAGCAAATGAAACTCAGATCGAAAAGGGCTTATTCAAAATGTATACACACACCCTGCCTCCTTCCAAGAAGCTTTGGCTCATAATAAAAGATGCATATGAAATAGAGCTGAAATGCACAATTTAAAGCCTCATAAAAGGGGAAGAAAATAATTTAGGATCACACAAAGTCCCTCACTGAACAGTCAAATCAAATCATTGGACTCTAAGCTTTCTGGAAAACGAGTACATAAATCTCCTAAACTGATAGAAAGAAATAAATCAGTTACACAAAGAAGACAGTTTTTCAGATACAGAGTTCCAAGAGGCGTGCCTAAGAAACTTACACAAAAGGTTTGATAAGGAGTGATACGAATTATATGTAGAAATAAAGTGACATTAAGAAGTGTCATTTTAGGGGCACCTGGCTGGTTCGGTCAGCAAAGTGTGTGGCTTTTAATCGCGGGGTTGTGAGTTTGAGCCCTGCATTGGGTGCAGAGATTACTTAAAAATAAAGTCTGTTTTTTTTTTAAGTTGACTTATTTATTTTGAGCAAGAGAGAGAGAGAGAATCCAAAGAGGCTCTGCAGTGCCGTCAGAGCCAGGAGGCCAATCACGGCTCAAACTCACGAACCAGGAGATCATGACCTTGAGCCGAAATCCAGAGTTGGATGCTTAACTGACTGAGCCGCCCAGATGCCACCAAAATAAAATCTTTTTTTTTTTAAAGGGTGGCATCTGAGGAGGGAAATTTTACAAACCAAACAGCCCTGGATTTTATTTTTTGAGAACAAGTTCCAAGAAAAAAAAAAAAAAAACAAAGGAAAATAGAAAGAGAGATTTTTTTTTTAATGCTTATTTATTTTTGAGAGACAGAGTATGAGCAGGGGAGGGGCAGAGAGAGAGGGAGACACAGAATCCGAAGCAGGCTCCAGGCTCTGAGCTGTCAGCACAGAGAACAATGTGGGGCTCGAACCCATGAACCGTGAGATCATGACCTGAGCCGAAGCTGGACGCTTAACCAACGAAGCCACCCGGGCGCCCCAAGATTTTGGGTTTTAAAAGGCAGCATAGACCTGCCGGGCTGGCCAGGCATTCCTTGTGGGACAGCAGGACAGCCCGGGATCACCCAACAGTCCCGAGGCCAGGCCTGCGGTCCACTGTCAGGCCCTTAGTTTTCCTACAAGACAAAACATAGAAATAGCAATCCTCACCCTGCCTACCTCAGGCCAAAGCACTCTGTACAATGCAAAACGCTCTACCGGCATACACCTGTGCTCTCTAGCCGCGCCATCGAAATGGAGAAGAAAACGACCGCATTTTCAAGGTCGAGAGATTTGTCATTCTCATAACCTTTGTCTTGAGGGTGATTGCATTTGTTCCACTTACTGTCCTTTCTGTTTTTGTCAGGAGGGGCATTTAGTAGAAGACCTCAGTGTGTGATGAATCAGCACAGAATTGCAAAAATGTGACCTTTCGCTGGGAGTTTTCTTGCTCAGTGCTCTGTCCTTTCCCTCCGGCCGAAGTCTATAAACAAAAAAATTCCCCCACTTAAAGTTACAAGAGACCTAATTCGCTGAGGACTTTATCCTCCACGGAAGCTTGTTCTTTTTTTCTCCAAGCCAATAACCATGGATTCCAGTCTGGAAACTGCCAGCGAACCCAACACTCCTGTGCGCGCACCTGTGCGCCGTGTACTCATGTAAACATGTGTTCGTCTACATGTATGTGTTTTTGTAAACATCACACAACCTAAGCTCAGAATCTGGGAGACCGAGCCTTCTCTTCTCCCCGAGAAGACAAGTGATTGCCCAAATCTCTCCTTCCCGTCTTAAATGGGAGAGGTTGTCTCCGAGTTGATTTTAAAAAAAACAACAACAAAAAAACGACATTATTTGACGACTGCTAAGAGAGTAGATCTTAAAAGTCCTCATCACAAGAAAAAAACTGTAATTAGGTGGTAACAATAAGTTAATTCAACTTATAATAATTATTTCGTAAGTTACCGAGTCATTATGTGGTACACTGTAAACATACAAAATGTTCTATGTCGATTACACTCAATTACATCTCGGTAAACCTGGAAGGCGGAAAAAGTGGAACATATCATCACGTAAACACCCGCTCTCGTGCCCCACACGTGTCATTGCCAAAGCAAACGTCCGTGGGAAGGAAGCTAAGGTCGAGCAGAGGGGCACCGGGCCACTGAGCAAAAGAAAAGGCACGTGGAGAAATTTCAGCTAGGCTCTCAGCATCTCGTAAAGCCAAAGAAGACAAAGGACCTTGCCAACACCAAAAATAAGTACTCGAGACTTAATGAGTTTGTATGTTCCATTCAGCTGAACGAGGATCGGCATGCGAACCCAGACACACAATGCAAAAAGTCTTCACTACTAACTCGCACGGTTGAAGATACGGTTTCTTTTAAAACCACGTTCGCTTCACCCTATCAACTGGCAAACCGTTGTAGAAGCTTTGAACTTGTGATCTAAACAAACAGTAGATGGGGCGCCTGGGTGGCTCAGTTCCGAGAGCCTGCGACTCTTGACCTTGGGGTCATGAGTTCAAGCCCCACACTGGGGGTAGAGATTACTGAAATAAGAACTTGAATCAATTTTTTTAAAATAAATGTTTATTTTTGAGAGAGAGAGACAGAGCGTGAGCAGGGGAGGGGCAGAGAGAGAGGGAGACACAGGATCCAAAGCAGGCTCCAGGCTCCGAGCGGTCAGCACAGAGCCCGACATAGGGCTTGAACTCACAAACTGTGAGGCTATGAGCTAAGTCGAAGTTGGACACTCAACCAACGGAGCCACCCAGGTGCCCCTAAAAATTTTTTCAAAAAGTAAACAAACAGCAGACCTCTGAAGAACTATTATTTTACTGTACCTTCCCAGCGGTACTTCTCTTAGTGGGGTTCTCAGAGCACTTGGGTCAGAGCCAAGTGGGGAGGGCTTGGTAAAATGCAGATTCCTGGGCTCCACCCCTGGCCCTGTGGGGCAGCCCCTCTTGGGCTGATGCCCGGGAACTCCCATTCTGGTCAGACTGCCTGGATTATATCTATGCACGACACAGCTTGAGAAAGTTCGATGACCACGCGTGAGCCGGTTTTGTGAAATGACGAGGCAGAGCGCGGGTGTGGACGCGCCCTGGTACCGCGTGTCTACGTGTCTCGCGGGGAGAGCAGCCAGTGGTTCATCCGGGAACCTCAAGTGCTCCGAAAACCGCAGAGTTACAAACGCGCGGCCTTGAGGATGTGGCCCCGCACTTCATCGTTACCCCCCGCCCCCCACTGTGTGTGTTTTTCAGTTTTATGCTATTTTCCCCTTCTTCTGTTGAGCTGGAGTTTAAAATGCCCACCTGCGACCAGCGTTGCTTCTCCACGAGTCTTCAGGGTGAGTGCCGTGTCCCTACAGCTAAGGAGTAATGGGAAAGTCACAGAGCTGCCTTCTGCCCCCCGCCTTCTGCCTCACCGTCTACACGGGTCGCCCGCAGCTCCTGCTCAGGGAGCCAACGGACCTGAGAGAAGATGTACACCGTCACCGGGGCTGGGCCTCAGACCTCAAAGCCTGGGACACGGGCTGGCTTCGCCGCGTCCCGCGCGTGACCCCAGAGCAAGGAACTCCCCATACGCTTCTAACGAAACGATGAAGAGGTGAAGGCAGCGTATCCATGTGTTAGTATTGACCTTGACGACTCATCCTGATGCCAGCTGGCCTTTGCAGCACTGCAGTTGGTTGCTGAGTCCCCTCTGCCCTGTTCTCAGGGGACAGCAGCCTTCCTTTACCTGCTTTCCTCTGTCCTTCCTTTTAGGCACGGTGTGTGTGTGCGTGTGTGTGCGCGCGCGGTCACCTCTTGCTTGGACTAAGCAAGCCCCCGGTCCACCATCTATGCTAACGCCTGCCCTTCCCCATGCCAGCCTGTACTTCCCAGTTTTCTACAGTCTGATAGGCATTTCCCCCCCCCAGTCTGGAGGCACGTGAACATGAGCTGGCGGGGGGATGCAAAAGACTAAAAAGACGGCATTTTCTTACCACCACCATGATCCCCTACCCCAACTCCAGGCTGGTTTGTGCGTCTAGTATCTTTAAAGCTTCAACTTAAGAGCTGTTTGACAAAACTGATACTGACTTTTTCATCTGGTTTTACTACCATCTAACATCTTTTCTACCAGAGCTATTTACACGGGAGATTCTGATTCGGAGACATTTAACTTTGACATAAGCATCACGGACTAGGCTAATCTGAACCTGGCCACAAATTTTCAATTAGGTAAATGTTTCTGTTTTGTTTTTACTTTTTTTAATGTTTATTTACTTTTGAGAGACAGAGAGAGACAGAGCGCCAGCAAGGGAGGGGCTGAGAGAGAGGGAGACACAGAATCCGGAAGCGGGCTCCAGGCTCCCAGCTGTCAGCACAGAGCCTGACGCGGGGCTCAAACTCACAGACCGTGAGATCATGACCTGAGCCAAAGTCGGATGCTCAACCGACTGAGCCACCCAGGTGCCCCGGCAAATGAGGTTTTCTTTCTTCGTTTGTTTTTTTAATTAATTAATTTGTTTATTTCTTCATTTACATCCAAGTTAGTTAGCATATAGAGCAACAATGATTTCAGGAGTAGATTCTTAATGCCCCTTACCCATTTAGCCCATCCCCCCTCCTACAATTCCTCCAGTAACTCTCTGTTTGTTCTCCATATTTAAGAGTCTGTTTGTCTCCCTCCCTGTTTTTATATTATCTTTGCTTCCCTTCCCTTATGTTCTGTTTTGTATCCTAAAGTCCTCATATGAGTGAAGTCATATGTTATTTGTCTTTCTCTGACTAATTTCATTTAGCATAATACCCTCCAGTTCCATCCACGTAGTTGCAAATGGCAAGATTTCGTTCTTTTTGATTGCCAAGTAGTACTCCATTATATATATATATACCATAACTTCTTTATCCATTTATCTATCGATGGGACATTTGGGCTCTTTCCATACTTTGGCTATTGTCGATAGCGCTGCTATAAGCATTGGAGTGCATGTGCCCCTCGAAACAGCACTCCTGTATCCCTTGGGTAAATTTCTAGTAGTGCAGTTGCTGGGTCGTGGGGTAGTTCTATTTTTAATTTTTTGAGGAACCTCCACACCGTTTTCCAGAGCGGCCGCCCCAGTTTGCATTCCCACCAGCAGAGCAAAAGAGATCCTCTTTCTCCGCATCCTCGCCAGCATCTGTTGCTGCCTGAGTTGTTCATGTTAGCCATTCTGACGGGTGTGAGATGGTATCTCATCATGGTTTTGATTTGTATTTCCCTGACGATGAGTAATGTTGAGCATCTTTTCATGTGTCTGTTAGCCATCTGAATGTCTATTTCATGTCTTTTGCCCATTTCTTCACTGGATTTGGGTGTTGAGTTTGATAAGTTCTTTATAGATTGTGGATATTAACCCTTTATCTGATAGGTCATTTGCAAATATCTTCTCCCATTCTGTCAATTACCTTTTAGTTTTAATTACCAAAAGATTGCTTCTTTTGCTGTGCAGAAGCTTTTTATCCTGATGAGGTCCCAATAGTTCATTTTTGCTTTTGTTGCCCTTGCTTCTGGAGATATGTTGAGTAAAAAGTTGCTGCGTCCAAGGTCAAAAAGGCTTTTGCCTACTTTCTCCTCCAGGGTTTTGATGGCTTCCTGTCTTACACATATGTCTTTCATCCATTTTGAGTTGATTTTTGTGTGTGGTGTAAGAAAGTGGTCCAGGTTCATTTTTCTGCATGTCATTGTCCAGTTTTCCCAGCACCACTTGCTGAAGAGGCTGTCTTTATTGCATTGGATATTCTTTCCTGCTTTGTCAAAGATCAGTTGGCCATACGTTTGTGGGTCCGTTTCTGGGTTCTCTATTCTGTTCCGTTGATCTGAGTGTCTGTTTTTGTGCCGGTACCATACTGTCTTGATGATTACAGCTTTGGAATACAGCTTGAAGTCCGGGATTGTGATGCCTCCAACTTCGGTTTTCTTTTTCAAGATTGCTTTGGCTATTCGGGGTCTTTTGTGGCTCCATACACATTTTAGGGTTGTTCTTTCTAGCTCTGTGAAGAAGGCTGGTGTTATTTTGATAGGGATTGCATTGAATGTGTGTAGACTGCTTTGCATAGTATTGACATTTTAACAATATTTGTTTTTCCAATCCAGGAGCATGGAATATTTTTCCATTTTTTGTGTCTTCTTCAATTTCTTTCATAAGCTTTCTATAGTTTTCAGTGTATAGATTTTTCACCTCTTTGGTTAGGTTTATTCCTAGGTATTTTATGGATTTTAGTGCGATTATAAATGGGATCGATTCCTTGATTTCTCTTTCTGCTGCTTCATTATTGGTGGATAGGAATGCAACCAATTTCTGGGCATTGATTTTATATCCTGTGACTTGGCTGAATTCACAGATCAGTTCTAGCAGCTTTATGGTGTAATCTTTTGGGTTTTCCATCTAGAGTATCATATCATCTTCGAAGAGTGAAAGTTTGACCTCCTCCTGGCCGATTTGGATGCCTTTTATTTCTTTGTGTTGTCTGATTGCTGAGGCTAAGACTTCCAATACTATGTTGAATGACAGTGGTGAGAGTGGACATCCCTGTCATCTTCCCGCCCTCAGGGGGAAAGCTCTCAGTTTCCCCCATTGAGGATGATATTAGTGGTGGTTCTTTCACATATGGATTTTATGATATTGAGGTATGATACTTCTATCCCTACTTTCTTGAGGGTTTTTATCAAGAAAGGATGCTGTATTTTGTCAAATGCTTTCTCTGTGTTTATTGAGAGATTCATGTGGTTCTTGTCTTTTCTTTTATTGATGTGATGAATCACATGGATTGTTCTGGGGATACTGAACCAGCCCTGCATCCCAGATATAAATCCCACATGGTTGTGCTGAATAATTCTTTTAATGTATTGTTGGATCCAGTTAGCTAGTATCTTGTTGAGGATTTTTGCAACCATGTTCATTAGGGAAATCAGCCTGTAATTCTCCTTTTTAGTGGGGTCTTTGTCTGGTTTTGGAATCAAGGTCATGCTGGCTTCTTAGAATGGGTTTGGAAGTTTTCCTTCCATTTTTATTTTTTTGGAACAGCTTCAAAAGAATAGGTGTCAGCTCTTCTTTAAATGTTTAGTAGAATTCCCCTGGAAAGCCATCCAGCCCTGGACTCTTGTTTTTTGGGAGATTTTTGATGACTAATTCGATTTTTTTGCTGGTTATGGGTCTGTTCAAATTTGCTCCTTCTTCCTGTTTCAGTTTTGGTAGTTTATATGTTTCTAGGAATTTGTCCATGTCTTCCAGATTGCCCATTTTATTGGCGTATAATTGCTCATAATGTTCTTTTATTATTGTTTGTATTTCTGCTGTGTTGGTTGTGATCTCTCTTTCGTTCTTGATTTTATTTGGGTTTTATTTGGGTTCTTTCCTTTTCCTTTTGATCAAACTGGCTAGGGGCTTATCAATTTTGTTAATTCTTTCAAAGAACCAGCTCCCAGTTTCATGGATCTGTTCTACTATTTTTTTGGTTTTGATAGCATTGATTTCTGCTCTAATCTTTATTATTTCCTGTCTTCTGCTAATTTGGGGTTTTATTTGCTGTTGTTTTTCCAGCTCTTTGAGGTGTAAGGTTAGGTTGTGTATCCGAGACCTTTCTTCCTTCTTTAGGAAGGCCTGGATTGCTATATATTTCCCTCTTATGATCCTGTTTGCTGTGTCCCAGAGGTTTAGGGCTGTGGTGCTATCATCTTCATTGGCTTCCATGCACTTTTTAATTTCCACTTTAAGTTCTTGGTTAGCCCATTCATTCTTTAGTAGGATGTTCTTTAGTCTCCAAGTATTTGTTGGCTTTCCAAATTTTCTTGTGGTTGACTTCCAGTTTCATAGCACTGTGGTCTGAAAATACGGTATGATCTTGATATTTTTGTACTTGTTGAGGGCTGATTTGTGTCCCAGTATGTGGTCTATTCTGGAGACTGTTTCATGTGCAAATGAGGGTTTGTTTTTTTTTTAATATTTATTTGAGAGAGAGATAGAGAGTGGGGGAGGGGCAGAGAGAGAGAGAATCCCAAGCAGGCTCCACACCGTCAGCACAGGGCCCAATGTGGGGCTTGAACTCACAAACCATGAGATCATGACCTGAGCTGAAACCAAGAGTCAGATGCTTAACCGACACCACCCGGCGGCCATAATTATGCAAATGAGCTTCAAGAGAATATTTAGGAAAGCCTGGGTGGCTCAGCTGGTTTAGCATCTGACTCTTCATTTTGGCTCAGGTCATGAGCCCAGGGTCGTGGTACTGAGCCTTGCGTTGGGTTCTGTGCTGAGCATGGAGCCTGCTTGGGATTCTCTCCCTCTCCCTCTGCTCCTCTCCCCTTCTCACTCTCTCTGTCTCTCAATTTAAAACCAATTTTTAAAAGGTTATTTTTATTAGAAAGAAAGAGAGAGGAAGAGAGGGAAGGAAGGAAGGAGGGAAGGAAGGAAGGAGGGAAGGAGGGAAGGAAGGAAGGGGGGAAGGAAGGAAGGGGGGAAGGAAGGAAGGAAGGAGGGAAGGAAGGAAGGAAGGAAGGGGGGAAGGAAGGAAGGAAGGAAGAAAGGAAGGAAGGAACCAAAAAAGAAAAATCAAAATTCAGGTTGAAAACTCATGATTTTAAAAGTCCAAATGACATATATAACACTGAAACCGCCAGGCGATTCTACAAAGGGAACCTGTCGCTTTTATCACAAGCAAACAAGCTTCGCAACCCTTCCTGTGTGTTTTGGGGCGTACTGTGGGTTGAATCGAGCCAAGTGGCAGACTGGCACTATTCCAACTCCGCCCCGGCCCCGCCCCACAGCGCTCCCATAGGAAAAAGGCCCAGGTTGGTGTTGATATTTTGTTCTATTTGTTGTTTCAAAATAAAACCGCTTTTGCTCCTCACGTCCGAATGTGGCTTTAACTGCACGATGCACCAGCATGGACCCCGGGCCCCCTTCTCTCCGCCTGCACCCCCCACAAGGCTGGGGGCCCCTGGTGGGCCACGACTACAGTATCTTACTCCACACTGTGATCTGATCTGAGCAGATCGGCGAAACGGGCGGCCGAAGTTATTGTCTTGGCCAGGCACGGTCTCTAACCTCAAAAAACGGGGAAGAGCTTTATAAGAGGAATTATAGTCAACGATTAGGAAGGGCCAGAGAGAAGCAATTCAAACTGTTAACGGGTTTGAGACCGAAATGCCTCGAAACCCTTCCTCCCCGTCTTAATCAGAAAAAATTGTATCCATCACGGAGAAATCCTACTTGAATGTTCTTCAGGGGATTTCTCCCCGTTAAAAGTGAGTTTGCACACTTGGTCTTGCGTCTTGCCATCCCTTGGACCCTACGGCTACAAGTATTCTGGCCTCCCAACATCAGTGTTGATACGGCCATCTCCTTTCCCAATCCATTTTACCTTCTAACTCACGTATAGGCTTCTCTTCGCAGTGGTATGAGCAGTTTCTGCCCCGTACTCTAATTACTATTTGGTAAAAAACAAAACAAAACAAAACAAAAAACTATTCGTTGAAAAGAATATGGACAGACAGCCTCCCATAGACTTTGTTTCAAATCTTGGCTCGATCGCTTACCACCTGCAAGGCCTCGAAAGGTTTGTGGTTTGTGGTGCTTCAGATAAGACGCGTGCGTTGTTCTAATTTGACACGGGGTGAGCGCCCAGTCAAGGTTCGTTCCTTCCTCTCTGCCAGGACCAGAGCCCCGGCTCGCACCGTCCATCCAGTTTAGCTGGAGGAGTGGGCCCTTGTCATTCGGTGTGGCCACCCAGCATCTTGACCCCGTCCGTGCCTGGGGAATTTCTGCTGCCTGGGTTTTGGTGGCGATTCAGGGGAGTTGCGGCTGAGAGGGCTTATCTGATGAAAAGTTGCTGGTGGGTGACCACACTTCGTCTGGTCTTCAGTCGTCCCTGCTTCGAGGGCAGTGGCACGCAGCCTGGGCTCCGGGATCACAAAGACTGTCACCATGCTGTGACAGGGGATGGCAACGCAAGAGAGACGGGCCAGGACTCCACCTCTCCTGGGTGAGGACAGCACCAGAAGAGACCGGAAGGGTGCTCTCGTGGGGCAAACGTGGCATCAGCAATGACAGCGTTAACTGTTGCCAGAAAACCGAGTTCTGGGAGAGAAGACACAAGACCAGAGCCGACCGCAGAATTCCCAATCCACGCGTGACTGGGAGCACGCATGGCAACTTAACCAAAGACGGAAAAGGTAAATGTATAGAACTCATCGATCCCTCTAGCTGATAGAGCAGCGAAAGACAAAGGATTAAGAACCGAAGCGAAACCGTGGCTGCCTTTGAGATCCAACACTCCTACTGAGAATAAAAAAGTACCCCCTTTTTATGAACCTTGATAATAGAAAGGAATCTAAATCAGTCTAAGCATTTGCCAGGTTTTGAAATTCTGATTTGTAGGGCGCCTGGGTGGCTCAGTCGGTTGAGCATCCGACTTCGGCTCAGGTCATGATCTCACGGTCTGTGAGTTCGAGCCCCGCGTCAGGCTCTGTGCTGACAGCTCGGAGCCTGGAGCCTGCTTCAGATTCTGTGTCTCCCTCTCTCTCTCTCTCTGCCCCTCCCCCCCTCGCACTCTGTCTCTCTGTCTCTCAAAAATAAACATTAAAAAAAATTAAAAAAAAAAAAGAAAAGCTTCTCCCTAACCTAAATTCTGATTTGCAAGGTGAACCATTTAAACCTCTTCGGTGTTTTCAGATCGCTAAGCTTGTAAGACGCTGTGAATAGGCTTCCGCTATTTGTGCTCTCTTAGGAGTGACACTATCGAATTTCCACCTACGATCTCTGCGCCCAACAGCTCTCCTCCCGCCGGGCAAGGCTGTGGTGGGGACGCTGACAGAGCCAGCTGGTAAGTGACCAGTGGCCGGTAGGGAAATGGCTGCAGCCGCAGCCGGATGCAGAGGCAGAAGCTCACGTGAAACAATCAAGAGATTCTTTTTAGAACTCCTCGGACCTCATACACCGGGAGCCTTTTATTCATCGTCTGCACGGAACGGAGAACGAAGGGGTCCCTAATATCAGACGGGCTGATCCGGGAGCGATCCGGATTTTAGAGCGGGAGCCTGCCCTCTCCTTGTTCGTGGTGGTGTAAACCATAGCCCGTTTCTGGTCTCTGATAAAGGGTGCATGAGAACCGGAATGGTCGCGACAAAATCGCCCCTATTTCCTGGCCCGTGTCACTGGGCTGCCTGTCTGGACCATCGCCAGGGATGGCTGCTTCCTTCGGATTATATGCTCTGTTTTTAGCCAAGATCAGAATTACACGCTATCGGTGAAATGAAGAGTTTTGAAAGGCGTGCCTAATTATTCAGCCTTGTGCCTTGTGGCGCTACCTGGGATTTCCTAGGTCCCAGAGAGCCACGGATTAGATCGGAGGTTGGCAAACCCTGGCCCACGGGCCAAAAGCGGCCGCCGCCGGATTTTTCCATCGCCTCGTGCTGGACCCAGCCACGCCCACTGTTTCCCCAGCGCTGTCTCCTCTGGCTGTGTGCGTGCAGCGACAGTAGAGCTGAGAAGTTGCAACAGAGACCATCTGACCCGCAAGTCTAAAACATTTACTCTCTGCCCTTGACTGGAGAAGGTGGCTGACCCCTGAGTTAGATGCTTGTCTTGCTTCTCAGCACTACGGAGGTGACTTGCTCAATACTGTAGTCACATGAACTGTTTCCTCAGCACTGACCACACGTCTGCCTCGGACAAGACGGAATCGAGAGGGCAAATCAAAGGTTCTCTTCCCAACAGAGACTCCCTTGCGATTTCAAAGGATGATTGGGCTTTTTAAAAATTTTTTAAAACATGTCTTTATTTATTTTTGACAAAGAGAGACAGAGCCCGAGCGGGGGAGGGGCAGAGAGAGAGGGAGACGGAATCCGAAGCAGATTCTAGGTTCTGAGCCGTCCACACAGAGCCCAACATGGGGCTCGACTCCCGGACCGCGAGATCATGACCTGTGCCGAAGGTGGACACTTACCCAGCTGAGCCACCCAGGTGCCCCGATGATTGGAATTCAAACACAGAACAGAGAGAACTAAAATCAAAGCCCATTGGCATAATCCAGGAAGGATTTGCTTTTACAGTTGAGGGTCTGAAGGATGAGACGGTCTGTGTGACCTTTCCTGACCATGTAATAGCAGATCTTTGGTTTAATATCCCCTGAAAAACCAAGGTGCCTAGCTGGCTCAGTCAGTAGAGCCTGTGACTCTTGATCTCAGGGTTGTGAGTTCGAGACACACACTGGGCGTACAGTTTACTCAAAAAATAAAAAAGAGGGGCACCTGGGTGGCTTAGTCGGTTAAGCGTCCGACTTCCACTCAGGTCATGATCTCGCAGTTTGTGAGTTCGAGCCCCGCATCGAGCTTTGTGCTGACAGCTCGGAGCCTGAAGCCTTCTTCAGATTCTGTGTCTCCCTCTCTCTCTCTGCCCTTCCCTTGCTCATGCTCTCTCTCTCTCAAAAATAAATAAATATTTAAAAATAAACAAATGAATAAAATAAAAAAGAAAGAAAGAAAATCCTCTAAGAACCCGTTAAAGTCTACCTGTTGAGAAGCTAGCTAAGTAGTTATTAATCCTTCTGAAGGGTGGGGGGTGGGGGGCTAATACTTCTGAAAAATGACATATACACAGACATCCACAATTTCATTTATACTTTCTGCAGGTGCTTGCGCTCCCAAGAAGATAATCCATAAGCCTCAGATTAAGAAACTGTGATCTTGGGGCACCTGGGTGGCTCGGTCGGTTGAGCGGCCAACTTCGGCTCAGGTCATGATCTCGAGGTCTGTGAGTTTGAGCCCCACATCAGGCTCTGTGCTGACGGCTCAGAGCCTGGAGCCTGCTTCGGATTCTGTGTCTCCCTCTCTCTCTGCCTCTCCCCTGCTCACTCTGTGTCTCTCAAGGATAAATAAACGTTAAAAAAAAAAAAAAAGAAACTGTGATCTTTTTTTTTTTTTTTGCTAGTTGTGGGAAAACAAATTTTACAAAGCACGAGTCAAAGAACCTGTTTTCAATTAACTTAATTAACAATTAGCAAGTACATACTTGGCAATTAATTTAAAATTAGCGGCATCTACTAAATGCCAAAAAAGTGGCACATACAATAACACGGACATTGAAAGAAGAAAGAGATGACTGTTTTTTAATAAGGTGAGAGAAGGCTTCACAGAAGAAATGTGATTTCTCCGCGCTCTGAAAGAATAGCCAAGTGTTAGACGCGCCCAAGGGAGGAGGGAGGGACGGCCCAAAAATGTCTTCAAGGCTCAGGAAACCCTCAGTGTTGAGTTTCTTCCTTGCGGGCCCCAGGCAGGGGAGCATCTACAACACCCCTAAAAGAATCTCCAGGTTTCGAGGCTTCGGAAGAAATCTCTCCGCCTTGTCTAGTAGCAAGCACTGTTGGGACTTGCATGCGGGCCAACAGCGGATCCCGGCCAGAGTGGGTGTCGCGGGTGTTTGGCCTAACGCTCTACCGTTGCCTTCTTAAAATCCGTCAGAATTTCTTAACAAGTAGGCAGGAGTATTTTCATTGTGAACTGAGCCCACGAGATTTTGTAGCCGGTCCTGATCTCGGGGGGAAGAAAGGCTCCAAGACTAATGTGATCATACATGGGTGAGAAGGCAGGGACCTCGCTGCCGCCTGCCCCACGCTCGGACGGCAGTCTAAAGAGTGAGGGAGATCCAGTTCTTTTTTTTTTTTTTTTAATTTTTATTTATTTTTGAGAGAGAGAGAGAGAGAACAAGTGGGAGAGGGGCAGAAAGAAAGAGGGACACAGTATCCCAAGCAGGCTCTGTGCTGACAGCAGAAAACCTGATGTGGGGCTTGAACCCACGAATTGCGAGATCACAACTTCAGCCAAAGGCAGCTCCCCAACCGACTGAGCCACCCAGGGTGCCCCAAGAGCTCAGTTCTTAGACGCCACATGGAGGACTTGTCACCAGTGCTTACAGGGTCAATTTAAACTCCTTTAAATGACCAACATGAAGCCAATTATAATCTTCTAACTTCGTTCATAGCAAGAGATGACTAATCTTTCGCTTGGGCCATGAAAACTTATTTTTCCTACATTTTAGGTTTTCTAACACATTTTTTTTCAAAAAAGCAAGTCAATCCATAAATGCTATGACTAAGTAAGGGAAGAAAGATTTTGAGATTTCCTTTTTTTAAAAAAAAATATTTACTTACCTTTTGGGGACAGCGCAAGCGGGGGGAGGGACAGGGAGAGGGGCACAGAGGATCGGCCCTGACGGCAGCCAAGCCTGATATGGGGCTCGAACTCGCGAACGCGAGACCGCGACCTGAGCTGAAGTCAGACGCTCAACTGAGTGAGCCACCCAGGTGCCCCAAGATTGATTGATTGATATTTTTATTTTCAATTTCATTATTTATGTCTTTTATTTTAAAGCTCACTCCGTATTCTTATTCTCCCAGTTGCTGCACCGATGCGGCTGGTCCCTCTCCCCGCCCTGCGTCTTGGATCAGGAGGCTCCAATCGGTTGGCCCGCGTGAAGGACCGGCCTTTCCCCCCTTTAAGCTCAGGATGTTCTCGCACAGCTCATTCGAAGCCATTTCCCTCAGGACTCCCTTGCCTTGGGGATTTTGCTTTTCTTCCGACAATAAAGAACTCTTAAGTCTGAATCGACTTCCTCCTGCTGGAAGATCAAGGTTCCAACTCGGTTTCGAGAACTCGGTACTGGGGCACCTGGCTGGCTGTTGGTAGGGCATGAGACTCTTGACCTTGGGGTCACTGAGTTCGAGCCCACGTTTGGCTTTTTACTTTAAAAGAAAATAAGAACACAGAGCTTAGTATTTATCTGACGGATTACCACAGCAATTCCAGGACTTTGAGAATAAATGTGAACTCTTCCTCGGGGCATCAACGCAAAATGTAAAGCGAATGAGCAGGAGGAGAATGATCTTCGTGGACCACATGCTGTAACAATGCTGCGCTCAGGGGAGCCAACCATTTTCTATAAAAAGAATAATATTTGAATCTGACGATCAAGAAACCAGAGCTTGGCTAAGCTTAATACAGGCAGGAAGTTCTAGAGTTGAATCCAGGTTGCTTTGATGGGAATGATCAGCCATGGAATTTAAGTCTTCGGTAATTAGACAGAACGCAGAAGTTTGCATGGTTCTAAAAGATCGAGAGTGGGGGCGCCTGGGTGGCTCAGTTGGTTAAGTGGCCGACTTCGGCTCAGGTCATGATCTTACGGTCTGTGAGTTCGAGTCCCGCATCAGGCTCTGTGCTGATGGCTCAGAGCCTGGAGCCTGCTTCGGATTCTGTGTCTGCCTCTCTCTCTGCCCTTCCCCTGCTCAAGCTCTGTCTCTCTGTCTCTCAAAAATAAATAAACATTAAAAAAAATTAAAAAAAAAAAAAGATCGAGAGTGGAGATGCCTTCAGTCAGCGGGGTCTCTAGGACCTAGAGGAGTCGTAGAGACCAAAATTATTTCTGTAATAAAATATGAAGATGTCATTCGATTTTTAGTGTGTTGATGTTTGTAGCAATGCTGCTAAAGCAATAGTGGATAGAGCCTGAGTCGAGGCCCCCAACTCTACTAGGGGTTCCATTAAATTTGTCACTACCCTATACTTGTAATTACAAAAAACAAAAAAACAAAACAAAAACAAACACCAGGTTTCACTTAAGAATGCCCATGATGAGGTAGTAAAACTTTAATATTTTTTTAACATTTATTTATTTTTAAGACACAGAGAAAGACAGAGCAAGAGCAGGGGAGGGGCGGACAACGAAGGAGACACAGAATCCGAAGCAGGCTCCAGGCTCTGAGCTGTCAGCACAGAGCCCGACGCGGGGCTTGAACCCATGAACAGTGAGATCATCACCTGGGCCGAAGTCAGAACCCACTGAGCCAGCCAGGCACCCCTCTGTAGTAAAAACTTTAAGATTTGAGTTTAAATCTCAACCTTTTTAATAGTCTTTAAAAGTAAAACTTTTAACCTCAACCTTTGTAACAGTCTGCAAGACAAAACCCGAAAGTACTAGAGTACTCCTGTCGCACACCGAAGTAGAGCAATTGTCTCGAGAAGCCCTTAAGCAATAGTTGGAGTTGCAAGCCTTCGATTTCCAGGGTTCACTCTTTGTACTTGAAAGAATGACAGAGAGACTGTGGTTAGTCAGACTCGGGTTTGTTGGATACATTCTCAAAAATCCTATTGCCAAAAGGAAAACAACAGAAGCTATTTGTGGCCAATGGTAAAATTCAAGTTTCGAGCAAAAATGAGGCATTGAAAACCTGTCGGTCACTGTGAGCTTGACAGCTTTCCAATATTCCGAGACTTTTCTGCTAAGATTGGTGTTGAAATGAACAGATATGCTTTTCTGATACGTATAGCAAAATTTGGAAGATCGCACAATTCAGAGAACCAATATTTTTCAAGTGATCATGCATGACATTACCAGATCATGCATGGGTAAAGCAACCCATTGACTGCACAAAAGAGAACAATAGAGTTTAATGTAACAGCAGGAGTCTGAAACCAATATGGCTTCCGATTCTACACTCTGACTCACCTTTAAGAAACAACCCTTGTTGAGAAACTCAAACCACCATTATTTAAAAGGGCTGTTTAAATACTTCTTTTTCCACAGAAATATCTGAGTGAGGCCAGATTTCCTTATACCCTCCAACTAAGACAACATATTGCGACAGATTCAAATTAAATGCAAAAGCAGAGAGAAGACTCCTGTCTTCTATTAAGCCAGACATTAAAGAGATTTGCAAAACTCCCAAACGGTGCCACTCTTCTTACTCACTTTTTTTTGTTTGTTTAGGAAAATACATTTATTTTCATAAAAATGTGTTATTTATGTAATGGGATGATTACTGTGCTTTCACAGAAATCAGTATTTTTTAAATTTCTCAATTTTATTTTTTAATATGGTAAATATTAGTAATTTAGCCCATTGGAAACAAAAGCTCCTGAGGCTCTTCGACTTTTTACACTAGGCTCCCACTGTGGGGCTTGAACTCATAACCTTGATATCGAGAGTTGCACCCTCCACCATCCTCAGGTCTGCTGCTTATTTCTTCCATGTTAGGCTGCGTGCCCAGGAACTCCTGGCTTTTAAGGTTCCTACCACTCGGTTCCAAGTCTCCATGGCCAAAGCTAAACCAGGTGGCTTAAAAATGTCATTTAAGGAGACTGTGCCTGAACTGATGGAGAACTGGACCAGCATTCCAACACCTCATCTACCAAGACCCGTGAGGGTTCATCGGACATGAACCAACGGTGAGTGCTCCAGGTTCTGAAGTAAGCCTCCAGCATGAAATGGTTGAATTCAACCAATTTCATGGCGAATTTGGTCTCTTCTGTTATATATCTGACCCAGAGCTGAAAGGGTATTAACCTTCTATTTATTTATTTTTTCATTAAATTCCGCCGCCTGGCAGTAACTCTATCGAGAGCAGTGGAGTAGCAGATTATGGAGGGAAGGTTCCCCTGGGTTTGGATTGAGATTGTTTTCCTACTTGACTTTCCCACTCTTGAGTTCTCCTCGGGCCCAAGACCACAAATCCAAGAATTTCCCAGCATCATTCCGGGAGCCTAAACAGTCTTTGGAACAGCTGCAGAATGCTGATGGTCTCAGGATTCCTTAAAGGAATTTTTCTGGGGGCGGGAGAAGCTACCGCCCATGACTCTTAATTAAATGTTGAAAGCTCGCCCGCCAACAGTGAAAGACACAGTGTGGAATCCTCAGAATCTCGATGTAGATAAACCGGCCCCTCTTCCATAAATAAGGACTTGCTCCAGGGAACTCCCCATCGCCTTCTTCCCTTCTGTTTAGTGAAAAGGCCGTTCTTGAGAAATGGGAAAGGCAGATGGGGGCTTCCATAACTGCATGCACGTCAACACATCTCTCCTGGCACGGACTTCCTTCCTGAGGCTGATGACCGGTTGAACTGTAGGACCTGCCTGCCGCGGGATGGATGGAAATGCAGCCAGGGCAAAGTCGATTTTCTCCAGTGACACACTAAGCAATGTCTCAAACACAGATTCACTTTACTGGGGATGAGCCCAGAGGGTACACACGGCACCCCCAGCTCCTCAGTGCACTGAGTCCCACTGCAGGAAGGGACAGGGACCCTGAGCCCCATGAAACTGAAGCTGGAAACATCCGTTTGGTGGCCAGTTTCTCCTTGGTGCCTTCTTCAGGGTCAGGGTTCATTACTATAGTCAATATACCATTCTGAGTTGAAACCAGTAAGTTCGCAGAACATTTGGGGACGGAGAAGATACCAGAAAGATTTCTACACGCAGATCAAATCAGCATACTGCTGAACGGAAACGAGTTTATCTCTGATACTGTGAGGATCTGGCCATCAATGACGAAAAGGAAACCTCGTGGACCCTTCCGGCCCCGTCAGGTCACAAAGCTGCTTTTTACATGCCTCTCAATTGGACTGTTTTTGACTTTCATTTTTATTAGATTTTTGAAGTTCTATTTTTTTTCCAGGTGTTTTTAAAGGCTTATTTTTGAGAGACAGAGAGCGTGCGAGCGGGGAAGGAGTAGAGAGAGGGGGTCACAGAGGCTCCGAAGGGAGCAGGGAGCTCAACGTGGGGCTCGAACCCCCGCATCACGAGATCGCGACCCAAGCCAAAGTCAGACACTCAACCAACTGAGCCACCCAGGGGCCCCTTGAAGTTCTAGTTTCTGAGCAGTTTTGTAAAATTTGGTGGCCTCACACGTGGCATGGATGTTAGGTGAGTGGTCTCAGTCACCCTGCGGGTCCAGGACACTGTCATCGGTTACCGAACACCAGAGGACTTGCTGCAGGTCCCAAACAGTTAACTATCTTGAAAAAGTTAAACTGATGTCTTATTTATCTAGATAAAACGCGTATCTCTTCTTTCTCTCCATTAAGAGGATTGTATTAAGCTAACCTTTCCAATCTACCCCAAATGGAATCAAACAAATAAATGAATCAAACAACACTCCCCAGCCAAGACTGTATCACATGCCCCAGTATTTCCAGTTTTAGTGACTCAGGAAACAAAGACGAAGTCTCAGACCTACTGACTCAACTAAATTGAATTATAAGGATGAAAACCAGGCCCTGAACCATGGCAACCTTCGAGGGCAAGGCCGCCCTGAGCAGTGAGGGCATTTGGGTTGACTCCTATTTAAAAGTGTGGTTACATTTTGGAGCAAAGTTCCCTCTCAGTAGAAAGTTAATCTGCTCAGGGACTCGATTTTCCCGTGTTCCCAAATCTGTACTGTCTTATTTGCAATCCCCAGTCCCCCCCCACCCCCCCGCTCTCCACTGCTGCAGAAAAGAAACAAGCAAACAGCCTTTCCACACAGTCAGCCACCCCAGTGAGCAAACACAAAGGACGCTCAAGATACTTGTCATCGCTCCCTGTGAAATCTCTGGCGGAGGCACAGGTGGACTGAGGCCAACAGCATTCACTTCCTGCTCTTGCCGTGCGAGGAAATGTTAGGCAACAACAGCGCCCACAGAGGACAACCGTGGGTGAAGAATTACCCAAAAATGGAGACGAGTGACCCAAAGAAGCAACTTGCCTAAAGCGGTAGCTCGTAAGTACGGAACTGAGGACAACTCGGAGACCCAGAAATCTAACCAGGTATCCGGAGTCCCATTTCCTCGGGTCTGGAATTAACTGAAGAACGTTGCACGCAGCTACAAAAAAGAGAATTCTCAAGCAGTTGATCGAGTATTATTTCAGGGACAGACGAGATGTGGGGCACCTGGCTGGCTCAGGCGGTAGAGCATGGAACTCTTGATCTGGGGGTTGTGAGTTCGAGCCCCATGCTGGGCGCAGAGATTACTTAAAAACAAACTCTTTCAAAAGAGAGAGGGAGAGAGAGAAGATATGAGATTATAAACTCCTCAAGGGCAGGTTATTGTCATTGATCTTGGCATCCACGGTGCTCGGCACGGTAACCAACAGGTGGTAGATATTTTATGGTGGAAATCAGGGCTATTAGAAACATTTTACCAGGCCTCCTTGATAAGCCTCAAGGCCATTGAATTTTCTTAGGTCATTTAATTTTCCCTTTCCTAATTCAAAGTTTGCCAAGCACACCGCTGGTCACAGATGTGTTTTCTCCACTGTCCTGCTATCTGGAAAGTCCCTGGAGAGTGGAGACAAGTATTCTAGTCACTGAAAAGGACTATCTCCCACTATAAACTGATAAGTGGGAACTCTGGCCTACGCAGTGTTAGCATGAGTCAGCATACTCCAGTCTGGTCGGCTCCAGGTAAACTGATAATAATTGAGTTACCAAGCCGGCAAAGCTCAGGACAAGACTTCCGTCTGTGCTAAACCGTAAAGAGATGGCAGGAGATGGAAGGTCCCACTTTGCTGTAGGCCACCAGTCCTGACCACCAGGCAACATGACCCCCACCACAGGCAGTTCTAATAGTGCCATAAATAAATAAGACACAACCAACTGTATAAATAAATAAAAATAAGCTTTAACACTTTTACTGCTTTGAACAGTAAGAGGTATTGAGAAATGGAGGAGAATGTAGCAAACTAGGTGAAAATATAGGTTTTGGGGGTTGGAAAAGCCAGGATTGCGTTTGGTGGTTACTTTGTGAACTTAAGCAAATTATTTAACCTTTCCGAATCTCTTAATTTTCTTTGTGAAACTGAGATGATAATAATACCCATTTCATTAGGTTGTGAGGAATGAAAGAATCTACATAAAGATTTAAGATTTTCCATTGCTAGCAAAATAGTGGTCTAGAGATTGTGAAAATCCGCCAACTACAAAACACTTCAGGATGCTAAGTTCGATGTTATTTTTTTTTTAATCTTTAAAAATGTATGGACTAGGTCTCAAGGAAGTAAAACCTTCCTCTGAAATCAGGAGTGAGGCTGTAGGATAAATCCAAGGAAATGAGAAATTATTGGACATTCAGCCAGCCTGGAGCCGTCTTCCAACCCCAAGTGGTCCAAGCTTTCATTTTAACGGAAACGCGGGTGGGGAAGGGATGAGGAGGAAGGAGGACTAGAGAGGCTACAGAAAGACAAGGCGCAAAAAAGGCTGTGCCTTAAGAGAAATGGTAAATTAGGGGAAAACACAGACACCCCGCCCAAGCCGTAGACAAGGAAAGTCATCTGTCTTGGTCTTGACTTCTGTTGGAAGAAGAAAACGTGTCCCCGCGTCAGGTTGTCAGATTTAGAAATAAAAAGGCAGAGTGCCGGGGATTTCTAGAGCCGTGAAACTATTCTAGAAACTATTCTATGCTATTGTCAAAATGAATAGAATGTACAACACCAACAGATCCTAATGTAAACTATGGACTTTGGGTGATAACGATGTGTCAATGTCGTTCATTGATTGTAATAAACACACCATTCTGGTGGGAGATGCTGAAGGGGAGGCAGTGCAGGTGTGGGGAGGAGGGGTACGTGAGAACCCTGTACTTAATGCTCAGTTTTGCTGTGAACCCAACGCTACTCTAAAAAATAAAATCTGTTTATTTTATATAAACAAAATATTTATATGAAAAAAGTATTCATTGTGGATGGGATTGAGCCCCACATCAGGCTCTGTGCTGACGGCACGGAGCCTGCTTGGGATTCTTTCTTTCCATCTCTTTCTGCCCCTCCCCTGCTCTCTCTCTCTTTCTCTCTCTCGAAATAAATAAACAAACATTAAAAAAAATTCCCACAAATAGATTTCAAACAAATGTAACATTACAATTAAAAAATACAAGGAAACAAAAGGACCACAGAAAAAAAATAAAAGGACCAGACTCACCAGGACATTAGATAGTAGACTAATCAGATATAGAAAATAAAGGGTTTAAATAAATAAATGAGAAATTGAAGCCATAAGCAAGGACAATTTTTAAATGACCAGAATCATGAAAAAACTAACCTCTAAAATAGATACATATAATTACTGAAATGAGAAACTCAAGAAACTATTAAAAAGAAAATCATACACGATTGAATGAAAAAAAAAATCAATGATCTAGAAGCCAGAATCCAGCACCAAAAAAAAAAAAAAAAAAAGGGAAAATAAAGAATACCAAGTTTGAGTAAGAAAAACTAACAAATAGTCAAATGAAATTCCCAAAGGAGAGGAAATTAGAATTTTCCAAAACTGGTGGTCATTTTGTAGATTGATAAACCCTCAGAATTAAGAAGCGTAAAGAATATTAAGCAAGATCACTTTAAAACAAGCCACCCCAGACACATGACTGAGAACTGAAGAGACCGAAAGCCAAAGAAAAGATTCAAAAGCGACGAATGAAAAAAATGTTAACCTGTATCTAGACACCCACTGACTTCATGGCTACAACCGTGGAACTCTGAAGAATATTACCTATAAGGTCCTAGGAGAAATGCAATTGTCGATCCAGAATTATGCACCCAGCTAAACTATCTTTCAAGAAGGATGGCAAAATATAGACACTTTTAGATAAACAGATACATTCTGATAGACTAGGGGTTGTGTACCAGCTAAAGCATGTCCCTAAAAGACTTTTAGAAGAATTTGCTACAGGAGGAAGCAAATGAGCTCAGATACAAAAAGGAGTGATGAGCAAAGAAAGAGGTAAGTATGTAAGTCAATATAAATAAATATCAATAGTATAAGATAGTATTAATAGTCTAACCCATGTGGATAAAAAAATAAAACAAATATAAATGCACATGTTAGACTATAAATCAGATCTTACAAATTCTGAAAAATTGATATCAAATAGACCGTTTTCTGATCACAATATAATTGATAAATCAATTTATTTTAATTTTTTTTAACGTTTATTTGTTTTGAGAGACATAGAGACGGAGTATGAGCACGGGAAGGGCAGAGAGAGAGGGAGACACAGAATCCGAAGCAGGCTCCAGGCTCTGATGAGCCATCAGCACAGAGCCCGATGCGGGGCTGGAACTCACAGGCTGTGAGATCATGACCTGAGCCGAAGTCGGCCACTTTACCGACTGAGCCACCCAGGCACCCCTGATAAATCAATTTTTTAAATATTTAAAAAAACCTCTCCTACATATAGTTTAGAAATTACAAAACATAAATCATTCATGATCTAGTATAATAGTTCAAAGAAACAGTATAATGGAAATTGGAAACAACTAAAGCTGAATTTAACAAAAATATTTTTTATTAAAGTTTATGGTGTTTAACAGCTACATGATGTTTAAGAAAAAGAAGAGAAAGAAGGCAGCAGGTGGGAAAAATCACTTGCTACTGCTTACTCTGTACCAGGTACTATTCTAAGTTTCTTATTAACTCATTTATCTTCACATCACCCCATTTTAAGGATGTGAAACCAAGGCACAGAGAAGTTGTTACCTGACCAAGTTCACATAGCTAGAAAGAGGCTTAACTCTTACATTAGAAAAGATGCTTGGGGGCGCCTGTCTGGCTCAGTCAGTAGAGTGTGCGACTCTTGATCTCAAGGTGGTGAGTTCTAGCCTCATGTTGGGTGTAGATGATATTTGCAAATGATATATCCAATAAGGGGTTAGTGTCCAAAATATATAAAGAACTTATACAACTCAACACCAAAGAAAAACCCCCAAATAATTCAATTAAAAATGAGCAGAAGACATGAATAGACATTTCTCCAAAGAAGATATACAGATGGCCAACAGACACATGAAAAGATGCTCAATAGCACTCGTCATCAGGGAAATGCATAGCAAAACCACAAGGAAGTATCACCTCATACCTGCCAGGATGGCTAAAATCAAAAACACAAGAAATATCAAGTGTTGAAGAAGATGTGGAGAAAAGGGAACCCTCTTACACTGTTGGTGGGAATGCACGCTGGTGCAGCCACTGTGGAAAACAGCATGGAGGCTCCTCAAAAAATTAAAATCAGAATTACCATACGACCCAGTAGTTCCACTACAAGGCATTTACCCAAAGAATACAAAAACACTAATTTGAGAAGATATAGGCGCCCCTATGTTGATAGCAGCATTATTTACAACAGCCAAATAATGGAAGCAACCCAAGTGTCCCTCAGTAGATGAGCAGATAAAGAATACGTGGTTTATACATACACAATGGAATACTACTCAGCCATAAAAAACCAAAACTTTGCTGTTTGCCACAACATGGATGGATCCAGAAGGTATAAGGCTAAGTGAAATAATTCAATCAGAGAAAAGACAAACCATATGATTTCACTCATATGTGGAATTTAAGAAACAAAGGAGACAAACATAAAAACAGACTCAAATATAGAGAACAAATTGATGGTTATGAGAGGCGAGGTGGGTGGGGGGATGGGTGAAATAGGCGAAGGAGATTAAGAGTACACTTATCCTGATAAGTGCAGAGTAATGTACAGAATTGTTGAATTACCATATTGTACACCTGAATTACTATATTGTCCTCCATAGTGTATAGTAATGTAACACTACGTTAATTATACCAGAATTTTAAAAAGTAAGAAATAAATAAAAATTTTAAAAACCCAATATTCAGAATACTGACGACCTTTTGAGAAGAAGACAGGGTGCCCGATCACGGACTAACATGCAGGGAACTCCAGATATTTATACAGTCCTATTTCTTTCTTTTTTTTTTTAATGTTTATTTATTTTTGAGCGACAGAGAGACAGAGCACGAGTGAGGGAGGGGCAGAGAGAGGGGGAGACACAGGATCCAAAGCAGGCTCCAGGCTCTGAGCCGTCAGCACAGAGTCTGATGTGGGGCTCGAACTCATGAACAGTGAGATCATGACCTGAGCCGATGTCAGACATTGAACCGACTGAGCCACCCAGGCGCCTCTATAATGTTCCCTTTCTTAAGATGTACGGCCGGGGGTGTGGGGATGCAGATGTTCATCATAATACACACGCACATCAATATTCCTTTTTATTACCAAGTATTTATAAAAACATGAAAAATGTTTAAGAAGAACTTCCTGTGTAGCACATAGTCAACATTCAATATCTAACGATAACACAACAGCCGCTGCGTAGGAACGGTTCTGTGCAGCCACCAGAAGAGCTCTAGTGGCATGGGGGGCCCCGGGTCCCTAATGTTTTCCAGATAGGAGCCTCTATTCATGTATGTGGCTGGTGTTGTCATGGCGACAACTCAGGAGAAGGAATTAGTGCTTCTTCTTTGGCCAGCCGCCTGATTCATCTTTACCCCTTTGTCCTCCTCATCCATGCATCCATCCATCCATCTATCCTTCCATCCATCCATCCATCTATCCATCTATCCATCCATCCATCCATCCTTCCATCCATCCATCCATCCATCCTTCCATCCATCCTTCCATCCTTCCATCCATCCATCCATCCATCCTTCCATCCAACCATCCATCCATCCATCCATTCATTCATCCATCCCTCCATCCATCCATCTATCCTTCCATCCATCCATCCATCCATCCATCCATCCACCCTTCCATCCATCCTTTCATCCATCCATCCATCCATCCATCCATCCATCCATCCATCCTTCCATCCAACCATCCATCCATCCATCCATCCTTCCATCCATTCATTCATCCATCCCTCCATCCATCCACCCATCCACCCATCCATCCACCCATCCATCCAACCATCCATCCATCCATCCATTCATCCATCCCTCCATCATCCATTCAAAAAATATTTAAGTACCTCCCGAGGTCTGGAAATCAGCTTTTATCCAAAGTCCTATAGCTTGAAGAATCTTAGAGCAACAAATGAGTTCCATTCATAGATACATGAATGGAGTCTAGTCCAAGGTATACCTGACCCCTCTCCCGTGGCCACCCCTCTACCAGTGTGTTTTGAAATGTATAGTTCTGATTCATAAACTTGCATAATACATGATTCACGAGCTTCTCCCACACATTAGTGATTTTCGTCCCCTCGATTCTGGTAACTGAAGCTCCCACCTCACAACTGCTAACATGAAATACCGGCCTGACCGGTAACCAGGGGACTTTATCATGAGAGAGGACCTATGAATATTTGTTTCTCCTATTGCTACTGCACCAAACTGTCACAAACTTGGCGGCTTGACAATGGATTCGTCACCTACAGCTCTGTAGGTGGAAAGCCCGACGGGGGTCTTATGGGGCTCAAATGAAGGGATCGGCAGGGCTGGGTTCTTTCCTGACGAACCTGTTTCCTGGTCTTTTGCAGCCCTTGGATGCAGCCCCCATTCCTGGGCTGCCAGCCCCTCCTCCACCTTCAAAACCAGCAAGGGCAGATTCGGTCTGCACCCAGAACTCCCCTGACCCACTCTTCTGCTCCCCTTCTCCCCACTTTGAAGGACCTTTATGATTTCGCTGGGTCCACCGGAAAACCCAGGATCATTCTCTTGGCTCCCATCAGCCAATGAGCACCCTTAATTCCTCTTTGCCATATAGAGAAATATGTTTAGGTTCCAGGAATTAGGACCTGGACATCTTTGGGGGTAGGGGTGGAATTATTCCACCTATCGTACTAGGAGATCTCACCCATGATTCCCGAACTTTCTCTCTAAATTAGACAATGAAAAAGAAGCGCTCAGGATCATGGTATCTCTACCTTCCAGAGAAATGAGGTACTTAAGCTATGCCTTAATGTCTACTTTTACAGAAGATCCCAGTGTGACTGAACAACCTCCGTGTTTTTCAGAAACGACTGAAGTTATTGTCCAGCACGTTACTCACTGTTCTTTTAATAGAAGCGCCTCCACTAAAAATTTGTGCTAGAGTTTAGTTCCAGGAAAACCTCTGATTCGGCAGACGGATTCATCAAATGAAAACAACGTGGACCACACTGTTGTCTGCCAGAAAACTTCAGAACGAAATTCATCCCACTTCCTGTAGCTTCTGTTTCACTTTAGCTCGAAAAAGAAGTTTCTCTTTTTGGGTTGTTAAAGTTATTGCCAGTACTCTAAAATGTGGTCACCTCGGGGACACCTGGGTGGCTCAGTCAGTCGAGCTTCTGACTCTTGATTTCAACCCAAGTCACGATCCCAGGGTCATGGGATTGAGCCCCACAGTGGGCTCCACACTAAGCGTGGAGCCTGCTTAAGAGTCTCTCTCTCCCTCTGCCCCTCTCCCCCACTCATGTTCACTCTCTAAAATTAAAAAAAAAACTGTTCTAAAAAAAAGAAGTAGTCATTTCTGTCTTAATAAACATAATGAAAGCATCTAACTATCAACCTTTAAAAAAAAAAGATCATTTTCAACCACCTTTGAAAAAGTTACAAATGCCTTAGCAGGTTCAGAATACTGTAATTAAGAAATATTAAGATTTTTTTTTAGAATGTATGTCCAGTATGTGCTCAAAAGATATCTGGTGAATAACGCCTCATAACCAGGGAGCACTATAGCATTTTATCAAATGTAGCTCCAGGGATGTAAACGCTGCTAGGATATTCTAGGGTTTCGAGGCCCAAAACCCCCAGAGTTAACAGGAGAAAGCAGAGAGGGGAGAAGACACACTTCCCGGTCACACTGTCGCATGTGCCGGCTACGGGTTCCTTCGGCCACTTTCACATGCAGAGCAATTAGGTACAAACAAGCCCCCCGCATTTCTATGGAGCCTGACCTGCCTTTTCTGCTTGGCGCTCCTTGAATCACCTTCACACAGACTGCGCGTCCAGCAAACGGGACCTTGCGGGGTTCCCCAACATTCCTTTACTTACGCGGGGCTCTGGACTTAGCATATTCCCCATCTTGTCACGCTCCCCGAGTCCCCCCATGTGCATCCTTTTTAAAAAATGATAATAATTCTCTAACTTTATTTATTTATTATTGAGAGGGAGCACAAGCTGAGGAGGAGCAGAGAGAGAGAGAAGGAGACGCAGAATCTGAGGCAGGCTCCGGGCTCCAGGCTGTCAGCACAGAGCGGGGCTCCAACCCACAGACTGAACTCACCGACCGTGAGATCCTGACCTGAGCCAAGGCCAGATGCTTAACCGACTGAGCCCCCCAGGTGCCCCTCCTCCACGCGCATCCTTCAATGCCGCCTCCTCCCTCCTGCCTCACACCGTGTCGCCTCTCTCTTGTGACACTCCATGGTACTCTGTTTCTTACGGATCTTACGTTTCATGTTCTACTTTGTATTGCAACCGTACGTACACAGATACACACACATGCTTACATCTGAATTACTTATCTTTATATCCCCTTTTAGAAGTGCCTTGTACAGAACATGCACTCCAAAGTATTCACTGAATTTAACTGCATATAAATTCCTGCATATACTTTAATTATCTGCATAACTTTGGGGCTAATAGGAATAAAAACTACGCTACCACTTATCACATTGCGTTACACTTTATAGACCAGATCCTCCAGAGAGTTCGCCCAAAGGTTCGTTGAAATTCGAATACATTTGGTTTAAGATTCAACAGCTCCCTCTCGTGGCCTCTGTGGGCAATTGAGCTTGGCGGCCTCCTGAGTTAAAACAATTTCACTTTATTTTTGGAACGTACAGTTGAAGCGGTTCTCAATCAATTTCACTTTTAATGTTAAAATTTGATTAGCACTGAACGGTAAATTTCATTTGGCGTAAAAGTGTCATTTTTATGCCGAGAATAAATAGAGACAGTTATCGGTCAATGGTTCCCATCTTAAATGACTATAAACCTGCTTTTAAAAATATTAATATATTTTAATTTAAATGTTAATAAAGATCTGATGAAGGTTAAAAAGCAAGTTTTCAGAAGGTCACATATTCTTTCTCGATACAGGAGAATGACTAGATCTTGGAACTCAGTGACAATATACGACACCCTATTTTTTGCTTTTTCCAAATTTTTCAACAGTATCAATTACAAACAAGTTAAAAGCTCAGGCATTCTAGCTACACAATCAAAGGCTCAGGTGGAAACAGAACAACGTAAAACAAGGAACCGGGTAAAACTGCAAAATGTTAAACCCCGAAGTATAGCTCTTCGGGAGGTCCAAATCCAAATCCCACGGCCTGGGGGTTTCCAAATCCAAATCCCACGGCCTGGGGATTTCCGTCATAAAGGGAACAGCTTCGGAGGTCAAGGGCTGGCCGTTGAGGGTCTGCACGCTCTGTGGAGGACTTCCTAAGGGAGCGGCCCGAGTCAGCGCAGCACCAGCGAGAGGCTAGGCTTCAATAAAGCTAATGTCTGAATTCCAGCAGCACGCAAGGAGCCGCGGCCACTCTCCGGAAGTACTCCAGAGAGAAAGTGCTGGGATCCTAACCTCCCCATGCCCCCCACTCCCATCCTCACTGGCTCCAGACAGGACTAGAAGAAAGAGAGAGGCAATGCTGAAATCCCCATCTGTCATTGCTGACATGACCTCGTTTGAGAAAATAAAACATCTATTTAATAGAAGCTTTTCTTGTATCCAGAATGCCTCTTCCTTTTGGATTCTCACTGTTGCCTAAGATTCCAACGATTGATTATTCCCAAGCATCATAATTTTTGTGAATAGTTCGAGAGTTTCCCTCCCGTGATTGTTTTTTTATATGAAATCTGACCTCGGAGAAGCATTTTCATTAATGATATTTATTCTTTTTTTTTCTTTTTTTTTTTTAATGTTTGTTTATTTTTGAGACACAGAGACAGAGCGAGAGCAGGAGAAAGGCAGAGAGAGAGAGGGAGACACGGAATCCGAAGCAGGCTCCAGGCTCTGAGCCATCAGCACAGAGTCCACAGACCATGAGATCATGACCTGAGCCGAAGTCGGCCGCCCAATCGACTGAGCCACCCAGGCGCCCCAATGGTATTTATTCTAATTGGGAAGGATGCACAAGAGGAAAATCAGAGAACACGCACACTGTAATGATGTTAATCATTTAGCGTGTGACATTGAAAAACTGTTTTAAAAGACAAAAATTATTCCTAGATAAGAGATTTTTTTTCATCCTGAGTTTACCAGAAAGCAAAGCAAAACTAAAAACATATAGAAATTGGAATAGCAGAATTCTACTGCTATTAAATTGGTAGTTGTTCTACAGTATGTTCTAAAAATGCACACTGTTTTTCTCTTTCATTGATAAAAATCATATAAACTTGGGGCTCCTTCTTCTTTGGAAACACGTTCACTTTTCCTGAGTATCACCCGAATAATAATATGCCCACTGAAATCCATCCAGGCAGGGATGTTTCAATAATCTCCTTCATACTAAATATTAAAAACAGCCTGAGTAAATTCTTAAGAGTTTATCATAATTTTTCACCAAAAGTGAAAGTAAGTTATGAAGTAAGACATAAGGGTATGTGATAATCCACTTACATAATATACGAAAATTTGGAACCCAAATGCCATTATGTAATTTTTCCACAAACAAATACAAATAGTTAAAAATTTCAAAAAAATGCATCGGGTAAGCAAAATATTTTTAATTTCAGGTCAACGGTCAATGGCAAATGAATGTCGGCATCGAGTAAGGTTGATGGTACGAGAAATCAATGAACTTCAACAAAGCCATCCAATCGCCTAGCTAATTAGCTGCACCATTCTTGTCATCAATGGCTTTTCATGAAAAGACATCGTTAGGTTTCTGACACGTAATAGAACCTCAAAGTGGATTTCCTCAATTTTTATTAAGCTGACTCAGTTAAAGTTTTCCATGTGCCGTTATCCCTTTTAGCTGGAGAATAAGGAATACAAAAAGATATCTCATTCAATGCTTAAATGGCTTTCTTCAGATTCTTTAGTTGTTAGTCTTTAGCCCCAATGTGTAAATCACGTCTATAAATAATGCTGAGATAAAACACGCGATCCTTTGCAACACTTCCATCTGACCATCAGAAATGATATTTTGACCTTATAACCGTGAAATGACTACTAATATAATTTAGAACAAGACATAACTATGTCATGTACATGTATATGTTAACATGTCTTAAACCCTAAGCTTATACCCATCCAATAAAAAGCAAAAATTCCCCAAACACTCCCAGGTTTTTATCACGACAAAATATCTTAGGAATGTAACAATCTCAAGTTTCATTTGCCATTGGTGTGAGGTGACTAATTTGCATTCGCTTGCAAAACAAAATCATCCCCAAGGTCGCCCACCAATGAATTGGCCCAGACAGTACAATCTTTGGTGGCAATACTGCAGATTAATACAGTTCCTTCATGACCTAAAATTATCGTAAGAGGAGGCCTAACTTCAAAAAGGACGGTGTCGCCCAAAGGGCCCGACAGCAGGTATACGTTCCAAGTCAAGCGGGAAGCTGAGATTCCGGAGGAGCCAGAAGAGACAGCGGGGTGGGGGAGGGGACGGTGGCCCGGAAGCCATTCTTACCAGGTTTGGGGACACTGGCGACCCTTAAGGACGAGTCCTGGAAAGGAAGGAAAAGAGGCGCTGTTAGTGCCCGGATGTGTGAAAGATGATCTGAAGTTAAATGAGAAGGTCAGCTCTCTGAGCTGAAAAAAATACATAAAGAAAAGATAAATTCTGTGTGTATATAAAATATACACACACACATATATAACATAAATCTGTGTGCATACATTGAGACACACGCACCCCCCTCACAGGGCCTCGAACAGCACCGAGAAAATGAGGCATCCCAGCTAACGCATCCGAGTGAGAACACAGCCCGCGGTCCCGGCTGTGTGATCTCATCGCGCTAAGCCCTGGGTTTCCGAGCCAGTGAGCTCTGGTCAAGGGCGTGGGCCCTGAAGCCAGCCCGCCCGGGGTCAGATCCCAGACCACCGTTGCCTGCTGCGCGACCCGGGGTGGTGACCTCATCTCTCCGCCAGGCTACCGGAGACCTGAGTGGGGATAACTGCACTAATGCACACACAGGGCTCGGGCGCGGCCTGGCACGGTAGCATAGGCGAACGCATGTTGCTGTTTTGGGGATTCGCTCTCTGTGGCGAAAAACTGGACCATTTCTTTACATTTAGTAGACTCCCTCCCCCGGCTCACCACTCGGGCCCCGTGTGTAAAGAATTTCTGCTCCCCAGTCCCTGCGGCTGCGCTCCGGCCCATGCCTTCCTTCCAGAAGCAGTACGCTTCCGGGGAGGCCGCCTGCCGCTTCCTGGCCGGGTCACGCTAACTGACGGGCGGCATGCCATCTGGATGGGCAGCTACCTACTTGCTCTTCGTTCGCCAGCCTAGCACGTGTTTACTGAATGCTGGCGGCGGGACTGAGGCCCGCTGTCTCTGTCCCCATGTGATTGATCGTGTCTTTATTCCCATCCTGGGGGGGCCGGGCCGGGTGGGGATGGAGCTGCCACCGTACCGACTGTGTGGCCTACTGCACGTTCTGGAGTGTCCCGTGGGGCTTCTCTAAACAAGGACACAACGAAACTTCCGGGAGAGAAAAAACTAGAGACCCGATAGCTCGTGGGGGTGCCGGCAAGAGAGGGGTGAGTGGATGGAGACGGCTCGGGCTCTTGGGCTCTGCGCGGCTCCCTGGGAAACGGGGCCTGCTTGGGCAGAGTCCGTAATGTCAGGTGCAGCCCAGAGACCTTGCTGGGTTGCGGCGCGGAAGGGCGGTTCTCAGCCGATGTCACGGGTGGGGTTTGTGTCACTTTCCCACCCAGCTGGCTGAGGACGCGTGCTCCAAGCTCTTCAGCGAGAACTCAAGGAAGTAGGAAGTGGGCTAAGTCAAATCAGTGCCCCACCCAGGGTGCTGTCAGAAGTGGCAAGAACCCCCATTTGGACACCGCTGAGGATACAGCTCTGCGGGGACACAGCCCTCCCAGCCAAGGAAGGGCAGCCACGGCCCATCAGAGCGACCAGAGAGAGCCCTGTCAGAGGAGGAGTGCCACCGTGTGACAGACAAATCCAAGCCACGCTGGTGGTGGCCTGCCTGCCCCATCAGGAGTCGCCCAGGAGCAGAACCGAAGGATAGAGCCAGAAGCCGAGACCAGGGGCTCCCGGCCTGTAGAGCATCTGAGGAAAAGGCACGAAGCATCCTGAACCCTGCCGGGGGACGAGGGGTTGGACTGGGGCTCCTGCCATTTTGCTGTGGGGCTCGGAACCCAGACACTCGTCACCGTGGCCACCACCCTCCAACACGCATACCCTGCGCCCTCCACCGTAGGGCTGGGGGTACAGGTCACAGCCGAGAACAGAGCAACGTTAACTCCGTGTTCACACAGGAGGAGTGAAGGCAGCACTCAGGGGGTTTCAGGAGAACAAAACTGTGCTTTGTTGTCACGGTAAAGGCTCACCAAATGAAGAAAGTATCCAGGTCACTGTTTCGAAATGACAGGTCTTGGGGGCACCAGGGTGGCTCAGTCAATGAAGCATCCAACTTCAGCTCAGGTCATGATCTCACGGTCCATGAGTTCAAGCCCCAAGTCGGGCTCTGTACTGACAGCTCAGAGCCTGGAGCCTGCTTCGGATTCTGTGTCTCCCTCTCTCTCTGCCCCTCCCCCACTCATGCTCTGTCTCTCTCTTTCTCGAAAATAAAATAAACATCAAAAAAATATTTAAAAAAAGGAATGACACAGGCGTTGCTCTGTTGAGAATTTTTTTTTTTCTTTTGAGAAAGGAAAGTTAAAGAGAAATGTTTTCAGCCACGCACGGAGAAGAAAGCAAGGCAGGGACAGTCCCTTGTTGGCCAGTCTCAGGGTCCTGGTGCGGGGGGACGGGCAGGTGCTGGCACAGTCTCCCAGCTGCGTAACAGCCCCCCGACTCGAGGCCATGGCCCAGCCTGAGCGCAGAGAGAGTGGCAGGGCTCCCGCCTCCTCAGCAGTGACTGCTCTCAGGCTCCGTGGCTGGGTCACCGTGGCTGGGTCACTGTGGTCCCCAGGGGAGGGGCGGGAAGGCCAAGTTGCATCCCAGGACTATAGTGGGGCCCAGACCGGCTGCGGGATGTATCCGGTGACGAAGCAGGGTGGCCAAGGCGGCATTGCCTCGGGAATGGGGGCAAGGAAAATTCCTAGAACCGGTGCTCAGGAGTTATGCCCGCTTCTGGGTGCTGACTGAAGTCGGGGGGGGGGGGCAGAACCCCCAAAGTGCGGGCCCAGCCTCGGCCTCGGGCGAGAGCTGGCCCAACCTGCGGGGCACGGCCTTGCAGGGAGGAGGCGCCGCTGAGGCAGCGGGTCCTGGGAAGAAGCCAAAGTCAACGCTCACGGCGGTCAGCGGTCAGCGAGCTGGAGGGTCCCGACTCGTCATGGCAGCCTGGGAGCCGGGACAGAGGCAGGAGGGGGGCAAGGTGGAGATCCCTCCCAGGCTCAGGGCGCCTCCACGGAAAAGCCAGGCTGCTGTCCCTGAGAAGGCAGGCGGGCACAGCGCGAGGCCCCCAGACACCTGGCAGAGGGGACCGTGGCGAGGCGCCAGGGGAGGCGAAGAGGGAGGAGATGCCGGATGGGAGTAGGGAACCGCATCTGTCAGCTGTTGCAACCAGAGCAGCGTCCGGTGGGGGGAGCGAGCGGGCTCAGACCTCTTCTGTGACCGCCTCCTGCGGGGCCTGGCAGGGCTGGGGACCCGCGGCACAGAGGACACTCCCCTGGCAGCAGAGCGCTCCCTGCGGTTCCCGTCCTAGCTCCCTTTCTGGCGCTCTGTTTTCGGAGTAGCCTCCACCCCCTTGGGCCCACCGCAGTATTTCAGCCACCTCGTCCCTCCTCCTGGGCCGCCTGGGCTCCTGGAGCCTGTAAGTCACTCTGTCCGTTGGAGGCAGGAATCTTCTTCACAGACAGAGGCTGAAGAGAGAAGAAACTAGGAGCTGTCTGGGCTGTGGAAGGAGAGGGGAGGGAGCACTCAGGGAAGGGGAGGAGGGGAGGGGGCATGAGGAAGAGGTGGGGAGGGAGCACGCAGGGAGGGGGAGGGAGCACTCAGGGAAGGGGAGGGAGCACCCAGGGAGGGGGAGGGAGCACGCAGGGGAGGGGAGAGGAGGGAACATGGGGAAGGGGTGGGGAGGGAACACGCAGGGAAGGGGAGGGAGCACTCAGGGAAGGGGAGGAGGGGAGGGACCATGGGAAGGGGTGGGAAGGGAGCACGCAGGGAGGGGGAGGGAGCACCTAGGGAAGGGGAGGGAGCACCCAGGGAGGGGGAGGGAGCACGCAGGGGAGGGGAGAGGAGGGACCATGGGGAAGGGGTGGGGAGGGAGCACCTAGGGAGGGGGAGGGAACACCCAGGGAGGGGGAGGGAGCACGCAGGGGAGGGGAGAGGAGGGACCATGGAGAAGGGGTGGGGAGGGAGCACCCATAGAAGGGGAGGGAGCACTTAGGGAAGGGGAGAGGAGGGAGCATGGGGAAGGGGTGGGGTGGGAACACGCAGGGATGGGGAGGGAGCACCCCCAAAGGGGAGAGGAGGGGGAACCCTGGGGAGGGGCTGGGGAGAGAGCACTGGGCCACACTTTCTTCATTCCGTGGACTGGGAAGCTGAAAAGGAACGAAGCCCGGAGCACTGGTCCCGTCGAATCCTTGATCTAAGAGTCGGGGACAAACAGCCGACACTGAGCGTGACCCCACGTGGAGCCGCCCCCCTGCTGCGGCACGGGCCCACGCAGCAGCCCTTTGCCACCTCCATTTCCCCAGAACCTTCCGGTTCTGCTTCACGCCCTAAAGTGGAAGTTTCGCTTCCTGGGGTGGCTGTGCACACACAACAGCGATACCGAGCGACCGTCACGAAGTCTCACTGGGCATCAGGCGCGTGTGAAGGTCACTCGGTCCTCAGGCCAACATCGAGGCAGGCACTGCCCCTGCTCCTCAGCTGAGAGCGGAGAACCCCCGAGCTCCGTGACTTCCCCAGGTCGCACGGCTAGTCCCCGGAGGGGCAGGACTCGGAACCCGCGGCCCCAGCTACCGACACACACAGAGAGGCTGGCCCCCCTCCCCGCCGGCCAGCTCCGGCCCCGCCGGCCCCTGCGCAGACCTGAGGCGGTCGCCGGTGGGTCCTTCCCTTTCCCAGAGGCCCCTCGACAAAATTCAGCTCACCGGGTACTGTACTCGGTGCTTCGGGGGACACTTGGGTGACAGGGCGCCGGCCCTGAGATGCCTTCGGTGGGGCTAGCTGTCCCCGGAAAGACTACAGTGAGGACAGGTAGGAAGCGGAGCTCTTAGGAGACACGGCTGGGGGCCGAGGCAGGACAGGCTCTCTGAGCCAGGGGAGCCCGGAAGGTTCTGGGAGGGGGCTGGCACTTCGCCTGGATCTGCGATGGGGGGTGGGGTGGGCTGTGGACAAGAAAGGATATGGAGGGACGGGGCCAGGGAGACAAAATGACAGAACGGTGAGAGCTGGGCGACCCCGCGCCTCGTCCTTTTAAGAGGCAGCTTTATGTGTGTCGCATGGCGAGAGCATCCCTTCCCCGCCACAATCCACACGGCTCCCCGCTGCGCTGGAACGAAACCCAGTCAGAGTCACCCAGTCACAGTCACCGGGAGCCTGGAACGCAGGGTGAATAAGCGGGCGGGGCTTGGGCCACGTGTCTGGCGGCCCCCTGCCCCCACTTGTCTCAAGCCCAGTGTCTGAGGGGCCAACCTCGCTGAGCCTCGGTCGAGCAGGGATCCTAACGGCCCGCCACCGTGGGATTATTGTGACGATTCAGTACTGGGGCACCATGAGTGCTCGGATCAGCGCCACACGTAGTAAGTGCTCAAGAAAGCCCGGCTGCCCTGAGGACCAGCAGTAGTGACTACACGGGCCAGTCTGGCCCAGCTCTGCCAGCCCTTCTGCCCCCCCCCCTTGTGCCCCAATGCCCCCGCCGCTGGCGGGGCTCCAGCCTGGCCTTCCTCCCGAAGATTCCCTCGAATATCACAGTACACAAAACAGAACGCGATGGCAACAATTTTCTCACGCGTTTGTCTAAAACTGTTGCTCGTTAATACTGCTTACAGAGTGTTTTTTTTTTTTCTATCACATTCTGAATGCACGGCAGGCTGTCGCGCAGGGCTCCAGGGTGCTGCGCGGGCCTGTGTATTTACTGCTAAAGAGTTAGTAGATCTCCTAGACTTGGGGTGATGGCCCACAGCTACGCTCGTAATAAGAAAATTTTTATACAAGGAAATAACCCCTAAGGGATGCTAATATTTAAACTTACCTTCAGGGGCGCCTGGGTGGCTCAGTCGGTTGAACGTCCGACTTTGGCTCAGGTCATGATCTCGAAATTCGTGGGTTCGAGCCCCGAGTCGGGCTCTGTGCTGACAGCTCAGAGCCTGGAGCCTGCTTTGGATTCTGTCTGTCTCTCTCTCTCTCTCTCTCTCTCGCTCTCTCTCTTTCTGTCTCTGCCCTTCCCCAGCTCATGCTTTCTCTCTCTCAAAATAAATAAACGTTAAAATAAATAAACATGCCCTCCATAAATACTATGTCCATTATTAAGCTCTCACTTAATCGCAGAGTTATGGACGGTGACTCACGAGACGGCGGAATTTTCTCTGCGCTTCACACTGAACACCAACGGAACGCAGCAGGCGCCTCCAGTCGCTTCCGGCTCGAGGGGTCTGAACGTCTTCTACCCAGAAGGGCGGGTCCAAGCCTGGCAACTGTGCGGCGGGACGGGTGCTAATTACGCAAGAAACGGCGGACTGTAGTTCAGAAGGTCAAGTCTGAAGGGCAAGGGGCTGAAAGTCTTTATTAAGGAGGGAAAATGTCAGTCACGCCGCCGTGCGCACGCAACGGCACCCACTCCTCCATCGACAAGAAGGCCTCGGCCACTGCTTGCGTCTCAGATGCGCCGCGCAGGGTCTGCTGACAAATCTAAAGATCGTGCGTTCCTTGGAAATGTCCTTTTATTTTCATTTTTTTGAAGTTTATTTATTTATTTTGAGAGAGTGAAGGCATGAGCACCGGGAGGGAGGAGGAGAGAGAGAGAATCCTACGCAGGCTCCCTACTCTCAGCCCCCCACGAAGGGCTGAAACTCAGGAACGATGAGATCACGACCTAAGCAGAAATCGGGAGTCAGGCGCTCAACACCCTGAGCCGCCCGGGCGCCCCAGGGAAATGCCCTTGTAGATTCTGTGCGTCCCCAGGCCCTTTCACGTGACATTCATCAGCCGTTCTTCCGAGTGGTTATTTGAAAGGCAGTTTCATGAACGCCAGTCTTTCCCGGTTTACCCTGGCCCCCACACCAAGAGGGATCAAAACGCACGAATTCATTCCTTCGCCAGACAAGAAAGCACCTTTTCACCCAGGAGGCCATAATCCCCAAGCACCCATAAAAATAGAGTTCATTTTATATCTGCATAGACAGTTGACCCTTGATCAACATGGGTTTGAACCCCGTGGGTCCACTCATGTGCAAATGTTTTTCTTTTTTTTTTTTTTTTTAATGTTTATTTATTTTTGAGAGAGAGAGGTAGAGCACAAGCTGGTGAGGGGCAGAGACAGAGAGGGAGACACAGAATCTGAAACAGGCTCCAGGCTCTGAGCTGTCAGCACAGAGCCTGATGCAGGGCTCGACCTCGGGAACCGTGAGATCATGACCTGAGCCGAAGTCGGACGCTCAACCGACTGAGCCACCCAGGCGCCCCGCAAATGTTTTTCGATAAATACGCTGGAAATTTTCTTGGCGATCTGTGACAATTTGAGAAAACTCCAAACTATTCAGCCTAGAAGTATTGAAAATTAAGAAAAAGTCAGGTATGTCATAAATGCATGAAACATATGCAGATAGTAGTCTATTTTATCATTTACTGCTATGAAATATGCATGAATCTCTTATAAAGTTACAATTTATCAAAACTTAGGCTCACGCACACGCAGACCACGCCTGGCGCGCAGGCCACAGGTGGCACTGTTCCCGGTCAAGAAAAATATAAACAAATGTGAAGATGCAATATTCGATCCTAACTGCATACAATCGACTGCGGTACCCTCTGGGGCCACCCGTTGCAATCGCAGGGAGCTGAGAGTTACTACTTATGAATGCTGTCGCCTTCAAGCGAGCAGTTGCCCTGTCCGGTAAATTGTATTTTGCAATAAAAAGTGATCTCTGGCAGTTCTATTAGTAGTTAAATTTGAGGGGAGTTAAAATTTATACACAGATTTTTAGACCGCGTGTGGCGTTGGCACCCCTCGCCTCCGCATTGTTCAAGGGTAAACTGTACTTTGGCTTTCATGCTTAAATCTGAACCCCTGCCCCCGGACCTCCTCTGCCACACCCCCAGCCAGCACCCTATCTGTGAGCTAATTCCATGGTCTAAGAGACTAGGCGATTCTCCAATCCGTCTAAAGTGGTCCTTCATTCTTGCATTACCTATTAGGAACGGGTTTAATACGTCCACCCAGATTTATTCAACTGTATCAAAATGTCAGAATTGAAAACAACGTTAAAATATGAACACTCCACCCAGGTTGTCAAAGACCAGAAATTAAACGTTATTTCATCTAGCATGTAACTCCTCCCCTGGAGAGGCCGAAAAAGCAGAGTCCTCTTTCGCTTTTTTGTGTGTTCGTTTTGAAAGGAGGGGCGGAGAAAGAATGAGCAGGGGAGGGGCAGAGGGAGAGAAATAGCAGAGTTTTAAAAGAAAGACCCTCAATATAGCCTTTACTTTGAGAAACTCTTAGACCCATTGAAATGGAAAGTTGGGGGGGCGCCTGGGTGACTCAGTCGGTTAAGCATCCGACTTCGGCTCAGGTCATGATCTCACAGTCCGTGAGTTCAAGCCCCGCATCAGGCTCTGTGCTGACAGCTCGGAGCCTGGAGCCTACTTCAGATTCTGTATCTCCCTCCCTCTCTGCCCCTTCCCCGCTCACGCTCTGTCTCTTAAAATGAATAAATGTTAAAAAAATTTTTTTAAAAAAAAGAAATGGAAAGTTGGCAAAGATATTTATATGTTAGTAAAAGGTAGTAATATAAAAGGGAATTTGGTGCATTTTCAAATGCCTATCGATTCCTCCGATTTATTCTCACCTAGATTATAATAATAATAATAGAGAAACAAAGTCAGGAGGCGAGCTAAGTTTCTGCTGGGGATGTGACGGTGGGAAGGAATTTATAGTCTGATCTGGAGGTCTCCAGGCAGGAACATTTTGTTTTCTGTGAGCTCGTTTTCACTTGCCCGTTGGCTTTAGCTCACTGTCGGAGCTAACTTCAACACCGGATGACGTGACTGATATCATGTGGGATGACAGATCGTAGGGAGAGTAAATTTTCAGCCTCGTGTAACGGAATAATCTTAGAACCGAACTAACCGATGCAGCGTTCTGACCCATTCCAGAGTCTTCGCGGGTGATGTCTACACTGCCTACTTCTAGTCCCAGGAAGACGCCCGAAGAAACATACTCCTGACGGGGGGAAGTCCCTTCTTCACCGACTGTTCATTTTCTTTCCCCAAAGGGGAGCACCACACTCCTGGACGGCCACTGAGTCAAGAAAACCAAGACCTGGAGAACTACAGCCTGAAAATAGACCGTCCTTAGCACAGACTTCCCTATCGCGAATCTCAACTACACAAATATCGATCCGCCCTAGAGAAAATCAGTTGGGTGAGGCAGAAGTAAGCATACGGGCCGCATTAAAAACTTCGAGCGCTGATATAAATGGTATCCATTCAAAACACACACGGAGCCCTCTGGCACCAGGAGTCACGATTTCACTCTTAATTATGTAGCTGACAGCAAGGGACACTTTGTTTCTTAATGACATTTTTACAATAGTTGTTCATTCTTTTTGTAATTTACAAATACTGGTTCGTGAGACTTTGGAGATTTTAAAAAACAATCCAGGGGCGCGTGTGGGTGGCTCAGTCGGTTAAACGTCCAACTTCAGCTCAGGTCAGGATCTCCCAGTTTGTGAGTTCGAGCCCCATGTCGGGCTCTGTGCTGACGGCTCAGCTCAGGCTTCAGATTCTGTGCCTCCCTCTCTCTCTGCCCCTCCCCCACTCACACTCTGTCCCTCTCCCTCTCAAAAACAAATATTAAAAAAGAATTTTTTTAAAGCAATCCTTTACTGGGGTGCCTGACTGGGTCAGTCGTTAGAGCATGCAACTCTTGATCTCAGGGTCGTGGGTCTGAGCCCCACGTTTGGCACAGAGTCTACTAGAAAAAACAAACAAACAAACAAACAAAACCAGAAAGAAAAAAAAAAACAGAAAAAGGAAAAAGCAGCAATCTTTAACCAAAGACAGAGAGGCCCTGCCCTGGAGGGGACAATGCCGTAGCACGCCTGGGAGGAAGCTAGGTCCCTGAATGACCTGGAGAGGTAGACCAGAACTCCAGGCTGCTCACTATGGAAGGGGACCAGAGAGAATTTCTATATTTTAAAAAACAGTAGTAATACAGATTGTGTGTGTGTGTGTGTGTGTGTGTGTGTGTGTGTGTGTATGCACATGTATATATGCAGTAAATACACAAAACACTTTCTGGAGAGAATGGCCAGAGAGGAGGGTGTAAATGGAAGGGGTTTCTACTGTATCTTTTTTTTTTTATTTTTAATGTTTATTTTTGAGAGAGAGAGAGCATAAGCAGGGAGGGGCAGAGAGAGGGAGACACAGAATGTGAAGCAGGCTCCAGGCTCTGAGCTGTCAGCACAGAGCCCGATGCGGGGCTCGAACCCACGAACCGTGAGATCCTGACTTGAGCTGAAGTCGGACGCTTAACCTACTGAGCCACCCAGGTGCCCCTGTATCCATTCTTTTTATGGGTACTGTGTACACAGATTTGTACTGTGTTTTTATTCATAGATTTAAAAATGTCTCTAACATCGTATTATATTTATAAATTAAATTTAGAGCAAAAATAAACTACTTTAAGATATCATTAATATAGTGAATAATGGCTGATGAACAACGTAAAATAAATTGTTTTGCAAATATCTCCCATTGCGAAAAAAACCCCACAGACTTTCTATGTCCTCCTTATTAATAATTTATTTTTTGCTTTAATCCAAAGCCTTTTGAAATGCATTAGATGCAATTAAATCTGTGTTAGGGTACTGCCAATACGGCGTATAAAGAGCTGATTATATAATGAAGATTCTAATCTTAACTCTATTATCTCTTTAATTCTCGGTTTTCTCCAAAGCTGCTCCTTATCATCAAAGTCCCTTCACGTCTCCCGAGACGACAGGACTCGGGGTGCGGCACAGCCGTCTGTTAATGCGGGCTTTCCGCACAGACGCCACAGCGCTGTCTTTTCTCTGTGTGTCCCGTTCGTGATCTGAGCTGTCGCTCTCTTTAAGGCCTAATTCACCAGCCCTTCTCTTGTAAACTTGCCAGGGTCTCAAGGCCCGGTGACGAAATGGTCACACGTGCCTGAGGAACGATGCTTAGCTGGAGATGTCCGTTATTGAAACACAAAAAGGAATTCGTCCGATCGTTTTCCTGAGCTATTTGAGACAGCTTTCCCCCTCCTTATCTGTATATGTGCACCTATGTACACACGCACACACACACACACAGAGGGGGGGGGGGGGGGATGCTATAAACAGAAGGATGCAGAACCAGACGAACAGGATTCTGAGTTTCTGCAAATGCTGCGCTTCTTAAGACTGAGTGGCGGCCTCGGGGAGCCAGATCCACCCACGCCGCCCCCCCCCCCACCCCAGGCCCGAGTGCACAGGGACAAATGACAGAAGAAACGGCAGAGATCGTCTCTGTTCGCCCCACGTGCGGAACAACAAACATATCTAGCCGCACCGCCCCTGGGAACAGCGGAAGCGGGGGTTCCGCCAGCGGCCCCGGTCCTAAAGGGGACGGCGGGTGACGCAGCTGGCGGTACCCCCAGCCGTGTAGAATTATCTATGAGGAGTTCCTAGGACCCGGCTGAAGAATCGGGGGAGGAGAGCGGCCGCAGGGAGGCCGGGGCCCCACCCGCGGGACTCGGGATTCCCCCCCCCCAGGGGCCAGACAGGACTAGGGGCAGCCTTCTTTCCAGGACACTCTGGGAGAACTGGGGACACCCTTCCCTGGCTTCTAATCCTGGTGGTCAGGCCAGGCCGACGGGGAGCGACCGAGGAATCTCGCAACACAGCCGCCCCTTCGGTCCACACTGCGAGCCACTCGGGCCAAGCCCAGCGTGCCATCCTATGAAACCCATGGCCAGGCCACCTGCTCCCTCCCCTCCGTGTGTTACCTCTCCCCGCCCCGGAATCCAGCTCCAAGGTGACATCTCTCTGTTACTGGAATCCATCCCTCCGCACCCCGGTCTTGCTGGCGACCGCGAAGACCCCAAGAACAGACTTTTCCATTCACCCCTGTGACCGCGGGCCTCGCTGAGAGTTTGGGACATTCTTGTCGTTCGAAATATTTTCCCACATTTTGGGAAGTGCTTTCGGAGCACAGGCCCGGCGCTGGGGTGGGCTACTGAGTCAACGGATGAATAAATAAATAGATGGCGATTATCTTAGACTTCTTCTGACACGACTAACTCACGTTACGGGGCAAGAACACCCTAACCCTGCCGTTCGGAAGCTCGTGCCTAGAGCGTGCACCTGGACCTTCCGCCCCGGGAGGGGGCTCGGTCAACCCCTCCGTCTCCGCCGCCGCCTCCAGGGAGCTCAGCGGCTACAGGAATGACTGGCAGCTTCTCGATCCCCTCACCTCCTCGCCTCCCCCGACCCTGCCCTTTATCCCGCCCGCGTCCCCATGGGCACACCCGGGGCTTGTCCCTCCCTGGGCTTGTCCCCTCCCTGGGCTTGTCCCTCCCTAGCTTGCCTGTTCGGTTATCACCTCTGCAGAAGTGCTGTCACTAAGTCCTCTACCGTCTCCCACCCTCAGGCCCCTCCTGACCTAAGAGCCGTCATTTGAACATCAGCCATTCCTGCTGTCCTCACCTCCGCACCCCTCCTCCTTCCCCTCACACCCGCCACCCCTACCTGCTCTGGGGCTCCCCTGGCGAGCATCACAGTCAAGGACCAAGAGACAATTCCTGAGCCGACCTCAGCGGGGACAGCTCTCCAGTTAACTCAGTCAGTCCCCTTCCCGGGATGCCTACCGCGCGCCTGCTCCGCTCTCCCCAAACTTCCGCCCACCACCCACCACCCAGGCCTCCTCTCGCTCGGCATCGGCCTCCCTTCCAGCTTCTCCGGGAAAATAGAGGTCACGGGACAGAAGCTCCGCTACCTCCCCTGGCCGTGTCCGTAAGCCTGGGCACACCTGCGCGCAGGCGCGGGACGCCCCCTCCCCATCCTCTCCTCTCTCCTCCGGGCCCGCCTGCCTCTGGCGACCACCCTCCCCCGTGGCTCCCCGAACAGTGAAAGCAAGACACAGAGCAAGCCTCTGCTTCTTCCCTCGGGCCTCTTCCTCAGCTGGGCTCCTCGATCGGTCCCCACACGGCTCACACGAAGGGCACCGATGACGCCTGTGGTGCGAAGTCCAACGGAGGCATTCTAGTCCTCACAGTGCGTCAAAACCCACGACCTTTCTGCAGCAATGGTTTCGATCACCACTCTTCTTTTTTCTTTCACTGATTATTACTTTTCATTTTTATTTTGCAACATGCATCTTATTTTTTTAAGCATAGTTTATTGTCAGGTGGCTAACCTACAGTGCGAACAGGGTGCTCCTGGTTTGGGGGGTTGATTCCCGTGACTCATCGCTTCCATACAACACCCAGTGCTCGTCCCAACAAGTGCCCTCCTCGATGCCCGTCACCCACTTTCCCCTCTCCCCTGCCCCCCCATCCACCCTCACTTTGTTCTCTGTATTTAAGAGTCTCTTAAGGTTCGGCTCCCTCCCTTTCTGTTTCTAACTATTTTTCCCCTTCCCCTCCCCCATGTCTTCTGCTAAGTTTCTCAAGAGCCACATATGAGTGGAAACATATGGCATCTGTCTTTCTCTGCCTGACTTATTTCACTCAGCATCATACCCTCCAGGTCCATCCATGTTGCCACACATGGCCAGATCTCATTCTTCCTCATTGCCGCCTAGTATTCCATTATGTATAGAAACCACAACTTTATCCATTCATCAGTTGATGGACACTTAGTCTCTTTCCATGATTTGGCTATTGCTGAAAGTGCTGCTATGAACATCGGGGTACACGTGCCCCTATGCATCAGCACTCCTGTGTCTCTTGGGTAGATTCCTAGCAGTGCTATTGCTGGATCATAGGGTAGCTCTATTTTCATTTTGTTTGAGGAACCTCCACACCGTTCTCCAGAGTGACTGCCCCAGTTTGCATTCCCGCCAACAGTGTAGGAGGGTGCCTGCTTCTCCACATCCCCGCCAGCAGCTGTTGTTTCTGAGTCGTTCATTGTAGCCCCTCTGGTGTGATCACCCCTCTTTCACAAAACTTCCCTTGCTTTGAATTCTGGGATGCCACGCTGTGTTTGTTTTTCCTCCCTGACAACGCCCCTCCCTCTCCCTCCCAGCTATCTCCTCTACTGGACACGACCTAACCTGGCTCTTCGAGGCTTGGCCTTGACCGTCTTCTGTTCTCACTCCACACTCTGTCCCTAGATGAGCTGGCCCATGCTCACAGCTGCGCGACTGTCTGCTACAGCTTGAATTGTGTCCCCCACAAAAATGTGGAGTTCTAGCCCCCAGCACCTGCGAACGTGGCCTCATTTGGAAACAGGCTCTTTCAGACGATGAAGACAAAATGACATCATTAGGCTGGGCCCTGATCCAGTTTGACCGGTGTCCTTATAGAAAGGAGGAGTTTGGACAGAGACAGACACACGCAAGAAGAGCGCCTGGGCGGCTCGGTCGGTTAAGCGTGACTCTTGATGTTGACTCGTGGTTCATGAGACCATGAGATTGAGCCCCGAGTTGGGCTCTGCACTGACAGCACGGAGCCTGCTTGGGATGCTCTCTCCCTCGCTCCTCGGCCCCTCCCCCAACTTGCTCACTCTCTCTTTCTCAAAATAAATAAACATTAAAAAAGAAAAGGAGGATGATCTGAAGACACAGGCAGAGGACAGCCGCTTGCAAGCCAAGGAGACAGGCTTGGAAGAGACTTCTGCCCTCACATCCCGCAGGAGGAACCAGTCCCCAGGACCGTGAGGCAGTGAGTTTCTGCCCTTGTGTCATAAAGCCACTCGGTCTCTGCACTTTGTTACGGCAGCCACTGGAAGCTAGTGCGCCGTCTAGTCCCGTAATTCTCTCTCTGATCTGCACCTTTCTCCCAAGCTGCAGGTCCGTGGTCTCCACCGGCTACTTACTGGGTGCACACGGACACCTTTCGCGGGATGTCAAAAAGACACTGCAAATCTAACACCTCCAAAACAGAACTCTGTTCTTTTACATCCTGCGCTGCCAAATCTGACAGAACAAAACTGAAAAAGAAAGCAAGAAATACGAGGTGTCCTATCTCAGTCGGTCATAGTCCCGTAAGACGGGGTGGTAATCCTTAAAGCCTCTGCCCCATCCCCCCCGCCTCACATCCCACCAAATCTGGGTGCTGGGAAATTCCTCTCCGATGGCGCACCATTCCCGATCTGTCCCCACTCCCCGCCATGGAGAAAGAAGTCACTGTCTCCTGGCTGGAAGAGAGGGCTGGAGATCAGATCAGTCGGGAGATGTGGGGGCAGGGCCACCTGTCCTGAGCCTGTTACCTCGTGTCTCACCTGGCTTCACTGTCCCTTGGCCCCACTGTCCACTGGGCTTTCATCTCCTTAAACACAGCCAACCCTTCTCCCACACGGGATGCGTCCTGCACTCACCTAGAGTCCTCCTCCAGGGCCTTCTTCCTCTGCAGTCCCGTGGCTGCCCGTGTGGACTTCTGTGCCCGCTGCACCGTTCTCTGCTCTTTTCAAAGACTGAACTCCTTTGTTCTCGGTTGCCAATTCATACACTAATTAACGCCACCTTCTTCACACCCCAGCCTTTCAGCATTATGCTGGTTTTTCTGGTATGAAGAACCAGACTATCTAGATCTCAGAATATAGTTACTATAAATACGAAATTTCACGTCAGAGGAAGACAGACATACTGTCACACATTTGTTACAAAAGGAAGACCCCGATCAGCCTCAGGATTCCGTTTGTTTTGGGCAGAAACCGTCATCTTCTTTTAAGGCCACCTGCCAAACCTGACTCTCTTCTGTGGCTCTGCACCTGGGCCTGACTCGTTTCGAGTTATCGGTATGATCGATGTTCTAAACATAAGAGAAATGATAACAAGTCTAAAAGCCGAGCCCCAGTGGTGTTGATGTTGACGTCAAACCGAGTTAAATGGAATTCATCAAAGGACAACACGGAACCCTACTTGATCTGATCGAAGCAAATGGGAAAAACAAAATAATCTTTGACTTATCTGTGTTCAAAGATCACATCCTTCTCTGTCTTTCTAGGGATCGGGAAGATCAGCCATGCATGACTTTTTGTAGTTTTCCAAAAAGCAAACCAAAGATTGCTACATACCCTAAGATGACCACGGTTTCTCAGTGTTGGCGCTGCTGACGCTTTAAACAACATCATTCTTTGTTCAGGGGCCGTCCTGTGCGGGGAGGGGTTTTCAGCTGCATCCCTGGTCTTGACCCACTCCATGCTAGAAGCATCCTTTACACACACTCACGACAATCAAAAACATCCTCAGAGCTTGCCAAATGTCCCCGGGGAGCAAAATCCACCCCCCACCCTCCCCCCCACAGCTAAACTAATTCACCTGTTCAGTAACAATTAAAGCAAATACTTTGTAGATTAAAGCAGATACCTTGTAACCATCTCCCCATGTCACATGTAGGGCTTAGTTACAAGCTATTTTCTCCATACGTCCAGAGAAGCTACAGAAGAAAATCTATTGCCTATTTCCTAATACAATTCCATACAATACAAACTTTCCTGTTTCCAAAAATTAGTATTATATTTTCCTTCACACTCAGAGACACCAGTTTTATAAAGCCAATGAATCGATAACAAACAAAAATATTAATTTTATAAAAGTCACTCTATATTCATTTTTCCCTCTTTGTCGTTGGGCAGTGAAGAGCAGGAAATGTCAACATTTTCCCCCTGCGGCCCTTAAAGACGGGCTCCCAATCACCTGTGGGCGGGCCCTTCCCGCCACTTAAAAAGTGTCACAGAAGTCCCTGCTACAAGATGCCTTCAGACATTGGCCAATCTTACGGGTGAATCTCCTCGGCCACATCGTGGTTTTTATTCTGATAGAAAGTTCTGCCTATATTACGAAACACTATCACCCTCTAGCTCTCCTGCTCTCTGGACCCACGGCAGGATCTGCCAACGTCCTCCTCCAGACGAAGCTCTTAGAGAGGTTAACGTTCATCCACGCCACAGTCAGGTATGTTTCAAATTCTAACAACCGTATGACATGAACCCATAGAGGACCTTAAAAAAATATATTGTTTTTAACATTTATTCATTTTTGAGAGGCAGTGCGAACAGGGGAGGGGCAGAGAGAGAGGGAGACACAGAATCCGAAGCAGGCGCCAGGCTCTGAGCCGTCAGCACAGAGCCCGACGCGGGCTCGAACTCACAGACCTGTGAGATCATGACCTGAGCCGAAGCCAGACACTCAACTGACTGAGCCACCCAGGCGCCCCTAGGACCTTTTAAAACTAGAGTTTGGCCAAAAGCTTGGTCACAGGTGAATCTGTGAGTCAGTACTGTGGTATCAAGCCCCCAGCACCTTTCACAGCAGTGCAATTAGAGAGTGTTCCCATTAGAAAAATGTTCCCAGTTGGAATTCGGAATGCCCGGAAGCCATCTCCTTTACCCCAAACTGCAGCAGCCGGCCCCGGATCGGATCGGCGAGAATGGGCTCTGACACCAAAGCTTGGCAACCACTTCAGAACTGAGAAGAAGGATGTTGCATTGTAACTACTTGTTACTTGTCAAAAAAAAAAAAAAAAAAACTGGAACCACGTAACACATCGCTCCAGACTCCAGAGAAGCCTGGCTCGCCTTCCAAATGGACAGCGCCTCGAGCACAGCGAGTGGGTTCCGTGTCCTAAGCCTGGTGTTCAAACATTCAACAATTTCGCCCTCGAGCTGCGCCAATCCTGACTGACGGAGGGGTCCCCCGGGAAGGCGCCCAGAGACCCTGTCGGAAAGCAACTCCGGCTGGTCCCTCTCCGCCTTGCTGGAAGACGGGTTTTCCTGGGTTTTCCTTATCTTGGCCTTGGTGGGTTTGAACCTATGGTTCAAGATCGTGATCCCGGCGGTGTGGGGGTGGCAGGGGGACGGGAGTGATGAAGGCACATCCTACCAGCTCCCGCCTGAGACCCAGCATCGGCGGAATCTGGCATGGAGAGCTCGGCATCCGGGAAACAACGCCAGCCTTCCTGAGGGGCGCGGTTATCTCTTAGTCGCAGACGGGCCTTACTGCTATAAATTGCCAACAAGGGAAATATGTTTAATTCTATGCGTAACGCAGGGTTGGAAATAATGGCATTTTAACACAGTTCGCACCGGCCCCAGACTACGTTAGTAGGCGATCAACTAAAACCACTAAGAAAAATGAAGTAGGCTAGTCCGTACAAAACCACTGCCTTGGCCTGCAGATGCCGCCGGCCCCCGGTGCTCTGTCCTTCCAGGGGAGGCACTAAGGTGTGTGTCACTCTGCAGGGGCGAAGCGTGGGGCTTAGGATTCTGAGCGGCCACAGCGGGCCACGCTCGGGGGCCGCTGTACTCACGACCTTCCACGGAGCTGGCTCGTTCCGTCCCCTGCACAGCACCTCAGGTCCTTGACGTGTTAAAACGACATCTTTTCTCGTGCCTTCCACTCTTCTCAGAAAGCCCGCGTGACCCTGCCACGTGCGGTCAGCAGATGACGCGGGTAGAAAACAGTGCGACATCCTACCAAGAAACAGAACTAGACAAAGCGTCCCTTTGTGAACCGCCTCTCAAAACCTAACGCAGACGGGTTCAGCACACGGAAACGCGGAGTCGCCTTAAATGCTGGCGGCCCGCCCGGCCTGCAGAACCTGAGTTCGCCTAAACCAAGGCAGTAACGACCGCGGTCAGCAAAGAACCAAAGGAAGGGGCACCGGTCAGCGATGGCGGCGTGGGCAGAAGGCAGACCAGAAGGAGGGGTGTATCTGCACGTGGGGGCGGGGGCCGCATCCCAGACGGCCGCTCCCCTGCTGAGAGGCAACGCAACGTCGGAAAAACAGTAACTGACATCACTCAGCACTAAGCAAGTGACAACTAATGATTGCTCTACACGGCTTTTTAAAGTTTACTTCTTTATTTTGAGAGAGAGAGAGAGAGAGAGAGAGAGAGAATGACAGAGAGGGAGGGAGAGAGAGAATCCCGACGAGGCTCCACGCTGTCCACGCAGAGCCCGACGCAGGGCTCGATCCCAGGAACCGAGAGATCGTGACCTGAGCCATGATGAAGAGCTGGACGTTTTACTGACTGAGCCACCCGGGTGCCCCTAGACATTCTGTATGTGTTCCCTCAATTTTCTTAACAGTTCTAGAAGGTGGGTTCTGTCACTAATCGTCTCGGTTCTGCAGACGAGCGAGCTGAGGCACAGACGGATTAAGGGAAGGTACGTAACGAGGCGACAAGGTCAAGACGCCAGAGCGCGTACCCACTGCACCGCCCAGCCGCTCGGCCCCTCTCGCCCGTCTACGCGGCCCCAAGGTGACCTTCAAGTATGGAACCAGGTTCCGATCCCCACTTCCGTCAGCCGTCAGGTAGGAGTGTGGGGCGGCTTCGAGTCTAGTCCCCTTGTGACGGTCCCTCAGGTGGCGGTCGGCCCTCCCACACCCTGGGGGCTTCCTCAGTCCTGGGCTGAGCCATCGGGAGTCCGCACCTACGACAGGGAGTCCCCCTCCTCGTGGTGACCAAGCAGGTTCCTGACACGCCTACGATGCTCGGATTTGTCCCGGTTCTCGGCCCCAACCGCTGGGGGACCTTTTGAATTAGAAATGCCTGGGGAGCTTTTAAAAAAAAAATACCAGTTATATCAGAACATCTGATTGAGGGACCTACAGACTGGTGTTTTCTCAGAGCTCCCTACATGGTTCAACGGGCAGCCAGACAGAGAACGACCCTAGGTCTCAGATTACTTTGCCCGGGGGCTTATCAGGGGCCTACGCAGCTGTATTCCGGGTTCTCCACAGAAACAGCAACAACAGGAGATGTTAGACAGACAGACAGATGGATCGATTGATCTCTGGAGCCACAGCCATCCATCCAGAGAAAAACTACTTATTTTAAGAACCTGGCTCACGTGATCATGGAGCCTGACCCAAGATCTGCCAGGTGCGCCCACACGAACTTGGCAGGTGAGTCCCCTGTGGCGAAGTGTCTTAGTCACAGTAAATTTCCCAGCAGAAAAGGTGAGCAGGAGGGAAGCCTTAGGCTCACGATTTGCTGGCTTACTTTAGACAGAGGCCACTGCGGCGTGGCCTTTATTTTTACTGAGCTACGTGTTGGTCAGACCCAAAGTCCCAAATCTATTTCGCAAACACGGGCGTCCTTGTCCTGAATCAGCCCCAAACCACACTTACAGCTCAGAGAGCATGTGACTGTATTAAAAAGACAGGACTTTTGTCCTCGAATACCCCGAACTGTGTGAGGGTGCGCTCAGAACCAACCCCTCCTCATCGACCACCACCGGGCTCTCCGCCCCAAGCGTGGACGCCCCGACCTGCCCCGGCGAGCTCCTGCCCTGGCCGGGACCCTGCCTAGAACCCTGGCAGCTGCCCTCTGTTCCCTGCTACCCAGTCTCGACCTTGAGCGACTCACATCCTCGGTGCCGTGCTCTTGAGGCAAGCAGGCCACTGAGCAAACGAGAGCGCGGCTCACCTCGCCCTCTCCTCTGGCCGCGCGGATTTCAGAATCTGCTGGGAAGACGCTCGGCGTTTCAGCACGTAACATGGTCACAGCCCGCTCACACACGGCAGCACCCCGTGCCCAGGAGACACCCCCCTTGGCACTCCGGGCGCCTCTCCGCAAGCACTCATCCGCGGATACGGACGGGCGGTGCGTGTGTTTAGTTGCCGGGGCAATGGTGGGAACCACGGGAGACCTGGTCCTGCTCCTTGGGCCCTCACGGCCTGGTGGGGAGCGCCTGTTTGTACGAGGAACAGGCCCTTCTGGTACAGGGTGTTCATGTCAGATGAGGGACATTCGGGGACCCAGGAGGAGCCACTGACTCAGACTGAGAGAGTGTCAGGCAAGACTTGCTGGACGGAGGAAGTGTGAGGAGAAGTTTTCCGGGTGAAGGAGGTAGAGGGAATGGAACAGGGGAGAACATTCCAGAAAAGCCAACGTTCCCAAAACATGAATGCGCACCCTGAGTCTGGGGGACTGAAAGATTACGAAAGGGAAGCGGGAAGTGTAGAAAAAGGAGTGTGGTGAAGGAGGGAACCGAGAGGTAAGGGGACAGGCCCCGGCACGCAGGCCTTGGAGGCCAGGCTAAGGAGTTGGACTTTTATCCCAAGGGCAACAGGAGACCATCAAAGGATTTTAAACGGAGATGTGCCGATCCGATTGGCACTTTGTAAACTTTACCCTTGGCTACAGATCAGACAACTGTGGAGAGGGGACGCGTCTGGAGGACGAGCGGGAGGCGGCTGCAGTAACCCAGAAGAGCTCGGATGCCGAGGCCTGGACGCGGCAGTGGACGCGGAGACACAGGGTGGGGGACACACGGGAGGGATGCTGGTGATAAGCTAGCCGGATATGGAGCAGAGTGACACGCTGCCTTCGAGAATCCAGCCAGGAAATACAGGCGCTGAGGACTAGCTTTGTGGATCAAAGGAACCTGTCCGGAATGGGGTATGCTGAGTGGGAAGCATCCAGAACGGACACCGGCAGCGGGTTAGCAAAATGAAATTTAACTATACGCTATTTTAGGTTTTGTTTTTTCTTTCAGGATATACCAAGTTAAATATTATCTCAGGCTTATACACCCACCTTTTGAAAAATGAGTAAATCCTAAACAACATTAAAACACGTTGTTAGGGACACCCGGGAGGCTCAGTCGGCTAAGCACCCGACTCTTGATTTCGGGTCATGATCTCACGGTTCGTGAGTTCAAGCCCCACCTCAGGCTCTACTCTGACAGCACGAAGCCTGCTTGGAATTCTCTCTACCTCTCTCTCTGCCCCTCCCCCATTCGTGCTCTCTCACTCTCTCTCTCAAAATGAAGAAATAAACTTAAAAAGAAATTAAAACCCACTGTGAGAAGTTTTTATAATGATCTCACAGAGATATATTTTCTTCCGAATATAACCACGCCAGTAAAGCCTCCTACAATATTGGATGGTCTTCCCCCTTAATAATATTCACTGGCATGGAGCCAGCATTTGGCCGATGGCGTTGAAAGGCAGGTTTCACTGTTCTTAGACAAAGCTCCTGTTTCATCGCACAGCTCCAAAAGTCTCCCACAAGCCACATTAAGGATGCCAAACAAAAGCAAATTTTTCAACAACCGCCAATATAAAAGCAGAGGGCAGGGAAAAAAAACTCAATAGCCTAATTGAGAAAAGAACAAAGGAAACGAAGACAGTCCCAGTAAAAAATAAATTAATAAATAAATACGATGGCCCTAAAACTCGGAGCTCACTCGAGATAAATGTCAACTGCAACTATTCCGAGACACAATTTTCCACCATAAGATGAACAAAAAGGAAGGAGTTTGGTGGCAGTCTGCGTTGGTACGGAGGCGGGGAAACAGTCTCTAAAGGGTCTGCAAAGTGGTGTAATTTCCACGAAGGGCGATTTAGTAATGGCCCCAAATTTAATAAGCCTATAACACCGTTTTTCGGCAAATCCATTTCAAGAAATGTGTTGAGCAGATGCACACGTAAGAAATGGGCGAAGTCACAAGTATTCACTGAAACACAGAAATAACCGAAATACCCATCAATGGGAAACTGGTTTATAGAATACATTACAGTGCTCGCTTCGGCAGCACATATACTAGAATACGTTACAACCACAGAACAGAAAACCACGTGGCCGTCTAAAGGGACGAAGGAAGGGGGAAACAACCCAACCGTCCGACAGATGAATAGACACAAGGAGGTCCAGACAGACAACGGAAGATTATTCAGCCATTAAAAGGAAATGAAATTCTGATACGGGCTATCACACAGACGAACCTTCGGCACTTGATACCAAGGGAAATAAGCCGGACACGAAAGAACGAATACTGTAGGATTCCATTGTATGAGGTAGCCTGAACGGTCGAAGCTAGAAGAGTCAAATTCATAGACACGAGAAGAACATGGTGCTTACCGGCGACTTGGGGGGAATGAGGAGATGTTGGATGGGACAGAGTTTCAGCTGGGGAGAATAAAACAGTTCTGGAGGTGGATGGCGGTGACAGTTACACGACAGTGTGAATGAGGCCACTGCCCTGCACACTTTCAAAGAGTAAGTTTCATGGGATGCCTGGGTGGCTCAGTCAGTTAAGCGTCAGGCTCTCAATTCGGCTCAGGAGATCCGGCCTCGTGTCAGGGTCCTTGCTGAGAGTAGAGCCTGCATGGGATTCTCTCTCTCTCTCTCTCTCTCTCTCTCTCTCTCTCTCTCTCTCTCCTTCCTTTTCTCTCTCCTCCTCTCCCACTCCCACTCTCTCTCTCAAAATAAATATTTTTTTTAAATAATAAATTTCCAGGCACCTCAATGTCTTGGCTGGTTAAGCGTCAGACTCTTGATTTCGGCTCAGGTCACGATCTCACGGTTTGTGAGATGGAGCCCCACGTTGGGGTCCACACTGAGTGTGGAACCTGCTTAAGATTCTCTCTCTCCCCCTCTGCCCCTCTCCCCAACTCTCTCTCTAAAAAAAAAAAAATACAGTTTTTACAAGAAATTCTTATCATTGGTCAACATTCTTTGAAAATTCTTTCATTTTTCTTATGTTGAACAGGAAAAGAGTGTTTAGTCCACTCCGGAAGGAATTCGCTCTTTTTCTTTTTTCTTAAATAGGCTCTCCCTGCTAGTGGTGTTTTAATTTTTCTTATTATCCTCAGTACCTTAGTGTGTGTGGCTTAGAGTGTGGCTTTGAAGACTGGCCAATTTGAAATTAAATTTTTTACATCGGTTATTTATTGTGGGGGTGAAGCCATTTCAACTTCGGGTCACCAAAATACCAAACCTTCCAAATCCGGGGCGTTCACCTCCTAATTGGTCAACATTTAATTGCATAACCAAATTCTTACTGGCCAAATCATGTCTTTCAGGGGGGAGAAAGTGCCTAATTCAGTGGTTAAATGCCCACGTTGGCTAAAGGCAAACATTGCTGGGAGAATGATCTGTTTGGGCAGAGTCCCAGAGCTGACAGTGATTAAGCTACTTAACTTTAAAAGTGCTTTTCCCCAGAATTCTCTGGAGAATTCCCACAATCCGAGGAATTGTTGATTTTCACATTATTCCGACTTTCTTTGATCTCACTAAAAATGTGGGTGTCTTGTGAGTAGTATGGCTCCTAGCTTTCAAGTCACATATTTAAGAGCTAGACAGGAAAAAAGTCTTTTTTTTTTCCTCTGAGGTTCGATTAGTTCATTTAAAATATAAATCTAGGGGCGCCTGGGTGGCTCAGTTGGTTAAGCGGCCGACTTCAGCTCAGGTCATGATCTCACGGTCTGTGAGTTCGAGCCCCGCGTCGGGCTCTGTGCTGATGGCTCAGAGCCTGGAGCCTGCTTCAGATTCTGTATCTCCCTCTCTCTCTGCCCTTCCCTTGCCCATACTCTGTCTCTATGTGTCTCAAAAATAAATAAACATTAAAAAAATAAAAATTAAAAAAAATAAATCTAGGGGCGCTTGGGTGGCTCAGTCAGTTAAGCAGCCGACTTCCACTCAGGTCATGATCTCGCGGTCTGTGAGTTCAAGCCCCACGTAGGGCTCTGTGCTGAAAGCTCAGAGCCTGGAGCCTGCTTCGATTCTGTGTCTGCCTCTCTCTCTGCCCTTCCCTTGCTCACACTCTATCTCTATGTCTCAAAAATTACTAGTAAAAAAAAATTATTAAAGAAAATATATATAAATCTAAAAGACCAAAATTTAAAACGATTCAAATTTCATGTTGTTGTGTATTTCACACTATTTGTACATGTGTAAATATTTACACGTATTTGCACTATGACATATTCTACCGTAAATGATAACTGCACTTCACTTTGTATTGCTGCAATTCACCGCATGGGGGGTCCTGCTACGTTCTCGAAGGAAATTAAATACAAGCATTTGGGTTGAGGATGCGTCCTGAGATACTGTACTCGAGATGTAGTATAATGACAACAAAAACAGTCTCAAAGTACCATGACATCTTTATAGCACGACAACTGCTCTGAGTCCCCGGGGCTTCTCAACGCTGAGATCTCACAGCCAAGACCTGGAAGCCAGGAGCATCTGAAGACAGTTATATATTTACGCAGCCATGAACTGAAAGAAGGAATTCAGAAAAGCTGGTAACTTTTCATCTCTATAGCTTTTCTTGTAAAGACTTCCCCAACCTTATGTATGAAAACGAGTTGGTAACATTAGCATCGACCAATAGAGTCCCAGGGGCCACTGGAAAACTCACGTATAAAAGGCGAGAGGAGTCATCAGTGGCAAGCATTATGGTATTCTTAGAGAAGACACATTCCATCTGAGGCTGTCTTTTAGAAAGGGCGGAACTCCAGAACAGTAAGGAGCCTTAGATATTATCTAATCGAGTCCCTCCTCTTGCGGATAACAAAATGTAACCTCTGGAAATTTGGCTTGCTAAACGTTTTTTAATTGGTATTAGACACAAGACTTACATGCACATCCCCCCACCCTCCACTGATGCCCTTTGCTCTTACGACCTGGCCATCCAAAGAAAATTCTTCTTGCACGCATCTTCATGCCCTAACTCTTTGTGCAATAACAATACATTTCACTTGTTTGGAATTTGGCGTATAGTTTCCTTAACAACAGATATACAATGGATACGTCCCTGAGCCAGCCCCAAATACCGAATGTAGGCACACGGAGCGCGGCATGCTTAAAAAAGAAACCAACAAAACCACCTGCAAATCTAACACCCTAGAACTGAATTTATCGTTCCGCCTTGAAACGCAAGGAACGGTGATAGCATCTACTCTTCCTGCTGGGGACTCCTCCAATTCCAAACTCCTGCTCGTCATCAGGAAGGGAGGAGCTGGGTTCCAGTGGGTGAGGAGCGTGGAGCCTGGGGCTTCGGGAGGATAACCCCAGGGCACACTTCCGCACCTGGAGCTGGCTTCCCGGCGGCCATGTTTATTTTCTTCCCAGTCTTCATGAAGATAACAACCACTTGCTGCTGCCCTACCTTCTGTCGAGGGTTCCGGACCAGTGTTTTTCTCCTCTCTGCCCTGCTGTTGCTTTCAACACAGTCTCATAGTCATATGTTGCCTACATATCCTTCTGTCCTTGAAATGTACACTCAGGCAGTCTTTTTATGGCTTCCCAAGGGTTTATGACTACTCTCAGTGAGGAAAGAGATTAGGAATGGTTCTCTTTCCTACTCTTTCAACCCAGCCCTTTCTTTTATTTCCTTCAAATGGTGAAGAGTTTCCTCCAGGAATATGAAGGCTTAAAATCTGATGACCAGATTCCACCCTGGTTGAAACACATTCAAAAAATAGGATTTCTTGAGCATCCTTACTGGACTGAAGCAAGACTCTGAAAGGCAGGAAGGGCCCGGGCTTACAGGGTTGGGGAGGCGAGAACTTGAAGGAGACAGGTATCTGCAAAGCCACAAAGAGGAAGGAGGATCTAGTTCTCTGGCCGCCGAGCTCCAGCTGGAGCGGTCGCTGTGCGTCTAGGAGACCACCCGGCAGAGTCTTTAATTGCGCTTTCATATTTTCATGGCTGTTGACCGAGAACTCGAGCGTCAGCTACTTGAGGAGAAACCTCAGGACCCATCTCCTCATGCCCTGTCAGCACTGAGGACACAAGTGATCGATGAATACTTGTTGGCCGCCTGGGAACTTCCAAGCCACTTCAAGGTCATGATTTTCCTCAGTAGCTACAGGGGAAGGAAACGTACTTCACTGCACCAAAATCTGGGGAAGTCCTAACCAGCCGTGGACGGTAGTTTCTCCTCACTCTTTACACATGTGTGTTTGGCTCTCTTCTTCTCATTTGAGAGCTGCGCCTCGGAGGCAACCTTTGAATGAAAAGGTGTCACAGAATCAGCGGTGGAGCAGGCCAACCCACCTCCTGGCCCCGTGTCAGCGGACTTGCTCAACCAACCACTTAGACCAATGCCTGGCTCAAGTCAGAGGGAGACAACAGAAGTTTTTGCCGTTCAAAGCTGACTTTTCAAATTCCAGGCACTGGCATCGATCCCTTTCCTCATTAAGTACGCACTGCCCTGAGAAACGGGCACTCTCCTTTTGGCTGGGGAACAATAGCTCTTCCACACGAGAACCGGCTTCTGAAACCAGCCATTATGGAAACCTACTGGATCACATCCAAAGGGTACGTTTCGAAAGCTTCTGGTATTTCTTGAAAAAAACCCCACCAAGTCTATTGGACGCGCATTCTTCAGTAGGGATATTTCAGAAGATAGTCCAGGGCCTCACACTTAGACATGACTAGGATGGTCCTCGAAGGGGCGCCACTCGGGGAGGAGCCATGAAGGTACACATAACAACAGCACGATTCCAGATGGTGAGGGGCAGCTTCTGTGGGACTGACAGAAACAGATTCCTAAAACAAGGGACGGAGCCTCAGTTCAACTTACAAAAAAGGGCCAAGAAGTGGCCCTATTAAAATTCCTCTAGGGGCGCCTTGGGTGGCTCAGTCAGACTCCAGCTCAGGTCATGATTTCATGGTTCATGGGTTTGAGCCCCGCGTCGGGCTCTGTGCTGACATCTCGTAGCCTGGATCCTGCTTCGGATTCTGTGTCTCCCTCTCTCTCTGCTCCTCCCCCACTGGTGCTCTGTCTGTCTCTCTCTCTCTCTCTCACAAACAAATAAACATTAAAAAAATTCCTTTAGCAACTCACAAAATATTACGTGAAGAAAAGTAGACAGGTATATTTCTGAAGACAGAACATGAACTAATGCAGGAACTCAAGGAAACAAAAGAACTTTGAGATTCTGAGGACTGGTGAGAGACAGAAACTTTCACTGCAGAAGACTCTGGAATTTTCTTTGGCCAGCCCGAAACACAGCACTGGCTCCCACCTTTATACAAAGCGGTTTCTGTGCTTGGGGCCAGGCCCTGGCCGCAAGCCTCGCGGGCTTCCCACTCGTCCTGTGCTATTCTATGACCGTGGCATTTTAATAATTGGAGCCTTTGCAACACATTCCAATTACAACCTTGTTCGAGGCCTCAGGGAAAACTTTCAAATTCTTCTGGCTACCTTGCGGAGTCTGAAGTACGGTGCTGAACACACCTTGTTGGAAGTGAGCGTGGAAAATGCCGTTCAGAGAGACGGTCTCCCCCGCTTATCTCCGCAGCAGGGAGGGCTGTAAAGTCTCGGCCCCACTGTCCCCCCCGGGATCGTGAGTCCGTTTTTATTGGGCTCATCATACCAGACGGGCAGCGCATGAGACTCCAATCATGTGCACTCCGCAGCTCAAAAAAGGCGGAGAGACAGATCAGCCCAGCTGGCAACGGGGTGACCATGAGTTTCGTCCACCCTTGTCAAAACCCGACAAGGCTTGAAGCTGGCCCTCCAGAGGGGAGAGTGACAATACAGGAAGAAGCGAGCTAAATACAGAAGAATTCAGTTCGGAATCTCTCTTCGTTACTTTACGCATCCAGCGGAGCATGCTAATGGAACAAAGTTGGCCACAACTTGCTCAAACAGTTTTTTGTGCCAGGAGAGAATTCTAGAAGGGATAAAGCGATTGGAATAGGCCTTGTCTTCAGAGTTACAGACCGAGTCCACTTTTCAAAATTACTAGGTTGAAGTTCTAACCCTCCGGGCCTCAGAAGGTGACTGTACGCGGAGATAGGACCTTGAAAGAGGCAGTGAAGGCCAAGTGAGGTCACATGGGTGGGCCCGGACCCAAAATGACAGGTGTCATAAGGAGAGATTCGGACGCAGACCTGCATCCGCGCAGAGGGAGACCACGTGAGGGTACAGCAAACCCACAGTCACATGCAAGCCCAGAAGACTGGTATCGGAAAAAAACAACTCGTTGACCCCGCTGACCTTGGACTTGCAGCCTCCGGAACTATGAGACAATAAACATGTGTTGTTTCCATAAACCAGTCCGTGGTCCTTCGTTCCAACAATCCTAGCTAATAACACACCCAGCTCTCCTAACTCACAACTGGGAGCACTGGTTCCTTCTTCGGGGAACTTCATGTCACTTTCTTTTGGTCCAGGGAGCCCCCCCTCCACGTCTTCCTTTCTCCTGCCCTGCCTCTGTCTTTTTTTTTAATTTATATATTTTGAGAAAGGGAGAGAGAGCATGAGCAGGGGAGGGGCAGAGAGGGCGAAAGAGAGACTCACAAGCCAGTTCCATACCATCAACAGAGTCCGATGTGGGGCTCGAACCCACGAACCACGAGATCACGCCCTGAGCTGAAACCAAGAGTTGGACGCTTAACCGACTGAGCCACCCAGGCGCCCCAGTATTTGCCTTTTAAAGGAGGGTCTCTCCTCTTCTTCCCAGACAGACGTGGAGCCTTGGGAGGGGAGAGAGAGAGAGAAGGCACCGTGCACTCTTCACGGTCTGTCGAGCAGCTCAGGCGCCCAGAGCTCACAGGTGCCTCTGGGTTGCAAGGGTGCAGAGCAAAATCACCTGACATCATCATTGGGCCGCCTCCACCTCTCTGGCCACCGCTGACCGGGCCACTCAAGTTGTCTGAGCTTCTCTGTTTCCGTATATTAAAAAAATCAGTGATGGGAATTACTGCATGGTGGTTGTGAGTTTCAATTAAGATAAAACATTGGAAAATACTTTAAATACTAATCACCATAGCCCCGGTTTTCTATTTGCAGAATAGGTACTACCTAGAAGTTGTAATATAGTATCATGAAAAAAAAAAAAAAAACCAATCGACAAATAATTAGAACTTCTGTGACTCTAAATATGATATCAAATTTAAAGGACTACTTCTACTCTGTATTTCATTGACCTAATAAAGTTTACTTTTGTTTCTCTTGCCACTTAATATTGATGAAGCAAGTTGTACTTGGAATTAAAGATGGGTTTTCCCAATGTTTATAGCAGCACTATCAACGATAGCCAAAGTATGGAAAGAGCCCAAAAGTCCATTGATGGATGAAAGGATACAGAAGATGTGGTATGATGTATACACAATGGAGTATTACTCGGCAATCAAAACAACACAAAATCTTGCCATTTGCAACTACGCGGACGGAACTAGAGGGCATCATGCTAAGCAAAATTAGTCAGTCAGAGAAAGACAAATACCATGTGACTTCACTCATATGAGGACTTTAAGATACAAAGCGGATGAACATAAGGGAAGGGAAGCAAAAATGATATAAAAACAGGGAGGGGACGAAACATAAGAGACTCCTCAATATGGAGAACAAACAGAGGGTTATGGGAGGGCGTGGGGGGGAGGGGCTAAATGGGGGAGGGACATTAAGGAATCTACTCCTGAAATCATTGTTGCACTATATGCTAACTTGAATGTAAATTTTTTTTAATTAATAAAAATAAATAAATAAAAATAAAAGATGGGTTTTAAAGACATAAAAGACCTGGTTCTTGCTTCATGGATCCTGTAAACCTATTTAGAAAAATAATTTTTAAGTAAAAAACACTTATAAAATCAGTTCACAGTGGTTCTCAGGGCCCGGATCAGGTCAAATCAAGCACATACCTGAACTTTCTTTTTTTTTTTTATTTTTTTTTAAATTTTTTTTAACATTTATTTATTTTTGAGAGACAGAGAGACAGAGCATGAGCAGGGGAGGGGCAGAGAGAGAAGCAGACACAGAATCCGTAGCAGGCTCTAGGTTCTGAGCTGTCAGCACAGAGCTTGATGCAGGGCTCGAACTCACAGACCGTAAGATCATGACCTGAGCCAAAGTTAGCCGCTCAACCGACCGAGCCCCCCAGGCGCCCTCCATAGCTGAACTTTCTAAGACAACATCCCAGTTAGCCATCTCCACCCATCGCCTACTAAATGCACTGCCAGCAAAAGTTAACAAACCTGATTTAAAAGATTTAAAATTAAGAAAGGTAATAAAAACCTGAATGCTAAGTAGTGTATTTTGTTTGAAACAAATTTAATTCCATAATCGTTTATAAAGTAGAATGCCTGAATACACAAATATCTCAAATACTCTTTTTTTTTTAAAGTCTGTGGCCTTTCACCAATTCATTACTTTTTTTTTTTTAAATGTTTATTTTACTTTTGACAGAGAGACAGAGTGTGAGCAGGGGAGGGACAGAGAGAGAGGGAGACACAGAATCCGAAGCAGGCTCCAGGCCCTGAGCCATCAGCACAGAGCCCGATGCGGGGCTCGAACTCACAAACCGTGAGACCATGACCTGAGCTGAAGTCAGCGCTCAACCGACTGAGCCACCCAGGAGTCCCTCAAATACTCTTTTTCTTTTTAAGTTTATTTTGAGACAGAGAGACAGAGTGAGAGAGAGCCAGGGAGAGACAGAGCGAAAGGGAGAGAATCCCAAGCTGTCTCTGCACGAGGCTCAAACCCACGAACCGTGAGATCATGACCTGAGCCAAACCAGGAGTCAGACGCTTAACCGACTGAGCCACCAGGTGCCCCAAGTATCTCTAATATTTCTTAAATAATTAAATTCTTAGTTCTTCATTAGTGCCTCAGGAACCCCTGGAAAAAGATAATTGACAACAGCAACACTCCAGTAGAAAAAACATATATTTTCAGAAATGTAATTGTTATTTAACTTTAGAAATATCTGGGGCGCCTGGGTGGCTCAGTCGGTTGGGCGGCCGACTTCGGCTCAGGTCACGATCTCACGGTCTGTGGGTTCGAGCCCCACATCGGGCTCTGTGCTGATGGCTCATCAGAGCCTGGAGCCTGCTTCGGATTCTGTGTCTCCCTCTCTCTCTGCCCTTCCCCTGCTCATGCTCTATCTCTATGTCTCTCAAGAATAAATAAACGTTAAAAAAAAAATTAAAAAAAAAAGAAATATCTGACTGGGGGACGCCTGGGTCGCTAAGTCCCTTAAGCGTCTGACTCCTGATTCCAGCCGAGGCCATAATTCCAGGGTCGCGCCCCTCGTGGGGCCCCGTGCTCAGTGTGGAGCTTCTCTCTCTCTCTCTCCCTCTCCCTCCGCCCTTCTCTCCAGCTCATGCTCTCTATAAAAAACAAACAAATGAAAAAACAAAACAAAACAAAACAAAAAAACGGACTGTGAAAACATCTCAACCAACAAGAAAACCACGTAATTTTTTTTTAGAAATGTATACTCATTATTAAAAATAATCAAAATGTGGCAATCACATTTGGATTTCGATCCTGACTTTACCGCTTACTAACTGTAAGACCTGAGGCAAATTACTGTGCTTTTCTGGTCTCATCGTCCTCTTATTTCGAATTGGTACATTATTGACGCCGGCCTTGGAAGAACATAGCTGTGATCAGCGCACCTGTCCTGGCCAGCAGCAGGGGACTCCTTGGGTGGAATTTCTAAATGAGAATGTGTCCGGGTTGATCGTAATGGCTTCCCAGCCTTTTCTTCTTTCTAAAATGTAAACTTTTCTTTTTATATTATTTTTTAACGTTTATGCATTTTTGAGATAGAGAGTGGAGGCGCACGCCCACATGAGGGGGAGGGGCAGAGAGAAAGGGAGACAGAGGATCCAGAGTGGGCTCGGTGCTGATGGCAGACCAGGAGCCCGAACTCCTGAAATGGGAGATCATGACCTAAGTCGAATCGGAGGCTTAACCAAATGAGTCACCTGGGAGCCCTGGAAACTGTAAATTGTCCTGATTCAATTTCGTACGTCTCTCTCACAATCCTTTTCCTCCCAAGTCTGGCTCTGTATACAGTAGGTAGCAAAACCTAATAAACATTTGACAAAATAAATACATGAATAAATAAATAACACACAGTTTTAAATTGGGGAGCAGAGAAAGAAATAAACTAGTGGGTGGAACACAGCTTAAAAACGGTTAAGGGACCAGTTTCTTTGGCAAACAATTAAAATCTGAGAAACAGGGGCGCCTGGGTGGCTCAGTCGGTTAAGCGGCCGACTTCGGCTCAGGTCATGATCTCGCGGTCTGTGAGTTCGAGCCCCGCGTCAGGCTCTGTGCTGACAGCTCAGAGCCTGGAGCCTGCTTCGGATTCTATGTCTGCCTCTTTCTCTGCTTCTCCCCTACTCATGCTCTGTCTCTCTCTGTCTCAAAAATAAATAAACATTAAAAAAAAAAAAAATCTGAGAAACAAACCAAAAACACCAAAAGTCACCTTTAGCTATGATAGGATAAATGGGCAAAGGCGTGGGGGAGTAAAAAGTACTACCGTAGCTGCCAATCGCTACTCTAGAAAAGATCAAATTCCCTTCCAATATTTTTTTCTGTCGTGTATGGCTAAACAAATAATCTTTGAGATAATGAGCCAAAATTCTCTGGCACACTTATATGCAAGAAAATTCCCAGTGAAATATTCTGTCCCATGCTTTGTGAAACTCGTCTCTGTGAAACATTTTAAGACGCGACTGTCCACACTGTGCCTGCTACCTACCGCATATGCTTTTATTTTGCAAAGATTTTGGTTAATGTGTTGGAAGGTGCAAGGTCAATTCCTTTTCACGGGTCCAACCGAGGTTCTGCATTTTATTTTTTGAAATGAGGAAAATTAAGGAATATTCAACAGCAGACGCTATTTGGAAAACGAGGAAACAATACTTTTTCTGGCTCTGGATTTGTAAAGGTGTATCTCGTAACTTTTTCACGTCTATCATCAGTCCGCAATCCAGGATTTTCGAAAGCAGAATATTACGGCATTAAGCAGGTGATAGCCTAGACGCCTGACTCCCCTACCAAAGGCCAAGCGGTGGCCAACACACTCGAGTTAAAGGATCGGGTGAGAAGAGCGTCGGCTCATCCTGGGGAGACGCTCGCGAAGATTCTGCGCCCCCCTTCTCCAGCGCCCCTCCGTCGCCCGGCAACTCAGGCACGCCGCGGCTCGGCCCCGCCCCCGCTGCCAAGGCAACGCGGCCGCGCCGGCGCGCGGGCTTTGTGCCCCGGCCGCTCGGGCCCCGCCACGCGCGCTCGCCCCCTGCACCTGCTGGGGTCGCGGCAACTTTTCAAACCTTAACCTCGTCCACGGCTCCGCCGGGTCTCTTCCCCAGAGCCGCGGACCCCCGCCCTCTCTCACCTCTGTTTCCGAAAACCCGTTCCGCGGGCGCGGGATCCCAGCCACCTGCTGCTGGGTGGTCCCTCCTCCAAAGGTGAGGGAGAGGTGACAACCGGCCGAGAAAACCCACTTACCTTCCTCAGCATTCCTCTCCGCTGGCGGGGGAGGGAGGGTTCCTGGAGGGGGTCTGACCAACCCGCGCCGCCGAGCTCAAAGTGTGAAGGAGGCGTGGGAGACGCCGCAGGCAAACTTGGTCCCGGGCGAGCGCCGCCCCCCGCGCCCCTGCGCGCCGCTCATTTGCACCACAAAGGGCGGGGACCTCCTGGCCCCGCGGTCCGGAGACGGTTAATGCCGCCGGCGGTGGCCTTCCCGGCCAGAGTTCAGGGGCTCCGAGGGGCTGCTCGGGTGCCACCTGTCCCTGGCGAGGACCAAGTACCCCGGGTCCTCCTCGGACGTCCCAGGCCGGCGGCCGTGCCCCTGCGCGCGGGTCCCGGAGGCCGGGCGGGGGCTGGGCGCGGCCGGCGGGAGCCCGCTTCGGGCGGCCCGGGGCGACTTTGCGGGCGGCGCTTTCCTGGCGCGCGCCCTCCCCACCGCCCCTCGCTGTTGCATATTCATAAGAGGGCGGGGTCGCTCGCCATCTCCTTTGAATCCTCAGGGTTGACGAAGGGAAGGAGGTGGGAAGGTTTGATTTGAAAGGGAAATAGTGTGGGGGAGTAAGTGGTACAGTACACAAACGTAGGATTCCTCCCTCGGCCGTCGCGTGCGTGTGACACACAGACACACACACACACACACACACAGACACACACACACACACACCATGTCTCAAAGCCTGAACTCAGCAAACAATATTTCAAGAAAGTCCTAACTAAATGTCTTGGTCCTAATTATCGTATTAGACTAACTGGTGTGTGTGTGTGTGTGTGTGTGTGTGTGTGTGTGTGTGTGTGTGTTTGCCAGGGATTTTTAACAATGATTTAACTGTGTGCGTCCCATACCAAAGAGAGTCATTGAAAATTTACATATGCAGACCTTGCTAATTGCATTGATTCTATTGAATTGCATCATAATTGATTGTCTCTTTGTAACGTGGCAGACCCCTCCGCCATTCCCCAAAACCCAGATTTTCCGATTCGATTCGTAAAGTCAGTTTGCTAATGGGAACCCATTTTCGGAAAATACAAATAGGGTAGGAAAAATGACTGAGGCCTGAGAAGTTCCCTTAGGGATCAGTGGGCGGTCTGAGAGGCTGTAACAGCCCTCGGCACTGAGCTCTTACCCCTGTTACCCCCTGAGCTGACATAAGGAGCCGCCCTCCAGGACGGTCTCTCTTTCCTTCCTGAAATTTCCACCAGGAGAATCATTGGATCCGGCCTACCACTTAAGATACAGGCAGCCACCTGAGAAAGGTGATCGAACAGATTGCAAAGGTCCTTCTGCCCCCAAAAAGCTGGTCATGAGGCTTTCACCCCCCCGGGTTTCCTCCTCTGTGCTAAAGTGCTACAGAGAAATCCCTGTTAAGATACAAACATGTTAGCTAGAAGAGGCGACCTGTAACCCTTAACAGGCTTGCAGGGGGTTAGACTTCCGGACTTCGGAAAGCCTCTCACCCCGCAAATCCTCACTGGTGCCTAGCTACTAGGGGATGGCGGGTGCTGGCGAGACCACCGACAGAGATACAGCCCAGGTGCCTGCCCTGGGAGCCTGACTCTGAGTGCAGCACAGACTATAAACAAAACAAAAGTCAGGCCGTTATTATTGCTCTAAAAAAGATAAGGCCATTTAGAAAGGCAGGCGTTAGACTCTCAGAGAGGACGGGAGTACCACGAATTCTCGGATGGAACCAGCTGAGACTAAGTCCAGTTTTTCCGACGGGGCGTTAGGTCCGTTAGGTATATGGGTGTACGGGGGCCTTTCTGAGTTCATTTCCTCGTCAAACCAAGAGTTTTTAGAGTGGGCGGAGGAAGTCGTCGTACTGATGTTCAGGACCCAGGGGTTCAGAGGGTCTGACGGCGTTGCCGGACGGTCAGCCGGCAGATACGGATGGGACACTGAGCTCCAGACGCGTTAGTAGCTGGGCAAGCCGCTTCATCTCTGATCCTGGTTTCCCCGTTTGTAAAGATGGGTAAGAGTACCCACCTCAGGGGCTGCTGAGAGTAGTAAATGAGATATGTACCAAAATCACCGGGCTAGGTATGACAATAATTTCTCACCGAAGCCACTGGCCTTGAGGCCTTTGAAAGCTGTGGTTGCTTGATGATGGGATGAACTTGCTTTCTGATTCTTGCTACTCATTTGCAATTAATTCTTTCCCTCCAAAGGGAAGTAGGGTGTGAGTGGGGGGAAGACTAAGGGGTACCGAGGCACCCTGCTAGCCCCCTACCCACAGAATCTCTGTCATAGCTACCTTGTCATAGCCACCACTGACCATTGTCACAGCCACCACTGACCATTGTCACAGTCACCACTGACCATTATAGCCACCACTGACCATTGTCACAGTCACCACTGACCATTGTCACAGTGACCACTGACCATTGTACAGATTCAAAGGGGGATCCGAGAGGCCAATCTCTTTGCCAGCGGCACACAGCACATCACGTGGTCGGGGGAGGATTGTAATCCTTCTCTCCCAAAGCCCCGCTGTTACCCAGAGTCCTGGCCTCCTTCGGGGCGGGTGCTACTTTGGGCAGCAAGAAGCCTCTGTGAAGCAAAAGGAAAAGACCCCTGTCGCCTGCCAAGTCTTCAACCATAATAGAATAGCCGTTGGTGAGAACGCGACCGGTGCAGCCATTCTGGAAAACCGACGGAGGCCACTCAAAGTTCAAACTAGAACTGCCCGGGGGCGCCTGGGTGGCTCGGTCAGAGGAGTGTCTGCCTCCTGGTTGTGGCTCAGGCCCGTGATCTCACAGTGTGTGAGTTCCAGCCCTACATCGGGCTCTGTGCTGACAGCGCGGAGCCCTCTTGGGACTCTCTCTCCCTCTCCCTCTGCCCCTCCTCCCACTCTCTCTCTCTCTCTCAAAATAAATAAACTCAAAAAAAATAGAACTGCCCTGTGCTCCAGCAATTGCATTACTAGGTATTTACCCCCAAGAATCCAAAAACACTAGTTCAAAGGGATACCCTCACCTCGATGTTTATAGCAGCGCTATTTACAATAACCAAAGCCCGGAAACGGCCCAAGTGTCTACTGACTGACGAATGGATAAAGACGATGTGGTACACACACACACACACACACACACACACACACAATGGGATGTTATTGGCCATAAAAAAGAAGAAAATCTTGCCACTTGCAACGACGTGGAGGGAGCTAGAGAGTATTATGCTAAGCGAAGTCAGTCAGAGAAAGACAACCGCTATATGATTTCACTCACATGTGGTTACGAGAGGGGAAGTGGGGGCCGGGAATCGGTGATGGGGTTTGAGGAATGCACCTTATAATGAGCCCCAGGTATTATATGGAAGTGTTGAATCACTCCATTGCACACCTGAAACTAATATTAGTGTATGTTAACTAACTGGAATTCAAATAAAAACTTAAAAAATAATAGCGGTAGTATGTGGTTATTTTCTTATACCAAAATAAAAGGACATATGACTTCTAGTTCCTGGGAGCTAGCCAGATGTATCTTTGGAGTCACAGCAGCTGATTAGAGAGAAGAGCTGCACCCGAGCTGCCTGTCTCCCCTCTCCAACCCTGACAGGTGCCAGGCAGAAACGCTTCCACCCCCAGGGGGGTGAGCCCGGGTTGCCCTCTGGGCATCGGGGGGCAGACCGGAGGACAGCGTACCCTCGGTCCTCCCTGGCCACCTGCTTCCCAGAGGGGCCTGGGCAGTCCTTCCGTGGGGCGTCCATTGAAGGCTCCCTCCCCACACGGCAACTCCACTCACTACCCGCTTCCCAAACACGAGGACGTGGAAACACCCAGATGTCCTTACGCCAGACGTTGTCAGAGTCCAACGCCTCGAAATAGGTCTTTCGAAGAGACCCAGGAGGAGAAATCCTGGAACTCTTCCCAAGGTTCCAAAGCAGTTTTTAGAGCAATCCCTCCGCATGGGACGAGGCTTTAAAATGCGTGACAATAGCTAGGCATTAGATGCATCAGAGAAGTAGGAAAAATGAAATTGTAGGCCAATGAAAACAAAAGAAGAGTTTGGAGGATAAAGTTGCCCAAAGGAAGGGTTCTATTTAAACGAATGTGTGCGGATCTAAGAATAAACCTCTTGAATGTGCCACTTAGATTGAGAATGTAATTTGCTTCCTCCTTTTCTAGGTTCAAATCCGCATCTGCGGTTCACTTCTCGAAGCATTCATACGTAGGTTTATGGGGCGATGTTATTTAAAGTACTATTTTCTGCTCTATGTGTTGGATTCCATTTTTACTTGAAACTTGTGGAAACTCTAATGTTAGCCATCAACATGGCCTGAATAAGTCTGTTTATTGTTTTTATTAAAGTCACGCTTCGATCCGGAAAGAATTTTAGGTGGCATATATAAATACATCCTACCCGATAGAACGAGAAAGAGATTTAAAACCAGGCAGATGAGGAAAACATAACACAGGGGAAATGAGAACAGAAAAAAGGAACAGGCATTCATATATTTATATCTATGTAAATTCATACATTTATATCTGTTTTCATCAAAACGCTTTTAGAACTAACTCCGAGGCAGTGTAAGCAAACCATGCAGAAACGCATCTTAAGCCTATTTAAAATAAGTGAAAAGGCATGATGTATTTCATGAAAAACTGTATGATATTTGGAGGAAGGATGGCACTGTGACAAGCCAAGAGATTGAGACGCCTCCAGAGCGCCAACAATTACAATTGTTGTTTTCCATTGTACATCTTTGGAAAATGTAAAACTTACACAATTTTATGAACTTTTTTTAATGTTTGTTTTTTTTTTTGAGAGAGAAAGAGTGCAAGCAGGGGAGGGGCAGAGAGAGAGGGAGACACAGAATCTGAAGCAGGCTCCAGGCTCTGAGCTGTCAGCACAGAGCCTGACACGGGGCTTGAACCTATGAACCGTGAGATCATGACCTGAGCTGACGTCGGACGCTTAACCGACTGAGCCACCCAGGCGGCCCTGTGCATGTTAGAACATTTTCTACATTTCGTTTCATGATGAAAGGAGGAAAACATAATATATATATACTGTGTGAGCCTGTGTGTGTGTGTATATATATACTGTGTGAGTGTGTGTATGTGTGTGTGTGTGTGCGTGCGTGTGTAACTGTTTTCCCCTTAGCACTACGGTCACTTCTGAGACTACGACCTGCGAGCACTATGCTTGTTGACTAACCTGCTAGTAGGCCTTTCTTCTTCTTCTATTCCTGGGAACGACTGTCACCAGTGTTTTCTGGGAGGCTATTTCCATCTCTGTCGCGAGCCTGCTTTGAGAGCTCACTGAAGATCATTTCCGACGCTGGCCCTGAATTCGTCCAGGAAAGCGTTTAGACGGTGCTTCCGGATTGGAGTTTGACCTTCGCACAAAGGATTAGGACGAGCCTTGAAGTGGAAGAAAGAGGCCGGGGCCGTGGTGACCGGCAGGCAGCCCCGGAGCACAGCAGCGTCGATCGGCACCGCCTGGGCCTCCAGGAAAGCTAGCGGGTAACTCTCAAGTCAGACTAGCTCTCAAGTCAGTAGCTCACAAATGACCGGTGGACCCTGATGGAACCTCCTGCTAGCAGGCGCTAAATGCGATCGAATATTCGTTCCCTTGTCTGGAGATCTTGAATCTTCTTACGGACCCGCTACTTTGTGAGATATCGTCATTTATACAATTTAGTTCATTAGCACTCCTGTTCATTCTTTTCGCAGCTTCTGTGATCATGTATGGTTCATTAATTAGGATAAGAGCTTCTTCTGCATTTGAAATACTCAGAAGTGCGTTGCGGACCCTTCCTGGATTCCCGAGTTGATACGCAAATAACCTTAGGCTAATTTGTGGAGGAAGTTCTTGATTCTAAGCCGCATACAGACACAAATACAGGCTTTAGAACCTCTCCAAATTTCCGGATGTAATACTATTCCTGTGGACTGCTCTAGTGCATTATTGGGACTTGAATCAAATGAAAGGAAATCGGGGGGGGGGGGGGTGGTTAATAAAGACTCACTCGTGTCTACTGTTCTAAATTCTTCCAGGCATCAAACAAGCATTTTATGTTGGGATCCTTATTAAAAGTCACTTTCCATCATTTTCATTGTGTACCCCCGAGAAACAGCCTCATAAATAAAACTGACAAGATCTGACGGTCTTATTAACCGCCGACGTCAAACTTCGTCGTAGCACGGAGTCCCCTTATGACACACTGCTCCGTACAAACACTCCCGGCCCTCAGTCTAGTGGGTGGATACAGAGGAAGGAGAAACGAAACGAATCCAAGTTTCTTTGCAAAATGCAGCCCTTTGCAAAAGGCCCTTATCAATTATTAGTCAGATTTTTCCCCAAAAGCACTAATTGTGACCAGCAGTGACCGGGACGCCGTTGTTACCGAAGAAGTCATGACAGATCGTTCTTCCTCACTCTGACTTTGGTTCCTTCGTGAACTTGACAACTGTTTATCGTGTAATTCTGTACGAAGAAAGCTGCCAGGCACATGGGAATTTTCCCAAAGGCCATTGTCCGTGAGGACATGAAAATATCATGAGAAGATAACACATATGTGTCAATCTACTTCCTGCAAATTAAATTGTTGCTTGAGTGTGACTTGAAGAGAACAATGTGAAGAATTCTGTGAAAAATTCGTTTAGAAAGCAGAGATTCCAACCGGGATACAAGCAACAATGCGTAAATTGGAATTGAGGCAGAAAGACCCACATTCGTAAGATTGAGAGCTTGCAGGTGTCTTCAGGAAGGTTTCTCTAGATGCTACGTGGCGAGGAGGGCCTCAGAGACCGCTGAGGGACACTGGTTGGGGCGGTGGGGAGAAGGCCACAGAGTGGGCCGCGGGCCCCGGAAGAGCGTGAGACGACACCAGGGCACCGGTTCAGAAGGGGCTCTGATCTAAGGCAGAGGGGGTTAGATTAAACGACCACTGTCCCCTTGGAGGGGCTGGGGGTGGGTACAAAGGGTCTTTAGTAAAGACTAGCATCTTGACAGGGGTGTGGCTGAAAGCAGGAGGCAATGTTGGCGGTCCAGGAACTGACCCCACGGGGCTGGGGGGCAGGGCAGGGGAGGCTCAGACAGATTCAAGGAAGCGGGGGAGAAAGGAGTCGGGCTCAGGGAGGGAAGGGAGGGGCGGCTGAGCACACACGGCGCTGCGGCCAGCGGCTCCGGGCGCCCCGTCTGGATCCCACTAGTTCAAGTCCCTCTGAGAGCCGCCGCTCCTCGCCAGCGGGAAACTGCGGCCTTCCCAGAGAAGCAGCCCGCCATCGCTGGAACCAGCCTCCGATTGACCCGGGCCTGTCTGCCCTGTAGCCACGAGGGAAGGCGACCCGGCTCTTACTGCACCCCTTCCGGGTACCAGGCACCCTCGCCTCTGTTGGGCTCTCTCAATATGTGCATCTTTGCAACACGCTGTCTCTCTTCCTTTCCCGGCTTCCTTCAAATAGTCCACGCGGAACCATCATCCACGGGCTGATTGAAACCCTTTCTGGCCCGCTTCTATCTTTGCCCTGCGCGTATTTGGAAATCATGAGTTGTAGCTTCTTCACGATCCTTGTGAAATGGAAACTCCCTTCCGCTCCCCCCCACCCCCACTCGCCTCGATAGGGCATGATGGGGCACGGGGAGCACCCTCCGGCGGCACGCTGGCTACTGCCCTTCGTTCATTCATTCTTCATTCATTCCTTCGCTCAGTAGGCATTGATTCAGCCCACTCCGCACCCGGGGTTCTGCGCCCGGAGAAACAAAGCGACGTGCTGCCCGCTGTCGAGGAGTCCAGACAGCAACTGGGGCAGACAGACTGGGAATCCGACACTGTCGCTGGAAAGCAAGCAGGAGTGTCTGAGCAAGGTGTTCTAGAAGCAGCGAAGAGAAGCGCCTTCCTCGACAGTACGCCATGCGTCACGACCTTGCCCGCCCCTTCCAGCCTAGGTGTTTTAGATCCTGACGGTCTTGTATTTCTCTTTTAGTTTTTCAGTGTAAATCATCTGTATCTTTTTATCCAGCCCCTTATGAAAACTTCTTGGACTCGACTTTTTATTTTATTTATTTTTAATTTCTTTTTAATGTTTATTTTTGAGAGAGAGAGAGAGAGAGAGAGAAGCGCTCACGCATGAGTGTGGGAGGGCCACAGCGAGAGGGAGACACAGAATCCGCAGCAGGCTCCAGGCTCTGAGCTGTCAGCACAGAGCCCGACCCGGGGCTCGAACTCACAGACTGTGAGATCATGACCTGAGCCGAAGTCAGATGCCCAACCGACTGAGCCCCCCAGGCGCCCCAAGACTCGACTTTTTAAATGTAGGATTTGTTCTATCTTTCTTGCCATTTGACTTGAAACTGAAGAATCTTTCAACTGTGGACACAACGATAGAAAAAGTGAAGAGACGGTGCCCTCCGGCTATTTCGCTCTTAGATATCGCTCTAATAGCTAATTTTGCCACACGCGCTGTAGAACTCATCTTGCTTTCTTTTGAAATCCTCTTGAATTGTAAGTGTTGAGAACCCAGCCCTCTAGAAAAGTTTTCTTCCCAAGAACCTGATTGGGGGCGCGTGTGCCTACATGTGTGTTTCCGGCGGCTTCTTGGGGCGCCGAGGCTGGAGTCGGCGAGCTTCTTTCACAAATCCTAAATAGACCCCCCTGCCCTGAATGTATAACTTAAGAACGGCGTCCATGACGGCTAACGTCCTTAAGAGGATGTACATTTTCTCGTGAGAGATTGGAGTGGACGCGCAAGATGCCAGTGACGGGCCGATGAGAAAAATCCCAGGGTCACCTACGGCCAAGCAGGATAGTGCTGGCAACTGATTGACTTCTACTTTCGAAAAATGAAAAGCCACTCGGAAGTTCGTGACTTCATTTCACAGACACTGCAAGTCCTCTGGCTGCCCCGACGGGAGACAGCTCCCGAAAGCGTTCGATGGAGTGCTCTTGCAATCCCTGTGAGCCCCCTGCTCGACGATGCTGGGAGCCACCAACCGTATTCCTGCTGCACCTGTGGACGCGCCACGAGTCTCCTTGTTGGAAACTGAGAAATCACGCCTTAGGAGTCCTCACCCACCTCTTTGTCTTTCAGGAGCGCAGAAGGCTACATATTCAGTTAAGATGTGTTTATGGCCTGAATAAAGACCAAGCAACGAAAATATAAAATTAAACACATTGATTTATGCCCTGTAACTGGCTAGCTTAATGCTTTTAGTCCATTTAACTACACCAATATGTTCATATTTGTCTTTTCCATCCCACTCACAACCGCTGGACGTATTCTATGTCCATTGCCTCTCCCCTCCCGCTAGAATTAAGCACGAGAAAGCCAAGCCTTTTTTGTCTATTTTGTTCCGTTATGCTCTGGCTCCTAGAATACTTGATAACTGCTCAAAAAATATTTCTTGAATGAATTCTGAATTTCAAAAATTTTTTTTTGATGTTTATTTATATTTGAGAGAGAGACACACATACACACACACAGAGTGCAGGCTGGGGAGGGCCAGAGAGAGAGGGAGACACAGAATCCGAAGCAGGCTCCAGGCTCTGAGCTGTCAGCCCAGAGCCCGATGTGGGGCTCGAACCCACCAACCATGAGATGATGACCTGAGCCGAAGTCGGATGCTTAACCGGCTGAGCTGCTCCTGCACGAATTCTGAGTTCCAAAATGTAGCACTTGCGCCTCAATCCTCATGAACTTACGAGGAGAAAGATGCTCAGTGGCTACGACCATTCCCCACGAATTTAGAGGACGTTCAGAAAGAAAGATGCTGACAGGCGGTGGCCGTGCACTTCTGTTTTCTAGCCATGGTCCCAGTTAAGGAAAACTACCAACAGTGCAGACAGAAAGGTCTCAGAACACAGGATCCACTGAGGCTTCTCTGTATCTTAGTCCTGGACTGAAACCCGTGTGGGTTAATGCCACAGCCTGACCGCTGGGGTAACATGTCGTCTAAGATGATGCGTCTTAAAAGGAAGTTGCCTCGGATATTGGATTCGGGAGCAATCTATGTCCTAGAGAGAAGACGAGGGTGTGAAACGGGGCGAATTTCAACAGGCGGGAATGTTGTGAATCGCAGATCGAATTCCGCCGGACCTGACAGTGTTCTAGAAGGAGTGTGCATGCAGCTGTGGACCTACTGCCACGTCCCACCTCCCGGAGGCCCTGAGGCCCCCTGACTTCCAGGAACGGGAGGAGGAGGAGGAGCACAGAGCTCCCTGTTCTCAGCACGCTCCCCACCCCAGCCCGAACAGCAGGGAAACAAGGCTGAGGGAGGAGAGAGGCCGAGGTGAGGCTGGAAAGGGGTCGCTGACTGCCACTTTGTGCCAACGGCATTCCCCCACGGAGACCGCCTCAAAGCCCCCTTGTGGGAGGAAATGGATTCGGATGAAGGAGGCCACAAGGCTAGCTGGTGGGCTAGAGTGGCTGCCGGGTGACAGTGCACGCCCCGTCATGCCTTCCTCACCCCAGCCCCAAACCCCATCAGCCTCGTTCAGACCGCCCCTTTCCACAGCAATGAGCCCCCTCCCTGTCTGCTTCTCGGCCAAGTGGAGGAAGAGGTGACCTTGACCTCCTGCTCCTGGGAGGTCTTTACCCTGAGTGAGGCTTCAGCGAGGCTCAGTGGGCCGGGGTGTGACGAAAACCCCAGCCGGCCCATCAGAATTTGCTATGAGTTTGCTTCCGGTCTCACTCTCAGCGTCCAACGTGCTGCACTCACTGCCGTTTCTCTCGTGGGGTACTTCTCTCGTGGGGTGCTGCAAACCCTCCGTCAGGAAAGCCCCTCAGCCCTCCTGACTCACCGGCTTGGCCGAGCGTAGGCCCCCCGCCCTCCCAGCCCAGGGCGGCCTGCTCAGTCGGCATCTCCGGCCCGGCTCCCGAAGAGCGATGATCTCACTGTGCAATGACCCGTCGGTGCGCCTCTCCATGCTCCCCGGACAGAACCACTTTCTAGAAGGCAAGAGTTACCCAGGGGTCACAGATCTGAGATCCGAAGGCGGTTAGTACATGCACATCGGATGGTTGTGTGAAAAGAGAAAGAGATATGTACGAGTCAGTGTTCAGAAAATTCAGAAAAACACCTTCCACCCCAAGTTTCTCAAGGTGGGACGCGTTTGAACTATGCCATGAAAGAGGAGGCTGGATTTGAGCAGGTGGAAACTGGGGAGAGGGAGGGAGCTCGGAGAGGAGAGAGTGTGATGAGAAAGCCTGGACTGGGTAGCACCGCTTGGCTCCTGCCTCTTGCCAGGGGGGGGGCGGTGGGGGGGGTGGGGGGGGTGGGGGGGTGGTCTCGAGCAAGTTACTTGGCCCCTGCGTGTGTTGGTTTCCTCCGCTGCGAGATGAGAATAATGGCGGATCTATTTCACAGTGTCCCGAGGATCTAACGAGCTAACATTTGTTTAGGCTTAGAACAAGGCTCCGCACGTGGGAAGCATTTATGTAAATATCACCCATTATTAATACTATTATTATCATAACTACAAATAAGAAATGTAGCAGGCATTCAGAGACAGAAGATTGGAAATAGCCTGGAACAGACCTGGCTGCCTCTGTCGCTGCTTTTTTTTTTTTCATGGCCTAACATTCTATATTTTTCTGAGTGTCACTTTCAAATAGAGTATTCCAAAGTTTCCAACCTATCCCAAGATTTTGTGGAGAACAAGAGGGTCATTATGTCCTCATGAAGGAGTCGCTGGATCTTTTTATTTAAGTTTCTAAAATAATCTGTGTTTTGACACCCGGCAAGATTCCTCTCAATTTCGTCCTTGGTTGGAAAAAAGTCGGAGAACAGATCAATTACATAAGCAGTAAACACACACACACACATACACATTAGGGCAACACAAGAAGCCAAAGGATATTTCTCTGAAGATCGTTGTTACGTGAGATATATAAACTGGCTAAATTAAATTGTTGCAAAGCCCGTTTGTCTGTTTTTTTTTTTTCTTTAAGTGTCCTGGTTGAGGTAAACCCCATTTGCATTGAGAAGATCATAAAAATCACGAGGAAAAGACACTAATGTAGACAGATGTAAATATGCAAGATTACAAGGGTAGACATACAGGAGACAATGGCGTGTCTATGTTTTCCTTAATACCTTCAGGATCAAGATTCCCGTTAGTAGCTAACCCTGGTAGTCTAATTGCTTTGGTTTTTAGTCACTCATTTATCAAATGTCTTGCCCCTTTCTTCAGTTGTTTCCTTTTAAAAAACAAAAGAAAGTTACATAATAGTGTTGGTTGCCCTCCAGAGACCATAGTGATGAAGGCAGAGGCCAGCAAAGTGAGAGGGACGGCCAACGCTGTGGGCTGAGCCAAAGCAAGAGGCTGAAGTCGTGCTCAGCTCTGACCTGCCCTGGCCTCGGTCTGAGGATTGCAACTGGATCTACTGTGATCTTGTTTCCCGAGTCTCCTAAGATCTCCCAGAGCCCAGCCAGGTAACCGATCCTGGCACCTGCCCCGGATGCCCGGGCTCCCCTCCCGCCCTCAGGCTGCCTGCGCAGGGGGCCGTCGGTCTCTACCCGCCGATGGTGGAGATGCCCCCCCCACCCCATCCCACCCCCACCCCATCCCACTCCACCCCCGTCTCCCTCTCGCCCACTCTGGGCGAAGCTGCAGAAAGACCAGGCGCTTAGGTCAGCAAAAGGGTGGGGTTTGAAGTCCAGCCGGCACTTACCGGTTTGAGACTTGAGGCCACTCCTTTGGTCTTTGATACTCAGTTTCTCTTTTTCTAAAAGAGACCTATGGTAAATGTCTTGAGTCTTCCACTCCAGTGAGGAAGTACACTGGGAGACAGGAAAAAAGTGAGACGGCAGACAGGGGATCCAAGGAGAAGAGTGGCAAAGGAATCTCCAGGGGGGGGGCGATGCCGGATGACAGCTGACCCCTGGGTGCAGAGGGCAGCCAGTCAGCCCTCTGGGGCTGCTGGGGCAGCAGCAAGCCTCCAAGATGGAGCCTAGGGCCCTCAGCTCGGTGCCTGCCTCAGTGCCTACTTTCCTTCCCTCCTTCCTTCCTTCCTTCCTTCCTTTCTTTCTCTTCCTTCCTTTCTTTCTTTCTTTCCTTCTTTGATTTTTTTAAATGTATATTTATTTTTAAGAGAGAGACGGAGTGCCAGTGGGGGAGGGGCAGAGAGCAAGGAAGACACAGAATCTGAAGCAAGCTCCAGGCTCTGAGCTGTCAGCACAGAGCCCAACGCGGGGCTCGAACCCATGGTCCTGAGATCAAGACCTGAGCCAAGGTCACTAGCCACCCAGGTGCTCCAGTGCCTACTTTTAATGAGCCCCTGCAAAAGAAGGGTCTAAAGCAAGACAGAGGGAGCCATGAGACCCAGGGAGCTGGAAGTGCACGGAGGAGGAGGGCAGGAAAAGGCAGATGCCAGCAATAGCAGCCCGGACATCGTCACCCCAGAAGATGGAGGGAGACCCCGAGGAAGGTCGTGGCCAAGAGACCCTGGAACTCCCTGGCCGTGGGAGAGGCTGTTGGAGAATATGAGGAAACTCAGTAACTCACTGAGAAACCAGGAAATGACTGCCATGCAGAAAAGAAAAAGTAAAAAACTAAATCATCAGGGGCATCTGGGGGGCTCAGTGTATTGAGCTTCTGACTTCGGCTCAGGTCATGATCTCATGGCTCCTGAGTTCAAGCCCCGCATCGGGCTCTGTGCTGACAGCTCAGAGCCTGGAGCCTGTTTCGGATTCTGTGTCTCCCTCTCTCTCTGCCCCTCCCCTGCTCATGCTCTGTCTCTCAATAATAAATAAAAATGTTAAATAAAATAAAATCTTAAAAACTAAATAAAAATAAAATTATAACTGTTTGGAACAAAAGGAGAAGAAAAGGCAGAGCAACGATGGTGGATCAGAAGTACAGAAAGTCAGTAAATCACGTCGAAATTGATTTTAAAAACTGACATACATACATTATTTAGAATTCTGGGCATGTTGACGTTGTCAGAACGACCAGCTCACAGAGCTAAAACTGGTTGCAAAAGCAGAGAAAAGTGATAGGCGAACACAGATTTAATGGGGAAAAGTGAAAGCAGGGAATGGTTTTATTTCGTTCTCAGCCTTGCACACTGGAATTTTCAAGCTACGTGCATACGCTACCCTGAGAAAAACAAAAACTAATTTAAAATCCCCACTTTAGGGGCGCCTGGGTGACTTCAGTTGAGCGGCCAACTCTTAACTTCGGCTGGGGTCGTGACCCCAGGGTGGTGGGACCCACCCCCGCGTCAGTCTCCGTGCCGAGCGTGGAGCCTGCCTGAGATTCTCTCGCTCTCTCTGCTCCTCTCCCCAACTCGTGTCACGGGCTCTCTCTAAAATACAAAATTAATAAAAAAATAAATACATCTTCTATCTACTTTCAAATTCTCATATGATGTCTTCTGTAAAAGAGAATCAGAATCTTCACGAAAAGGTACTTGACCTCTTTCATGAAGTCTAGAGAAGCTGTCGCTCGGCCCGCGGGTAGGTAAGCAGTGCGCACAGGCTCCCCCAGCCTGGGGCTGGCCACGCCGCCGACAGGAGCGAGAGATGCGGTTTCTGTCTTCTTGGAGCTCACCGCTTGTTGGAAAAGATACATTCCTTAAGCAGTCACACAAGCAACTGCGAGGTCACACCAGCGGGACGTGCCATGAAGGAGGGGGACGAGGCGCCCGGAGAGACTGGGCAGGCACTTTGAGGCAGGGCAGGGACCTCGAAAAGGCTTCCCTGGGGGAGCGATGCTCCAGCGAAGAATCTCAGGATGCCGCGGCTTTCCCTGCGGAAAGGAGGAGGAAGGAGCGCTCATGACGAGGCCTGCAGCTTCTTCCAATCTCGAAGGAAGTCGGTGCCCTAACTGCATCGCACTGGGGAGGTGGGGCTGATGAGGTCAGACTGCGAAGCGAGAGACCAGGAAGAGTTTTTACGGTGATTAGATTCGAGGTTCCCTGCGTTCTGGACAGGCCAGGCAGTGCCACTGGGGGGAAGCACTGGGGTTGGAGACAAGGCAGATGGAGAAAGCCAACTGTGGGCAAGGGGTTTTCTTGTGGTTTCTGTGGGAAGGAACGGGCGAAGCGGGATAAGCGGGTTGAGGTTGGTTTGCTACGTTTGGCAGTGGAGCCCTCATGAAATTCAGGGTCACTGCGACTATTAGAACACAAGGTTTGCGGCGTTCTAAACTCTCCGGATGGTTTGGGGTGGGCCCAGGATTACTTGGGACCAGCCAGTGGCCATTTCCGTAGATGTTACGGCATCGGATTACAGAAATCACAAGCATGGTTTTATTGTTGACAGCGAGGCGACCCAGGAGAGGTGGGCAGGCTCGGAGCACCAAGTAGACAATGTTACAGTTACCCTCTTAACGATGAACGCTCTGAAGCCCACTGGGGAGGGAGGGGAGGTATTCTGAAGACACAATCCAGAGCAGTGTGGCGAGGGGTCATGGGCGTTGTGAGTAGACTGCTGAGGCTTTTAAAATGGTTCGGGAGAGAGAAAGTTCCGTTCCCCTGGTCTGCCAAACCCTACGAAAAGAGGGGCCACCACATTCTAAGAAGGGACGAGCATACGGAATATTAATATCTCTGTGTGATCATTCAGAGGCAAGACGGAACCCTTCAGACCCAAGACTCTGCCCTGTAAGGTGAAGAAAACTGCAGTGTACGTGACCCCGTTGCCGCACATGGGGCCAGCGACCATTTGTTGATCGCCAACCACGTGCTGCTAAGCTCTTCATATGGATAAAGTCTCCTGTCCACACAACAACCCAACGAGGTCTTGGTCCTTATCTCCAATTTACACATAAGGAAACCACACTTGGGGCACCTGGGTGGCTCAAGCTGACTCTTGACTTCAGCTCAGGTCACCATCTCATGGGTTTGTGGGTTCGAGCCCCGTGTCTGGCTCACCGCTGACGGCACGGAGCCTGCTTGGGAATCTCTCTCTCTGCCCCTGCCGCCTCGTATGCACGTGTTCCCTTTCTCTTCCAAAATAAATAAATAAACTTAATAAAACCAACACCACCACTCTGGGGGTTAAATTAAGTTGGCCAAATTCACAGAGCTGGTTGAAACTGGTTTACCTCCAAGCTTACATGTTTTTCGTGACCTCTCCATGTGTTAGTCAAGGTAACATACATTAAGCAAAAATTTCTCTCTGAAGAAAAGAAAGCATTTCCTTAGTGAATGTACAATTCCTGGTAAAGCCTTAAGAGAACTGAGCTAACGTAGTAATCGTTTTTTTTAAAACATTAAGGCATATTGCATATACTACGACACACAAATCTTAAATGTGGGTTGATAAGCTTGGACAAAGGTATTCACTTACATAACTGCCCCCTTAATAAACACATAAAGCATTTCTCTTACTTTAGAAAGTTCCCTCGTGACTTCCTCCCCCCACCTACCCCCGCCCGGAAGTGGCCACTATTTTGTTTTCTAGCCCCGTAGATTAGTGTGGACTACTGCCGAGCTTTACAAAACTGGAAGCCTACAGCATGTCTTCCCTTGTGCCCGGCTTATTTTGCTGAGCCTAATGTTTCTGAGTTGCATCTCTGATGTATCAGAAACTGCTCCATTTTACTGCTGACTTGTAATCATCTCTAAATGGCTGGCTGACGGATTTTGGCAGGCTTTTGCGCGTCGTTATTAATATCTTCTCAACTGAAAGAACTTCATATTTTAAATTTCTCATGTTTGCTGTGATCTTGTTCCTTTTACGCAACACGGACCATAGACTTAAGATATAAAATATCTTCTTTCTCCTGGTCACTCATCAATATCCTGACAATTTCCTAGGCCAGAATTGCAGGCACTAATTGATGGGTTCGGCTCCCCATTGTTGGTAATTAAGGCCATCTGCTTCAAATTGTTATCTGATTGGGAGACTAAATCTCCATTACAAGGTAAAGCTTCTATAAGCTTAGCTGATGTTGACAGGCTGAAAGGAGTGGGAAGCGTTTCTGTGGACGAATTGCGAAGGAAGGCAGCCATACAATGAGGAGAATGGAAACATTTTGTCCTAAAAAAAATTAAGAATGTGTTTTTCGGAAATAAATAAATATGCAGCTATTTAAAAGGGCACACAAACACTGACCACCACGTATGTGCTAAATAAAGATCTAAGAAGATTGTATGATCAGAAAGAGGGCACAAAATCTCCAGAATATCACCAGGAATAAAAGGTCAATATATCATAGTTCTCTTATTTCTATATATTAATAGCAAATGATTGAAAATGACATTTAGGAAGCAGATATTGTCATCTTAGAGCAACCACTAAAAACTAATGAAATTAGCTTAAAAGCAATAAATTAATAACATGGTAAGCAAAAAAAAAATTAAAACACAAAAAGCAGGGTAAAAAGATCAGGAACAGAGTAATTTAAAAAAAGAGAGAGAGAGATGTGACAAATAGAAAAATGGCAGACTTAAGATAATCCACATCAAGAATTAAATACGAGTGGATTAAACACTCCAGTCAAAAGACAGAGACTGGCAGATGGAATATAAAAACAAAACCAACCTATATTCAGTCTACAAAAGATGCTCTTTAAATGCAAATATGCAAAGGAGTTTAAAGTAAAAGAACAGAAAAAGACATATCACAGAAACAGCATGAGAAAGCCCAAGTCGCTATATTGTAGGAAGGAGTTTTACCAGAGACAAAGAATTTCAAAATGATATCAAGATCAAAAAGCAGGAGTATAGAACATTTATAAATGTGTATGAACCTAATAACAGAGTTCTAAAACATTAAACATTAAGGAAAACAAACAAACAAAAAGGAAAGAAGAAATAGACAAATCCATGATTTTAGCTGGAGATGAAACCATGCTCTTCCGGTTAACAACAGAACACGTAGACAGAGAATCAGTATAGTGAGAATTTGATCAGCATTGATAGAGTGAGTAGGCAGAAAGTCAGTCATGACAGGTAAACAACATCACCAACCAACTCGCCCTAATTGGCGTTCATAGAACACACCACACAGCAATACATTCTTTTCAAGTGCACGTGGAACACGCGCCGATATAGACTATCTTGAGCCATAAAACAAATCGCAATAAATATAAATGCAATGGGATTGCTTAGAGTATCTTCTCAGACCACAACAGAATTTACCAGAAGCCAGTAACAAAAAGCTCCCTGAAAAATCCTTGAATTTTTGGAAATTAAACATGATTCTAAATAACTTCTGAGGAAAAGAAGACATCAGAAGAGAATTAGAAAATATTTTGATTTGAACAAAAATGAAAATGCAATATATTAAGATGTGTGTGATGCAATGAAAACAATACTTAGGGGAAAATTTATAGCATTAAATGCTTATATTAGAGAAGAAGAAATGAATAAATCCAATAATATAAACTTCTTTCTTAAGGAAATCGTAAAAAAGCAAATTAAACCCAAAGAAGGTAGAAGGAAAGAAATAATAAAGTAACAGTAGAAATCAATGAAACAGAAAATAGAGAAAACCAATGAAATTGGAATCTGTTATAATGAAACAAAACTTTTAGGTAAACTGGTCAATTACAAATGCACGAATTGCCAATGAAATGCAAAAAATGAAAGAGGATTCTCACTACAGTTCTACACTCGCTAAAGGTTGGACAATAAAGGAATGTTATGAACATGCCAAAATATTCAATGCCAGGGCGCCTGGATGGCTCAGTTCGTTACACCTCTGACTCTTGATTTCGGCTCAGGTCATGATCCCAGGGTAGTCTCCTTGGGATCCCCAAGTCAGTCTCCATGCTAAGCTTAAGATTCTCTCTCTCCCTCTTTCTCTGTCCCTCCCATACTCGTGCTCTCTCTCTCCCTCAAAAAAAAAATCAACAGCATATGAAATATACAAATGCCTCAAAAGACACGAATTACAAAAACAGACTCAGGGAAAACAGAAGATGTATAACAAATAACATGTTTAAATTTCCAGCTGATTTCATGGCAATTCTATTAAACATTTAAGGACAAACTGATCTTTCAAAACCTCTCACAAATTACAGCAGACGAAAGAGGAGGAAACACTTGACTGCATTACTCTGACTGAATACCTAGCAAAGACATAACAAGAGAAAAAAGCTACATGCCAATATCCATCATGGGCAATAATGTAAAAACCCTTAAGGAAATAGTAGGAAAAAACTGAACCCAGCAATATATTAAAAGCATCTTGAATCATAAACGAATAGGGTTTGTCCAAGAAATGTAGTATTGGTTTCATATATGAGAATCAATTAATGTAATTCATCATATTAATGAATGATCACCTCAACAGATGCAGAGAAAGTATTTGACGAAGTTAAACACCCATTCCTTTTTATTTTATTTTTATTTTTTAAATATTTTTATTTCCTTTGAGAGAGAGCGAGTAGAGGAGGGGCAGAGAGAGGGAGAGAGAGAAGCCCAAGCAGGCTCCACGTTGTAGTGCAGAGCCCAGTGTGGGGCTCGAACTCCACCAACCGTGAGATCATGACCTGAGCCAAATCAAGAGTCGGACGCTTACCCAACTGAGCCACCAGGCGCCCCTCAACACTCATTCCTGATAAAACGCTCAGCAACCTCAAATAGAATGAAATATTTTCAACCTTGTAAAAGAGCATCAGTGAAAAACTTAGCATGAACATCATACTGAATGTTGAAAAAGTAAAGGCTTTTATCTTAGACCACGAACAAGGCACAGATATACACTCTCGCAGCTCATAGATAGCATTATTCTTCAGCTGGAGGTCCTAACAGGTGACTAAGCAAGAAAACATATAATAAAAAGCATAGAATTTGTAGAAGAAGTAAAACTGAATTTATAGTCAACATGATCACATATATAAAAAAATACTGAGGCAGGAGCATTTGGGTGCCTTATTTGGTTGAGCGTCTGCCTCTTGATTTCAGCTCAGGTCAGGATACCAGGGTTGTGGGATCAAGCCCCGAGTGGGCCTCTGCACTGAGCACAGAGTCTGCTTGAAATTCATTCTCTCTCTCTCTCTCTCTCTCTCTCTCTTACTCTGCCTCTCTTCCCCCTTCACTTCTCTAAAATAAAAAAATAAATAAAAATAAAAACATCCCGAGGGAATATACAAAATCTACTAGAATAAATGAATTTAGCAAGACCCCAAGATAAAAGATCAATATGCAATAATCATTTTATTTCTATGTATTAACAACAATTAAAAATGACACTTAGGGGCGCCTGGGTGGCTCAGTCGGTTGAGCGTCCAACTTCGGCTCAGGTCATGATCTCTCGGTCTGTGGGTTCGAGCCCCGCGTCGGGCTCTGTGCTGACAGCTCGGAGCCTGGAGCCTGCTTCGGATTCTGTGTCTCCCTCTCTCTCTGCCCCTCCCCCACTCATGCTCTGTCTCTCTCTGTCTCAAAAATAAATAAATATTAAAAAAAATGACACTTAAAAAAACCAATACATTTACAACAGCATAAAAAAATATCTTAAGAAATAAATCGAATGAAAGGTGTAGAAGATTTTTATCATGTTGAGAGAAATTAAGGAAGATCTAAATAAATGGAGAGACATGCCATGTTTAAGAATCGGAAGATTCAATATTAAGATATCAATGCAATCTGTAGAGTCAATGTAATTTTCTTTCTTTCTTTTTTTAAGTAAGCTCTACACCCATCGTGGGGCTTGAACTCACAACCCTGACGTTAAGAGTCCCACGCGACTAAGCCAGCCAGGTGCCCCAGATCCAATGCAGTCTTAGTCAAAAGCACAGCGGGCATTTTCTTTTAGAAGCTGACAAGTGGATTCCAAAATTAACATGGAAATGCAAAGGACCTAAAATAGTCAAACAATTTTAAAAAGAAGAAAACAGTTGGAAGACTTAAACCACCTGGTACAAAACTACAGTGATCAAGAGAGCGGAAGATAGGGGGAGAGAATGGCCCCCAATCAGTCGAACCGAGTAAAGTCCAGGAATAGATCCAAACACATACAGTCCATTGGTTTTTAACTCAGGTGTCCAAGTAATTAAATGATGGAAAGGATAGTCTTTTCAACCAATGGCACTGGAACCATGCCCGCATTGGGAAGAAAAAAAAGTCTTGACTCTTTTACCATATGCAAAGATTAACTCGAAATGGATCATAGACCTAAGTTTCAAAGCCTATGTCTTAAAACCTTTAGGCGGAAAACATGGGAGAAAATATTTGTGACAGAAGATTAGGCGATCATTTATTGAGACATTAAGGCACGAAACAAAAGAAAAATATTGATAAATTGGATTTCATGAAAATGAAAATCTTTTCCCCTTCAAAAGACTCTCTTCAGAAAATAAAAGGGGAAGAAATATGCAAAACACCCAATAAATGGCTGGTGACCTGAACATATAAAGATCACAACTTATCAATAAGAATTGTAGTTCACCAATAAGAATCGTAGTTCAGCCGAAAGATTTAAACAGACACTGCATAAAAAGAAGATAAATAAAAGGCCCATAAGGAATGAAAAGATGTTCAATGTCACTAGTTATCAAAGAAATGCAAATTAAAACAACAAAGAGATACTGCTATCTATCCTAGAATGGCTAACATTTAAAAAGCCTGACGATATCGAGTAGCTGCATGGGGATGAAGCCACTGGAATTCTCACATATTGCTAGTGGCTATACTATAATGATATACCCACTTGATATATCATATATCGACAAGTTGGTGCTTTCTTTTTTTTTTTTTTAATTTTTGTTTCAATGTTTATTTTTGGAGAGGGAGAGAGAGAGAACGAGCAGAGGAGGGGTGGAGAGAGCAGGAGACACAGAATCTGAAGCAAGCTCCAGGCTCCAAGCTGTCAGCGCAGAGCTGGACACGGGGTTCGAACTCATGAACGGTGAGCTCATGACCTGAGCCGAAGTCAGATGCTTAACTGACTAAGCCACCCAGGCGCCCCTTGGTGCTTTCTTAAAAATATTCAACACACACTTAATATTCATCCCAGCAATTCCACTCCTAGCTATATAACCAAGAATGAAGACCTATATCTACACACAAAGATATTGTATGCAAATGTTCATGACAACATTATGCTCGATTGTCTCAAACTGGAAACAATCAATATATTCATTAACTAGCGAACAGGTAAACAAGTTGCATATCCGACAATGGAGCACTGCTTGGTAAGACCGCGGAATGAACTACTGATACACGCAGAAAAACATGATGAAGCTCAAAAATACGCAAAGGAAGGAAACCAGACACAAAAGCCAACAAGTTATTCCATTTGTATGAAATTCTAGAGAAGGCAAAATCATAGGGACCAAAAGCAGGTCAGTGGTTGCCTTGAGCCAGAGCTGGCAGAACAGACTGCCTGTTACGAGACCACGAAAGAATTTTGATTTGGGTGGGGCTTGCCTAATTGTATACATTTCCCAAACTCATAGAACTATACTCTTAAACTCTGTAAATTTTACTGAATGGCAAAGTATCTCAAAAGTTGCAAAAAAATCCATATGCAAAAATTCGGTACCTTTTTTCTTTTTTTTTTTCACTATCTTTTAAATGTAAAAAAATCAGCCAGTGGTAGACCTAGTGGAAGAAAGAACAGTATGTTGGCTATCCTCTCTGCTCTCCGGACTCATTTCTCCACCTGACTGCACCCTGTCTCTACCGGGTATACTGAATTACATTGCCTATTGGACTAATCAGTGGGCTCTTGTCCTTTGGCCTCTGGTTGGGTTTGGCCAACGGAAAGCACCAGCAGGAGATCTGAAGGAAAGCATTAGAGGGAGGTAGCATTTTTTTTTAATGTTTATTTCTTTATTTTGAGAAGGGTGGGAGGGGCAGAGAGAGGGAGAGAGAGAGTCCCAAGCAGTCTCCACACTGTCAGCACAGAGCCTGACGTGGGGCTCCATCTCACAAATCATGAGATCGTGACTTGAGCCCAAATCAAGAGTTGGATGCTTAACCAAGTCGGTCACCGAGGTGCCCCCAAATAGCATATTTATTTCCTCCTCTACCACTGTTCTCTCTGTTGGAACCGCAGGGGGCCAGTGGTGTCCCTGGAGCAAGGGTATGACTCCTATCTCCAACAGGAGCTGTGTATATGAGGTGACGGCAATGTCTTGCCCTCTACCATTCATGCCTAGTGTGAAAAGGAAGGACCTTACAACTGCTGTTACTGTCCCGAAGGTACCACTCTGTCCTCTTTCTTCTTCTATACCTTGTTCACATATTTGCATACACCACTTCTCTCTTATTTATCTCCTCAAGTCATCCAACTTAAATGGTGTCGTTTGTTTTCCTCAGAGAACTCTTACTGATACAGAGTTCACTGGCCGCAGCAACAAAAAATAATAATTCACTGGAATTACAAACTCGACATTGCAGGAGTCATGTAAAAACACTTCGAAATCAACAACAAGAGACTTAAACAAACGGAAAGATATCCATGTACTGGAACCAAAAGCCTCAACACTGTAAAGATGTCAGTTCTTCCAGAGTTAATGTATTATGTTTTAAAGATTTTTATTTTTTATCTTTATGCCTAACAGGGAGGGCTCAAATTTACAACCCCAAGATCAAGAGTGGGATGCTCTACTGACTGAGCCAGCGAGGTGCCCCATTCCATAGTTAACTTATAAATCAAATGCCAACCTGTATTTTTATTGTTTTTGCTTCACTTTTTAATGGAACAAACCAGTTTTAAAATTTATGTTGAAAAAAAAAAACAAACAAGAATAGCTAGGAAAACTCTGAAAAAGAAAAGCAAATTTTAAAACATAAAATTATCATTAATGTGTTAAAAACCTATGGTACAGGCACGTGAACAGACGAGACCTATGTAATTGAACTAAAAGCCCAGAAAATATACACGAATACTTATGAGACATTACAATAAAAATTGCATCTGGCTGGCTCAGTTGGTAGAGCATGTGCCTTTTGATCTCAGGGTGGTGAGTTCAAGCCCCACATTGGGTGTAGAGCCTACTTAAAAAAAAATTGCATTTCAGGGCACCTGGGTGACTGTCGGTTAAGCTTCCAACTTTGACTTAGGTCATGATCTCACTGGTTCGTGGGTTCGGGCCCAGTGTCGGGCTCTGTGCTGACAGCTCAGAACCTGGAGCCTGCTTCAGATTCTGTGTCTCCATATCTCTCTGCCTGTCCACTGCTCACTCTCTCTCTCCCTCTCTCAAATAAATAAATATTAAAAAATAAACATTAAAAAATTTTTTAATGTTTATTTTAGAGAGACAGAGTGCAAGCAAGGGAGGGTCAGAGAGGGAGACACGGAATCCGAAGCAGGCTCCAGGCTCTGAGCTCTCAGCACAGAGCCGGAAGCGAGGCTTGAAACCACGAACTGTGAGATCATGATCTGAGCCGAAGTCCGGTGCTTAACCGACAGAGCCACCTAGGCACCCGTAAAAAAAATTTTTTTTAATTGCATCTCAAATCATTCGGGAAAAGGACCATTAAATAAATGGTTTGGAGACAACAGGTAGCATTCTGGGGGAAAAAAGTACAGTTGAATCCATGCAGTTTAACACACATGAGGATAAATTCAAATGAATCGAAGATTTAAGTGTGAGTGTGGTGTCAGGAAGTAGAAAGGTAATTATGAGAGCATTTGTTATTATTACGGAGGGGTAAAAGATGTTTGAAAACCCGGAAGTAATAAAGATTTTTTTAAATCTTGTATTACCAAAAAACACTGTAAATAATAATGTTGAAAGGTAAAGTGGGAATCAAACAACATACTCTAAGAGATCTAGAAGAAAAAAAAGACCAAAAAATAAAAATAAAATAAAGAAGAAGAAAAGTACAGAAAGGAGAGGGCAACGATTCAACAGAAAAATGACCAGAACAATTAACAGAAAAGGAAATGCAAACGGGTTTTAAACAGAGAAAAGATACTCGACTTTTCTCATAATAGAAGAAATGCAAGTTACAAGGACACTGAGAAATCGCTGTCCACTTCGCAGGTAGGAAAAGCCAAAAGCATCGTACAGTCTCCCTGGTGAGGCTGGGGCGGCTGGGCCCTACCACGCGCTGCTCTTAGGAGTATAAGTCGGCACCAGCTCTATGGAGGGCTCCCGGTGATATCTATTAGAATTCCGAATCTATTCTCTCTTTGATCTAGCATTCTTCTCCTTGTATATTTACTCTGTAGATATATTTGCACAAGTGAGAAATTATGTCCATGTAATAAGCTTTCCACCTCAGTATTGTTTTTAGTAGAACCCCAAAACAAACTAAATATCCGACAACATTATGACGCATCTCTACAGTGTGGTACTTCGCCGCCTAAACAAACACGAAAAATGTGCTCTGGGTTCTCACTGGCGTGAAGTTAATTGGAAATGCTAATTGAAAAAAGCAAGGCTCTGAAGGACTATAGTGTGTAAACAAGAAAGGAAAGTAAGAATATATATATTTGAAGTTGCTTAGCTATAAACAACACTGAAAGAAGAGGCAAGAAACTAGTCACAGTGGTTACCTGAGGGACAAAGGTGAGGGGTGGTGACAGCTGGGTGGATAAGCGACAGAGGTGGGAAAGAGGTTTGTCATCATCTACTTTCTTATATTCGGAAAGGTGTCGAGCCTTGCGACTATATCCCCTATCCACAATTGTCAAAATCTTATCCTCAAGAGTGAAATCGCAGAATGATGGAAATTAGTACGTTACTTCAGAAACACTCCTAGCCTTAGCCACGAGCTCACCACATTCGCTGTCCCCCGCGTTGCACGATGAACGTTCTCTTCCTCACGTGGAGAAAAGAGACAAGAGCAGGTGTTGTAGCCTTTGCTTCCCAGCTTGGTTAATGAGATGGGATTAGATATTCTTGGGCTCCTAACACCCCTCACCGGACTCTGACCATGGGAATTGCTCTATACGATTCCCTCTCTGCTCATTGGCTTTGAGTCTCTGTATACACTGACTTTCGGAGCCTCAACAGGGTGCATTTCTGTACTTCCTTATTTGGACAAGTACGAAGCTGTGATTTTGTCCTTCTCTATTTGGACAAGCTCATATATGCAGTTGTAACGCTGGCAACTCCACCAAACAATTCAATACCACAGACAATAATAGTACGCCATTACGTTATCTTGACAGCCCATGTTTGATGCTTTTCATTTTTCTCCTCCTTCTCCTTTTCTTCTTCCTCTTCTTCTTTCTTCTTTCTCTTCTTCGTTTCTCCTCCTCCTCCTCCTCTTTCTTCTTCTTCTACATAAGAACCAACTTCATTCTGCCTTATTTGTGCCTAAGACAACCTTAAATTTTATCTGCAAAAGCATCTTAGACTAGATGGTTCTTTACAAATCTTTGCCTGTCTAGTAGATGAGCATTCAGGAATTGGTGAAAATCAGGACATGAAAAAAAAAAAAGCTCCACAGTAGGGAAGAGAGAAAAGGGCAGGATTTAGACAAGAGAATTTATTTTGCCTCTTGTTTTGGAAATCATGGTGACCGAGAGATTTGATTAAACCACATAATACGCCAACATAGACTCAGAAGGATCTTGGGAGAAATATATCCCTTCGATCAATCCAGTTCCTTTTCGTCCCAAGCAAAATGTTCCCACAGAAATCGACCTGTTTGCCAATCACAATCAAGATTTTCTAGAAACCATAATACAACGGACAAGTCGGTTGCCCAGTGGAAAGGACCGTTTAATGCGTGGTCTAGCCTTGTTTCAAAGCCTTCGTGTCACTGGGCCTGGGGTTACAATCCTCACAATTTCTGGGGAAATTTGAAAGGGAAGTGATAAATTAAATCATGGGTCTCCAGCCCAGAATTTGGTGATTCCATCCCAATTCGATTCCACCTAAGCGGATTGTCTAAGAGCAGCATTTGTAGGAAATAAAAGCTAGTCTCCAGTCACGGTTGTGGTGAATCTGCTTTCTCATCCATTAACACATTGAAATGGTTTTACTGTGCTGCCTTCTTTGAAAGAAAAGAGCATTTTGCATTTGTTAATGAGGCAGAAAATTCGCCACACATTTGTAAATAATCACACCCTTCCTAGCACTTGCTTTTTGCGAGACTGCATTTGACATGATGACTGTGTTCCTGAAAAGCTGTGTTATCGATTTAATTTTTAAACCTCTGATGAATCTTATGTTAGTGAACACCATGATTTAAAGGAGATCTGTCCTGAATTCTTTGTAATGTGAACAGACCTTCCCAATCGATCTTTGTGGGGCTGGACCTTTTTAGAAAGGTTTTCTTAAACAGAATTATTTCAGATTGTCAATTACTTAGATAGGTAACTACATTAGGTCCCAAGATTAAGGCTGTGTACCTTTCAGGATAAACTTCACACTAAGTGAAGTCAGTTTCCAGCTGACCTCAAGAGAATATAAATATATGATATTATATTATTAACATTATTTATTAATTATATATTTTATATAGTTATTTTATAGTTTTATATTTATAGAATATATAAAAACAGATATCATTATGTAAATTAACAATAAAATAGCTATTATAAATTCAGCAAGACTTTAAGAAATCATAACATAATTTTAAATTCTATGTTAAGGGGCACCTGGGTGGCTCAGTCGGTTAAGCGTCTGACTTCAGCTCAGGTCATGATCTCGCAGTTCGTGAGTTCGGGCCCGGCGTCGGGCTCTGTGCTGACAGCTTGGAGCCTGGAGCCTGGAGCCTGCTTTGGATTCTGTGTCTCCCTCTCTCTCTGCCCCTCCCCTGCTCATGCCCTGTCTCTCTCTCTCTCTCTCTCTCTCTCTCTCTCAAAAATAAACATTAAAAAAATAATAATAATAAATAAAAATCTTTAAAAAATTCTATGTTAAAAAAAATTTTTAACGTTTATTTTTGAGAAAAAGAGAGAGAGAGAGAGAGACAGAGCTTGAGCTGGGGAGGGGCAGAGAGAGAAGGAGACACAGAATCTGAAACAGGCTCCAGGTTCTGAGCTGTCAGCACAGAGCCTGACATGGGGCTAGAACCCATGAACCGTGAGATCATGACCTGAACGGTAGTCGGACACAACTAGCCACCCAGGCGCCCCTAATTTTAAGTTTTCTTTAAAGAAAACTAATCAAAGATAAAACACATGTAATTCAAAAAGTCTAATTGAATAGCTGGCCATGTCTACTCCTCATCAGAAAGATACTCACTTTCAACCATTTGCTTTTTGAAAACCACTTAATTCAGGTACGATGGCTGCATATATTTAATGTATACGATGAGATGAGTTTAGGAGTAACTATATACCCCTACAACTATCCACAATGGAGGCCATAATTTATTTATCACCCAAAAGTTTCCTTCTGCTTCTTTATTTTTTTTCCTTTTGCAGTAAAAGCTACTTAACATAAAATCTACTCCTTACCAAATATTTAAGAATACAGGACAGTATCGTTAACCACAGGCTCCATGTTGTACAGGAAATCTCCAGTTTACGCATCTTGCATAACCAAAACTTTGTACCCTTCGACCGACACCTCCCCATTTCCTCCTCCCCCAGCCCCTGGGAAACACCATTCTACTTTCTGGTTTCATGAGTTTGACTATTTTAGACTCCTCGTAAACTTGGGATCATGCGGTATTTGTCCTTTCCTGCTTGATTTAGTTCACTTAGCATCGTGTCCTCCAGGTCCGTCCACATGGTCTCAAATAGCAGGGTTTCCTTCTTTTTTAAGGTTGAATAGTATCCAGCTCTCTGCATACACCATTTTTCCTTTATCCATTTATCAGATGGGCATGTAGTTTGCATCCATCTCTTGGATATTGTAAATAATGTTGCAATGAAACAGAAATCTCTTTGAGATCCTGACTTCAATTTCTTTGGACATATGCCCATTAGTCAGATCGATGGATCATATCGTAACTTTATTTGTAATTTTTTTGAGGAATTTCTATACTGTCTTCCCAGGGGCTGCACCAATTTGCATTCCCACTAACAATGCAGGAGGACATCTTAAACATAGGAACTAGGTTTAGTATAGCAGGTAACTAAGAAATGCTTATTGGTAGGCCAATATCATACTTCCTGAGGAATTTTATATACTTAATGTTCAAATGATTAAAATCTGATAACATTTCTCAGAACAGATGAGGGAACACTGATTTGAGTGTGCAGAGACGTTCTAGCTGATGTGGGAGGTGTAGATAGAAATAACTTCCAGGCCACGATCTTAAGGTGCACCCTGTATGGCGGGGGAGGCAGACAGGGAAACAAATAACGCCTTGTACCATAACAGAGGCGTGAGCCAAGGATATAGGAGATCTCCGCCAGTGAGATCTGGGAGGACTTTGTGAACGAGATGGCATTTAGGCCGAGCTGTTAAAGATGAGTGGGATTTGACAGGCAGTGAAGAAGAGAAGAGGTGTTACAAAGTCTAGGGAAGGTGACCAAAGGCAGACGACTGCTCATCGGACTTTACACCCCCTTCCCTCCCTGGAATGCAGTTGTCCCTGGACAGTGGCTACCCTTCCAACGTCTGTATTTCCCAGCTCCTTGTCGCATCTAGATGCGGCATGTCACTGGGGCACCGCACCTGGATGGCTCTGTCGGTTAAGCGTCCGACTCTAGATTTCGGCTCAGGGCACGATCTCACAGTTCATGGGATTGAGCCCCAAGATGGGCTCTGTGCTGACGGTGCAGAGCCTGCTTGGGATTCTGTGTCTCCCTCTGGCTCTGCCCCTCTCCCTCTTGCTCATGTGAGCACATGCTCGCTCTCTCTCTCAAAATAAATGAATAAATTTAAAAAAACAGATATGGCATGCCATTAGTCCTTACCCAGAGAAAGTTAGTGGAACGAATATGTGTCATCTAAAGCAAGGCAATAAGAAACAGGTGTCTTTTCCATCCTCCCTTTCTCCATCTCCTGGAGGCACAGCCTTCCAATCCCTTAAGAGAAAAAGGAACCCGAGACAGAAGAATCCTGGGCCCCCAAGTCCCCCCCAGGAACGAAGCTGCTCACCAACTAGGAACACTTGCCTTGAACTGTCACAATGAACGAAGCATACACTAGACCTCTACATTTGGACATTTCCGCCTAGCAGTCAGTCGAAAGGCGGATGGAGTCATACTCCCTGGAATCAAACTGCAGCTGAATCTTGCAAACGGGACCTGGAGGGAGAAGAAAGACGGAGTGAGATATATAGGCTGCAGTCCCATCGTTACGATACAGATCGTTTGTCACACTAAGAGGGGGATACATCAAGAGACCCTTAAGACAGTAAGTTTCTAATCAACTGAAATGTTGAAAGAAAAAAAATACTTATCTCCTTCATGACACATTTCCCTGAAAGTATATTATCCACTGGGGTAGTGGAGGCACAACAGCCATGCCTTGAGGTTGCAAGCAAGAGGAGAAAAGGATAAGCCTCCGCCCAAGGCACCGCTCTGCAGCTGAGAGACCTTAGTGCTTGTTTCCCTGGGGAAACCAATGGTGCCCCTACCACTGAGAAAGACAGGATAATTAAACGCTATGTAAAACTCCCGTCATTTCTAAGAGCTCACTGGGTAACCCCTGCCCAGAGTGTCACTCCTCACAGACGGTACTAACAGTGCAAGGCAACAGCCACTGGGGCTTTCTGGGCAATGCAATTGATGGGCGACGGGAAGTAATTAGACCCCTCAAGGACGCCAAAGTCCATGTAGGTGACAGGCCCGCCTTCTGAAAGATTGGCCTGAAATTCAATCAGAAAATAAATGTCAAATCTGATCAAATCACTGGACGCGAGTTGACGCTAGCCAGTTAACATTTAACCGCTGGCCCTTAGGATACGTCAAGTCAAGAAGCAGCTTTTAAATAAATAGTGACTCTTCCACTCTCATATCAAAAGTCTGTTAAGACTCACGCATACAACTGCACACAAATCTATGTAATTACCCACGACCCTGAAGTCTGCACCAATGACGTATGTTGACACAAAGCACCCAAGGACGTACGAGAGTCCAGACACAGTGGGGATCTACCACCTGGGTTGACAGCCATTATAATAAATAGATAGTGTTTATTGTAATGACTTATGGGGAGCCGCACTGGTAAGCACTGTGGATAAAAATGTAACGAACTATCTGTCCCATCCCCTGGCTTTTACTCCCCATCTGAGGAAAATGATGACCCGTACCAGCCAACGATCAGCCTAAAGGGGACAGGCACCTACTTTGCCAAGGGCATGTTTCTGCCTAAACCACGACTTGCCATGAGATGGACTATTTTCATGAATTACTGGCTTTACCTTCTGAAAAAAAACTTACCATAGGTATCATTTTAAGGAAAAGACTACAGAGATTTTTGAGAGTAGCATTCTCTTATAAAAGGCAAGGAACTGCGTGTATCAGAATGAGGTGTGTGTATCTGCTGGGTGATGAGCTTTCGTGGACCGAGTAGCTAGAAACCTGGGGCCTTGATCAAGGGCAATTGTGACTTCCTACGCTGAAAGAGGGAGAGCATCCCTACATTGATGGACTTGGACCACAGTGGAGCGAGGTTCTCTAACAGAGACAACGCAGGCATCGGGGGCTTTCTACCTCAGACTGCTCTCAACGGTATTCGGTATTCGAGGAAGGGAAACAACTGTGCCTTTAAGCAAAAAAAAATATATATATATATATGTATATATTATATATATATATATTTTATATATATATATATATAAAATCTTAAAATCTAGCTTCATAACAGAGGAATAGAAAATATGTGTAGAACTATGATTTTTATATGACTCAAGTCCAAAAACCGCTATTTAGGTTTTCAGCATTAAGACATTAACGTAGGAGCGCCTGACTGGCCCAGATGGAAGAGCATGGAACTCTTGATCTCAGGGTCGTGAGTTCAAGTCCCACCTCGAGTGTAGAGGTTATTTTTAAAAAAGACATTAACATAATTTCTATTGTTTGGCAATAATGATCTAAGGGATCAAAAATAAAATGTAATGGTATTAAAAGTGTGAAAACTTTCGGTATATTATTAAAATGTAGAGTAAATGAAAAATTAAAATATTATTTTTTTTTCGAGAGAGAGGGAGAGAGAGAATCCCAAGCAGGCTCCATGCCCAGTGCGGAGCCTGATGAGGGACTCGATCTCACAACTCTGAGATCATGACCTGAGCTGAAATCAAGAGTCAGCTGCTTAACTGACTGAGCCACCCAGGAGCCCAAAATTATTTTTAATATGTTTTCCAAAAAGTTAGTTTTATTAAAATATATTAAAATTACCCAATACAATGTAAAGACAAAAATATAAATTGCAGTTAATATCAAATTTTTAAATTCGAAATTAAGTAAAGCTGAAAATAATATTCTTTCCAAATTTTCATTACATATTAAATATTATCAAGGATATATATTTATATACATACAATATAGCTATAAAAATAAAGACTTCTCAATCTGCTGTTCACTTCGCATGTAGTTGCTTGTGGAAAGAGTTGATAAATGCTCCACGCATTATGTAGAGACCACACACACACGTACACACACACATACACACCTTTTCACATTGCTAAGTGTTCTTACGTGAGGTCAAGTCCAGTGTTGGCCACATCCATGGAAGCTCCCGGGTTCCTGAGGACACAGGTATCTGGGGAGGGGCACAGGCCCTAAGCCCCAGCACCCAGGGGCAGGGTGGATGGGGGGAGGGGCCGGCTGGGAAGGTAGATCTGGCGTCTGCCACCGTCCCTCACTCCCGCGTGCACCGGAGCAATTCAAGGGCAAGTTCAGAACTGCCGCCGAGAGAAGGGAGACGGGCGGATAAGCCGTGCTGCTGGAAAATGTTTTGATGCCCAAACCTGATTGCAGGTGTGCTGAGAGGAAACCTTTGATGAGTCAGTGAATTTGCCTTTTAGCAGCACGCTTCATGTCGCTACCCCGTTGCCCTCAATTCTTCCCGGGACTTTGGAGCAATGCCCAGCTCCAAAATCTATGGCACCCTCCAAACCTTCATGGCATTAAGATGCAAAAAACGGATTCTCTGGGGCCTGAACACTGCCGGCCACAAGATATGTAGGCTTACGGTCGTGCTGTGCCAGAGCCGAGCACCCCGACTCAGAAGCGCCCGTGTATTCCTTAATACGTTCATTTGTGGGCACGGGTCATACCCAGGCCAGCCTGCTCCCGGTCAAGTGTAAGCAGGCACTGCCCAAACCAGCACACGGCACAGAACTATAACGGGAGCCCCATGCTTCCTTTTAAATATTCTAGTAGCCATAGTAAGAACTGAAAAGAGGTGGGGCGCCTGGGTGGCTCAGTCGGTTAAGCGGCCGACTTCGGCTCAGGTCATGATCTCACAGTCTGTGAGTTTGAGCATGCGTCGGGCTCTGTGCTGAAAGCTCAGAGCCTGGAACCTGCTTTGGATTCTGTGTCTCCTTCTCTCTCTGCCCTTCTCCTGCTCATGCTCTGTCTCTATGTCTCAAAAATAAATAAACGTTAAAAAAAAAAAGACTGAAAAGAGGTAAAGTGAATTTTAGCAGTTTGTTTTCTTTAAGCCAAAACATCCATATATCATGATTTTAACGTGTAATCAAAATAAAGACTATCAATGACGTATTTTACATTCTTTAAAAAAAAATCAAGCTAAGGCTTTATAATCGGGTGGTGATTTCACACTTACGGCTCATCTCAATTCAGACTGGCCGCATTTCAAGCCCTCAGTCGTCGCATGCGGCTAGGTGACGTGTTGGACAGCACGGGCCCAGAATCTACTTCCCGGACGCATTTTCCAGAATGAACGAGAACATCGCCTATGGCGGATAACGGCTGGCATTTATTAAGCGTTTATTTCACCAGACGCCATAGTGAGCCTGCTGTGCTAATTTTCTCATCTCGTTCGCCCCCAGGCCGTATTTCTTTGCCTGTTTTAGAGCTAAGAAAACTGACCCCAGAGCGGTGGTTACTTGAGAAAGGGAAAAAGAGATCTCAAATCCAAGAATCCTCACTCCGGAGCCGTGGATCCCATACCTTTGGGACACCCTCGGAGCTCTCTGCTGTGCTCAGATTCCCCAGACACACTCCACAAAAAAAAGGGAATCAAGAGACAAGAAGTTTATTTTAATGTCTTTGCCCTCTACTGACTCATTTTCATGAGCTCCATTGTGGATTTTCCCTTGTTGGCTTCTCCCGCCAAATACAAATGTCTCTCCGCCCCTCCACCCCTCCCACCCCCCAATGCAGGAGCCAGCTGAAATTCTATGTGAGGATTAATTTATTCCTAGTGTAGACAGCCAAGCATGTTGAGAAATTACATCCTGTTCTGATGCATGAATGATGAACTTGGAATAAGGACACAGTTAGTTGTTAATCTTGTCTTAACCAGACAGTTTGGATATGCAGCAGAATTTTCATAGGATCTATGGATCATGCCAATGTAAAAAAAAAAAAAAGGGCGAACTCTGCAGGTTAGTTCATAAACAATTGTGTTTTTAAAAAGAACCCTTCATCTCTTAGAGGCACCGACTGAAGCAGTTACGAATGAAAGTTTATGATGTCTGGGTTTGCTTTAGAATGATCTGTCCAAGTGAGAGGGGCCGTGTACATCTGAGACAGGACTGACACAGTGTTGACAACGGCCGAAGCTGGTACATGAGGTATATTATATTCTTCTCTGTATTTTGCATCTGTTTAAATTTTTCCTTGATAAAAAAGTGTTTTTAATTTTTTAATGTTTATTTCTGAGAGAGAAAAAGACAGAGTGCGAGTGGGGGAGGGGCAGAGAGAGAGAGGGACACACAGAATTCGAAACGGGCTCCAGGTTCTGAGCTGTCAGCACAGAGCCTAACGCGGGGCTCAAACCCATGAAATGCAAGACCGTGACCTGAGCCAAAGTTGGACACGCAACCGACTGAGCCACCCAGACGCCCCCATGATAAAAAAGGTTTAATGAACCTATAAAAGCAAAAGATATCTTCAAAAACAGCCCTTCCCTGGTTTACCATTTCTCCCCCTTAGTTGTCTGCCTATCTGTGTGATCATTGTCACCTTAAGGCGGGATTTCCCAGCCTCAGCACGTACTGACGTCTGGGCCTGGAGAATTGTTGTGAGGGCCTGTCCTGTTCGAGCTAGGAGGCTAGCAGCAGCCCTGGCCTCTATCCACGAGAAACCAGTACCACACGGGTGACCATCTCCCACCCCTCCCCCCAATCTTGTGACGACCAAGACCAGAACATCTCTGGACATTGCCAAAAGTCCCGAAGGGTGGAGGGCACGGGCAAAACCACCCCGTATGTGCACCACCACATTAGACTGTGAACAATTTGAGGAGTGTTTTCAACTTTGGGTTCCTGGTGACTAAGCCAAAAACTGGTACATAGTATCTAATAAACATTTGAATGATGAGGTTGGAGACCATACCACTGTGCTGACAGCTCGCAGCCTGGAGCCTGCTTCGGATTCTGTATCTCCCTCTCTCTCTGCCCCTCCCCTGCTTGTGCTCTGTCTCTCTTTCTCTCAAAAATAAATAAAAACATTTTTAAAAAATTAAGAAAAAAGATTCTCTCTCTTTCCCTCTCTGTCCCTCTCTCCCTCTTTTCCTTCCCCTTGCACCCCACCATTCATGGGCCCGTGAACTCTCTCTCTGTCTCTCTCCACCTCCCCCTGCAAAACACTCAGGAAACTAGAAATAAAGTATATTTACAAAAAATCTAGGACATCATACTCAATGATGAAATGTGAAATGCTTTCCTTATCAATTAAACAAGAAAAGGATATCCATTTTTATTCAAAATTATACTGGAATGGTAACACTAATGCTTACACGAACCTGTATAACCTGTATAAGGCAAGAAAAAGAAACTAAAGTCTAGAGAAAGGAAAGAAAAAGTAAGCCTGTCATTTTCATAGATGACACGATTACATACGTAAAAAAGCCAAAAGAATCCATAAACAAACAGAAATAACGAATGGATTCCGTAGGCCCCTGGATTCAAGGTCAATATTTGAAACTCAGTTGTGTTGCTAGATACTGGTGAGAACCAATTTAAACAGGAAATTTAAAAACCAGTGCTGGGCCCCCCGGCTGGCTCCGTCAGCGGAGCGTGCGACTCTCGCTCTCGGGGGTGTCATTTGAGCCCCACGCTGGGTGGAGAGATTACACCGGAGTTTTCTTTCTTACATTATTAGGTCTATGATACATTTTGAGTTAAGTTTGCATGTGGTTGGAGTAAAAGTCAAACTCTGTTTTATTTTAATACATTTATTCGGTTGTCCTAACACTATTTGTTGAAAAGACTGTTCTTTCCCTATTAAGTGGTCTTGGCGTTGATCGTAACCATAAGGGTTGATCTCTGGGCTCTGAATTTAATTCCATGAACCTACATGGCTCCGTGTCTATCATACTATCCTGATTACCGGAACTTTAAACTCAGTTTTGAAATCGGGAGGTGGGAGTTCTCCAATTCTACTCTTTTTCAAGATTGTTTTGGCTGTTCCAGCTTCCTTGCATTTCCATATGAATTTTACCACCATCTTGTTAATTTCTGGCCGAAAAAAAAAGGTAGCTGGGATTTTGATAGGCATCATGTTAGATCTATGGGTACGTTGCCATTTTGACAACCTGAAGACATTTGCTCTATTAACATGGGCTGTCTTCCCTTTCACCTCGTCTTCTTTAAACTTTTTCAGGAATGTATCATCAGTTTTTAAGGCACAAGTCTTACACTATTTTGTAAATTGGTCTCATATATTTTATTCTTTTCTTATGCCACTGTAATGGAATTGTTTTTTTTTAATGTTTATATTTTTATTTTGAGAAAGAGAGAAAGAGAGAGTGCACAAGCAGGGAAGGGGCAGAGAGATTCCCAAGCAGGCTCCATGCTGTCAGCACAAAGCCTGAAGTGGGGCTCGATCTCATGAACCATGAGATCATGACCTGAGCTAAAATCAAGAGTCGGATGCTTGAGCCATTCAGGTGCCCCCGGAATTGTTTTCTTAATCTTTGCAGATTTTTAACTGCTAATATACAGAAATATAATTGATTTTTGTATACATTCGGAGAGTCATTGAATCTTACATGTAAGACACGATGCATTTTACTGCATAAAGCTTACCTCAATAAAAAAAATATATATATATAAGGTTTTAAAGAAAATTAACAGGACTGGTTCTTTTTAGAACAAGATTGTTCTAATAACCGGAAATACTGAAGATTTATATAATTGGACTGGTCCGGGAGGCTCCTCTGGAGAGAAAGAGGCTGTGGTGTTCTATACAGCACAGCTAATGGCTGTTAATGGAAAAACACAGTCATTCCGTATTGATACTTCAGAGAGTTAGACGGCTCCGCAAATCAGTAACTATGGTGACGGAAGAAAGCGTAGGCTGTGACTCGCATTACACCGACATGTTCCTTGTCAGAGCAATCTCGCAAACAAAAAAGACTTTTGTTTTCTTCGGTCACAACTGATGAGCACCCACGTCCCAGAATCTCCGTGCCCACATTCTCTCCTGTCTTTTGCATCTCGAGGCCCCTTGGGAATGAATGGAGCGTCTCTGCTGTCTCTTCAACCACGTCGTAAGCATGGAGACTCTGCTGGTTGGCAATCGCCCAGAGAAGTTTCAGCTAGCAATCAAGAAATAAGGCTCTTTTGGTGCAGCTCTTGTGAAAATATATTGACTATTAGTAAGTGTCCTTAACCACCGGGGTGGGCAGGTCCATCTCTTGCAGTAGTAGTAAATTTTCTTTCTTCTGGAGAGTTCATGCCCCGAGAAAAACTAGCGAACACTTGGTGCCTACGCCAAGTTTCCCGTGTTTCTAGAGTTTACGAGGAAAGCTCCAAGACCAAAACCTCCCGGAAACATTGATCTTCGAGGCTTTATATTTGAAATTAAGGGAACGAAGACCACCGGGGATAAAATGGGCCTCGAGGGCTGCATATATTTTGAATATTTCACCACAGCTATTTCAGGATGATTCATCTTCAAGGTTCTTAGGCCTCATCAGACTCAGGTCTTAGACTAAGGTCTAAGAAAAGACTGTGAGAAACTAGCCAACATTTCTTGAAGATTATCTGTTTCTCTTCGGTCTCCTAATGTGAGCTGCCGTCATGTAAACCATCTAGAGATTCCTGAGATGATAACAAATAATCGCCCTTCGAGGACGCTCTATAAGAAATGGAATTAACATGTGTTGAGTGACCGCGTTCCACGCGTGGTTCTGGTGCTTTTAAACCTGCTCCCGCATTTAATGAAATTTGACAATAATGCAAACAAATTTAGTTTACATGCCAGATTAACCCGATAAATTTGTGTTCATTAAGAAGACAAGTGAAACATCATTGATAGGCACACAGTCCAGTGTTTTCTTTCTCAGCATTGTTTCCAGCTTCCCCCCACGTGACCACGAAGACATCAAAACCCCAGCATCACCGGTCTCTCCTTCGGATTTTCCCACTGAAGGACGAGAGAAGAAAATTCCAGATCTGTCATCTCGAATCTATTAGTAACTACTTTGGCTAAGCCTCGAAGCTAAGATGCCGCGGATCGATTACATAGGAACGAGATGACATTTGCTTCCTGCCAAGCGGCCGTCCAGGCAGAGCGAGAACCGGTTTTCTGACTGTAGTTTCAGAAAGCACATCCTTACCCTTGTAAGGATCTGAGACATAGGGAACTAGGACTGAAAGCTGTGTGTTAAAAATAAGGACTTAGATTTTGGGGACTCGTGGAAGGCCCACTATGTTTCTTCGATACCGTCCTTTTAGCCAGCTTATTTGAATGCGCGGAAACAAAGAGAATGTTCTCTCCTACTTCTGGCAGAGTTGCACAGAAGGAAGGGGAGGAGGGAAATCCTTAATCCTTTCCCAGAACCTCCAGAAGAAGAAATATTGAACCCCGGCCGCTGAAAGAGCCCTTAGAAACCATGCCATCCACAGCCCTTCTTTTATAGACAAAGGAACTGAGGCAAAGGTGGAATGTGACTTTTGTTAAAGCTTCTAGACTCTGTATCGTCCTTTCTGCCTGTGTGCCATTTACAGAATACATCTAGAAGTTTCGCTGGTGCCATTGGGATCCAGGTCCTCCGCAACAGAGTTGAAGCAATTGTAAAAATGATTTCTCTTAGGTGTAGGATCGCAGAATGCCGCGAGCACACAGAGAATTACAGACGGCAAGAGTCAGGACATTCCCTCTTCAGGGAACAGCGAACTCTCCCCACCGTGGCCCTCTAAGGACCGTCAGGTGCCTTCAGATGGAACTGGCATTTATCCCAAACGCAGTTTCCCTCGCTTGGGGCGATCTACTCAGGTAAGACGCCCTCTGCCTCACGGTTAGCTCCGGGATTTGCCAGCTACAAACAGCAAGACATAGACTGGCTTGCTTTGAAAAATACCACTCGGCTTGGGGCGCCTGGGTGGCTCCGCCAGTTAAGCGTCCAACTCTTGGTTTTGGCTCAGGTCATGATCTCACGGTTCCATCTTGTGGGTTCAAGCCCTGCGGCAGTCTCTCTGCTGAGGGTGCGGAGCCTGCTTGGGATTCTGTCTCCCTCCTTCTCTCTCTCTCTCTCTGCCCCTCCCCCCTTTCTTTCTCTCAAAATGAATAAATAAGCTTAAAAGAATCCCACTTGGCTCAAGTACAGACTTCTAAGGCAGCAGTCATCTACGGTCTTAATATAAAATGAAATTACGCTTTAAAGAACTTTCCTACCATGTGAATCGTGATCTATTTCTATATACCAGAGATTCATGGCAAATACATACCTCTTAAAAAAGAAAAATATGCTAAGCTATAAATACATACACTTACAAACGACATGCACATATAGACACTTCTTTAAGAAACTCTGCATTTCTTTTTGAATAATAATTAGATTTATACTCCAAGCCTACTTATTTTAAGAAAAAGAGTATATGCAATTCCATTGAATAATGTCTTTCTAGGAATATACTTAACTCTTAGTCGCTAAAATGACTAAGTTCACTCTTCTGTTGTCTAGAAAAAAGACCAGTGTACTTTCAGAGACACCCGACATACCATGCGTCCCTTTTACCAAAGTCTATATTACATAGGAGAAATCCAAATTTTCAGTTTTTCAGATCTTGTAGCAAAAGCAAATTTCCAAGCAAAAGATACTATTCCTGGTTGAAGCAATGGATTTCAACAGTATTTGCAATGTTTATTTTCTGGAAATTGGGATAAACACACAGTCCTGGGGTTAGAGGTTGTGGGGAAAATGGACTTCCTTATTGCTCTTATTTTACGATTCAATAATATTGAATGAATGACTCCTCCTGTTATGACTATACCACATTTGGTGAATATTTTCACTGGTTCCAATACCAGGGGTGCGGCCGCTCGGGATGTGAGACTACGTGGCGCCACTGTCTCAGTGCTGCCACCTACTGGAGGCTCCTGTCTCTGCAATATTGACCGGCCGGTTTTAAAACTCAAATGGCCTCCGAAGTCATTAACCTCACTTCTCAAAAAAGCCGATGTTGTTACATTTGTTGCTCCAGGTGTGTTTCAGAGGAGAAAGCCTGGATTTCTGATATACCAAAGGAAAATCGTGAAAATCATCCGTGGGGTGGAAGGCATCGTTCCTGCCGTCTTACGCAATAGCTACTGGAAAGGGCCTATCCGGATGCAAAAACGCCAGCCTGGCTTCCCCTTCCCTTTGACCTTTAACTCTGAAATTGGATCAGAGCTCATGAGATCCTGTTTTAACCCCTTCCACGGCCTCTGCTTCTCTCTCTCCGTCTAGCCTCTGAAGCTACCACTGTCGTCTGTCCTCTACTCCCGGACGCTGCCTTCGAGCCTGGCACAAGTGAGTTAGCCAGGTACAGGTGTGGAGAGCAGTCCTCAGGATGTCAGCTTGCTTGATGGGGTTCTGTCGTCAAGGTCCTGGCCCCGCTCAGCATCAGTGGGGCTTCCCGCTGCCTCTGTACAGGGTCCAGCCCGTCTCCGGGGAGCTTCACTGGGGAGAGCACACTGTGGTCTGTTCTGTGGCCGGCTCTGACCTCGCCCTCCCGTTTGGCCTGTCTCAACTCGGTGGCAAGGCAGGAGATGTCCTCAGAGGTCCAGCTCACCTTGCAAAGCCTCGGCTGTCACCTAAGGCTGATCCTCCACCAAACGTCAATACTGAGTACACATCCCGGCAGAGGAGGCTGCTCAAGAGAGGACCTGCCCCAGAAATAAGGGGAGGAAATGCCTGTCGGTCAGTCTGGGCACCATTCTCAAGGTTCAGAAACTCAACGGCCCGCACTCCAAGGAGAGACGTGTGTGGGGATTGGTGGTTTCTTTTTTATTCTCACTCCGCCTCCTCATACAGCCTAGTCTCCCCCTTTTACTAGCCCTCAACTACAGAAACACACACACAAACACATACAAACACACGTACACACACACACACACACCCCCAAATGTAAACACAACACATGAACGCACATGCCAACACACACACACAGAAACGCACACAAATACACGTACACATAACACATGCAAACACATACAAATGCACACACACACACAGACACTCCTCTGTCTCCTCTGCCTTGAAGCCAAATGCAGGCGTCCTTGAATGACACACAAAAGAAGTCTGTAATAGGAAATGGAAAGTTTTGACGAAGGGAGAAACCTAAGAATACAAATTATTTATGAACATTTAATAAGCCGGGTCGGCAGGAGCAGAGAATGGACCAAGTCAATGCCTGCCTTCTAACTAGCGTTCAGTTGACGGTGCCAGTTACGGAACTGGACGTCGGGGGTAATTCAGACATTGCTCCTGTCTTCCAGCGACTCACGGGTCACCAAGGCTCGCAAACCCTGGACCCTTTCTCGCGTCCTTTCTCCCAGCAAACATTAACTGGCTGATGCTGCTAATTGCCACATGTGAACTCATTCTGAACGCACAAGCCTGAGTTCTCCAGGCGATTTCGTTCCTAGAAAGGAAAATAACAGATGCAAAAAGGCAAAGGAAAGAAAGATTTACAGTGCCCAAACACGAGATGGAGAGGGGACGAACTAAAAAATGATCTATGCTGATAAACCCAGATGACAAGGAGATGGTGGGGTGGGGGGGTGGCTGTAACGGAAACAGAGAAGTCGGCAGGGCTGGGTTGACGGGCAAGGTGGCGTGTGCGCTTTGAGACGTAATGACGTGAAGTGACGGGGGACGGAAGGGTAAGGGATTGGCGGACCTTCAGACGTGAGGGGCTGGGTTTGGGTCAGGAGTGGCCGGTCAGACTGGAGATGGTATTTGGGAACAATCTATAGGGAGGGGAATGAAATTGGCAGGACGTGAGATAAAAGAGGCACCGTGATTCAATCAAGTAGAAAAGATCATCTCCCCCAAACGCCCTTGGTCCAAGGCCAATAAGCCTGGGAAGGGTGTCCTGAGGCAAAACTCTGGGCCAAACCCTTCCTTCTGAGCACTGAAGCTGGAGAAGGGGGAGGCGGTGTGAAAAGGCGGGGAGGAGGCGTTCTGGCACCAGCTGGGGCGTCACTACAGCGTAACACAGCTCGGGAGGGGCGAGCTCTCCTGGGCGCCTCCGAAGCCGAAGGCGGGCTTGCTGCCTGTGTTGGGGCGGCCCCATGGAGTCTCAGTCCCGGGTCCTGAGGAATTCAAGGCTCTACGGCACTGAAAACACAGCATAAATGTGATGAGGGAGCATAAGGCAAGCCGAGGGCAAAGCACAGCTCACACCCCCCACCCCCGCCCTGGCTGGGATGCATGTGACACTCCCCAGGTACTTCCGGCGGCCCAGGAGCAAAGGAAAGGGAAAAATCAATCAACACCTGACAGCGATCGGTCATGCGGGTGTCCATCAGCTGACAAATGACAAGAAAGAGGCGATCTTATCAACAGCCTAATCTCCAGAAACCGAGAGACTGTTTCCTGGAGCCCCAACATCACCCTCTCCTCCAGAGTGATATGGGGAACAAGGACCAGTAGGAAATGGCAGGTACAATTAAATTTCTTTATAACCTACGGCCCATTGGCAGATACTTGAGGCAAATAGAGTCTAACATTTCTCCGGGAACCCCCTACTGCCTTGATATTAATGCCTTACTGGAGGGGAAACAGCCTGAGCTTGACAACCAAGGACCCTTTGGCGTACGAAAGTCCTTCTGGCCTTTCCGTCCCCCAACTCCGTGGTATGTAACCAGTCGCTCCTCACACCCCCAGTGCAGCTCTTCCTGCCCACAGGTCCTGCCACAAAATCGCCTTATTGCGCCAAAGATGTCTCAAGAATTCTTGCTTGGCTGTGGCCTCTGGATCCCCACCGCTCCAGACCTCCATCCAGTGGACAAAGAACTCAACCCCGCCAGACCCAAGGCGCACGCTTGCCGAGATCACGACAGCCTTGTTCTGTATTCGTATCGCCAAGTCAGGACTTCGGTGGGTGAGGTTCATTTTCGTGCCCTTCCTCTTGCCGATGCCCCAACCGAGAGCCCCCGCTGCCTTCCGGAAAAGCCACCACTGCCACTCACACGTGACACCGTTTCTCTCATTTTCCTTAAGAGTCTGCGGCTCTCTGCTCCGCTCTTCCCCGTGGCCCCAGGCTGACCTTCGTGCCTTCACGGCTGGGTCAGGCTTCGCAGGGGCTGGACTTCAGGCCAAGGCAATCAGTGCTAGCTGAATGCCTGAGCGATCTCAGCCTGTGGGGCGTGACACCAGGCCTGCGGCACCGCAGACATCGCCTGCGTTCGCTGTCACAGCTGAGCCGCCGGCCCGCCGCCCGGCTCTGCCTCCGCTCCCCACACACCGCAGAGCGGATTTGTGGGGGCTGCTCGGTCTCCTCGATCACAGGAGCTGCAGGCTGCTCACCCCACTTCCTGCCGTCTCCAAAGCAAGGCTGTGCACCGTCCCCTGCATCCCCATGCGTATTTGTCTTTAAACCGCCGCGTGAGGCTTCTTGCTCTCAATTACTTCTCGGGCAAGTTTTCCATTCTTGATTAAATGCTCCAGCATTTCTGCCTGGGTTAATCCCTTTCAGGAAAGACTCTGTTCCTATAAATGCTCATTTCAGCAACAGTTACGAGGTGCAAATTGTATGCAAAGCTTAGGCGGCCACGGGTTTATGGCAATGTCTAGATATGTATTTAGAAATCACAAAATAGGTATTTTGCTACCCGACTTACTCAGGGACGCATTCGTATGGCAGAAAGAGGCCCAAATTAGGGATCGTTAGGGATTCTAATCCCCATTCTGTCGGTCAAGGCTATGGGGACGTCACCTGAAAATAAGGCGGTGGGACCCGGTTTTTCGCTCAAGTTCCTTTACGTCTCATCATGCTGGGGATTTTTTTTTTCAATCGCTACCTTTTTACGTGACGTGGTTTAGCAATGAAGAACTCCCAAGCTCCTAGCTGACATCGGTGTTTGAGATGTTAATAACGGAAACACTGACTCCCCCCAGATCAGCTCTGGGGATAATCTTGTGTTTTACGGAGATGTCAAAGCAAGAAGCGTTTTGCCAGAACGTCTGCAGAGAGCTTCGTCTCCTTCTGCAAGGTCGCGACGTCCTAGGCGCTCCTGTGGCCTCCCATCTCACTCTGGGAGAATTTTGTCTTTATTTACTAGCCCAAGGTCATGTGGTACATTCCACAGGGGCTTAAGCTCACTTCTGAGATAGCATTTTTTCTTTTTAAATCTGTGCTTCCTGTTTCCCCGGGCAAACTCTCTAGGCAGAGTTTGAAAGAGCAATTTTAAGAAATAAAAGGCAGGGGGCGCCCGGGGGGCTCGGTTGGCGGAGCATCCCACTTTTGGTTTCCGCCCGGGTCATAATCTCGTGGTTTGTGAGTTCGGACCACATCGGGCTCTGCACTGGTAGCGTAGAGCCTGCTTGGGATTCTCTCTCTTCTTCTCTCTGCCCCTCCATGCTCTGTCTCTCTCTAAACAGACAGATAGATAGATGGATGGATGGATAGATAGATAGATACACTAAAAAAAATAAAGAGAGGTTTAAAAGGCAGTCCTCCAAGTGAATCCCAGACCCAGGGAAAGGCGGTGTCTGCACCGACTCACAGAGTTCAGGGTCCCCAGCACCGCCGTGGGGGTGAGCCTGGCTCAAGAGCAGCAACTGGCCTGAGGGTGGGTCTGTGCCATGATGAGCGGCAACTTCTAGTCCCAGTACTGCCGAGAGCTCGGCCCCACGCTTCCCCAGCGGCAGTTCTGGTTCCCACGAAGGGCTCTCTCTTTCCGGCCACGCTCTGACACCCCAGAGCTTGCTCCGGATGGGCTCAGGCCTCAGTCACCCTTTCCCTCTATTTCCCACTCGTTCCCCAATTTGGGGTGGCTTCTCCGGTCAAAACCACCCCCCTCTTCTGTGCAACGGAGACATTCATCCACCCTCTAAAGGCTATTTCCCACAGGGCCTTCTGAAGGCATCTCCTTCTCTAGGTCAAGAAATAAAATCCACAGGCTTGGTTTTGTGAGAAATAAGCCCACTGACCCAATCCAAGGAGGGATGTGGAGACTTGGAGCACAGTGAAGTAAGGCTTTAATCGACATTCTTGCAAGAGTGGGGACGGGCGTCCCGCTGACAGGCACCTTCCGGGCAGTTACAGCAGACATTTTATCTCCTAGCATGAAGTCCCTCCCCTAGTTCCTCATTGGCTGAGCACTACAGGGCTTACAGCCTCACCCGGAAGTCACCTATGTCCATGGAAGCCAAACAGTAGTCTGATTGGAACAAACGTGCGTTCCTTGAGGTGAGGCAGACACGTCAGTCCTTTGGCGCATGCTCATTGCAAAGCCCACAAAAATAAGCCCACGAAATGAAAGGGGGAAGCACCAGGAAGTGAAATGTCCAAGCGCTGGGACTCTGGAGTCGTACCTATTTCCAGTAGGTTGCAAACCTATCATTAACCAGGCAGCACGGCATTTATTTGGTATTGGAAAACGAATCCTCTCCCGTCTCACAATTTCCACCTTTCAAAAATAATTTCTAAATACTTGGGATCTGGGCACCAATAATTCAACGCATGGGTAGGATGTGAAAAACCTATTGGCAAAATGCACCAAAGCACCCCACAGGTCCTGTTGACGGCTGAATTGTACTCCGCCGATTCCTTTCCCTCTTTCTTCTCGTTCTCATGACCTACTCAAAAGACATTTACCTGAGGCCTTCCTGGGTGTCAGACAGTGAGGGTTCAAAGACAGAGAAGAGCCGGTTATGGCAGGAGAGACAGACATAAACACAGTACACCACACTGCTACTGGGCAGAAGTTACAGTAATGGTCCCTGGGGACTGAATCCAGGTCCTCTCTGGCCCCCGCATTCCCCAATTCTAAAGGAATTATTGTCCCATTTTACAAGGGAGAAAGCAGAGGCTCAAAAGGGTTACTTCACTCCATTCATGCCTTCCAGGTCGAAGCGGTAGTGACGTGGAAATGCTAGGGTTTGGAGCCTACTCTTGAGACCTCTTCTGCGCAAAAAGGTAGTTTTATGAAAGCATGGGGACACGACCCCTGGCCAGAAAGAGCCGCGCTGGGATTGGGAAGGGTGACTGATTATGTACTGGGGAACTGAGGGAAGTAAAGACAAGGGGGAGTTTCCAAAAGGACTTTCGTAGGCTAAAGAAGACTCCCAGGGTCCTGGAGGCCTCGCTATTGTCAAGCTAAGGCTGTTTTTCCCTCTAGCAAAGCACTGACTTTAAGACACTTGGGAGTTCCCGGGGGAAGGTCATACTGTGACCGCCTCAAGTATTTGTCAGTGGGCTGTGGGTTATGAGGAAATTTAATTTTATCTACATTCCTTTCAACCTCTGTTCCCACACCAGTGACATTAGCTTTGTCTTTTGGGCCACACCGAACACCGGCTTCTGCCCTCCGAGGCATGGAAGTCTGCCCCGATCATGGCATGCTGCCGTTAGAAGTCTCCAGGCTTTTCCTTTTAGGAAATGGGTGTCACTGACTCCAAGACCCCAAACTAGGGCTTGCCAGCTCATCCGATTGCAGTTTTAACCGGTCAGTGGGAATCCCTTAGTCACGGCAGGTGAGCCTGCTCTGGGGGCCCTCTCCGTCCCGAAAGGAAGAGGAGGTGGTTGGCTTGGTGAGCCCCCTAGCCTTTCCCCCTAAGGGAAAGGGGCTTTGCCTGGAATAATCCCTTTCTTTTGCTAATCACTTTCTTGCCATACCCACCTTCTAAACCCTTCCGGTTTCCCAATTCCTCTAAGCTCCCCTCTCCTTGCTAGGTAGGGTGCTGCCTGATGCTTGAATTGTTTAATAAAGCCAATTAGATCTTTAAAATGTCCCGGGTTGGGTTTTTGTTGGTTATTTAACACCGCTGAAGACCTCAAGCCTGATCCCCTTTCCCCAAGGGTCAGAGAAGACCCTTCCCCCAAGGGTCAGAGAAACGCTGTGTATGAGGGCTGGAACTCAGGGTTCCACAGCTCCCGCACCCAGCGTGGGTAACACCACTTGGACAATGCGTTTCTCAGAAAACCTGCCCCTTTCCTACCTTACTCAAAAAGTAAAAACAAAGAAAACCCCTGAAGCTCTTATAATAGGGCTACCCAGACTTTCATCCCACGGACACTCATTCACTGAACACAGGCTCTGGGAATACAGAGGTTGATACCCTCGTCCACCATCAGCTGGAAGACAGTGCAGCGAGGACACCCATGAAGCTCAGCCACTCCACACTCCACTGCTCGGAGCCCGAAGGCGAGAGCCTGCTCCCCTCACCCAGCCCGGAGATGTCCTTCCGGGGCGCCTGCTCGGGCCCAGAGTCCTCTGATGGCACTCCGCTCCACGATACCCTGTATCTCTCCAAGCCTTGGTCCCAGATTCCTTGAAGGAAACAGCCCCTTGAACTCAGCTTGAGCATCACCAACAAGCTGAGATAGCACTCGGAGGGCGTGTTTGGAAGGGGGCTGGCGAGAGGGAGGCCCCTGGAGGTGCCATCCGTCTGAACACAACGTCATCACCCCACCCGATGCAAGCCAAGAATATCAAGATGAGCAGAAGGGGGACAGGATGTGAGCCCCCCCGGGTCCTAGGTCTCCTCTTCTCCGTTCCATGAGCCAAAGACATGGAGGTGACGGTTGGGAAAGAGTTGGCAAGAAAATGAAGGGACAGCGAGAAGAGCAGGGCCGGAGAGCCGCCCCCGGAGCGACGGTCGCACACCACGATGGGGGACTGCAGAGCTCCCTGCATGCGCAGAGTCGGAGCAGTGCCTCTTTCACCTTCGTGGAAGGGACTCTAATCCCAACAGGTGTTGAGGGATGAATAGGAGCTCATCAGAAGAGAAATAACAGGAAAGGCGCTCCGGATACCGGGACGGCACGCACGGAGGCACGAACCGGTTTAGAGTGTATAGCTTGGTGAGAAGTTAGGTATAACAAGGACACGAGCTATGGGCTGGGGTCAGGAGGGAGGTGAAACGGAAGAGTTTAAGTTTTCAGTGAGAAGCCAACTAAAGCCTTTTAAAGCGAGAAGTTATTTTTAGGACAATCGTTCTGGTAGCATCTGAAAATGAACCCCAGAGGAGAGATACGGGCGGCAGCCAGTTGAGTTGAAGGCTCTGACCTGCTGAGAGGTGGTCTGGAAATGACACGGGGTAAGAGGTCGGGTCAGTTTGGGGAACAAATCTGAGATACACTTGACACACTCTGGAATGAGCCGAATGAGGAAGGTGAAGGGCGAAGGAGAGGAGGGCGCTCTCGGGAAGAGGGACGGGAGCTCCATTTTTAACATGTTTGATCTGAAACCCCTAACGACATCCCCCAGGAAGGAGAAACCCAGAGCTGCGACCGCGGCTCAATTTAGAAATAAAACTAAAGCTTGAGGTACCGATCTTGGAGTTGCCGGGGGATATGGTGACAGTCGTAACTGGTTCAAGTGGGTCAGGCCACTCGGAAGGAGCGTACAAAACAAGGAGAGGAAAGGACGCCTTCCCAGGTCATAAATGAAGAGAGAGGTCAGTAAGGAGATGACAGTGCTCACGCGGGGGAAGGGAACCAAGAAAAAAGGGGCCACGGAACTCTTTCAAACCAACAGATGGTGACACAGGGAAGGAGAGCTGTGCAGCCTCGGTGGGGGATGGCACTGAGGGCAAGCTCCCCCAGGCACGGGAGGGCGGGCCGCAGGGCGCGGGGACAGGCACACACACATGGACACACAGACACAGAGACACACGGACACACAGACACACAGACATACAGACATGCAGACACAGACACACACAACACAGACACACACACAGACACACACAGACATACAGACAGACACAGACATACAGACAGACACAGACACACACATGGACACACAGACACATACAGACACACCCAAACAGACACACACGGACACACAGACACATAGACACAGATACACACAGACACACACACATAGACAGAGACACAAACAGACAAACACAGAGATACAGACACACAGCACACAGGCACACACACAGACACACCCAAACAGACACACATGGGACACACACTCACAGAGACAGAGACACAGACGCACACGTAGAGGAGCACAGGCACACACACAGAGACACACACAGAGACACAAACACAAACAGAGAGACACAGACACACACACACAGACATGCACAAACACAGAGACACAGAGAGACATAAACACACACACACACTCATACAGACCCAGATACACACAGGCACGCACACATATAAACAAATACACAGACACAGACATGCAGAGAGAGACACACACAGACAGACACACATCCACGGACACACACACAGCCATATAGACACACACAGCATCTCGCCACACAGCAAGGCCCCCTGGACACTCCGAGGGGAGAGGGTCCGCCCCACCTGGCCCAATTTTATCACAGCACTGGGCCGGGGCTCTTCACGACCTAACGCCAAAGACGCCACAGTCCAAGTCCTCTGCAGGGAGCTGGGGCCCGCACGCTGGAAAAGCTGAAGACACTTCTCAGGCCGGTGTCGACAACAGTGAGGCAGGTGGCAGGGGGGTCTGCCTCCCCCCGTGTGGGACACCCTTCCGTCTCCTGTATGCGAATCTCCATTTTATCCACGCTGCAAGGCCAGTCCTTAAAATCTTTCTCTGGCCCCTCCAGCTTGCTAGGATCTTTCTTCCCAAATCCCAAATCCCCTCAATTATTCATTGTCCTAATTTTCCTTCGACCCTTAGTGCTTGCTGACCACGCTCTGTCCCCCTCTGTTACTATTAATACTTCAGGTACTACTGTAATTCTCCGACTAGAATATATGCCTCTTGAATCAGATCTGCCATCAGCACGTGTAAACTCAGTTATGTGTCTAAACCGATGACTCTCCTGGGCATTTGGACATCCAGGAGCCTCTAGAAGTTTCCAGACTGAAGGGGGGGGGGCGGGCGGTCTTTGAGAATCAGGTAACTCACACCCAGCCTCTCTCTGAAGCCTCTGACCTCTCAGTGGGGCTTCAGGCCAAGAGTGACGGACGCCCCAGAGCCAGGAAAACAGAAGAGTGTCCGGGGCTCGGAAACCAGAATACAGTCCTCGCCTCGATTGTGAGGGCATGACCGACTCGGCCATTCGTCCTGTGTGACGATTCTGTTAGTGCTCAAACGGCCTGAGTTTGTCAGCAAAACTGGGACACCACGTCACTTTTTAGTTTGATTCCCAGTAGAAGTCACAGAAAGAAAGGGAGAAGGGAGGAACGGCAATGAAGACCACTCTCAGACCACCGCACACCCAGCACTTTACAGAAGCGGTCCAAACTCTGGTTGTCATCTTGGCCTGAATCCTCGAACTTGTTATTTTTTTTTTTACAAGGGTTGCTGCTGTGTGCGTTCCGCACACGGGCAGGAGGCTCGGGGCTGCCACAACTCTGCTGCCTGGGTCACCGCACAGTGCAGGAGCATGAGTCTTGCCCAGCGAAACCCCTCCTTTAACGATCTCCACTAAAGCAGCTACGCATTGGGGGTTCTTTCCCATAGCTCGGTGAGGCTAACTTCTGTCTCCTCTTAGCTCTGGAAATTTTTCAGTGGAAAGAATCAGAAATTCAATTAAAGACAGAAATTCAATTCAGACAGAGGGAGTCAGGCTGGTGGCATATCGGAACGTCACCCTTACTAGAGACACAGCCCTTGCTGGAGAACGTGGCTTCCGCCCAGGGGAGTGTGGGCTTCCTCATGCCTGACCCCAGGACGGCGCAGCCGGCCCGCCGGGTCCATCCCCTGGGCGGGCGCTGGGGGACCTGCAGCACGAGGAACCGAGGAACCGTGTGGAACGCGCTCTCCCACCAAGGAGCCCGGGGCGTCGAGGGGAAGAGGTGAGGGCTGGGCTGCGCCCTCCCCCATCTGCCATCAGGCCAGAAGGGCCGGCGAAACCCGAGCGAAGGCACATCCTGCACACGGAAAGTGAGCACACACAATGTGCAGGTTTCCTAAGTAAAACGAGAGTTTCACTTACCGGCGTACAGCGTCACTTCTGTGTTCGACCAGCCCCTTCTCCTTTGGGGTAAAAGATGGATGGAGGGTCGAGTTCTAAGACGCCAAATGGCCAGGGCTGCGGGGCTGTTCCGAACGAATAATGGGTTGCTTTTAAGATGCAAGCATCTTTTCCTCCTATGCCTTCCCCCAGAGCATCGCACTCCTGCTCCTTGAAGGAACCGACAGGATCGGAGCGGCGCTAAGCATCTCGGAGACTCCAGCATGGAATGGATGACGGCGGGCACTGGCACTCAGGGGGAGCCAGAGGGGCCGAGAGGGCAAGCCGCTGGACCCGAGCAGCTGGGCTCTGACCTTGGCTGTGTGTGCGCGCGTGCGAAGTTCCTTACCCCTGGAGCCACTGCTCCTCAAACTTGAGGGCGCCGACCACCCGGAGAAGTTATTAGAATGCCGAGTGCTGAGCTCTACCCCAGAGATTCCGACAAAGACACGAACCCAGTTTTTAACCTCAGTGCTCCTCGTGGAGGTCTGACGGGGGCGATCTGCGGGCCCGCACTGGAGAAGCTGTCTCTGGCCTCTCACGGGCTGGCCTAGGGTATCACCTTCCCTGGGTCCCTCCCAGGGCCTCCGTGGGGATGGAGAGAGACCACCGATGTAAAACTATGTAGTAATTGAAAGTACTATGCAACTGCAGCATCGTTCTGTGAATAAAGCCTCTATTATTCCCCAGAAGGGGCGCCTGGGTGGTTCAGTCGCCTAAGCGTCCGACTTCAGTTCAGGTCATGATCTTGAGGTTCGTAAGTTCAAGCCCCGCGTCGGGCTCTGTGTTGACAGCTCAGAGCTTGGAGCCTGCTTCCGATTCTGTGTCTCCTTCTCTCTCTCTGCCCCTCCCCCACTCATTCTCGGTCTCTCAAAAATGAATAAATGTTAAAAAAAATTTTAAAAAGTATTATGCCTCAGAAAACCTTTTGTGTCCCCCACTCACACGGTCTAGATTCTTCACTAGGTGGACAGAGTATGTGCGCACAGAGTCTTTTGTAATTTCTAAGTCACACGCTGTATTCTAATGTCTACTACCTTATCTGTTCTTTCCCTCTATTTTTCCCAAAGTCAAACACTTCCTTTGCATCTTGGGTGTCACGTGGTATCTGTCAGCCACGTCTCAACTCACTTGCGTTTCTCCTCAGCAGATTCTTTGAGCACCTGCTCTGTCAGCCTCCTGGAGAAACCCACGGCTCACAGGGCAGAGCTGGCAGTAGAGAGGTTTGCAATAGATTTGGGACACCCCAGCCATACCGAGTCCCCACCGGGACTTCACCGGGCCCAGAGGACTTGTCCTAACTTGGGTCGGTGGTGCTTTTACTCCTGGCCCCCAGCGCCTCTGCACTCACTGCCCTCGAACTCTGACCCTGGGTTGAGTGGACACCGTCCATTGCCAGCCTCTCGAAATGAGACACGGGGCCACACCTTCAGTCTTTGCCAGTCCCCAGAGGAGCTGGCTGGGAGGCGAGACATACCAGACCTCGATTCCGTGTTTCCCAAACTCCCCAACACGAGACACACACCCCGTCTGTGTTTAACAGAATTCTCACCTTTTCCTCTGGTTCCACCATGAATCTCCTACGTTGTCCCTCCCGCAGGTCAGGCGGCTGACGGACTGAAGTAAATGCTTGCTGAGTGGACGAACCAATGAATAAATGAGCGAAACCGATAGGAGAGAGTCACTGACGTGATATCTGATCCTGCAGCTGTGTGGGGTCGGGGTGGGGATAGAGACCACCGTAAAACTCCCCCCGAAAGTGTCCTCGAGCCTAGTGCAAAAATGAATGCCACTAGGGGCTAATGACATTGGAGCTTTGGAGACTGTGTAAAACCACCAAGCTTTAAGTTACTGTCATTTTCCCATTTTAAAACACGCGTTCACAGATTCTTTTTTCTTTTAACAACGCTTCTGTTATTTTGTGGCTGGGAAGCATTCAAGCCAACACACAGAGAAGCCTGGTGGTTCCGTTTTCCTGGGTGTGGGGGAAGTTCCAGCCCAAAGAATTGTGACATTCTCATAAATACATAAGATACCCATGGCTCGGGCATCTTGGAACAAAAGCCTGGCATGGGAGGTGGCCGAGTCGCTGGCACGGGGTGGAAACACACTCACGCCCTCCTCACGCATCTGTTGAGGACTGGGGGCGGGAATCTAACGGAGCGAGGGGGGGTAGGAGTCCTAGCGAGCAAGGCGTCCTCGCCTCTATGAGATTCTTGTCTTGAAAGAAAGGCAGACAAATCCACAGGCAAGTATGATACCCTGTAACATAAGGTTCTGTTTTGTTGTGTTTATTCTGGGAAAAAATGATTCTCCTCCCAGCGCCGTGAGGTTGGAGAATGGTTTTGAAAACGCTATTCATACTCAACACCTACCAGAACACTCCCACGGCAGGAGGTTCGTTCCTGAGTCACAGAAACCACGAGGAGGGAGATGGGACTAATAACAAGAGCTGGAATATTCTGTGGGTGCAGAGTCAACCTTCCACGGCTGTCATGCCAGAGCAGTGAAGCAGGAAGGGAGGGTGTCTTCATCGGGGCTAGCCCTCGGGGCTAAAGGAGACTTCCGACTTTAAAAAGCAAGATTTGATAGAAAGTTGACTTGGAAGAGGGTGTTGAAGCAACATGTATAGTTGTGTCACTTCTGAAAGTTGCCAAAGCGTGTGAGCTTGTTAGAAGTGCAGGACCTGGGGCGCCTGGGTGGCGGCAGCCGGTTAAGCGTCCAACTCTTGATCTCAGCTCAGGTCATGATCTCGTGGTCCCGGGATGGAGCCCTGAGTTGGGCTCTGCGCTGATGGTGCAGAGCCTGCTTGGGATTCTCTTTCTCTCTCTGCCCCTCCCTCTCTCTCTCAAAAATAAATAAATAAACTTAAAAGAAAAAAAAAAGGAAGGAGGTACAGAATCTCCAGTCCCATTCTCGATGCACAGAATTCAAATATGCATTTCTTTAAATGTTTATTTTTGAGAGTGAGAGAGAGAGAGACAGAGCACAAGGTGAGGAGGGGCAGAGAGAGAGGGAGACACAGAATCTGATGTGGGGCTTGAACTCACGAACCGCGAGATCGTGAGCTGAGCCGAAATTAAGACTGCGAGGCTTAACCCGCTGAGTCACCCAGGAGCCCCAGAACCAGGCTAAAGCCCCGGCGGGGCCATCCCTGACTCTGTAGCTTCTTATGGCCTCGCTCGCATGCCTGGTAGAGTCTTAAGCTGGTTGTAGTCGCTTTTTGATCTCACTGCTTCCCTTGGAGCGTCACGTTTTGTTTTGTCTGTTTAAGATAACCATCCTGGGGCGCCTGGGTGGCTCGGTCGGTTTAGCATCAACTCTTATATGACTCAGGCCACAATCTCTCACGGTCGTGAGATGGCGCTCAGCCTCGGGCTCTGTGCTGACGGCGTGGGACTCTCCCTCTCTCTCCGCCCCTCCCCTGCATGCGTGTACTCTCTCTCTCTCAAAATAAATACATAAGCTTAAAAAAAAAAAACACAAAAAGGATAACCGCCCTAACTCTGCCGTGCCAAGGAAAGGTAAGAGGAAGACGCTGGTGGGTCCTGGGCCATTTCATCCTCCGGCTTGGTCCCCTCCCACCTGTCACCGTCGTGTATGGACTGGCAGGCTCGGTGTCTTGCTTCACCGTGAGTGTTTTAAGACTCAGACATTTCCACACCGGGATCCGCGTATTCACACTGCCGGCTCCAGATGGCCCCAGCGCCACGGCTCCCGGCCTGCTTCACCGGTGCCCTCCGCCTCGCCTCCTGTCCCCTCCTCCAAGCGTGAGCTCCGCGAGAATGCGGGTCTCTGTTAGGCATCTGGGTCATTCCTCGAGCCAAGTGCCACGCAGGGGGTGGACGAGCTGTCATCGATGCTTCTCGGCCCGGGGAACCCTTGGGCAGGAGCCAGACGGAGAGGAGAGGGGAGCGGGGCGCGGAGGAACGGCCGAGGAGGGGAGAGCAGAGGAATCCACCCGGGAATCGTACGCTTTGCGTGGGAGGCTTTTGCGAAATGACTGTAAATCGTGATGATTCCAACACAAATCCTCACTTCGGAGCAAGCTGTCGGGAAAGCCCTCTCGTCTTTGAGTCAAAGCCCATGCAGTAGTCCATGGAAACCTGCCACGTTATATCAAGGAGCTTGATTTCTTAATAAATGAATTCATTTCCTACTGTAACACTCTCCCCTTCATTCACCATCTGTCCCTTTGAACGTGCAATTGTGGGTCCCTTCCAAGATGTTCGCAGGTTTTGAAGCGGGATAAATGCGCGAGAAAACGCCTCACTACCAGGAGGGCTGTTCTGTTCCCCACCCTCGCCAGTGCCGGCAAACGTGTCCTTACCTGTTCCGCGTTCCTCAGAAGCGTGAGTATTCACGGCGCGTGGACGCGACCCCACAGTCGACTTTTCAAGGGCATATGGGCGTGCTCTCTCAAAGACGGTACCCGGAGAGCCGGCTGCACTCTGAGTTGCTGTTGGCAAGACCAAACAAAGCCTCTGTATTTCCCACCTTGGATTCTGGAATACAGTTGCAATAATAAAACACTTAGCATGATTGGTGACTCGCAGCTAAGTTCAAACAACAAATCTCCGCTTTATGGGGCGCCTGCATGGCTCAGTCGGTTAAGCATCCAACTTCGGCTCAGGTCATGATCTCACGGTTTGTGGGTTTGAGCCCCGCGTCGGGCTCTGTGCTGATGGCTCAGAGCCTGGAGCCTGCTTCAGATTCTGTGTCTCCCTCTCTCTCTGCCCCTCTCCCACTCAAATTCTGTCTCTCTCTCTCTCCAAAATAAACATTAAAAAAATTAAACAAAAACAAAAACAAATCTCCACTTTAATACAAGTGATTATTTGAGTCCGCTTGAGAGAATTCTGTAAGTACATTATATATTCTTGCAGCTTGATTCTTCTACTGGGAAAACATCCAAAGGGAAAAAGTCAGAGTCAGGCTATCATTTCTGGAAGAAAACTGAACCTCCTGTATTTGGACACTTAGACTTTAATTGAGCCTTAACCTTGAAATCCTATCATTTCTCTTGGTCTCGGATTCTCCTCTCTCTCCCTTTCGCTCTTTCCTCTCTCTCTCAAATGTATCTTGCTAACTAAGCTTTAAACTGTGTAGCATTTATGCCATTGGGTTATATCTTTTTTTAAAAATTTTTTAAATGTTTATTCATTTTTGAGAGAGAGAGGGAGAGAAAGTCAGAGACGGAGAGCAAGTGGGGGAGGGGCAGAGAGAGAGGGAGACACAGAATCCAAACAGGCTCCAGGCTCTGAGCGGTCAGCACAGAACCCGATAAGGGGCTCATACTCACGAACTGCGAGATCATGACCTGAGTCGAAGTCAGACCCTTACCCGAATGAGCCACCCAGACACCCCTTCATCTTCGTGTTTACATACTCACTTGCATAGCACCTTAGAATATGTAAAAAGTTTTCAGATAGATGCTTAATCTCATGTGATTGTCCAAGAACCGTGTGAAGCAGGCACTACTGTTCCATGTCACGGAGAAGCTGAGATGCAGAAAGAGAAGGAAACTTACATGGGACAGAGAGCAAGCGGCAGAGCTGAGATTTAAAACTGAGCCCTCTTCACATGTTGGGATGAACACTGGGTGTTATATGTAAACCAATTTGAAAATAAACTATTATAAATTAAAAAAAAAAAAACAAAAAAAACTGAGCCCTCTTGGGGCGCCTGGGTGGCTGTCGGTTAAGCGTCCAACTTCGGCTCAGGTCACGATCTCACGGTTTGTGACTTCGAGCCCTAGAGCACTGACAGCCCAGAGCCTGCTTGGGATTCTCTCTCTCTCCCCCTCTACTTCTGTCCCTCACCCACTCTTGCACACTCTCTCTTTATCGCAAAATAAACTAAAAAAAAAAATTTTTTTTAAACTAAAAACGACACTTCCTGTGCTTTCTTGCATGTTAAGAGTGTTTAGATGGATATATGGATATATAGAGGTCTAAATACCATCAAGAGCTCTGCACTCACACTTCCCGGACGTGAACCCATTCACCATCCAGGGAGCCTTGAACCAGTTACCCAGCCTCTCTGTGCCTCCCTCTCCATCTGCGAAATGGAAATACTAGTGTCTTCATCGTGGAGTCACTGTAAGGATAAAATAAGTTCAACACCTAAAGCACGTAAGACGGCGTGGACCGCACCGCGCAGTTGCCTCTCGTGAACCTAACGCGGCTCGTGTAGGTTCAGCGTGAAAGTCCAGATCCACGCCGGAATCGCACGATCGGGTGTCCAGCTCTGAATGACGAGAAAGAAAGAAAACTCAGCAGGTATTGCGGATATCGGTTTTCCTTAGCTCTAGTCCAAGTGCCATCCAGGCTAGAAGTCACAGCGGGATGGGATTCAAATGTTTTAAAAGCTGGTGAGGGTACCCTGTCAACCGTGGGTGGAAACAGCACATAGAGTAGATGGAAAGAGGGTCCATTATTGCAGGCTCTTATCTCTTGCGAGGTTAAGAAGCCCGCCCCTCCCAGAATCATCGTTAGTCAGTGAAATAAGGGGCGACAACAGCTTACATTTCCACTTCAATCTTCTCACGCAGGAGAAAAGCAGTTAAATCTGATAAGGCAAAATGCTAACATCTTTCAAAGCTCCCATGACATAATTCAAAGAGCGTTTAGGAGCTTTCTTTATTTCTCTTAAATTATTCATAACGTAAATCTTTGAAATATTTAAACTCCTTTCTCCAGTAGTCAGAGGAGAATGCTGATGGAAAGCTCTCTGTGCATGCCCGAAAGAGACAGATCGATGCTTGGGGAAGGGGGTGGGGGGGAGGCGGGGAGGGGGAGCAGGACCGGAGCCTGGAGCAGGAATGGCCTCCGCATAGAACCTTCAGAGATCTTCATTCTGCAATGCTCTGCTTTCTGGGACTGGGAATGTCTTCCTTCTGAGACCCGGGTCTTACCAAACGGGATTTCTTTTTCCTAATGTTGTTCTCAAGGCAGAGCCTTTGACAAAACACGAGCAGAACACGTGAAGGAGTGGGACCAGCCTCCTACAGCAAACGAAAAGTCGCTCATTAGCAAAACACCGGGGTGCTACTATCTAGACGCTAGCGCAGCTGGCACCAATTCTGAGAGGAGAATGATTCATTACCATGGTTACTGATGCCCGAAATATTACCTTCTGCAATCAGCACACACAAAGATCCTTTAAAGAGGGTGTAAAAATTAGGGCGCTGTAAACAATTAGCGAAAATTGCCAGCGGGCACGGAGGCTGAACTTACACAATGCTGCGTTTGGGGCCGAGAGACAGGGGACGCACCCCTGCAGGCAGCGGCGAATCCTGCTCAAGGCAGAAAAAGACACTCTGTTCAGGAAGCCAGCTGAAGGCCTCGCCCACAAACATTTCGGTACAAATCTGTTATCGGTCACCTGGAAAAGACCTATCTGATTGGTAACATTTGCACAATCAAATTCTAGTTCATTAAACACATAGTTTTTTCTTTCTTTTTTTTTTTTTTGACGTTTATTCACTTTTGAGAGACAGAGTGTGAGTGGGGGAGGGGCAGAGAGAGAGGAAGACACAGAATTGGAAGCCTGCTCTGGGCTCTGAGCTGTCAGCACAGAGCCTGATGCGGGGCTTGAACCAACAAACCGCAAGATCATGACCTGAGCTGAAGTCGGATGCTCAACTGACTAAGCCACTCAGGCGGCCCTAAATGCTAGTTTTTATAAGCTTTTTAAAAAGAAATTAATAAATCTTATTTTAAAAAATTAAAAAAGAATTTTTTAATGTTTATTTTTGAGAGAGAGAGAGAGAAGACAGAGCACGAGCAAGGGAGGGGCAGAGGGAGAGAGGGAGACACAGAATCCGAAGCACGCTCCAGGCTCTGAGCTGTCAGGACAGAGCCTGACGCGGAGCTCAAACTCACAAACTGTAAGATCATGACCTGAGTTGAAGTCGGTCGCCCAACCAACTGAGCCACCCAAGCGCCCCAATAAACCTCATTTTTAATACCAATTTTTTAAATCTTTATTTATTTTTGAGAGAGTGAGAGAGAGAGAGAGACAGAGCTCGAGTTGGGAAGAGGCAGAGAGAGAGGGAGACACAGAGTCTGAAGCAGGCTCCAGGCGCTGAGCTGTCAGCACAGAGCCCGACGCGGGGCTCGAACTCACAGACTGTGAGATTATGACCTGAGCCGAAGTCGGATGCCCAACCGACTGAGCCACCCAGGCGCCCCTAACACTCGTTTTAATTTCCCAACCAAATCGAGCAGAAGGCACGGAGATTTCTAGTGTACCTCCTCTTCCCACATTCGTACAGCCGCCCTCACAGGCGACACCCCCGCCGGAGCGCTCTGTGTGTTGTGACTGATGCCCCCGTAAAAGCTGATGAGCTGACGCTCACACATCATTATCGCCCAAAGGCCACCGTTCACATTCGTGTTCACTCTCGGTGTCGCACACCCTGTGGTTTTGGGCAAATGTGTAATGACGCGCATGCGCCGCGATGGTACCCTATGAGTACGTTCACTTCCCTAAAATCATCTGTGCTCTGCCTGTTCATCCCTCCCCACCCCTCCCCCAACCCTGGCAATCACTGACCTTTTCCCTGTCTCCGCAGGTTCACCTCTTCCAGAATCGCAAAGAGTAGGAGTCCTATAGCGCGCAGCCTTTTCAGATCGGCTTCTTTCACTTGGTAATATGCATTTAAGTTTCCTCCGTGTCTTTTCATGGCTCGATGGCTCATTTCTGTTTGGTATTAAATAACCTTCCATTGTCTACAATGTCATGTACCATTTTATTTGTCCGTTCACCTACAAGGTTTGGCAACCACGCATGAAGCTGCTATCAACATCCGTGGGCCGGTTTGGGAGCGGACAGAAGTTTTTGACTCCTTTAAGCTAAAAACCAAGGCGTGTGCTTGGATCGTACTAGATCGTACGGTAAGAGTATGTTTGGTTTTGTGAGAAACTTCCAGACTGTCTTCCAAAGTGGTCGTACCATCTGTACTCCCACCGGCGATGAGGGAGAGTCCTCCAGGGCCAGTTTTTGAGAAGTGTCTTGGAAAAGGCAGTGTGTCCTGATGCTACTATCACAGTCCAGTGCTGTTACTGCTTAGTGATACGACGGGGCTACGGAAGTTCAAGGAGAGGAAGCCGGGTTGTTATTCAAACCGCAGTGGATTATTTCCCACGTCTCTGAACAGGAAACTAGATTAACCTCCATAAAAAAGCTTCCACTGAGTGGATGAGTCACTCCCGTACATATTTTATTCTATTTAAAGAATGTCAACACCTTGAGGCGATCTGTTCTTTCATAAACTCTGGGCCACACTCGGCAACTCCCAGAGCCCCACCCTGCTCTGCTGAAAACTCGGTCACCCAATCGGATTCCCGTCATGCGTGAGCGCACAGTGAACTGAAATGCACCTTCCACAGCGTAACTTCTTCGTAAAAAGGTTGCTAAATCAATTGGTAGTATAAACACGATAATAATCTGTAAGGAGCAGATGCTTTTGCATTTTGCGGTGTAATTTGCACAGTCCGTTAAAAGGCTGTTTATCGTCTCTTCTCTAAGAAAGAACAGTGATGCATCATCGGTGCTTCGTTAGCCCCTAGTATGGTCTCGAGTGCATGAGATTTGATAAACACATACATATATGCCTTTTGTATACATATACAGAAGTACAGATAGAGATGTCATGTAATCGCCACACGAGCAAGCATTTTTGTTTGTTTACATGGTCCACTGTTTTATCCCAAGCACCTGGAAAAGTCGTAGCACATAGAAGACCACATCTGTATATGGTCTTCTAGTACCTACACTGCCTTCAAATACACCCACGCGTGTGCGCGTGTATGAATGAATACGAAGGCTCTCGCTCCTCTTTTGAATTCAAAGAGTTGCTGACAGATCTTTGTGAGGCTCCAGGAGGCTCTGAGAGGCTGGAACAGTTTCCATAGTTCTGCATGTTCCTGGTTTCATCGGATTCTTGCTCTCAGCTTCTCCAATTTGTTTCTGGTCCCCCGGGTCCTGGGCTGGCCCCGCGGGCTCCTTCTACTTCACCCCAGATCTTGTGTCTCCAAACCCAGTGGAAAGGGCCCTTGCTTCTGGTCTGCTTCACTTCGATGTGATTCTTTTAACCTCCAAAGAGTAACTAAAGATGAAATAACTAGCTTTTCCACAGTGCCCGTGGTTGATATTCAATTACACGCAACTAACAAGCTGACAGGAACAAGGTCGGCAGTTAGGAAATACCCTCGGCACACCAAGGCACGGGCAAGGAAAGCAACCTGGCCGAAAGACCAGCGGCTGGCCAAAGCGATAGGCTTCTCATCGTGTAGCTCCCCAGATAGATTTCACCAGAGGGGACTCACCTAGCAGTCCCTACACCCTGATTTTTTCTCTCTAGAAGAATTACATAGGTTCCTGAGACAAACAGGGCCTGAGTATGGTGATAAGTTTGCCGGGACTTCAGGGCAGAGATGTTAAGGACAGGGATAAGAATTACAACAAGAGGGGCACCTGGGTGGCTCAGTCGGTTAAGCGTCTGACTTTGGCTCAGGTCGTGATCTTGCAGTTTGCGAGTTCAAGCTCCGCATCCGGCTCTGTGCTGACAGCTCAGAGACTGGAGCCTGCTTCGGATTCTGTGTCTCCCTCTCCCTCTGCCCCTCCCCTGCTCATGCCCTCTCTCTCTCTCTCTCAAAAATAAACATTAAAAAAAATAAAAAAAGGAATTACAACAAGAAACTTTACAGATACAGGCTGCCCCGTTTTCCACAAAGTAAGCCTGGGGCTTGGCAGGTGTGGGACCCCTGTAGGGACCCTCATGTCTGTGCCTCAGTATCCAGGACACCGCTGCCTGGTGACGAAATCTAGGAACTAAAGGCATTTCCAGTCCTCCTCTTCTTCTTCAGCATGACGGCCTAGACAGGAGTGCCGGCTTGCGGCCGGTCACAGGTGGATTCGTCCCTGCTCGCTCCTTTCCACCGCGTCATTTCAGGAAAGCGGCGTAACTTCTTTGAGCTTGAGGTTCTGCCGCTGTAAAATGACGAAAGTCATCACCTTCCTCATAAGGTTGTGACAAGGATTGGCTGCCTCTGAGTATAGAGCGTGGGGCCCTGAGGACGCCCCTGGCGGTTCTGTCTCAACTGTCCTCCCGTGACGTGTCCCAACATTCTCTCCTAGAAGATGCGACAATCGTAATAGCGACTGGATGGACCAGCCCCACATGGGCTGTCTCTGCTCACTCCTCTTACCCGCCCTGGGCAGGCCTTAGCCCTCCGGCCCGTCTCCAGCGGCTGGCCCAACTCCACGATGCAATACTGTGAAATGCATATATTTCACTGGAGGTTTTGTGAGGACTCAGCACCCGACACACAGCAGAAACGATAAAAGTCCCCATTAAACACCTCAGTTCTTTCCTCGAAAGCGTCCCTTGACTATAATCGACCTCACATCTTCTTCTCTTGAAACCCAGATCCTGAAGCCCATGCTCAAGGCCTGGAGCAATCCAGCCCCCGCTCGGCTCCATGCCCCACACGCCAGACACAGGGCGTGTGGTTCCGAAGCCCCGCGACCGTGGCCTAGTCCTCTCTCTCTGGGATTCTCTTCTCTCCTGTCCTCAGGGAAGGAAGAAACACAAGGCAATCCCAATGTGAGAAATGGCGAGATTCATTCACGGGTTTTCTGGGGCTGTTCACGTGTGCATGGCTCTGGGGTTCAGGGCTGCCCAGGCCGGTCCATGATCCTAAAGCCTTAACTTTCGGCCCCCTGTGTATCCCCTGGGCTTCGAACAGACAACTGGATTTTCTGTCCCGGTCTGCACTGGTGCATTTTAAGGAGAATATTGGAGATGCCCAAATCAGCTCCCTCCATCAGTCATGACATGAAGTGACCCAGAGTTGAAGGCCCTGGACTTCCTAGGAGTAATTGAACAAAGGGATGGTTTCTTGTCAGACCAGACTCTCGCCCCCTTTCAGCCTCCTCCCTGGCTAACCCCCTGGCCACACCCCGCAGGCCTGGGTTACACTAACGCCTTTTCCGCGTCGTGGTAGAAGGTATACTACCAGCTTTACCATCCTTGCGGCTCAGAGTTTGAATCTTGAGTTCCCCAACTTCCCGGTGGGGCACGTTAACTCAACCCCTCGGAGTCTCTGTCTCCCTACCTGTAAAACCTGGGTAATATTACCCTCCTCAGAGGATTATGGGTAAGATCCAGCGCCTGGAACCGCACCCACTCCCAGCAGAGTGACTATTTGTTCCCAATCCGGGCAGAGCTGGATTTGGGGATCCTGTCCCCCTCTGACTCGCTCCATCATGAGGGTCAGGTGAAAAGTCTTGCCTGCCTTCCCCAGAGGCCGTCTTCACCACACTCCTTTCTGCCCCACTGGACACGGGACTTCATTCTTCACACCCTTTGCTTTCCTCAGATAAGAAAAAACGGGCCAGTGGCTCTCAACTGGGACAATCTTATGAGGTCCCCCACCCCTCACTGTCTGGAGACATTTTTGGCCGTCTCAGCTGGGAGTGGGTGGGGTACCGCCCGCACCTGGCGGGTGAGACCAGGGAAGAGCTAAATATCATACAACGAACAGCAGGACAGACGCCACAACGAAGAATCAGCCAGCCCAAGATGCTGATCGCGCCAAGGTGGAGAACCCTGAAACACACCCCGTATTCCAGAACGTACGTGCTCACAGCTAAAACGCCACTTTTTATTAAGCAAGGGGAAAAAAAGCTGTTGGAGGCAAATACATACAAAATATGCTTGTGGACAAATTCTCTGAAAAGAAAGCCAAGAATGACTACCGGGAGAGTAAGACCTCAGATGGTTCTCTCGCATTTTAAATCTTCCTATCGTGTGGCTGGGGCCAAAAGGAAAGGAAAGTAACGAATTGTCCCAGAGGGCGGCGCTCGGAATTCAACAAGAGAACCGGCACTTGGAAACCCAATGACCTTCAAACTCTCTCCATCCACCCAGTGGGCCAATTTGTCCACACCCAACGCACTTTGAAAATGCATGAGATAGAACCGCAGGAAGAGCACTCAACATTTGGAGGGGCGAGAAAATCCATCCATGTGAAAAGAACTTAAGTAAGGTTTTTAATATTCATTTAATTTTTACTTCATTGTTCACTAAACCAGAAAATGACAGCAATCGCCATGACTGGGTAGGTCGCTTGGGACAAAAACCATTTCTGGTTCGCCCGGCTTTTCCTTTGCAAATTGTTTTTTTTTTTTCTTCCCAGAAACCGTGTTGACCTGCCAAGTCATTAAAAACTGCCGGACCAGTCTGTGTGTAAAACAGAACCGAAACGGAACAGTGGGTCAGAGGGAAAAAAAGGATGCGCTGATGACACCTTCTACATTATAGGACGGAGAGTTTCCATAATAACAAAAGAAAAAAAATAGGACATTTATAATGAAATGAAGAGGCTGAGCATCAGAAGACATTCTTAAACTGAGGTGGAAAAAGGCTCTGGCACATAACACAAAAGGCTAATCAGGGCAAGACATAGAAAAGTCCTATTCACTAAAGGCCAAAGAGTGGCTTAGCTCCCAAAATACTATTGAAGAACCACTTACACCCCTTTCTTATTAGCTGAGCATGTGAGACACAAAAACTGCTCTTAGTCACTGTCAGCACAGTGGGGATAATTTGCATGTGATTTACATACAATCTTTTTGCAGGCCGATTATAGGATTCACAAGTCTGAGCTTTTCATTTTATCTTTTTCAAAGAGAAGGATCCATTGACTGGCAGTAGGGACAGCTGTTGTTATTTCTGCCCCTAACCGCTGGATATTTGCAAGCTCACAAATTGTCCTTTTGATTTATAGATTAACACGCCGATCAATGCAAGGAAACATGAAAACCTAACCTTTAATCTTTGAGATGGTTGAGACGGAATGAGCTTACCTCTCTACTAGAAAATGCCAAAGTTATGAAATTACAAACTACATTATTTATGAAAGAGGAGAATGTCTTGACAAAAATTAGCTTTAAGGCAGAATTCTGTAATGGGTACAGATTATTTGATCTGCCCATTCCATCCTGTCTAGTGTTGCTGTCTTGCTATAATAACCTGTTTATTTATTCATTGATTCATTTATGCTGCACTCCACAAATGAATCCAGGAAGCGCACGCACACACGCGCACACACACACACACACAGAATACGTGAGGTGATAACGCTGAGGAAAAAGAATGAAGCCAGGGAGAGATTAGAACATAAAATACACGCCATCAAGTGCTGTGAGTTCCTATGGTGGGTAACAAACTTGGTGCCAGGCTTCTTAGTAGCCAAAGCAAAAAGCACATTCCAATTATTACAAGGTTCGCAGAAAAAAAGAATGGTTCAATTGTTCAGTGTTTCTTAACTATGAAACCTGAGAGAAAATTCTCTATTGTGCCTTGTGGTGGCAGTTTCCTGAGGAATTTGTTAAATAACTGTAACGGTCGTGTTTTTCTGTTTCATTGCTTTCTGCACTTATCTGTATTGTTTTCAAAATAGGTAATAGAACACAATTTTGAAAAATCACTGCCCTGGAGGAACTCACATATGTGCACAAGGAAGCGTGCATGAGGGCACTGGTCATAGCACTGCTGTCCAGAAATGAAATGAATGTTCATCATTAAAAGAATGGATAAATTTTGGGGAGCCTGAGTGGCTCAGTCGGTTGAGCATCTGACTTCAGCTCAGGTCATGATCTCACGGCTTATGAGTTCGAGCCCCCCGTCAAGGTCTGTGCTGACAGCACAGAGCCTGGAGCCTGCTTCAGATTCTGTGTCTCCCTCTTCCTCTGCCCCTCCGCTGCTCATGCTCTCTCTCTCTCTCTCAAAAATAAACATTAAAAAAAATTTTTTAATGGATAAATTTTGATATATCCATACATGGGAATACAGTATAGCAGTTGAAATAAATAAATCAACTAGATCCACATTAACACGGATAAAAATCTCAAAAACATTGAATTTAAAGCTAGTTAGAATGTGATATGTATAGTGTGATTTAATTAACATAGGAGTTTAAATCTCCTTGAATAATACTATATAGTGTCTACAGAAACCTACAATTAACGAAAACGTATAAACATGGATAACAAGGATATAGAACATCAGGATAGTGATTCCTTCCGGGACGGCCATGACACTGTTTGAGCTCCACTTGGGAACGCAGGGCAGCAGGGAGCTTGCTTTATATTTATTTATTTATTTATTGGTAGATACATACGATTTTATTTTGTATTGCAGCACAGTAGACACACAATCAATATCATTTCCTAGAGTCTGCAATATATTAGTTCTCCACATTATAAAATTAAGACCAGAAAGCCCTGCATGCAGGAGATATTTACAAATGCGTATCTAATTTTGAATCTGTTTTTGACAATATACGCTACTAGCTTGATAAATCTGAACGGGTACGACACGACACACAGTTGGACGAAGTACACATACGGGTCCACTCCAGATGCTTACTTCACTCTACAGACAACTCGCTCTTCACTCTGGTCACCCGGGGCTGAGGCATATGTGGATCTGAAAGATACTTCCAGAAGCACATTTGTTACGCTGGCCTTGTAAAGATGCGTTTCTTCCATTCTCCTTTAGAGCGAGGAGACCTTTTCTCTTCACAAGCAAGACGACCTTCAAGCTAGTCTTTCGTTGCAATAGTTTGAGATAACAGGCTTCTTCCATGGCGACTGGAACAGGACCTGAGGTAAAAACTTTCCCGCCAGGTCCAAGGCCTCGCGTGGGCGAGGTAGCATCCCCGTCCTTGTTCTGTTCTAGAACGTGGCTGGTCAAGTCCACGACTTTGGCTTCTTGGCCATCGAGCACATGTGCAGAGAAGGTGAAGTCTTTGGCCAGGAACATCCCGGTAGCGCCTGGCAGTGGCTGCGGCCCCTCTACCCCCCATCCCAACACCGCCCCTATTTCATCAATCACTGCTCTCATTCTGGAGAGGAAAGGGCCGACTTCACTGGGATTCACTTATTTTTTTTAATTTTTTTTTAACATTTATTTATTTTTGAGAGACATAGAGACAGAGCGTGAGCAGGGCAAGGGCAGAGAGAGAGGGAGACACAGAATCCGAAGCAGGCTCCAGGCTCTGAGCTGTCAGCACAGAGCCCGACGCGGAGCTTGAACTCACAGACCGTGAGATCATGACCTGAGCCGAAGTCGGCCGCCCAACCAACTGAGCCACCCAGGCGCCCCCACTGGCATTCACTTTGACTCTCTCCTTAAGGTCAGCACCTGCCCAGAATATTCCTGGGACTTCACTCCTGACTATCATTGTCCATACTTTCGAATCGGATTTGAAAGCATCCACAGCTCTCGGGAGCACTTATATCAGCTTTTACTGAACGGGTGTTGGCATAAGCTCTGTTTATCCCAAGCAGCGCAATTCCGCAGAGGCTGCCGGTCCTCCGTCCTCACCTCACAGCGGCACCCCTCTGTGGGGCTGACCCCCTGGCTGATGGTAGGCATCCAGCACCAGGCCCAGATGCCTGACCCACCCACGGGCCGTCAAGGAACCAGGCAGCCCCCACCCACCGGGGCCAATGCAGGTGCCCAGGGCCCCCGAGGCCTTGTCTAAGACTTCCTTTACACGAAGATATGAAACACATATGGCAAACCAACGAACAGTCTAATTTTTCTTGTGGGCACTTGGGTGTCTATTATGCTCTTCTCTGAATTTCTCTGTGTATTGAAATCTTTAATATTCAAACATAAAATTTAAAATCATGAAAGGGAAGTTTGAGGACAGAGCTTGAAGGATCTAGAATGCCACGCCTAGGATTCTGAATTGATTCTCTAGGTGTTAAGACTGTTTGTGCAAACTTAATTTTTTTTTTTATTTTAGCATTTTTATTTTATTTTTGAGAGACAGAGAGACAGAGCGTGAGCAGGGGAGGGGCAGAGAGAGAGGGAGACACAGAATCTGAAGCAGGCTCCGGGCTCTGAGCCATCAGCACAGAGCCCAACGCGGGGCTCGAACTCACAGACTGTGAGATCATGACCTGAGCCGAAGTCGGCCGCTCAACCGACTGAGCCACTCAGGTGCCCCTGTGCAAACTTAATTTAAAAAAAAAAAAGAAAGAAAAAGAGCGAGCAGAGGGCAGACTTGTCGGAGCTGTGCTCTAGAAAGGTCACTCTACCAGGCACATCGAACTTGACTCTCTTACTCTTCCCATGACACAGACTTAAGTCCATCCCTGTCATCTGATGTATTCCCTGCCTATTCTCAGCGTTGTCCCACCCACCACCAGGCTCAGTGTTTCCGTCACAGCCGCAGATCGGGGATGCGGAAGATTTTGGTTATTGTAAGGCGTGAATGAGAAAAATTGAGACGGAGGGAGGTGAGGAGGTCGGGAATCAAGAAACGTCGCTCCTATTAAGAACACCCCAAGGGGAACGACATAAAATTAAAACTCGCAGCAGATTTCCTGCAAATCATATGCCAGGTCCCTGGTGGCCCAGCTATTTTAAGTACTGGCTTAGCTACATGTGATTAAAAGGAGCACATCAAATCCAAAAAGGCGCACAGTCACCCTCCCTTGCTCCTCTTTGGGGACCATTCCGAAGGGTGTCATTACATTTTTCCCGGGGGTAAATCTGCCTGCGCAGGAAGCTGTGGGCTGCCCCACCTCCTCCGCTGGGGTCTGCCTTTGTCAGAAAAGAGTGCCTTCTAGGGTAAGTCAGGAATTTCCCACTCTGCAACCTGGCTATAACTCTGCTGCGGGTGTATTTTTCCTTTTTTAAAAAAAGTTTATTTATTTTTGAGAGAGAGAGAGAGAGAGAAGTGGGGAGGGGCAGACAGAGAGGGAGGGACACAGAATCCAAAGCAGGCTCTGAGGTGTCAGCACAGAGCCCGAGGTGGGGCTTGAACCCGTGACCAATGAGATCATGACCTCAGCCGAAATCAAGAGCCGGTGGCTTAACCCGCTGAGCCACCCAGGTGGCCCTGTGGGTGTATTTCTATGAACATTTCTGCTTCCTCCTCTTCTATTTCAAGGAGAGCCAGGAAGTGCTGCTTAATTAAAAACAACAAAAAAGTTTCATCACGGCGCTGATGGACTCAACCAGGTATCTGTGCTAACCTTGTGCAATCCTTTCATCCGTGTTTTGGGGTCTCCTCGTCTCCTCCCGGCGGGGCTGTTTCAGACGGTCCACGGCCACAGTTCCTCCCTGGCTCGGGCGGCAGAAGGCTGGCGCCCCTTTCCACC